>OY776677.1:40615741-41982825 GCA_963675555.1 Leptura quadrifasciata
AGCAGTACAAGGTTAATTTTATTACACATAAATCATCTTTTACACTCGTTATTACGATTGATTTTAAAACCACCATGAATATTTTATTTAAATTATTTTCTTTTAATGTCCACCCACCTCGCTTTTTACTGCATTTTTTGTGATAAAATATAATCCGTCTTAAAAATAAAAGTAAACTTAAGACGACTAATTTGGATACTGATAATCAGTTGTTATTTTTTTTTTATATAAAACACCTAAAGTGTTTTATAAACATATAAAGGTGAATGATATTTTAATGCTGACCAATGCCAAGGTTATAATAATATCAGTATAATGCAGTAAGTCATGCGAGAACAAATTTATGTGCTTATACCATTGAGTAATCTTATTTTATTCTTATGATCTCCTGAATATTCTTATATCATATCAACCATAATACTATGCTCTTCATTCTATCATGTACCTTATTTAAACAGGGAAATAAATAATCTTAAACCTTGATTCTCCCATTCCTTTGCCTCTGCATATAGTTGAATTGCAAATGACGGCCCGTTAAACAAATGAATTGATTTATTCTCTTTGTAATTCATTTCACCGAGGTTCATATAACAACAAAAATAATCAATTCGGGCTCGTTTTAGTTTGTATTAAGCTTTTCGTAAATATTTTTACGACTTTAGCGGCATTTGATACATCTTTGATAATCATCACGAAGACTAACAGAAATTAGTTTTGCGATTAATCTCTTACAATTTTCTTATAAAAATTTTAAACACATACAGCGTGTCGCAAGTTTCGTGGAGCCACTCTTATATCTCAGAAACTGCTTGTGCTTTTTTGACATTTGACTGATTGATCACTGTCCCCAATTAGAACTTAATGACTTAGTAAAATTTGAGAATCATCATTGGCGTACTTTTACATAGGCTAATGTAAGGGTGGATTTTCCGAGAATGTATGTTAGCGATTTTTTTTAGAAAGAATCTAGTCAGATATTCTTAATCAGCACCTTTAAAAACCCCTTGGTTTTCGTTATAATGGATTCAAAGGTGATTGAGACATAGGCCAAAAAAAACTTTTTCAACTAATTTTTTTTTATTTGCAAAACTCAAATTAAAAAAAAATTCTTCACTTTTTGTTCAGAATAATATATTTTATTAGTTGATATTGATTTGAAAGATAATTCTTAATTTTTTGAATAATGCAAAAATTCGAATATAAATTTTAGATTTAAAAATAATGTAAGATCGAGAACCAGAAAATTATACTAATAATAGGGAACTAAATCAGACTATTTCCATTTCTATAAAACCAACATATTAGCAGAGTTGGTTTTCATATTGCACATTTTTCACCATTAAATGGATTTATGTTTTGACGTTGATTCATCTTTAACTTACTTAATTTGTTATACAGAACTGCAGAACTGATTATGTCTAGTTATTTATCGAGTTATTTATAAATGTTTATTGAATGTTTATTAAAACATAATATTTTTAGTCGCAAATTCCTCTATAAAATCCTTATTTTACTATAAGGAACGTAACCAGACTGCAACCAATAGCTACTCTCCGGGCTATGTGCCCCGCCGAGCGCTGAAGTACAAGTTACAAGCCTGGCGCGTTAAGTGTAATAATTGCATATTACCATCAAAACGCTAATGCTTTGATTGCTACAAACACCAGCCGAAAGACTGATTTATGAATTTATGTCGAACAGGAAAGGACTGCTCAGGATGCCTTGCGTTAAATTCAGCAGCAGCTTCTCGCATCACATTTTTTATAATACAAAAATTTACTTTATTTAGGTACTAATTTGAAATACACTCACATACAAACAGTAAATTTTTTTGTGGCCTATATCTCAACCACCTTTGAACAAAAATTTGCTAATATATATTCTCGGAAAATCCACCTTTCCGTTAGACTATGTAAAGGTACGCCAATGATGATTCTTAAATTTTACTGCGTCGTTGAGTTCTAATTGGGGGCAGTGATCAACCACCCAAATTTTAAAAAAAATCGCACAAGCAGTTTCTGAGATATAAAAGTGGCTCCATAAAATTTGCGACACGTTGTATACATGGTGTTTCAAAGTTAAAAGTACATACGTTACTTATGGATAGAGGGCACTTTAGCCGCTCCAAATTAGCCTGCATTAATGCATCCATCGTCCTTCCTTACTGAGATACAGGATGTTTTATTGATTTTGGCCAAATCTATCTTTGGTCGTAACTATTAAACCACCCTGTATAATCGGTTAAAATTTTGTAGATCTGTTTCGATATTCGTAAAGAGCACACTTAATTTGTTTGCGCATTTCATTCATCAACCTGGATTACTTGCCGTAAATTAAATTTCATTAAAATGGTCGAGACAGCTGGAACTTGAAATTTATTTCAGGGTTTAATTAACGAAAAAATTTAACTTGCAGCAGTGACAATTCTTACACTTCTGGACTAGGTAAGTGAACTATTGTAAAATAATTTTAAGAACCATGTAGATTTGCACACATAAATCAAAATATTACTTAATTGTTTTTAGTCTATATTTAAGAATAATATTATTTTTAATGTACGTATGTACAATAATAATGAATAAGTGAAAGTAATAAATACATAACTGGGTTATTCCAGCGAAATAGTAAAATTTGCTGTAACCAGCGAATATATTAAAACCCAAAGAATCAATTGCAGATTTAAAAATTGTAATAATATCAGAACCACCCTATCTTTTAATGCTGATAACAATTATTTTTGAAAAATAAAGTTTCTTAGAAAAAAAAATGCTTTTACCCCTATATATCATCACATGGACTGTAACCCACACAAGTTCACTGCATTCGCATACACTTTATAAGCAGAAATAATACAATTTAAGTTTAAATTATTCTGGTCTTTGATAGAATATATGTTAGGAAATTTCTGAATATAAAAATATTTTTAATTAAACCAGAAATTCGCAAGTATGTGCCACTTTTACTCTGTTACCAATAATGCCGTCATCACCATGGACCATCCTGGTTTTTACCATAAATGCATTAAAAGACGCCACAGGAGTATATTAATATTAGACATAGATTTGCCATACACCTCAGTTCTCCATCACCATTAGAGGTGGTCGTGTGCTTCGCATTGTGTGGACTCATTCAAGTGAAACAAGTCTTTAACGAGGTACGTATTTTTTTAATACATCAACTCCATGTATCTCCCTTGCAAGTAGTTTTTTGGTATAAATGGCTAGTAAATGGAAAATTAAGATAATATTAGGTTCAAGAAGGCTTTGCATATGTCAGATTCATTAAAAAAATATATTTACTTGAAAGTTAAAAATACTATGTTTCATCACCTTCATGGACGTCATCACCATGGACATGAACTGTAGCTGTCCATGGAGTTGACCAAAATTATTAAATGAAGGAATTATTTTTGTTTTTAGTTTGCTAAGTGATCTATATTAAGTTCTGAAGTAGAATGTCAAAAACCATTTCGTATTATTTGATATTCGTCCGCTTGATTTGAAAATATCTATGATTTCTTACATATACAAGTTGTTTTTTTATTAAATAATAAAACATTATTACTTTTGTAAGTAGACCTTTCGTTTTTGGCAACAATGTTTTACAAAATTTAGACCAATTATAACTCCATGGACAATTGATCATCTCCATAGACACGCGTTTTTAATTTAAAATCTAAAAACTATCTCAATTATAGATGAGAATCAAACATATCTTGTCCCTAGAGAATGATGATGTAATAATTTAATCAATTTTCTAATTTTATTTTTTAAATTTTATAAACGTATTTTTTTACAATTTCGCTGGAATAACTCAACTACAATAACTGTTCAAAGTAGCCTCCGTTTCGTTGAATACATTTCCTTGCTCTAGTAGTAATATCTAATTGCACATCTAATCATATCTAAGCGTTATTAACGCGTTCCAAAGGTTCCTCTCTACTATTAACGGCTAAGTCATATATCTTTGCTGTTAAATGTCTCCAAAGATAATAATCAACAGGATTGAAACCGGTGACCTTGAAAGCCAATGACGAGGTCCATTTCGACCTATCCATATCAGCGCCATCAAGCTGGTATTACATTCCCGCAATATTTTCATTTTCCAATAACACTGGTAGAAAAATTTGCAAAAAGTCTAAATAAAGTTCACGTGATAATTTAGCAAGGAGGATATGTGGCACGATCAAATGATTGTTGAAAACACCGCACCAAATATTAACAACAAATTGATGTTGGGATTTATTTTGTCTTGCAGCATGTGAATTCTCTTCTGCCCAAACATATGAATTTCTTAAATTGTAAACACCATCTCTTGAACATTGTTCTCCAAACACTGACATGTGTAACACCTAAAGCATGATAAGCGGTAATTTTTGGATTATTTGCAACAATATTTAGTAGGGAGAGGCTTGTACCTTGGGCCGTCTTGTACCTATGACCACCTGCTCTCGTAACATAGCTATATGTTTAAACTGTTAGGGAAAAATTATATAACATTGGTAACACTGCCTTTAGCGTGCACATGTTGGTTTAACCTAACTATTAATATTCCCACGATTGTTAGCGTCTGTTGTGATTTTGATGTTAGTAAATCTTTTGTGCTTCACTTAGCGGATTTTATTAAGAAAAGTAAGTATTGCATGAAATTTTTGTTAATGTCAAGATATACTTTAGGATTTTGGGAACATATAGTAGTAGTTTCAAGAATATCCTGTGGTATTTAGTATATTTTCTATAAATTTAATGTGTCAATGTGTGAGGAAGGAAATCCACCCCCAGAGGAAGTAAGAAGCCTTATCAGCTGGTGCAAGAGAAAGAAAAAACCCTACATAATAGGCGGTGATGCTAATGCACATCACCATATGTGGGGTAGCACGAATACTAACATTAGAGGTGAGTACCTATTTGAATATTTGTTCGCTAACAACATCGACATCATCAACAAAGGTAATGAACCCACCTTTATGAATGCGGTCAGGAAAGAAGTTCTAGATATAACTCTCGCGGATCCACTCATAACTGATTTAATAAAAAACTGGCATGTCTCAGACGAGCCCTCCATGTCGGATCACAGACACATACGATTCGACTTGGAGGCGGCTGTAACAAGCCTCGGGGAATGTAGAATACCCAGACTGACGGACTGGAGTGTTTATAAAGAACACTTGAGGGCGGAGGTCGAAGGCGTAATACATTCCATCGATACAACAGAGGAATTAGATATAGCCTCATATCAACTACAAAATATCATGACATCATGTTATGAAAAAAGTTGTCCCATTAAACAACGGGCAGTCCAAAGAGATGTGCCCTGGTGGAATAGGGATCTCAGCCGTCTCAGAGCTGAGACTAGGAAAGCTTTTAACAGAGCTAAAAACACTGGAAACTGGGAGGACTACAGGAAAGCCCTTACGGAGTACAACACAGAATTGAGAAGGTCTAAAAGAAGATCATGGAGACGGTTCTGCGAAGGGATAGATGAACTAGCCCCAGCAGTACGCCTACAAAAAGTTCTTGCAAAAGACCACTCAAATGGAATAGGGCTACTCAAAAAACCCGACGGTAAGCACACCGAGAGTCAGCAGGAAAACATAAGGGTGCTTTTAGACACTCATTTCCCAGGCTCTCGCATAATTCAGGGTGAATTTCTACAGGACTACTTGGATGAGGATGTTCATCGTCCTACTAGAGAAGGAAGACGCCTGGCTAGAAAAATATTCACCCATAACAAAATTAAATGGGCGGTATCAACCTTTAAACCCTTTAAATCACCGGGCAGAGATGGTATCTTCCCTGCCCTACTTCAATACGGAATTGAGGAGCTTGTCCCATGCCTGAGAAGTATATTTATAGCAAGCTATACACTGGGGTATATTCCCCAAGCTTGGAGGGAAGTTAAGGTGGCGTTTATTCCGAAAATAGGCAGACGTACACCAGACGAGCCTAAGTCGTATCGCCCCATCAGCTTAACCTCATTTCTCCTAAAAACAATGGAGAAACTTTTAGACCAACATATTAGAAGCGAAATCCTTACAGGAACACCGCTTCACACAAAACAATTTGCCTATCAACCTGGCAAATCGACAGTAAATGCTCTACATTGCCTAGTTCAAGGCATTGAAAAGACATTTACAGCAAAAGAAGTGGCTATGTGTGCTTTCATAGATATAGAGGGTGCTTTTGACAACACCTCCTATGAATCCATACAAAAAGCCGCGGAAAAAAGGGGAATACAGTCACCTACAATTAAATGGATACAATCCATGCTCAAAAGCAGAATTATTACCACAAGTGTGGGGGATGAGTCGGCTACGGTGACTGCAGTCAGGGGTTGTCCACAAGGTGGAGTCCTATCACCCTTGCTGTGGTCAATGGTGGTCGATGATCTCCTACATAAAATGAGTAATTCAGGCTTTAACGTCCAGGGATATGCGGATGACCTGGTCGTCACTGTGAGAGGCAAAAATGAGGTCATGATTTCCAACCTCATGCAAATTGCCTTAAATATAATATCCAAATGGTGCTCGTCAGAGGGACTCAATGTCAATCCGAGCAAAACAACTATTGTCCCGTTCACTAAAAGGAGAAGACTCAATCTTAGAACTCCTGTACTGAATGGAACGATAATACATTTTTCCAGTGAAGTTAAGTATCTAGGAGTAATCCTGGATCAAAAACTTACCTGGAACTCTCATCTGGAACGGACTCTTACTAAAGCAACAGCGGCAATATGGACGTGCCGTAGGTTGTTTGGTAAGACTTGGGGTCTAAGACCGAAAATGACACATTGGTCTTATCTTTCGGTTGTCAGACCTATGGTAACCTACGCATCATGCGTATGGTGGCCAAAAACAGAAGAAAAAACAGCACAGGGAAAGTTGCAGAAACTGCAACGCCTTGCCTGTTTAGGGACTACAGGAGCAATGCACTCGTGTCCCACAGCAGCTATGGAGGCTATGCTTGACCTACTTCCCTTGCACTTACATGTAAGGAAGGAGGCGGCACTCAGTGCCTTACGACTGCACCAAGCACATAAATTCAAACCAGGTGATCTGGTTGGTCACTTAAGGATTCTGGAGGAAGTCCATCTGAAGTCCATGACCAAACCCACTGACTCAATGCCAGTCAAACAAGACTTTGATTGCCCGTTTGACGTGCTAATTGAAAGTCGTCAGACGAGCAAGATGGAGTCACTGCGACTGGAGCAGGGGTCACTTATCTGGTATACAGATGCATCCAAGATGGCTGAAGGGGTAGGAGTGGGAGTAGCAGGGCCGAATTGTAGGCTATCCAAAGCCCTCGGAAACACCCCAACCATCTTTCAGGCAGAAATTTATGCCATAGACCTGTGTGCCCAGGTATGCCTAAATAAAGGCATCAGAAGGGCAAAGATCTATATACTATCAGACAGCCAGGCAGCACTAAAGGCTCTAAGGTCCTATACCTTTGAGTCTAAAATTGCCTGGGAATGTAGACAATCCCTGAAGCAACTGGCTATTAACAACAGGGTTACCTTGATGTGGGTGCCAGGGCATGAGGGAGTACAAGGAAACGAACTTGCTGATAGCCTTGCAAAAAAAGGAGCTGAAGCACCGTTCATTGGACCCGAACCGTTTTGTGGCCTAGCCAAGGGACACATAGCGGAGGAGATCCAAGAATGGGAAAAGGATCAGAAAAAGTCCTACTGGAGGAATACTCCAGGCCAAAGACAAGCGAAAAAGTTTATAACTTATTCGACAAAGAATGCCACAAGGCTTCTCGAACTGGAAAAGTCCGAATTAAGGCTAATCACAGGCCTTCTAACTGGCCACTGCCCCTTGAGATACCATCTCAAGAATATGGGCAAGGCGGTAGATAATAAATGCAGATATTGTGATACTGCAATTGAAACTGCGGAACACATACTTTGTGAATGCAAGGTGTTAGTCCGCACTAGGCTAAAATTCCTAGAACAGGCGGAATTAACGCCGGAAGACATAGGGAAATTAGCCCCCAGGAAAATCACAAGCTTTGTAAAAAGTCTGGGAATCCTGGGATAACCACTAGATGTAGGGTAAATCACAAAAGATCTTTTAGGTCGAAGTGAAGTAAGGCTGTTCGAAGCCAAACGACCCCGTAAAACAATCTACAATCTACAATCTACAATGTGTCAACACCAAAATCTTGTACCTTGGGCCATATGCCCATCTCGTACCTTTGGCCGGCCCAAGGTAGAAGAACATTTCTTTTCTGTAAAATATAGTTTTTAAACCTAATATTTCTAATTTCTCTTAAAATAATAGATCTCATTTTTGCAGTTGTCTTTTTCTACAAATTTTAATTCTTATAATGTTGAATAGACTTTGGTTTAATATTAGAATGTTTTCTGACAAATTCTATGCTTTGTAAAAATGACTACTAACATAAAATATTATCCTACCTTACTTGTGTCGTGGTGTTTTCTTTGTAATTTTCAATAATATAAGTAATGTAGTCCTTAAAATCCATAACCATATTAGGGCCCAAGGTACAAGACGGTCTTGTACCTTGGGCCAATAGGTCTGCCCATAAAATTTAGTTTTTAATTGGAAATGATAGATTCATGGATGTGATAAACCCCTACAAAGTTTTTAAAAGTTTTTACTTTCGGCGTTATTTGTAATAGAAATTACCTCAACGTATCGAGGCTAGAAAACGCTCCATTGGCGCGAGGCTGGACGAGTGACGTCACATGCTTGCAATGCGATATGCGCTGCGATATTCTAGGTGTTGCTATAGTGATGTAGTTAATTTTGCTATTGTCATGATATTTGTCATAGTCGTATTTATCTGCGCTTTGAAAGAAAATCGGAATATCATAATCACATCTACGTTCGGAAGAGTGTGTGAATCTCTTTTCTGGAAACCCTCCTCCACATTTGACAACAATAAACAAACTTTATTTGATGTTCTAAATAGTAAAGGTACTGTTACTTCCGTGAATTCAAACTTTGTTCTAACGAGAACGACACGGAATAAACCTAACGCAGCGTACAGATGATCTGGCATCTGCCGAGCCTGAAATAAAGTAAGCAATTTCTATGGCCGCTGCTGTTGTTAACTTTTTTTGACCGCAGTTCTAATATTGTTATTATTGGGTAAAAAATCTTTATTTTTCACTACTTTTAATGTATGTTAATTTTTTGTGGGCAGTTGATATTTTCAGAATGTCACATATAATATTAAATTATATTAAAAAAAATTATCATAATCAGTCCAGGCAAACACTACATACTATCATATGTTAATTTAAGTTCACATATAGTTTCTTTTTTTAAGATATTGTTAACTTTTTTTAAAAAAGTGGCCCAATAAAACCTCTCCCAGATATTCTCTTCTACAGCTAAAGGTTGCCTTACTTGATGCTCACTTAACGTGGCCGTTAGATACCGACCATGATTTTTAGAATAATTGATAACTCTAGCAAAAGTTTTATGATCAGGAATTCGGCGTCCAGGAAATCTTCTTTGATATTCTCTCACAGTAGACCGTCCATTGCCGTTACAAAATCCATACTCATAGATTATATCCGCATATTCACCATTTGAAAATTGATAAGGCACATTATGTATTTTGTAATGTGGGTAATAATAGGATTTTCTTTACAAGCGATAATACTGTTTGAATTTTTTGAAAAATTGTTTATATTGATATTTCATTATATTCAAACAGATTATTCCTAGGTGTTGTAACTTTAAAAATTCTAGCATGGGTGTAAAATTTGTGCCATAAATATTAATAGTATTGCTTTGTGACGTGCCATTTCTCTTATTAACAAACTAGTAGTTTATCACAGATAAGGAGTTTACATGATGTGAACAACTGTTACTGATATGTAATTTGTTGAAATGTAGCAAACCTTTTAGGTCGTTAATAGTATTCAAAATTTGTATTGCTTATTGTTATCTTTGCGTTTGAGATAACCTTTGTTAGAGTCCTCGATCATATGTGATTAAAATATTATCATGACATTCTCTAGTTTTAAACTAACAATACTTCTTACTTGCAACGTATTGGTACACGTTTCTTGATTGATGCACTATTATAATTAGTTTCCCTTTGCTGTATTATAACATCTCCCGCGGTTGGCTGTCTGGCATACGGCCTCGTCAAAGATATGTTCCTTCAAATCTTTGTTAACATCAGCTCAACGTTTTGGAAGGTGTAGTTTTCGACACTTACCACATCTGATTTTCCTCGGAACATTAAATGTTCTATATTACCCTCTGCCATATTGATGTCAAAAAATAATAAAATATGGAAGAATATGATACTGTGAAATTATTTTGGAGGGAGTATTTCCTGAAGAATTGGTCTGTTGGCGCAATGGGCTGGCCACAGGAATTATATGAAATGCTTCTACATTTCTCCGTTGTTTGGTGTCAGTTGATTGCTTTAACGTAAACCATTGGATGGTAGTTGGAGACTGCATTGCCCGAATCGTCCTAGTCCTCACCATGTGCGGTATAGAGCGACACTCTTGTTAACCTTATAGCTCTGCATATGCCTAAATTGTTTGCTAATAAATATTTCCCGAAGAACAATGTATAACTTTACCTGAATCCTATCCTATTTCATTGTCTTACTGAGTTGTTTCTAACAACATTCATTTTCAGGTTAATTAAAAAGTGTTAGAAATTAAATTGTTAGTAAGTAAGATATAAGACAATGCTGCAACGTTCCACTTGACACCATTTGGTGAATTTCCGTTGAGTAAAATCGAAATATAAGTTTTGTATTTTACGTCTGCCTAAGCTAAGTCCAACCCATCAAATGAAGGTCCTAACAGTCCATTTCTAAAGTGTAACAAAACGTCCCTCAGGCACCTGAATCATGGGACATTCATATAGACACCGAGTGGAAACATTTATGAGGAGGGAATATTTTAAAAGTACAATTTACATACATACATATGTTCAAAATGGTGACGAAAATGTCTACTAACATGGTTCCAAGATGCGCTCTAAATTGTTTCTACAGGTTGCTTTATATTTCTTTAATGGGGAATAATCCAAGCCAGTTCTTAATATATCCAATAGATGGCACCAGGCGTACTCGGTTTAATGTCACTGTCAACTTGTATCATATAACCTTTAAATAGTTTAAATTTCCGAGAGTTTCCCAATTTCCTATTCGTAGAGATGAGCCAAATTGACAAAAAGGATTGTGGTAGTTGGTCACTAAATCTTTTAAAAGCGGAAATAAATGTCCTTCTGTGTTAGAGCACTTTGGTTCACAGTAACAAGTTTTCATTTTACATTCTAATTAATCTTGGTTATTCAAAGACATACTTTCTCGTATCGACATTGACGGAACAATGCAAGGATATTGATAGTCAGTGACTTCATGCAAGAATCTGCCCAGAAATTCTTCTTATTGAGAACACAGCAATCGGCACTGACTACAGACATAACAGACAGACGTAGACGCAACGACCCCAGGCATTCCCACAAACTCCTACATCAAAACCTTTCAGTTTACCGCTAACCTCCCTAACAATAGACAATAACACAAATCTTATTGCACACAACAATTACAAATATCCCAAAAATGTTTTTAATGGTTAATGTCGAATTTTAAAGAGGTCGTAGATTTAACCCCCCTGTATATAAAAATTTTAGGTCGTATACCGTTTATTCTTCACTGGAGTCACTGATTTTAAATTATTTTTTAGCTCAAACTGCACGAATACACACTGACAATTACTTTAACAGCGTATGGATTAATGGACTAATTTGAATTTTTTAAAATGAAAGTTGCCTATGTATTTAATACATGAACTGTGATTTTTCGATTTCATATCCATCCTAGAACGTATATGAAATATATCTAAGAATTTTTTTTGGTATATAAACATCTTCGAATAACTTAAACTAAATGTACGAGATCAATAAATCTCATTTAATTGAAAATAAATAATGTAGGTAAATTATCTGCATATTATTTGCAGTAAACTTTACCATATTTGTAAAGTAGTATAGAAAGTTTGTACATATACTTTTCTTACATACGAATTATCAGCACTCTATACATGCCTGGTAGTTAATTCAGGATTCAGTTAGTATATATTTATTATTGGAAAATATTTGTATCAAAGTTGGTGGGTTGACAGGTAGATATTTAAATATTTATTGTCAGAGCCTATCTGCTGGACTGTGTCCAATGCTTCTTTCTATACAGGGAACAGATTTCCTACTTTATTGGAGGGAATGGTGTGGGTATACAACACGGCAAATTATCTAGCCTTAATTGAATTTCTAAATCGAATTAAATACTACAGTCCAGCTAACAACGGGGTTGGGAAGTTTGAAAGGAATATATTCAAGTACGGATTTTGTGTATCGTATTAATTGTTTAATTATAAATTGAACAAAAATTATATTTACGAGATGACACGACAATCACGTAACTTATCTACACGAATGTTTAGTACATAATACTGATTGATGAGCCCAAAAGTAGCACAATAGTTATTTGTTTAACTAGGCAGCAAAATAGTAGATTGACTTCCGCGGCTGTTAATCAGCCAAGGCAGTCAATCTATTTTGCTGCTGAGTTGAACATATAATTTTTTCGCCGATTGTTTAAATATATTCTAAAATAATTAAATTATTACAATTCTCAAACTCTTTATTTTTGTTGTAATAAATTGAATAAAAATTCATTAAAAATCGCAGATGTTACTAGTTGGTTACCATGGAAACTAAGTGTCACTTTCCCTGCCTAGGCAGGAAAATGCTCACTTTCCTGCCTAGGTAGGGAAAGTGACACTTTGTTGATTGACATTAGTCAGCAAAGTTAGTACTTTTCTGTCAATCGGCGAAAATAGTTTTTTACATATTTATCAAAAACCTACTCTAATGGCAATATCTTAGAAGGGATACATATCCATAGTACCGTTTTTGCAAATATTTTTATCAGTTTTATCACCTAAAGCTAACGATAGGAGTCTCCGTCTATAATGGAACCCTCTATAATGGGTTATTCTTACGAAATTGAAACGCTGTCATTTGTGAACGCGGCAACGAACGAACTTGCTGGATTATTTGGTTCATATAAACTTATATCATAATACTCGTCGTTATAAAGGATGATTTGATCATATATCAAAAATGTCAGGGATTCCCATGCTATAACTTGGCGAACAAACATCATTAATATCTAATAATACTGATATACTTTTTGTCTTCTGTATATTTTTTGCTGTAACTCTTAAACAGACAATTTATTGAATAGTAAATAAAATCTAAAGTACAAACATTTATATAGAAACAAATTAATGATAAATAAAATAAACAAATTTTACCGTTGTTGGATTTTCCAGTAAATACTGAATATTTAATTGGACGTTACCTACTTCGTACATTAACATCATAAAATTTTCACAGCTTTAAATATTTGGAGTAAGTTTTTCCAATGTTTAGACGTAAAATTACGATTTAATAACTGAAATTTCTTTTCTAAATTTTGTTAATAAAGATGAATATTGTATATTATTTACATAACAAGCATAGAAAGTGAAACTAAACACATGGACAAGTCTCCAGGCTGAGTGCGGAAATCAAACAAATGTGTAAAACACTTTCCAGTTAGTTGTATATATTATTTTTCTCACGATCAAAAAACAAAACCAGTTTTCATTTCATTAGAGATATAATTTACAAACTTCGTACCTACCTTTCTTGTGACGTTGCGAGTAAAGTGTTTGTTATTTGCTGCTTCGACGATCCTGGGTTGGGTACATTTCATGAAATATCATCGCTTCCTGAGTCAGAATTCATAATTTGAAATTTGGAATTGGTTGAGAGGGTGGCTAAAGTAGGCCAACGTTCTCCAAAATAGATTCTCTGAATAATGAAACGGTAGAACAGTCACAGAGTACATGTTCGACCGTCTCTGCATAAAGGTGTTTCGTTTAATCTCAGGTTGTGTAGATGTTGAAGGAAACATCCGTTAAGGAACGGAGTGTCCAGTCTGAATTCCCGTTATAAAGAGTAGATTCCTTCTGGACATTGCCAGGTAGTTCATTGCTGTGCTCTTGTTAGGATATTTTAGCAGTTACCTAGCAAACTGACAACTGTTTCATCCCACAGGTTCTTGAATTCGTTGTAGGTTTTCCCTTTAATTATTTGTGTTATAGCCGTGATTGCTAATAGTTTGGCCGGGCCTGGTCTACAGACATTTAGGCCTGCTGCCTTCTTGGCCAGTCTGTCGGCTACTTTGTTGCCACTGCACTGTGCATGTCCTTTCACCCAGCATATCGATATGTTATTCATGCTGAATGCACCCACAAGTAATTGGTGAGATTCTCATACTGCTCTTATGGTAATTTTGTAACTTCTCAGGGCTAGTTATGATAGTCTACAATCTCTGTAAATTCTGATTGCTTTGCCCGTAGGTTGTCTACGGACCTCTTCTCTTTTGAAGAGTAGGGATTTGCCTAACATTTGATAGACAAGGCACTGACAACTTCACATTCCCACTGAAGAATGGTATATCCACTACGCAATCCTCGCCTAAGATTGCATAGCTTTCGAGCATACACTGGTATACAAGCCGCTGGAAATTGTGAGGCAAGGATACGATCTCCCTTGTGAACACGAACGCACCCTCGTGGTTGGCGAAATAAAAAATGATTGAGTGGGAGCGCCTTAACAGAGACCTTGAAGGAGCTCCTTTAAGTAGGATCAGTCTTTCGGCTGGTGTTTGTTGAAATCGAAGCATTAGCGTTTTGTTGGTAATATGCGATTATTACACTTAACGCGCCAGGCTTGTAACTTGTAATTCAGCGCGCAACGAGGCAGATAGCCCGGAGAGTATCTGTTGGTTGTAGTCTGGTTACGTTCTTTATAATAAAATAAGGACTTTATAGAGGAATTAGCGACTAAAATATTATGTTTTAATATTTTTCTCTCTAGAAGCACGTTTGAACCCTTGAGGATGTTCGTGCACTTTATTTTGTTGAGAGAAGCCTTGGGGTTCGATTTTTTGAAGTAGTGGTCCGGGTCAAATGCTACACTCTGTATGTGAGTTTTGGAACTATCTATGCACTTTGGTTTAAATTTTTAACTTATTTAACAATTTTCAGTTCATATTGTTCCTGACAGGATCGAAGGCTACACCCTGTATATAGTATTTTTGAAATAATAACACTTGGTTTAAAAGAAAACGAACAAATTATTTATTTTAAGTTTAAGTTTAAATTAACAGAGTTTCAAATGTAATTGTTATAATATTTTTTATTTAACAAGTTTTTTACAATAGCAAACTATTCGACAGCAGAAATAAATTGTTTCAAGGGTCTATTCTAAAATGTTCTGAAAATATTCACTTTTGTGTTTTATGCGCGACGGCGATTTGATTTAATCTTAAAACTACTCTTTTTACTTGGTTTCGGCCATGGAAGCTGGATCTCAACAGTTTCTTCTCAGAAAAATTTGGCTGTGGCCGAAGTAGGAAGCGGACTAGACGGTGGGAAACTACAACTTAAGTTAAATAGAACCGAACCTATTACTAGTATATAAACTTATTGAATTTAAAATCACTTTTAAACAACTACTAAGGATTCCACTCGCGAAAACTTAACGTACTAATTTCACTTTAACTTGCTGGCGATTTTGAACTTAGCCAGAGCTCGTTGCGCTCAGCTATATATACAGTTCGTCGGGGTTTAGGTGTGCCGAGAACTGGATATGTCTAGATACGTCCCCCGCCATTCAGTGCGAGCTATGATTGCACAATATTGCATCATTTCGGAAAAAATAAAGAATTCTGATTAGAAAATTATATGACCGTGTCGGCGTTAAAAAAGAGAAATTTATATAAGAACGAAATTCGTATCAACTATAATTTAGAAGTTATTAATGAAAATATGCGAAGAAATTAATTAATTTTGGAATGACCCCGTAAAGTTGTCACAAAGGTCTGTGCACGGAGAGTTGAACATGATATGAAAATGTGCCGATAAGTAGCGGCAAACGAAAGAAAGGTGAGAGTTGAAATTGAAAAGGGATCCGAATATGATGTTGATGCGTTGTGAACTTGAATTAGGTGCGGTTTAATATATGAATGGGAAATTGAATTGGAAGTTGAAAATAAAGTAAGATATGATTAAAAAATATTTGTGAAAGTGAAATAAAATAATTTGCATGGGGGTGTGAAAAGTAGTTTTGATCTTGTTGCTTATTAAATGGGGGCGGTATTTTTTAGGTTGATCTATTGTAACGTTTTGTTCGTAAAATAACCATTTTAAATGCTAAAAGTTCGGTGTCGATGAATTTGTGTTATTTTAGAATTATCGAAAATTTGTGAATTTTTTCAGATTTTGTTGACTTTGAATATAGTTTTTGATGATTTAAATATCTAGATGACTCTTTTTTCATGGTTTGCCATGGTGAGCGAATTAATGTATTTATTTTATTAATTAGGCAATTTTTTATTTTTATTTTTTCTCGTATGCATGAAATGGACTATAACACTTGAAACGATCTCCCATCCAAGCGCTAACCACGCCTAATGTTGCTTTACATCAAATATCAAAATATGTACATAGTAATGATGCACCTACACTCACCCTCTTTATGAAAAGTTGTTCAAAGTTTACATTGAGCTTTTCTACCCCTAATTTGTACGTAATTTGTGCTATAAAGCCTCAATTTAAATTTGTTCATGAAAATTTACTTCTCGGTATTTTTACATTTCCATCGCATCAATTAAAAGAGTTCCTTGTCCCGGAAGAACTCTCACACAATTCTTAGACGTGAGAGTAAGGCAGTTAAAGTTTAAAAGAATCCATTAAGTTAAGTATTTGTAGCCAATCGAAACGCTGTACGACAAGCTTGGGGACAAAATATATATAGCAGGTTTTTCTGATAATTAAAATACAGATTTGATATAGCTCCTGCTGAGGAAATTTTTTAATTAGCTTTTATAGCAGCAATGTTTTATACAATCGAATTTTTGAGATTTATTGACGTATAAATACACAGAAATTCTTTGCAAGAATTTTACTTCGTCGATTCTACACGAAAATTCAGAGTTATTACTTGGGCAGAAAATCGCACTTCTCACTCAATACTCAGTCCACTTCATTATCATCGCTAAAATATTTAGGAAGTAGATTAATCTTTCTTTTGAGTCGATGTGTCTATGTTCTAAAAATAGTCACGACATAGTCAGTTTGCGTGCTCGCTACCTACTGCTGTTAGCAATTTTCTTATTAAATAATAAATAAGTCGCAAATCAATCGTAGTCGACCACGCTTGCGTAATTGAAATATCTGGAGCAGGCACAAATCACTGCGGTGATTAACAATGTGTGGAAGGCGTCGGATATTTGACACATATTGTTTTATTTCATTTTCGTTCAACAGCCAACTGCCAAGCCAACCCAAATGCTTACCTCGTAAGAAGGCTAAGGCACAAAATTTGTACTGCCTAATAAAAATATATTAGGTAGTATTTTCACATATTACTATTACTGAGTAAATAGGAATTACGACGAAGAGGAGTAATCTGTTTTATCTAGTGTCTAGATGGCTTACTACTGCTAAGTTCATATATCGTTATTTATTATTGAAGATTTCGTACAACTTAAGGTAGATACAGTGTTTAAGAATTATTTGAAGATTTTTTAATGAAATTTACCTTTAAACAGAGAGGAAAATAAAGATGAAAAATATATTATTGACTAGAATTGCTGACGAGTATCAAGAAAAATTAAAAATTATGAAGAAATTGTTTGTTGTAGTTTTTTACCTCGAAGTATTTCGTAAACTGTGTCAGGGTCAAGGTCACAGACTGCTGATCCAGAGCAATTGTGGCTTGGCCATGTTATAAATAATATAATGCATAAACGTGTTATGTAAACATTTGATATATAAAGTATGCTGATGGTTTAAAAAGGGAACTGTTTAAGATTTGTATGAGTTATTTAGTAGTTGGCTTTGAAGATTGCAAGTCAGTTCAGTTGGTTTAGAGTTATTAACAAATAGAGAATAAACATATGAAAGTGATAACTCTTAGTGTTATTTCTGCATTAATCTGTTAATGCTTTAATCAGTGACCTTAGCCCAACAATTTGTTGTCAGAAGTGGGATTTCTGTTTAGAAAGGTTATTCCAACTTTACTTGCGACAAATCTTTCAAAATTTTGCGCCATGGATCTACAAAGTGTCGACGACGTTCAGCACCTGGCTTTCATCGGATCCACTCACACTGAACGCTGAACGGTCTTATACCACACCCCTTACCTTACCTTAACAATTGACAAGTATACGAAGTGAATTAGAGGAAAAACATCTGGTATGTGTCTCATCACTTCTTAGTTTCACGTGGGAAAACATCTCAAACTATAACCCCGAAGAGAAACTCATGCCGTTATATTGGTGGTTACGCTCAGTGGACGAAAAATTCTATTTTGCGCGATAGAATGAGGTAGCCATGTTCCGTTTTATCATAAACAAATTAAGAGGCAGAGCTCGCGAGTGATATCTAAATCGCGATAAAACTTTTAATAATCTGAATGACTTGAAGAGAGCATTACAAAATATGTTCGATGTAGACGGTCAAGCAATGGAAAAATTATTTAAAGATGCCGCGTTGTGTCGGTCTCACACATTTTAGTAGATTTTAGTAGATTACTTACATTTAATTCCTGACTTTACAAATTGAAAAATTCGTAGCCAAGCATTGTAACCCCAAAATGTGACTACCTTGTATGCAACTTTTTTGTAAAAACATATACTTTCTACATAAATTACCGTACCAGGCGTTGCCCATCTTCCGACAACCCTTTTAACAATAGTTCGCCTTTCCTAACTACGTAAAATAGTAAACCGTCTTAATTCGGCTCTATCTTTCTTTGTCATTTTGTAATATTTGTTATTTTTATTTATGCCCTTCTTCACAATTATTTTCCTAGAATCACAACTAGACTTGATTTAAGTTAATTGCGCAATAGAAATTCATTCAAGACAAAATACGTCAGGCTAGGCGACCAATCGATAAAAATCAATATCATGTTTTAATCATATAACGGATGAAGAAAACATCGTTTTCGAAGAATTTGAACATGCTGGATATTATGAACGTGATCTTTTCAATGATATATATCTCAACAAACATAACATTATCTCTATTAGTTTGAATCTATGATCAAATAAATTTTTCGACATTTCTTGAAACTTTTCCTGTTGGTATTTTTAAAAATAATTGTATATTTAAAGTTTTATTTCTACATAATTTAAGTTGACCTTAGTTGACTCCTCTACATACCAGAATGAATTCAATACCTTGTATTTCGTTTTACTTTAATGTTATTAACGACGCAGGAAACACATACGTGTTGAATTGAAAAACACGAATCAAAAATAAAATCGTACACTAATTGAATATAATGTAGTCTTACCAACTCCATGTGATAAATGCGCTTCAGATATCATGACTTACCTGAAAAGAAAAAAGATACATTATAATTTTAATTTAAATAGATTTTTTATAACGTTTTCATTAACATATTTTTTGAAAGTTGTATGCACTTGTAATGTATGCCACATCTTTCTGCATCTCTTTGCATTCTCATGCAAATCAACAAACCAACAGGATTGCCAGTCTTGAACCTCGTAGAAATCAAATTCCAACGAGAATACAGTGGAGCGTATATAGAATTATATTTTTATACTAGTATTTGCAATAACCAATGATCAGGTTGGATTTGATTGGAGATTTTTATTTTAATGGAAATATGGCAATACTGAATTTATTGTGTAATGAATCCGTAGGGAATTATGTCGATAGCAATAAACTCATTGATATGCGAAAGCGATACTGCCGAAGATGTTACGGACAAGTCTCATGGTTTCCGTCATAATTGAATTAATTTGCATCTAAGATAAATCCTTGTCGATTTCTCTATTGGTATAAAGTAAAGGTATTATATTTGGTTAAAAGATGCAAAGTAATTCCTAGTTTATTATAATATAGAACATTTATTTATTTATTTATTTTAGAAGACGGTGATAAATGCCCTTATACGGGCGAAGGAGCAAGAATCTTTAACGGAAATTGTATTCAATCGGAAATTACTGTCTCTAGTACTACCGGCGCCGGTTAGTGTAGTTACTTTTGCTGCCTTATATATAAACAGGTGTGCAATAAAGCTTCGTTTTGGAGATATAGGGTGTTAAAATTTCCAAAAGAATATCGATTTCTATTTCTATTGTCATTATACTTGCAGCTATTTAATCCGAATTTGGAATACAGTACACTTAGATGAGATGCCGTAAATATGTGAATATGTGATTATATTACACTCTATGATTAACGAGTGGCGGAGATGTGTGTATTGAGTACCATATATTTGGTAATAAAAGTAGTGACACCCCGTAAAATATTAAAGGCCTTACCCTAAGTTAAATCATTCAGTTGTGGACAAAAATTGTCTCTTCAGTATTTTAGCTTTCTCGTAAAATTTTCATTAACAAAAAATTTACCTCCGTCAACTGTTTCAATAATTAAATAATTTCAAATGACATGACGTGCACAAAAGTAATCACACAATTTTCTCTATCTATCATGATATTTTCTAAATAATGCTGAATAAAAAAATATTTGGAAAAAAGCTTTTATTTAAATACTCTAAAAAGTAGAAAACAAACTTTGAAGTAAATCAAACCCATAATTTTGTTACATTATATAATTTTTTTATGATATAAAAGTTTGTCGCGAGATTTTTATGTGTAAAGGAGATTGTAGATTGTTTTATGGGGTCGTTTGGCTTCGGACAGCCTTACTTCACTTCGACCTAAAAGATCTTTTGTGATTTACCCTACATCTAGTTGTTGCCCAGGATTCCCAGAAAGGAGATTGCTCGCGACAGCTTTTATATCATAAAAAAATTATATAATGTAACAAAATGATGGGTTTGATTTACTTCAATGTTTATTTTCTACTTTTTAGAGCATTTAAATAAAAGGTTTTTTAAAAATGTTTTTTTATATAATTTTATTTTTTACTTTCTAGTCTCTTGGTATGCTGTAATCCCCAAATATTGATTTTGAGATCAATCGGATCATGAACGGTAAAGTCGTCCGCCATCTTGAACTAAATTTTTCACTAGAAATTCGTAATCTGCGATCCCGAAAACCCCCAGATAACGATTTTGATCGATTTGGATCTATATGATAAAAGTCGTCAGCCATATTGGCGCCGCCATTTTGAATTTCTGAATTATGACCAAGAATTCATAATTGACGGATATCAATTTTAAGTCGCATCGGATGATAATCGATAAGGTAGTCCGCCACCTTGAAGCCGCCATCCTGAACTAAATTTTTTGCTATAAATTCGTAATCGGCGAACCCGAAAACCCCCACATATCGATTTTGATCGATTTGGATCTAAATGACAAAAGTCGTAAGCCATATTGGCGCCGCCATTTTGAATTTCTGAATTTTTACCAAGAATTCATAATTGGCGATCTCGAAAACCCTCAGATATCGATTTTGAGTCGAATCGGATCATAAACGATCCGCCATCTTGTATTTTTCTTGTATGAATGTTAAAGTGTATTGTCACTGGACTTCTACACATGTGCAAAATGTCAAAGCTCTAGCTTAATTAGAACTAATCGAAATTTTGATTACAAGATTTGACCTAAACAAACTAACTAACAAACATTGCAAGTAGTAATAAAAGCTTTTAAAAATGGACATTGTTTCTCAAAATATTGAAAAATGTTAATTTTATAGACAAATTTTCCACAATCTAATGAAACTTTAACTTTTTTATGTTTTTTCTTTTAAACTGACAAATTTGTAACTTACCGCATTTCAGAAGACCTAATGGGTGATTCATTTAGAGGTACTTTTTTCAATGGGGATTTTATGACAGATCAAGCGTGAGCCGTGTCAAACTGTCACGATATTTTTGTTCAGTATTGTTTGACATTTCATCATGGAAAGACTTAACCCGGCACAGCGTCTACAAATTGTTCAGTTGTATTATGAAAATCATCGTTCTACAAGGAATGTGTTACGTGCGCTTAGAGCAACTTATGGTCCACATAATCGGCCTACCGAACGCACAATTCGCTGGACCATCGAAAAACTTGAAACCCAATTTTCATTATTGGCTAATACGCGACCAAATAGACCACATCCAGCACGTAGTGAAG
This sequence comes from Leptura quadrifasciata, assembly GCA_963675555.1. Classification (NCBI taxonomy): domain Eukaryota; kingdom Metazoa; phylum Arthropoda; class Insecta; order Coleoptera; family Cerambycidae; genus Leptura; species Leptura quadrifasciata. The sequence continues at coordinate 40,637,934 of OY776677.1, forward strand.
AAAATATAGCCGCAGTAACTGAGAGTGTACGTGATGACCGTGATGAATCGATTCGGTGCCGTTCTCAACAGCTTGGCTTGTCGTATTCAACAATTTGGCGCATTTTACGCAAGAATCTTGGTTTAAAAGCCTACAAAATTGAACTCGTGCAAGAATTGAAGCTGGTCGACTTTCCTAATCGTCGCCGTTTCAGTCTTTGGATTCTTGAAAAGCTTGAACAAGATCCAATGTTTTCGACCAAAATTTTGTTCAGCGATGAGGCCCATTTCTGGCTTAATGGCTACGTCAATAAGCAAAATTGCCGTATTTGGGCTGAAAAGCAACCCGAAGAGGTTCAAGAGATGCCATTACGTTCAGACAAAACAACGGTTTGGTGTGGTTTATGGGCTGGTGGAATCATTGGTCCATATTTCTTCAAAAATGAGGCCGGCCGGAACGTAGCTGTTAATGGCGCCCGTTATCGCGCAACGATAACGGACCATTTGCTGCCCGAAATTGAAGCTCGTAATCTAGACGATATTTGGTTTCAACAAGATGGCGCTACTTACCACACAGCCCGTGAAACCATGGCTATATTGCGAGAACAATTCGGTGAACAGTTAATTTCACGCTTCGGACCAGTAAATTGGCCATGTAGATCATGTGATATTACACCTGTAGACTTTTTTCTTTCGGGGCTACGTAAAGTCCAAAGTCTACATGGATAAGTCAGCTACGATTGAGGAATTGGAAGCCAACATTACTCGTGTCATTGGCCAAATACCACTCGAAATGCTCGAACGCGTCATAGAAAATTGGAACTTCTGAATGGACCGACCATGTTAGCCGCAGTCACGGACAACACTTGAAAGAAATAATCTTTAAAAAATAAATGTAAAGAATGGTTCTTTTATATGATAAGAAAGATTACCCAATACAATTGTTTCTTTTTATTTTTTGTTATTTTTGAAAAAAGTAGCTCTAAATGAATCACCCGATATATAAAAAATATCAGTTTTACTAAAGTCACCTCCTAAATATGTTTTTGTGAGTAAACGTTGTAAATATTATTTAAAAAAAACAGAAATACTCGAATAAAAGTTTATCAGCCTTAATGTAAAGTTTATATAGTTTTAACAATTTATTTAAATGCATGCATTAATTGATTTTTTAAATTAAGTAAATAGGCATAAATCAAATTATAAAAAAAATAATAAAAACAACCTTTTGTTCTAATAAATTGTTTCCATTTCTTTTAGTTCAACATATACGCTATTTACTTAAGGGAAAAAGCAATTAAAGCGGTTCTTGGATTAAATTATTTAAGCTGGATAAACTTAATATCATATTTGACGAATTTTTATTTACTCATTTTTGTGCTTCTTAAAAATACATAACTAAATGCTTTAAATACGTTTACACCGTAGACGATGATTTTAATACAAACAAACAATTTTTTCTTAAAACGTCAAAAATAGTGACTGTTATGAAAAATTTTATGAACTAAAAGTATTTAAATAAAAACTAACAGTATTTATTCAATTCATATTTGTTTGAAGGAAATACAGCACGTTATTATATAAGCGATTTTCTGTGTTCAGCTCTTCTTACCTCACTTAGCTCGTCCATCAATTACATGCTCGGCATAAAAAATTTCAGTTTTACTTCATATGAAATGATATTATTCAGGTCTGCTTATACCTTTAGTTAAGTTAAAACAGATTAAAATAGTTGCAAAAAAAATTCTAAAGGGTTGACAATTTATATACGTGTATATAAATTTATAAGAAATACAAGCTTTTGTTGAAATGTGCTAAAATGAAAATTATTTAAAATATGCTATGATGATGCTAATGTAAGAACAAAATTTGGCACTCCGTTTTTTTTTATATTTCTGGCCATGCTTTTATTTTTATATTTGTATCATAATTTATTTGTATTGTTTCTTTCGTAATAAACTATATGTAAAACGTACCACCCAAATGGTACATTTCACATAATAGTTTATTATTTTGTCTCTAGGAGGGCTGGACGTAGGTAGTGATGGGGAAATTGAGATAAGTTTGGACTGTATTCTCTATACACACTATATTGTGGAGGTTTTATGACAAAAAATTCGAAGGAGGCGGGAGGTTTAAAATTTTTTATAATTTGTTTTTATCGCCTTATTTAGATACTCAACCCGGACACATACACGTAGACAATTACACAAGGACCATTTCCTACAACATTCCGTCTGCCGTAACTGAGATTCGAACTGAGAAGTGGTACAGCGACTAGCCCTGTTGCCTTTCTTACAACACCGTCTAGTCCACTACTACCAGCTCGGTAACATATTAAAAGCACGACTAAATTCAATTTTAAATATTAATTAAATCAATGTGTAAAAATCAGCCCTTTAGTAATACAATTTCAGACCTCGTTATTTTCACGTATTCACGTATTTGCATATTCACATATTTGCATATTTACATATTTGCATATTTACTATTTACATATTTGCGTATTTGCGTATTTACTTATTTACGTATTTACTTCCTTATTGAAAAACAGTTAGCAAACATTAACTCGACCATAACTGTAAGTTAAATTACGAGTAATAGTTAACTAACTCCTTATTGGAAAACTGGACGTTAGGGAATAGGCTACTTTATTTCAGAGGTAGCGGAATGGGATATGGGGGGAGATTGTGAAAAAGGAAAGTGGGAAGGAGGTGGGAAACTGCGTGCATGCGGTGAGAAAATATGTAAAGATAAGATAAGATGCCAGGAAGTCGTTAGATATTGAGGGAGACGATGGAGGAAGGTGAGGGAAAATAGTGGGAAAGTGAATGAATGCAAGATAATCATGGATGAAATAGTGTGACGATAAAGAAGAATGTGGTGATATCATGGTGGGGAAGTATATGAATATAGTGAAAAAATGGAAGATCACGGCAATGTGGGGGAAAAATGAACCCAAGTGTACAACAAAATTCAAATAGATATTAAACATAATCATATAATACACCATATACATAGTAAACAACACCCAAATCCAAAGTCAAAGGCTGTCCGGAAGGGGGTTACATGTTATAAAAAATACAGACAACATCCATTACCCATCGACATTGCCAGTGCCGGTACCAGAGATCGAACCTAGAGCACAGCAGTGTCATACCAAAGCGAATGAATCACATAACGCGCTTTAGTCGACTGAGTTACTGTGCCGGTAAATTATTAATTATATAAAATAGATAATCAAAGAATTTAACCTGTTTAAACTGCAACTAGTTAAAATGGACACGTGTTGGTATATGAGATAACGATAATTTATAATAAACAGTTAAGTCATGGACAGGTTCTTTCCAAAAGTTAATTGAATGTTCATTTTGACATTTACAATTAAATGAAAAAGCAAAATCGCTACTATGTGACCATTACCGAAAATATCGTAATTTCACTTCACTAAGCATTACTAATGAAAGCTTGTTTTATGTTTTAAAACCAGAATGTAGAAATTAAAGTCCAAATTAACTGCTTCAATTTGTTTTCCATATTGATTCCTTTACTAAATGTAATATAGTAAATTTGTTGACACTTATCATCGGATCTTGAACTTTAATGAGTAATCTACTTCCATCATTCAAAAAGCTTCCAATACTTACAAAGTAAACATCGGTTCCAATAACCTGTTAAATTTTGTTCAAGACATTGACAAATTATTTTTAATTCCAAGAGGGCTGCATCCGACTCTCTTTGCATGGTAATTTACTTTTGCTTTTTTATCATGCGGCTGGTGCCGTATATTTATCAGTGGCAGTCGCTTAATCGTAAGTCTCGGCCACAGACGTCGATGAATCATCGCAATTTGTAATTATTATCAGTTTTAGTAGGTCATCTGATTTATACCTTAGGCCTTCGACTTCTTTGAATTGATAAGTTTTTCAGTGTTAGAGAAATAAAGTTACTTTCAATCTAACCTACATCTATCTTTACGCTTAGTCCTTCAGGGTGATTTATGATGATGTATGTAAAAATATTAGTTGCGGTTGTGATTTTTTGTTACCGCAGAAGTCATTACCATACTATCTATGTTAAAAAATCCGGTTGTTTCTAGATTTTACTATCGTATTTGTTACTACTAATATACTAGGAATACTAAAAAATAATATGAAATAATACTTCGATGAAATTTTTGTTTTGTATGTAGAACATGCAGTTATAAGTTTTTATTCGTTCGGTATATAGGCTGGGGCCGTTACGGGTTTTTAATGCTGAAAAAAAAAAAAAATTAATAGCAGGCAACGGCCGGCTGGAATATATAGTTGAGGTCATAAACAATGAAAAAAAAACTTTGGAACTTGATATGAAGGGAAGTAGTGAAATGGGGTGCTATTTAAGGGATGAAAACAGTTTTTCGTGATTTGTGACGAAACGTGACCTCCTAAAGAAAAGTGTTTCATACAAAAGTTGTAGATAATAAAAAAATCTAAAACTTTTATCGTATATATTTCTCGACATAACCTCAAAGTTTGCGAGAAAATGACGAAAAACCGATTTTTCTGTTTTTATTTTTTTTTCTCGCGTGAAAATTATTTAATTTAAATGAAACTTCGTGAAAGTACGTAATTATTTGCATATAATAAGCATGAATTTTGTCAATTATGGGAAATAAATATTTTTCGAGATTTTACCATTTTTCCGAAACAACACCCCTATCTTCGGAGAACAAATTTATTGATTTTTTTTTGGATTTTGATGTTCTACTAGTGCTCATTTTTTTCGTCGAGATGTCTACTTTCAAATGATACGTCGATGTTAGTGATTTATTGTCATTTAGCAGCTTAAAAACAACCGAAAAGAAAAATTTTTCGAATCTCGAATTTGTCGATTTACTTTTTCATTATTTTCAATTTTTTAGCATATTTATGTTAATAATTCATAATATTTTAATGAAAAAACTTACTTTGGTATAAAATAACTAAAGTTGAATGAATTTAGTTATTGGAAACCACGCTAAAATTGAATACAAACAAAAAAAATACTGTTACGTATTCAAACAAAAAAAAAAAAAAATTATAAAATTTGAAATTTCTCAGCATACAGGTATTTGAAATGCCCGCCCAAAACGACTGAAGGTTGGGGGTAGAGAGGGGTAGGACAAAGTGAGCCTGCACAAGAGCAGCAGAACTCGTTCTGTTGTAGTAGTAATCTCTATCCGTCTAGTTGTGTAAAAGTATTTTTTCAGTTTGTGATGCGTCCTTTGTAAACGCACGTGGTGATTGAGTTTACGATTAAAATCCACTTTTAAATTGGAGAAACTCCCTCCAACTGAAGAAGCAGCTGCACAACACTCCTACAGAGTCTATTACCAATTGCAAACTTGGTTGGGTAATTTTGACGACGATCAGGACAACAAAAAAGCAAAGGACTGGGGCTGGAACGAACATGTAGAAAGACTCGTGCTGAAATACATCTCTGACAGTTCCGACTTGATTTCCGGAAAGTTGTTAAAAAGCGTTAGCTGTACTTGTGAAAGTGGATGCAATAATCAAAGGTGTGGCTGCCGAAAACATGGCTCAAAATGTACCAATCTATGCAATACATGCACTGAGAACTGTTCAAATAGAGACAGAGAAGTATTTGTAGATTTAAGTGATTCTGAAGATATTGATGAAGAGCCAGCAAAGAATAATGACATCGAAATTGAAGAGCCTGAAAATGCCAATGATTTTGAAGATAATATAGAATTTGAGAGTTTGATCGATGAAGAAAATGAACCACAACAAAAAAGGCCTAAAATTGATTAGATTTTAATAATTATTTTATTGATTTTTCTTTTTATAAGCTATACACAACTAATATTAATAAAGTAAATATTTGTAAATAAAGTAAAGAATTCGTAGCCAATATAAATAAATTGTATGTTGTATTTTATCATATGTGTTTAGAATAATTTAATATGCATATAAAGTTTTCGAAACTTAACTGTATCTTATGAAAATTAATAAAGTACTATTGACTTCCATGTAAATGTTAAGTTTCATAAAGTTTTCCCTACCTTTCCATGATGAAATTCATTCAACTTTTTTTATTATACCAAAGTAAGTTTTTTCATTAAAATATTATGAATTATTAACATAGATATGCTAAAAAATTGAAAATAAGGAAAAAAATCGACAAATTCGAGATTCGAATTTTTTTGTTCGGTTTTTCTTAATTTTAAGCTGCTAAATGACAATAAATCACTAACATCGACGTACCATTTGAAAGTAGACATCTCGACGAAAAAAATGAGTACTAGTGGAACATCAAAATCCAAAAAAAAATCAATAAAGTTGTTCGCCGAATATAGGGGTGTTTTTTCGGAAAAATGGTAAAATCTCGAAAAATATATATTTCCCATAATTGAAAAAATTCGTGCTTATTATATGCAAACAATTACGTACTTTCACAAAGTTTCATTTAAATTAAATAATTTTCACGCGAGAAAAAAAATAAAAACAAAAATAGGTTTTTCATCATTTTCTCGCAAACTTTGAGGTTATGTCGAAAAATATATAGAGTAAAAGTTTTAGATTTTTTTATTATCTACAACTTTTGTATGAAACACTTTTCTCTAGGTCACGTTTCGTCACAAATCACGAAAAACTGTTTTCATCCCTTAAATAGCACCCCATTTCACTACTTCCCTTCATCTCAAGTTCCAATTTTTTTTTTCATTTTTTATCTCAATTATATATTCCAGCCGGCCGTTGCCTGCTATTAATTTTTTCATCTCAAAAAGGTAACGGCCCCAGCCTAATAAAAGGTTTTTGGTTTAATTATGATAATAATAATATTTTACTCTATTTACAAAAATTTTCAGATTTTCTATATCACAATTTTCAAAATACAATTTTGGCTTAAATAAAAAAGTAGCTTATTGCGATCACATCAATAAAACGGAAAAATTTAAAAACATATTAGGATTTTTTTTCCAAAAATGCTTATTGAGAGAAGTTGTTCGGAATCACCGCAAAACCCCAATTCCCAAATTTGGTTGAAAAAAAAAAATACAAAAAATACTAAAAAAGTTCATTCCAAAATGAAGAGTAAAATTAATATCAACGTTATTATTATCACATGAATGCCATGATTTGCTAACAATACCAAACTACCATGAGATCTGTCACATAAATCATTGATTATGTGTCAAAGTCCTAATAAACTCTTAAAATATTGGTGATTTTTAATGGTTAAATAATTTGATTGTGGCTGCAGAAGGGTTATGTATAGCTGAAATAGTGGAAATTGTAAGACATGTTGATGATATTATTGTGCGTTCCACAAGTATTCCAGTGAATTTAATGTGAGTTATCCCGGTCCCCCTATAGTTCCTATAAGAAATAAGATGGCCTTTAAAATTAACCAGATTTTCAATAGTACTGAAAATGTAACAAAATGGAAAGCGAAAGTCGTTCAAAGATATCCAGACGATCAGGTTATTGTGAATTTCTTAATGATAACCCTAAAACAAGTATTAGAGCAATGTTACGTAAATTAAATTTATCTGGCTCGAAGATCGAAATTTCTATTTAAACCGATATTCTTACACACATTATAACAAGGTGATAATTTTGGCAGGTTGGAATATTATTTGTGGATTCAATGTGCATATTTGAATGACAGAAATTTTCTGAATAATATTCTGCATACAGACGAAGCTTCTTTTATAACAAATTGTGTGATAGCAATATAAAATTGCGGGTACTGGTCTGAAGAGAATCCACACTGGGTTATAAAATTGCATGGGGCAACATTCACAAAAAGATAAATGTATGATTTGGAATATTAGATGACATAAAAATAGGACACTTTTTACACCATGCTTTGAATACTGCCCGACTTTATCAGCTTTTAAACAATGAACTTTGAGTTACATTACAGGATATTTCACCTCAAGTGGAAACTGGATACGTATTGTCAGCCTGATGGACCATTATCCGTAATACAGTCACAGTTAGACAAGTGACAGGATCAAAAGTATCCACAAAAATGGACAAGTTCGACGATCACGGCAAGGCCCGGAAGAAAATACTTCATTAGACAACGGCCGTGAAAACCTGCATTCTTCTATGAGAAATAGTCCTTTAATCTTATGGCCGCTCAGATCTTCCGGCCTAACCCCGTTAGATTTTTATTTATGCGGAACTGTCAAAGCTAAAGTGTACAAATCGAGACAATACAATTTAGAAGAATTCCGTGACAGAATAACCGAAGCTTTTCAGGAGGTGGTTACATCAGCTGAATCTGGAACTGGTTGGGAGGATGGTCAATGAAAATTATTGAATCACAGCACTTAGGCCCCATTGGGCCCCTTGTACATCCTCCCTGTAGGTATACCCTCACCTAGACCTCTGCTTAGGCCATTAACCAACCCAATATTGCAAAATAGGAGGTGATACTGCCGAGGGGCATCTCCCTTACGTCAGCCAAGGTAGGCCAACGTTCTCCCACTCATACTGGAGGCACCCACAAGTGCTTGGTGACTTCATTATTTTTGGCGACTATTGCAAATGGTAGTATTGTTTGAATTTGACCTATTTTGTAATGTACTGGTGTAGGATGTGCATTTGGATTTAAGCAATACATATAGTTGAAATCACGGATGTTGTCGTTCACGTCATTAATTTATGTATTTATCAACAACACGCGCTTTTTCTATCTTTACAAATACAAAGCGAATAGGATGTAAACAACAGAAAGTCACGTCTACTGAGGCCACGACAGAAGTTCCGAGAGTAGAGATTCGTTTTACAAATGAATATTACAAGCGTTAGTCGTAGACGCAACCGACGTTGAGTATTCTGTCAGTTATATGTCAACACAGTAGCGTGCGGTGGATAAAGGACTGAATGCAGTAGCCAGAGACATGGTGGTGAAATTAAACGAGTGCTTTAATCAGGAAGAACGTAACAAGTGTTCCCTTTTACCTTTGCAAGAAATCCATGAGGTGAGTTTGTAAAATTAAATGCGGCAAAAGATATTATAATTCATTGTATCGCATGCTATTATTGTCGAGATATTTTCATCACAAAATGCTTGTCTTTTACATACATTAATATGCCCATGCGTGCCATTCTATGTGACCTTGAGATGGTTTGATTCGGAAATTAAAGAATGATGACGTGAACAACAACATTCATAATTTGTTTTATATTGGTTTTGTGTGTCGAATAAGCTTGAGACATAGGTGGTGGATTCTGTGTAGAACTTGGTAATAGCTCTGAGACAGCTTCACTTGCGGAAACATATGTAGTATTCGTCTGATCAATTACCCCAGTCATATATCTTTTCTCCAATGTTAGTATTACCATGTTGAGAGCTGTTTGGTACTATTTTATTTAAGTCTGATGAGTTTAATTCGTGAAGTGTCCAAGCTTTATTACTTATTATTTATGTATCATGTTTAATGGCTTATCTTAAGCTCTTAAGTTTTACGTTTCCGTGATGAAATAGTAACTGCTTCCTTAATTGCTTATCTTCTGATATTTGATTATTTTAACTTGTAGCAATTTGAGAAGATGATTGATTGGACTTCCTGTAAGAATAGGGCAAATTTTCTCGTCAGCGTTTCATTCCAATTTAGACACAGCTTCTACGTCAGTTTCTTTATTGAGTACGCCCAGTATAGTGCATAGTTGTAACGAATACTAACACTGTCTGCTTTAGGTCGACTAATGTATACTCTTCCACCTATTTAAAACGAATGTATCCTCGACCTCGAAACTTACTCGGATTTTATATTTATATGTGTACATCAAAATCCAAATTTTATCTCTATTTTTGCTCTACTAATTGTTTAAATATGTCAAAAGGGAAGTTCAATAAAATGCACGATACAAATAAATAGTAATAGTCAGTAGGTACTTGATTATAACATTCATTAGGCATCACTGTAAATTATTTTGATAAAATTGGATGTAATAAAGTAATGAACATCAGTGGAATTAATAAAGTAAACTTCACATCACAAGGTTGTTTAATTTTCTTGGCAGACAAATATTATTCTGTAATAATACATATTCAGGGACGCAATTTCTGCTTAATATTTGTTTTTCTATCCATAATATTAAGTTAGTTTGTGGAAGTATGATTATTATATATGTGGCAAATCACACTTACTTTAGGAAGATGTGATAGAATGTTGATGATGTATTAAATATTAATCAGGTAACGTCGTGGAGTTCCATTAGGTACGTCAGTAATGGTATTATATCACTTAGGTTCATACTACGTAATGAAATCATAAGCACTTCATAGAAGTCGATTTAACTATTGAACTAAATTAGCCAGAAGTTGCGTATTTAATTAAGTACAGATGTTTAAATTTGTGGACCAGAAATTTTATTACATATAACACTAAACTAAGAATCATTTTGAATTGAATATGGATGATATATAATGTCCTCTTTGTTTGTTCTAAGAAGATTCTTTGTTTAATTAAAATAAAAATTCTGCAAGACATCAAAAATAAAGGTTGTGGATAGATTTTGGGTTGGTGTACGTCCGAAACTGAGAGAAGTTCTTTGAATTTTATTGTTATTAAATTGTAAATGTACGGTTCGTGGGCAAACATTTTTCAAAACTTTGAATCTATAAAGATATATTTACGTAGAATTCTTTTAAATTTATTTTCATAAACTAGGTACTGTAAAAAATTAGATGTTTTATGTTCTAATGCGTTACATTACATGTATTGTGCTGCTTTTTGTATATACTCCACTGGCGATGGCGGTCTTATTTAAATAAGTATAATTTAAAATTGTGTATCAGTCGATAAAAGTAGTAATATAATTTTTTATGTCTTGCGTTCAGTTTTACTGATAGAGTACAAGTCAAACATTTTCCCAAATAAAATATTGTTTCAAAGTCTTCGTGAAAACTCTGAAGGGCCGTAGATGCAAGTTAGGCTAAATGGGGGGTATTTTGACCCTATGTAACTTCTCTATATCCACTTACTTATGAGACACCCTTTATATCTAATGGTAATCTGTCATGTAACTAGCTGTCAGTTGGTCAAGTATTGTGATAAAGTAGTTAAACTTGATTTATAAATTACGTACGTGGCTTTGGCGCCTTATATTTAGCAATAAACAATAGGCGGCCATCGTAATTTCGACTATAATAAAATGATTTAAAATTTTTATAAGAATGAGTTAAATCATTGACAATTGATCGAAGTCCTTCAGCCCATTAAAGTATGAGTTACTTAATCACTTATAATCTTTCCTTAATGGAGGTTGGTACGTCTCTTAGATTAATTTTTTTACTAAGCATACAGGGTGATTCAGATTCGACGTCTCAGCTTTGCTGAAGATGACGGTTACGACTTTCAGACAACAATTTATATTACAATTTACTCAAAATAAATTATTAACCTAACGATGTTTGCGCATAAGAAAACTTTGAGTTGCTGCCTTTTTGAGAGCTGCTTTTTAAACAGCACGATTCAAAGTAGTTAGTGCTTTGTGAAACAAAGGAAGACATTGAAGTAGACGTAGATAATAACAATGAAGAACTTAATGATGAACAACTCGGACCATCGAAATGCAGTGACATTCACTGTACCACATAAAACTTATCGTTATTTCTTGCTACTTATTTATTGTTACTTATATTTTACTAATTGCTTTAATAAATACCATTGTACATGGTTAAGTTGGCGAAAACAAAATTCAGAACTTCTGAGAGCCCAACAGGAAATGATATTTAGAGAACCTTAGAAGGTCTCTTGAAGAAGGAATAACGTCCGGAAATAATGAAGGGAGCCTTAAAATGGCAGTACAACAATTGAGCGGGGCAATAATAGCTGCTTACCATGAAAACAAACAATAAGAAAAACTAAAGGTAAAACAAGCTGGCGGAACACACAGCTAGTAACTCTCAAGGTCGAAGTTAGAAGGCTACTTAATAAGGCCAAATCTATCATGGAGAAGGTTCCGCGAGGAGGTCAGCGAAGTCCCTGCATCCTCAAGGAACCACAGATAGAGTGCTAATCAAGAACAGATACACTGCACATGATGCTTATCAAAAAAGAGAGAATGAAACCTATACAGAAACACTAACGGAAAATATTCAACTGCCTATGTAGGCACACTTTTCGGGATCATTGATAATGTTTTTCCCATGTAATGGCGCAAGTAAAAGGATTTTATGCTGCTGTTACTTAGGGGCTGTTTACCGCACGAAAGGAAATTATAGACAGAAGTTTTTCTATATGATTGATAATAGGTAGCTATTTTTAATGGAAAATAAAGCCTAAACCAGATCTTCCGCAAAAACAGTTTTCAACCAACTAAGGGAATTGTATGGCGTCTTGTACCGACCCTCTATTACTTCCACGTCCAGTGGAAGTATAGTAATGCAAAAAAATATTTTTTTTTTGTTGAAATAGGCTTAAAATGCCATGACACGTCGAGATTTTAAATTTGTGCGAAAAATTTCCCGTCTGTCTGTCTGTCTGTAACTTTTTTGTGCACACGCTTACTCTGGAACCGTTTATGATATTGAGTTGAAATTTGGTACATTTATGTATTATAACGAGATCTGGAACTACATTTTGATCTAATGCCGTTGAAGGTTTCGGGGGTAAATGGGGTAAATAATGTTAAATAGGCAAAGCAAACAGGTAAGGGTCCATAAAATTACAATTTAGGGCATGTACGAAAAATCAAGATCTTAATTTTTTTTTTGGCATCAGCTCCACTCCCCCTCCCCCTCCCCCAATTATCATCTCCAAGACCATCCCCACACTATTATGAAAGGGAATAAAAAAAATTCAAATGTGATTTAGTTTGTCTACAAGAACGAAAAGTCTCAAAAACATTTTTTGCTGTTGCTACCTCCTCTACCCCATCCTATTATTAAAGGGAGTAAAAAATTAAATTGGGATTTAGTGTGTATACGAACACCAAGGGACTCTAAAATTTTTTTGGCATTAGCCACCTCCTCTACCACCGCCATTGCCACCCCCACCCTATTATTAAAGAGAGTAAAAAAATTAAATTGGGATTTAGTGTGTGTACGAGAACCAAGGGCCTCTAAAATTTATTTTGGCATTAGTTACCCCCTCCACCACCCCCACCGTATTGTTTAAGGGAATAAAAAAATAAATTGGGATTTAGTGTGTATGCGAGAACCAAGGGCTTCTAAAAATTGTTTTACATTAGCCACCCTCTCTACCACCCCCACTCTATTATTAAAGGGAAAATATTACATTGGGATTTAGTGTGTATAAGACTTGGATACAAAATATGGATGTGGAAGTAGTGTTGGGCAACGGTTTTAATATAACTGTCGGATTCATGACTAGTTGCGCCATGAATCTGTATGATGTATGAAATATGAAATATTGATAACCAGAATCACCCAACAAATATTTTTATTCATGTTCAAATTTATTGGTCTAATACAACTAATGCAATTAAGAGGGATATTTCCGGCATCGATCTCTTCTTCTTTTTAGGTACTGCCAATTACCTCATAATTTTCATATTGTTGCCTTAATAATCACTAGTATATAATATAGTATAGTATATATATACACTAGTATATAATTCTGTATAGCAAGATTATTAATTTTGATCACCGATCATTTTTTTAATGCGATTATATTTCTATTTGAATAGCATAATACCTTATTTTAAATCGCATAAGTCAAGGTAAACTTGTAATATATCCTAGTTAATTTATTTACATTAACACGTTATCGTTATTTAATCGTGTGAAGAGATGTGACAAATGTATTTTAATATATAAACTTGTGTAATCTAATACCAATTATGTAAGCTAGTAAAATAACAACATAACTTTAGTAATGATAACGGTCCTGGTTCCATTTCAGATAAAATTTATTTCTATTCCACCATTATCTCTGATGGTATAGTTCCCGCGGCGCGTTAAAGTCGCTTACACATTAATAATTAATGGTTATAAAAAAATTTTTTTAAATATTTTGTTAGTAAGTGCGAATTTTAAAGTAGTTAATTTTAGTATTAATTCAAAAGTGACATCTTTTAGTAGTTAATTTTAAAATAAACTACCACTAGAATAAAAGAATGGTTAATAATATCATTATTAATATAATCATTTATTAACGTGATAAAATAATAATGATTATAATAACAATAATCTATTTTTATTTATACAGTTATAGAGTACAAAATGTTTATCAAGAGTAATCAATAAAAATGCAAATATGCTCAAGAGAAGAAGAACCCGTACTATTGGAGCGAAGCGTTCTTCATTAACGAATATATGCCCAGGATATTTATATTTATTTATATCCTCTATGCGAATTATCTTCTTATATTTATTATTGTACATAAATTGTACCACCTTAAGAGAATTAACTTGAAAAGTAATAACATTTTTAATTTATAAATGCACCAAACTATCAGTTGTAAGTACAGATATACTCGGGCGAGGGGGGAGCGACGAGAAAGGATTCTACATTCACGCGGGCCAAGTTTCAGTACGTATCCAACCGTCTCGCGTATTAGATGTGTAAAACCTGTACCGATCTATACGAAATATTTAAAGTATCAATGTAAGGTAATATAAATATTTGCTAAGTCGATTTGACGTCACGCGTATAACATCATCCACTCAGTAAACGGATTAATCGAAGCGTCGGACATTTAGTTCATCAGTTGCAGTTCCCATCGTAAGACGTATTTACCTGCCTGCTTCGATCTGCGTGAAAATATTCCTAAAATTCAGGTGATTGAATTATTTTTGCGAAGTCGAAAAATATTCCGAAATATTTTCCGTTTGAAGTCACGTCGATCTACCGCTCATCCGCTAACCCGTTTGTATTTCAAGGAAATATTTGAATTCATCCCGTGTTGGCAGTCCGCCAGAGCGATTCATCCACAGCTAGACGTATCCACTCTAAGATCCGAACTCAGGTACCGTTATTGCCATATATCATTTCCGAGCAGCAGGATTTTGGCAAAGTCCATAGTACGTCATCGACCAGCAGCGCAGTTGTCTGGCGATTACTCTGAGAACATCGCCCAGTCATTCCGTTCCGGCCGCTCCACCGCAGCAGAGATGCCCACACGTAACCACAGGAAGTAAGTCCATGGAGGAATAAGTAAACTGAATGTACTAGCCAAGTACTGTATATAACTTCTCTATAATTTTGCACTGTAATTTTTTATATACCTATCTGTGGGCTTGCTTCTCAATCAAGAAAAACTGACGTTCTTAGGCTCGTTTGAAAGATTTATAGTCAAAGTTTACCAAAAATATAAAAAGATGCGGAATTGTGTTATTTAAATAATGTTTTTAATAAGAGTTCTAAAAAAATACCTATTTTTATATAAAACGCTAAAAAGTAAAGTAATAAATTTTGATTAACTAACTCAACTTCGGTATGAACCGTTAAAAAGGTAAGACAAAAATCTGTTATGCTCTTTTTCGATTAAATAAATTGTTTAAAGTTATTTGACAATAAACAGTTTGAGGGTGAGCGTATATTTTTTTCACTTTTTTGGCCATACCTTAGCCAATCTTGGTCCTACGAAAATTTAAAAAAACCGAGTTGTAGGTAGTTAAATTCTCCATCGAAAAGATACAGTATAGTTTTTCAATAGATGCATTGTTGTTAAGCAAATAACAAAGAACGTGCTCAAAAATTAGCCTCTTTTCAAAGGGGTGAAATATCGTCAAATTTCAAATATTCGTACATCACTTATTTTTCAGCCAAGTTTGATGTGTGAGGTATGAAAATAATCAGATTCAAAAGCACTAAAAACCGTTCTACTTAATAGTTTTCACATAGATTAACGGAGCGTGAGAATTACGCAACGCTTTTAACTTTGAGGGTGCATTGGGGGTGAATCCGGTTGGAGCGTTCTTGCATGAGGGCTATTTTTCCCAAATCAATATATTGAGTATTTAAAAACCACTTTTACAAAATGCCAAAGTATTTGAAACAATATTGATTGATTGAACAATATCACTTGTTGCGGTGATTATTTGACAACTTTGGGGGTTTACTACTCCTTATTATCCCTAATATGCTAGACAGAGTAGACAGAATTCTAAATGTAGTAATAAAAATCGGCAGCTACTGGAAGCGGCTGGAATCTCCCCACTCGGTGGATCTTTGAAGCCGAAAAGAGCATTAAATTGTGTGACAAAACGGCACTAAATGTAATCCGATCTCATCCAAAACCTTTTCAGATCTTCTGGGGCACTAAAAAAACCCTCAACTTAATGAATTTAGAACACTCGCCTGAGACGACTCGTTCTGCAAATTTCATCTATGCGAGTTATTACCTACATTATCGTTCGTTGAGTAATAATACTATTAGGATATTAACAACTTTAACATCACTTGAACGACTAAGAAAGTCTAGTTATCCTAAATACTATACAGATTTGTAATGCAACAAACTGAAAATTGGTAAAGTGATAATCTATAATAAATTCACCAACGAAGGTACAGAAAGCATATGATATTGATATTGTTACATCTACCTTTAAAGTTTGTGACAATCCACTGGTGCAGTCACTAAAAGTTAGAAATATGACGAAATCTTATTAACATGACATGACACCAACGTTATCGGATGACAATGACAATCGTCAAAATTTGCTCATTGCAATCCGATCGCTCGCGGCTGTCTTTGTTAAATGAAACATTAGCATTTCAGTAATTTTACTAGATTTTAGAGCAATATTTGTAGTTTAATTCTTCGATTTGTCTGTATATATATTTAAAAACCGCACTAAACGTAATCCGCTCTACTTCTAGAGCAGTGAAGAAACCCTCACACGTGAATTAACACGTGATGTGAGGAGTTTCACGAGGTAACGGCTACGCGCTTCGATCATGTCACACGAAATGCGATCTATGCTTCATATTTGCTTTGTTTTTAATTTTTTTCACGGAAACCAAATCGAAAGGGTGGAAGTGTGATATATCGTTGAAATCATAATTTTAACTGTTTTTCAATGGTTCCATTGCAAATCGAAAGTAATTATAAAATAAACAACTTGTTGCGTCAAAACGGCACTAAACGTAATCCGATCTCAACCAAGATCTTCTGGGGGACTAAAGAAACGTACATGCAAAGTTTCATTCAGATCCGTTCAATAGTTTCGGCGCTATCGTGCTAACACACATACACACATACACACACACACACAGACATTTTTCAAAAACCACTTTTTTGGGTTCCTAAGATCTCAGAACGTAAAGATTTGATGTTATCTCAATTATCGTTTTTGAACCAATTTTAGTAACCTCTCACAATTTTATTGTGGTGAGGTTAAAACGCAAAATTTTTTTTACCAAACAATTTTTAAAAAATCACCAGCTCTGTGATGACATTTTCAGTTATTAGCGCCACTAAAAATGATATGATTATAGATTTCTTGTTAATATTATTCAGATACAAATAATATCAATATATATGACAAATTGGAGAAACGCGTTGGTTTATGTGGTTATAGTTATTGATAAATTGATATTAATGTGGCATTAAATTATGCACAATATGCTTACAGTTCGCAAAGGAAGTGTTCATTTTATACTCATTTTTGTCATTTTGCATCTCTACATAAAAGGATAAATAATGGTTACGGTCATGGACAAGGCACGAGTATATATTATACACATTCCAGCGGTATTTTATTCCATGTATAGTCATTGTTGGTTTCTTTAGAGGGTAAGTATGATATATGTTATTATATTTCGACCATTAAATGATAACTAGGTATTTCTCTTTAAAATATTTCGCAATAGATAAGAAATACCGGAGTGTTATGACTATTTCAACATGCACGTTGATGATTGCAGCTCGTTATCTTCTAAGATACTTAATATTTATTGTTATGGCATATTGTGTACACCCGCATATAGTCATAATGAAAAATCTGTTTTTTTTTCTGGTTATTCCTTTTATTTGTATTATTTCTAGTACATTTTGATAGGACTCCGGTAACAATTAATCTGGCGAAAAATTTGCAATACATATTGTCGATCTATTTCTTCGTCTTGAAAAACATTCCTTGGCCTACCTATACGTTGGTCAACTAATTGATGGAACTGAACTCAGTTTAAAGTATCAGTTTATTGTTCGAAAACATGAAAATGCTTGCTATTGCCATCAACTGGTAATAGTTCCAGTATGGCTATATACAGAGAGGTCCATAAGTAATGGATAATTATCTACGTAATTTATGAGTAAAATTCTAAAACATGTCAAATTTTAATTCTAAAATGTAATTTTTTGAGCATAATTTTATACCTCCCCCTTCAACCCCCTTGGAGAGGAGTGGGGTAGCATTCTATTTGAAACTATCAAACTGGAAGGAATATATGGGACATTGTTTGAGGCGAACATCGACTCCAATGCTTGTTGACGGAAGAAGTGACATAACTTATTTAAAACGCTATGGAGGGTGGAAATTCAATAGTGTTGCCGAAGGTTACGCAGAAGAATCAGTGAGCAATAAAACAAGTATTGCTATGAAGATCATATCAAATAAAATGTTGAAGCTGAAGCCACTGGAGAAAATGTCCAACTGTCCTTGGATGAATTTACTAAAGAAAGTCGTTCAGAGAAATCTATTGTAAACGTAACTAACTTCATCTGGTTTCAATTTTCAAAACACCATCCTTCAAAATTTAATTTTTAACATACAATTTACTAAATTAATAATTTTGGTTGCATTAAATTTGTTTCATTATTAGCGAATTGTTTTTTTTATTGATTTGGAAATAAATTCATTTAGTGCCGCTTGTGAGCGGAAGTATTGCTATAAAGATCATATCAAATAAAAATGTTGAAGCTGAAGCCACTGGAGAAAATGCACAACTGTCTTTGGATGAATTTACTAAAGAAAGTCGTTCAGAGAAATCTATTGTAAACGTAACTAAATTCATCTGGCTTCAATTTTCAAAACACCATCCTTCAAAATTTTATTTTAACATACAGTTTACTAAATTAATAATTTTGGTTGCATTAAATTTGTTTCATTATTAGCGAATTGTTTTTTTTATTGATTTGGAAATAAAATTCATTTAGTGCCGTTCGCGTGCGGCAGTAAAAAACCATTTGAAAAATGCCGTGTTTTCGCTTTTTCGGGATTTGTTTCATTTAAAATTAGCTGGATTTCTAATATTCTGAGCAAACTGTAATATGGACGTTTTCTTATTGATAATCGTGGATAATGTACTCGGGGGTATTTTGTATTTTTCAGCAATCGCCTTTTTTATCCCACTTTCCACTTTTCTTATAATCTCGAGCTTCTGTTTTATATTGAGACTTCTAAGCTTGCGTTTCGGAGCCATATTTTAGCCTATGTTATTCCGTATTAGAGATAGCAACAATTGAAAACTCTTACCACAGATCACATACACTAGATGAGAAAGTTAAATAGGATCACGTGGAATCGAATATCGGTGGTTTAAGTCTGCGCTAATAGTTTCCCCTGCATCCACAGAGAGGATCTGTGCCTCAGATCTTTAACTTGTTGATTGCAAAGTAACACTATATTATCAACTTCTGTCATTGTGTAGTGTCAAATGTCAAATATCGCATTTTCGATGTTTATATTTTTCAAAATCTGTTAGTTTTGTGGTAGTAAAAAGTGTGCAAGAAAAATCGAAACTTGTTAAGTTGGCGTGCGTTGGTGGTTTGTGTTGCAGTTGTACACGTATTTGTTGTTTTCATTATCTTTGCCATTATGAATACAACAGACGTGATTTATAAAAACAAGTGTTGTGTACCGGGTTGTAATGATAAGACAAGTAAAAGACTTTGCTTTCCCAAAGATGTTAATTTGTTGAAAAGGTGGATTGACAATATTAAGCAGCCACGTTTTTTTTTATTATAATAGAGTTCAGTGGAACAATAATGTTATATTTAAATTACCCGCCTGTTGTGTTTTACTTTTCCCCGCAACCACCAGGTCGCGCAAAAGTTAGTTCCAGGTTACAATACAGAACTTCTTCATCTAGTGTATGTGATCTGTGACTCTTACGAATCAGCGTGTTTACGTGGTTAGACTGTTGAGATTCACACAAATTATTTCAGTTAACCTTGAAAGTCGATTATTCTCAACGAAATTGCCCGAAATAGATTGGAGTTATGGAGGCTTCTCGTTCTTTGTCCGTCTCATTTACTTCGTGTTAGAGAGATTTTTGACTTATAAATTTGAGTTAAATATGTCAACACACATGTAAATAGATATAAAGTGCACGGGCTAAAAATAAACTTAGAGTTATAGAAAATTTCGAGAAAGGAAAGTTCGAGATAAAGAAGTTCGACTGTATTTAGGTAAATAACAAGAGGTAAGTATAAGAACCCTCGTAACTTTTCCTACTTGATTTACCTTTTTTTGACCACAAACAAAGTGTTACGTAAGGAAATAAGTAAAAATTCAAATTTACGACGCATGGTTTTTGTATGCGACAGTACAAGTCTACCTAATAAATACTTGTAGTAAATCGCAGCGGTAGCATTATTTGTAATTCCTTATATGTCTGCAGTTCACAGTCTACGTTTAAATAGCCACAGGTGGCGCCTACATTACTATTAATTAGTGTCTATGTTTGGCCCCGTTATTCTAGGTCACGAAATTCACAGATTTATTTCCGTTGAACAGTGTAAGATAATCTGTAATTAATATTGGGTTTTAACAAATAATCGCTAATTTTTTATAGAAAATGTAGTGACAAATTAAAACAGTTCACTACCATACTTTGCAATCACAACGTCACGGATATTAAAAATCTTTTATTAAAATATTCCATTAATTTACCTATAATAGATACATTCTGAGACATTACAATTAAATACCCAATAATGCTTACGAAATTATGATTATTTTTAATGTTTCTAACGTTCAATTTCTTCACGCTTTTAATCAAATGTTTACTATTGACTGACAGTATCCTTATATGGCGAGAATAATTTTTATGATTATTTCCGGGAACATTCTCTGTACCTCTCGTTAGTTTATATGACAAACGCCAGTAAATAAGGGTTGCCATGTACTTTTAATATTTAATTGCCTCCTAGTCAATTTTCTTTATTAAATAATACTAAAAAGTTTTATGAACAGAAAATGCATGTTTTCTGAAGCATGTTATAATTTGGCAACAAATTTTCGAAAACTATAGCCTCACTGCAGCAAAGTGGGTCAAAATTGTGAGTCAAATCACCTATTCAAAGTTACTAGAATGAAGTATCCATTTTAAATTTTTTTTTTTATTAATGGCTAAACACTTTTGGCTTTAAGTAGCCCCATAAAAAGAAATTACAAGCTGAGAGACCCAGTCAGTTGAGGTCCCCAAATTTTGAAATGACATGACCAGGAAATATTCTTCTCAAAATTGTCATACAATCTCTATCAGTGTGGATAGTGGCCCCGTTCTGCTGAAACTATATTCTTCGAATATCCACATCAACATTACGAAGTTGTTCAAAGCTACATAATATCTGTTGATAACGTGTAACCGTCAAGTCATTTTTCTCAAAGAAGAACGGCCCAAAAATTCCAAAAGTAGATACTGCACACCACACAGTAACCTTTTGCTTAAATGTTTTCTTAAAATGTTTTCTTAACCGCCTCTCAAGTTACCGAAGTAACCCCTGGAAGACCTCAAGCATCTTGTGCTAGGCAAAGAGAGACGAGGCCCTACAGTTTAATGTGGACTCCGAACCACTCTTGGGGCAATTTTTTTAATGAAAATTTTTTTCGCCTTGCGGAAATCGAACCCACTTCGCTAGGCAACTCAGTTTGCTAGCCAGTCGCTTTAGCACACTGAGCTACCATTCCCCCTTTTTGCTATGAAGCGGTACTTCGTGCAAATTGCAGAGAATTTTCCGTAGCCCAGTGGTGAAAGTTCTGTTCGTTAACATATCTGGAAAGATAAGAATGAGCTTCATCTGAGATCAGCACGATATTCGTGTTTTCAGCAAATAAAAATAATCAAAAAAAAATCAAACGCGTACTATTGGGGTTTTGCGTTGCTACGCGTGCCTCTCCCGGTATTTGATAAATT
Source organism: Leptura quadrifasciata (assembly GCA_963675555.1). Lineage (NCBI taxonomy): Eukaryota > Metazoa > Arthropoda > Insecta > Coleoptera > Cerambycidae > Leptura > Leptura quadrifasciata. Next base: position 40,659,966 of record OY776677.1, read on the forward strand.
ATAGATGTTTCATAATAAATATTTAGAATTGTACATTTAGGTTTATTGTAATACATTGTTTTATTGAAAAACTCTGGGTTTGACTGTCTGTGTGCGAACGTCTAATTTCCCATTTATTGACCCTCTGGTGCAAACTTTCTTCACTTGAGCTACTCAGCCTCGCGCCCTTTTCTCCACGTCAACGTGCGAAGTGGAGAAAAATGCGTCACAAACTTTTGAGGTAGAAGTTTTTGTGCAACTTGAATTTTGTGGGGATGGAAGTGTAAGTCTTTCAGAATGCAACGATAACTACGGTTCGAAAACATTTTGTTGCGACTTTAAACGATAATTTAAGCCTTTACCAATAGTATGTAAAACTTGTAAAGCGGAGTAAGAAAGTGAGATTTGGGCCGTTTATTTTGCATAAAATATTTATTTTAAAAACCTGACAAAAACGCAATAAATTAATAATTACATTGCTATTACTTGTTTTGGATGAAAAATGTTTAAACTTTACTTTCTGTTAAATACCTACTGTGGCTTCTGACTAAGTACTCTAGGTATGATTTAAGCAATACTAACATACTGTTAAGAAATTACATACCTAGTTTTTTATTTTTATATTGGTATTCTTCTGGGATACAAATAGTAGGTAATTTCTTATCAGTGCGGAAATTTTATCTAAGTAATTCCTAAATAATATATTTCTTTAATACTTACTCATCTATCAAACAATGAAATGTGGAGAAAAATTGGGTAATTCCGCAAGTTCATCTCTGATTCGAGAAAAACTGTCGTAAAAGCAAATTTAAATATCTATCATATTAGATTAAGATAAATACAGTTTGTTTTTTTAAATAAAAAGTTACTAATACTTAATAGTTTATATTTTGGTTCTGGTTAAATAGATAAATGATGGTTTAATGAAAAGATCCTTAATGCTATACAGCAGAGAGAAGAAGAAAATTTATAAGCTAACAGATAAAATCAAAGTGATTGGGAGCAGTACGAATTGAAACGAAATAAAGCAGTGGATGTTCTAATAATTGAGAAGTGTTGATTCTGTGAGAGGAAAATTGATATTTGTAGAGATGGCTCAAAGATGATGTGGAAAGTGCTTAAAAATGATTATATCTTGTAAAAATAGGGAGGTCATTAATGAAATAATATTTGGAATTTAGTTAACGGCAGATATAAACTGATAGAATGCAAAAGTAAAGTATGACGAGTATGTATAGACTACAAAAAGTATTCATAGGGGCGAGTGTGGGTGCGTCTTTACTATGTACATACTTTGATATGCGATGTAAATATAAGACAGGTTGTGTTTAAAAAAACTTGCTTAGAACCAGGTATAATGGATGTTGTGACATTTTGAGAAATAATGACCACATTTTAGAATATCTTAATAACAATCCCCGGGTTAGTATTGGTTAGTATTAGAACGGCTAGTAACCTGAATGTCGGAATGTCCCCAAAGAAAGTATTAGAAGATGCCTGAAAGAAAAAACAAGAAAGGCTTGCAGGCGAAAAATTTTGCGTACATTGGAAGTGGGAGATGAGGAAAGAAGATTAAAACTTTGCTATTGGCTACAGGGGAATATCTAAATAGTCTTAATTTTTTGAATGAAATTTTATTTAGTGATGGAGCCACATTTATCATAAATGGGGTGGTATCAAGCCAAAGTTGCCGTCACTGGTCAGCTGACAATCTGGAATTCATCATAAATTTAAAGAGACAGTTTCGAAAAAAATTAACGTTTGGTGCGGAATACTAAATGACGAAATAATCGGTCCTTTCCTATTTGAGGGTAATGTGAATGCGAATGGTTTTTTAAAATTTTCTTCAGAACGAGATTTGGAACGCATTAGATGATTTATCACTACAGAATCTTCTTAATTTAAAGTTTCAGTTAGATGGAAGTTCTGTTCTTAACGCTATTTTGGTAAGAAGATGGCTAAATAAACATTTTGTAAATCGTTGGACAGAGCGAAACAGTCCTTTGATTGAGTGACCACTAAGATCCCACACTTGACGCCACTCGATCTTTTCCTTTGGTGTTTAATGAAACAAAAGTTTTACACATCAAGACTATAAGTTCTATACAAGAACTGCAGGCTAGGATAATGTAAACCTGCGCAGAAATTACTCCAGAACAAATTCGAAAGGTTACTAGTAAAAGGGTTGACAAACTATTTAAATCCCCGTCCCCATTTTCTTAAAACTAGTTATAAGAATAATAATAATACCATGTTACTAGAATACAATTTTATTTAAATTTTTTTCTCATGGATAACTTAACGTTCAGAATAAATTTATGAAAATTTTTGCATTTTTAATAATGTCTACAAGAACGTTATTACTTAAAACTTTAATATAGGCCCGTTTTGAGGGGTTATAAATCCAGTGACATGCATTGATTTTTTCTAAGAAAATCGTTAATATAAAATATTAAAATTTTATTGCTAAAAACTGACGTATTAGGCCTTGAATTTGATAGGAATCTGGCGCGTTTTACTCCAAAAATGCAGTTCAAAAGCTCTACAAGTTAAAAAAAGACGGTGAAAATCGCAAACTAAAGAACTATTTAACAGGATGACTCCAAAACAAATGGGTCACAAGGTATATATAACTATTGTGAACGTGTGTATAAAGTGCTAAATAAAGGACTAATAATAATATATATTACATGGAGAACTGCATTTTACGCCAAATGTACTATATCCAAATTTAATCCAAATTTAAAATTTATATCTATCTAAATAAAAGAAAATGTGGTGTATCTGGTTTCGTGGGCACCCAGTAAATGTTAAATCATTGTACAACCTTTTTGGTCATATATTTTTGAAGTAAAAATGATAATATTGCTACTAAAATTCCCTTTCCTTATCTTCCATACACACTTATATAATCAGTACAAATAGTGCGCTAATATTGACTAATAACACAGTTTTTTAATTCCACTGCATAATATGATAAAGGTGTATATATCTCTTTGATAATTTTACCAAATAGTTGTCTTGAATAGTAAATAAACATTTACTCTCTTCTAGCTCAGTATTTTTACAAAATATTATACCATTGCAATATGAAATGATATTATGTTTCGAATATCACTTAATTTTTTGTTAATAATATAAATAAAATGATACATTTAAACCGTATTCTTGTGCATAACAGAAATTCTACTGAAACTTCATTCTATAAAAACTGAAATATTGAAACACTGCACATTTTTACTTTTAACATAAAGCATATTCCAAAGGTCATAAATATTAAAGAACGTATCCAATACTTAAGATACCTATGGTACGGTATTTAAAATTCACAATGACCTGCATGCTCCCACACAATATTATTTGTGTAAAACATTACGTTTGTTTGGAACTTCAAAACAAGTTTAAAAATGCAATCATTTAAATTGCATATCTATAATAATACAGTTAAATAGTACTTTGACCTGGTAAATATAAATCTACACATTCTCGGTAATTGTCGCGATGCCAAGAGTTAATATTTCGAGCGGTAGAGGGCGCCGAAGTTACCAGTTTTAACAATTTTAATTTTAATTGGAAATCTAAAATCAATGGAATTGAATTTTTTCGGATATGTGTGTATGGCTAATATTTTTACCTAAACAGCTGGTAAGTTGAAATTCATAACACTGCTTTCAAAAAACTATTTTTTGGTAACTTAGGCGCCCTCTGCCGTTTGAAATATTAACTTCTGGGCATCGCGGCAATGACAGAAAATATGTAGAATTTTATTTACAACATTTTTCGTTCAATAACTTTTTTCGTGCGACCAATAGAACACGAGATAAAACGATCCAAAAATGTTTCAAGATGGCGGCTAAAGTGAAAGTGGAGGGAGGTCACCGTTTTGGTTTTAGGCCTTCTAAGTAGTCCTGATAACATTGAGCATGACAAATTCGAGTGTACAATTTTTTCCAGTTCTTGAGACTTTTTGGTACATATTTACTGTACTATAATAACAATAATAATTGCTTTTATTGATGGATACTAGATTACATTGTTAATTAAAAAAAAAAAATAGATTATGTACACTATACATCTATCAAATGGCAGAGTTCGCTGTTCATCGGAGTACGAGGAACCCGCGCTCTTCCACTCAACCACAGACTCCCACCGAAGGCAAATAGTACATTATAGATTAATAAATTTGTGAATAGCATTGACTAAATACAAGACCACTTGCAATGGTGAGCAATTAACTAATTTACATAATGAGACAATGGACAAAGTTTATTAATACCAAGATAGAACAAGATAAAATTGAAATAGAAATATTATACAGGTTAAGTAAATTTGAAAGTCCCTAAGGTAAGTACTTCTTTAAGCTTCTTTTTAAATGACAGTACGGGTAATCTTTTCAAGTTATCGGAAATCATGTTGTACAGGTTCGCAATGTTGTAGGATAATGACGATTGAAAAAGAGCGGTGCCATGCTGAGGAATTGTTAGGTAACTTTTACGACGTATATTTATATTGTGGATATCTGTACGAAATGTGAGCTTATTATAGAGATATGAAGGTTTTTTAGAGAAATAATCTTGTGGAAAAGACCACAACTATGTAATAGCCTCCTATTTTTGGTATTAAGCCAACCGATCCCACTATACCACAAATTAATCTAATACAAGAGTTTTGTATTAGTTGAAGGCGTTGAGAGTCAGATTCAGTAATACAAGGGCCATACACACTATCTCCGTAATTTAATTGAGACAATACTAATGAGTCGCATAGAAGTATCTTACACTTTTTACTAAGAATATTTTTGTTAGAATAAATTAATCTAAGGTTACAGAACGCTCTTCTGGTTATCATTGTGAGGCGATTGTCTAGAACTAATCCTAAGCTTTTTTCACTTACTGCAAGTGTTAGTTGTTCATTATTTACTTTTATGTCAACTCTATTTGAACATCTATTACGCGCGGCATCTCTCCCAATTAGTATAACTTAAATTTAGAAGGATTTATGGAAGGGCAGAATTTTTCCGAAATTGAGACTAATGATACAAGATCTTCATTTAGTTTAGTACAAGCCATCTGTATGTCATTTTCGGGAAAAACCAGATATATTTGTGTGTCGTCGGCGTAAAAGTGGGAACTGGAATATTTTAGTTGACCGAATTGAAATATATACAAAGTGAGCATTAGTGACCGCAAAATGGAACCTTGTGGAATTCCGTTTTCCATAATTGCAAATTCAGATTCTAGGCCTCAATGTAACAGACTGTAGACGATTTATCAGGTTGTTTTCCATTAAATGCATCGCATTCCCTGTGAATCCAATATAGTGCAAGATGGCTAAAAGTAACTGATGTTTAATTCTATCGAATGCTTTGGAATAATCTAGTAAAACAAGTAAGCATAAATTATTTTGATCGATAGCAGTGAAGAAATCATCAGTCACTTTTAGCAATGCGGTAATACAACTATATCCCAAACGAACGCTGATGCAAAGGTAAAATATTAAATGTATCCAGATGTTCTCTAATTTGATTGTTAATAATTGACTCAAAAACTTTTGAGAGGCAACAAAGAATACTAATAGGACGCAAATCTTTCAACTCTTCTGGATTAGTGACTTTCGGTAGAGGAATTACACGTGATTACTTCCAGATAGCAGGATAAACTGCTTTTTCTATAGCAAAGTTGAAAATATGACTAATATATGGTGGAACAAGTGGACATGCATAAAATAACATACTTAGACTAACTTTGTCAACCCCCACAGCTTTAGATTTAAAAGATAAAATAGTTTTAAAAACTTCAGTATCATTAGTTGGCTTAAACGAAAAATACTTACATTTTCAGCTCTATTATTTGAGTAATAATTTGTTGCATTGACATCTAGAGAGGTATCACTTTTTGTGGAATTTATAAAATATATATTGATTGATTCTACGTTACTTAAATGATTTGGAATATGATAATTTTTTTGTTTAACATGTATATACAAATCCTTGAGATATTTCCAAATATATTTTTTACTTTCTCTGTTATTATTCAAATCGAATTCTAAGTATACATTTTTTTCTCGTTTTATTGCATAGTTTATTTGATTTTTTTAAATCCTTGTAATAATTCCAATCCCGGGCAAGTTTGCTTTTTTTATATTTGGTAAATGCCTTATCACAAAATCCACTATATTGTCAGAAACTAAAAATGCCAATTTCGTAATGAAATTTGGTATTAGGGCTCAAAATTAGATTTTGAATAACTTTTTCTAATAACTTTTTCATCATCATTTGAATGAGACGCAGCGTAAAGTGGATATGGATTCGATTGAGAGGGGAAGTATTGTGGGGTATGTACTACTGTGGCGTATGTACTACTATTACTAGTTAGTTGTTTATTGTTATTATTTTGCTTGGATAATTGATTTTTTATTAATGTTTCTAATTCCACCTCCCCAATTTGTTAATCGCTCAGCGATTTTAAATTAAAATCTGGAGAATTTACTGCAGATATATGATCTAGTAGTATGTGAGTTTGAGCATAATTTGGAATACATTGTTCCAGTGTAGATAAATCATTTATACGTGAAAACGTATCAGAAATGATATTATCTTTACCTTTAACATGTTGAATGTTGTTTGTAAATTGTGCTATAAATTCTATATAACCTATTTGTCTGGGACTTCTCTACGGAGAATGAAGCTGTTGTCAAAGGTTTGCGATCCGTAAAACAAATAAACTTTCTTTCCTTCAAAAGGTATCTGAAATATTTAATGGCTGGCTCTTTATCAAAAGTATAATATCGTTTTTGAGCTAAAAGCTTACATTCTCCATCGTATACTTGTTCCAACACTGCACCCATTGCAACATTTGAACAATCTGTCGTAAGGTTACACTATTGCCACTGTTAAGAGTGTGTAAGAACGGTTGAATTGGCAAGTGTTTCTTTTGCCGTTATAAATCTATTAAAACATTCCCACATTGAGCATCATTAAATGACTTAATATATATAATGAGCGATTTTGATGGTTGCCGAGTAAGTTATACTAATGGTCTATTGATGCAGCTTTCCGGCCTTTACAGGACTTTCTCTATTGATGAATGCTGACAAAGGTTCCCACGGTCGCCAGAATGTTGCCAGGCTCGAATGTCGCCATACCTACAGACTGAAGTAAAATATGTTTCTAAAATTTTGTGACTGGTTATGCAAATCTTTTTTTATAGCATGGACAAACTGAACTAAAAATTATATGTATATATCTCTCCTTAATTATTTATATAATTTTTTTTATACAAAATATGTGAGGAATTGTGACTTCTTTAATTTTGTAGAAAACACTTTTTATTTCGGTTTGCTATTAAAGCGTGTTTTTTAATTTTTTAAACTATAATTTTTTAAAACTTACTAAAAATCATTTAATTAACAAGTTTTTTATTATTAAATTTTGAGTTAGTTTTAATATATATTAATAATAGCGGCTCCTCTGCAAAATTTATTTATTATACAGAAATAAGAGCAGGGGAAATATATCCATTATGCTCATCAACAAAATATATTAGGTCAAACAGCAATACATTAAATTACAAGAGAAAAAAAAAATACAAAGTAAATGATCAAATACAAATCAAATTCGATACATGTCTGTCGTATTTACATTTAAACGAATTTACACTAGATGCGGACACAACACAAAATGGGAGAGTATTCTACGCGTCGAATACGCGCACTGAAAGGAAGCATTCGTGAACAGATGTTCTGAAGGGGTTCCTGGTGATATTAAATGGATGTCCACGTAACCTGTTGTCATTAGCGAGAGTAAATAAGTTATGAATTGGAGGTAATTCATTTCGTATTCCTTTGAAGGTAGTGATAAGGTCGCTCCGGCGTCTTCCGGCAGCTAGTGAGGTAAGTTTAAACTGTGCAAGCCGATCTTCATAACATGGGTGGATGCGTCCAAATAGTATCCGGGTTAAGCGGCGTTGAACGTTCTCTAAAAGGTTTGAATCGCGTACCACGGTAGGAAACCATACACTGTTTGCGAATTCGAGTACCGGACGAACATATGTTTTATAAAGTTTGGATAAAGTGGTGGGATTCAAGTGGACGAAAGTTTTATTCCGAAGATATACTTCGGTGTTGGCTTTTTTAACTTATCGGGCAATATGGTTGGACCAGGAAAGATTGTGCGTAATGATGACTCCCAGATCGACATAAGAGTCGGATGAACTCAGTAGTTTGCTGTTAACATTGTACCCCAAGCGTGGATTGTGCTTTCCTAAATGAAATAGGAAGTAGCCATGTTTCACTCCACTTCTGAATGAATTCTAGATCTTCTTGCAACTGTACGTGATCCGCTAGTGGGTTGCAGTAGATTCTTGTGTCGTCTGCGTAGAAAGAACACTGGGATTTGATACATCGCCGCAGATCGAATGTGTATGCGATAAACAGCAGGGGTCCTAAGTCAGATCCCTGGGAGACGCCACTGAGCACGTTTCTGCTGTCACTCGCTGCAGTACCAACTTTAACAGAAAACATTTGATCGGTAAGGAACTCGTGGATCCATGTGCAAACTCCTACGTATGCCAAACTGTTCCAGTTTCTGTAAGAAGCGATTTTTAGGTACTTTATCAAAGGCTTTGCGCGGGAATCTAGGTATATGATGTCAACACATTCACTACGATCTAACCTGAGAGACCAGTCTGATACACAACACAGCAAATTAGTGTCAACTGAGCGACCTGGGATGAACCCGTGTTGTTCGGCAGGGATAATTGATGTGCAAGGAGAAAAGGTCGCATAATGTCCACAATGATTGATTCCATCATCTTGATAACAACAGAAGTAAGACTAATTGGACGAAAATTGTCAGAGCTGAACTTATCCCCAAAAATGGCCTTGACACAAGCTTGTTTCCACTCGAATGGTAATATCCCAGAAGCGAAGGACAGTTTCATTATTATACTGAGTGGTTTGCAGATGGAGTTAATCCAAGCTCTAAGTAACATGGTGGATATTTCATCAATGCCAGGTGCAGCCGACGCGTTTAGTGCACGAATTTTCTCAGTAATTTGTTCTTCTTGGAAATCAATATTTGTCAGATTAGCGAGCACTCGAGGAAGATGATGAATGTTGGGAAAAGCATCAGAAGATTCCACTGTATAGGCCTGCGAGAAAGTGTTGGCAAACAAATTAGCTACTTCGCTGTGATCTATTAGAAATTGACCCATCCGCCCTTCTGAGCTGAGGCATAGCAACTGTCGAGTCTAGTTGACAGCAAACATACTTGTACAGTCTCCTGGGACCATTGCTAACTGCCAACCCTTGTTCAAATTCATTCCTGGCATGTGATATGCGTAGCGACAAATTATTTCAAAACAGTCTGTGAACATGGAAGTCCTCATCACTTCTGCTGCATCTAAATATTTGCCGTAGTGCTCTTTTATGCCTAATTATTGTCATGATATCCTCATTAATCCAGGGTTTTGATGGAACAGTTACAACAGTTTTGTAATGAGAATTCTTATTGACAGTGTTAAAGAAATTCTGTTTAAAAATATTCCAACAAAGTCCGATATCATCCACATTTAAAAGCGTATCCCAGTAAACTGCTAATAAGTCGCTATTAAGAGATACAAAATTTATGTATTTCCTTTTTACAGACTCTTTTCGAGATTTGTTTTCAACGCGAATTTGAATGCTAGACCCCAGGACAACATGATTGGAATTCCCAATTGGTGAAAAATATGTGAGGTCACCTAATAGATTTCTATTAGAGGTGATAATTAAATCTAAAAGGGAGGGTATCTGGTTTTGACGAAATCTGGTGGTTCAGATACAATCTGAGATACTTGTGAATTTGATAAAAAATCAATCAATCATCAGTAATTGAGATGATTCGGTCACATGTGAGTCCGGAAAGGCAGGCCAGGTTATCTCGGGCATGTTAAAATCTCCCATAATTATTAAGTTTGTATAGGAAGCAGCGAGATTGACTAGACTATCAAAGGTAACTCTGTCAACGATCGATGACGTATTCGGTGGTTTATACAAACAACAGAGGACTAGAGAAACATTATGATTTCGATTTACGAATCTCGATAATTTTTTTAATTTTATTTTATCCTGATGATCTTGGCGAGGACATTAGGACAAAGTTGTCAAATTATTGTATTGTCATCGGTCCTTGATCAGTATGCAAAGTTTCAGTTTAATCTGGCGTTTTGAAGTGGGTGAGAATCACGTTCAAAGATTCCGTCACAAATAAACTGACAAACTGACAAACTAACAAACTAACAAAATAACAAAATAACAAAATAACAAAATAACAAAATAACAAACTAACAAACAAACATACAGGTGAAGCTAATAAAAGCGTGTTAAAAAATACAGCTCAACTGTCTACGGCACGGTTAAAACTAATTTTATCCAGCACATCTACAAACACTCGACAATGTGACCGGCAGTGGATGATTGAATGTCACAGCCTACCACGCTCCATTTTTATTGGAAAACGATGTTTAACAGTTGTTTCACGGGTGAATTTAATCGTAAAAACTCTGATTTTTTGGCAATAGGCTTTTTTAATAGTGTACAAATAATAAAATTTTAAAAAATCGTAAATGACCCATCTACTTTTTTTTATTCTCCGCGTCAATTATCAGAATAGAACCCTATTGAAATTCATCATTGTCGGTCTTGTAGTTTGTAAAAAATAATGATTTGAAAAACTTGTGATAAAGCTATTTGCGGGTGTGTACTTTTGTTCTCATAAACAATTTGGAATTATTGTCTATACCTGTGTTTTAATTTCAATGTTGCAAGTAGGTAATTTAATGTTAATTAAATCATGTTAATTTTTTTTATGCAATACACAACATCATAAAATGCAAAATATTTTATCCTTCATCATTTTTCTTGAGATTTACGGGCAACCATTAAATAAAAATAGGTACTTATTACTGTGTTTTCTTGCAAAAGTATGTAATGTGCAATAGAACAATACGTAATAAAGAATAATAAAAAATATGAATAGCTTTCTAAAGTAGTTTATTCGTTTGTGTTACAAGACATAAATCAACATAAGAAATACATTTTAAGACATGTCAAGCAATATTGTTTACTTGTTCATCTTCTCCCTGAAAAAATGTTGTCTATACAACATTTATTGTTACCCTCATAATAACATTTTAAAAAATATATTTAAATAGCCGTTTGAGCTAACCGAATAGATATATTATTACATAAATAATATACACAATTGTAACGTAACAACAAATCAAAGTTTCGACATTTCTTATTTCTGACAAAATTTCTTAATACGAAGTTAATCGATAGAAACGAAAGTGCATTAGTTAGACGTTATTCACTGGTGTTGAAAACAAAAAAATGCTCACAGTAAAGTTATGGAAAATAAACTGATGTAATTCTATCAAAATTCCACAAAAACGCTATTGACGTTAATAAAATAAATAAAAATCAATCACTGTAAATGTTGCTTAAAATAGACTATATGTATTCGGAAAAGTAATAAAACTACTTAAACAGCATCATAGGCGGAGATTTTAACTGTAATTATAGTTTATTTTAAATTTCCATCAGCTATTCATCTTATATGCGTGTGATATTGGAATGAGAGATGGCCAATTAACGAATATACACATGTAAATAAAGTATCCATAATAAATTAACAGGCAAAAATGTTTTATATATGAATACGCACCTTTTTATAAGCACATTGAATATACTGGGTTACTGGTAATTCGATACATTCCTTTGGAGATGTGATGGGGCATGATCTAAGAAGTAAATTTAGCCCTAACATATATTATGCAAAACTCAATAGTTTTTGAGATATTTAATTTTTTTTTTGTTTTTCTCAAAAAGTAGATCTTAATGTCCTAAAAGTTAATTTTCGAAAAATCTATTTGACATTTTTAAATTTTTTTTTACTGGTCCAATATTATAGATATCCGTTTGGAATGAAAAATATCTGGAAACATTTCGATCATGTGAAGATCTGAAATAAAAACTTAAAAATTTTTTTTTTAAATCAGCTATGAAATTTACCTATTAGGTTTTTTCAAAAAAATATTAACGTAACACGCGTATCAATTATTATAAAAACTGCCTTATTTCAATAGCTATCTAACAAGGTACAAATGTTCAATGTACCCTTAATAGTTCTAAGAAAATACTAGTAAAAATAACACAAGTAGTACGAATTTTATTTTTAGATAAACAGTAAAAAACATTTTAAAAATAGAGTTTAATTCTTCATTAATTTCAAAGTTGTACTTTATTTTTTATATGTCTTGCTCAAAATGGGAGCCCCTATTCCGTATACAGACACGGCAGCGTCTTCTTATTTCCGTCCTTGTTACTCTGGTTGTCAGATTATGCCTTATATGTTGGGCAGCATCGACTATCCTTTGTCTAAGGTTTTCTATAGTATTGACTGGTGTGGCATAGACCATCTCCTTCATATGACCCCATACGTAATAATCAAGGGGTGTTAAGTCAGGGCTTCGCGCTGGCCAATCTATTGGGCCCGCTCTTCCAATCCAACGGTTAGGGAAACGTTGATCAAGTAACTGTCGTACTGTCAGCCGATAATGTGCTGGACAACTGTCGTTCTGAAACATCATTCGCTTTCATCATTTCTTAAAAAAATTTCATAGATTTCCCCGTTTAAATTTTGAGGAAGAAAGTGTGGCCCTATTAAATAGTGGCCAATGACTCCCATCTACACTTTAATAGAAAACTTCATTTGGAAACTAGTTTCACGTGTTAACTTGGGATTTTCCTCTGTCCAATAATGTAGGTTGTGGAAATTTTTTATACTCTCGCGATTAAATTTCGACTCGTCCGTCCATAAAATACTTGTTAAAAAATTTGCACTTTCTGCATCTGAATTTAACATAAAGCGGCAGAATTCCACTCTCCTTCCAGGATCACCTTCCTCCAAGCCTTGGACAGGGGTATACTGGTAAGGATGACATCCAACTCTACGTATCGTAGACCCAACTTTCCATTGTGACGCTCCGGTTAGCCTTGCGACTTTATTAGTTGAAATAGTTGGGTCTTCCTCAAAATACCTCAATATTTGTTCCTCATCATCTGGTTCATAAACGGGAGGAGCACCAGCGTCACTTCTTCTACATTTCACGGAGCCAGTTTCAGCGATATTTCGATATGCCGTACTGAATACACGTGCATTTCGTAAGCGGCGGTTAGGGTACTAAAGACCATATTCTCGGCGAGCTTCAGCAGCGTTGCCGCTACAGTATCCATAGACAAACAAGATATCAGCGTATTCTGCGTTGGCATACGCGGCCATGGCACAGAAAATACAATAACAACAACTAATAACAACAACTACGAGCAAAATCAAAATCTTCGATAACTAATTTAACAAGACCAACAAACTTAAGGGACACGGAGATAAGAATGTCAGTTAATGACATATATGCACAAACGTCAAAGTCAAGGACTGACTGACTTAAATGAAAATGAACGATTAGTCGTTTAATAAATTCCGCCACCAGCATTATCTTTACTAATTTTTTATTAGAACTATCAAGGGTACATTAAACATTTCTACCTAGTTAGATAGCTATTGAAATAAGGAAGTTTTTATAATAATTTGTACGCGTGCTACATTAATATTTTTTTGAAAAAACCTAATAGGTAAATTTCATAACTGAGTTTTTATTTTAAATGTTCACATGATCGAAATGTTTCCGGATATTTTTCATTCCAAACGGATATCTATAATATTGGACAAGTAATCCAGTAAAAAAAAATTTTAAAATGTCAAGTAGATTTTTCGGAAATTAACTTTTAAGACATTAAGATCTACTTTTTTGAGAAAAACAAAAAAATTGAAATATCTCAAAAACTATTGAGTTTCGCGTAATGTATGTTAGGGCTAGATTTACTCCTTAGCTCATGCTCCATCACATCTCCAAAGGAATGTATCGAATTACCAGTAACCCTGTATAGATCACATGGTAATAAATAAATATACGTGTTTTAAATGGACCACCCTGTATATTATTGCATTTTCGAGAAGCCCCTTTTTCCCCCGATTTCAAATATATAATATTGTATAGGTCTATCTTAAATACTTCTTGACATATTCGACATTCAAATGCAAATGAGCTGCTTTATTGCAAGAAGAGAGCCATACGTGTCAAAACACAAGTGAAACAAAAATAACACGGTAGGCCATGAAAATAATTATTTTATTGTTTATTCAATTTTGACATTTCAAACCGTCATTATTAACTCCATAGCAACAACCGTAAATAGCTGTTTATTCACTAGTAAAATAAAAAGTATTTTCTACAACTGCTTGGAAAAGTGTTACTAACTACGCTCTACTAATTACGCTTGAAAATTATTGATTTCGCATAGCGTGTGATAAATCTTTAACGCACGCTAACAGTATGTGAAAACGCTTTCACGTATGAAAAGTGCTATTTTCAACATATAAATTATATATGACCTAACTATAATCATGTGTAAATAATTACTATGATATTAGAATTAACTTCATATTTAATTTATTAAAAAACAGATTTAACAAAACAAGAGAAAACTCTTTATAATAAAACAATACTACATAAGTAATCAATTAAAGAAATTTTTCAAAGTGGCCACCATTATTTTCAATGCAAAGCTCATAGCGTCTTTTTAAGTTTAGTGAAATATTACAAATAGCGTTATTATGGTTTCTGTTTAAATTGTTAATTTTTTCTTGAATTTTCTACCCGTTTTTTTTTATTTGCTTGACCTTTCTCTGTCTTTGGTTTTATTCTCCCAGGAACGTGTGTTTTTTATATTAAAAACTCGAGCTGTGGAAAAACTTGACTCGTCTATCCACATAATTTCTTTTAAAAAATCAGGATCAGGATGATCATGGAGCATGATCTGACAAAACTCCAATCTTCTACGTTTTTGGTTTTCATTCAGTTCCTGGACGGGTAATATTTTGTAAGGCCTATATTGATATTGATGTTTTTCAAAGTTATTTGAATGCTGGAATAACTTTTTCCATTTCATGACAAGCATTTAATAAACTGTAAACCGAATTTTCTAAAACAAATATTAAAATAATGTATCGATCTATTTTTATAATAAATTATTTTTTTACCTTCAAAATATAACAACATATCTAGGTCTTCTTCCTCGTTTACGACGTCGTTTTTTTCCTCGTTTCTTCTTTCCTATTTTCAATTGGTGGACATACGTAAACTACGTATCTGGAACAGCTGGTCTGAGAGTTTGAAAGTGAAAGTTGGACTGTACGTTTCCAGTCCAGGATTTGGCGTGCCGTGCCCTTACCATATAAAAAACGCAACTAAGTGCCAAAAATTGGTAACTCCATATTTATTAATTTAAACTGAACCGTTTTATAGAAAAATCTATTATCGTTGGACTTATTATTTAGTGTATATTGTTTTTTTGTAGCTGTATAATACGGGCTTTAAGTGTTTGGCCACATTTTGATATTTTATTATATTATATGGAACGAAAGTGATCATCTTCGATCTACGGTTACTCTTGTATTATGATATAATTTTTGTTTACGCCTGTAATTTTGCGATAATTACGCCAATTACAAGGATATATCTGGATATAATTTTTTTAATAGTATATTTTTAATCATTTTGTTATTGTCTACTTTGTTTTTGCTATCTGTCAATATAGATTTACCATCTATGTTTGTCCACTCAGTATCTCCCAGTTAAATGAGTCAGTTAAAAACTACCACCTTTCTTACTCACCCCCGCGCCGACTAGTTGGCCGGAGTGCGTGGCTCCCATCGCCACTCACTAAAAACAATTTTTTCTATTACTGGCCTGGCGACCGCATTGATTGATATAAATTTGATAGATATATTTCACCCTCTCCTTTGTTGGTAAATTTTTTTTAAGGTGTATCTATAATTTTTTATCGTTTTCGCTAGGCGCTTTGCTCCAGTAATAAAAATGGCGTTACATCGTTTTCTTGAAAAACTGTGGGTCCTATTTACATGACGATAAACATTTAAAAACGTGTTTTATTACGACCTTTAGTCGGGGTAAGTAAACGAGGTCCCAGATCTTACAAATCCTTGTAATGAGAGTGACAAAATAAAAGAACAAGAAAAAACAAATACAATTTATTATAAAAATCAATAAAAGACAGCACATAAGATTTACCGGTAAAAATAATACAATAAAGCAATACAGCAAAGTCTAGGGTTTAAAGTTAACGCTATGTAAAAATGATTAGTAAATTGAAATAATTTGACAATAAAAAGGAGATACAGTTGTTACTTAACTTTTACAAAGAAAATTGGAGAGTTTCCTGGAGCTCCAGACTTGAAGGTTGTTGATCGAGGAGAAGTCTTCACAACACAATTTGATAGGTTTCACAAATCTTCACAATAGTTAGATAAGATTTCTCTTAATCGTAATGTATAAATCAAAATGCAGGGCCAAATCGTATACCGAAATTCGTGTACCAATAGCAATGATCCAAAGTCCAAAAATCCAATAATCCGAAAATAACAGAACAGTAGGCAAGTTCTGTGCTCAAAATCTGGCCTATCCCAAATCGTCTACAATTAAAGTTACAAAATTATTCTCAAGATTAACCACTAACGTGAGCACGTGTCTACAATAAATCGAAGAAATTCAAACTTACCTAGAATATTACTTCTAGACGATAACTTGCTTATTTATCCGAATAATTCGAAATTTCAATTCAAACAAACCAAAATATAAATTGAAATATTAGGTTAAATCTAGTTATTGATCCGGTACTAAACCCATTAGCAATCACGTGCCTTTTAACTAAATTAATCCTTAGCGAAGTTTTCAGTTCAAATTCTTGATTTAAAAAGAGAAAGTTTTAAGCAATTTTTAGTGATTTATAACCTTTGGTCACTCAAAAAACAAAAGAAAATGACAACAGCTGACAGTTCGACAGTCAGAGTACCAACTTGTGAAATGTAAAAGACTGAATCGACTTTTATGGACTTTTGATCATTAACTATCTTTACACTATTACTTTGTAAACAATGTTTATACGCTAATTATTGCAATAATCTATATTGTAAATTCCTCTAAAATATACACAATAATACACCATTATTTAATAAATTTATATATTTTCTACGGAGAGCCATCTGTTGGAGAAAAGCTTAAAGTGGCAATTTGCACCCAATATTAAGAGTGGTGACATTTACCGCTAAAGGTAATTTCTACTATGGGTAAATTTGAAGAATTGATCTACTTATGATCTTGCGGACACCGGCGAAAGATGGCATATCACAGTTTACACTAGCAATCGCTCGATTTGGATAAAACGTCATGTATTCTCTTCTTACGGCACCCTTATTTTTCACATAAACGGAAAATATTTCGATCTTTTCAGCCTCACTATAATCCATTTTGATTAAATAAATGTTAATAATGACGGTTTGAAATGTCAAAGTTGAATAAACAATTAAATAATTATTTTCGTGGCCTACCTTGTTATTTTTGTTTCACTTGTGTTTTGACACGCATCGCTCACTCTTATTGCAAGAAAGCAGCTCATTTTGAATGTCAAATATGTCAAGAAGTATTTAAGATACACCCACACAATATTATATACTTAAAATTAGGGGAAGAAGGGCTTTTCGAAAATATAATAATATATAGGGTGTTCCATTAAAAAAAGCATATATTTATTTCGTATCACGTGACCTATACATGATACTGTTTTTTAAATCACGTTTTAATAAAATATAGGTAATATCCTATAACTTTTATACGAAACTTTTTTTTCTATTTGCAATAATAACGGAAATAAAGGGGGGGTCAATATATAGTGAATAACCCTGCATTATACTCACAATGATTATAGAAAGATCTAGCCATGGCAAATAGCAATATCCTAATGTTTACCTACACATTAGTAACGAAAAACTACTATGTCAAAAAAATGATACAAAATTGTAATAAATAGTATAGGATAATCAAGGGAAATCGCCAGAGAGAAAAAATTTTTTCGAGTACAATTTTTTACCGGGTAAATTTTTTGTGGGCAAGAACTTGTTTTCCCATGAAAATTATTCGAGAATTAGTAGCATGGAAAAATTGCGACACGAAGTGAAGCGATTTCCTATTTCTCTTAATTCGAGCAAAATTTTCATGGACAACAGGTTTGAGTCACACAAAAAAAACCCCAGTAGAAAATCAACTTCGTGTGTATTTCAGAAGATTAATATGTGATTAAAAAATATTATCTAAAATAATTATAAAAACAACAAAACTGTTATAAGGTTTAAAAACAATTTATAATAGAAGATAGAAGCTTTTGTTAATGTTTGTTATCATCAAACACATCCATTAATAATAATAGTAATAATAATAATAATCTATTGAAGACGAAAATTTAAATACATTTAATACATTGATATAATATTTATAGTTAATATTACTTTACTGTGCAATATGTGCAATAAACCCTGCAAAAATAAATTTGTAAGCGGGGTATGAAAGAGTGGAAAAAGAAATTTTACAATAACATGTACTAAACATAAAATGTATATATGTACTTATATATTATGAAATTATATAATAATAATAATCCTTTATTAGTCCAAGAGATCATACAAATTGACATGGGACAAGTCTAAAACAAGAAAAAAGAGGAAAAAAATGTAAAAAAGAGGAGAAATTATGACAATAAAAATTCCCTCATAGAATAGTAAGCTCCCTTAAGTAGCATATTTTTAATAGTAGATATAAATTTCTTCACACTAAGTATATTTTTAGTATTGTTATCTAATTTATTGTAGAGTATGGCACCAATATAGTAAGGATTGGCTGTGTACAGTTCCAGCCGGTGTATATTATACTTTAAATTAAAACCATGACGTGTAGAATATTCATGAGAAACGTTTTGAAAGGTGAAGTCGGAAAGATTTTTTTGAACAAATGTTAGTATTTCTAAAATGTACAAAGATGGCAGAGTTAAAATTTTGTGCTTAATAAATGAAGGTTTGCACGATTTTCAATATTTAAGTCCAAACATAGCGCGTATGGCCAATGGCACGATCAGACATTGTGGAATTTCCCCAGAAAATAACACCGTATCTTAAACGTGACTCAAAATTAGAATAATAGAAATTTTTTACAACATAAGTACTGGATATTTGACACAACTTTTTCAATTCTAAACAGTTATTTGCACATTTACTACAAAGTGAATTGACGTGGAATTTCCAATCAATCGAAAGATCAATATATATTCCTAATAACTTAAATTGCTGTACTTGATGTATACTTTTACCATTTAGTTTTAATAAAACGCTAGAAAAGTAATTCGATGTGATGGGGTGAAATTGTAATGAGAATATTTTATCTTGATGAACAACAAGATTCTTGTTTAGAAAATCATTTGCAGCAGCAGATAGATTTTCAGTAAGTTTGTTAATGGCTTCGTGCTCATCTCTGGCACTAACAATAATTGAAATGCCATCTCCAAATGCACTTTAAAATGTGGAGAATATACTTCCTATATCATTTATGTACAGCAAAAATAATAAAGGCCCTAATACACTTCCCTGAGGGACTCCTATATCAACCGATAGCTCCTTTGATTTAACATTGCAGAAATCAACAAATTGCTTTCTATTATTCAAATATAATTTAAGAATTTTTTAGCATTGACCAGGTAGACTGTAATACTCTATTTTTTAAATAAAATGTCATGTTCCACACAGTCAAAGGCCTTTGATAAGTCCACGAATACTGCCATCACTTTGTTTCCTTGATCCAAATTTTTATAAATATAATTTAAAATACTCGCAAGAGCGGATAAAGTCGAACGATTATATATATGTAGGTATGTTCTGTGTAATACCTCTGATGACATTATCCACTTCTTTGTTTTATTTTTAAAACGTTCTACGGAGTTATTTTTTTTTTACTTCAAAGGGTAGTTTATTGAACACTCTTGGTCCTAAGAATAGAAAACAGCGTTATCCAATAGTTTTCCTAACATGAGGTATTTCTAATGCGTTCTTGCTGTACCTTGTACTGTATATATGCTCCATTTTTTGAGTGTTGGTTAAGTTTGCTTTTAGGTGGCATATTATTGAATGACAATATAATCGTCTAATATCAAGTACATTTGCTTGTTCAAATAGTAAATTGATTGGGAAGGTAATTTCTTTTTGACGAATGATTTTTAAGATCCATTTTTGCATTATATCTAATTTTGCTAGTTGACAATTGTATACACCTCTCCAAGCAATTATACCATAACAAAGTTGTGATTCCACTAAAGCATAATAAACTGTAGTGAGTAGATTAACGTCTAAAATCTTTTTGAGAAATTAAAATTTTGCCAGGAGACCACTTAATTTTTGTGTTAATTTATTAATATGAACGTCCTATTTAATATGTGGATCAATAATAATTCCCAGATATTTAGTATTATATTTTATTGGAATCTGATATAAAGAATTATCATATTCTATTTCCAGTGATTTGAAGTCATAGTATTTACTATTACTCGTGAGAAATGGTATATACCTGAAGTTAATTGTTAACACTTTAGAATCGAACCACTGCTTTATCATTTTAAAATCTTGTTGTGCTGTCTCAATAACATCTTCCCATGTAGATCCTGTATAAGAAATTGCTGTATCGTCTGCATAACTGATAAACTATCCTTGTGAGGGTAGAGAAAATATATCATTGATATAAATATTGAAAAGAATAGAACCTAGTAAAGTGCCTTGTGGAACGCATTGTATCTATATGAAACACACAATTATTATAAACAATGCAATTACTTTTACATTCTCCTTCATGATTTACCAATTTAAAATTTTTAACAGAATTATGTGTAATTTCACTTGTAGGGTTTCTTAAATTCGAAATTAAGGTTGAATGGTGGTCCTTATCTAGCTGGAGATACTGGTTTATTGATTTAGTGTTTGCATGACCAGTTACTTTGATTAAACGTTCATTGGAAATATCAAATTTAGCAAGATTTGAAACTGTACCGCACCTGTTAGAATGGTTTATTATTTTATTGTTTTTGACATTGATCCCAATTTTCACGGCTGCTTCTTTAGTCCATTTTTCAAGAGTATTTCCCACGAGCATATTTTTGTACCATCAACTTGAGTTTTCTTGGTTCCAGATACAGTTAATTGTCAAAAATAATCTGTCTGTTTTAATTGAATTCGACCGTTTACTCATTAATTCTTTGAATAAATGTACTGGATAGATGGAAGGTTTTCTAAATTAGTTGTGGGGCGAGCATGGGTGCATCTTCACTATGTACATACTTTGATATGCGATGTAAAGCAACGTAAGATGCGGTTAGTAATTGGATGGGTCGCCTCACACATCTTCCAGCGGCTTGTATATCAGTGTATGCGCGGAAGCTATACAACCTTAGGCGAGGGTTGTATAGGAGATATACCATCCTTCGGAGGGGATGTAAAGCCGTCGGTCCCTTGTCTATTAAATGTTAGGCAAATAAAAGATCCCTACTCTTCTTAAAGGGAAGAGGTTCGGCAAAATTCCTGGTTGGGGGCAGCTCGTCTACAGGCGTCAGTGTTAGGCTTCAGTAGCGGAAATAGGCCGACGTTGAATAAATGTATATAAAAAAAAATTAGTTGTAAGACACTTACTATCGGTAAACTTGTTTTCACCTCCTTGCCGTGTCTTTTAAACAATAGGATTGTATTCTATATTATTAGTTAAACTTCCGACAGTCTTTTTATCAAATCTGACGTGATGTATTTTACATTTAATAGCCTCTCCTCCTCTCCATGCAAGTTCAAACGCCACCACTTGCTAAAATTTTCTCTGTAACCTTTCAGGCGTTTCTTTATCCCAAACCTGTATCATTTCATTTAAACGTACACAACTACAGGTGTTTACGAAGAATTATGTTTAGTTTGAGAATTTAAAATGTTATGGTGTTAACACACCAGAGTATTTTTCTATGGTATTCAACAACAGAGAATATTCGCAGTTTCCTGTATTACAACCTCCTCCTTCGGGTATGAGTAGGTTGAACCCCACAGTATACTTTCTAGGGAGACGACATATATTCGTGAGAAATTTTATATTTTCTGCCGGAGTAATATCGTTCATATTATCATATTTACCATTATCGATACTGTCTGCTATGTTTTTAAACTCTCTGCAATGAAGTTGTCCACTAATCTAACGGTAATATTTTCAGAAACTGCTTTCGCCTTGTTCATTTCTTCATTATTTGTATTGGTTACTCTTTTCAAAATTGTCCATAATTTATTACTATCACTTTTATTTTGTCTCTGTTTTATAATCATTTCGGTTAGTCGGTGATTTAGAGATTACAATTTTTTTATTAGCCAGATCCCTTCCTTCCTGAGCTAGTGATGTTTCATTATCTGTCCAAAGAATATTATAAGACACATGCTTTTAATACGCTTAATTTGACTAATTATTTTGTGATTTCTAAGATTTGTATATTTATTTTCTGCGTAATTGTTGCAGTAAATAATTATTCATATAAATAATATGATCAATTATAATAGCTAACTATTATTATTATCATCAACTTCAAGAGAAAACATTTCCAACTATCACTAATAACCTATCTTACGCAATTCTGATCAATTAATGTCAACAATACTAAAGATGCGTCGTGGGAACGAAAAAATATAAAACAGAACAGTAAACCTGAGGGCCCTTATCCCAGCATCTTCTAGAGCCGATGAGAATTCATATCCATTAACTTTTACAACTACACGTTATTTTATCCTTCTGATATATAAAGGATTGCCATCTTTGAGCTTTTCCCCATAATTCCATTTTTATTAAATTTTTTGAGAAGGATTTTATGATTCAACTCGGGTGAGATCATAAAATCCTCGAGTTGTTTACTCTCTTATTGCTTTATTTAATCCACGTAACACCTGACTAATAATATCAACATTAACATTGTACGTAGGTACCATGTGTAATATGCAGAATAAAATGCAACTGTGACAGAACAATTAAACATTTCAGTTAGTTCAGCCTATTTTCATTCACTTGCCAACTGTAAATGATCAATAAGCTTTTCTTATTTGATAAAAAGTACCGACAAGCTAAATAGATTTATTTCACTTCAGCACTAGCAATCCTTTAAAATTTATTATTGCATCAAACAAAATCCTAATAGGCATAATAGGAAAGTCATTACGGACTTCGATAATGGAAAGTTCGACAATAATAACAAACGTTTTTAAACTTTGAGACAACATTGGAGGAGGTAAAAAAATAACAAATCCAGTTTTGTGCCCTTTCTCGTCCCCCGGAACATTGTTACTTAAATTAACAAAAAACGCAAATTTGTAATCATTTTTTGAAAAGAATTCCGAAGTTTATATAAACTTTGGAGAACATTTTAATAATTATTAGACATCTTCTGTCAAAGTTTGCACCCTGCTACGATGACCAGAACATTGCAAATAGTTGTTATATACTTGATATATTTTGTCGAAAAAAAATTGCGAAAGTTATGCAAATGATTGTTTATACGGCAGAATGTGGTCACATTCACGCTTGTAGTTTTGCATAAGTTTTTTATCCCGGAAGATTTCTTTCACAATATTTTTATCTGGCACGACCGTGGCCTTGATAAATAACAACTATTTGCAATATTCCAGTCATCGTGTTATTTGAAATATAATTTTGGGTGAAATTTTATGTTAATAAAATTGTATCAGCGGATAATTTAATACAAAAAAATAATAATCAATATGATACCAATCTCCTAGATTTCCAGACTAAGTATGGTTGAAGGTGGAAAGCTCTGGTACTGCAGTTCAGGACCCAATTGTCTCATAGAGCATCCAATCTAGATATCTTTGGCAATTTATTCTTGCAAGACGGCGTTTTCAAAGGAAGTTTATGTGTAAACATTGTATAATAGTTTATAATCTATATGGTTCTTGTAATTGATACAAAATCGAAGGCTTAAGCACCTTAACAAAAGCAGAGACATATTATTCAACCATGCGGCTTGGAAAAAGTAGTAATCGCAAACGTAAATGCAAAATTACGTAAAATTAAACATAAAGGCTAAATAAATCTGTTTAATACATAAAAGTAATTAATACGTAAAAATAAATTTAGAAGCAAATTTATAGAAAAGTAAATTTAGACTAAATGTAGAAGTAAATTTAGTAGAAATGTGGAACAAACGTAGAAGCTGATTGGCAAACTATAAATTTTCAACACAGAAAAGAATATTATAATACCATGCGGTAACATGTTGTATTTTAATTACTTATTGAATTTAAAAAAATCGAATTTAATTTATTTAAAGAAAATTAAAATTGCATTAAAGACAAAATTGAAAAATATTAAAATTTAAATTACTAATAAATTAAATTTACCTGTTAGCGTTAAACGCAACTAAACGTGGATATGAATGTAAGATTAATTACTGAGGATCGCACAGTTGAACGTTTGTCGTCTCAATCAGATCAAATTCGGCAGGCAAATGATCATTTCGTGATTTTAACTAATAAGGTAAACTATTTTATATTACAATCTGAAATACGGTACCAATATACAAACTTAAAAAATCTACTTTTACTAATAAAATTGAAAGCTGTAAAGTGGTACAATTGTTGCCATCTGTTGATGGACGGCTTAAGCGCACAACCTCGTTTCTTAGTTAGGTTTCCTTACTCAACCAAATTACAGAATTACAGATTAATAGAATCGATACATATTATGTATACTACAAATGAAAAGAATCGTCGTGATATCGAAAATAATTTAAACCCTTGTCGGTCTTTAGAGGCGGCTTATAAGAATTCTTTCGCCGTTAATTTTATCAAGTGTTTCATAGCTTTGTTCAGCTAAAATACACACTTCTCCCAAAGTTTTCAGTTGCTGCTCTGACAGGTTGCTCGTTAAGGCATTATACCAATCCAGGTCTTGGCTTTGAAGGACTGTCATTACTTGTTTAAATGCATAAGTCACAACACGTGCAATTACGATGTTGTGAACAAGAAGACGGGTTGCTGAGAGCAACGACAGTCTATGTTTTACCTTAACTTTGCCTTTGCAGGTTACAGAAGCGAAAATACCAGTTCGTTGAATGAACCAAAGTATCTGGGAAAGCAGGACATTTATCACATAACTGGGTGGTTTTGAAAATCTTTGGTATCTTTAAGCGACAACTGTTCCAAAACATATTATGTATACTGGAAATGGAAGGAATCGCCGTGATATCGATTTTTAGAGGTGGCTTATAAGAATTTATTCGACGTTAATTTTATCAAGTGCTTCATAAGCGATAATTGTGCCAAATCCTTGTTTTCACGTATACTGAAATTGGCAGAAAACGTTGAGATAATAAGCATAATTTAAACCCTACTCAACTTTTTGGGGGAGGTTTATGAATATTTAGATAGATAATAATTAAGGAACTGGCCTTCAGATCTATCGTGGTGGTCTTAAACGATCTTTTTTAAAGTATCTCATCTAGCTTTGCCCTTTGTGTCAGATTTCACAGTTTTGATGAAGACACCTTCCTTGGCATTTCTTTCCTAAGTAATTGGAATCTCAGCCCCACTAGATCTTCATAACGGCACAGTATGTGAACTGAGACTTCCTCATCCTTTTAGTAGAATCTGCATGTTGGGTCTTTTGCCAAGTTTATTAGACTGATATGTCTATAAATCTGACAAGACCCACCATTTTCCTAATGGTCTTTTTTGTTACTATAATTTAACTACTCGTTCTTTACTTAATTTTTTGTCTCGCCTTTATATTGGAAAATTCCTAAACCATTCCAGGATTACCCAATTCAGATCCAATTGTCAATGGTCGTTCGTATGCATGGCTTTTCCACGGTCTATTTGGGTATTTGACGCATCTTGTTTTGCTATCGGAGGTAATGGTGACCGACTGATTAAACTTTCTTATCGTCTCAACAACATTGTACAACAGTTAATTCAGCCTGAAATCCTGTTACATATTTTCCTACACTTATTAAGGTTCTGGTTTTTGGCCTATTCTGTTTTGTAACCGTCCGTGTACCTGACTGCTCGTGCAAATTTGGGGGACCATATTCCCAGCGTTTGTTTTTTCCCTATTTGGAAACTTATAAAGTTTTATTGAAGTTATAACTTTGGACATTTATATATGTGGGCATTCCAAGAATGGGATATGGTGTCAGCTCCGAGGAGTATAATTTTTAGTGCACTGTTCCAAGTTGCATTTTGCATTAGCTTATGCACCACTAATGGAGTTTGTCCTTATATTTTGAGAATAATTTGTGTAGTGGTTTTAATGGCCCCTGTGGTGCACGGGCAAGCAAGCCTTTGTACACTACTTAGCAGCCTTATCGCTCCTAGCTAACTAATCTTACTCTTCTGATTAACACCAGAATCATTTTGGACTTTAGCCCCTAAATTTTCTCACACGTTTGCCTGCATCTTACCGGGACAATTGCTGCTTTCTGCGTGACTTTTTGGATGGGTGCGTTCTATGTTAATTTTTGGTCAAATATAACTTCTAGGTATTTCATTTATTTTTTTAATATTTTTTTTTATTTTAACGCCTTATTTTGATAAATGTCCTGGTTGAGTTTAGCATTAGCCATTCCACCACACAATTAGGAAACATACACATAGAAAATTTATACAACGACCATTCCCTACGATATCGCCATCTGCCGCAGCTGAGATTCGAACTCGGGAGTAGTACAGCAACTAGACATGTTGTCACTTACACCATCTCGTCTGTTCACTGCTACCAACTCGTAGACAATTGGAATATCCACTACATTGAGCATTAGAAGTATAAGTCTTAGTTGTTTACTTTACAGTTTAATAAAAATTTGAGAAACAATCGAATCGTCGTGTCAATAAACTCGTGAAACTTTTGACATACATTTTAGTATATCGAAGGTGACAACTACATCAAATTATAGAATTTTACTATATTGGAACCGGGAAAATCATCGTAACATTGAGCATATTTAAATCTTATTACGCCCTCTTGGGGGCCGTTTAAAGATATTAATTCATGAGTAATTTTGTAAGTGACCCATAAACGACAAATGCTTTGACAAATTATAATTCTTTACGTATACCGAAAGTGGGCAAAATCGCCCTGATATTGTCGATGTTTAAACTCTCGTCATTCTGTTGGAAGTTTATGAAATATTATTGCTCGGTGTTATTTTTATAAATGTTCCATATACGACTATGACAAATCGTAGTTCTTTACGTGACCTGGGAATGGGAGAAACCATCGTGGTATTAAACATAATTTAAACCCTCTTTGACTCCTGAAGTGAGTGAGAGATTCCACGTGTATTTGTATAGATTAATGAAACACTTATTGATAATACACGGTTATTAAATAGCCATTAGATTTATGTCCTTGTAGCACTAGCTTATAGTAAATGTACTGTAAATGAAAAACAGTCAAGGAACGGTATTTGTATTACAACGGTGTAGTTTGTAATAACGGCTTACTTATTTACTTGAAACATATCCGTTCAAAGTTTGCAAATTTTTACTTTACAAACTATATTTTAAACTCATTTACCTACCTGCATATGTGTCTCAGTATTTACAATTATTGTTAAAAAATTATTGTACTACTTAAACATTAAACACCCAATAAAACAAGTATTAATTGATTCCTTTCCGTTAATTCTGGTTTGTAACCGATTCTATACCCAATTGTATGAAATGGTTCCTTTTGCGTACGGCAGCTGTTTTTTTGTGTGAGAGCAAAGTGCACCATTTGGTTGTTGAAAGGTTATTTACAATCTTGCCCAGCCAAGAAGGCAAAATTGTTTGACCACATTGATTTAAGACTTGAAAGTTATAAAAATTACTGATTACTTATTTAAAAAGACACGATAGATGTACAGACAAATATTATTAGAGACGATGCCAGTATTAAAATCAAAATTTCTACAAAAAGAACATTTATTATATACAATAATTACACACAGGCTAGAGACGTTTAATTATGAGGTTAAATGCTATTAATTAACAAAAAGTAAACAATACATATTAACGTGGAAATAATGTTTATCCCAGAGTTTCGTGTATGTACGATGTTAAACAACTAGTAGCTTTGCACGGCCATGCTCTGCCTTACAAGGCTTATATTTTCAAAAAAGATATAAAATTTTTTTATAGCTTAGATTAAAATTAAATTCAAAAATATATTATGGTAAGGTTGACGTTGAAAGTTTTTAAGATAATGACAAAGTTAAGTAATTAAATGAAATTAAGATTCATGACAAAAAAATAAGAAAAAAGAAGATTAAACCTGCTCCAACAAAAAAACTTGCTCCAGCAAAAAAACTTGTTCCAGCGAAATCTGCTCCAGCACTCATCGTCTACGGCATGGCTAGAATGTCCCTGCAGTACGACATGGCCTGGTCATCTTTATGACACCAAGTGAGGAGACTACTACGATGTCCCTGACTGTTATAGTTGATGCTCCACTGGCTGCACATGATTTCATACATCCAGTTGTTGGCTGGTACATCGGCAGATCACAAAAATTTACTTGAACGTAGTGTAGATTAATCCAAAAAATAGCCAGTCCCAAACACTCTGTAAGTTTTACAAGTATAAGAACAACCTAGTAAAATACAAAATTAAAACTTACCCCTATAAGTAGAGAGTAGCACATGAATTTTAAAAAAATACAAAAAAAATCAGGAGGCCTCTTGGAAATAAAATTTTCATGACACAGCTGACCAAGCTTCCACAAAAAAGAAACACCCTACTGAATTTGGTTCACAAAATGCTCAAAATTAATCTGGGTTGAGCCCAACGAAAAAGAGAGGCTTCCTTCTTTTGCACACATACCCCGGCAAAAGACAAGAAATTTCGCCATCTTTCCCCCGGAAATCTGACGTCTTTCCAGTGCTGCCAACTTAACCTTCTGTTGCCAACCAATAAGGAAATATATTTACATAAAAGAGAGAACAATCCTTATTGCCAAACAATTTGGTGATACTAAGAAAATAAACAATGTGAAGTGAAATTAATTGTTACGAAACTCTTATCGGTTGATTTAGTCGTATTATGAGTAATGAAGGATTAGGTACACTTGAGTGTACACCGAGTTGCATACTCATGGTCTCACAAATTTCACAATATTATTTTAAAATGGTATAGGTTACATACGGGGGTGGCTCAGCAATTAGGAGTATCCTTATAACTTCTTAATGGGCTAATAGATGTTTATCGTATGACAATTTTCTGTCCATCAAATTGTAGGTTTTTTTATGTACTTTTGGGTGATTTGACTCAGAAAATCTTTAATATAAAAATTCAATCCATTTTCGGCCATTTACGGCATACATGTACTTACACGCAGTGATGTTCTGTTGCACAAGGTACATATAACTATTTGTATGGATATATAACTCATGTGCCCTATAAAACATTAAAACATATTTGTCAAGTATCCAGAGCTGATCCAGGAGGTTCTTCTTAATAAACGCATATGTCGAGAGTATAAAATCTTGTGGGCAGAGAATAATAATAATTATGGTTGTTCCATCAAAAATAAGAAAACATTAGGTTTACTAAGGTATGAATGTTTCGGAAAACTGAGCAAAAAAAATTTTGCAATTGATGTCAAACTGTCCTCTCTGCCACCAACCGAGGGTGCGACTGATTGTCATAACTTAAGAACATTTTATCAAATTAGTCGATGGTATTGTGAAAGAAGTAAGGATGCAATTGATTTCGGCTGGCTGGTGTAAAATGGACTGATATTAAAAACTACAGACAAACCACTCGTTCCAGAAGATTTGTTAAAAATCATCGCCTGTGATAGTAAAGCTGGGTGCAAAATTGAATTTAAAATGTTGCAGGAATACAACCTGCCAAAATTCTGAAGAGTTCATTGGGTCGCCAGTCGATGAACTTACTGATGGCATGCCAGATGGGAACACAAGATTTATCAATGATGATGATGATGATGATGATGATTATAATTCCGACTACGAAAACGAGGACGAAGAAATGAACGATATGATGGGCGAAGCTGAGAGTGATTTATATTACTTTAGCGACAGTGAAATCGACGAAATTTTCAATTCTGTGACGGATTCAGAATCAGGTAACTCTCACAGTAGTATTTCGAGTACATCCAGCATAAGGAGTACAGGTAAGCGATCAATATAAGTAACATCAGCTTAAAACATTTTTACATGTAGATAAATAAATCTAATCTAATATTTCCAATGCAAATAAAATGTGACTTGTGTCTTTTATCATTTCTACCATTGCTCCGTTAAATCCGATATCCTTTTGTGCATTTTCTCGAACATTTTGTAGAGCACACGAGTTATATATACATATACAAATATCTATATAGTTATATGTACCTTGTAACACAGAAAATCACTGCGCGCAACTACAAGTATGCCGTAAATGGCCGAAAATGGATTGAATTTTTATATTAAAGATTTTTTGAGTCATATCACCCAAAAGTACATTAAAAAACCTACATTTTGAAGGCGAGAAAATTGTCATACGCTCAACGGTCATAAATTACAGCGTTTTAAAAATATGTGCCTACTTCACCCAAGGTTTCATCTGATTCGGACAAGATTTGTCCAAGTTATCCCAAAATTAATTTTTGTAAAAAAAACGTACATACATATGATTTACAGAGGGGGAGGGGACGTAACATTACGGAAATTTAAGTGGAGGTCTCTTGAACATTGAGAATAAAAGGACCACATTTTCGTTGCTTAATTTAAAATCGAAAATTGCCCCGAAATTTACCCCTTTCCGAGTCTAAAACAACGTTCGATACTTGCAGAAGGTAGATATTCTAGTAATATCTTATTTTTAAGACAACTAACAACTACCCATAGTTTGGAATCTCTACGAAAAATTGTATAGCACTTCGATTACCGTACTCCACTATTACTTCAAAGTTTATTTTCTACTCTTTAGATCATTTAAATAAAAGCTTTTTTTAAACATATTTTTTTATATAATTTTATTTTTTACTTTTTAGTCTTTTGATATGCTGTAATCCCCAGATGTCGATTTTGAGACGAATCGGATCATAAACGGCGGATGACTTTACCATCCGCCATCTTGAACTAAATTTTTGACTAGAAATTCATAATCCGCGACCCCGAAAGCCCCAGACATCGATTTTGATCGATTTGGACCAAAATGATAATAGTCGTCAGCCATATTGGCGCCACCATTTCGAATTTCTGAATTTTGAATAAAAATTCATAATCCGCAACTTAGAAAATCCCTAGATGTCGATTTTCAGTCGAATCGGATCAGAAACGGTAAAGTCGTCCGCCATCTTACATCCGCCATATTGGTTTTTCTTATATGAAAATGTTAAAGTGTATTGTCACCAGACTTATACACTTGTGCAAAATTTCAAAGCTCTGGCTTAATTAGAACTAATCGAAATTTTGATTGCAAGATTTGACCTAAACAAAGTAGCTACCTGACAAACAAACATTGCAAAAGCTAATAAAAGCTTTTAAAAAGTACAGCGTTTATTAACCATTAGATCCTTTACAGGTTGTTTCCGCCCTATTTGCTGCCTCTCATTTAAGACTTCCATGGTATATCAGAAATATCCTTACATTTTGCTGATGCTAGAGGGAATCAGCCCACTCGATCTTAGCGTATTGCTACTTCAAACAGATAAGTACGTTATGTCAGTTAAAGTCGCCAAGATTTAAACAGCCATTGACATAATTTAAATGAAAGGTCTGTGGAAAATAAGAGACATTAAATACACGTACGTATAAGATGGTCTTTAATATACATTTTTGTCACCTCACCTAGTCTATTATGGATCACTAATTAATAATTCAATTTTATTAGAATTAGAATACGTGGGAATATATTGCTGAAAATAAGTAGTTAATCATTTTCGTATTTTCTGAGTAAATAAATTTTCACGTAGGTTCAACAAGTACGCTTCAAGATTTAGGTTACGCACACAGGTTGTTAAAATGTTTGCACAACTTAAGTATCAGCAGTGGTAATATATTTACAATTTCCATTCTCTCTAGCGTTCTCAAACCTTATAAGTAGTCTTGCTATTTGATACCGACTAACTTTGGAGTTTACAGAAACAATTACTTCGTAACTTTATTTACAGGAAATAGATTTGCCGAAATATTATTTAAATATTCTGTAAAATAAAGGCGGTTAATAAAATAATGACTAATATCTGAAAATTTTAATGATAATAATTGTTAACTGGTTTAATTGAATGGGTATATTATAAAGCGATTATTTTTTTTTTTTTAGTAATCATCGTACGAAACAAAAATAATACAAAAAATTCCGTGTCCGTTTAGTACAATTATTGATCTTTGTCGATTCATATTCGGACCCACAAATGGATGATACAGTAATTATATTAAGAAGACATGAATAAATTTGAAAGATTTTATGTAGTACAAGTATTTAACGTTTGTACTATGCAAGTATCTATTGTGTGTTTCTTGTCGATTCTTATGTTATTTAAATCTATTTTTTACATTCATAATAAATTTCTTATTCTGCTTGGAAATACTGGAAAGTAAAAAATAAAATATAAAACAATGCCCAACCGGCAAACAAGTAAATAAGACCATACGTTAAAGCAGAATAGTTCCATGAAAACGAGGAATGACTTAATTTTGTTCTAACAAGAGACCCTGAAGTCAAAAAAACTATTAACTACCAATTTGACTTACAATAATTAGTACAATAATAATTATTAATTATCACTATTGAAACACTATCTATTTCTCTACTTTGAACATGTTACATGGCCTATGCCCATTTAACAATTTTATATAATAACTAGTATTTTATTTATATTTAGCACGATCTGTATAGCATTTTGATTCAGTTTTTGTCAGTGAAACTGTTTCCAAGCATCAGAATTTTCCTTGTATAACTGTTAAATCATTTCCATTGATTTATGTACATATTTTTATACCTTAGGAACTCAGTCATGTTATTTTTATACTATTATGTATCTCCCTTCTATTACAGCACCTCAGGAAACAATTGTCGATTTCAGCTCTACAAAACATTTATTTACACTCATATCCCTATATTTAAATTGGTATCTTCTTGTTTAATATGTAAGTATATATGGTTATTTTTCTTACTTTTCTCATTAAACCTGTTATATAGTATAATCCTACAAGAGTTCGTTAGTAGGTTTAAAATTTGCAATAAATGTCATTATTTACCCATACTCTCGTGTATAGAATTATTATAGATTCCCTTTATCGATTCTTTAATTTGCTTGAGTAAATCTACCTATAACAAAATAAGTGCGCTTAAGACGCCCATTAACAGATGGCAGCACGTGTGCCATTTTTACAGCATTCCAGTTAATTAGTAAAAATAGATTTTTCAAGTTTGTGCATTGGTATTATTTTACAGAAAGTGGGATAAATACAGTTTACCTTATTAGTAAAATTCACCAAGAAATCATTTGCCTGCAGCTTTTGTACTGATTCCAACGTATACAAACTTAACTGTGGACAGTAATTAAGATTACATTTTTATATCCGCGTTAATAAGTCAACCAGGTAAATTTCATGTATTAGTAATTTCAGTAATCCTCAATTTTGTCTTTGAAATAATTTCAATTTTTTAAAAATAAATTCAAATTCAATTCTTTTAATAAGTTATTAAAATACAATATGTACCACATGGTTATAAAATATTTTTTCTTTCTTTTTCATTTTTTTGGTCAATTTATACTTTACGAATCAGCTTCTTAAAAATTCTTCTGCATATTGATCTTTGATATTCTTCAAACTTGAAGTTGAGCTATATGTATTTCAAAATTGAAATTCAGCTTTATATATTTTATGCTTATGCTTTAAGCTTTATATTTAAGCTTAATATTTCATATTGAAAATTTGAGCTTCTTGAAATTAAAATTTGAGCTTCTCAAGAATTTATATTACGTTACGTAAGTTTGCACCTACATTTGCATTCATTAAGTTTCCAAAACCCTAAAGTTGGACTATATTGCCAAGAAAATTCTTAGATTCCATTTTTGCAAGAGAAAATTGTGGGCCTGAATTGCTGTTCCAGAACCCTTCAGCTCAACGATACTCAATCCCGGAATCTAGGATCCTGGTATAAATTTGTTATTGATTTTTTTAGTATTAATTAGTCTTTGTTTGCCTATATTTTTAAATAACGTAAAATTTCATATTGCACATTATACAAATTGATTTATTTATTCATGTAATATATTTTATCATTCATTTAACACAATCTTTTTATTTTTATTACCAACAATTTTAGTCTAATCTATAGGAGTCTGGTTATTCGAGAAAAAGAGACTGATTTTCACTCTAGATGGTGCCCAATTAACATCAATTTCTCTTTGTCTCCTTTTCTCGAACTAAACAAGAATTTGTCATTTATGTTGTACATTCAAAAAGGGTAAGTTACTCCACTCTTACGAATACTCCGAATCCACGACTCTTTGCTCCGGCTTAAACCAGCTAGTCGTCCGCATATGTTGCATCAATTCTTTCCCAAAAATATATAATAAGGGAAAGGAGGTAACAAACACCTTGCCCCTTCTCTGATCTGTTCACTCTCCAATATCAATCTAACTGTAGTGCGCCTCTCTGCTCATTTTGTACTTATTGAGAAACTTTCTGGGGCATACTTCGATTTTCCTGTTTTAATTTCATTCATGGGCTAATATAATTCTGGCTAGATCTAAAAATTTAGGACCACTAAGATCAATAGCACCATCTCTGAACCGATTGCCCAATCACCATTCTATACAGTATTTTTCTGGGCAGGTTTTTACTAAGAGGGAATGATTACAGATACTTCTGTTCCTAAAGGAGGGTATACATAAACTGCCCCGGCCTTAGGAAAAATGGTCCCTGTCAATCCCAATCTTGCTGGTTCCTTTATAGTCTTTTTATGTCGCTCCACTATTCTATTCAACAGATGTTCGTGTCTTGTGAATTTCCAACATTTCACAAATTTGCTGAAATACTCCTGACCTCTCCCTTGATCCGAATATAACTCCATCTCCACCAAACCGACATCAGATTATCCACTAAACTCGAGTGATATTGCTTCCTGAATTATCATGTACTAAAATAGTCTATGATAACCAGGAGGTATTTATTGCCATCATCTGTCACTGAGAACGGTTCTGCTAGATCAATGGCACTCCTGTCAAAAGGAGCTCCGACATTTTATTTCTCCATTTAAACCCTATTCCTTGTTTGTGGCCTTTTGGTGGCAGAACAAACGTTGCATTTATGACACTATGAATCCACATCTTGGTAGCTTCTTACCCAATAAAATCGCTCCCGTACCTAAGACAGGGTCTTATTTACACTAAAATGTCTCTCGGCTGTTCTATCATGTACTTCCTGAAACGTTTGGTATCCGTACCTAGGATCCACCAGACTCATAGAAACATCCTTCCCATCCGGGCTTTCTCATGCTCTTTTTAACGATCCCTCTATAACCTTGAGTGAGTCTTATTGCACTTACAAAGTCTTCAGTTTAACATTTTTGTTTGAAACATCCTTCCATACCGGGCGGATTCCTTTTTCCTTCGCCTTCAGTATAGGCCCGACTTCATTCTTTAGAGCTAACTTTAATTGTTCGGCCAATAGGAAACGCTACCACATCCTGCTTTTTCTATACATACAGGGCATTTCCCCCTTGGGCTCCTCTGTCGACAGTACATCTTGAAATATCCCAATTTGCTGCATTTATAACAGCGGATACCTGTTCAGCATTTCACAGATTTTTTGCTGCTTCCTGCTTCGGTTTCCGTTGCGAATATAATTTGATCGTCACTTGCATGACCATTTTATCTATGCATGTTCATGTATGTTATGTATATTGTATGTCAGTATAGTGATCAATCTCGACTTGTCTGAGTGGTCTTCTTCATTCGTTGCAGCTTTCGCCTCCACAAGATTAAGCTGTCGACAATTTCGCATGATATGCCCCGATTTACTGCACTTGTAAAATTGAATGCCTCAGTTTGGTTGTACACCCCCTTGTCGATTTTCCTCTTTTACTGGAAAACCTGACATGATCATTAATTGAATGAACATTTTTAGTATATCCTTCAGTTTCATGTTCAAATTCGTTTCCTCCGGCTGGGCCTCTTCTACAGAGAGTTCCTTCTCTTTGTCATGGGGAATCCATATAGACGGCCACTATCTCAAATGCATGAACCAAAACTTTGCTACTGTTCTTATTCCTTTATGCATCCTATAAATGTTCCAACTGTCTGATCCTCCTAGAATTCCTTTGATGCATACGGTTAAGCCAAGTGTGCTAATCTGATGCTTGATCCTTCTACGCTAAAACTAGCGCACTAGCATTTTCTTCATTATTCCAGTTGTTTGAGCATGCAGCTGCCTCAAACTGTCGCTTATGTATTGACCATGAATTTAATTGTCAAAGAAGGGAGATTGCAATCCTGGTGATACTACTAGCTGGCCTCCATTTCCCCTTAACTGTCATTTAAGTTGTTCTACTTCTCTGTCAGTTACCAGGAATAATCCGTCAATATCAGTAATTTTTCCTCTGATGTCAGTAACTTTTTGTTTAATGCCGCTAATTTCCCCTTCTACGTCACACATTTTTTCGTCAATATCTAATTTTTGTTTTATTTTATTAATTTCAGCCTTTACAATGCCTGAATCCTCCTTGATTTCATTTTTGATTTCCTCAGTCGCTGAAGGGACAGTACCTGTATAATTTTCCTTAATTCTTCCTGCTGTGTCATTTCTTTCTGGTTTCCCTCAAGAAGTCTTCTTTCCAGATCTTCCATAATTTTTCTCAATTCTTTCTGACCTTTTTCTTGTTTTTCTTTTTCTTTTTGGCGTTTCTCTTCTTCTTCTTGTTTTTCTTTTTCATGCATTCTTTCCTGATCTAACATCATTTTCACAGTTCGACTGGCAGACTTGCATTTGTTTTCAGAAGCCATACTTCTTGTTTCCCTTAGAAACAGTACTAAGAGGTGTTATTTGGTGTGTCTATAACTTAAAACTTCATTATTGTCTAATGAGAATGTTCTAGAAATTTTCACAAAAAGTCACAAATAATACTAATTGCAATTAGTTTACAATAATTAGTACAAAACCAATTACCACTTCTCACTATTTTAACACTCTATTTCGCTACATTGATCACTTTGTTCCTTCGCTGATCTGTTCACATCACTATCCAATATCGAACTAATTGTAGTGCATCTCTCTGCTCTTTTTGTACTTCTTAAGAAACTTTTCTGAACATGCTTGGATTTTCTGTCTTAATTTCGTTCATGGTCTGTATGGTTTTAGCCCAATTGATTCGAGTTTTATTTAAAAATATGCCTCCAGCGTCCATGGGTTTACTAGAGCTCCTTACACAGTAAGGATTTAACTTAATATCGATCATAAAAATGACTTCTTAGTCATGAACTAAACAGTAACTTTATTACTTAGTTCCACACTTTTAATACTTAAATTGCATAAACTTTAAGTAATCCAACTACTTTAAATTAGTGTCAGTATTAGTATACACATGTTAAATAAGGTATATTTTTGCAACGCCATATCCTAAAATGAAATTGATTTGACAGTTTCAATGAATCAAAACAATCTCATTATTGACAAGTGAAAAATAAAGAAAAAGTGTGAAATAGTAGCTATTTATGTATCAAGTCGATAATACAAGGCTTTATTGAAAATTGAGAGAGTAGTTCAATGAAGCCTTATTATGGACGAGTTGTATGTATACAAAGCTTTATGCCCGACTGCTAAATTTGGCTTATTAACGAAAAAAATTAATTCAATGACATTTTTGACATTTGTATGAATTTTGTACATATTTATTAGAAAACGTCAAAATCTGACATCGGCTCATTATTGGAAACGTCTAAATCCGTATCAACATTTGAAAATATGTAGACAATAATAGCATGTAATACAATGAATTTAACACCCGCTTCTGTATTTTATTTTACAATTCATCTCATAGATTTCTTGCAAAGGTAAAGGGGATATCCGTAACGTTTTTTCTGATTAAAGTACTCATTTAATTCCACCACCATGTGTCTAGCTACTGTGTCACAGCTACTGCATGCAGTTTTTTGTCGTCTGCACGCTATTGAATTGACAGAGAACTGATAAAATGCTTAACGTTGATTGCGGCTACAACTAGCAGTTGTGTTATTCATTTGTAAAAGGTAACGTTACATTTGGAACTTCTGTCGTAGCCTTAGCAGACATGGCTTTCTGCTATTTATATCCTATGCACATTGTAAATATTGACAAAGATAGAAAAATCTCATGATGTTGATAAGTACATAAATTGATGATATGAACGACATCATTCGTGATTTGAATTATAACAACAAATTAAAATGTAATTATACCACGTTTATATTTAAGTATGTAGTTAAAAAGTAGAAGACAAAAGTCATTAACAACGACAAAGTGAAAGTTTAATTACATTTCTTAAGGATTTAATTTAATCAGTAATTAAAATTGATTCGTTAAAATAGTAGTTATGGTTTATTACTTTTTTATTATTTATTTTGAGTAGTTTTCCCAGCTCTGCTTGGGTTTATAGTAGAGAATCCTGCGTCTCTGTAGAAATTGGATCAGAGTAAAAAACATGTTAATTCAATTTCAGAGGCCTTTCTTGCTAATTACAAATTTAATTTAGTAATGAGATGGAGTAAGTCCCTTTGAGATTATGACTTGCCTCCAGATATTAACTATATTATACTCATGAATAAAACTGAGTTGGCAGTAGGACTTAATTCAAACAATTACGACCCCTTAGCCTTTTTCAATTACTGATTATATTAAGTCAACACAAAAAATCGCAGTTCTTGGCACTTTTCAATTAAATTCAACAGGCATTACAAAAATAATCGCTTAAATTACATTGCAAGGTTTAATTGTCAACAAAAGCACATTAAAAACATCAGCACGATCCAACAAATATACGCAATCCGAGACATAAATAATGAGAGACAAGAATTAAAATTTCTTTTTGCCGTGTTAGTGATTTGTCATTACTACAGTGTTTACATTTTAAATATTCGGCCACTCTTGAAATTTCTCATTGACATGAACTGGAAATTAATCGAAATCGAATCGAATCAGTTTTCACGAACACTTCATTAGTACAGGTTAATTTGAAATGAGTTTTGACAAACATGATGGCATTACTTGGCCCTAGAGAATTCGATAAATCTCATGTATAGATAATAATGCATGGTATAATTATTGTGGGTTCTCAAAAGTATCTGTCGTACGTGATGTTAAAGTGAACACGTACTCGCTAATATCATTGCAGATTTGCAGTACCACCAATAACGTTAACGGATACTAATAGTAACTATTGTCATATTCCAGCTTTTCTCTTTCATTCAAAGTCGAAAAATGGCGACAAAATTGGTTTTATGTTTAAAAGTAAGAATTTTATTGAGGTTATGCTGTAAATATTTTTTAAAGCACCATGATTCCTTGAACTGGCGTGATGGTTCAAATACGAACAACAAGATTTTGAATTGAATAGATATTAGATCGATCCAATTACATCCACTAATAATATAGTAGTTGAGTCAAATGTTTTGAAAATGGCTGATATTTCAAATCACTCACCAGTCATATGTGAACTAAAATTTAAGAAAGACAAACAAAAGCCTAGATTTCTTACCTTCCGAGATTTTAATTATCAAGGCTCTATGCAGGATCTGTTATCTGTAAATTGGGACTATATTTACTTGATAAAAAATATTGGTAAAATGTTAGAATTTTGGAATAATAGCTTATTATATTTATTTAGCATTCATGCACCCTTCAAAATTGTGAGATTAACTAAACAACCTGCTCCTTGGCAAAACAAAAATAATAAATATGTGATTAAGGTAAAAAATACAGCTGATAATCGATATAAAAAACTAAACGTCGATGTACTCGTGGAATGCATATAATGAAATGCATAATTTTGTTAACAGATTAATTAAATTAGGAAAGCTGGCATACCTACAGTTCCCAAATTTGGTGAGCAAGTATTCTTTTTTACTTACCACGGTAGAAACGATTAAAAGGTTAGTATGGTCTATTAAATCTCAAGCCATAGGTTCTAATCAACATCAACATTAAAATAGTTCAAAATGTGCTTTTAGAGGGCGGAATATTAAAACATAATATTTCTAGTCGCAAACTCCTCTATACAATCCTTATTTTACTATAAGGAACGTAACCAGACTGCAACCAACAGCTACTCTCCGGGCTATGTGCCCCTCCGAGCGCTGAATTATAAGTTATAAGGCTGGCGCGTTAAGTGCAATAATTGCATATTACCATCAAAACGCTAATGCTTCGATTGCAACAAACACCAGCCGAAAGCTGATCCTACTTAAAGGAGCTCTCTTGCCAGCCGTCACACACCACTTGCAGATTGCAGTTTCGAGCTGTTGACTCTCGTCAGTGCAAGGTTTAGCAACAGCTACTCTCCGGGCTATGTGCCCCGCCGAGCGCTGAATTACAAGTTACAATCGAAGCATTAGCGTAATATGCAATTATTACACTTAACGCGCCAGGAAATAAACTAACATTTAATTTGTGTTTTGACGTATATGATACGTTAAAAAATCTGAGCATCTTTAAAAAAGTTTTAGCTGAAATTTTAACGTGTTATGCAACTAATTTTATTATTTTAACGTAAACTGTTAATTTTGATTTAAATAATTCCATAGAATTCTTTATATTTCTAGTGTCCTGAGGATGTTTATAATATTAAACGAAACGTCGACAAATTAAAAATTGTGTTTTTTGACAAAACATTGATCCCAACACCTACCAAACTCGTCAAACAGTTAAAAATTTTGGATCACTAAATTTAATTAATATAAATATTATATTTTCTTTTGCTTTGGGTTCTCAACAGTTTTGTTAAATACATTACTAAAACATTGATAGACTCGATTCTTAATGAGAACTAGTTTTACATCGTAGGCGAAAGACGATATTTAAAAAGCATAATAATATATAGCACACAGGTGACAACTGAAGAATTTCGAGGGAATCTTTATTTGATGTTTATAAACAACTAGAATAGAAATAGGTTTTATATAAGAGATCCACTAATACTTTTGATTTTCCTTACAGCTTAGTTAATCTTGACTAACTGGAATAAGATGTTGTTTATTTCAGTTTTATGTATTATATAAGAAGGATATCGTGGCCTATATATAAAACTTAAATAGAGATGTCATTCATACGAATTTATTAGTGTTATTGCTTTCCATTTTATTCCATGGTTAAGGTTTATGTAAATCCAAGATTTATGGCCTATTGTATTTTTAGTAGGGGACGATATCTTTAATGTTGTCCCACGTTATTCCTTTTATGGATTTCTAATTGCTTTTATTCTTTCTGCGATTGTAGGAGTGGGAATAATGTTTATTTTTAGAATTTAGTTCAGATTAAGTTAGACATGTTAATGTATTGATCTAAAAATGGTGTTGAAATGATGACACAACTGGACAAGAAAATAGCACCTAAAATACTATTAGTACACAGTTAGGTACGTTTTACCACATTTTCAGGTGATTATTCTAAGTGTTCTGTTAATAAGGGTTCGATGCAACTTGTACGTCTCAGTCATTTACGTTGCCTCTGATGATAATAATAACAAATAAAAATTAAATAAACAATTTAATAAAATCAGAAACTCGACTACGAAAGGGAAAACTTGAAATAGAAGGAATTAGGCAACATTACTGACTGCTAATATATTCATTTAGACAAGTCTACCGTTAATTTAAAAATTTTATGTTCAATGACTGCACTGGAAGTCCCACTAGCACAGAGAGTGGTACCACAATCGCGCATTTTTAGATAATTTGATGATTTTATATGTTAATAATAAACTTCCTGCTCCAGTCAGTGGACATTAAGTACAACTCAGTGTATATGAAAAGTAAATGACTATTATTTTTGCGTTTGTTTTTAAGCTTTACTCTTATGTCGATGACTGTTTGGCAATGTTTTTGCGTGAATTTTATCAGAAATAATTTTTTAGTGACTTGAGCCTACATAAGGTTGTTAATGAATTATTTTGGCAATTACGTCGACCTTAATAAACTCAAGCAGTCCCAAATTGAAAAAAAAAGAATACAGGCTCATTATCTGTCTGCGGAAATACAAAATGAGCTTATAATGTGTTGTGAAGAGTACGTTATGTCACAAATTCTAAGAGAAAAGGAATTTACAAAATACTTTTCCATAATTGTGGACGCAACTCCTGATGTAGCCCATATAGAGCAAACTACATTCATACTAAGGTATGTTTGGAGCATGAAATTTTTGAGATATTTTTGGAATTTGTCAATTGTAATCAGGAAAAGCAGATTTCAGAAAAAAGCAATTCGATTGGCGTTAGACTTAAATATAAGTCCAGAAAGCGAACAGATCTAAACGGTATTTTGACTTATGTGGAGTCATTGAATGTCTGTTGATGGGATCAATTTGGCTAAAGGCTCTTACCTCAATAAACCATAGAAGTGTAGTACCGCAAGAAAGGAAAGTACGATCGATGTAGAAATTAAAAATACTTCTAGCCTGCTGGACGATTTAAATTTTATTAGAAATAACTGGCAGTCGATTTTCAATGAATGCAAGCTAGCTGCTGAAAACTTAGGTCTAATGAGGGATTTGTCTTCATTGCCTGAAAAAAGAAAAAGAATAACTTTTTTTGACGAAAGTAATCCGAACGATGTTTTTTACGTGTTACTTGCTTTTCTTTAATTCACAGTGTGTGCACAATATTTATGTTCAAATCTTGCGTCCCTTATTTAACACACTTCCTGATATAATCAATTGATGAAATTTTGTACAGTTACTAAGATCGGATGACAATACAATATTCCACCATTACTTTTGGAAATATCCGCACGTAGGGGGCGCGGGGGTGAAAATTGAATGTTTGTCTTCAAATCTTGCATCTTTTATTAAACACACTTCCTGACATAATCAGTTGATTAAATTTTGTACATTTACTAAGATCGGATGACAATACAGTATTCCACTGTTACTTTTGCAAATATCTGCACGCAGGGGACGCGGGGGTGAAAATTGTCTTCAAATGTTGCATCTCTTATTTAACACACTTTCTGGCATAATAAACTGATGAAATATTGCACAATTATTAAGATCGGATGACAATACAGTATTCTAGCGGGCGCGGTAGTAAAAATTGAAAAATCTGCAAAACGAAGGAGCGAGAAATCAAAACAAATCGTTAAGAGACGATTTTTTATTGGGCGATCTCTGGAGGGTATGACTAAAAAGTAGAAAATGAAATATAATTTTTTTAAACTTGCTTTTTACATCCATCCCACTTATAATGCCAATACAGTTTTCAGATCCATAATAGTAAGTACATAAGTTCATTGAAGAGATGTTTATCATAAAAAACAGGCTACTCTCATAATACAAATCAAATCCTTGAAATAAATAATCTGAAAACATAGGATACAATTCTGCACTAAGAACGCTTGAATGAATGAAGTTTGCGACACAATTGACGTTATTTGCACATTTTTGCGTCAATTTATTGACTCCTCCTGATGGCTGACGGTCATTTTTATTATGGTGCAGACAATACAAAACATCTTTACCGCATCTTATAATGTAAATCAGGCCATAAGATACCCTTGACATAGATAATTGCAATCATAAGACAAATAAAATAGGACTGAAATGCACTGCAATATTTCGCTAAAGAAACAGTCCAATGCTCCTTTTCAAAAACTAAAGACCATAAAAATCTCGGTAAATAAGACAGGCAGGTAAAATAATTGTTGGTCGCCATAAAGATAAGGCAGGTAGGTCGCCATTAAA
This sequence comes from Leptura quadrifasciata, assembly GCA_963675555.1. Lineage (NCBI taxonomy): Eukaryota > Metazoa > Arthropoda > Insecta > Coleoptera > Cerambycidae > Leptura > Leptura quadrifasciata. Next base: position 40,703,883 of record OY776677.1, read on the forward strand.
TATATTTCGAACCCTTCAAGTGCAATCATAAGGCAAATAATGGAAATGAATTTCAGATATGACAGGTAGGCACAAAAAGTTCATCAACGTAAGATGTACCTAAAGATAAGGCAGGTAAAAATTTTTTGTAACTTTAGGTACCAAGAATGAATGTTTGTTATGTCATTGTAAAAAAAAATACAAAGTGCAATAGGACAATGCAATGAGCAGTCGGGTAGACAGATGAACAGGTGGGCAAACGGACAGACGGATGAGCGGACATAATTACTTTAATCATAATTATTTTTAGTGCAATTATCCTCATCGTTACTTTAATTACCCTTATTGGTACTGAAATTACCCACGGACAGACGGATGAGCGGACATAATTGCTTTACTCATCATTATTTTTACTGCAATTATTCCTATTGCTACTGTAATTACCCTTACTGTTACTGCAATTACCCTTATTGTTACTGTAATTACCGTCATTGTTACTGCAATTACCCCCATTGTTACTGTAATTACCCTTGTTGTTACTGCAATGTACCCTTATTGTTACTGCAGTTGCCCTTACTGTTACTGCAATTTACTCCCATTGTTACTGCAATTACTCTCATTGTTACTGCAATTATTCTTTAGTTTTACTGTAATTACCCTTATTTTTGCTGCATTTACCCCCACTGTTATTGCAATTACTTTCAGTTTACACTTAATTATACTTAAATTGCCCCCCACCACTATAATTACCAACTGTCACTCTAATAATCCCCACCACACTAATTACCACCCACTATCCTAGTTACCACCCACCGCACTAATTACCACGTCACCTCTCACCATTTCAATTACCTCCCACCACTACAATTGTCCCCACCACCACTCCTAGGCCCCACCCTCTAACGTCCCGCCACTTAAGCGCGCCCCCTAATTACCTCCCACCACTATAATTAGCCCACCACTACAATTGCCTCTCCACCACTCCTAGGCCTGCCCTCTAACGTCCCGCCTCTAAGCCCCGCCCTCTAATTACCTCCCACCACTGTAATTACCCTCCACTTCTAATCTGATCACTGATCATGCTCCGGCTCCGAACTGAACCTCTCTCATTAGACATATACTACCAACATTGTCTAGAAAACAAATTTCCTAACTCTACCGCGGAATGAAAATTGCTAGTTTTGTTTGTAAATCTGTAAGTATTTTCCATGTGAATAAGTACATTAAAAATTTCCAATAAAAAGAAAGTTAGAGAAACTACCAGTGTTTACACAAACTGAGCTTTCCTAGTGATTGACATTCTAGCAGAAATAACTGGCTCTAAATGAGTCATTAACAAAATTACTGCTACCTCGGGATTGCTATAAACCAGAAGTATATTAAATACAAAAATTTCACAATTGATTTAATGTTAGGAAGGCAGTAGTTCAGTGGTTAGCGTGTCTAGCTTTTTCTCTTAGGATACCTAGCAAAATGAGGTTGAGCCCCACCTACTGCTTAGTAATATTCAATTATAAATTATCACCAATAATTGATTCTGATCCCACTGCAAACTGTAAGGCACCATCTAAAGGTAAATTATGTAAAAGCGCAAATAATAAATACCAATTGTTCACAGTTTGCGAGGCTCTGTAAATTCTAATATAACCATCGTTTTAACTTAAGTGAAATATATAGTGTATTATTCTGTTCTCAAATTAGCCTTTTCCCCTTTGGATATAGATAGATCGCCATCAATATTTAAGCGAACCTATGTCAGCAAGTGAAATATATAATTGTTCTTTGACAGCCAAATTTCAAACAAAACTTTTTATCCCAAAAGTTTTTGCTGAAATTTTCTATTCTCCCTTACAATCAGTAGATTGTTATTGTAATGTTAATATCTTTTAAATGTTGTAGTTCTCAAAATAAAAATTAACTTTACAGGATACTAGTGCCCTAGTTTCAATAATAGTTTTAGAATGTTATTTGAAAAATTTCCGCCATTAGCGAAGTTTGTAACAACGTATTAATTTGCGTGAAATTTTATTATTTAATGAAAGTGGTATTGTCGGTATTCATTAATTTTTTGATTATAGACGAAATTTCGAAATATCCAATTTTTACATTTTATCTCATTATATTAATATATATGTATTGTATTGTTCTACGATTATTGAACTTAATAATTTGCAGTACTAATCAAACTTTAACTTGTTTATTTCCAATAGATAAACCAAAAAGATCAAATTAAAATCTCTTACCTTTTGATCCGAAAGTATGTCAAATTTATTTAGTGGGCCGGCTAGCTTATCTTTTCCTTCAGGAGCAGGTTCAAATTCAGTTCCTGTTTTAAAATTAAATTTTATTAAAGTAAAGTTTTAAATCTGATATGTTATTTTTTTTTTTTGATATTTAGATAATTTAGCAGTTTTATAACAGGTTCGAAAGTCTAATACACTATTAAAATTTTAATATACAACCTTGTCCAAAATTAAACACACAAAAACCTTCCTTCTTCGTAGCTACACTCTTCTCTTTCTAAATCCAACAATTCTCCTTTCATTAATCCTTCACCTTATCTCCTCCTTATCTCCTCTGCAATTCCTATCCACGATAACACCTCTTCCTTCTTATTTACAGTCTATCTTTACTCTTCTTCGCTGATCTCCACAATTTCTGACTTTTTAATTCAATTTCAAATTATTAATCCCTTGTTTATCATTTTTCTCCTTCACTCCCTAATTTTCACTTGTTCTTTTTTTTCCTTAAATTTGTTTTTCCAACCTCTCTTTTATCTGTTGTTTGTTGTTCCATTTCACTAAATATCAACGTACCCAAAATAAACAAAACAAAACACCATATGAATTTTGATTAATTTCATTCTAAACATAACCTAACTTAAACCTCCTTGTCTTTCTCCAGGAAAACATTTACCAACTATAAAAATAAAAATTCTTACTTAACAGAAATGTCATAATGACTTAAATGTCAGAAATTATTTCAACTACAACTTAATAACCACTAACATAGATGTCAGTATCAAACTTACTGTTGACATCAAATAAAAACTTAAAAACTATTAAAACAACTCTAAACAAGTATTAACATTCTAAAACACATACCTTTCGGATCTTTAGCTAATTTAAATAAATTTTGAAAACCATCTAAAGGAAACAAACAAATTCAAACCCCGATTCAGCAAATAATACAAATATGCAATCTTCGTAATCGTCCAATATGCGAATACATAGCAGTATATATAATAAATAAAGAAAACAAATATAGGCAATTTGAAAGGCTAAAGAAAACATGACATTATAACCACAAAGAAATACTATTTATCAAAACCTAAAATTAAAGTTGTGTCAGCCCCTAATATCCCAAAAATGTCATATTGTGACGTATCGGCTTATATTTGTTAAAAACAGGCTTCACACGATACAAAATTCTTGCATACGCCTCTCTACAATTTTTCCATAAGCTGCTAATGTCTAACAAACCTATTTAAGTTGAGTAACTTTAATTTAGATAAATATTTACGAAATAAAAACATTTTATTAATACTTAATCACAATATCGCTGTCTTTGCACGTAAGTTTTTCAATACGTCAATAATAATAACTAATTTAAAAAAGTTAAAACAATTCGTAACATACACTATTCTAATTTTGTACATTAACGAATTAAATAAGACAAAACGTATATACCTATCTCGTTTTTTATATGTGCATCAGAAATACAAAACATTAAAATTCATTTATGTTCGTCAAAAACAAAACAAAATTACTGTATTTATTAGAGAAATCTTTGGAGTTAGGTTTAAAAACAACTCTAAGCTAAACCTTCAAAGAATTCGAGGAAGTTCGAGAATGTTCGATCAGGAAACCACCGGAGATATTGAAGTGCTTTAAACTGGAACGTGATATAGACATTAAACAAGAGTGACAAGACTTATTTATTAATTTAAGAAAATTTCCAGAATCGTCTATCTGGAAACTAGCGAAATTAGCTAAAGTCTGTCAACTGGAAAGTGATATGGACATCAAATAAGATCTATTTGTGACATTTTGAGAAAATTTCCGAAACCTTATATTTGAAAACTAGCGCAGTTAGCCAAGTTCTGCCAACGGGAAAGTGATATAGACACTAAATAAAGACATATTTGCGGCATTTCAGCTAAGCTTCTCTATTTCGGATTTTGAGAAAATACTTGAGTTGAACCTGATTTAGACTTTAAATAGGAATTGTTATTGATGTTTCGGGAACTTGTTGATGGAAACAGGAAGCATGGCTGCCGAAAAACAAATATAAGATATTTTCGAAGAATTAAGAAAAATGACGTTAAACCAACGTCAAGAACACAAAAAAGAACAAGAAAAAAGATGCCAAGAAGACAAAGATAAATTAAAGGAAATTATGGTGAACTTAAAAATAAGGCTTCATGAAGAAAAACAGGAAGAAATGACGAGCCGGGAAGAATCAAGGAAAGTTATACAGGTGTAATAAGACGCTATACTTGCAGTCACTAAAGGGTCACAGACAAGGAGTAAGGGCCAAATGAAGCAATATACCGTCGGAGCCCCTTTTGAGAGGATTGCTATCGATATAGCTGGCCCATTCCCAGTGGAAGATGATGGTAATAAATACATCCTATGCCATTCCAAAATGGTTACTGTTGCTCAAGTTCTGATGGATAACTTTGTGTGCCGATTTGGTGTACCCCTGGAGCGACATTCCGATCAAGGGAGAAACTTTGAGTCAGGGGTATTTTAAAAAATTTGTGAAATATTCGGCATTCACAAAACTCGTACAACCGCTCTTAATCCCCAGTCAGATGGAATGGTGGAACGACATAATAAAACAATGAAGGAACATCTTTCTAAGCTGGTTCACAAGAATCAGCGAGATTGGGATCGGCACATACCGTTTTTATTAATGACATGCTATTCATGAGACTACTAAACAGACACCGGCTCGTGTAATATTTGGGATCAGACTGCCATGTGACTTGATGTTTGGTACACCAGATAAAGAGCCACTGTTCATGAAGATGAAGTTAGTTAACGACTGAGGAATGTCCATGATTTGGTTCGAAATCAAGTTAGCATAGCTAGTGACAGAATAAAGGTTCGATATGACCGGAAGGGGACGTCAGCAGAATTCAAGGAGGGAGATTTGGTTTGACTATATAACTCCCACAGCGAAAGAAGGGAAGATCTCAGAAGCGTCACCCACCTTGCGTAGGACCGTGTTCTGTCATCACTCGGATGAGTGGCATTGTTTATCGGATTCAACGAAGTAAGAAGTACAAGATGAAAATCGTCCACTTGGACAGATTGGCGAAGTATGTTGGGGACTTTGAACTACCTGACCGGGACGTTCAGGCTTAAGGAGGGGGCAATGTTATGTGTATGCCTACGCCACTGCCTAGTAGAATATATGAAAAGGGTCAGAAACGCCGCGAAGGATAGACTGGAACGTTCGAGGATAAAGCGCTCGGTATATAAGAAGTGGATGCCGCGCACGGAGGGTAGTTTAATATTAGACGAACAAGTGAACAGACAAAATAAGAACAGTAATAAGTTGTGAATTGTATTAATGCCTATAGTTGTACTTAGTGTGTTATAATAACGATGGATTATTATAATTAATATTAAATAAAGTAGTGGGTAGAGAAAGTTCTTGTTGCAATTATTTGCACCTACGTACAGGGTGTTTACTGGAGATGGTAAACATGTAACAATATACTTATTATGATGCATCAATTTAATACATTTTTGTTAAAAATGTTGGATTAGAAGTGAATAAAGACATTTATTCGTATTTCATATAATGCTATTAGTAACATTCTAGGTAGGTAGATACTGGCGTATCCAATAAATAACTATCTGCTGGTAGAGATCTTGTTATTTGAAAGTTTGAGGGTCACCTACAAAAATGTAAAGAAAATGGTTATTGTATTAAAATAGTTATAAGTCCCTTGCATATGAGTAAGTACAAAGAGGATTTGGTTACGAATTTTCATTTTCATTTTCAACGTTATAAAAACTATGAATTTGGAGGTTATGTTTAATGAATGCACTCTCACTTTACATACGATGCTTCAGTAGGGTTCACGATCCGTAATTAGCAACAGAGCAGAGCTTTGGCAAATCTAAAAGATCAATTAGAAGCCATCATGCAAACTGAAATATCTTGCATATGATTGTTTCCTTAAGAATTATGAGGAGTTATATCTTTTCAATGGTTTTAATTGCATACCATATCAGATTCCTTCAGTGTCAACTGCATGTCGAATATCAGATTCCTTTGGCTTCGCTCTCCCTGCATTTTATCAGGTCTTATAATATTTCAATAGTGCAAGCAACATGCCAATTCTGCAATTTTTTGGAAATTCGGATATTTAGAATATTTTAAAATTGGATCCTTTGAAAATTAGAAAATATTTAAAATTAAACGGAGGAATGATCGGATATGAACATATTATGCACCTGAAAGGCAGTCTTGATCAATAAAGTGATGTCAATTAGGTAATACGTCATAGTAAGAATTTGATTTTACTTATTTCTTGCGGGTTTCTACTACATCTTTGAGAAAAATGAAAATATGTATCCTCTGTGGTTTCATTAAGTATCCAAATATGATATTACCCAAATTTGTGGGAACTATATGGGACTACATTGCATGGAAAAAATTTTAACATCAAAATATTATTTGGTAACCGGTTTGGTATACAAATGAAACTTTACTCTGCTGTAATTGTTATATGTAAAATATTATGAAGTAAAAGTTAAGTAGTACGGTAGGCATTCAAATAGTAAACTTTCTTTGAAAATAAAGCTATAAAATGAAATTCATTTAGTAAACCAGGAAATTATTTATAACAAATTTTATTACGCACAAGTAGATAAACATTAAACGGAATTTTAATATTCCATTATAAAATATTTATTATATTGTTATGCGGTTTTTAAATTTTACATCTATACCGTTATCGTCGCATATTAAGCGAACCACAATTTACAGCTATTTACATTTTAGAAAGATCAATAGCAAGCATATCTAGGATTTTACTTTAGAGAACTTCAACCACGTCCGTTATATGCTATATATCGACATAATGATTATTATAAAATGGGAAACATAAAATCCAAATGGGATATCATTTGATAAATTTAAATTTAGATTCCAAGTACATATTTAAATTTATTTTTCCATGATATATTCTTTAAAAATTTCGGTGGAATGCTTATTTTAACTAGATCTCCTCAGTAGTTACTCTATGGGAGTTCTGGCTCACTCAGTAGAGGAACACTGCCGGTTACAATGACGTCATGAACTAGATGATATGTGTCCATCAGGATATAAAACGGATTTTAAACAGGTCTGTACAGGTTTTAAACAGCTCTGAACAGGTTAAAAACCTGTTCAGACCTGATGAGCATTAAATTGTTTAACAAAACGGCACTAAACGTAATCCGATCTCATCCAAAACCTTTTCAAATCTTCTGGGGCACTAAAAAACCCTTAACTTAATGAATTTACAATCATATATGCGAGTTATTACCTACATTATCGCTCGTTGAATAATATACTATTACGATATTAACAACTTTAACATCACTTGAACGACTAAGAAAGTCTAGTTATCCTAAATACTACAGATTTGTAAAGCAACAAACTGAAAATTGGTAAAGTGATAATCTATAATAAATTTACCAACGAAGGTACAGAAAGCATATGATATTGATATTGTTACATCTACCTTTAAAGTTTGTGACAATCCACTGGTGAAGTCACTAAAAGTTACAAATATGCCGAAATCTTATTAACATGACATGACACCAACGTTATCGGATGACAAACGATGACAATGACAATCATCAAAATTTGCTTATTGCAATCCGATCGCTCGCGGCTGTCTTTGTTAAATCAAACATTAGCATTTCAGTAATTTTACTAGATTTTAGAGGAATATTGGTAGTTTAATTCTTCGATTTGTCTGTATATATATTTAAAAACGGCACTAAACGTAATCCGCTCTACTTTTAGAGCAGTGAAGAAACCCTCACACGTGAATTGACACGTGATGTGACGAGTTTCACGATGTAACGGCTACACGCATCGATCATGTCATGCGAAATGCGATCTATGCCATATTTGCTTTGTTTTTAATTTTTTTCACGGAAACCAAATCGAAAGGGTGGAAGTGTGATATATCGTTGAAATCATAATTTTAACTGCTTTTCAATGGTTCCATTGCAAATTGAAAGTAAATATAAAATAAACAACTTGTTGCGTCAAAATGGCACTAAACGTAATCCGATCTCAACCAAAACCTTTTCAGATCTTCTGGGACACTAAAGAAACGCACACGCAAAGTTTCATTTAAATCCGTTCAGTAGTTTCGGCGCTATAGTGCTAACACACATACACACATACACACACACAGACATTTTTCAAAAACCACTTTTTTGGGTTCCTAGGACCTCAAAACGTAAAGATTTGATGTTATCTCAATTTTCGTTTTTGAACCAATTTTAGTAACCTCTCACAATTTTATTGTGGAGAGGTTAAAATTATATCATAATGTCAGTAATCTTTAGTTTGCAGATTAATTACGTCACAGTAAAGTTAGACTTCAAACAGTGGATGGGGATGGTTTAAACTCTGGATTATCAGATGTCAGAATATTCATAACATCAGAATTAATAAAATTCGGTGTAATATTTGATGGATGTATTCGAAATATATGATTATTTACAATATGATGATGACAGAAAATTATTATTAATACGCTCAAAGTTCTGGAAATTTTAGAATCAGATCTATAGTTACAAGGAAGAATGTAAAAATGTAAAAGCTGTTTAGATTGGGCCAGTTATTATTTTATTGGAGCTAATTCAAAATTTATTATTACATCTGACAGAAAGGTAAAGATTTATGTTTGATCTCCTCATACCTATATGCATATATTATATGCTTATTGTTACCAAAAACTTTAGAAGCCTACACAAATCAACTGCCTGTTGTATAATTAAAAATGTGTCACTAATAAAATTAGTTCAGCGAATTTGTCGTTCTATTTCCCTCCATTTTTTTACAAAAATAACTTGAAATGTCATGTCAAAATGTCGAAATAGGTTAGAATCAAACTACGTGAAGTTGCAATTTCTGTTGAACAGTAGTGCCAATGGTATAAATTTAAGTTTGTAAAGTACAGTTTAATTCATGGTTTAATTTTAAATTTAAACTTAAGATAAACGTGGAGATAATCTAACATTATAAAACCGGCCCTTAGACAGGACATTTATTGTTTATATGTTTTTTGACATAGTCGATATTCTTAGTAATTTTTCAATCTATTTTTATTAAGTTGACTTACACCACTTGCCTTCGGTCATATACCGCCACCTACTTTTCCCTAGGTATACTCCATATAGATCGATTCTTCTTTACTTTGTCATCTGTACAATAGTACTCTAGCATTTCAAGAGTAAACCGGTAGAGGTCACCATCTTTCTGTTTTTATCTTTATTATATATTTTCTAGATCATTTCTTGTAATTTTATTCTATTTATTGGTCGCAAGATAGTCGGTTATGAAAATTAATTTTAACGTTACAAAATTTTTATAATAATCTTTATTTATTAGACTATTTTACAAATTTTTCCTTTTTTACAAATTACATGACTATGTTGAAAAACATTGAATACCTTAACAATCCTTGTTTATTTAAAAAAAATGTAAGTATTCTATTATATCATATGTTTAAAATATACCTAGTCAGATTTTTAGTACGCTACCAATACTTTTCGATACCTATTAATTTGATTTATATACAGTTTTAAAAATTCCAATACCAATTACTCTTTACTTTTTATTTAGATATGAGTTTTTGTTATAACTTTCTCCTTTTTTAGATATTATATTAATTTTTATACATAAAATTTTAACACTGTCACATTAGATTTTCTATTAAGTTTCTATTAACTTTTTTTAACTATATATTGACAACATGCAGTCACTAACCCCCTTTTTTAAATTGTTTCCTTGTAGTCTTGTGTCTCAAGATGTAAAGTAAGTTTTTGTTCACGAAACCGGTAACACAATAAAAAGAATTTTGTGATATATGATTCTTTTTTCCCACCAAAAATATAATATTATAATTTTCTTTTGTTGCCAAAAAACTTTAGATGTGTGGTGGGCGTTACCGCATAAAACAACTGCGTAGTAGAAGTAAGTAATTTTTTTAATACGTCGAATTCAAGAACGCTTCTTAGTTTTCTGAAAAGGAAGGTTATGCTGGATAGCCTTTTATTCAGATGATCAGTATGGTTTACACAACTAAGGTTATAATCTAGACAGAGGAGTTTAACGTGCTCGCATTTGGATATATTTTTGTTTGAGGGTATTATCAGTCTCTGAGTCTTCTCTTGACTAAGTGTTAGTTCGTTAGAGATGAACCAATTTCTTGCCTCGGGTTAATTGTATGAGGATAGTTTCATCAGATTGTCAATGTTATAGTCGGAACGCAAGAGAGCGGTGTCATCAGCGAATAGAGTGGATTTGCTGGGCAACATAAACTGAGGAAAGTCACTCACATAAACTAAAAATAACAGTGGCCCCAGCACAGAGCCTTGGGGTATACTGTAATTATTATTATTTAGGAATCCTGATGTTTCATTGGCTATGGCAACATACTGCTGACAGTTAAGCAGGTATGATTTGAAGAGTGATAGAGGTGAGCCCTCTAATTCCCTACCATTGCATTTTTTCTATTAATTTATCGTGGCGGACACAGTCGAAAGCCTTGGAGAGATCAAACAGAGTAATCGAGTGTATTGATCCCTCTCAAGACCACCGACCATATCTCTCACAATCTTTGCAACCGCATGCGTGATCGAGCGTCCAGAATGGAAACCATATTGGTGAGGACTAAGGAGCGATTTGTGTCCCAGATAACTTGACAATCTTTCTGACAGAATAATCTCAAATATCTTCCCCAAAATGAGGAGGATAGATATGGAGCGGTAGTGGACGAATAATGAGTCATCTTTCTTTTTAAAGGACTGGTGTAATATGAGCAATTTTAAATATACCTGGGTAGCCACCATTAGGGATGCATCTATTATATAAAGCAGCTAGCGGAGTGGTAATAATATCTTCCATAAATTTAATTATTTTGGCATTTGGGTCATGTATATCTAGTGAGTTTGAGTTTTTTAGAGACTTAAGTATCGTAATAGACGTACGAGTTTGCTTAGACAGATGTATCTGTAGCAGACATAATTACGATAGTCAGGTTGTGACTTTATTACCGATTTATATATACTTAATAATAATTGATACCTGTCGAATCTAAGGGGAGGAATCCCGATTGGCAACATGTTAATGTAGACAGATCAGTGCGGAAGACATCCAGTTAATATTAAGCCAGTGTATTTAACCGTTATTTCTAACATTTTGTTGCTCAAATTGCTTATCTCACTCAGAGATATAAGACGACTATGCTATCAAATGGCAAAATCTTGAAAAAGGGAATGGAACTGACTACTGACTAATTGGATAGCTGCCTTGATGTTGCCTAGTAGACGTTTCCGCTAGGACAGGTTTTTCCAATAATTGTAAACATTGGTCAGGACTTAACTGGCTTTACTTGGCGATAAAAATTCTTTATAATAATTGATATATTGCGTGTACACTGTACAGGTCAATTGATGTAAATTAATTGTTTTCGGCGATAATTTTCCAGCAAAAATTTTATTACCGATTCTTATTCCAAGTCCAAAAATATCGATCTTAATAATATTAGCCAAAGTTGTAGAAAATTGAATTGTGTACAAGTTTGATCATTGCTATTTTCAGGCTAAACTTGAAAATACGTGGGTTACTTGACAAAAACAGAAACTAATTCTTCAATTCAATATGGCGGCTAATGCAACTTGATTGGAATCCCGAGGATATGAATTTAGACTATCCATGACATGACCCTTTCCAACGATTCAAAAAAAACGTGTCAGGGAAATTATTCAATTTTATTTTATTTTTGCGGGAGATATCGACAGGAATATTATAAATTTAAATTAATTGAGTTTGTTTCGTGATCAACATTACCAAAAACTAGGACTGCAGGTATCACAAAGTGTGTTTCAGACGAAAGAAGTATTCTACATTGAGTTTGAACCTAATGGCCACTTATACATTTTTGGAAGTACGCAAACATGTTTGTGTTTCTACATATTTCAAAGACTTTTTCCATTATATTCTGTACCCTCATGTAATCAGTCGATACATATTTAAAAAGTAAGAATGTCTGTTGTTCTATAATACAGTCACTCCAAGAGTAAGACAAGAATGTTTAAAATTACATCTCGAACAGACAACAGAGTGTAAGAGTGGAAGGTGTCTATAGTGACAAATTAACAGTTGAACACGGCATACCACAAGGTACGGTTCTAGGGCCTATACTATTCTCCATTTATATTAATGATTTGTTTAAATTAACGGACAGATGAGATATTATTGGATTCGCAGATGATGCAGCTATTTTCTACAAATCCAACACGTGGATGGAATTAAAAACGTGTGAAAAGTGATTTACATACCATTCAAAATTGGTTTGACTATAAGTTATTAACAGTTAATATAGATAAAATTAACTATATATCATTTAGTTGCAACGAGATAAGGCAACCATCATTTGAATCGATAGATATCGAGTTTGAGGGAAACATATATAATATATTACCTGAAACTAAAGTGAAAAAAAAAGGATTGTTTATTGATACACATCTAGGATGGGATCTACATATAGTATATTATGTCATAAAAAAACTTCAGACCTTATTATGTAAATTTAGACACTTAAGTAATATACTAGACAAAGACAATTTAAAAACAATCTACCATGCTTTAGTAGAAAGTCACTTAAATTATAATGTCTTAGCTTGAGGAGCTGCTACAAATAATCATATCAGACCCATTGAAATCCTACAAAAAAGATTTATCAAATTAATGTTCAAACAACAAAAAACTTAACCAACAAATCTAGTCTATATTGATGCAAAAATATTTGATATACTATCATAGGAAAACACAGTGCATAAATAAATCCTCATGAACATAACACACGAAAAAAGAATAAATTTATAAACCCATTCATAACGAAAACTATTGGACAACGATCATACATATTCTTATCATCAAGATTATATAATACTATCCCTGATATAGCAAAAACAAAGAATATTTTTTCCTCCAAAAAAATTTAACAGATTATTACATCAATGCCTCGGGAAACAATCCATAAATACATTGATATAAAAAATTATTAAAAAATAAAATATCGTAATAAATACCGTATGCCTCTGCAGCAACAAGTATTTTAATTAAAAAGAGAAAAAAAAGTATTTTAATTCTTATTCTGTAGTGTCAGTGTGTGTATATGCATTATCGTACTATATGCCTCTGATTTATATGTATGCATACATGTGTCTTCATCTCGAAACAAGTGTTCTCGGTCACTTATCGAGTAACTTTATATTTTTCCATTTTTTGTTCTGTTTTTTATATATCATTCCTTATATGTTGTTATTATTATATATTATTGTATGTCAAAATAAATTTCATCTCACATAGTATTATTTGAAATACTGGACAAATGTATATGTAATGAACAATAATTATTCTTGCTATTATATAAATAAATATATTATTATTAGTACAAACTCTGTTATTAACGGTAATAAATCACAAGTAGTGAAGAAAATCATTCTCCAAACGGTAATGATTTTTTTTGTTGATTTTCATATCTCATCGATACTATTTAATTCCATAAAATTACAAATGAAAGAAAACAAATCCCTTAAATTTAATAGTTAACACAATTGTATGTAAGTACCTACCTAATCCAGACATTAACTTAAATTAAAGGCTAAAGATTATGTTGATGTATACCTTTTTGAATGAACAATATATTCTTGTGTGAAAAGGAAGGTTTTTAATAAATATAAAAAAGTGTGTGCGATTTTACATTTTACCATAACCTTGCGAAATTTAAGTATGTTTACCATCGTTGTATCGTTGAATATGAAACGCTGTAATTAGGAAGAAGTGCTATATTTTCACAGCGAGGGCTCGAATTTTAGATAAGTTAGCATACAGTTTCGATTCCGTTATTTGTTTATCTGTCTGTTCACGTGATATCTTGATTGGGGGAAATCGTATTTAACATATTATAAATACCATATAATAACTATGTAGATCCAAAAGAGTTCTTTATTTTCTAAAAGTGAGCATTACATTGCAAAATAACTTTAAAAAAGAACACACATTTCTATAAGGAACGTGATACTATCAAAGTAACTCATCAATCTTTGTCATGTATTTCAGCATTAGTTGACAGCAGCTTATTTTCTTTTTCCTTAAAAGACATTTCGCGCATCAAAAAAAGAATGTTTCACTATAGAGAACACTGCTTATCGAGGAATATAAATATTTTTTCACGAGACTAAGCAATATCGAGTATATTTATTCCCTTCCCATTTCATTTCATCATAGTGACAGATCATCAGATTTTGCTAAAGAAGAATCAATAATTTCTTCAGTTTCTACGAGGCTTTTCGGTTTTCTAGACTCTTTATCAATTTCACTTCTATTACGAATTTCTTTTATTACATAGTTCGTGATCTGTTTACTCAGTTTAGAGTAAAAATGTATCTTTAAAAAGGCGGCCCAAGAAAATATAAATAAATAAATTTTTGAAACTTTCGGTTTCAATAAAGCATGTTTTCAAACTGCTCAATAAAAAATATCTTCGTTGGATATGTATACTTTGTATGGGGCGCATAAATTTGTGCTCCAAGACTTTAAGCTTTTTTATTCTTGTGACCGACGTACTGCGCCATTCGGGTGCTGCGTATGTGATGGCCGGCCTGATGACCATGGTATAAATCAATTTTTGTTTTGTCGACTGAGTCTGCTACCCCTGATCAGGAGCGGGCACAGACTCCCGGACATTGAGTATACTGTCCGTAGTGTCTCGTTAATGTGGGCATTGAATATTAAATGATGATCTAGTCTAAGCTCTAGGTACTTCACGCAACTTTTTATAGGAATTTGGTTGCTTCTGACCAATATTTGTGTTGAAATCCTATTCTCTGTGAAGCGGCGCGTGAAGACTATTGCCTCCAATTTCTCGGAATTTACCTGAATTTTCCACCGATCGTAATATGCCGTAGTACGGACCATATATGCTTTATGGAACATATTTTCCGTTTGTCCATTACATGAGTATGCATACATGGCCGTGTCGTCGGCGTACTTGGTCAGTTTCGTATTCGGGAATTTCGAAAATTCGGAGATTTATAAGTTATATAATTTTGGATCGGCTTTTTATTCAGTGTCAAGTGTACCCGATTCTACGACGCCATCTCTTAGGGAAACGATGAACATTTCTCCAAAGTATTTATACATTTTTCGGATGACTCATCGATTTATTAGTAAAATCTACTTCTACTTGGTAAATAACTATTCTTATATCCTTTTTTTTTCTACATTTTCTATACAAATGTGTATAGAGATATCTTATGAAACCTGCTTTATTAACAATAATTATTTGCATATCAAATATCGTTGATATTAAAATTTACGCCGACCACTTTCAATAATTGTTTTACTGTGTTAAATTACAATTTTTTCGAAAAATGTTGTGTTTCGTTATGTACCTGAGGCTTTTATTATCAAGCTGGTCACATCTTATTTTTCCGTGTTTCTTTGCAGAACAATTTATTTTTGTACACATTTATTTAACGTCGGCCTATTTCTGCTACTGAGGCCTAACACCGACGCCTGTAGACGAGCTACCCCCAACCAGGAATTTTGCCGAACCTCTTCCCTTAAGACGAGTAGGGATCTTTTACTCGCCTAACATTTAATAGACAAGGGACCGACGGCTTTACTCCCCTCCGAAGGATGGTATATCTCCTATACAACCCTCGCCTAAGGTTGTGTAGCTTCCGCGCATACACTGATATACAAGCCGCTGGAAGATGTGTGAGGCGAGGACGCGGTCTTCGTTGGAACGGTCACCAATCCAACTACTAACCACGCCTAACGGTACAGAACAGTTATTTACTAAGTACAATACCCTTATTTGTATTATTTAAATTTAATTTTTCAGTTATCCATCTAATCGTTTTGGAAGAATCCAATGATTTCTTCTTAAATATATGAAAGTCTAATTACATCGCTGAGAGTCCATATTCGTAATCATAAAACAACGTTCAGGCGTTTTGTAGATATGATATTTCATCGTCCTGGAAAATAATTACTTCAAATTTATTCAAAAGCCACAGCTTTGTTAGAACCTGCATTAGTCAATGTTGTGTCACTGTCTATGTTGCTGTTTGAGTTTACCTTCGACATCTCGATATAGTGACCTGCAATGAATTTAATTTTGTGTGACTTCATACTGTCTCTCATTCAGTATTATTGTTACCTGTATATTCTGCATATTAATATCGAAATATTTTTCAAAAATTGATAAAATATAAATGTTTGCTATTAATTTTATACACAAACTTGAAAATAAATTTAAAATTGATACATAATCCTGAGGAAATTATTGTATGAAACATCTTACATTAAACCAAAGTATCTAATAAATCATCAAAATGTGAATTATATGACTCTCATCCCGTATATGTGTTAGAACAGCAGTACGTAATATCCGATGTTGTGTTATTATTCTAAATTTACATAATTATGAAGAGGATATGATTTAACTGCTGTGGAATATTAAGTCACTTTTCGAGCTTTGCCTAATGGTTCACCATAATTCTCAACCAACACCACTTCTTCCCATCAAAACAGTTATGACATAATAAAATTTTACCTCTTTAAATAAAAGTTATTGTTTGAGCAGATTAAGTCTAGGATTAGTGAACATATATTGGTAGAGACCAGAGTTTTCCTACTTGCATTGAATAATTAAGATGACATTAAATTTGATCTTAGAAATTCCATATAAAATATTATTAAAGTAAAAAATTTTTTTTTCCTCATTATGGAACATATAAACATTGTGTCACTGATCTGAATTGTTTTACTTAGCTTCATAAATAAAATGCAAATAAATTTAAAAACATCAAAACCCACGGAAAAAAGAAGCTCGCTAAGCACAAATCAATATAATTAAAAAAATGTGAGGTTAGATTCAACTGATCCAGGTTTTAAACCTCCAACATAGTGGATTTTGGTGATCTTCGAATCAACCATCGTCAAAACGAATCTGGACCACTGATCCTCGAATCAGCGTTGATCCGGAGATCAAATTGTTAGTACAACGCGCCCTTAATAACAAATGGCCTTAGCTAGCTACTTAGAGTGTATTTAAAGAAATAAAGAGGTATAATGTTAGTTTGTGGTTAAGTGATTGTTAGTGAGAGCGATCGTTACAAATGTTGCAATAAATAAACATTGGTTGAATTATATGTTGTCACACTAAGTCAGTCAGAGTTCTGGTGAGTTTTTTTTTTATATCATGCAATTTTGGTATAGTGGATTGTGATAACGAAAAAATATTTTCTGAATGCATGGTATTGCAGATCAGTGAAGTTATATAATGGAGTTTTTGACTTTTACTTGGGAAAAAATCTCAAAATCATCAGTCCTCTGGAATTTAGTACTTCAGAGGACTATCGATATTGGCAGAGTATTGATTATATTATCTAAGTTCCTACTAATAAGATATTTTACTGATAGAGAACTAGAGAAGAAAAATTGAGAGAAAAAAGGGGAAGCTGAATGACAAAGATATGAACGACTGAGGAATGCGAGGAATGCAGATAGAGAGAAACTTAATGAGAAAGGAAGGCAATATTTAAAGAAAAAACAAAATAAGGTGGTTAGGCCAATTAATGAATTAACAGAAAGAACTCAGCTTGAGAAAAGAAAAACTGGAAAAAATATTCCCAAATTTAGAGAAATAAGCAAAAAAATATTCGACAAGAAAACGAGCATTTGTTTGCGGCAATACGTGAATACACCTCCCACTTCAGAAGGTGAAAACAGCGAGTAGGTAACTCCTACAAGTACTCGTAGACGTTCAGGGATTTAAGCTGCAACAATATCCAAAAATTGAAAAGTTTTCTTGGAACTACTTAGAAGCTGGGCATAATGATGGAGTCCAAGATGGCATCGGGGGAATTATTAAAAGAACTGCAGATAGATTGGTTGCAAAAGGGAAAGATATTGCATCTTTTAATACCCTATTGGCAAATGCAATGTATTGCTATAAACACACAAGACATCAAACAAATAATTGTTATGGTTGGAAAAGACAAAATAAAGGTTCATATTAGTACCATGAAGCTACATCAAATTGTGAGGAAGGTTTACTCGATAGGAATTTTAGATTTTCATACGTTAAGTTGTTTTGTATCGGAGGATTCTGATAAACAAAATTCTACCAGAGATAATAGATATGTTGCTGTCACACAGAGTGATCTGGAAGATAATGGGGAAGTGAAGTTTCTAAAAGTGTGCAATTTCCAATAGCATTTCAAGCATTTAGAACGAAAAAGATGTCTCATTTCTGGACTACGTGCAAATTATCTTAATTCTATCATCTCCGTCTGGTCGATAGCCGCGTGGGTTAAGGCGCGAGGTGGCAATCGCGATTAATCACAAGGGCATCGCACCACCGGGTTCAAATCCGCGGCACATACTGTGGAAATGGTTGTATGTCCGCGTTTTTTCAATGTGTAACACCCTTCCGCACAAGCCCCTGGCTTCTGTAATTGGGGGTTGTCTAATTCCTGTGGTGTTTATTTATTCATTTACGAGAGGCAACAAATTGTATTGTAAGTTTAACAGTGGAATTGATGTTTTTGAGCAAACCTAATTCATATTCCTATTTTGTGTTTTTTTACATCTGAATTATTATATTGCTTGTTTTGTATTTTGACCATTTATACTGAATAAAATAATATTGAAATTATTTTGTCATTCCTATGTTTCTCAAACCACTCCTCTAGACACAATTTTTCAAAAAAACCTTTATAAACCCAATAACAATAGATTTTTAATGTGTTCCCTAGGTGATATAATTATTTTATTATAAAATATGCATGAATGTAATCAAGTTCATAGTTCTTTATTATTTTTATATTTTTTAAGCGACAACTCCAAAATAACATTGTTTGCGGAGAATCACCCAAATGTGTATGTTACTCTTGACGACACGTAAAGATTTTTAAAATATCCATATTTATTTTATCCTTCAAGAAGTGTTCATTTACTGTTTTGGGTGTCAAAAGCGAGTACAAAATCCATGTGGGATCTTGGTTCTAACAAAGATTTATTTATACTTTTCCATGTGCATATCAGCACGAATTTTAAATCGCAAATACATTTTTTTGTAGTTAATATTTTTGTTCCAGTCATTTACCATCAAGATAATGACTTAATGGTTTACATACTTGTATGTGCTCTTTCTAAAAATAGTTTTTCAAAAATAAACATGTTCTTATATTGATGTTGTGATATGACTATGCTTAAATGCAAACTGTTTTCAGCACCGGATTAACTGCGAGCTATAGTGCTATAAACCCCTTAAGTGGAAAAGTTCCAGGTAATTAAAGCCTAATTATCAAATGTTTTTAAAATTATTACAGTAGGTACATTAGTAAGATTCATTTTTTGAAGCTTCTAAAATTAATTAATATTTCTTTCATCAAATAATATACAATATACAAGTATGTCTGTAATATGTAAACAAATAGCCAATCTACCATTCTAGGCACTTAATAGCAAATGCTTTACCGTACAAGGCTGATGACATAGTCATCACAGTGTGTAGTAAATTCAACAGTACGGTCAGGTATCTCAATCATGGGTCGAAAAAGAGGAACTGAAAATTAGCCCATTCACCAGAAGAAGAAACTTGGAAGTACTAATACCCTTAAAACTCTTAAGTGAAGAATTGCCAATGGGTTACTCCCAAGGCCTGCTGAATCGCAAGAGGTATAATATTTTTGGGGCCACAAAGTTGATTCTCTAACTTAAAAGCGCTATTTCTACAGCTTCGTCTCTAACTGAATTTTCATTATGTCTTTTATTTTCCACTGAATCTGTTTCTCAAAATTGTTCCATCTAACTCCAAATATAACCGCAGTATACTCGTTTGTCGTTGTGCACAGCCATACAAAAATAAAAAATGCTCTGTACCAGATGTTTGTTTTAATTTGACTCCTCCAATAATGTATGTTGATGAAGCCACATGTTTACTAAGCCACAAGCTTATTTCCAACAAATATGTTTTGCTGCTATTTTTATCTAGACAATGTGAAATATTTAAAACGTAGGTATGTGACAACAAGTAGTTGAAATTTAAAAAATTAAGCGTCATTTGATAGTACATTTATTAAGTCTTAAATGATGAGGCACATCACCCCTTTAATATTTAATATGTTTAAGGTAGAAATTACTCCTGCCTCTGGGTTGAAGCGATACAGATAAAATAGTTTAATAAACTTTTCCTCTTCGGAAACAAAAACAGCATATCCTGGAACATTTGTTTTTCATCAAAAATGGCATAAAACAAAGTTGGACTATTTTAGGTGGTCCACCCTATATGTAAATGATATGAGATTTCTAAATAAGTAGTAGTACTTATTGGGGGAGGCCTGGTTCCTGGTAAGTAGGTCACAAATGGGCCCTTTCTACGTTCCCCCTGACGACCGTTCACTCCTACTCGACCCCCTACTCCCTCTTGAAACCTTCCTGATATTCTAAATAAGACTTTCAAAACTGATGATTTCAGGGTTATAAAGTTATATTAACAAACAAATTGATGCTTCAAAAATATAAATAATACCTATATTAGTTTTCATATGTTATTTATTATAAAATATGGCTCCACAAATCTAGATTAATACGACCCTGGCGGTTGTTCATCATTAAAACGATTTCGTTTATACACTGTAATATAATATATCATTAATTATTTGTACTTGTATATATGAAACCGATCACCAATTGCCTTTCTTAAGTACCTTTTAAAGTTTATTTTTTATTTTCCATGTCACTTGCTGAATGTAACAACTGATTGATATCGTAGACACAACAAAGGTATGATTGTGGTTCCTTTTGCAGATTATGAAGGCAGACGTGCTATTAGTGACGTTGGTATTTTTCTGCAGCCTTCTCATTTATTCGGACGCTTGCTCTTGTCGGCCGGAGCACCCTCAGCAACATTACTGCAGTTCTGATTTTGGTAAGTTTTTTTTAAATGCATTTAAAATGGAATTAGATATTCAGTGAGAAATCACATTTTTCAATTTATTACTTTCTACCTACTCAGGTCATTTATTTTAACCAGTAATAGAATAATAAAATCAACTAAACTCTAATGAAATGTACCGACTACTAAAAATTCGACCAACAAATTCTTTGTTGGCGATATTAATAGACAATTCTAACACATATTTTCAACATTTTGGCAGAGGTATGAATAACTACGGATAGCCATCATGCAAATCGAGAGAGCAACTTTTGGGAAAACTTTTGTATGCCGTATATCGTAATATATTTTTCACACTTCATATTTTAATTTATGTAGTACGTTATCTTTCATAAGAACTTGACAACTGTTTCAAATCATATGTACCTCGTACTAAATATACCACGTACACCCTTAACGCGAGGAATTTTTTATCTATATCTAGCTTATTATAAGAAATACGAGAAAATGATTTAGTTATAGGACATACGTACATTGTTGCCTATTTCTAAAGTACATTATCGAAATATAGATTTCTTTAAAAATCTTTTAATTAATACGCCAATTATCACAAATGCCTTCAAATGTATAGCCTGCTTTGATGTGATATTCAAATAGTGGAGCATTATATTAACAAATTTTGAGTTAGTAATTATTTTTACTTTTACAAAACATGTTATTATAGAACAGATTTTCCTCATATTTGTTTGAAAATGGCTGTTATTACAAGTAATAATAATAAAAGTAATGTTTAGTTCCCCGTCCTTGCCACATAGTTTATTTTATTCTGCAGAAAATAGTGTAATAAAATATTTGTTTTGCAAACAGAAAGTATTTTTATCAGTTGTTTTTCTGTTTGCGCTTTCGGATACTAATACTATAAACTTATATACGTATATTTCGCAATTTTTTTATTTGGTTTATTTTGACGGAAAAATACAGAGTAAATTTAAATTACGTTATATCCATTTTTAAAAACATAGCTTAACACAATACGAGTAAAAACTACATTGCTATTTATTACACGTCCACAGTTAGTGACTTATAACTTATTAGAGTAATTGCTCTTACTGAAGGTGGAGCCTGTATATCTAAACGCCGAAGAAACATTGCATTAGGAGACTTGAATGAATCAATGAAGTTTATCTCAAGGATATTACATGTCACAGTTTTAAGTAAAAAATACAGATAAGTTGAATATTACATACTTATATCTATCCTAAATCTAGTATTACATATTTATGTCTACTACAGTCTACATTAGCAGAAATAACTTATTACTTTAAAGATCTAAGGTGATTTTGAAGATGTAGAGAGCACGGCTGAACAAAATGTGTCACTCTGTGGGGGTTTTGATAGTAAAATATGCGACCGGTTTTATTTGATAGGTTATAATTAATTGTGTTTATGTGTAAAGTTGGCCAAAAATTGGTCTGGGAAAAAGGGCCCTATTCAAAATTTTCGAGATATTGATACTGAACGACTATTATGAGTAAATATTTTGGCACAAAAATTATCGAATAGTATGTAGCCGTTGGTCTAAAAAAAATTATATTTAACAAAAGAATTAGCATTCATGCTTATGGCAATTTAAAACTTTACACGTCTGTATCTCGCTTCGAGAACCTTAACAAATTGTAATTTTTCGTTGTATTTTAGCGTTCCACAACCAATATTTCGAGAACGAGTACTTAAATCGAAAAATACCTCTCTTACAATATTGTCGACTAAAGTTTCCTACTTACAACGGTATAACATTTTTTATACGTAAGATAGCTTAGGAAAATTAATAAATGTAAGACAATCCGCGGATCTATTTACATCGCAGCAGCAGACCGTCGGCGTCGTCAACCTCCCTCCTTTACGTTTCGCATCTCACGCTATCCAATTGCCTATGTGCCTGTGTGAATAAGACGGAACTTAGATTACCGTAACTTGCGTATTATTTTTTTTTGCTATCTTTTTTTAACAACAATATCACTGCAAATGAAATAGTAATAATATAAGTCTTAAAAAGGCATAAGTATATATTACACTTTCTAGTTATTCTGACGCTACAAATTGTAAAAATATATTAAGAAAAAGGTGGCACAATTTTTAACAAAATTATGAGGTAAAACAAACAACATAAGATTTGATTATATTCATTATGCAGAAAGGTACTTAATTTCAGTAAAATTTTATATTTTTTTAATTTCCGATTACCCTGCATTTTAAATCTTAATCCAAGGAATGGCTAAAGACTTTTCAGAATAAGCAGCAGTTTTTATGGGGGATGACTTTTCATCAAAAAACCAGAAATAATTTACAAGTATAGTTAAGTCCATTCATCCAAAATATAGGTATTAGGTGCGTAAAATAATAATAGCCATTATCTAATAACTAATGAGCGGAAATATTTTGTTTCGAGAATGTGCAAAAATTATGTTTTTCTAAAGTGATAAAATTTGCGTATAGGTAGCTTCGTGATTTTCAGAGGGAATTAAAAGGGAAGGGGGCCAAATGAAACCCTCGGGAATATATTTTCTGAAATTAGTTAAGTCCAAATTTTTTAATGTTTCAAACTCCGGAATGTTGTTCATACCCAACTTAATGTAATTAACAATATCATACAGAACAGAATATTGGGAAAATCCTGCAAATATCGGATTATCATCTTCCTTGGAAGTCTCTATATGCGAATGGAGAATTTCATCTTTTCATGAACATTTCGAGGACAATACAATGTCTGATCTATTAGCCTTTGAAGGCTTGATAATTTGAAGGTCATCACTGAAATGTATCTTTAATTTGTTAATTAAGAGTTTATTTGATAAATTTCCTCCGAGATCTCAGTATATCTAGCATATATTGACGAAACAGAGTATCCTTTTTGTTACACAAACCCAGTACTCAATTCTTTATAAAACAATATTTAAATGCGATTTGTATATGCTGCATTGTCGTTAGAGGAAACCTGTGGATCCGTACCCTTTTTTAATATCCTCCAAGATTTTTCATCAATGCGTTTCATAAGAGAGCTGTCATTTTGGGCCATCATTTTTATCTTACTTTCGATATTAGTAGGCAGAACTTGTGATATATTTCCGTCATTACGCCTCTTTTGACAAAATACATACTTATTCGCATTAAATATTCATTTTCGTACTGAAACTGAAGGTTCGGTTCCGTAAACTTTAACTTCCGATGAAATTTTGTTTTCAAAATTTCGGCGCAGCACTTCAGTGCTTTCTTTGCTAATGTAACTATAGTAGCATGATTTAGGCCAAATCAATAATGTTTTGTCCCCGTTTTAAATGTTAATATTTTGACGCAATTGGATGTTGCTAGATTTACAGATACTATCTCTAATTTGTAGCGTTTGTCTCAGACTTTTGAACGTTTTCTCAGAGCCCTTTACTAAGCTACCAGAAGACTTTCTATATATTAAATATTTTCTGTTTGTAAAACACGAAATGTTGACTCCATCTCACTTTCCGATGTTCAATTTCCACTTCGATCCATTTTTAATTATTTATGGCAGACCGCACTAAAATGATGCCTGTATTATGTTTCTAATTACATTTTTTAATTTTAGAAAATTCGACTTACCTGAACACTAACTGAAACTATTCTTTGTACGTTTAACTAACAATAGAATAACAACTACAAGTCAAACCCAAAATGTTAGCTTTTAACACGAAAGAATTTATTTAGAACCGATAAAATCTCTAACACCTTAAGCATATACTTAATTATCTATGGGCATTAATTTGATCGCAGAAGAATAATCAATAATTATTAATTAGTCTACACAGAAGAACATAGAAAACTGCAGCGCGCGGGACGCGGACGGTAGCTCGACGGTCGGCTGCCGGGATGTAAATAAATTCACGGATTGTTTTACATTTATTAATTTTCCTAAGCTATCTTACGTATAAAAATTATGAAAGTTATACCGTTGTAAGCAAGAAACTCTAGTCGACAATATTGGAAGAGAGGTATCGGGTGATTCATTTAGAGGTACTTTTTTCAAAAATAACAAAAAATAAAAAGAAACAATTTTATTGAGTAATCTTTCTTATCATATAAAAGAACCATTCTTTACATTTATTTTTTAAAGATTATTTCTTTCAAGTGTTGGCCGTGACTGCGGCTAACATGGTCCATTCTGAAGTTCCAATTTTCGATGACGCGTTCGAGCATTTCGAGTGGTATTTGGCCAACGAGACGAGTAATGTTGGCTTCCAATTCCTCAATCGTAGCTGGCTTATCTATGTAGACTTTGGGCTTTACGTAGCCCCAAAGGAAAAAGTCTACAGGTGTGATATCACATGATGTACATGGCCAATTTACTGATCCGAAGCGTGAAATTAACTGTTCGCCGAATTGTTCTCGCAAGTAGCGCCATCTTGTTGAAACCAAATATCGTCTAGATTACAAGCTTCAATTTCGGGCAGCAAATAGTCCGTTATCATTGCGCGATAACGGGCGCCATTAACAGTTACGTTCCGGCCGGCCTCATTTTTGAAGAAATATGGACCAATGATTCCACCAGCCCATAAACCACACCAAACCGTTGTTTTTTCTGGATGTAATGGCATCTCTTGAACCTCTTCGGGTTGCTCTTCGGCCCAAATATGGCAATTTTGCTTATTGACGTAGGTCGAAAACATTGGATCTTGTTCAAGCTTTTCAAGAGTCCAAAGACTGAAACGGCGACGATTCGGAAAGTCGGCCAGCTTCAATCCTTGCACGAGTTGAATTTTGTAGGCTTTTAAACTAAGATCCTTGCGTAAAATGCGCCAAGTTGTTGAATACGACAAGCCAAGCTGTTGAGAACATCGCCGAATCGATTCATCACGGTCATCGCGTAGACTCCCAGTTACTGCGGCTATATTTTCTTCACTACGTGCTGGATGTGGTCTATTTGGTCGCGTATTAGCCAATGATGAAAATTGGGTTTCAAATTTTTCGATGGTACAGCGAATTGTGCGTTCGGTAGGCCGATTATGTGGACCATAAGTTGCTCTAAGCGCACGAAACACATTCCTTGTAGAACGATGATTTTCATACTACAACTGAACAATTTGTAGACGCTGTGCCGGGTTAAGTCTTTCCATGTTGAAATGTCAAACAATACTGAACAAAAATATCGTGACAGTTTGACACGACTCACGCTTGATCTGTCATAAAATCCCTATTGAAAAAAGTACCTCTAAATGAATCACCCGTTATTTTTCGATTTAAGTGCTCGTATTCGAAATATTGGTTGTGGACCGCTAAAATACAAAGAATAATTACATTTTGCTAAGGTTCTCAAAGCGAGATACAGACGTTCAAAGTTTTAAATTGCCATAAGCGTTAATGTCTTTTCTTTTATTAAATATTTTTCAGAGCAACAGCTACAGACTTTTCGGAAATTTTTGTGCCAAAATGTTTACTTTACTTATAACAACCGTTCAGTATCAATATCTCGAAAATTTTGAATAACGCCTTTCTTTCCAGGCTAATTTTTGTCCAACTTTACACATAAACATAGTTAATTATAAGCTATCAAATAAAATTGGTCACATATTTTACTATCAAAACCCCCACAGACTTCAATTTTCAGAGGAATTTTGTGGTGCGAGCTCTTTACTTTACTTATTAACACTCATATAAAAAATTATTGTATGCATGTAAAGATAAGTTTTAATGTCAAGCTAGTTTAAGACATTTAGCATCGAATTAATGTTTGTATACATGTTACATTCTAAAATAATTCGCAGTGATTTATTTTGACGTTTTTGTAGTCTTTCCGTGTTAGCGTTTGAGGTATAGATAAAGAGTCATATACGTCATTTTACTTCCGACTGATAAACACTGACTGGCTCTTCTGAAGAAAGCAATTTTTTTCTGCGAAACATAGCCAACGTGATCATTTAGTTTTAGTTCTCTATCAATTACAAGTCCCAAGTATTTCATGTTTTTTACATGTTCCGCCTTTTTTCATTATTTTAAATGACATATATGGTTAGTTCTTTAAAAGAGTTGTATAAACAATTTGAACCAATAAACGTCCATTTTGATTTCATTTCATTTCATTTACTTTTAACTTATTTTCTTTGAATTTATTTGAGACATTACTTAATTTCAGGTTTACTGTCTCTACCAACTGATTGAAATCATTGTCAGCATAATATATCAGCGTATCATCTGCAAAAAGGTGGATTTTACATTTTTTCAAAACATTCCCGAGGTCATTGATATACAGTATAAACAGCAGTGGCCCAAGGATGCTTTCTGGCGCCCAAAAGTTATTCACAATAGGTCCGGATTTATTATTTCTTTTAATTATTTGTTTGCGATTTGAAAGATAACTCTCAAACCAATGCAGCAACCGTATTTGAAAAGGTATATGATTTTAATTTGAATAATAATATTTGTCTAACAATCGCTCCGAAAGCCCTTTTAATATCTAAAAATACTCCACATATTCCTGTTCCTGGTTTGTTTATTTGTTATTTCCATTCAGATATTATGAACTGCAAAGCTGTTTCATAGAAATGTTTACCACAAAAATCTGATTGATAACTACACAATTTATTTGAGTTTATATATTGGGTTACTTGATTGAACACTACTAACAAGTAATTTTTCACAAAAGAGAAGCATATTTATGGATCTCAAAAACTCCGCTAACTTAGTATTTGGAACTTTTCGTATTGGTACTATTGGTGGACGTCTAAAAACTTTCCGGAAAAATACCTTTCCCAATACTTAGGTTGATAACATTTAGTAGAGAATATCCAATTATATGAAATGTGTTTTTTATTAGTTTCTTCCCTATCTCATTTTCTTGCTTAGTTACTTACTATTTTATTTAGGCTTGACAATGAAATCAAATCAGAAGAAGACATGGTGCAGTTCATTTTAGGTATTGTTTCTAAAAGACTCTCCTCGTCAACAATATGTACACCAATACTAACGATCACATCCTCTATGCTGCCTACATAATAAGTGTTAAGTGTATTAGTAATTTCGTCTATATCGTTACATTCAACTCCATTACTAGCGAAGTTGAACTTTTTTATTATTATCTATTAATTCCTTTAAATTTGCCCACGTTTGTCTAGAATTATTTTTTGTGTTATCAATGCTATTTTGATAGTGCAGTTTCTATTTCTTTTACTAAGGCATTTCTGTCTCATTTATATATATTCCAGTCTTGTTCCTCTTTTGTATATAGACATTTTTATCAGCCGCCACCCCCCCACCCCACTATCACCTCCAATACCACCCCTACACCATTATGAAAGGGAGCAAAATTAAAATGTGATTTAGTGTATATACAAAAACGAAACGTCCAAAAAATTTTTTTTAGCGTTATCTACCCCCTTCACCAACCCCATTGCCACCCCCACCATATTATTAAAGGGGGTAAAAAAATCAAAATTTAATTTAGTGTGTATACAAGAACGAAACGTCTAAAAAAATTTCTCGCGTTAGCTACCCCCTCTACCACCCCCATTGCCACCCTTGAACACGAACGGGCCCTCAGTTTGGTTAAATAAAAAATCTGGAGCGGTGGGGGTTTACAGCTGAGACCCTGGAGGGCGTTCGTGCACTTTATTTTTATGTGAGAAACCTTTTTGTTGTATTTCTGTAGTGATGGTTAGTGTCAAATACTACACCCTGTATATTGTAGTCTGGATTCTGTTGAAGCACTGTGGTTTCAATTTTATTGTTAATTAACACTGTATAGTCTCTGAGTTTTGACGGGGTCAACGGCTACACCCTGTAAATGGTATTCTTGAAAAAATAACACTTATTTTTTAAATTGGAACGAACAATTATTTATTTAAGTTTTCCATTGAACAGAGTTTGGAAAAATATGGTATTTAACAGAGTTTCTTTTTATAGGATGAAACTATTCGACAGCATAAATTCGGACTGTAGAATTTAGCAAAAATTATTTATTGAAATATTTAATTAGATTTTATCTGAAAAAATTCGCTTTGGCTTGTGATTGTGTGGGCCGTAAAGGCGAGTCAATATGGGGTCACTTAAGACGAGAAAATAAAAATTGGGGTCACTTAAGACGAAATAAAAATGGGGTCCTTAAGACGATTACTTAAAGCTACTCTTTTTAACCAGGTTTCGGCCTGGGAAGCTAGTTCGGGACAGCTAGTCACGAGAAGTTTGGCTAGGACAGGGGGTAAGAAAGCCTAAGTAGACGGTGGGTATCTACAACTTAAGTTAAATAGTAACCGGACCGGAAGCACTAGCAAATGAGCTTATTACACTTAAAATCACTTTTAAATAACTTGTTCCAATGAATCACTTCGCGAGTACTAAACATAGGAGTCACTGCCAAAACTGAACTTAACTTGGGCTTGCTACACACCGGTATTTATACTGTTTGGGTAAGTTTCGTTTGTCGCGCCCCATCGGGTCTCGCATCCCGTTTTAAATGTCTGAAAAGGCTTGAAATCGCTCCGTGCGGGCGCGGATGAGTCATTGATTGCAACATGTTGCGCAATACTGGAAACTTTTTGATTTAGAAATGAAAATTATATAGAAAAATCGGCAACGAAAAGAGGAATTTATTGAAATAAGAATGAAATTTGGATCTATTTTGGTTTAGAAGTTATTAGAGTTTTAATTAGCAAAATCTGACACGACCCCGTAAAGTATTAACGGAGGTCCGATGTTTAAAAGTTGAAATGAAATGATAATGTTCCCGATAGGGAAGGGATAAGATATTAAAATGTTCTTAACGTGTACGAGTCAAGTTGACCCGAGATATTGTATGCTATATTACGAGGAGTGATAAAAAATGGTGAAATTTAAAATAGCAATCGGGTTGCGATAAATTGATGAAATTAAGTTTGAACTTTAAGACTCGAGGCACGGAACGTGGTTTGAAGTATACAGGGGGTGATCAAAAAGTAAGAAGAATAAAATGCGAAGTGGTTGCAAGAAAGTTAAGAATTAAGTTTGAATGTTATGTTTTAATGTAGTTACGTATACGAGGGGTGGTCAAGAAGTGTTAAAAGTTTGAAAATGAAATTGTTTATAGAAAATTTATGGATTGAAGTAAGACGTTGAAAATTTGGGTTAAATAGAGATTTGGATTAGGTTGATGAATATACGGGGGCTGTATTTTTAAGTGACGTTTTTCGTAGCGAATCTGTTAGGAATGGACTTGAATGAGTGTTTGAAGTTGGATATTAGTGAATTTACGTTATTTCTGAATTATCGAGTGTGTGCGAATTTTCTCAGATTTATTTGAGTTCGACTGTGGTTTTTTGATGTAAATGATGTCTAGTCGACTTTTTTTTCGTAGTTTGCGATGGTGCATGGAGCGATATGATTGTTTGGTGATTTTTGAAATTTTTTGGTTTTTGTTTAGGACTTGTAGGGGACATACCCTACAACACCTTTACCCTATTATTAAAGGGGGTAAAAAAATTTAAAATGTGATTTAATGAGTATATAAAAACGAAACGTCTAAAAAAAATTTTTTTGCCGCTAGCTACCCCCTCTACCACCCCAATTGTCACCCCCACCATATTATTAAAGGGAGTAAAATATTAAATTGAGATTTAGTGTACGTACGAGAACTAAGGGCCTCTAATTTTTTTTTTACATTAGCCACCCCCTCTCCACTCCCACTCTATTATTAAAGGAAATAAAATATTACATTGGGATATAGTGTGTATAAGACTAGGATACAAAATCTGGATGTGGAAGTAGTGAGTCCTTGGGCAGCGGTTTTTTTTAAAGTTCCAGTCACCATATCGACATCATAGCGAGTGTACTTTTTAGATTTTTATAGTATAGTAAGATTTGACGTATGCGCATCAAGTGGTTTAAAAGTGAGTTAATCAGTTTCAAAAATTATACGACCCTCTAACTCTAATTAGTCGCATGTATGGACCTCCGAAAGTAGGTACCTATAGCATTTTTAATCCTTTCCGAGCTTGTATCACAACATTCTGGTTTTCGGAAAATAACTCTTGCGAAACGCGTTCAATATAATAATGTACCGAACTAATATAAAAGAGGAGCTTCTCATAAGTAATGATACACATGCTTGTAAACAAAATTCCACTCTCACCTCATGCCTAGAAATCACCTTTTTTATTTTTCAGTCTTGGCCAGTTAGATTACATCAGCACCGAAGCCCCAGAACAGTTGGAAATTATAATTTTTTCAACTCATGAATATGTTAAACTGTTTCTTTATTCAATTTAAATTTCCAGAGATTTAGTTAAATCGATAGGAGAAGATGCGGTTTATGTTCTACTATGAAAATTGCGAGGTACTAAACCGACTGTGATTAATTACGTAAATGTGTTTTTAATGTTGGATTGTAATTTACTGCAGTAGTCAATAATTCATCATAGTCTGCAACGTTAGATATTAAATATAAAGAAGCTTAAATTATATTTTATTTTTAAGTTACCTACTCGTGAAAGATATATTGGCATAATTAAGGATTTAAATAGGTATTTAGGAACATTTTTAATGAAATAAACCTTCATTGGTATGATGTTTGAATAAAGTAAAAGGAAACGTTTCTATGATTTATGTTTATGAAATGTAGTTCCTGACAGTAATTTTTATAGTTTTATATTCGACAAAAACAAGAATTTTACCCTAGTTCGCTTATTTGGCACAAGCACCCGCAGGGCTAACTTTAATAATCTCCATAGTAAAGTTCTGTATACAATTTCATTACCTACCCCACAATGGACATTTTCAAAATTTACTATTAAGCCATGAAAAAGTTTACAGAAAATAAAAAGAATAATCTGATAGCCTTTACCCTCTTAAACTATTGTTTATCATCAATAATATAGTGCAAAACTAGTGCAAACATACGTACGTACATTTGGAGTAAGTCGATCATAATACTTATTTATTTGATTTCTATTGACTAGGAAACTTAATGGTATCACTTAATCCTCAAGAAAATAACGAATGTAATAAAGGTTACATTAATTAAGGCGGTATTTGTTTTGGATTGGGTGAATCGGGTAGTATGGCAGATTTTTGGCTTAATCGCTCCTAAGAATCATAAGAAATGATAATTTCACTATGCCCTAGTTTGAAAACGTGGGCGTAATTTCTTACTAAACAAAATGTGAAGAAATTCCTAAAAATTTCCTTAGGATTAAAATGTCATGAAATGTCGAGATTTTAAATATGAGCGAAAAAAAATTTCCCGTCTGTTTCTCTGCAACTTTTTTGTGCGCACGTTTACTCTGGAACCGTTTATGATATTAACTTGAAATATGCTACATTTATGTATTATAATGAAATCTGGAACTAGATTGTATTTTGATCTAATTCCGTTGAAGGATTCGGGAGTAAATGGGGTAAATAAGGAAAAATAGGCAAAACAAGCAAGTAAGAGTCCATAAAATTGTAATTTAAGGCATGTATGGAAAGTCAAGGTCTCAAAATTTTTTTTTGGCATCAGCCACACCCCCCTCTCCACTATCATCCCCAATACCACCCCCGCACTATTATGAATGGGAATTAAAAAAATTAAAATGTGATTTAGTGTGTATACAAGAACGACACGCCTCAAAAAAGTATTTTAGCGTTAGCGTTTTAGCCTTATTATTAAAGAGAGTAGAAAATTAAATTGGGATTTAATGTGTATATGAGAACCAAGGGACTCTAAATTTTTTTTGGTATTAGCCACCTCCTCTACTACCCCTATTGCCACCCCCACCCTATTATTAAAGGGAATAAAAAATTAAATTGGGATTTAGTGTATGTACGAGAACCTCTAAAATTTATTTTGGCATTAGTTATTGCATTTGTTTATAAGCAAATAAATTTGCCAAATTTTTAAACAATTCCCTAGGCTCTCCTAATTAACGGATTTTAATATCTCAAAATGGATTTGAAAATTTGAGTGTTCTTTTATATGTCCAAAAATTTTCAACTTTCTAAATGCTTTAGTTTAGTTTCAGCAACATTTTGAAAATTTGCAATGCCAAAATAAATTTTGGTTCTCGTACACACACTAAATCCCAATTTAATTTTTTTATACCCTTTAATATTAGGATTGAGGTGGGGAATGGGGGTGGTAGAGGGGGTGGCTAATGCCAAAAAATTTCTTAGGCGTTTCGTTCTAGTATACACACTAAACCACATTTTAATTTTTTTACTCCCTTTCATATTAGTGTGGGGGTGGTAGTGGGGGTAATAGTGGGTGGTGGGTTGATGCCAAAAAATTGAGATCTTCACTTTTTGTAAATGCCCTAAATTGCAATTTTATGAACTCTTACCTGCTTACTTTGCTTATTTACCCTTATTTACCCCATTTACCCCCGAACCCTTCAACGGAATTAGATCAAAACACACAGGGTGGGGCAATAATAATAATAATAATAATAATTTTATTAATTTCAGAAAACTACATTAATGGAGTTTAAGAAATTTTGTCCAAATAAATAAAAATATACATACAATAAAATTATGTTATCTAAAAACTAGTTTTAAAAGTGATACATTTAATTTAAAATTTTTAGAAAGCCTTAAGTACTAAATATATATACATATAAAATCATAGTATATAAATAATAAAATTTACAATATTTTTATTAGGTATGACTTGCAATAGTATAAAGATCCACATATTTATGTTTTAAGTAGTCGATAAAAATTCATCAATGGTGTAGCAATTTTTGTTTAACAATAACGATTTTACTGCAGTTTTGAACTTATAGATTGTTGGTAGACATTTAACATTTTCTGGTAGAGCATTAAAAAATTTACATCCATTAAAAAAAAGACTTTTTTGATACAACGCTGTTTCGTGTTTATGTGGTATAAGGAGATCTTTCTTTCTGGTATTATACAGATGTGCAGCTCTATTTTCAAATAAATTTGCTTTATTTTTATACACAAAACAAGTAAGCTCATAAATATATACAGATATCATAGTCAAAATATTTAATGATTTGAAAGCATCCCTACAAGATTCATTGTATTTTAAATTAGCCATGATACGCACTGCTCGTTTTTGTAGGAGAAAAACGTTATGCGCATCAGGTGATTGGCCCCAATGAACAATGGCATATTTAATGCCAGAATGAAATGATGCAAAATACAATTGCCTTATAATTGATACGCTGCATTGTTTAGATGTTAAAGCTAAAGCATAGCATACTTTAGACAATTTAATACAGACATCCTGTATATGACTAGACCATTTAAGGTGACAATCAATCCTTAACCCTAGCATTTTTGAGTTATCAGAATACTTAATATTTGTGTTGACATCTAAAACTAGGCTACTATTTACATTTAGACTAGACTGTGAAGTTTTAAAAACTACGACCACTGTCTTTTCACGGTTTATACATAATTTGTTTTTTTCAACCCAATAGTTGATCTTTTTATAGATTGAAATGGCACAATTCTCCGCATCAGACAAGTTTCTACACCTAATCAAAATATTAGTGTCATCTGCATATGATACTATTGAGCACAGTGGTTGTTCTAAATAATTTATCAAATCGTTAATAAAAACAACAAAAAGCGTTGGGCCCAATATGGATCCTTGCGGAACTCCGGTATTAATAGCTGCTAAGCTGGAAAGAGTATCTTTAATTTTTACCTGTTGAAGGCGATTTGACAAATAGGAGTTGAACCATTCATGAGCAATACCCCTAACCCCATATTTTTCCAGTTTAGGTAATAGAATAGAGTGATCGACACAGTCAAACGCTTTAGAGAAGTCTACAAAAAGTCCCATAGCCATTTCTGATTTGTCCAGTGCATTTACTATCCCATTTACAAACTCGCTTAGTGCTGAGTCTATACTTTTCTGTTTTGTAAAACCATGTTGATTTTGGGAGAGCATATTATTAATTCTAAGAAAATCTACAAGCTGCATATTAATTGCAGATTCAAAGATTTTTGATACACTGGGTGACAGGCTGATTCCTCTATAGTTGATAACTAAGTTTGGATCACCTTTTTTAAAAAGAGGTATTACATTAGATATTTTTAATTTCTCGGGATATATGCCTTGTTCTATTGATAGATTAATTATATATGTGAGAGGACGAACTATATACACACCAATAGTTTTTAATAATGTATTAGAAATCTCATCAATGCCAGAAGAATTTGAGTTTTTCAACTTGTTTATTAAAACTAGAACATCGCTCTCTGTCATGGCTCTAAGAAACAATGAATTATTACAGGGCTTTATGCATGATGCTAGAGAAATTGATGATCTATACCATTAGATAAGTTTACTAAACTAATACATTTTTAGGGGCAGATATAAAAAAATTATTAAATTCCTCAGCATATTCAGTAGGATTCAAAATTTTCCCATTATCCTCTATTTCAATCTGCAAGTTATTCTTTTTAGATTTGCCTAAACTGTTATTTATTATATTCCACATAGCTTTACATTTGTTCCTCGCATTTGCCACTAACTGATCATTTTTATTCATGTGTGTTGACGATAATAATTGTCGATATTCATTGTTAACAATTTTAAATTGTTCTTTAAACTGAGAGTATTTCCTACTAAGATCAGCAAAAAGTTGTACTCTATTTCTGGCGGCAATTATTTCAGGGCTGTTTTTACTTGCATGTTTTTTATTATTATTATTTTTGTTTATTTTAGTGATAGGAAAACAAATCTCGAAATATTATGAAATAGTGTCCATAAACGAATTAAAAGCGGTATTACATTCTTGAGTGGCCCAAACCTCGTCCCAACTTGTGTTCTGTAGATATGTAAAAAAATTTGCAATATTGTTGTCATTTAAAAAACGTCTGTAGTGACTGGTATTCTCAACTACTCTATTTATAGAAACCCGGATGTACTGGGCAAAGTGATCTGACAAATTATTTTTAGCTATATTGGCTTCAGAGATTACTTCATTGTTATTAACTATAATGTTATCAATACATTCACTAGATGTAGGAGTAACTCGAGTTTGTTCATGAATGGTTAAACATATGTTGTTACAGTTTAGAACATTTAACAGTTCACGTAGGGTAGTATTATTTACATTAAAATCAATACTGAAATCCCCACCTATTACTAAAAACTTATTACTATATAAGAATATATCTAATAATTTACCAAACTGTTCCAGAAATATATTAATATCGCCATTTGGAGGACGGTACGCAACTATTACAATAATATCGTAGTCTTTAATTTCTACACCACAACACTCAAAAATGTTAACTAAAGATAAGTCTTTACAATGATGTAAATGCATAATTTTAACATTATTTCTGCAAAAAATTGCTACTCCACCATGCTTTTTTTTGGGTCGACAAAACGATGCACACAAATTAAAATCTTGAAGGCTGATTAAGTCTATTTCATCATCTGACTGCCAATGTTCACTTAATAATAATACATCCGTATTATGGTCACTTAAAAAGATATCTAACTGTTGAATCTTATTTGCTATACATTGAATATTTTGATGAGTTATCATAAAAGAGTCTGTTTTTTCTACGGATCTAACTTCAGTTGCGATAAGTGTGGGTATAAAAAATTTACAGTATTATTGCAAATTTCTGGATCACTGCTACTAGACGATCGTTTGGGGCTTGTTTCATATGCTAAGCACGTATTCAAATTAATAAATTTTAAATGCTTTACTGGTTTTGTATTCTGTATTATATTAGAAATAGATTGAGCATTGTAGGTCTTTAGATCATGTGAATTTCCATTATTAATTTCCACATATCCAGCGTATCCTTGCATATAGTTATTAAATTTCCAGAGGAAGTCATTTAATTTTTCGTTATATTTGTATATATGCCGATGCTGAGAGTTTTTGTTCGAAAAAACCGGTACTGAGGTAAATAAAACATTCGTATGTGAGCATTGCTTTAGTTTGTTACAAATAAAACGAAAGGAAGGAGTCTTTCTTGCACAGATATCATTCGAACCTGCAATTATTATGATATGATCATTTAAAGTATAGTTGTCAGCTAAAAACTCGATTCTACTCATAACATCATTTAATCTTGCTCCGGGTTTAATAACAGAGATTATATCATATATACTGGAATCCAAAATCTTACTCATTTTTTTGTTTATATATTTAGCATTGTCATCACCTAATATTAGTACCCTCTTTTTTAAAAGAAAATTTGAATTTTCGTTAGTATCACCAAGAGTATCCTTGATTTTGTCATCGTTTTTATTATATAACACCTTATTGGTAGGTTGCATGCTGGAGACCAAATTAATTTCGTCATGTAGGCTGATGTTATCATCTACTAAAATAATTTTCTTCTTTTTCTCATTATTTATATCCCGATTTTTATTTGGTCATCCTGTATGTATTGGTTCAGTATTTTTTTCATCAATTAAACAAGTATTTGTAGACGCATTCCTTTGTAAATTCTTGCTTTGTATTGTTTGCGTAGCCACGGTTTTTGTTTCTTTATCACTTAAATTTTTTAATGTTATTGTCAGTTTTTCTATGCAGTTTTTTAGTTCTCTAATTTTTTCGTCCTGAGATTTAATTATTTCGTTCATTTCCTCCTCACAGAAGGATGCATTTTCTACAAATTTACTATTGCGTTTTTTTAAATTTTCAATGTGTCTGTCTTTACAACCAATATCTTCCTTTAATTCGTCTATAATCTTTCTGAAGTTCTCGGAGTCTTCAACGTCGTTTTTCGGAATAATATCTATCAGTTCACTTCTACAGCATATAATTTGGTTTCCTTTTACCATTTCAATTTTGTTTTTAAAACGTGGTATACAAGTTTTGTGATAAATACTAAAACATTGAATACATACAAAATGTAAAAAACTTTTAGTCTTGCAGCACTTACAACTAGTAAAATTCGACGACTGTAATAGTACGTCGAACCTCGATATCTCGAGTTCTACGATAGCTAGAAATATTTTAAAAAATTGCAAGTAAACTAGATAAAAAACTCTATAACTGGAAATTATTTTCGAACATACTGGGCGAGCCAAGACAAAATTACAGGACCAAGTACCTTTTTTTCAACGAAATGCTATGTATATCATCGCATTTTTTGAAGCCTCTTCCTAGGCTCTATTCATTACTATATTAGCATTGGATATCTCCCAACCACTTGGATGTAATGAATTTTTTTGTTGAAATAATGCAATCTGCAGATGGATATTAAAAAAATCGCCACAGTCACAATTATGGGTTTTAAAAAAACTTATGTGAATACCTGTTAATGTTTTTGAATCATTTTCATTTCCTAAAAATGTACAGGGTGGCCAAAAATGATTTTTCAATTAAGAACATTTTAAATTGAATTGTCCTGTATATTTTTCGACGATGTGGTGTAGAAATGAAAAACGAATACTTTTTGTAAGTACTTCCCTATGGCTAATTGTAACCATTTTCGTTTTATAAATAAATAAGTGTCAAATTCAAGAATAAACTTAAAATAAAAAAAGAGGTTCCCACAAATATTCCATTAGGAAAATTTATAATAGGTGTTCGACATATTGCCCATTTTGATTGACACGCATTTTTATGCAATTTTGAAATGAGGCCATTTAGTGGGACCATTTTTTCCAATCCATTGAAATGAGTAAATAGTATTTAACCGATATTTTTTTGTACATTTTTTGCTGTTCTCGTTATTCGACAAGCAATAAAATCTTAGTTTGGTATAAATTGTCGTGTACAAAGAAGCATTTATCACACTTATCGGTCGTTACAATTCGTATTGAATTTAAAATATTTGGAATTTTACAACATGAATTTTAATAAAGCGGAACTGGTAGACATGACTTTTGTTTTGGGCGAGTCAGACAGAAATTTTTTACTTGCCAATAGAATTTATCACCAACGTTATTCTGAAAGAAGGATTCCTGATGTTAGTAGCTTCCAAAACCTTCTCGATAGATTTGTGGAAACTGGAAATGTCGAATATAAAAAAAGTGAAAGAATGAAACGTGTTGTGAACGAAGAAAATGAATTTTCTGTGGTGCTGGGAACGGTTGAGAATCTCCGTGTTATGGGTCGAATCTTAAAAACAAATAAGTTCCATGCATATCATATTCAGATGCACCAGGAATTATCTGATGACGATTTTCAAAAGCGCCCACAATTTTGTAATTGGGCCAGAGGTAAAATGTAACATGATGTCCACTTCTTCAATACTGTTTTATTCAGTGATGAGTCAACTTTTCATAAAAATGAATTTGGGGAGGAATTATTGGAGAACATGTAATAGGGTTACATTTCTTTGATGGTACATTGACTGGAGCTATTTATCTTCATTTTTTGGAAAACTATCTGCCACAATTATTGGTAAATCTCCCTGAAAGAATTCGAAATAGGATGTGGTTTCAGCAAGATGGTGCCCCTCCACATTATTTAAATGCAGTTAGAGACCACTTAAATAATATATACTCTCATCAATGGATTGGAAGAAATGGGCCGACTAAATGGCCTGCTAGATCCCCATATCTTACAAAAATGGATCTTTTTATGGGGATACGTGAATAAAATTGTTTATAGAGACACACCAACGACGGTATAAAATATGAAGGAATAATAACTGCCTTTATATGTATCTATCACACCGACAGTTTTAGGAACAGTGGGAACCTCATTTCAAAAGCGCATAGAGATGTTTGTCAATCAAAATGGGCAACATGTGGAACATTTATTATAATTTTTTCTACTGAGTTATTTGAAGAAACCTATTTTTTAAGCTTATTTTTGAATTTTGTAATTATTGCTCAATAGAACGAAATTGGTTGCAATTAGCCATAGGGAATTATTTACAAAAATGTTCATATTTAATTACTACATCACATTGTCGAAAAATATACAGGGTTTTCATTTGAAAAAATTGAGAAAATTCAATCTAAAAAGTTCTTAATTGAAAAATAAATATTTATTTATAAAACTAAAATGGTTGCAATTAGCCATAGAGAATTATTTACAAACAATGTTAGTATTTCATTTCTACAGCACATCGTCAAAAAATATACAGGGTATTCCATTTGAAAAAATTGAGAAAATTCAATTTAAAATGTTCTTAATTGAAAAATAATGTTTGGCCACCCTGTATATTTTAGGAAATGAAAATAATTCAAAAACATTAATTAGATGTCTCGTAACTGTATTCACATAAGTTTTTCTTAAAAGCCATAATTGTGGCTGTAATGATTTTTTTAACATCCATCTGCAGATTGCATTATTACAACAAAAAAATTCATTACATCCAAATGGTTGAGAGATATTCAGTGCTAATACAGGAATGAATAGAGCCTTGAAAGAAGCTTCAAAAAATGTACTGATATACATAGTAATCCATTAAAAAAAGGAACTTGGTCCTGTAATTTGGTTATAGACTATTTTATCTAGTTTACTCGCAATTTTTTAACAAATTTCTAGCTATCCTAGAACTCGAGATATCGTGGTCTGACGCACTATTGCCCCACCCTGTATAATCTAGTTCCAAATCTCGTTATAATACATAAGTGTATCAAATTTCAAGCTAATATCATAAACGGTTCCAGAGTAAACGTGCGCACAAAAAAAGTTACAGACCGACAGACAGAAATTTTGTTGGCTCAAATTTATCATTTCGACGTTTCATGACATTTTAAGTCTATTTCAACAAAAAAAAATATATATATTTTTTGCGTTACTATACTTCCACTGGAGAAAGAAAACTTTATGAACTGTAAATGTGAAATCAAACAAGAGTATTGAAGTTAGTTGCAATTGCATTGCTTTCCGCTCATATAATTTAAATTTTCACATTCATTACCATTGGAGGCAACTGTTGCTGTTTTATATTTGATATTACTAAAATAAAATTAAAAGTTTATTATATCTTGTATAAATACATATATTTTAACATATCTTGTGTGTATGAGAGTGGCACCGGAAGTACCTAAATATTTCTTTCAACCGAGAAATTCAATAAAATGTATAGCCATGTTTTAGCATTATATTTTATAGTCTTTATGAGCAAGGTAATAAAGCTCAAATTTCAATGTTATCTGACGGGATCGATCAAATTTCTATGACAGCTTGGTTGCGTAAGTTGTGACGCCACAGCTAATTGAGTTCATTATATTCTTTTGACGTCTTTGGTTATTTAAATTGTTATTTCCATCTTTGCCAAATTTTTGTTTGGAATACTCTTTCTTTTCTTGTGATTTGACAAACTTGCAGATACATTGATTATGAAGTTGTTGTTATTGAAGTGTTAAATTTGAATGTTTAACAGTAGTTCTTAATAAGGCACTGAAATATACAAGACACTAAACACTACTGCCCCATGGTAACAAGAAACACCAACAGGGACGTACCCTGGTGAAATGAGCTACCCTTAAGAAAGCAGGTGAAATGCAAGTTAAATCTTGGAAGGAGAACTGGTGTTTGAGACTATCGTAAGGGCATACCCTCATAATAAATACCGCGGAAGGTCCGAATGCAATATTGGGAGGAGAAACTGAGAGGAAGGACGTCGATAGCGCCACAGAATGCACCAGAATTCAAAATATAGCCTGACCGAATCGTATACACTCTTAAAAAAAAACCAAAATGTATATAAAGACAGAAGAAAGCGATGGAGGAATTGCTCCGAGTAGAAATTTCTGGCACCACGGTCATTGAGCAATCACTTAATGACTGGCATAACACAGGTTACAGGCATACCACGGATACAGGGCTTCCAGGGAAGATTGCAAGGTTGCCAAGAATTCTTTCCAATTTTGAATTTTATTATTGATTCAGTTTTTAGGAAATTAGGTATAATTTGTAGTTAAGTAGCTAAGTTAGTCGGTCTCTGTATTTATACAAAGTTCAAAGTATGTTTTGAAAAGCATGTCATTATAATGGATTCAGTTGTGCAATGAGCTATTGCCGTATTAGTATAAACTCACATTTATATTAATATATGTCAGTTATAAATAATAGCGGCATAAAAAATAATGGCCACCGATAAATTGAATAAATTCTATTATTTCAGAATATATATTCAAGAATTGATTGGTTGCGACCTTTCAAGTTTCTATTCTAGCGAAATTGTGAATTACATGACATAAATATGCTACTGTGGACGCTTTATGCTGTCAATTATAAATAGTAATAGTAAAATTGTAAATTTAAATCAATTTCATTATAATAATGTGTCTGTTAGGTAATAAATACAATCATACATTATAATTTGACATAAATTGCCAACTTATTAACACAAGATATACGGTGGCCAATTAGTTATAAAAGTAACGGCAATTTAAAATAAATTTAAATGTACTTTACCTGTGATTATCTCGTATTTCAAATTTAAATTGGCAGAAAGTGTATTTGCTGTAATAATTTGTGAAGAAGATACAACGTGTAGGTACATACACTGTATGTAGATGGAAAGTGAGATAACATAATTCTACAGCGAATAGAAGTAAAGTTGCAAACAGGCCGACAAGTTTTATCCATGTTTACGTTGTCTACAATAATTATGTCGATTTTATGCCAAGCTAGTTATTGAAATATAACCCTCTGTGATTTCTCATGCACATATTTCCACTTGGTCTTGAGTATTCCATCGGTTTTTAGTGTTAGTTCTACCGTATCTATGTGTCATTAGTGGAAGACGGCTTTATTTGCAAAATAAATAACGTAAAAAAACTGTCGTAAAACAAAATGTTTCTTCGATCCCAGCTTTTACCTTGTGCGTATTTATGTTGCAATTTCGGTAATATTTTTTATTCAGTTGAAATGCGTTTCATGATTTTTTTAAATGCAGTTCGGAAATATACTAATGAGCAAGCATATAGTTTGCAGAAAAGCCGCATATTATATAGTCGAGCTCAGATTTACGGTGCACCCAAAAAGGCAATAAATACCTTACGACCTCATTAAAATGCCGTTAAACTACTCGCGAAAGTAGTTGCGCCCAGATACGCACTTGAAACATTTAGGTCAGCAACTCAGTCGTTCAATTTTAACAGCTACCTTTATAGGTTTTTAACGTGCGTCGGCTTGTTTGACGCCGAATGGTGCAACGGCGATAATAATGAGGTCGTGAAGTTTTTGTTCCCTTTTTAGAGTGCACCGTAAATCTAAGTTCGAGCTGCAAACAAGTGCGTATATCGGACCGCGTTTACATGCGAAATAAATGGGAAACCGACTTGCAGCGCACGCAGGTGTGATCCAAGCGTTTGATTTTTAGCAAACAAGTAGGATACAATTATGTTACAATTTACTCGGTTATTAATTTCAATAATAATAATGAGACTAGATAAAAGTTAACATTCTAAGTATTTTATTGGGGAAGTTTACGTTTGCTGAATTACGATTTACTATCACTAAATTAATATATTTAAGGTTATGCAAGGACAAGGCACTTTATCAGAGACTAGTCAAACTTCATGTCAATCATTATTCTGCAGTTGTATAAAACTAATAAGTGACCCTCGTGTCCACTATAT
Organism: Leptura quadrifasciata; assembly: GCA_963675555.1. Taxonomy (NCBI): domain Eukaryota; kingdom Metazoa; phylum Arthropoda; class Insecta; order Coleoptera; family Cerambycidae; genus Leptura; species Leptura quadrifasciata. The sequence continues at coordinate 40,747,565 of OY776677.1, forward strand.
CTCACGTAAGGTTTTGCAAAAATACTTTATATTCAAAGTACACTAGTATAGAAAGATTTTCCTACTGTAACTACAATGTTGTCTAATTGTTGACAATTTTAATTACAATAAAATATTTTAATTACATGAATTCTATTGGCTGTTCGGTTCTCGATTGTGGTCCGTTACAACGTGGGACGTTTAATATTTCAGACTATCGTCTGTCTGTTCACTTGTTTAATTGAAGGGTGATGCAGGCCACTTTCGAACTTCGCGGATTCGCGTCTTCGTATAGTTGACAATCACACGCAACTTTCTCGATGCTCTTCTATTTAACTGGTTTGGGGAGATTTCCCCTATATTCTAAAAGATTTTACGTGGGCGTAAACTCTCACCTACAGCACAATTAATATGATTATCTGAACGATTGCTCCTAACAATAATTTTTCCGGCAATTGCCCAACGCTAATTTGGTAGCATTTTAAAATACTATGTTAATTTGTGAGGCCATTGAGGATGCAATCAGGTGTACACTCAAGTGTACATAGTGTCGCATTACCCATAAAACGTCAAAATCAATCAATGTCTCAAACAATTAATTTCATTTTACATTGTTTATTTCTTAGTGTCATTAATTTTTTTTTGGCAGTAAGGGTTGTTTTCTCTTTTAATGTAAATATATTTTCTCATTGGTTAGCTGCAGAAAGCCTTCTGAGGAAATTTAAGTTGGCAGCACGGGATAGATATCAGATTTCCGGAGGAAAGATGGCTAATTTCTTGTCTTTGCCGGAGCACGTTTGGGAATGAAGACGTTTCATTTTTCGTTGGGCTCAACCAAGTTAGTTTTGGGCATTTTGTAAACCAAAAGTTCCATATTTGTTTGTGTGAAGCTTGATCAGCTGTCGCATGAAAATTTTATTTTCGAGTAGTTCCCTGTTTTTTTGGTATATTTTTTTGTGGAATTCATGTGTTACTCTCTACTTATAGGGGTGTTTTATTTCTCTTTCATTAGTTTGTTCTTATACTTGCAAAAAATTACAGAGTGTTTGAGACGGGCTATATTTTTTGGAGAAATAATCTACGTTCAAGTCAATTGTGATCTGCCGATGTACCAGCTAGCAACTAGGGTTATGAATTTACCAGCAGCCAGTGGAACAACAGCTATAGTAATCACGGACAACAGGGTAGTGTCCTTGTTTGATGTCATTAAGACGACCAGGTCATATCTTATCGCACGAACATTCTAGCCACGCTGCAGATGGGTTCGATCAGTGCTGGAGCAGATTTTTTTCTTCACCGTTTTTTTCTTTTCCATCTTACTTAGAGCAAGCTTATCGACGGAGCAGGTTTAATCTACCTTTTATCATATTTTTTTTGTCATGAATTTTAAATTTTTTTAATCATTTAACTTTGTCATTTACTTGAAATTTCCAAAGTCTGTTTTACCCTAATACTTTTTTGAATTTAATATAAATCCAAGCTATGGGGCTCATAGAATGACTAATTAAACATACATTTTTGAGGCAGCGCGCGACCATGCAAAGCTAGTGCTTTAATAACGTATTTACACGACATGCTGGGATAAACATTATTTACCCGTTAATCCATATTGTTCAATTTTTGTCAATTATTTGCATGGACAAAATTGCAAGGAACCTTTCATCAACCAAGTGGCGCCCTCTTATATCCGCACTCCGTGTTTACGCCATTTGCTCACACACAAAAAAAGCTGCCGTACGCAAAAGGGACCATTTTATACAAGGGGGTATAAAAACGGTTACAATGTCTATCAACGTAACTCAGACATTCTATTGCATAACATGGTTCTTGTTATTTTCATAACCAACTCTAACGTGTTATAGCAGCGTAAACTTTCCTATATAGCATTTAGACGATTGTCCTTAATATTTGGATTGTTGTTATAAAACAAAGTGGGGGGTTTTTTGTGACTATTGTCCCAACGATAATATATGGATTAAAACAATTTCTGCCTTTTCTTGCAACTTTAACTTTCTGGAAATACCAATTAAATAAATAATAATGATTTAACTTCAATCAAATAAAATCTGACAACAAACTCACAGTGCAATCTTGAGTAACAAAATAGAAGGCAAACAACATAAATGATTAACTAGTTTTCTCAATTAATTCACGAGGTATTTAAATTTAAAGACTGATTAATTTTCTCAGGTAAATAGTGTCAGATAGTGAACCTTAAAATTGAACTTTGCATAAAAAAACTTGGGTAAATAAATATAAAGGGTTAGTATAAACACAACGCAATTTGGATCCTAACCTTGTAAAACTAGACGATCACGTAAATGGCCAATTTGTTTATTTATCTTGACCTAAAATTGAGATAAATAATTTAATAGGTGGAATTAAATATGTTTTTCATTGTTTCACGACCATGTATTTTTGTTAATACTGGTCGATAGCCGAGTGGGTTAAGGCGCGAGGTGGCAATCGCGATTAATCACACGGACATCGCACCACCGGGTTCGAATCCTCGCTCCGGCACTGTCGGAGGAAATGGTTGTATGTCCGCGTTTTTTTCAATATGTAACTCCCTTCCGCACAAGTCCTGACTTCTGGAATTGGGGGTTGTCTAATTTCTGTGGTGTTTATTTATTTATTTTATTATTTAATAGATAGGGGTCGGGAGTGTTTCATTATAGATGTTAATTCCTATCATTCTTGTAAGACATAAAAAAGTAAGTACGAACAGTGTGCATAGTCGCTGGTCAACGTATTTTTTACCAAATGTAATATCTTGTGAATCTGGCACTACAAAACATGATCGAGAAATTTTGACCTTCATGAATTGTATTACAATTTTAAAACACAGAACTCTATCTGTTGCATGTTCTATTAGTAGTTTTGTCAACTATTTTCTTATGCATCTACCTGCAAGCCCAATAATGAGCTTTCTTCATTAAAGCTGTGATGGCGTCAACTTCTTGCTATTTACGAATATTCTGCTTATTAATTAATTGAATTGAATCTGCGGGAGGTTCTTGATGAAACATATTCAATAGACTAATTATAATACACACTTGGTTTACCATTGGGTATTGTTCAGTTTTGTCTGGCATATGTTTCGGTCTTGCGACCATTATCAAAGAGTCTTAAAAACTGACCTAAAAGTGACCGTTTACAACATGTATCTTTGAAATACTCAACCTACTTAAAAAGGGATAATAACTTGATTTACTATTTCTTTAAATTTAACACTACAACCGGGTACTAGAAACTTCATTTTAATTCTACTACTACTACTACTACTACTACTACTACTATTTTACTACAGTGTCCATTACAGGGTATTCACAAACTCTATTTGTGTATTTGTAACATTTTTATGGTTTCTTAGAGCCTTTTTAATTTCTAAAATTTCAAGCATACCTAGAAGTTTTCCTTTGTTTAGATTATGCAGAAGTTTAACACTACTACCGTTAAAAAGTGATTTTGCTCAATGCAATGTTCGGCGAAACCGGTTGATTTTCATATTGTCTAAAATAGATTTTCTGTGTCCTCTTAACCTCACGTCTATACTGCGGCCACTCTGACCTATATAAACGGTATCACAGTCGTCACATTTTATTTCATATACCCCCGATTTTTTAATATCTGTTTTTTGTTTATTATTAATTATCTAACAGGCGACCTAAATTATATCTATTCGATGATACTGTATTAATTCCTAATTTATTTGATATATTACATACTGAGTTGCTAACCTTATTTACATAATTTATACTATGCCATTTTTTGTTTTCTACATTTGGTGCGTTATATAAATGTTGTTTTTTTGCTAGTGTTTTAAGATTTCTAACTCCTTTTTCGAAGTTAACCCTATTTAAATTCTGAGACAATAGCCCGTGGACATACCTATGAAACGGTGACATTTTTATCTTCCAAGATTGATTACAATTTGTATGTGTAAGAGTGTCAGTAAAAGTTGCCTTTCTGTAAATATCAAGTTCTATACCATGTTCTTTACGTGTCAGCGTAATATCTAAAAAGTTTATTGACTGTTCTTTTCCATTTCAACTTTAAACTGGATTTTGTTGTTTAGGGAACTAATAAATGTGAGAATTATCTCTCAGTGCCGATTCATATACAAAACACATCGTCAACATATCTTACCCAAAAATGTCTGTAATGTATTTAAGGAGATTATCGTTTGCGGTAAAAAGATTGTTTTTAAAATTTGCCATGAATATTTCAGTTAATAAAGGGCTTAACGGACTAACCATAGGTATTGGCCATTTGGAAAATGCTAAATTAGTTTCCTTTGATGTTAAAAGTTTATCTACCTCTATCCCTATTCACGAACTTAAGGATATATTACAACGTCTTATCTCGTATAGTGGATTAAATCAAAATTAACAAAAATATATACAACCTTTGTCAATATGTGTATTAAACAAAATTATTTTAAATTTAATAATAAAATGTATACACAAGTAAATGGCTTATCTATGGGTAACATATATCAGACAAAACTGAACAATACTCATGAGATATGAAACCAAGTGTGTATTATAATTATTTTATATTCTGCTTAGTTGAAATCTTGAATTCTCTGGGTCCTTCACATTTTATTTTAAAAAACACGATTAAATGCATAAATTTGCTGATATCCGCATTTCATTGATATAAGTATGCAATATCGAGTAATACGCCTAGAGAGAAAAAGGTTTCTGAGTCTCTGATAAATAATACTTAATATATATGCGTATATGCGTAATCGATCAACGACAACAAATTTATTTTGCATCACTCAATTTATTGCTCAGAATCTTGATATGAATGTTCAAGTGGATGTAATTTATACAGATTTTTCCAAAGCTTTTGATCGGTTAGATCATGGTATCTTACTTCAAAAGCTTGAAAAAGTTGGATTGTCTCTACCACTGATTAACCTATTTAAATCATATTTATCTAATAGAACTCAGTTCGTTGAATGTCGCGGATTTATGTCAAAGGAATTTTCTGTATCTTCGGGAGTGCCTCAAGGCTCCATTCTTGGTCCACTTCTCTTCGTAATATTCATCAATGATATTGTGGAGAATCTTGACGTACACTTTTTATTGTACGCTGACGACATAAAAATATTCTGCTCAATAAATAATATTTCTGATTGCCTAAAATTGCAAAATAATCTTAGTAAATTAGATGAATGGTGTGTATCAAATAATCTCCCCCTGAATGCTGCAAAGTGCAATATTGTAACTTTCTCTCGAAAAATTTCACCTATTTGTTTCAATTATATCTTGGACAATGTCACCTTAAATCGGTTGGACTCGATTAAAGATCTAGGAGTTACATTTGATAACAAATTATCATTCACCCTGCATGTAAATGAAATTACTAAGATTGGCTACAGAAATCTAGGTTTTGTTATAAGGAACTCTCAAGGTTTCACCGACGTGCAGGTATTAATGCTACTTTTTAATGCATTTGTGAAATCTAAACTTGAGTATGCTGCTGTAATATGGCAACCAGGTTATAACGTTCACGCTGAAAGCTTGGAGAATATTCAACGGCGTTTTTTAAAGTTTTTATCTTTTAAAATGGATGGCCAGTACCCTCATGTTGGAATACCTCAGCAGAACTTATTAAACAGATTTTCTGTATTGAGTTTGCAAGACCGTAGAAAAACGCAGTCCTTGATTTTTCTAAATAAATTAATAAATAACAAAATTGATTGTCCCCAACTTTTAGAGCAACTTAACTTCCATATTCCTAGAGTCGGGACTCGTCGCTGGTGTACATTTTATCTGAGTACTCCGCGGTCAAACATGTTAAAATTTTCCCCCCTTTTCTTTATGTGTGAAAACTGCAATAACCTGCAGGACAGTCTGGATATATTCAATTGTAATTACAGGTCTTTAAAAAAAGTGTATTTATCGAATTAATCGTATTATGAATTGTGTTTATTTTGTTGCCAATGCTGTTTTGGACATTTCGTGATTATTATTTATCTGTATATTTATAGTAATTATTGTTGTATGTTCCCATCCGTTAATTGGTTTAAGTACTGTTGGATGGTGTAAAAAAAAAAATAAAAAAAAAAAAAATAAAATATATGCTAACTTCTCATTTAACATTTATCTTTTTCCAACACACCATTTCTCGTATCGGTTATACGTCAATTCATATTTAGCTCTTGACTTATCAACCAAGTCGATTTCTGTAGCGGCTTTTTCAATATCTGATGGAATATAACTACTTATAACTACTGATTACTGGTGATGCCTTAAAGAAGAAGTTAACTAAAAACTAATAAACGCCGATGGAAAAATACGACAAAGAATTTACGATGTATCTCAACAAATAAAAAAATTGAGGAGCACACGATTACTTAAACGTTTGCTTTAAGAAGATGCCATGGCAGCATTAGAGCAGGTGGTTTCCCATCTCCTTCCAATTTGAGAATCTGCTTCAATGTAGAGTTTTAATATTTAAACGGTTAAATGAATGTTCAATGATTGAAGTTTAATTAATAAATGTTTAAATGTTACGATATATACCTATCACTATCATTTTACAATTACACATTCACATTTAAATCCTTACTCTAGTAATAGAAATACAGTGGATTCAAATCTGGTGTGGCCCGATCCATCTTGGTGGTTACATTTGGTCCAAATACACTCTCGCTTGTCATCCATAGTTTGCTTGACAACCGTCGTTTCACAGCCACATTGGTCATGTAGGGCCAAGACACATCTTCTAAAAGAATTGCCAGTTGGTGATGTAAGAAACTTAGATAATTCTTACCGTTTAGGGTTGGCGGTAATTCGTAGGGCGTAATGATTTTTAGCGTTAATTAAATGAAAAACAAAGCATATTTCGAATGAAATTGTAACACAGAATAGGCAACTCCCTATTATACTCTACCGGCAGTTACTCCTCTCGGAAAAAGAATTTATAGCAATTTGTATACCATTATGAAGAATCTAGACAAAATAGATAGGTTTTTAAGATAAATTTCCAGGTTTGTGTAGTGTATTTCTTTTACACGATGAAGATCAACGTTTGATGACGAAGGGTTGGCATAACCTCTTAATTTAACATTTTTTCAGACCGAATATGATTGGCTATGGAAAATCTGTTTTCTAAGTTTGTTAGTATTATCTCTTAGTAACATCTACTAACAAAAAAATCGAATGAAATTCCATTTGTAGGGATGGCGCAAAAAAATTGGCTTAAGGTAGTGACTTCTTGTAATCTTTTGAACACCGTAAGCGTGAAGTTTTTGCTAAGTTCATGTTTTGGTATTCTAGGATTGTCCATGACTTACCGGACACCCGCATATAAACACTTACTTTTATTTTTCCGTTATTTGACTTCAAAATTCTACGATTGTCAAAAATGTTTTTGCGGCTATTAAATAGTCGATTAAATCCACCCATCGTAAACTTCTGAACCTCACCGTGTATCCATATTCAGTAGTTAGTCGGCGAGACTAGTTTTGTTTTTATATATTCATCAATATACATAAATTCGTATAAGGGCTCAAGCGGTAAATCAATAATTACCCATAGTTTTTTTAACCATGCAAATTTATTCTTATGGCTTTTTATACCACCCATGACAATATATCAGAAGAATGTAATTACCATACCCGTAGAGAAAAAGGCGCCTTATTTAGTTTTATGTAACACAAAACTAATATGCGCCTTTATTACGTGAGGTAAAACAACTTTTAGTAGTGCATTGGATCATAAATTATCCTTCTGGAGTCATAATTTACATAATATTGTAATTAAATTTGTACGTGTTTTATAGCGGGGGTTCAGGAAATATCAAAATTTCATTATTAAATCCATAAAACTGCAGTTATTTCGTAAAGTCTTTACGATAGTAGTAGTAGTAATTTTAAAATACCTACACTGGTTGACTGAACTGACTGAATTAATTGTTATTGCAGAAAGATGTCTCCGTTTTAACATAAACACGTAAATCACTAAATATTGTCTGAAAGTTATTTGTGGCATTCTACGAATATTCTTTCCTATTATTTGGGTTTTCTACCACATGTATTGTTATCCTCTTCGAAACAAATCACCGAATCTACAAAATAATAGAATTATTGGAAAAAAGCCTCTGCGCCCGTGACGTTTACGCCAAAGGAAAAGTCAGAGGTTATGTTTTGCAAATAATATAAATCGGAATAAACACAGAAATAATGTATTTTGCTGACGTTTCGGAAAGTAATCTCTTTCCGTTTTCATTTTCAAAGCTTTTTTTGGAAGAACTCTTATTTTGCTGTGTATGTCAAACACACAGCTTTAAGATTCTGTTTATGTTATTTCCATAGATACTTACTACTTACACAGAACATAGAACTGATGATATTTTCTTTTAGATAATGTTGAGTTTGTTAAGTTCATCTTTTAACATTGGTAGCCAGGTTGTACAAATATCTACAGAACAATTCAATACGCACTTATCTTCGTTTAATAAGATTATTGCTGATTCTTTAATTTTTTTTTTCTTTTGGTATCTGTTTCTTTTGTTAAAAATTATAAAAGAAAAATTAAAGAATCAGCAATAATCTTATTAAATGAAAGGAAGGAAAGAATATACGTAAATCACTGTTATTATAGTCCCTATTATAGTGTACATTGCCTCGATAGTAATTTACGTCACAAGACCGAAAAGAGTTGTCTTGTAGGTTAATCCAAGCAAAACATTGTTTTTCGGTCATGTAACGTACAATATTTTTTTTCGATTGACGCTGATACAAAAACAATTTTTTATTTTTACTTTCGAGCACACGAGTGCGCTAGTGTTAAAAAAGTATGTATTATAATTGTCCGAAAATTTTAGTCACGCGGGAAAATAAGTGCGGTTTGGCCGTATCATTTATTTTAATACATTTTCTAACAAATACAACGACAAACAATAATAACTAATTAAATAAACTCTTTTTACGACTTACACTATTATAAATCTTCAATTTTTATTATTTCTTAATACATTTTCTAAGAAAAATACAACTACAAACAACAATAATTAACTATAGTAGAAATGATTTTGTAATATTTATGCTAAATACGCAATTATGATCTTTAGATATTTGAAGGGAAGATCTGATATGCTGGGAATTATCACACTTTTTGTTGTGGTATGAACAAAACTGGTTTCACATATATTTTTTTGGAGCATCCTGCTTGGATTTCGTTTGCAATATCAACTTTGTTTCGGATGAAAACTTTCAGATAGCCCTCTGCTATGATGGAAGATGTCCAGCTCCCGTGCCTTTTTAAATGTATAATATCACAGACAACCAACAACAACAAAGTCGTTGAGCTTTGACGAAAGCAGTGACCTGTGAATTCGTCTAGATTTTCTAATGCAAGATAAGTCGCTATTTTTTTAGGGGCTTTTCCCACAGAATGCATTTCTACAATTTTTGGGTTAGACATTGAACAACCTTGTTATAAAATATTAAAAACAAGCGTTTATGGTTGGTGTGCGGTGGTCTTAGTTGTAAATATTTCTTATCTTCTATCTCTTTCTGGTCGGTGGAAAAAAACACGTAATTTTAATTTTTGTTCTAATTTATGTTGATTCAGAAAAAATACCCTCAGACTCTTCATTAACCAAACGCTGTTAGCTAGCTATTTTTCAATATACTGGATATTTTGTTATTTTTATAGATTTGGTAACATTTTTTTAGAACAGGGTACATGTGGTAGAATACCTCAGGAATGAAGACAATAATATTGACAATGCGAAAACTAACATTTAGAAAATATTTAAAATAATTAGTACTTACAACAAATATTCGCAAAATATTAAATAAGAGTGTTTATAAACAATTCGCCCATGAAAGTTTTTTCCTGAACAGAACAGATCTCATGAGAGCAGTTACTGATTTATTATTATTACACACCAAGGCCGTCGGCGTCGGTGAAATAAAGCATTCAATTAATACTAGATCAAGTTTTACGATCTGAAATGCTGTGAAATTAAGTAATATGTACGTAATGCACCACCAGATGGGAGAACTTATTAAGGATGAATAAATAGGAAGTCATTTAAATGGAAGAATTTTCAGGTTGAATTTGATAAAACCTGTTTTCAAATCCACGTATCTATTGCACAAAGTGTAAGTTCGAATAAATTTTAAATCAAAAATATAAAATTGTTGATGTATACTTTTCTTCTCGACTTCCCATATATGAGGTATACAGGCTGTCCATTTTATCAGGGCACTCGAGAATATCTCACTTAATATCGGTCGTACAAAAAAAAATATTTTTTCGAAAATTGTGCCGATTTATATAACCTACAAAATGTTTTAAAGACATTTGAAATCCATGGCCTACTTTAAAAGTTATGGAGGAAAATATCGAAAATGCGGAAAACGTCTAGGCCAAATATCTCCGTTATTTGAAGAGATACGAGAAAAATTGTAAGGCGAAAATTTTTTGCAAAACAGTGTTTCAACGAGGTTTTTTTTTCAAAACCGGTGTATTTTGAGATTTACTCTTCAGGCTGTAAAAAAATTATTTTGAAACGGGCGGGATATGGCGCCATTAAATAGAGTATTTTCCTCCCTTTTCAACGATATATCACATACCATATTTATTCATTGGTACTACGTTAGTAATTATAAAAACATTTTTTTAAAACCAATAATTTTTTTAACAAGCATTATACTTGCCGTGGAGAAGTATGAGGTTGAACATTATTACTGATAATGTAAATAAGGTAAACCGAGTTATTAATTATGTAAGGAATAAAAATACAGAAAATTTGGAAACATCATTAAGAGAAATTCAAATTGCTTGTCATATAAATAAAACAAGTGCTAGAACCATTTTAAAGAAAAAGGGTTACGATGTTATAAAGCCAAAAAGTTCACAATTTACAAGCTGGGGACAAACCAAGGAGGACGACTTTTTATTAGTGGCTGCTGGAAAAGAAGCGTGCCGATCCATTAATATGTAATAAAATACTTTGGTCCGATGAGGCAAATTTTTCCAATAATGGATTTTTTAATCGCAATATTCATTACAAATGGACTTCTGAAAATACACAGTGGCATAGACCGACTGGATTTCAAAATCATTTTTCAATAAATGTGTGGATAGGTATTTTAGGCGCCAATTTAATAGGTCCTTATTTTTATGATGGTCACCTCAGTGGTAAAAGGTACCTAAACTTTTTGAGAAATGAATTTAATGAATTCTTAGATGACCTACCTTTAAAGAATCGACATAACTTTCAATATTTTCAACAAGATAGAGCTCCTCCCCACAATTACCAGATTTGTCTAGATTATTTAGTCGAAATTTTGCCTCAACATAGGATAGGTACCAATGGATTTATTCGATGGTCTCCTCGTTCTCCAGATATAACCTCAATGGATTTTTTTCTATGGGGGTATATTAAAGATAAAGTGTTTTCGACGACACCGCAAAATGTAGAGGACCTAAAAGCTCTAATTCAACAGGCATGTATTACATTTACTCTCGAAATGCTGAGTAATGTTTTAAATGCAGTGCCTCGCCGCGCTCGATTGTGCATAAGAAATCGCGGTGGATATTTTGAACACTTGATATGATATCTTAAAAATTATTTTGAGGATTAGATAAATATTAATATTCTGTGTGCTATATTCTTTTTATTATTAATTTGTTTTTGTTACCTGAATTTACTTTATTCTTCTTAATTGTGTTAATGTTTTATTATAGCAAAGATTTGAACAACTTATTCAATTCTTTTATCGTTTTATTCCACGGCAAGTATAATGCTTGTTAAAAAAAATTTATTGGTTTAAAAAAATGTTTTTATAATTACTATCGTAGTACCAATGAATAAATATGGCATGTGATATATCATTGAAAAGGGAGGAAAATACTATATTTAATGGCGCCATTTCCCGCCCGTTTCAAAATAATTTGTTTAACAGCCTGAAGAGTAAATCTCAAAATACAGCGGTTTTGAAAAAAATTAGATAAAATCACGTTGAAACACTCCGTTTTGCAAACTTTTGCCCTAGAATTTTTCTCGTATCTCTTCAAATAACGGAAATATTTGGCCTAGACGTTTTCCGCATTTTCGACATTTTCCGCCATAACTCTTAAAGTAGGCCATGGATTTCAAATGTCTTTACACCATTTTGTAGGTTATATAAATCGGCACAATTTTCGTAAAAATAATTTTTTTTGTACGACTGATATTAAGTGAGATATTCTCGAGGGCCCTAATAAAATGGACAGCCTGTATAGTGAAAATATTGTTTTTCAAAATTCTTTAATAAAATTATGCTAGAAATTCAAGGTGCTACAAATTCAAGACGTTTCTAATGTATAGTCGGGCACAGTTTTACTAGACAGTAAAAAATTTAAAAAAACTTTGTCACCTCATTATTATCATCGTTGGCCCATGCGGCATGGCGTTATCAAACAAGCCGACGTATTAAAAGCCTATAAAAGTAAGCGAGTAAAATTTCGATCGAGACAGCACAAACAGTAATGGTATTTTAATGAGGCCGTAAAGTTTTTGTTCCGTTTTTGACTGCCTAGTAAAACTGTACCCCACTATACATGCGGATAAAAATAAACTTTTTGATTGTTTGCATCGCGTTGATATGACGTTATTGATAATCTAAAAAGTAAAAGGGACGGCTTGTATGATTTAGCATTGGAAAATATAATTTATGAAAAGTGAAAATTGAAAATATACAGCGTGTTCGCGGATAGGGTACAACACTCTTGTAAATTTTCTTATTTTTGATTTGCCGTGTCTTTATAAAAACTTTAAACTTTGTAAAAACTTGTCTTAGGAAGTCATAAACAAATTGTCAAACTTAAGATGAGTTATACAGAGTATTCTATAAACTAAAAAATATGAAGTCGACCTTTCTTACGTTGGGTTATTGGGGTAACAACTGTCCTTAATATTTTTCCAAACACAGTCTAACGGTGTCAAATCGTAGGTACGCACTGGCCAATGGAAGTCGTCAAAACTTCTAAGTCGACTAATTGCAATCGCCAACATCTATTATCAGGTCTCTTTAGCGTACTCCGTTCACCGTAATGCTGTCACCATTTTCATTTTGAAAGAAGTAGTGGCAAATGCTGCCACCACTCCAAAACCCACATCAAACAGTTACTTTTGCACTGGCTTTTCTGCAAATACATGTGGATTTTCTAAACCCCAAATCTTACAGTACCATTTATTAACATGATCTTCAAGATGAAAATGAGCTTCGAGCGAAAAGATGACTTTGCTATACCAAAATTTACATCATTCTCCAACTTATTTAAAGTCTACACGGAGAAACGATAAAAAAGCGCATGGTAATTTTGTTTCAACTCCTGAGTGAGTTACAAATTTATTTTTTTATTTTCAAATCAAATTTATTTATCATTCGGTATGAACATAGGTTTAACAGATACATCATCAAAAGAACCAAAAGAAATATTATAATCTAAATCTAAATCTATCTGTATACTTAATAGTTACGGGTTTATACACTCTAGGCGAGAAGCCTGTGTGTGTATACTGTACATATCGCATAGATATTATCTTTTAACAAAAAACATATTTTATGAATGAAATAATATAATTTTATATAAATATTCTAAGCATTAATAAGAATTCGAATAAAAGTAGATTTATTTTCCTCAATAAATGTGTTTAACCTCTTGGAAAACAACTTGATATTGTTAATTTTTTTTATCGTAATAGGGAGGAGGTTGTAAAATTTAGGGCCATAGTAAATAATTGATCTTTGGATGGTTGAGCGTGATATTTGTGGCAGATTGAAATTTAAATTTACTTTATTGCGGGTGCTGTAATCATGATTGGCCGTGGTGTGTAATAAACTTTTATTTCTAAAAGTAAATATGAGGGCACTTTTCACATACAACATATCAATGTCAAAAACTTTAAATTCATTAAATAATACGTCGGAAGGGTATTGTTTGTTTCTTTTTAAAATTACTTTAATTAAATATTTCTGCGAAATTTTTAAGGGTTCTAAATTAGAGCGGTAAGTTCCTCCCCATATTGTTATCCCGTAGCGGATTATAGATTGGGCCAAGGCATAATACAATGTTTTTAATATGTAATTAGGCATTATATTTCGGAGATGGTAGAATTTATATATTAATTTTCGAATTTTATTGTTTAAGTTATTTATTTGCTCATTCCATTTTATATTTTTGTCTATAGTGATTCCCAAATATTTTTTGCTATCTGTTGCTTTTAACTCGCCAGTACAGTCGCAATTGGTTTTATTTTGTAAGAGACAATTAACAGTATGTACTTTTAATGTATTAATATTTGGTGAATTTCTATCATAAATGCTGAAACATATAAATTTTGTTTTATCAAGATTAATTGTCAATAAATTTTCTGAGAGCCATTGCTGCAATGTTGCGAATTCAGTTACGGTTTTTTCCATAGCATTTTGCCAGGTATCTCCTTTAACCAGAAGAACAGTGTCATCGGCATATGCAATAATTTTACTATTGATGTTTAGAAATAGCATTTCATTGACGTAAATGATGAATAGGAGCGGTCCAAGGACAGTCCCTTGAGGTATGCCCATATTTATTTCCCTTAAAGAACTATTTTGATTCCGAATTTTTACACATTGTCTCCTGGATTTGAGATAACTAGCAAATAGTTTATTAGGTACACCTCTAATACCATAATTATCAAGTTTCTCTATTAATTTACTATGTGACACAGTATCAAAGGCCTTGGCCAAGTCTAAAAATACCGCTATTTGTTTTTTATTATTTTCAATTGAATTATATAGTATTTGGGTTACACTTTTCAAGTTAATAATCCGAAGTCTTTATGTTCCTCAGAGAAGTGCGGCTGATGTCCAGTTGTTGAAATCTGTGACGAGTTGAAGTTCTTGAGTGTTCACGCACACTTTGTGCAACAGCAGCAATTTTTTTCGGCTGTGCGCAAGGGACGAACACGCGAATAGCTTGTATCCACAAGCATGCTAGTTTCAACGACTATCTTTACGAATTTGTTAACACCAATTGCTGAAGTGGCTTCATTTCAACCTAATTTTTTTTTCTATAATTTCGCATACTCTGCAACATAGCAATTAGTTTGGATATAATTTATCATGATACTACATATCTGTCAAATGTCAAACTCGTCAGTGATGCAAGTAAAATATCGTTGTGTAACATAGCATAACGTTTGTACTCTGTGCGTAAAAATGTGATTTATTTAAATGGCATTACGATTACGTCATATCCGCAACAATGATGATGTCACAAAAATATAGTTACAACAGAAAATGCCTAATTAAAAATTAAAATCGACCTATTAAATATAATATTTTTTTAGTCGCAAACTCCTCTATAAAATCCTTATTTTACTATAAGGAACGTAACCAGACTGCAACTAACAGCTACTCTCCGGGCTATGTGCCCCGCCGAGCGCTGAATTACAAGTTACAAGTCTGGCGCGTTAAGTGTAATAATTGCATATTACCATCAAAACACTAATGCTTCGATTGCAACAAACACCAGCCGAAAGACTGATCCTACTTAAAGGAGCTCTCTTGCCTGCTGACTATTTTACATGTCGCTATTTTAAAAATACCGGGATGTACCAAATAGTCAAAGGATCCTCGTGCCAGTCGTCACATGCCTACCTTGCACTGAAGAGAGCCAACAGCTCGAAACTGCAGTCTGCAAGTGGTGTGTGACGGCTGACAAGAGAACTCCTTTCAGCAGGATCAGTCTTTCGGCTGGTGTTTATTGCAATCGAAGCATTAGCGTTTTGATGGTAATATGCAATTATTATACTTAAGGCGCCAGATTTGTAACTTGTAATTCAGCGCTCGGCGGGGCACATAGCCCGGAGAGTAGCTGTTAGTTGCAGTCAGGTTACGTTCCTTATAGTAAAATAAGGATTTTATAGAGGAGTTTGCGACTAAAAAAATATTATGTTTAATATTCCGCCCTCTAAAAGCATATTTTAACTATGCTAAGCCCAGTCAGGCTATTTATTTTTCGATTGCAACAGACACTGGACCGCTAGATGGCGCGTGCTGACTATTTTACATATCGCTATTGCAAAGTACCGGGATGTACCAAATAGTCCAAGGACCCTCGTGCCAGTCGTCACATGCCTACCTTGCACTGACGAGAGCCAGCAGCTCGAAACTGCAGTCTGCAAGTGGTGTGTGACGGCTTGCAAGAGAGCTCCTTTAAATAGGATCAGTCTTTCGGCTGGTGTTTGTTGCAATCGAAGCATTAGCGTTTTGATGGTAATATGCAATTATTACACTTAACGCGCCAGACTTGTAACTTGTAATTCAGCGCTCAGCGGGGTACATAGCCCGGAGAGTAGCTGTTAGTTGCAGTCTGGTTACGTTCCTTATAGTAAAATAAGGATTTTATAGAGGAGTTTGCGACTAAAAAAATATTATGTTTAATATTCCGCTCTCTAAAAGCACATTTTAACTAAAATCGACCTGTTTGAGAATTTTTCCCACTTGCCCTTACGAGACTATTAATTACTATACATACTTTATGTGAGCATTGTATTGCTGATGAAATGGTAGAATATGTAATACAGAGTTTTTTTTATTACTTACATTAAGAAGGGTGAAGACGTAACATATTTAAAATTTCTTAATGTTAAAAAGTTAATTAAACTAATAAGTACTTAATATAAACTAGTTGGTCAAACTTACTGTTATGATCAATAACTATAAACTAAACCTAAAAGGAAATGAATGCATAAATAAGTTTAGTCAGAATATTTACTACCAGTAGTAGAATTTCGATAAATTTTCACGTTATAAATATATAGTTACGTCTCCAAGCACCCTTATAATGTGACTAATTTACGCTTTGATGTTCCGTTTAATGAAATTGCTTACTTAAAAGGGGTGAAAGCAACTTTAATCGTCAACGCATGTTGGGCATTAAACTGTGTAAAATTTTAGAGGATTATTTTCTTCTCCAACAATTGCATTTCTGTAAATTAGCCCTACTTATTATCACCATTATCAGACAATTAGCAATATAATAATTGGAAAAAGATTATTATATGAGTATTAAAAAAATATTTATTTAATTTTCTAAGTTTTAATTAATTATAATTTATAATTATAGACACTTAAATCGAAATTATCCAAACTTATCTTATTTTAACCATGTCTAAAAGGTACTATGTATTATAATTAAGTGAACAGAAACATAAAATCCATTTCATAAGAGGACCGAATCTGTTTTATTTTTAATGTCTTAATTTGCTTTTACCATATTATCCGGATCGTTAATTATATGTAATAAAATTTTGCAGTAAAACACGATCTTATACACTTCCCTGAAACCATCCAGAAATAATCAAAGCCTTAACACTTGATTATGAAACTCTCTTGCGTGCAATAAATAAAAGTTTAATGACACTTAATTTAGGTAGGAACGCCGAATTCTATTTTATGTTATTTTTACGTTCGACTTGTATGTTGGATTAAACACCTTCTTCTCGTAACTCTAGAACAGTGACGTAGATATTTGAAATAATAATCATAACGGTGTTTTGTATTTATTCAAATTCTTTCTTCAGATACATCTAAATATGGATATAAAAATAAAATAAAAATCTAGATATCCGTGTAATGTGTTATATTTTTATTTAAAATTTTTTAACAGGATTATTCTTAAGTATGCATAATTCCATAACCATTAGATCAAACGAACTTTCCTTTATAGAAGTGACGTTCGATCTTAATTATTATATGAAAGCCTCGTCGAAGGAAGTAATATATAATATCCTCACTTTACCTAAATCGTCACTATTATAAAAGTATAAACATTGCGTCATTCCATATGTAAGTTGATTTATTTTACAGCTAAACTGTTGTAAATGCAGGAGTTATTTACTAGGGATTAGGAGGGTATTATTTCCAAGATCTAACTTAATTTAAGATAATTTCGTTTGATCTCATGATTATATTTCAATTTTATATCGAATAAAGGTTAAAAATCAAGAAAAATAGACGGTATTTTTCTTGAAACCGCTTAAAATTGACTTGGAATCACGAATTTTTCATTATTTTTTATTATTTTCAATTTTGTTTTATTATATATGTAAATAATGGATTAAATTTCAAGGACAGAATTTTCTTCAATGTCATATTACTAAAGTTGAATGAATTTAATTGAAGAAAGTGGCGGAAACCATCCTGAAACTTTTAAATAAATAACAAATTAATAAAAAATCTTCTTTTAAATTATGCTTTATTGAGCAAGAAAAAATTATCAAGCCTAGCTAGATTTCTTTTTTTTAAAAGATGCAGACCAAATAACCATTACAAAAAATGGATCTCAACTTATAGCTGGTATTTACAAAAGTAAAAAATGGGTATGTCATTAAATCAATTAAGATTTGAGCATTACCAACTGGCAACTAACAAATCTACTTTTAAATTGGAAAAACTTCACCCAACCGCAGGAGCAGCTGTACAACAAAACCCCTATAGAGTTTATTACCAATTGCAAACTTGGCTTGGTTATTTGGGCAGCAAGCTCGATAACAACAAAGTTAAACCATGGGGCTGGAACGAATATCTAGGTAGACTCGTGCCCAAATTTATCCCAGACTTAATTCCCGAAAAATTATTAAAAAGTATTAGCTGCAGTTGTGAAAGTGGCTATAATAAGTAAAGATGTGGCTGCCGAAAACACAGCTTAAAATGTACCAA
This sequence comes from Leptura quadrifasciata, assembly GCA_963675555.1. Taxonomy (NCBI): domain Eukaryota; kingdom Metazoa; phylum Arthropoda; class Insecta; order Coleoptera; family Cerambycidae; genus Leptura; species Leptura quadrifasciata. Next base: position 40,766,271 of record OY776677.1, read on the forward strand.
TTTATGCAGTAATTGTCATGAAAACTGCTCAAATAGAGATAAAGAAATATTTGAAGACTTAAGTGATTCGGAAGAGATTATCTATGAAGAGCCAACAAAGAGTCTCGATATTGAAATTGAAGAACTCGAAGACGTCAATAATCTCGAAGATCCTTCGGAATTTGAAAGTTTTATTGATGAAAAAGAAGAAGAGCAACCACAATGCAGGAGATCTAAAATTCATTGGAATTTTATAGTTTATCATAAATTTTTTTATTTTTATAAACAAATTACAATATTTTTCTGAAGACGAAGCGAGTCAAAATTTGTAAAAAAATATCAATAAATTAATTATTTTACTTAATTATTTATTCAAATTAATTTATTCAAATATACCTAATATACATTACTCATCGTTATACCATTTATTTAGTGAAAAAATAGTAAAATATACATTAATAAAAATGCACACTGGGCCAGTGAGTCTTAACTCTAACTTACAACTTTCAGTATGGTACAGTGCATTGCCACGAAAAACTTAAGTTTCAGAATGATTTCCCCCACTTTTTTTCATTTAAATTCATTAACTTTGGTAATATTACATTGAAGTAAATTATGTCATTGAAATGTAAACAAATAAATGATAAAAAAAATTGAAAATAATAAAAAATATTGAAAAATTCATGATTCGAAATATCATTTTTTTGTTTTTTTTTTAAATTTTAAGCGGTTTCATGAAAAATAAATCATCAACATAGGTAGACCATTTTAAAGTAGACATTTCAATGGTTAAAATGAGCAACAATAAAATATTTAAATTAAAAAAAAACACCAATAAAGTTTTCCGTGGTAGATTTTGGTTTGTTTTTCGAAAAATGTAAATATCTCGAAAACTACTTATTTCCCAGATTCCAAAAAAGTCATGCTTATTCAATGTAAAAAAAGTATACTTTCACACGAATTCATGTAAATTGAATTATTTTTACGTGAGAAAAAAAAAACGAAAAATCAGTTTTCCGCCGTTTTCTCAGAAAATTTGAGGTTATGTTGAAAGTTTTAATTTTTTTTTATTATCTACAAGTTTTGTAAAGACATTTTCCGCTAGGAGGTTACGTTTCGCAGAAAATCTCAAAAAATCAGTTTCAATCCCTAAACAGAACCCCCCATTTCACAATTTCACTTTATCTCGTGTTTAATTTTCATTTTATCTCTTAGTTATAACCTTAACTAAATTTTCCGGCTGGTCCTTGCCTGTTAATAATTTTTTTCCCAAAAAGTATTGGCACCAATCTATTAAGTGGAAATACGTTTCAGTATTTCAGGTTAACCTACTAAATATTATAAATTGGACACATTTTAAATTATTTTAGATCGTAAATAAAAATTACAAACATTAGAACAATACAAAATGTATGTCATGTATTATGTCAATCTGTTGTCCTAGAAGAAGTCTAGGTTAACATTTTTTTTTAACTGCCTTCTAATCGAACCAGGTTCATTTCACCCGACCCTGCAATTCGCCACCGCGAACAATACGGTGGTTGCACGATCGGCCCCGGGGTGGGTTCTGGGGAGGTACTTGCAATTTAATGTTAATAAGGCTGTTTTAAATTGAATTGAATTGGGTTAATCTCTCATTTATTTTGCAAACTAACATAAAAAAACATGAATATTGGTTATTTCGAAATAGACTTGAAAGTGTATTTATATTATCTCAACAAGTAATAAACTTTTAATACACCACCTAATTTTATATAAATAATTTTCTCTATTTTCTTCATTTGTCTGTAACGCAGTGAATTTTCTGTTTCTATTTAATTTTCATCCGACTTTGGTACAGTCTATGTTAGGATAAGAAATGTATATATAGTAGCTTCCAAAACCTTATCGATAGATTTCTGGAAACTGGAGATGTCGAATATAAAAATAGTGAAGGAATAAAACGTGTTGTGAACGAAGAAAATGAGTTTTCTGTGGTGCTGGCAACGGTTGAGAATCTCCATGTTAGCCAAAAAGAAGTGAGCTCATTAGTAGGTATAAGTAGACGGTCTGTGGGTCGAATCTTAAAAACAGATAAGTTGCATGCATATCATATTCAAATGCACCAGGAATTATCTGATGACGATTTTCAAAAGCTCCTACAATTTTGTAATTGGGCCAGAGGTGAAATGCAACATGATGTCAACTTCTTCGAGGCAACTTTTCATAAAAATGGATTTGTTAATACGCACAATTTCCATTATTATGCTTCGAAAAATCCTCACTTTTTATGCAAGTTGATAACCAACACAGATAGCCTATAAAACGGTTGGGGATGAATTATTGTAGAACATGTAATAGGGTCACATTTCTTTGATGGTACATTGATTGGAGCTATTTATCTTCATTTTTTGGAAAACTATCTGCCACAATTATTTGTAAATCTCCCTGAAATAATTCGAAATAGGATGTGGTTTTAGCAAGATGGTGCTCCACCACATTATTTAAATGCAGTTAGAGACCACTTAAATAATACCTACCCTAATCAATGGATTGGAAGACATGGACCCACTAAATGGCCTGTTAGATCCTCAGATCTTACAAAAATAGATTTCTTTTTATGGGGATACGTGATGGAAATTGTTTATAGAGATACACCAACAATAGTACAAAATATGAAGGAAAGAATAATAACTGCCTTTACATCTATCACACCGGCAGTTTTAGGAACAGTGGGAACCTCATTTCAAAAGCGCATAGAGATGTGTGTCAATTAAATTGGGCAACACGTTATTATAATTTTTTCTACTGAGTTATTTGAAGAAACCTGTTTTTTTTAGTCTATTTTTGAATTTTGTAATTAATTATTATATACTTGTTTATCTATCTGGGTGTTTGTTGTTAAATTCTGAGTATACAATTTAATAGGGACATTAGTATTAGGATTACTGATAATATATATTATTTAGTTATTATATTATTTTGTTTTCTACTATTTCTCTCTCTTTTAAATATATTTAGTGTTTTAGTATTAGTTACTTTATGGTTAGTATTTATTTTATAAGCTTTGAATGAATAACTCTTGATCTGCATACAAGAACTCTTTCGCAGAAGACAATTTATTCCACGTGTTTTTTTGTACAGGCATTCGTGCTAGCAATATTTTATATTATATATCACATTAGGCATAAAACTTACAATATCTACAAGTCTCGATTCTTTGATTATTTATATTTACTTTTGCAATTTAACATAAAAATTTGTGTGTGTTATAATTGTTAAAGCGTAAATAAATATATATTCTATTTTATTCTATTCGATTCAAATTCCCTTTTTTACGACCTAACCGCACTAGACTATTATTATATACGTCATATATACATTTCCATAGCCATTCACATATATTGCCGAAACTTTGAAGTAAACTTCGAAGACAAATTAGGAATCCTAAAATTCCACGCTGTTTGCTACTTCTCTTGCAGACTAATCCGTGATCCTATAAAGAAAGTCGTGAAAACTAATTTTTCAAGTAACGTGTTAGTTCCGACGACAGGAGAAATTAAGCTTAGGCTATTTGCCAAATAGTTTCGACATCTGTCACGAATGCTTAATGCATAACCTATAAATAATAACTGATTCGTGTTTTCTGTTCGATTCATGGCTAGACATATCTCGTAAAACTGATATGAGGACTTGTTCTGTCCTGAAACAAGTAAATATTCAACAAAGTTATAAAACGTGCGGAGTGATTTGTAGAGATGAAAGCTATAAAAATGATAGCGCCAGGAAAAAATGTTCCACATGTGAAGGTCAACTCGATCTATTTTTTTTCATGGCCACCAGAAATAACCGAGCATTTTGTATGAGATCGGGAGCTATAAATATTATTGATAAGTGTAGTTGCAATCTGTACAATTTTCAAATTTTATAATACATCAACTCAATTAGTAAATAGTGCTGTGAAAATAGCCTCAAATTCGAAATTTAAAAAATTCGGGATCAATAAACTGTTGCATGTTCATTATTACTTAAGTAACTTTCAGGAATCGCCTGCTGAAACGTCCTGAACTACACTTCATTATTTACTTTTATCTTTCTATATGCAGTTAAACAAATTGGTTATGTACGTGATCATCTAGTTTTTTAAAAGTCAGGAACCAAATTCAATCATGTTTGTACTTAATTTGACGTGACCTAGTCTCTTCTTATAAAGTTTGATATTACGTGGTTCTTACTCTGATTTTATTTGCCTTAATTTAGAAAATTTGTTGCTTAGTAATATTAGTCACTTTGCATTTGTTTAATGATTTAAAACGAGAGTTTGTGGTTTGTTTAATTTGTAAAATCTTTCATTTTTTCAAACTGTTTGTTTCATTTATTCATGTTGCACTCTGACTTTGATTTTGTAACGCTGGCTTTGTCAAGCTTATCACTTTCATTTAATTTCCGGGAAAGTAAAAGATGAAAAGAAAGAAACCGTTTTAATGCATTATATTTTAAAGTTGTGATTATTGTTATTATTTATTCAGCTTATATAAATGGGTGGCGCAAACAGCCACACATAACTTTAAACGAATTAAACATTTATGGAGACAATCGTCTAATAGCCCACGTAAATTAGACATTTTAGAAGAAATGATTTATAAAGAAACAATATTTGAGATGTGTACTCCCGATAGGGTTAGAAATATAATTTCCCACATCATTCAGGAACGGAAAGTCCCTTTTTTGCAAAAAACTACCCCTAACGGGGACTTAACGCTGGGCTTTCACTTTTATTTTGTAAACTGTTCGTTGGAAGAGAAAGAAGTATAGGAAATAAAGAATTTGTTTTTAATTCTGTATAAAAAATGTCTTGGCCTTGTGGGTTATCCCCACCTATTTCGCAGTAACAGCGGCCAAACTGAGGGGTAGTTTGGAGTGCGAAGTTCACAGCGAGTATCTCAAAACCGGTCACTTTAAGGAGAAAAATGCTCAAGAATGAATTTATAGATCGGTATTTTCTCTATAAGATGCATGTCTAGCAGGTTTTGACGCAAGTGATTTGTATTTATTTTCCCTTTTTTCTACAAAGATGCGTTTTTTAATTTGAGCTCGTTTCCACACCACCCTTGAGGTAGAGCTCTCGGTGTGCTTTTTAAAAGTGGTTTCCCCTGCAGGAGTTTTCCCCTAAAATTCTGTCCAATTTTACTATTAGAGGGTTTTTCACCGACGAACTGTTCTTCAAATTTGGAATTTATACATCCTTGCTCATGGCAATTGTTGAGCAGCGCAATCCAACTTTAATACAGCTGCATCGTTTTCCGCGATCCTTTTTGCAGCTATAGGATACTAGCTGAAGGGTGGAAATTGGTGCTGGTAATTCGGTGGTATAAATGGGTAAAGATATTGTCCACTTTCTTCCGATCCCATTCCGTTGGTTCCAACTTTTCTCCTCGTCAAGATTTAATTTGATATATACCGGATGTAACAGGATCATGGTATCCTTTAGTTTTGAAGATAATTGATTGAAATTTAGGATATGTTACATACATGATAAGCGGCACATTTGACATATAATTTTTTTTCCACTTCCGGTTCCGCCGGAAGTGACACTAACTTTAGAATTTTAAATGGAACATCCTGTATATTATTGCATTTTTAAATTCTGCAGAATTTTCTGAACCTAACGATGCCAAATAAGTGACACTTGAAACTTTTTTTTATAAGATAATTTTTAGTTTTCCATTTAAGTGTGCCATGACGGTTCCGATTTACTCTAAATGACCCGTGTAATGCTACAAAAATCTAAATTCCGTTAAAACACTAAATTACATGATTCATGAGCAAATAAATTTCACCAAAAACCCAGTTTTTTCAAATGGAACCAACCATATCGGTACCGTGGTACCATTTATTAGTACTATTAATAAGGAATTCATTCATATGTCGTATTAAAATGAGCGATGAATACAAACAAAATTACAGCTTAAAGAAAATAAGAAAATACAATTTTGTTCTAATTAAATATTAAGTAACTAAGGTGGCTTTGAAACAATGAAATATTTAGTTTGTCAAATATTTGTTGGTTTAACGGTGTTAATTTTTTTAAAATTCTTGTTAATTGTGTTACAAAATGCTGCAAATTTATACAAGAGATGAAAAAGTGGACATGTTAATTATTGATGGGGAATGCAAAAGAAATGCAGTTGCGGCTACCGACCTTTATGCCCAACGATATCCTGATAGACAATGTCCAGCGAAAAATTATTTTAAACGTGTTGAAAACCAATTCCGAAGAGAGTCCAACAATGATCCTGAAGAAAACTTCATTATTGACGCAGGAACGGAAATTAATGTTTTGGCTGCAATAGAAGTTGATAGACTGTTTCTTTAAGGCAAGTTGTGTTTGAATTGGATATCAGTCACCAAACAAATATAAATCATTTAAATACCAATTGCACCAGCATTTGTAGAAAAGTGATTACGAACGTAATAACGTGTAGCCAGACAATGATTTTTTGGGACTGATTTTATTTTCGGACGAGTCTAGGTTTACAAATTTGGGATTATTTAACCGATAAAATACAAAATATTGGTCACAAGAAAATCAAAATTTATTATGGGAGGGTAATTTTCAAATGCGGTTCGGTTTCAATGTTTGGCTTGGAATAATCGGTAGTAGAATCATTGGTCCAATGATATTTAAAGGACCTCTGACTAGTGCCAGATACTTGAGAATCCTGGAAAATGAGATTGAGGACATTTTAGATTAGTTACCTTTAGATTTAGGACAGGGAATGTATTTCCGCTCCTCCCCATATTCAAGGATAGTAATTTATTACCTTCAACGGAGATTCGGAGAAAACGTAATTTCGACAAATGGTCCTGTGAGGTGGTCTCTAAGGTCACCTGATTTAACTTGTTTGGGGTCATTTAAAAAATATTGTCTATTCAACCGCCGTTACAACCCGTGAAGACCTGGAGCTACGAGAAAGACCATCAATTAATAACATAATGGCCCAGCAATTGGTGAACGTTCTTCGAGAAACAGCTATGCGAGTTCAGAAGTGCATTGACGTTAATGGACAGCATTTTGAACAACTGTTGTAATGTTTTGTATTAATTTTTTGTATTTCAAAACCACCTAATTAATTAGAATTAGAACTTTATTTGTATTTATCGCACATTTTAATACGACATATGAATAAATTCCTTATTAATAGTACTAATAAATGGTACCACGGTACCGATATGGTTCCGTTTGAAAAAATTGAGTTTTGCCCCAAAAACAATTTTGGTGAATTTTATTTGCTCATAAATCACGTAATTTCGTGTTTTTAACGAGATTTCGATTTTTGTAGCATTACGCGGGTCATTTAGAATAAATGGCACACTTAAATGGAAAACTAAAAACTATATTATTAAAATAATTGATGTTTGAAATGTTACTTATTTGGCTTCGTTGGATTCAGAAAATTATGCAGAATTCAAAAATACAATAATATAGATGGTTTCATTAAAAATCGAAAGTTAGTGCAACTTCCGGTGAAACCGGAAGTGAAAAAATCAATTGTATGTCAAAAAGTGCCGCTTATTATGTATGTAGTATATCCTAAATTTCAATCAATTATCTTCAAAACTAAAGGAGAAAAGGGGGGTATAGCATGATCCTGTTACACTCGGTATAGTCGTAATATTTTGAAACTATTAATATGTATCGTCTCGTCGAGTTTTGTTAACGGCTATTAAATTCACCAAGCCTCTTTCAACACGCACATCAGTTTTATCTTTTTGAAGTGTCTTTTCGTAAATGAAACAACCACCTATTGCCTTCATAACTACAGAAAAACTTTCACGCACATTTAAGTCTATGTAGTAATAACGTATCTGCATATATTTTTATATTTCTTTCAGCCTATCATCACTGTATTTCCTGAACGTTTACCACAACTGAAGGTTCGAGAAATAAGGCACTCTCAGGCTTAACAAAATATTCTATTCTGACTTGTACTTTTCCCTTCTCCTACATATCACAATACTTCAAATATATGTTCAGAAGGTCGTCTAGAATGAATGGTTTACATAAATTAGTGAGGTATACATTTTACGTATAATTAGAAGACGCATTTTTGTGAAAAAAAGGGGAAACTAAATTAAAATCACTTGCGTCAAAACCCGCTAGACATGCATCTTGTAGAGAAAATTCCGCTCTATAAATTTATTCTTAGGCATTTTTCTCGTTAAAGTACCAGTACCAATTTCCACCCTTTCCACCCAGCTAGTATCCTGCAGCTGCAAAAGGAGTCTCGGAAAAAGATGCAGCTGTGTTTTAAGATTGGATTGCGCTGCTCAACAATGCGCCCTAATTGCCATGGGTAAGGATGTTTAAATTCCAAATTTGAAGAACAGTTCGTCGATGAAGAACCCTCTGTGAGTGAAATTGGGCAGAATTTCAGTGGAAAAGGACTACAGGGAAACCACTTTTTAAAAAAACACACCGAGAGCTCTACTTCAAGAGTTGGTGTGGAAACGAGTTAGAATTGAAAAACGCATCTTTATGGAAAAAAGGGAAAATAAATAAAAATCACTTACGTTAAAATAATAATAATAATAATAAATCGTCTTTATTCAGGAAAATGCATAATCATACATTTTGATTTACATAGGCGAAGTTTAGCCATTGGCTACTCTAACACTTAACCTATGTCTACTTAAGCTATAACTAATACCTATTATAATAATAATAATAATAACAATACAATTTATTTAAAATATAAAAGTGAAGTTAAAGAAGAAAACTAAAACAGTAGAAGTGTAAATCTAAAATCCTAAAATTAATGATAAAAGATGGAAAATAAAAATGTGTACCCACATATTATTCGTTAACTAATAGTTGAGATCTTAAACTATTGCGAAGTTTAGCTACAGAAAAATGTTTCAAGTTAGTATCCATATTATTGTAGTGTTTAACAGCGTTGTAAGTGAAAGATTTTTGAAAAAAAGTTGTTGAGTGTTGAGGCATTGTAAAATTGTTAACGTATCTGATATCGCGCGAATGCAATGCGTTACGTGGCACCAGTTTGTCTCTCAGGTACTTCGGTATAGATGTAGTCAGCAAACGGTGTACAAATAGCAAGAAATGAAGTTTCCAGATATTGTTGATCTTCAGCCAATGAAGCTCTTTAATTTTAACACTGACGTGGTCGTATTTACGCAAGCCAAAAATAAACCGACAACATGAGTTCTGAACTTTTTGAATTCTGTTCTTATTAACCGAATCCAAAAATGGAAAATACATAATTAGGCAATAATAAAATAGACATGCATCTTATAGAGAAAATTTTTCTCTATAAATTCATTCTTGGGCATTTTTCTTGTTAAAGTTATCGATTTTGAGGTATTCGCTGTGAAACTTCGTGTAAGATCGATTTTTACCTGTGCGCACCAAACTACCCCTCAATTTGGACACTGTTACTGAGAAATACGTGCGCGCCAATATCCATTGGCTGGATGTCGGTCTCGGCAACTAGGGAGGAGTAAGACTATTACTCTTTGCACCTAGATTATCTCTGTAGACCTGGACCGGCCTTCGTGATAGGTGGGCCCGCGCACTTCTACCAGACCCAGCTCACAAATATGAGATGTGTCGTGGTATTTTCTGCGGATCTCCCCTGGTCCTGGCTGTTGAACCTCGCTGGCTGAGGTCTCTTCTGGCGCTCTTCTTGTCTTGATATTTTCTTTCTTCGCCAGCTTGTCACCCCCGGGGGTAGTCATCGGTCGAGTTGGGTTTAGGAAGTTTTGGCTGGGACTGACTGCCGGTACGTAGGACATCAATTGATATCCTACCCCGGATCGTCGGAAAGGTAAGGATGAGCTGTGTAGCTCGGGAGTGTGGAGACCTAAGTGCTTCTTTTAGCACTTTCGGTCTCCACGGAGTAGGTAGGACAACGGGCGTCGGACGGTATGTTGTCCGACGCCCGCAAGGAGGTTGGGTTAGGGTTGAAAACGTCATGTCTCTGGTAGTGATGGTCCGTCCTGGCGTATCTGAAACAGGTCTGTTAGCGGGAAATAAAGGTTATAATTACCCGTTGTCCAGTAGCTGAACCCTCGGTCGCTTGTGCCTCGGGGCGTCGGCGGGGTCGTAATCAGTGGCCTGTCTGATCAGCGGATTCCCATGCTCCTCGGCTTGGGCGTACAGCTTCTTCGCTCATTCCCGGATGACTTCAGTGACCGTGGTGTACTCCAGGTCTTTGACGATGTCTGCGGTTCTCACGTACCATGGGGCGTCAACTACCGTCCTGAAGGCGATGTTCTCCACTGCCTGGATTCTCTACATGTAGGACTTCGCCTGGTAGCCCCACGCTACCGAGGCGTACGTCAGCTGCGGCCTGATGAGGGTCTTGATAAGCGTGAGCTTGTTCCTCAAGTTAAGTCGGCTCCCATTTCCCGTCATTGGGTAGATGAGGGCTCTCGTACGTACGGCTTCTGTCCATGATCACGCCAAGGTATTTGACGGTGTCGTGCCATTGGATGTCCTCGCCGTTCATGGAGACGTGTCCTGTGGGAATTTCTTTCCGCACTCGTCTGAAGAGGATGGCTTGGCTCTTGTCGGCGTTGACTGCGACTTTCCACTTCGTGCACCATTCTTCCAGGAGTGTGGCCGCTTCCTGGAGTTTTCTGGTTGCGTTTCTGGCCTTCCAGGATCTGGCAATCAGGGCGGTGTCGTCTGCATACAGGGCTAGGGCTGTGTGGTCGGTCCGGGGAGAAATACGTGGGGATAAGCTCCAATGTCAATAGGACATTTTAACCTCTCCACAATAAAATTGTGAGTGGTTACTAAAATTGGTTCAAAAACGAAAATTGAGATAACATCAAATCTTTACGTTTTGAGGTCCTAGGAACCCAAAAAAGTGGTTTTTGGAAAATGTCTGTGTGTGTGTATGTATGTGTGTATGTACTGAACGGATTTGAATGAAACTTGGCGTGTGCGTTTCTTTAGTGTCCCAGAAGATCTTTTGGTTGAGATCGGATTACGTTTAGTGCCATTTTGACGCAATAAGTTGTTTATTTTATATTTACTTTCAATTTGCAATGGAACCATTGAAAAGCAGTTAAAATTCTGATTTCAACCATATATCACACTTCCACCCTTTCGATTTGGTTTCTGTGAAAAAAATTAAAAACAAAGCAAATATGGCATAGATCGCATTTCGCATGACATGATCGATGCGCGTAGCTGTTACATCGTGAAATTCGTCACATCACGTGTCAATTCACGTGTGAGGGTTTCTTCACTGCTCTACAAGTAGAGCGGATTACGATTAGTGCCGTTTTTAAATATATATACAGACAAATCGAAGAATTAAACTACAAATATTCCTCTAAAATCTAGTAAAATTACTGAAATGCTAATGTTTGATTTAACAAAGACAGCCGCGAGCGATCGGATTGCAATGAGCAAATTTTGATGATTGTCATTGTCATCGTTTGTCAACCGATAAAGTTGGTGTCATGTCATGTTAATAAGATTTCGGCACATTTGTAACTTTTAGTGGATTGTCACAAACTTTAAAGGTAGATGTAACAATATCAATATCATATGCTTTCTGTACCTTCGTTGGTGAATTTATTATAGGTTATCACTTTACCAATTTTCAGTTTGTTGATTTACAAATCTGTAGTATTTAGGATAACTAGACTTTCTTTGTCGTTCAAGTGATGTTAAAGTTGTTAATATCCTAATAGTATATTATTCAACGAGCGATAATGTAGGTAATAACTCGCATAGATGATTGTAAATTCATTAAGTTGAGGGTTTTTTAGTGCCCCAGAAGATCTGAAAAGGTTTTGGATGAGATCGGATTACGTTTAGTGCCGTTTTGTTACACAATTTAATGCTCTTTTCGGCTTCAAAGATCCACCGAGTGGGGAGGTTCCAGCCGCTTCCAGTAGCTGCCGATTTTTTTTATACAGAATTTAATGATTTTTTTTATTTCTTATACTTTTTTCTTTTCCAAAGAACGGATTACAAGACAAAAGTGAAAACCCAGTGTTAAGCCCCCGTTAGGGGTGGTTTTTTGAAAAAAGGGACTTTCCGTTCCTGAATGTGGTGGGAAATTTTCGGATATCTATTTCTAACTCTATCGAGAACACACATCTCATATATTAATTATTTATAAATTATATTCTTCTATTCACTGTTTTTTAATCTAATGTGCGTGTACTATAAATAATTTATATATTAAGATATTCAAAATTATTCACTTTGTATTTGTTTATCAATTTAGAACGAGAGCTTGTGATTTGTTCATTTCTCCATGTTTCATTTATTATTGTTGGACCATGACACTAAGATTTAAGAGTCAATTTCACATTTAAAATTGTGATACGACTTGCAGAATTATTGACCAATTTCACTACATAGTTTACAGAATTTGGTTTGTGTTCAAAATTTAACCAAAATGTTATCTTACCTATATACCTTACCTTACCTTTTAATCAAACTTGATTGGATGAGGGTATATTTTATATTTCTATGAATCTAATTTTGTCATAAAAACTAAACCGTTGGCCCTAATTTCAGTATGGCTGGAAATTCACATAAATGTCACAGACAATGACAGATTTGTGACTTGGGCTTCTATCTTTGTGCTAGAAGATCTTTATTGTAAGAATTTGATATTATTTTCAGTGCACTTAAAAAATTAGAATATATCAATAATTTATTGTAAGTGGTAATTCTATATACAGCAGTGCCTGCTCTAAGTGGTTGACAATTCTGCAGAATAAATACTAGCCTCATTTCATGGTGTTCACGAACAACATTGTCTAAGATGAGCAATAACACTGCCAGCACCATTATTCTTTGAACCAGTGAGGTTTATCGGTTAACCTTTCTAACGAAACATAGTTTTCATCTTAGGAGAGTTATGGTTCTGAAGTTTAAAAACATTTTTCTAAATTTATTCAAATTAATAAAGTACCTACAATTGCTGCATGCTCATATGGTTTGAAATTTAGTAAAGAATATGCAAACTGTGAAAATTACAATTAAATATACTCAGGGTCATATGTGTATCAGATTTAGAAATATGCTTCATTAACATACTATTGTAAAAATAGAAGCAAGTTATGATTAAATTTTACATTAATAATAATGTGAAGAGTCGGTCATTATTATTCATTTTTCAAAAGTATTCAGATGCACTTATATTTATAAACATGTAAGCAATATAAATATGGCCAGTGTAAGTAAACATTGACCTTGCTTGCATTTAAAAACTAATGGCATCACATATCTCATGCATTTAAGCAATAAGGTGAGTGCATATGATCGGTGTCTGTTCAGGTACCGAAAACATGTTCGCACCATTCCTGGTTGAATGTCCCCAAGAGCCCTTTTATGCACTTGCATTGAATTTTCTCTATTTGTCATATTTATTTTACATATTTTTTTATACCGTCATACTTCTTCCATCTGTTGTGTTGTTAAATAAACATTGTGTTTGTTTATAATGGATATGACTTGATGAAACCTGGGCGTGCAAATATTTGGGATACATGCTTTTGATATTAAAGTCCTGTATGATAGATAAATTGTAAAATTATATAACCTCGAGAGAGAGTGTGTGTATAAAAAGCTGGACCTTTATATATGCGAATATTCACAAGTACGATGATCTACAGGTAAGATCGGTGGCAGGTGAAGACCTCCAGACTGTCATATGTATCTGCATTATATATTTGACCAAACTTGCATTTACTTGCCTTTCCTTCGTTCAAAGTGATTTTACCTCCCAGACTATTCTAAATGTTTATGCAAGAGTGGACGGAGCGTTGCCATTAGTGAATCACGTTTATTCTTTATGTCATCTACCGAACACTCCATAAGAAAGAGTCTTTGATTCGTTTATAGCTATCTTTGACTGCGTTTGCATTTCCATGCAGTGGATGCTTCGAATTCTATAACAGAGGTTCTTTTTCATACAAATCTAAGAACTCAAATATAATATCACTAGAATATTCTATCTTTTGATTAAAAAAACGAGGCACGACAGACAATAACAATGTTGATAATGATAACACTACTAACAGCTGATAAGTAATGAATGAAGTAATGCCCATATTCCCGAAAAATCACGAGTAGTGTGGGAAGTAATTATAAAGTACAAAAATACGTCCCGGCAAGTGACTTCTCATATACGATGCGCAAATATATCGTCACACACTGCTCCTTGTATTTATGATTATTTGTTATATATATGGGGCCGGCTTAAGATGATATCCCTCATGTACTCCTAAGCTATGGAGTGAAACCAATCTTATTACACGTTCTCTTAATAATCATTAAAAAATGCAACTTTTTTGTTTGTTAGCATTTCTTGACAAGTTATCATTTTCATGAAATTTTCTCAAAAACATAAAATGTATAATTACAACAAATATTTGTCATTAGATTCGCAATATTTTGAAAAAAAATGTCGTATGTAATGGAGTGGAAGTCATATTGATGACGTCAAGGCGTAACCCTCCACCACTGGAATTCTGTAAGCTTGTAAGACTCACTTTTCTGAGAACCTTACGTTATGAATAAACTAAAAATATTATAAAATCATTATAGTACTATTCGGGTATATGAATACTGGTGTGGCACTTGGTCCAATTTGTCTAATATAAGATATTATGAACTAAAAGATTTTATTTTAGAATTATTAACAATATCGTTCAATACATTCAATATAATCTACAAATATAAAAGAACAGTCGTGTTTAATGGCAGTTCTGCTTTGCCGTTAAAAATACCTGTGTATATTTGACAATAAATCAAGTAATAAAATTATTCCTTTATTCGATAGGTACTTATTAGATTTTTTGGCCGCCTTCTTTAGATCGATGATCAATTAAAATTGTTATAATTTAATAAAGGACATGATCATAGATTTAAAATTTTTGACAGGGATCGCTTAAACTTATCAGAACTCATTTATCAATACTCGACATTTAAGAAAATACGCAGGCAGTATTTATGTTTTATTAACATTAATGGGACCTCACAAGATGGCAGAAAAAATTAATCAGATTGAACTTTCTAGCAAAACATTGACTTAATCTAAACGTTTAGTAATGATTTTAATTAAAACATTGTAGTAATTTTTTCCTTACAGGGTGTCTCATCGAAAGCGATCCAACCCTCTTTTGTACCATTTTAAATCAATGAAGAAAACATTTCTGGAAGAGTCAATTTTTGTTTCCGGGAGGCACTTTATTTAAACATTTTAATCGTTCAGCTTGAATTACCAAGCACGGGTGATCACTATCCTGAAAATTTGTAATATCAAAAATAGGTTTTTATCATTTTAAAATTTAAGGCCACGAGCGAAATGTCAAAAACTGATAAGCTAGAATATCAGACACGTGTTTACGTAGTATTAATATTCTTGGAGTTATAGGCGCGGGAAGTAAAACACCGTATC
Source organism: Leptura quadrifasciata (assembly GCA_963675555.1). Taxonomy (NCBI): domain Eukaryota; kingdom Metazoa; phylum Arthropoda; class Insecta; order Coleoptera; family Cerambycidae; genus Leptura; species Leptura quadrifasciata. The sequence continues at coordinate 40,781,684 of OY776677.1, forward strand.
GCATTCACTCTGTATATCGACATTTGCCTACACACTTCCACGCTTTCTACATGCTATTACGTTTAATTGTCATATTTGATGTTTAAGTAAATATATTTACTATCAATTTTTAAATTACAATTGACTTCAACTATCGATCTGAAACGCCTTATACTGCTGGTGGTGTCCCACAAGGGTCTATGTTAGGCCCTTTGTTATTTCTTATTTATATAAATAATGATCTTAATGCACATACTATATTTTTGTTTACTGATGACACGTTTGTGGTAGTAGGAGATAACAGCCTTCTAAATGATGTTCATAGGAGTAATGAAGAATTGGAATTTATTAATAGATGGCTCTTATTAAATACAAACAAGTCTGTATTAACTAGGTTTAAAAACACTGATAACTTCTGATATCAGCCTGCTTATTATAATTTCACATAAATCACTTATACAGGCTGATTAAAAAAAAAATTTTAGGCTTATACATCTCTGACAATTATAGATGGGGGACACATATTTATCAAATGTTCAAAGAATTGGCTTCCGTTTGTTAGTTTATCTAACAACTAAGAAATACTGTAAGCCTTGATGTCTCAAAAATATATTATTTCGCAAGTTTTTAGTCAATTATTTCTTACGGAATCGCTGCTTGGGGTTTTTCAAATGAAAGTTTGAGAGTTTTTAAACTACAAAAAAACAATAAGATATACGTGCGGTATAAAATCACAAGATAGCTGCAACGAGCATATTAAGAATTTGAATATTCTTACACTGCCCTCTTCATTTATTTTGAGTTCTCATTTACGTTAAAAATGAAAGCTTTCAAATCCTAAATGAATATCATCAATATAATACGAGAAATAATGCGCTTTTAGAAATACCTGTACATAGAACAATATGAGCACTGTCCCAAATATTTAGCCGTATAGACTTTTAATAAATTACCAGACGATGATAAGTTCACATACCTATAATACATACATTATAATGTCTTTTGTTTTTCCTCTTGTTTCCTCTTTTGCTTTACATTTACTTATATCATATTTGATATACTAATATATATTTGTAACGAAGAAGGGTAATCTTCATTGACTAGTTAAGTCAGGACAAAAAAATTAAACACCACGTAGGGTATCTTGAGGTTGCAGTCAGAGGTGAAGAGTTTACGGCCACAAAACAGTAAAAGAAAATTCTTTTGTATTTTGTCAAGCTTTCGGAAATTATTTATTCCCTTTTTCAATACATCCATAAATAAATTATTATTTAGTAAGAATAGTTTAGAATATAGAATATTAAAGTATGTACTAACTTTGAGGTTAAAAGTTAAGGTCACATGTATGTATTGTGAAAAAGTTGTATGTCAACAAATTTCTATACAGGTACACAAATTACAGTTAACAACTATTATGTAATAGTTAAATAGTTAAAGTTAAGGATTAAGACCATGACTGTATATAGATTTTAAAATTTGTTAGTTTTACTTTTATTATATTCTTTATATTTTCGTTTTGACTTTATTGTGCAATGATCAAATTGGATCAATAAAATAAAGTATTATTATTTCTATATAATACGTGAAGTATACATAATTTTTATTGTTATTTAAACTGTGACCATTGTACTCTGACTTACCCTATGTGCATTATTTGTACCCAACATGCTGAAATAATAATAATTATTACTATATTATTAAATGTAACTGTCGAATATTTAAAATACGCGAACTTCTGCAAAGACTCCATATTTATGACTTGTTCACTTATTTGCCCCCTTATACTTGACATTGTTTCGCAAACATTTTTCTGTCCTACAAAAATTAAAAAACATGTCAAAATACTATCAAATACTACATTAATTGAATCAACTGTAGTATATTCTGACATTTATGTTCCGTAATTACTGATGCAACATAAGTTCATCTATATTTCAATTAGACGATTAGCTTAGTAAAAATTTAAATTGTAGCTTCGCATATGGCTATCTGCCCCTACTATTATTATATAAAAATAAAACTGTTAATATGATGATTGTCCCAACTTTACAATATTTGCATATGTGTAAGTTTTACTTTTCAGTAAATGAAATAAACTTTCAATAATTGAATAATTCAATAACTAAACTAAATAAGGGATAATAAACTTGATACAAAGTAAATGTTAGTAGAGAAAAAAATAATTCTTCTCATCATGAATAAGCAGATACATAAAAATATGTGTTTATTAAGTTTAAATTTTCAAATGCCAAGTAAAACAACAACACACACTTAGGCAATACCCTTAGCCAAAACATATACATGTGAACTGAATAAATACGTTTTTACAACTGCATTTATATTCTTAGATACAACTTGCCAGTATTTCTTGGCAAGGTTCAGCACTTTGCCATTCTATTACTTTTATTCACATAAAACCAGATTTTTTCTCTCACGCTCCATTTTGAATGTGTATCACATTCCATTTAAGGTGTACATTTTTTTATTATAATAAAATGAAGCGTATATATATATATTTTCTCTCCTCGCTTACCGACGGGACGTATTGTAAACGTGAAAGAAACATTCTTCAAGATCTTTTTGGATTTACATGTCTTAAATTATATAGGTTACGAAAATTGAGGTGTTTCAGTTTCGTCAGTCGTTTTTCCAATCGTTTGCCGATCTCTTCGCATATATATCCGCCTGTTTATCTGTATGTCTGGCCAACTGCCTACCTATTTACATGTACGCCTGTCTATTTATCTGTAAAACTATTTGATATGGTTTTATTTAATCAGCGTACGGTACGCATTGCTGCCACTGAAAACATACCGCCGAGTCGACTACGTCCACGCTGGCTTGGACTGAAGTCATGCTTGTTGCCAACAGCGAGAGCGGTATGGCGCATTGTATAACAATATGGAATGGGAAGTGCAGTTGTTTGTAAATACATTTCCGCGTTGTCAAGTGTTTATCCTACACATTTTGTCTTTTGCTTCTAGCTGAAACTCGAACTCAGGGGTGGTACAGCAACCTAGCTATGTTGTCTCTCACACAACCTCGCCTAGTCCACTGCTATCAGCTCGGTAACACATCGAAAAAGCCACTAAACAACTAAACATCCTAACACCCTAACTAGGATTCGAACCCGGAACTCCTTGATTGCAAGCCTAGCATTAAACCATTAAAAATATTTATTTATCAATTTTTTATATATACTATTCATCTATCTATTTTATTCGCTGTATTTATCATATTTTCCAATATTTATATCCCGCCTCGTTACAATATGTGTTGGATGCTCAGAAACAACGGCAGGCGCGGTTGGGATGCCGAAAAGATAGCTAGATTTATCTGTTAGGCAATTTGTCCGGCTTTCATATACAATTATGTATTTATTTTTAATCATAGACTTAACTAAATTTATCTTGATATGTACAGGGATTATTTTGTGAAAATTAAAAATTAAAATGGATTTCTATTTAATATTATTAGTAATTAAAAATTTTTTCTTTACAAGGATTATATTCACAAGGGTTTATAGTGAAAGAAAAAGGACGCGAGGGAGGGAGAGGGAATTGGTGGTATTATGAGCGGAGGAGGGGATTTGTCTGTCGGTTTGGTATAGTCACCGTCTTTTGTGAAAAATGGGCAGTCCTGCTGAATAAGTCTATGTGTGCGTGTAGGGTTGTCGTGTATACGTACGTCCGTCAAATGTCTGGTCATTTCCGATCGTTGAATTTTTTCCCGGAAAAAATTCTAGGAGGTCTCTACGATGAAATCTCTCATCATGGGAACCCCAGATTTCTGATGTAATTCACTATCGGAATATATCTGCTTGAGTTCGTTAAAAATATCAGTATTTTGTTTTGGGTTGTCTGAAATGAAATTCCATGACACACAGGCATAGGTCAGTATCGGTCTGAATATTACTTTGTAAAATGTTAATTTATTGTCGATCGTCAGTTTGATACGTCTATTTACGAGTGGGTATAGTCTGCTTAAAGCGGCGCACGCCCTATTTAAAGTCTTCGTGATGTGGGGCCGAAACTCAGCCTCTTATCTAAGGTTACCCTCAGATATTTGGCAGAGTTTCGCTCCACTATCTCTTTATTATTAATTTTGAGTTTCATTATTATCTTGATGTTTGTGAATTTTGTGTTATTTGTCACAGTCTCCGTCTTGTCCTCAGTAATTTTAGTTTTCTATTTTCCGTAGTAATCAAGAAGTTTTACGAGATGATACCGTATCTTGAGCAGCAGTCTGAGCGTAGAAAGACTGCCCATAGATAACGGCATCATCTGCATAGAGGAGATTGGTGTTAGGATAGAAGGGAATATCTTAGGTCTATAAATTCAACAATACAGAGGACAATATCGCCCTCTGTGGAACGCCAGATAGTCTCATTTTATTTGAAAATGAGTTATTTAATCCTATAATTATATATTTACCCCTAATAAAACTTTGAATTAAAGCTACGATGTGATCTGTCAGTTTGCAGATTTCTTTAAGTTTATAAACAAGCTTATTGTGCCAGACGGCATCGTAGACTTTTTCTATGTCAAGAAACAGCATAACAGTGCACTGTTTTTTATTGTAAGATGGTCAACACATCTTGTACCATCTGCCACAATGCGTGTTGAGTACTATGTCCTCTTCTAAAACCAAATTACCTAGCCGGTATTAATTTTTTCTTATCAATAAACTCATTGAGGATATTTAGAATGATTTTTTCTGTAACTTTTGACAATGTATTTAAAAGCGAGATCGGCCTATAACTGGCTGGGTCATGCGATGGCTTATTTGGTTTTAGAAGGGAAATTATAATAGCTGTTTTCCACTGAACAGGGAAATATTGCCATCTATTGAATTTATAATGTAAGCTGTGCTAACACATTTAGGGGAGATTTTTTTCAACGATGTTTGGGATAGATTCCGGCCCAGGTGAAGACTTTTTTTTAATTCTGCGGGACCTCGATTTTTCATTGTCTGCGTGGTAAGTTTCCTCGCCCCAGACGAGGGTGGGTACCTGTGAAAATGGTCCTTTATCCTCCGCAAGGAGTTATCCTGCCTTACCAAAGCCTCATTTTTGACATTCCAGGCATGTCATTTAATCTTACTCTGTCTATTTCCCGTCTATATTTCTGCCAATTCCTCTTCAGTCTATTTTTAAGAGTTATTAATTTGCGGATTTCATCTGGTATTGTCCCTATTCTTGGTTTTAAAGTTATTAATTTTGTGGTTTTATTACGTGCCTGAATGATTATATTAGTTAAGTTTTCTGCCTCCCTGTCAATGTCACAGGTAGATTCTATTAAAGTGTTCCTTTGTAATTTTTCGTTAATTATTTGTTTAAATTTGTTCCAGTTCTTGTAATTGTAAATGTCTCTAGGTGTCTTGTTTATCATGGTTATTCAACAGAAAGTGCCCAGGATTGTGGTCGCTAACTAGGAGGGGAAGGGAGTTGAGGTGGGGGTAATTTTTGTTAAGAACTATGTCAGTAATAGAGGAGGACGTTCTATTTGCAGGGAAATGGATGGGGGTATCGGGTGCAACGATAGCAATATTTCTTTCCTCGGCAATGTCGCGGAGGGTGTTTCCGTTTTTGTTATTTCTTGCATTATACCAAGTGGTATGGCGAGCGTCGAAATCGCCTGTCACAATTACTCTGTCACGATTAAATAACTCATTTAGTTCTGCATTTATAAGTTTATGATTAAGTGAATTGTAAATTCCGGTCACAATTGTTTTATCTGAAAGCTGAATATTTATGTTATCTAACAAGTTTAGATTTAAATTTGGAATTTGGGGAGGTATGGGATGCTTTCTTTAAACTAGCATTGCCACTTCACCACCCCGGTTATATAATCTGTCATTTCTGTAACAGTAATAATTGTACATATTAATTTTCTTTTTTGGTTCGAGCCTACTTTCGGTTATAATTATTATTATTTAAAACGTGCTTAGCACACCTTTATATTCCAGAGGCATGGAGAGAATTGAAAGTTGTGTTCATCCCAAAGGCAGGGCGGATGGACTATACCACCCCCAAAGCCTATAGACCTATTAGCTTAACCTCGTTCTTACTCAAGACGATGGAGAAGCTATGTGAACGATACATAAAGGATGTTGTAGTAAAAGACAACCCTTTACATCCTAACCAGCACGCATACACCCTGGGAAGATCCACCGACACCGCCCTCAAAGCAGTCGCGAGTCGGATTGAGAGATCCTTGGACAATAAAGAGTCCACCCTAGATGTCTTCTTAGACATAGAAGGTGCGTTCGACTAGACCACCTTTCCAAAAATTACAGCGGCCCTAGTGGAAAAGAATGTCCCCACGATCATGGGAAGCTGGATATCCAACATGATCTCGAAGAGAGCTGTACAAATCAGTGTGGGAGATACTTCTGTAAGAGGAATGGTCACGAGAGGCTGTCCGCAGGGAGGTGTAATATCACCACTGCTATGGAACCTCATTCTTGATAGTCTCTTGTGCCGCCTCAATTTAGAAGGATTCCACAAAATTGCCTACGCAAGCCAGCGTAGTACAAACGGAACTGGCGGGCATAACCATAGCTAAAAAAGAGATTGTCCGTAGACAGATTACGGGCAAAACAATCAGATTGTAGACAATCATTACTAGCCCTGAAAAGTTACAAAATTACCACAGGTGGGTGCTTCCAGTATGAATAACGTACTGGTATGCTGAGTGAAAGGATACGCACAGTGTAGTGGCAACAAAGTAGCCGACAGACTGGCTAAGAAGGCAGCAGGCATAAGTATCTTTGGACCAGGCCAGGCCAGTCTGTTACAAATAATACAAATTATTAAAGAGAACACCCATAATGAATTTAAGAAACTGTGGGATGAAACAAATAGCTGTCAGCTTGCTAGGGAAATTCCAACAAGAATACAGCAATGGACTACCTGGCAATGTCCAGAAGGAACCTATGTTTTATAACGGGAATCCAGACAGGACATTTTCCGTCAAGGAAACATCTCCATAATATGAGATTAAGCGAAACACCTCAGAAGATGAGACGGTTCAACATGTACTCTGTGACTGATCTGCTCTCTCATTAATCAGAGAATCCATTTTGGGAGAACGTTGGCCTACTTTGGCCGATGTAAGGGAGATGTCCCTAGGTAGCATCACCACCTATTTCACAAGATTAGGTTGGTTGGAGGCCTAGGCGAGGGTCTGCCTACAGGGAGAATGTACAAGGGGCCCAATAGGGCCTAAGTGCTGTGGTTCAATAATTTTTATTGACCACCCTCCCAACCAATTCCAGATATGTCGATTTTTTCGGTATTTAAATAGTACGTAAGTTCCCTTATTTTATTTATCAGTTCGTTAGTATTCCATAATATTACTCCATACATGAACTTTTATTTTATATTTAGGCAAAATGTTTATTGTAAATTCTTGAAATACAATGAGTGCCTGAAGCCTGACACATAAGTGTTGAGCCACCGAGCTGGCTCATACTATATTAAAGGGAGTAACCATCCGCGTAGTCTGTGGGATAAGTGTAAATGTAGTCTTGTGTAGTCCCTTGTAGTCTTTATGTAGTTGTTATTCCCGCTTCAGATATACTATTGGATTAATTTTGTTAGAACAAGAAGCCTTTGGTATTTGAAGTGGAGCCTTTGCACAGAAACTAGCCCTTGCAAGATTTCTAGTTAAAATTTATGCCCCGAATAAAAGATTGTCATAGTCAGAGTCAAGAGCTGTGGAGTCGGTATACGTCGAACTTGAATGGCAAGCAGACCTACAAATAACATAAACATTGAAATATAAACATTGGGAGGATGTATCAATTCTGGCTGACTGCCCTAAACTAATAATAGTTAATTTTTAAAATAAGAATTATTAGAGAAAGACTAGCAATCCGATAGAATATTGTGTTAAGTATGACTATGAGGTTAAATTGATAAATTAGGTGTAATTAAATTAAAATCGCCGGATATTCATCATCGGATGCAGCAAAATTTACATCTTGTTCCTCTTTGTAATTTCGTGTAATCAGCATGGACTTTCATGCAGTAAGGTGGGCAATTTTCAAGTGATAACTCCCTTGTCTCTCAAAGTCGTCAACAATATACTTGTCCTAAATTTATCAAACAACCGCCATGCTATATTGAAAGAAAATATCAGGAAAGCTTCTGTGCTAATATCTCTGGGTTTGGTTCCATGCGACATTCGCCTAAAATTAGTGCTTGTCATATTTTCGGCAAGAAAATTAATATTAATGTTAATAAAATTGAAGTGAAGGTTAATTATTTAAAGGCTATGATTATTAGGGGGGCCATTTTAAGCAAAAGGTCAGAGATATTTTATATTTACGTCCAAAAGCCGCCACAACTTTACACGTGATTAAATAATAAATAATTTTTGTACGGTTAGTATATCTGTATATTTATATGTGTTCGTTCCGCCTTTGGATTATTCAGTATTTTAATTGCAGCTATAAAAATGCGACGTAGCAAAACAGTACAGACGAAATTGCCGAATCGATTTAGCGATACAAGCATCAATAGTTTCATGCCCCGGTGATCAATGTAACTGCATGTGCCGAAAATATTTTAAGAAATTACGTGTTGCTGACGTAACTCGGATCGCAATTGAAAACTCTTTATGAAGGTTTCACGTCTGCGAATATATTAAGCTGTTTGTTGCAAGAACACATATATTTAATTTTAAATAGGACCTACTTTCGATTGAATAGAGCTAGTAGTGAAAAGTTTGGCACCTAGTTCATTAATCAAATAACATTCTATGATCATTTATATCGCATGTAGTTAATTATGCGTATTTGTTATTTAAAAAATTCCTTTTAGCTCATTTATTTCCAATATTATTAACATATCAAAGTCTGTCAGTTGTGAAGAATAAATATATAAGGATTATTGTTAATTATTGTTGTTATTAAATTAGAGTTAAATTTGTTAGGTAAAAATTGATATCAAAATATTTCTGAAATAAATTTATATTGTTGATGTTCAAATGCGCTTTTAGAGGGCGGGATATTAAAACATAATATTTTTAGTCGCAAACTCCTCTATAAAATTCTTATTTTACGTAACTAGACTGCAACCAACAGCTACTCTCCGGGCTATGTGCCCCGCCGAGTGCTGAATTACAAGTTACAAGCCTGGCGCGTTAAGTGTAATAATGGCATATTACCATCAAAACGCTAATGCTTCGATTGCAACAAACACCAGCCGAAAGACTGATCCTACTTAAAGGAGCTCTCATGCCAGCCGTCACACAACACTTGCAGGCTGCAGTTTCGAGCTGTTGGCTTTCGTCAGTGCAAGGTCGCCACATGAGCTCCTTTAAGTAGAATCAGTCTTTCGGCTGGTGTTTATTGCAATCGAAGCATTAGCGTTTTGATGGTAATATGCAATTATTACACATAACGCGCCAGGCTTGTAACTTGTAATTCAGTGCTCGGCGGGGCACATAGCCTGGAGAGTAGCTGTTGGTTGCAGTTTGGTTATGTTCCTTATAGTAAAATAAGGATTTTATGGAGGAGTTTGCGACTAAAAATATTACGTTTTAATCGTTGATGTTGTTACCGTGAACGTGTTACGATCATAATATAAATAAAGTTTTGATTTACAGCAAAATAATTATAACAATACCTCTTGTTCCAAATAACATATTTAATTTTAAATTTGCACAATTTTTCATGTCCATTAATAAAGAATAAAATGATCTACTTTTTAATACATTATAAAGTTCCCGTGTTGTTTTATGATCCCTTGGTGCAGATATAAATTACATCTATTCGCAACCTATCATGAAAAGTTGTAGACAGGCACAAATTGTACAAAGTTGCTAACATTTGTTAAAGCAGAGTGACATCTTAGAAATCTATTCAAACTAGCATATACTTGCAAGATATTCAAATTAGATAGGTTTTTTAAACATTTATTTAACGTCGGTCTATTTCCGACTACTGAGACATATCACCGACGCCTTTAGACGAGCTACCACCAACCAGAAATTTTGCCGAACCTCTTCGCTTAAGAAGAGTAGGGATCTTTTACTTGCCTAACATTTAATAGACAAGGGACCGACGGCTTTACATCCCCTCCGAAAGATGGTATATCACCTACACAACCCTCGCCTAAGGTTGCATAGCTTCCGCGCATACACTGATATACAAACTTCTGGAAAATATGTGAAGCGAGGACACGGTCTTCTTTGAAACGGTCGCCCATCCAAATACTAACCGCGCCTAACGTTGCTTTACATCGCATAGCGAAGTATGTACATAGTAAAGACGCATCTCTGCTCGCTCCAATTATATAGGTTCAGAAGATTGAAAATTGGTTTCAGAAGGCCTTACTACTTTTTGAATTAGCTGAATAGGTCTAGAATTACTTTTGTGAGCGATTGCTCGAAGGAGTCAGTTGATGGGCGACGTGAAACCTTATAGAAGTTGAGAAGTTATAATTCATAGGTCACATCATTCAACTAGAGAATAGATGTAGATATAAGAAAGGTAATGACCATCTTGGAACTCCGCACACCAGAGAATAAAGGAGTTTGAAGTTTTTTGTGTCTGGTAACATGATCAGGAAAATTTCTGTTCTGCATTAACTTGGGGGTGGTAAATTATTGTAAATTAAACTGGCTTGTAATATACCATCTATACCATCTATATATTTCATATAAGCGTATGCATACGTCGATAAGTAAGAATTGTACGTCCTTAGAATTCTCATGGATATAAAAAACGAGTTCTTATAGAATTTTGAAATGTGCTGTATTAATCTATAAAGAAAGGGATATAAAGAGATATTTTGACATACATAACATCATATTTCAACTGTCTTAAGCAATCGCGAGCTAAGCTCCCACCTTAGCACACTTCGGTCGAAAACGAAGTACTGGATTAGTTACGGATGCTAGTTCTGTGGCATTAGGAACAGCCTTATCATATTTTGATGTCTAGGAAAATCCCAAAATAATTTCGTTTTGTAACAAAAACCTATCAGATATAGAAAAATGCTACTCATAAACAAAAGGAGAGTTTAGCGGTGGTATGGGCGATAGATAGGTTTTATTTTATATATCTGGTTTAAAATTTGAACACGTGATAGTCCATAAGCCACTAGAAGTGATATTTAAACCCGCATCGAAACCTCCCGCGAGAATCGAAAGAAGGCTGCTTAGATTATGAACTTTTAATTTCAAAGTCGTATTTCAACCAAGAAGACTTATCATTACAGATCGTTACAGTAAGGTTATGCAAATTAGAAGACAAAAGATCATTTGACACGGACAGCGGGCAATACGTGGATATTCACAATTCTGGATTGTGCCTAAAACAATGAAAATAACACAAATTATTTCAGAAAGCAGAGTAGACAAACACAACAGAGGCAGCAACCAACATTAAGTGATTCATGGAACATGACAGACAAAGACACATATTAATTGAAGACAGAACTAACCAACATGGATTCAGTGTCGCTTAGAGGTAACCAAATTGTGAAATATTTGTTTTATTAACGACCAGTTCTAGAACTTAGAATTGATCATGAAGGGCACTTCGGCGAAACAGCGATGAAAGGGCGCTTATCTGCCAAAATGTGACCGGTGATAAATAAACAGGCAGAACAGTTTTAAAAAAATGCAGAGAGTATCTATTGCCCAATAAGCTCTCGATAAAGCTAAGGCTTAAGCTCCTAGAAAGACATTGGTAATACCCTGCCGTAGACTTAATGCCTTTACCAAACAAGAATATGGTACTTCTTCATTCTTTCCTATCCTCCGCCAGCATTCTCCATCTTATGGTCCCTACGCCCCGTTCTACGTCGTCCAAGTATCGTAGTTTTTGTCTTCCTACAGCTCGTTTACCCGGCGGACCTCTCCTAGTGAATATCTTCGACAGGGTGCTATTTGGATCTAAACATTGCACTTGGCTTATCCATCTTAGACGTGCCATTTTAACGTGCTTCAAATATCCGGGTTTTGGAAGAACTGGTATAATTTGAAGTTGTAGCACCTGCGCCACAAGCCGTTATCGTTTACAGTACCAAATATTCTCAGACTCTTCCGTTCGAAGTTTCGAAGCATCCTAAGAGAGCCTTATGGTTTTGTGCGAGTATCCAGGTTCCTGAGCCATAAGCTAGTACCGGTCTAACTAGTGTCTTGCAAAAGTATATTTGACCTTTCTCGACAGGCTTGGTGATGACATGTGTTTCTTTAGACTACAGTAGCATCTGTTGGTCAGTAGAACTTTTCGTTTGACTTCGTTACTTACGATGTTTTCACTGTTGATTAGCGACCTTAAATATATGAATTTGTCAACTCTTTCCACGGTCGATGTCTACATTGGGTGCCTCTCGACCTTGCTGTTGAAAGGTAGCGAGGATTTGTCTTTTTCTCGTTTGTCGTGAGCCCCGTAACAAAAGATTACCACTCAAGATGTTAATAAATAAAATTTTTGAAAACAATGTCATTAAAAAAAAGTTTACTTAAGAGAATCATTTTCGCATCTGGGTTTCCTCAGACGTATAACAGCTTTATTTTTTATCATATATAAAGTACCATCATTTCATTTTCTTCAGAAACATGTCTTGAATTAACATTTCTATAAGTTGTGAAACTCATTTTTATATTTTTTCTCTAAGTACAGAGGGGCGTAGAAAAAATATGTTATAAAAGTTATGCAGAAAGTATCTTATTCTTGCTAATGCCGTGCTCGACTTTGTCTCGTACGGCCAAATTTCCCATTACTGAAAAAATAACAATTTATGCACTTGTTGCATAAATAAGCATTTTCATTTATTAGAGCACAAAAAATACAATTTTTTGGAAACAGAGCAAAATACAAACTTGTATTCAGATTGTCAAAGATTTAACTATTAAAGTAAAACAAGGAGGAAATACAAGTGTCTTTCTCGATTGTTCTTAGCCATCCATACAAACATTTTTTTAATACAGCGAAATACATCAGGTAGCGTATCGCTCGAAATCAAGAAAGAAATCATAATAATCTTATGATAATAATGATTTTTGCTTATCTGAAAGCTATCATGAATATTTTTGTGTGAGGTGCTACAATTGATAGACATTTTTTTGGCACTATATCATTTAATGTGACGAATATTGTTTCTATCCTGTGTTTGTTTTTATTTATACCAGTACTTAAAAAACATAAAACAGAAATATATCTTTTAATCTTTACTGTCGGCTACAGAAACATGAAAGTTACCTAAAACAAGAACAAAATTACATACAAGTTGTATAAATATTTCCGTTTTGTAGCGAAATTGATGAAAAGTTACCGTGTTTATGTTTCGTTAGCTTGACCTTTATCTGGATTTTACGGATTTACATAATGTTTCTTTCTAGCAAAACCAATTTTCTGTAATATTAAGTCCAGAATAAACATTTTTTGTTTTATAAAAACTCGTCACTTTACTAAACGTAACATACCATTATTACACTGTTTTGACGTGCTAGTTTATTATATCAGAATGTTTTCACACACCGCTGTTGAATGTCCCACGAATTTAAATTAACGTACTTATTTAAGATTTAATAATAAATATGAGCACAACAGTCTTGTATTTATTTTACCACAGCATTTAGTAAATTGGTATGTTTAACCTCGATCACTTTCTTATAAATCATTTTATTTTCATGGTATTGTTTAAAGTTATACAATGCCAATCCAGTAGTAAATATTATTTATACGCTTTATATGTTAGTTTTAATAGCTCCTACACGTAGTTAAATCTATCTATGTCGCCAAGACATTTAAAAATTGTTGCCAATGATGATTAACTGTAAAGTGCATTGTTAGCAATTTCGAATATGACACACATAGTACACAGGAAGTATAAGGTATATAGGTATATAGGGACTATTGTATTAAAGGCAAATTAGGAGATGCATGAATTCTTAAAATGCTAAAATTTGTTATTTCTTCATATGTACTATATAAGTTGAGAATATAATAAAAAAAACTTGTGCAAAGAATTTAATCGATAAATATTCGACTTTAAATCTCGAATTTTTATGTAAATAAAACCACGTGACTGAAAACGGGTTTCTTTTTGGTGTGACGCCACAAGTCATAAAATATGGGTATGTCAATAGACGTGGTGTTAGAAAAGTACAGTTTACTATGAATCAAGTGCGTAAAAATATGTTTTTACTTATCCAAGAAGTACTAATTGTAGTGTTTTGACTGTTTTGTGGAGCTTGATGCCTTTTTTAATTGAGCGATGACACGGGAGTCGGACAATTTAGCCATGATGCAGTCATGATGACAGCATTTTTTAACAACAATCATGATTTCATAAGTGCAGAAATTAAAGGGTCAAAGACTATGACGTTTTCAAGTGCATTTATAATAAATATTATTTTAATTATCGTGCAATCAAAAAGTTTTCATATTAAAGTATCCCAACATAATATTAGTCCAATGAAGTTGTGCTCGGCTTATAGGGGCCGCAAAAAAAATTCCAAACAGGATGATTTTTTCAGGTTTGGTTGGGGACTGTCTTCTGAGTATTCAAGCAAAAGATCACATTCGAACTCCTGGTACGATTTGCGCTATAGGGGTGATTTCCTAAACATTTTTTAAGAGCAAAATTACCTTAATAGAAGTTGTAGAGGATCAAATTATGAACAACTTTTCTTTATAAATTGTTTTTGTATCTATTAATTAACGAGTTACTGCGCATTATGTACAGGGGTGGTCTTGTAAACAAGTTTTTACAAAAAAAATTTATAATGAAAAGTTGTTCAGAATTTGATCCTCTATAACTTCTATTAATGTAATTTTTTTGTAAAAACATGTTTACAAGACCACCCCTGCAGCGTGCGCAATTTTTGTCACATCATGCGCAGTAAGTCGTTAAGTATTAGACCCAAACAACACCAAATGGGTTAATAAACGTTTTGATTTCGTTTATGCGACTGGTATATATAACGTTTATCGCAACCTATATTCAACGTTCGAATGTCCGCGCGACAAACGTATATATTTGTCTTATCATATATTAAATATAGACGTTTTTAAAAAACGTATATATATATATATATATATATATATATATATATGGCACAACATATTCTAAATATATACGTTTTAAGAAAACGTTATATTGTTGTCACTCCATATACGAGATATATACTTTATGTGGAACGTATTCCATATACGTCGATAATACGTATGATGTAAAGGTTTTCCTCACGGTTATGAAAAACCTTTTTTGCAGTTGCTGGTAAACGTGTAATAAACCTTTATTATCCACTGTAATTCATACATATATAGGGTATCCCTGTATGGAATATCTAATACTTACAAACTTTTTTATTTTCAATTTTTTGAGAGTCATTTTTTATAGTGTTGCTTCAGCTTATCAAACTTTTTTTGACAATGCCAAAATTTAGTTAATATATTCAGAGAATATAAATATCTGACTTCACGTAAGGTGGACATATTTCAAATTAAAAATATAGAAGTTTCAAAGCCTCATAAAGCTGGTAAACTATCTAGTTAAAAGGAAATTAGATGTAATCGTAAATTATAATTGTTTTCATTTAAATTATTTTCTTTTGAAAATCTGAACTTTTTCTGAAGAATTTAGTTTTTCTGAAAAAATTTAGAATAAAAAGATAGAAAATATCGAGAGATTTTTTAAAGGGAATTCACCCTTGTATATTTGTTAATGAATATACGCTATAAGTTCTTTAAACCTTAAACCTTTTCTTATATTGTTTTATAAACTAAGAGCTTATTTAATAAATGATTAAATAGTTTTCATCACTTTATTTTTACCAAAATTACCTTAACTTTCAAAGTTTAAATGGGAAATTCTGTTATACAGTATTATAGACTAATCGATTTCAAATAACTTTGCAAGTCAAATCATGTCTTAAATCAGAAATCATTTGATGATCTCCAATTTTTTAAAAGTACATATTTTAAACCTCCTACCTCTATATAACTACTGATATTAAGGAAAAATAATTCAATTGTATATATGTATGCGGATAGTAATTTTTTAAAAATATTTATTATTTAGTATTAGCTTTTTTATATTATATTAAGCTTTACCTATTCTGCGGGATTGGCTAAATACCTAAAACTATTTTATCATTTATTATTTCACCCTTGGGGATCTAGGATGTTTGACAACGGTAACAAAACACAACATTGTTCATTATTCTTTACTAAAATCCAAAAATAGAGTCTATTTATTATTATTATTGTAACTATAGCGGCTTTTGGTAAGCTTCAACCAATCTTGAATCGTCCCTCTAATTTTATTATCACTGGTCTCACCCACGCCTTCAACGCTAGCCATGCAGAGTTTTATACCTTCTGTGATAAAAAAAATGCAGTTACTATGAAATCGCTCAGATAAACGACAATTCTTGCCAATCACAAGTTGGTTCATTCTTGTAACTTTAACACACTACAACGTGATAACTCAAGGATAAGGGCTGCTCATCAACATAACACTTGCTGAATTTCAATCAAATAATATATATACAAAAACAAACAAGTAAATATTCTTTGTTTCGGTCACAAGGCCACACTACTAAGGTTGGCTACCACCACACGAAACAGCAATTAACACGACGATCCGCGGTTGCTTACCAGCTGTACTTTTGAGACAATGAGAGAGATGCATATATTTGTGAGAAATGCTTATGTATTCTGCAACAAAGACAACAATACTAACCCGATTGCTGGCGACTGCGCAATCAATGCAGATTGATATACGTTTAAAAACTGTATATTATAAACTACAATATTACTGAACAAATGTTTTCATTCATCATTTGTCTATAACAAATTTTGATTAATGTAAATATTTTACTCGTATTTCCAGATAGTGTTATAATCTTGGAATTTTTAATTGCAATTGTTTATGACACGCCTATAAAAAATACGATAGAACACGTTTATGAAATACGGCAAAGATAGGCTAAAAAGTATATAAAAATATATGCAGGTACGTTATTACTACATAGACTTAAATGTGCGTGAAAGTGTTTCTATAGATATGGAGGCAATAGGTGATTGTTCCATTTGCGAAAAGACGCTTCAAGAAGGTGAAACTGTGCGTGGTGAATTTAATAGGCGTTAGCAAACCTCGACAGGACGACAAATATAAACAGCTTCGAAATATTACGGCTAGATATATCAAATTCAATCTTGGCTAGGAGAAAAGTTGGAGCCAACGGAATGAGGTTGAGAGAAAGTGGGCAATATCTTAACTCTCATTTACACCACGAAGTTACCAGCACCAATTTCTACTCTTCGGCTAGTATCCTGCAACTGCAAAAAGGGTTGCGGAAAACGATGTGTCTGTGTTAAGGTTCGATTGCGCTGCTCAACAATATGCTCTAATTGCCATGGGAAAGGATGTCTAAATTCCGAATTTGAAGAACTGTTTGTCGATAAAGAGCCCTCTGATGAGTAAAATTGGACAGAATTTTAGTGGAACAGGCCTACAGGGTAAACTACTTAAAAAACGCACCGAGAGTTAAAATAGAAAAACGCATCTTTGTGGAAAAAAGGGGAAAATAAATAAAAATCACTTGCGTCTCCTACGGACATTCCCAGCTTCCTCAATCTACCCGCAATATCGGCGAATAAAATAAACATTATTAGCAATACGGAATTGCCGAAAAACCCTCTTATACCAAATATCACGAATTCAGAAAATATGCCAATTACAGCCCTGCAAGCACAGGCCGAAGTCTTAGATAAACAACAGGCTACCGAAAAATTAATTGTCGAACTATTACAAAAAGGGGAGAAATAACGGTGGACAACAATTCCATTATTTACAATAAAAACGTACTAGCGATGGGCACCTCCCCACGAGACATCGAATCGAGAAACAACGATTTCCATACGCCTATGGACCGAAACTGTCTTAAACAGTCCCGAGGGTTTCAAATCACCCAGAAAAATAACTAAACTGGCGAATATTCTAGGCGCTGCGGCACCTACTGACATTATTCAAACTAAAAATAGATTTAACATATTAGAAGAGGAGGAGCCAGCTTCACAACAATTAATTACACAAAAAGCGGAACAATCCATGCAGCCCAAGATGCCGAAAAAGTCAATTCAAAAAGACATAACTATAAAAAATTCTCCCATTGTATTAAAGGCATAGCCACGTCGCATGAAGCTTTGGTAACTGAAATAAAAAAGTTTATCAATCAAGGATTTTTTATTAAATATGCTGCAAAAAGCATCCTTGTGCATATTTCAGATCCTGGCGAATATAATAACTACAAAAGATGTCTCGTCGAGCAGGATAACATTGAAATTCACATGTAAATGACACGAACGGACAAAATGCATGCTTTCGTGCTCCGTGGAATGCAGGACAGCTCTAAGTGTGCTGAAATGAGCAGGAAGAGATCCATAGCCTATATATATCAAGGAAACTTTCAGGATGAAAACTAGATTCAAATCCCTGTACCTTGTAATAACAAATAATAATATTACATTAAAAACCCTACAAAATAAGACTAGATTCCTCCTACACACGAAAATTGAATGGGAAAAGCGGACCAATGAGCAGCCCATTATGCAATGCAGAAGGTACCGGTGAGAGCACGCTGCCTCTAATTGTCAGCGACAGCCCAAGTGTGTAAATGTAAAATGCGCCGCCGAACATTGAACGTATCAATGTACGAAAGCTAAAGAGGATGTACCTAAATATGCAAACAGTGGTGGGGAGCACACAGCATGCAATTTAAGCTGCCCTGTATACCTATTTAGGCTACAGCAGATGAAAAATGATAACGCAGCAAAAGATGACGCAACAATGTATCCCGGCACCTACGCCACAAACAAATATTTGGAAAGACCCTCAGGTAGCCCGTGACAAAAAGGTAAATAACGAATCGACAGAAACTGTACAACGAACCAAAGTCACACCGTCGAATGTAGGCCAGACAGCCGCTGCAATGTCGGCAGATTTCAATAAAATTATACACGAGCTTAACAGGCTTAACCAAAAAATAAACTTAGGTGAAATCATTGTCGCAATTTAGCAACTAAATTTCATGCTTGAAAACGTTAGTGAACCCATGCAGGCGATAGTTACGCTGCAGGAATTTGCAAGAGATGTTCTACCCAATTATAACAATTTAAACCTTAGGCTACCTTAATAATGAAAGTTAGCCTTTGAAATAGCAATTCACTGAAAAATAAATTGAGAGAAGTTCAGTTCTATCTGGTGGCTGAGCAAATTGATATACTTATTGTAATAGACACACAATTAAAGCCAATGGATAGGATTCGACTTCCAAATTATAATGTTTTAAGAAATGATAGACTACAAAATCGGGGCGGCGCGACGGAGTGGCTATGTTCATCAAAAAGAGCATCCCATTCCACCGTCTCGACGATATACAGGGGGATATCGATAGCATACTTATTAAGCTTATTGATGGGACCGTCCTGGGGGAGGGGGGTTGCAACTCGCCCACCCACAGGATTGCCAGGCATGAACTCGTGCGACTTTTTGATGATAATGTGGTTATACTGGCTGGCGACCTCAATGCGAGACACGGCAGCTGATATATCTTACGAAACAACGGTAACGGCAATGTGGTACATAAAATCCGAGGGACTTGCACTAATTACGCAAGTGACAAGACTACGAAACAGACAGTTCTTCGGCCTTATGAGGAGGCCGAAATGAAACGGAATAAACCTTCACACAACCCTCCAAGTTACCAGCCCTACTATGCACAATGGCCAAAGTAGCCGAACGAATTATTTTAGAGCTGTTGAATAATTTTAAAAAAATATCATTCCCAAAGAGCAATTTGATTTCAGAATCGGACACAATATTACTTTAGCTATATCTAAAATTGTGCAAGATGGTCTCATAGGTTTCACGAAGAAACAATGTACCACATTGCTGTTGCGTACGATACGGTGTGGCATAACGGCCTCATCTAAAAGCTTAAAGAGGTGTGCAAGGTGCCTTTGTACTTTGCAACCCTTATAAATTATTTTTATTATGGACAGATATATTTCTGTAAGAATCAACAATGAGTACTATATCCGGACTAGGTTGTCAGCGGGAGTTCCTCAAGGGGCAATCCACTCTCCCCTCCTATATAACTTATTCCTTTCCGATATCCGTACTTACTCGAATACCTCCTTACTCCTTTATGCGGATGATGCCGTCATCTGCGGGCGGTCGTTCTATGCACAGACGGCCGCAAATAAGATTCGGTATCATTTCATAAAACTGACTGACTTCTACAACATGTGGAAAATACGGATTAACGAAGATAAGACTCAGACTATTACTTTACACAGAAAATATACGAACAGTAATACTATAACAAAACTTAAAATAAATAACAAAATGATTGGGGAACGAAATACGGTCAAATATCTGGGGGTAACCTTAGATAAGAAGCTGTATTTCGGACCCCGCATCACACAAACTATAAAAAAGACCCACGCGACATTAAGCAAATTATACCCTTTAGCTAACAGACGATGTAGACTGACAAGGTGGTAGATGGTGGACAACAACATCGCCTTATGTAAGGCAATCTTGAGACCTATTATGACATATGCCCGAGCGTCATGGAACCTCATTTCAGACGCGCAGCGCAAAAGACTTCAGTCACTACAAAACAAATTGTTACGATTACTTCCCAACGCGGACAGGTACACTCCGATTGTCGTATTGCATGAAAATGCCAAAATCTCTGTGATCAGGGATTACAGCGATGATATGGCGCAAAAATTCTTCGCAGAAAAGATTCATCAATCGGAGATGACACGAGACATCACAGACAGGAGACAACATAATGACCCACGGCACGCACACAGACTTTTACATCAGACTGCCGATTTATAAAGAAAGACGGTAACATTAGGAACATACATATAACATTTAACATTACATAACAGACTTTTACTGACAGCCTCAAGTTATTTTATTCTGTTGGCAATCTAGCGGCCGGCTGGCCTGTTTCATATTAGAAACAATATCTGTAACGGGTCGGTTTTGATGAAAGATTGTAAAATGAAATAAATAACACAGATAAAATACTATACTGAACTCTGTGTATATAATATAAATAAAAATATTTTAATTGGTTAAAAATTGTAGCTTTCTCTCTATGCATACCTAACGAGGTGGGTTTGAATCCCACCTACTGCAAAGTAATTTTCAAATACAAAAATACAAAAATTATCCCCAAGAAGTGGTTTGGATCCCACTATAAACTGTAGGGCCCCTTCTCCTTTACTCAGACAAACCTAGATCTCCTATACTTAAGAGAGTCACTCACATTTTAAAACATTTAAACATTTATTTATGGCAGTGCACCACTTTTGTCATCTTTGGAATATCCTGGAACATTAAAGAATACTTTATTTGATAGTTTTTATGGTGGTACTTTTACATTTAGGCACAATACAATATTTGTAACTCATAATTATGTTACTCACTAGATCATTAACCAAATAATAAAAGCACAAACAAGAAGTTGATGTAGATTCACCTAGTAGATAGTACACAAAAGTATGACGTCACAGTTATTTTGTTGAAGAAAATAGTTTTTTGCTTTATTAAAATTTGAAAACTCCAAATTTTACATTTTTATAAATGTTTTTTGGTGCTTTATCAATTTTCATTTTAAAAGAAATCATGCAGCTTCCTCATTTACATTTGACGTTTGAAGAAAAAATAATATGTTTTATAACGAGTAAAGTGATTTCTTGTGTATTGGTTGTTCTTGCCGGACTTGCTTCGCTTGTCTCTCAAGTACATCTTTGGCACAAAAATGTTGCTACTCCATATAAAACAATAAAAATACAATAAAAACAATAAATGCTAATAAAGGCTACGATTGGTCATGTAAAGACTGCCGTACTATTGGCAATGATCTAAAAGAATTGAAAGCGTTAATCATAGGCCTGAGGGATGAGATTCACTCACTAAAGGAAGAAAATTCCAAATTTGTTGGTTCATTTAAAAACAACATAAATTTTGAGGAAGTCATAGCTGAGATAAACGACCGAAACAGTCGCAAGTGTAACATCGTTGTCTTTGGAGTTGAGGAACAGGATCAATCAGGAGCTGAGGCATCAATGAAAGAAGGCGATAAGAATACGGTAATTAACGTGATTAATACAATATGTCCAAATAATGAGGCGGAATGCATGGAATTTACCCGTTTAGGCAAATATCAGAGCACAAAAATACGTCCCATTAAGGTGACACTCAGCAACGACAAGCAAGTACTTTCCGTTATACGAAATGCTAAGAATTTACGTAACAACAGAGATTATCGTCATATCTCAATTTCGTACGATCGCACCAAGCGCCAAATTGAATATTATGAAACCCTTAAAACTGAACTGGATGAACATCGTAGCCAAGGAGAACATGATTGTAAAATTAAATATTATAACGGAGTTCCTAAAATAGTATCAAATTTAAACTAATATCGTCCGACAGTGCTAGTGATTTATTAATTAGTTACCAAAATGTAAGAGGACTAAGAAGCAAAATACAAAAATTCTACACTACAGTTTCGGAAACTGAATTTGATATTGTTGCGCTGAGTGAGACCTGGCTGCAACAGCGAACTTTTCCCTCCGATATATAAGTGGACAGATGTGACCGTAAGTTGAATCGTACAAATCTTACTACAGGTGGGGCGTACTCTTAGCTTGCAAAAACGTTTTAAAAAGTGAAAAATTAGATCTATCTCATCTTGAAACCAATTTTCCTTTTCTGGACATTATACGACGTAAGTGCACAATGAATGGCAATGTGATTTTTATAGTAGTTATATATATACCTCCTACCACCACATTTCAATGCTATGAACAATTTTTTGAGACTCTTGAGTTGTTGAATTTATTATATAATCAAAATATTTTAATCATAGAGGATTTCAATAATCCAAATTATTGCAACAATGACAGCAGTAAGAAAACAATATGTATAAATAATTTCTCCAGCTTTTTCAACTTATGCCAGTTTAATAACATAACCAATGTCAATGGTAGAATACTCGACCTAGTTTTCTCGAATTTGAAATGTGAGACTATGCGCAATAATACTCCTTTTGTAAAAGAAGATGCATAACATCCTGCACTATTTATCTCAATTGAAAAAATGTCAAAACCTAATAACTTTCATTCCAACCTAACACGGAAAGCATATAACTTTAGGAAGACCAATTTCGCAACTTTATATGATGCGTTTTTTAATGTCGATTGGTCTTTTGTAAATAACTTCTCGGATGTAAATATTGCACTTGACGCGTTGTACAGCAAATTGTATGAAATATTGGACGCCCATGTCCCTCTTTATAAAAAGGCAAACAAAAAATATTCCAAGTGGTATACGTTGGAGATAATTTCTAATATAAAAAGAAAGTACAAATATTACAAAAAATATAAAGAAACAAAGGATAATTTTTATTTGGAACAATTTAAACATTTAAAATCTGTAATAAAGAATCAAATCAAAGCTGTTCAATCGTCTCTAATTGTAGATCCGCAAAACTTTTGGTCACACATACAGTAAAAAAATAATAATTCTAGAATTCCTGGTAAAATGTTTTTTGAGAGTGAAGCGTATGATAATCAGCAAGACATTGTCAACGTATTCGCTGAATTTTTTAGCAATATATTTGCGCCAACTGATAATCAAATAAATATACATTTTAGAAATGAAACAACTTCCTAATACAATAATAATGTACATATTGATATGATAAATGTAGACGAAATATACGATGCGATCAAAAAACTCAAAAACAAATTAACCTCTGGTCCCGATTTAATTCCATCGTTTATGGTCAAAGATTGCGGTTATATTTTAGCTGAGCCGTTATGTCATTTGTTTAACATGTCTCTACGATTAGCTACTTTTCCCAGTAAGTGGAAGCTTGCTAAACTCTGCCCTATATTTAAAAGTGGTGATATCACAAAAATTAATAATTACCGCGGAATATCCATCCTATCTAATTTTGCAAAGGTTTTTGAAATAGTCTTATATAATCGTATCTACCTTTCAACTAATTACATTTTATCTCCCTTTCAACATGGATTTGTTAGTAATAGATCTACCGTTAGTAATCTCGCTACATTCTCTTATTTTATGAGCAAAGAACTCGATAATAAAAGTCAGGTGGATGTGATATATACGGACTTTTCAAAAGCCTTCGATAAGGTCGACCATAACTTATTGTGTGACAAACTTAAATATTGGTTTCAGCAATCAACTAGTTTTGTTCTTTCAATCCTATTTCTATAGACGTGAACAGTTTGTTACATACAATGGTTTTAACTCTCAGATGATTATTGCTACCTCTGAGGTCCCCCAAGGCTCCAATCTTGGTCCATTGTTCTTTCTGTTATTTATTAACGGTTTATTTAACAATATTAGTTGTAATAAATTGTGTTTTGCCGACGACTTAAAAATCTTTACGAATATCCATACCATCGAGGACTGTATACGCCTACAAAACGACTTGAATAGTATTAAGGTTTGGTGTGATGTCAATAAACTGCATTTAAATGTTTCGAAATGTAAAGTAATGACTTATTCTAGGAAACAATTAAATATAACTTATGAATATACTATTGATGGTAATACTTTAGTCAGAGAAAACACAATAAAAGACTTAGGGGTGATTTTTGATTCACAAATGACTTTCATCCAGCATATAAATACAAAAACGTCTGAAGCAGTTAAAATGCTTGGATTTATTATACGCAATTGTTTATCGTTTACTAATACCGCTGCTTTAAAAACACTATATGCCTCATACGTAAGATCTAAACTGAAATACGGGGCTTTAATTTGGAATCCTTACTATTTATTATTGCCACAAATATCCCTTAGAAAGCGTGCAAAGAAGATTTTAAAAATTTTTGTATTTTAAGACTACAGATAATTATCCTGAGCGGGGAATAGATAATAATTATTTACTCCAATGTTTTAACCTCCAATCCTTAGAAACTCGTCGTAAATACAACTCCCTATCTTTCCTTCACAAACTGTTACACAATGAAATCGATTGTTCTGACCTCCTGGCTGCATTAAATTTTTTAGTTCCAAGGCAAGAGTCGAGGCAGAATCTCACATTTCATATTGATACAGCTAGGACAAATGTGTTTTTTAATTCACCAATACACACAATGTGCATTAATTTCAACAGCATTAGTCATTTATGCGACATTAACCAATGCAATTTAATCAAACTAAAAAATATATGTTACAATCAGGTTTAACTACACACTAATATTTTTAGATGCCATTATGTATGTATTCTTACAATTAATTAAAACTGAGATATTTTAGCTCTTCAAATATTTAGATGTAGGTAATTTATAATTTTTATATTAACTGTTTTTAAACTCTCACTTGTCATATGTACGCTATACTTCTTTACATTTGTGGTCTCTATTGTGTTTTTTCTTATTGTATTTGTTTCTTTTTTTCTTCTCATACTTTTAGCTATTACATTAGTTAGTAGTACTATATTTTGTACACTTCAAAGTGTCCTGTAATTGGGCGTGAGCCTGTTGGACAATAAACGATTATTATTATTATTATTATTATTATTATTAATATACTATTTATTTACACATTGTAATTCAAAAACTATTTTGCAAAAAAAGTCTCTAAATTTTCTAAATTCCTTGGATTTATAAGCACTTGCATTGAATATTCAATTTATAGTTAACTTAAAAATGGTTGCATTTAGTGACTGCTAACAAGTAAAGTTACTGGAACGCATGCCTGAGAAAGTTACCACATTATACTGCAAAAAAACTTAACTCTTTAATGGCCTATTTATTAACTGGCAATATTTAATCGAAATATGTTTGACTAAATCAACATATTAATGTTTTTATCAGTATTGTCTTACTATAAGTAATTTAGAATAAATGAAACGTATCGAAACGAAGCGTCATTGAACATCATTACTAACTCTTCAAATCTTCTATTTCAGTAATCTTGGCTCGAGTAAAACGGGAAAGGATCTTCAACGAGACGAAAATCTATAAAGTAAGGGTGAGGAAAGAATACAAAATAACCGACAAAGGAAGGCTTGCCCTCAAATCTGGCCGTCTTATCACTTCAATATATGATTCAATGTGCGGTATTCAACTGCAAGCAGGCAAACTGTATGTTTTAACAGGTCGAATTTATAGCCTGAAAGCTCATATTAACTTGTGTAATATGGCGGAGGAATGGCAAAACTTCACAAGGAGGCAGAGAAAGGGTCTAAAGATGCTATACCGACAGGGATGTTCGTGTCAAATTAAGCCTTGTAGAGGGAAGAGATGTTACAGGCAAGTGGATAGTTGTAATTGGTCCAACGATTGCGAGACTAAACAGGTAAGATTTTAGTTTAAAGTTTGGGGTTTATGCGGCTTTACGCTAATTCTTGGTTTGCTTTGCACATTATTATCCATATTTAACAAAGATTTAGGTGCTTTATAAAGTTTGTTAATTACTTGTTTGCCGAACAAGTACATAAACTGAAGCCCCAAATATTTTTTAATATACAAGGTGGAACAAAATTGTTCCATTGTTCTGTAATTTTGTAAACATGCAAAGTTGATACGACCGAATCATCATAAACACTTTTTCAAATAATTCTAAAAGAAGAGTGGTGTTTTGGAGATAATTAGAGATAGATAAGATAAGGTAATGAGATAGAACATGGTTACACAACCACTATTCTGGTAGAAGGATTGGCCCGGGTGTAGATGCACCGATCAAGTGGCCTGTTCGGTTTCCTAACCTAACCCCTCTTGATTTCACTGTGTGGAGAGAGTTATCTAAGATCACGAGTTTATAATACTCAAATTGACACGATTGAACAGTCGTGGGAAAAATCGATCAACAGTTTACAATGCTACAGAACGATGAAGGAATTTGACGAGGTAGTCAACGTTGAGAAGGAAAAAAATAAAAAGAGAAAAAAGGAAAAAAAAAATTAACTAAATATTTAGCCGCTTAGACTTACGGGAAATCTTAAACTTACCAATGGACATTGACTTTGAAGGAATACTTAGCTCGTTGTTTTAAGTTTTAAGGAGTCCGCTGCTACATTGGCTGGAGCACTGAACTCTATTACAGTAAATGGAATGCCAATGCCCACAAAAATTTCTACGTACAATTGAATATCGCGCAAGTATGGCGGCCACATAGTAGTGCGCAATCGCACTATGAAATACGTCAGGGCCGGCCTTATTTTTATTGCGTGTTTCATATTTTTAACTTTTTTTAAAAATCGCATAAATAAATATAACAATTCATTTGCCTTGATAGTTATAAAAAAATCAAAGTTATCGTTATTCCCAAAACAATCATTTTATTTTCAATTTCTTGTAGCAAATTTCGAATATGTATAATCATAAGTTCAATATATAGTTCACAAAAAACAGTCATATATTTTCTATCTCTGGGGTCGAAATATGATTTTAAAATTAATAAAAGCTAAAATTGAAGCCTGAAAAAAACCTATGCTTTTTTTCTACGATCAATCAGTAAATATATGAGTAGGTACTAGTGAATTTTTATTGAAAACTAAAATCATGCATTTTATATTCACAAATATGTTTCAATTGACAAATGAAATGAAGAAAAGGTAACAATTAACTATTTTCAAATACTTGGTGTGGTATTATTATTTGAATTTCAAGATAACTTAGCTTTTTTGTTTAAGATCATGCCTTGATATATAAGTGATAGATTGTTTTACTCGTTTGTTTATAAAAATATGATATACTCATGAGACAATGAATTGTAAAAGAATATGTAAAGGTGTTTACGTAAAACTTCCTTCTCTATTTGCAAGAGAAAATTAAAGTATAATGTCCATTTATATTTTGACTAAAAGTATGTGGTTTCATCCCCGGTAGTAGTGTACATATACCAAATGTTTACTTGCTACATTAAATAACTTTTCTGACAAAGTAACTGAATAACTAAAATTCGTAATATACTTCGTTTGAAACGTGGAAAATCTGATAAAATCTTATACTGTCCTTTTGACAAATACAATGTAAACATGAACCAAGGGAAGCAACAATTTTCTTACTTTTTATTAAGTATTTTGCACTGAACTCTATTGCTTTATTTTCCTTGATTTTTTTAACATCGGTCTATTTCCGCTACCAAGGGCAAGAACAAATACCAGGAGACAAGCTATACCCTCAAACTGGAAATTTTGCCAAACCTCTATCAAAGAGTAGGGATTTTTTTTTTACTTACCTAGTATTTAATGGTCAGGGGATTAACTGTTTTACATACCCTCCCAAAGATGGTATATCCACTACACAATCCCCATCTAGAATTAAATAGCATTTGTTAATATACTGAAATACAAGCCGCTAGAAAGTGAGTCAAAGCTGCGCTCGTCCTTAACTGTTCTGTTATAATAGATTTCAGTGGTATCTTGCCATGGTGTGCAAAAAATATTTAAAAATTTTAATAAATGAAACTTCTGCTTAAAAATAGCAGAACTTGTTTTCTGAATATGTCTGTCTCGCTAGTAAAATATATAAATTAAAACAACATTTTTAAATAAATTATTACATAATTAAAAATATAAATTAGTTGTAAAATTTCAGGAAATTCTCTTTTTATTCACAAAACGCTTTGTTATATGTCAAATATTGTCATTTCTGTTTGTAATACACAAATAATTGAGATGCCTTGCTGCCGCACTCTATTAACTTATTAGTAATATACTTGAGTGTTCCTATTGTCAACTTTACCACATTGGCTGACTGGACTCACATTTCACAGTTTGAACTTGCTTGTTTCATAAAATTGTAATATTAATTTACAAAAAGTATGATAATGTTATGTGTTTTCAAAAAGATTTTGGAATCAGTATTATTATCCCGAATATGTTGGATACGTATTTATATTCATACTATTCACAAATAATAAACTTAAAAATCGCAGCAATGAAAAAATGTGAGGTTACAATATTTTGCATCCTGATATCTCGGGAAGTATATACAGCCTATTTTTAATAAAAATTCGTGTTTAAGTAGGCAAAAGTACTCATTTTAAAAGAAAAAAAATCCAAAATCGGACTGTCTTGCCAATATTTAGATGGTAGCTTATTTTAATACAACAGACA
This sequence comes from Leptura quadrifasciata, assembly GCA_963675555.1. Lineage (NCBI taxonomy): Eukaryota > Metazoa > Arthropoda > Insecta > Coleoptera > Cerambycidae > Leptura > Leptura quadrifasciata. The sequence goes on from OY776677.1 coordinate 40,810,825, forward strand.
AAAGTTGAGTAGGTATACTTACTTAAAATATAACAAACTCGGGATTTCGTCCCGGTTCTTACAAAACAGTACCATACAAGTGCGCACCTATTGTCTCAATTAAGATACACACTGTTTATAAGTCACAAAATTATATACAAAATAACCAATATATCTCACAACTTTTCGCAAACGAAAGGATAAAATCACGAAGACCGACTCTGTAATTCGCATTCAATTTAAGACCTACGCTTTAGAAACAAATAAAACACAAACTTGCGTCAGCGCATAACTTCCGTACACAACTGTTTGAGTCAAGCTCCGACATATTTTAACCTCTCCACAATAAAATTGTGAGAGGTTACTAAATTTGGTTCAAAAACGAAAATTGAGATAACATCAAATCTTTACGTTTTGAGGTCCTGGGAACCCAAAAACCTTTTTAACCTTAGATTTCCTACTGCGTCGGCGCTTGTCTGTGCATTTTAAATCGCATGATTATCACATTTTGTTTACGCGCATATGCCTATAATGGCGTTCCATTTACTGTAATAGAGTTCAGTGGGCTGGAGCTGATAAATCTTCGTTGATTATGCGGCAATAACATCAGATGGTGGAAACGAGAGATTAATTGGGTATCATCTGCGTAATAATGATATTTCCAATGTGAGATAAAGGTTCGAAAATGTATTGTGTAAATAGTATATAGAAGTGGACCTAAAATTGAGCCTTGCGGAACTCTAGAAGTCACTACTGTTTTCAGTGAATATTTGTCATCCACCTCAATTTAAACGAAGTACTAGAAATCGGCAGCTACTGGAAGCGGCTGGAACCTCCCCACTCGGTGGATCTTTGAAGCTGAAAAGAGCATTAAATTGTGTAACAAAACGGCACTAAATGTAATCCAATCTCATCCAAAACATTTTCAGATCTTCTGGGGCACTAAAAAGCCCTCAACTTAATGAATTTACAATCATCTATGCGAGTTATTACCTACATTATCGCTCGTTGAATAATATACTATTAGGATATTAACAACTTTAACATCACTTGAACGACTAAGAAAGTCTAGTTATCCTAAATACTACGGATTTGTAAAGCAACAAACTGAAAATTGGCAAAGTGATAATCTATAATAAATTCACCAACGAAGGTACAGAAAGCATATGATATTGATATTGTTACATCTACCTTTAAAGTTTGTGACAATCCACTAAAAATTACAAATGTGCCGAAATCTTATTAACATGACATGACACCAACGTTATCGGATGACAAACGATGACAATGACAATCATCAAAATTTGCTTATTGCAATCCGATCGCTCGCGGCTGTCTTTGTTAAATCAAACATTAGCATTTCAGTAATTTTACTAGATTTTAGAGGAATATTTGTAGTTTAATTCTTCGATTTGTCTGTATATATATTTTAAAAAAAACGGCACTAAACGTAATCCGCTCTACTTCTAGAGCAGTGAAGAACCCTCACACGTGAATTGACACGTGATGTGACGAGTTTCACGATGTAACTGCTACGCGCATCGATCATGTCATGTGAAATGCGATCTATGCCATATTTGCTTTGTTTTTAATTTTTTTCACGGAAACCAAATCGAAGGGGCGGAAGTGTGATATATCGTTGAAATCAGAATTTTAACTGCTTTTTCATTGCAAATTGAAAGTAAATATAAAATAAACAACTTGTTGCGTCAAAATGGCACTAAAAGTAATCCGATCTCAACCAAAACCTTTTCAGATCTTCTGGGACACTAAAGAAACGCACACGCAATGTTTCATTCAAATCCGTTCAATAGTTTCGGCGCTATCGCGCTAACACACATACACACACACAGACATTTTTCAAAAACCACTTTTTTGGGTGCCTAGGACCTCAAAACGTAAAGATTTGATGTTATCTCAATTTTCGTTTTTGAACCAAATTTAGTAACCTCTCACAATTTTATTGTGGAGAGGTTAACCTTAGATTTCCTACTGCGTCGGCGCTGGTCTGTGCATTTTAAATCGCATGATTATCACATTTTGTTTACGCGCATATGCCTATAATGGCGTTCCATTTACTGTAATAGAGTTCAGTGGGCTGGAGCTGATAAATCTTCGTTGCGGCAATAACATCAGATGGTGGAAACGAGAGATTAATTGGGTATCATCTGCGTAATAATGATATTTCCAATGTGAGATAAAGGTTCCAAAATGTATTGTGTAAATAGTATATAGAAGTGGACCTAAAATTGAGCCTTGCGGAACTCCAGAAGTCACTACTGTTTTCAGTGAATATTTGTCATCTACCTCAATTTAAACGAAGTACTTTGAACAAATTGGTCAAAGAAACTGGCTTTCGGTGTGTAAAGCTAAATTTTATTTCTACAGGTTTTAGTGTAGTTATATTTTGGTATAGTTTCTCAAAAAGGTCACGTAATAATGTGTAGAAAAACGAACGAGATCATTATCTGGATGCGACGTTTCCTGCGAGTAATCCGAAATTATTGCAAAGAAGGCAAGAAATTGTACTTCTTAGATGAGACTTGGGTGAACGCTGGCTATACTGTAACTAAAGTATGGAAGGACACAGCAATTTTGAATCCGAGGCAGGCTTTCATCCAGGGATTAACGGTAGGGTTAAAAGATCCATCAGGCCAAGGAGATCGTCTTATAGTGTTTCATATAAAACTTGAGGACGGTTTCGTTGAAATAGTTTGCTCTGCCTTCAATCTAAGAAAACAGGAGACTACCGTGAAGAAATAAATGGCGAAGTTTTCAAAAATTGATTTGCTCAAATTCTGGGACGCTTGGCCGAATATTCTGTGGTTGTGATGGAAAACGCTTCCTATTATATTAGAAATACGAAGAATATTCCTAATTCTGGGAAGAAAAAAATTTTAGTTTAATAAAACTAAAAAAACGCGCTTTAATAGCAAGCCGAATTAAAAAGTAAAAAATAATGTTTAAATATTAAGATTTTGTTCAACAGCGATAGAAAGTCCACTAACTCAATATAATTAAATGATTTTTAATAAGTTTAAAATAAGAATGAAGTGATTGACAAAAAAATCATTTTATTGTAAAAAGCTTGCTTGATATCAATTGTTATAAATATTTTATTGGTAGCTATTGATAAAAGTAGAATTATAAAAATATAGTAAAAAGCACCCCACGCTTTTTGAATAAAATGATTTTTTTTGTCAATCATTTTATTCTGATTATAAACTTATTAAAAATCATTTAATTATATTGAGTTAGTGAACTTTCGATCGTTGTTGAACAACATCTTGATATTTAAACATTATTTTTTACTTTTTAGTTCGGTTTGCTATTAAAGCTTGTTTTTTTTAGTTTTTTTAAACTATAATTGTTTTCACCAATTTCCTCTTTTTTAATTGTCTGTAACGTATTTGCCATTGTATGAGCCCTTGTTAAACGCTAGTTCCAACTTTAATACATATATTATGATGTAATATTAATTATGTACTACTAGCGGATACTCAGCGGTTTCGAAAAGCAAGCTGGTATCAGCTGGTTTCTATATCTATTGGTGTTCATGATGATAATTCTAAAATTCACCCAATCCAATATATTGGTGGGAAACATGCCGAGTGATGAATGGCAAGAGGGTGACTAAAAATGTCATGTCGCTAGCGTCAACCTCAGGGAACCGGGCGTACTCTGTTGCATAAAAGCCGCCCTGGGAGGAATGACCGCTTGTAATAAAATATATATTAATAACAGCGGCACCTCCGGCAGGATCTCGACAATAGATTGGTAATTTTTAAAATTTTTATTTTATCCTTGCTAATACTGGTGAGGACATTAGAACAGAGTTGTCAAATTATTGTATTGTCATCGGTCCTTGATAAGTGTGCAAAGTTTCAGTTTAATTTGACGTTTTGAAGTGAGTGAGAATCATGTTCAAAGATTCCATTACAAGCAAACAAACATACAGGTGAAGCTAATAAAAGCGTGTTAAAAAGCAGATATACAAGTCTAGTTGTCAAGTAAGTCGATTATTTACGAAGCAGATATGGTGAGAGCTAAACTCCTGCATCTTGTCAAACAGTCTCTCATTGTACCAAAACATGTATTAGATGAAATGGTAAAAGCACAAGGTCACACAGTTTTGCGATTGCCTCCATATTATTGTTAATTCAATCCTATCGAATTAATACGGGATCAAATAAAGGGAGAAGTCGCCAGGAACAATACCACGTTTAAAATGAAAGATCTTCACCCATTATTTCAGCAAACTATTGGAAATGTTTCTGCTTAAAATTGGAGAGAGGCCATTCGACTTGCGCAAAATGAAGAAAAAATGTGGCAGGTTGATGTTACAACGGGTATTACATTAGAGCAACTGATAATTCATGTGGGAAGTGACTGGTCTTATTCGTCTGAATAAGAAATTGACTAACAGCTGTATGACATGGTATAATTAATTGTGAATAATTATGTAGAAATTGCATTACTAATATTTTGGACAAAATAAATAAATAAAAGAAAATAAATGTAAATTGTTTTATCATACTTATATCATACAAATGTATCGTGTCATTTTCTATATAGAAATCCAATAGTTAGAATAACCGTATACAGATTGGGAAATTGTAGTTCGTTATATGTAAACGTGTAACAGTGCAGGTAAATCACGCCTTGTCGTCAATCAACGCAGGAATTGGGTACATGTTCTGCGCCACGAGGTCTTAGTTTTGATGCGAAGGGTCAATCCATATCTGTTTACTTTTATATGGGGAGGTTACCTGCGCCACGAGGTGCGCTCAAGAATTATGAGGGGACTGGGTGCGTGACCGATATTTCCTATATCACCAACTTCATTTTCTGAATCTGTATATCTGTTTCTAGTTATAAAAAATAAAGAATTTTATTTTTTTTATATTTATTTAAAACTATACATTTTATCACCTTTTTTAATCATTTATTTAATGTTGGCCTATTTCCGCCACTAGGCCAATCAGCGACGCCAGGGGATAAGCTCCTCAGTGTCTGTGTAGGTACTGGGACTCCTAACCTGGAAATTTTGCCGAACCCCCACAGATTGTCGTGGGGTAGGGATCTTTAACGTGCACACATCGTAGATATACGGAACCCACAGTTCTACATCTCTTTCGAAAATGGTGACGCGAGCAGATCCGCTCATCCACTATATCTTATCGACTTGCTGTGACTCGGTTTTGAACCCGGGCCGTCTGCGTTAGAGGAGGCTCCACTGTTCATCACGCCACCAAGCCAACTATTTTATCACCTTAATTCTAAAAATTACATCATCTTTGAATTTTCTCGCATTTATTAATTTGTCGTATGTAAAACTGGTCATTGCATACATGCAGATTACATAAAGTAATGGGGAGTGGCTTAACTACTTCAGTAAATAGAGTATATTATCTCAGTAAAAACTAGAAGAAATTGGATCATATAATCATATAATAGAATTCATGGCATTTTAAAGCACAAAAATATCTAAAGGAACTTGTAATGTTAAAAGTTAAACCATCAGCAACGAAATTAATTACCTAACCTCTAGATCCCAGCTGGAAGCTTCCGCTCTTTTTGGATGTCCTCAGGGAGCTGTACGATTTGCGCTGACTAATCTACTTTTGGTTAAAATGACAGCATAATATTTTGACCTGAATAGAAAATTTTGTCGATTTTTATCAAAAGTAGATGAATATAGTTACCCTGAGGGGTAACGGGGGAAATTTTTGTAAATGTGTTTGCTTACCAAATTATGTTTTTTTATAAATCTTATGCATTGTTTAAAGAGTTACTATTGAGCAGTTGAAATAGATTTTTATTTGATGCTCACTCCGTAAAATAATATTGAGTTAACAGCAGGAACGGACTACAAAAAAAAAATTGTGAAGGGCGTGTGTAAATGAATTTTGTTTATTTTACTGATATAATATTATAATCGTCTGACATACCCTTGATTTCATATATTTTTTTATGCATTGTTTATATTTACGTCCTGGCGGAGTTTAGCTACAGCTACTCTTCCACTTAACCAGGACGGTGAAATGAGATGAACACGGAAACGACCTCTGTTCGGTGAAATACAAAATCTGGTATGGTGGGGGTTTAGAGCTGAGACCCCAGAGGCGTTCTGCACATATTTTTCGATGTGTAAAGTCTCAGGGTTTGATCAGGTCGATTGATACACCCTGTATATTGATTTTTGCACTATTTTGTATCACTTGATTTTGATTAGCACTGGTTTGATTTTTATAGCTATTGTAGGGCCAACGGCTACACCCTGTACATTGCTATTCTTGAAAAAATAACACGGTAGTTTAAAGGAAATACAAAATTATTTATTAAAGATTGTTGAACAGAGTTGAGAAGAATTTATTTTATTTTACAAGTTTCTTTTGAAATTGAAACTAATCGACAACAGAAATTCTGTCTTAAATTGCTTTTAAAATGTATTTAAAAAAAAAATTCAAAATAATTCACTTTGACGATTGAGAAGGGAAAATTGAAAAGGGGGGTCACTTAAGGCGAATTATTTTCGTTAAAAATAAAAAGGGGCCACTTAAGACGAAGTGTAAATATTTAAAAAGGAAGGGGCCACTTAAGGCGATTACTTAAAACTAACTCTTTTTAACCAGGTTTCGGCCTGGGAAGCTAGAATTGAACAGCTCGTCACGAAAAGATTGCAGGGACTGGGAATAAGAAAGTATAGCTAGACGGGAGTATCTACAACATAAGTTAAATAGTAACCGGACCCGTTCAATAGCGTCAACAGCTATTACATAAAAATTCACTTTTGAAACTTATATTTTCCACTAGAACACTACGCGAATACTTAACATTGGAGTCACTGTCAAAACTGAACTTAACTTCGGCTTGTTGCACGCCGGTATTTACACTGTATCGAGAAAGTTTCATTTTTCGCGCCCCGTCGAGCCTCGCATCCCGTTATAAAGAGCTGAAAAGGCTTGGAATCGCTCCGTGCGGGCGAGGATGAGTCATCGATTACGCCATGTTGCGCAATACTGGAAATTTTAAGATTTCGAAGATAAAAGTTATATAGAAAAATCGTCAATGATAATAGGAATTAATTAAAATTAGAATGAAAGTCGGATCTATTTCGGTTTAGAAGTTATTTACGTTTTTATTAGCAAAATCTGACGCGACCCCGTAAGGTATTAACGGAGGTCCGATGTTTAAAAGTTAAAACGATATGAAAATGTTCCCGATAGGTGCGTAGTGTCTGAAGATAAGATATTAAAATGTTCCTAACGGGTACGAGTCGAGTTGAACCGAGATATTGTATGCTTGTATGCTATTATACGAGGAGTGATGAAAATTGGTGAAATTTAACATAGCAATTGAATTGCGGAAATTTGATAAAATGAACTTTTAAGACTTGAGGCACGGAACGTGAATTGAAGTATACAGGGGGTGATCGAAAAGTAATAAGATTAAAACTTGAAATGGATGCAAGAATCGAATGAATTGAAGTTGAATGGTGTGTTTGAAGGTAAGTTGAAGTATACGAGGGGTCGTCAAAAAGTAATAAAATTTTGAAAATGAAATTGTTTATAGAAAATTTACGGATTGAAGCAAGACGTTGAAAATCTGGATATAGACAGTGATTTTGGTTAGGTTGATGAATATACGGAGGCTATATTTTTAAGGGACGTTTTTTGTGAAATTTCTTTTATAAAATGATGAATGTTGGGAGTGTGTTCCCGGTGATTTTACCTTATTTGTGAATTATGTAATGTGCGTGAATTTTTTCTGATTTTGGTGACCTTGGATGTGATTTTTTGGGGTAAACTAGGTCTGGTTAACTTTTTTATCATGGTTTACCATGATGCCTGAACTAATATGAATTTTCTGTTAATTTTGCATTTTTTTATTTCTGTTTTTGACTTTTAGGGGGAATACCCTATAACAGAGATGCCGTTCACCTATCCAAGTGACGGACTCGACCAACGCTGCTTAACTCCGCCGATCGAGGTCTCAGCGCTTAAAGCCATGACGGTACCTCACTTCACATGTTCCAATTTTTTTTTATATAAAAAAATAGGCACGTATTAAAAAACAATGTTGATCGTGGCACTAAAAAGATGAGAACGACATAATAAAAATTTAAATGCGATAAATTATAGTTAAATGTATAACAAAACATTATTTATAGTACAGCGCTAGGTAAAAAACTGAAAACGAGTTATTTCATTGCCCTTCAGAATATGAAACTTTTCCATCAAACTGACTTTATAATTATTTTTTATATAGTTTTTTATAGTTGTTAAATATTTTGTTCCCTTTTAACATTACCTCATTATAAAGTCTCGTCACGATCCATGCATTTCAATAAATGCATGGCTCCAAAAGTTGGAGTATCTGAACACAATTAGTTAATCAATAATCCTTGGCATGTGACACACACATTAGGAAAGAAAATATATATATTTTTCACCCGATGGTATAGCCAATTTTCATAGAAATATTCTGGGACGCTTGGCCGAATATTCTGTGGTTGTGATGGAAAACGCTTCCTATTATATTAGAAATACGAAGAATATTCCTAATTCTGGGAAGAAAAAAATTTTAGTTTAATAAAACTAAAAAAACGCGCTTTAATAGCAAGCCGAATTAAAAAGTAAAAAATAATGTTTAAATATTAAGATTTTGTTCAACAGCGATAGAAAGTCCACTAACTCAATATAATTAAATGATTTTTAATAAGTTTAAAATAAGAATGAAGTGATTGACAAAAAAATCATTTTATTGTAAAAAGCTTGCTTGATATCAATTGTTATAAATATTTTATTGGTAGCTATTGATAAAAGTAGAATTATAAAAATATAGTAAAAAGCACCCCACGCTTTTTGAATAAAATGATTTTTTTTGTCAATCATTTTATTCTGATTATAAACTTATTAAAAATCATTTAATTATATTGAGTTAGTGAACTTTCGATCGTTGTTGAACAACATCTTGATATTTAAACATTATTTTTTACTTTTTAGTTCGGTTTGCTATTAAAGCTTGTTTTTTTTAGTTTTTTTAAACTATAATTGTTTTCACCAATTTCCTCTTTTTTAATTGTCTGTAACGTATTTGCCATTGTATGAGCCCTTGTTAAACGCTAGTTCCAACTTTAATACATATATTATGATGTAATATTAATTATGTACTACTAGCGGATACTCAGCGGTTTCGAAAAGCAAGCTGGTATCAGCTGGTTTCTATATCTATTGGTGTTCATGATGATAATTCTAAAATTCACCCAATCCAATATATTGGTGGGAAACATGCCGAGTGATGAATGGCAAGAGGGTGACTAAAAATGTCATGTCGCTAGCGTCAACCTCAGGGAACCGGGCGTACTCTGTTGCATAAAAGCCGCCCTGGGAGGAATGACCGCTTGTAATAAAATATATATTAATAACAGCGGCACCTCCGGCAGGATCTCGACAATAGATTGGTAATTTTTAAAATTTTTATTTTATCCTTGCTAATACTGGTGAGGACATTAGAACAGAGTTGTCAAATTATTGTATTGTCATCGGTCCTTGATAAGTGTGCAAAGTTTCAGTTTAATTTGACGTTTTGAAGTGAGTGAGAATCATGTTCAAAGATTCCATTACAAGCAAACAAACATACAGGTGAAGCTAATAAAAGCGTGTTAAAAAGCAGATATACAAGTCTAGTTGTCAAGTAAGTCGATTATTTACGAAGCAGATATGGTGAGAGCTAAACTCCTGCATCTTGTCAAACAGTCTCTCATTGTACCAAAACATGTATTAGATGAAATGGTAAAAGCACAAGGTCACACAGTTTTGCGATTGCCTCCATATTATTGTTAATTCAATCCTATCGAATTAATACGGGATCAAATAAAGGGAGAAGTCGCCAGGAACAATACCACGTTTAAAATGAAAGATCTTCACCCATTATTTCAGCAAACTATTGGAAATGTTTCTGCTTAAAATTGGAGAGAGGCCATTCGACTTGCGCAAAATGAAGAAAAAATGTGGCAGGTTGATGTTACAACGGGTATTACATTAGAGCAACTGATAATTCATGTGGGAAGTGACTGGTCTTATTCGTCTGAATAAGAAATTGACTAACAGCTGTATGACATGGTATAATTAATTGTGAATAATTATGTAGAAATTGCATTACTAATATTTTGGACAAAATAAATAAATAAAAGAAAATAAATGTAAATTGTTTTATCATACTTATATCATACAAATGTATCGTGTCATTTTCTATATAGAAATCCAATAGTTAGAATAACCGTATACAGATTGGGAAATTGTAGTTCGTTATATGTAAACGTGTAACAGTGCAGGTAAATCACGCCTTGTCGTCAATCAACGCAGGAATTGGGTACATGTTCTGCGCCACGAGGTCTTAGTTTTGATGCGAAGGGTCAATCCATATCTGTTTACTTTTATATGGGGAGGTTACCTGCGCCACGAGGTGCGCTCAAGAATTATGAGGGGACTGGGTGCGTGACCGATATTTCCTATATCACCAACTTCATTTTCTGAATCTGTATATCTGTTTCTAGTTATAAAAAATAAAGAATTTTATTTTTTTTATATTTATTTAAAACTATACATTTTATCACCTTTTTTAATCATTTATTTAATGTTGGCCTATTTCCGCCACTAGGCCAATCAGCGACGCCAGGGGATAAGCTCCTCAGTGTCTGTGTAGGTACTGGGACTCCTAACCTGGAAATTTTGCCGAACCCCCACAGATTGTCGTGGGGTAGGGATCTTTAACGTGCACACATCGTAGATATACGGAACCCACAGTTCTACATCTCTTTCGAAAATGGTGACGCGAGCAGATCCGCTCATCCACTATATCTTATCGACTTGCTGTGACTCGGTTTTGAACCCGGGCCGTCTGCGTTAGAGGAGGCTCCACTGTTCATCACGCCACCAAGCCAACTATTTTATCACCTTAATTCTAAAAATTACATCATCTTTGAATTTTCTCGCATTTATTAATTTGTCGTATGTAAAACTGGTCATTGCATACATGCAGATTACATAAAGTAATGGGGAGTGGCTTAACTACTTCAGTAAATAGAGTATATTATCTCAGTAAAAACTAGAAGAAATTGGATCATATAATCATATAATAGAATTCATGGCATTTTAAAGCAGAAAAATATCTAAAGGAACTTGTAATGTTAAAAGTTAAACCATCAGCAACGAAATTAATTACCTAACCTCTAGATCCCAGCTGGAAGCTTCCGCTCTTTTTGGATGTCCTCAGGGAGCTGTACGATTTGCGCTGACTAATCTACTTTTGGTTAAAATGACAGCATAATATTTTGACCTGAATAGAAAATTTTGTCGATTTTTATCAAAAGTAGATGAATATAGTTACCCTGAGGGGTAACGGGGGAAATTTTTGTAAATGTGTTTGCTTACCAAATTATGTTTTTTTATAAATCTTATGCATTGTTTAAAGAGTTACTATTGAGCAGTTGAAATAGATTTTTATTTGATGCTCACTCCGTAAAATAATATTGAGTTAACAGCAGGAACGGACTACAAAAAAAAAATTGTGAAGGGCGTGTGTAAATGAATTTTGTTTATTTTACTGATATAATATTATAATCGTCTGACATACCCTTGATTTCATATATTTTTTTATGCATTGTTTATATTTACGTCCTGGCGGAGTTTAGCTACAGCTACTCTTCCACTTAACCAGGACGGTGAAATGAGATGAACACGGAAACGACCTCTGTTCGGTGAAATACAAAATCTGGTATGGTGGGGGTTTAGAGCTGAGACCCCAGAGGCGTTCTGCACATATTTTTCGATGTGTAAAGTCTCAGGGTTTGATCAGGTCGATTGATACACCCTGTATATTGATTTTTGCACTATTTTGTATCACTTGATTTTGATTAGCACTGGTTTGATTTTTATAGCTATTGTAGGGCCAACGGCTACACCCTGTACATTGCTATTCTTGAAAAAATAACACGGTAGTTTAAAGGAAATACAAAATTATTTATTAAAGATTGTTGAACAGAGTTGAGAAGAATTTATTTTATTTTACAAGTTTCTTTTGAAATTGAAACTAATCGACAACAGAAATTCTGTCTTAAATTGCTTTTAAAATGTATTTAAAAAAAAAATTCAAAATAATTCACTTTGACGATTGAGAAGGGAAAATTGAAAAGGGGGGTCACTTAAGGCGAATTATTTTCGTTAAAAATAAAAAGGGGCCACTTAAGACGAAGTGTAAATATTTAAAAAGGAAGGGGCCACTTAAGGCGATTACTTAAAACTAACTCTTTTTAACCAGGTTTCGGCCTGGGAAGCTAGAATTGAACAGCTCGTCACGAAAAGATTGCAGGGACTGGGAATAAGAAAGTATAGCTAGACGGGAGTATCTACAACATAAGTTAAATAGTAACCGGACCCGTTCAATAGCGTCAACAGCTATTACATAAAAATTCACTTTTGAAACTTATATTTTCCACTAGAACACTACGCGAATACTTAACATTGGAGTCACTGTCAAAACTGAACTTAACTTCGGCTTGTTGCACGCCGGTATTTACACTGTATCGAGAAAGTTTCATTTTTCGCGCCCCGTCGAGCCTCGCATCCCGTTATAAAGAGCTGAAAAGGCTTGGAATCGCTCCGTGCGGGCGAGGATGAGTCATCGATTACGCCATGTTGCGCAATACTGGAAATTTTAAGATTTCGAAGATAAAAGTTATATAGAAAAATCGTCAATGATAATAGGAATTAATTAAAATTAGAATGAAAGTCGGATCTATTTCGGTTTAGAAGTTATTTACGTTTTTATTAGCAAAATCTGACGCGACCCCGTAAGGTATTAACGGAGGTCCGATGTTTAAAAGTTAAAACGATATGAAAATGTTCCCGATAGGTGCGTAGTGTCTGAAGATAAGATATTAAAATGTTCCTAACGGGTACGAGTCGAGTTGAACCGAGATATTGTATGCTTGTATGCTATTATACGAGGAGTGATGAAAATTGGTGAAATTTAACATAGCAATTGAATTGCGGAAATTTGATAAAATGAACTTTTAAGACTTGAGGCACGGAACGTGAATTGAAGTATACAGGGGGTGATCGAAAAGTAATAAGATTAAAACTTGAAATGGATGCAAGAATCGAATGAATTGAAGTTGAATGGTGTGTTTGAAGGTAAGTTGAAGTATACGAGGGGTCGTCAAAAAGTAATAAAATTTTGAAAATGAAATTGTTTATAGAAAATTTACGGATTGAAGCAAGACGTTGAAAATCTGGATATAGACAGTGATTTTGGTTAGGTTGATGAATATACGGAGGCTATATTTTTAAGGGACGTTTTTTGTGAAATTTCTTTTATAAAATGATGAATGTTGGGAGTGTGTTCCCGGTGATTTTACCTTATTTGTGAATTATGTAATGTGCGTGAATTTTTTCTGATTTTGGTGACCTTGGATGTGGTTTTTTGGGGTAAACTAGGTCTGGTTAACTTTTTTATCATGGTTTACCATGATGCCTGAACTAATATGAATTTTCTGTTAATTTTGCATTTTTTTATTTCTGTTTTTGACTTTTAGGGGGAATACCCTATAACAGAGATGCCGTTCACCTATCCAAGTGACGGACTCGACCAACGCTGCTTAACTCCGCCGATCGAGGTCTCAGCGCTTAAAGCCATGACGGTACCTCACTTCACATGTTCCAATTTTTTTTTATATAAAAAAATAGGCACGTATTAAAAAACAATGTTGATCGTGGCACTAAAAAGATGAGAACGACATAATAAAAATTTAAATGCGATAAATTATAGTTAAATGTATAACAAAACATTATTTATAGTACAGCGCTAGGTAAAAAACTGAAAACGAGTTATTTCATTGCCCTTCAGAATATGAAACTTTTCCATCAAACTGACTTTATAATTATTTTTTATATAGTTTTTTATAGTTGTTAAATATTTTGTTCCCTTTTAACATTACCTCATTATAAAGTCTCGTCACGATCCATGCATTTCAATAAATGCATGGCTCCAAAAGTTGGAGTATCTGAACACAATTAGTTAATCAATAATCCTTGGCATGTGACACACACATTAGGAAAGAAAATATATATATTTTTCACCCGATGGTATAGCCAATTTTCATAGAAATATTTCCCACAAAATTATTATTCTATTAGTATGTTTGTATTATGTTTCTGTTATTCTGTATAATCATATCAGAAGAACGTTCCCAAAAAGGATTCCCTCTATGTAAACTACCATGCTTACAATAAAAACTAGTTGACAAGCATGACACTTTTTCACTCCACCCCTTCTGCGCCTAAGCACAGAAATAAACCTACTGCGTCGCTTGATTCAATATGGCAATATCTCAATACTCATTGGAACGTGAGTTGATGCTTTGATTTAGAACGCATTATCGTATTTTGTGAGGCTAAGAATATATCTGTGATTTTTATCAAAGTATAGAAAATGTTTTCAAGAACAAAAATTTTTAGATTTTCTATAAATGTCAACTTTTATTCTTACAATAATCCATATTTTCTTAACATTTGTGAAGTACACGTATTCATTGACTAACTGTGTGTTAACAGCACTTTAAATGTTACCGGCGTAATTGCAACGTTGCTAAGTCACAATTATTTGCTTACTAACTTATCTCAGGCGAGCCGAGAGCGACCGAAAGTCACGAATTTTCAACATATTTTACAGGAAAACAAATACCGCTTGCAGTAAATTTTTTTGGGGAAAAATATTTCATTAAAACACAGTGCCATGAACTCGACAGAAATGTCCGCTTGATTATTTATAACACGACACAACGTAGTGATATATAATTGAAAAGGGCATAATAAGTAAACCTAGAATTCGGGAGCTCCGCATATCGTTCAGATGGCCCGCTGTTGACTGTACGCAAACTAAGTCTAATATCGTATTTTCCCCACTGCTGTGCAGACGCCGTCCAGTAGGCAAATCTGTTGCATATGATTGTAATAAAATTGTCATTACTAAAACGTATTTAATTATTTTGCACTGTGTTTTTCGTCTTTTAGTCCCTTTCTTTCGAAGTGATTTTTTTGCTAGCTAGGTGTTGTAAACTGTACATTACTATGTATTGTCTAAATGTTAATTCGGGTGTTGTTGACTTTATGGAACTTAGTAAACTTAATACCATTTAGAATATTTACAGCTCTGTGTAAGTAGTAAGCATCTATGGATATTACGTAAACACAATCTTAAAGTTGTGTATTTAACATACACAGCATACAAGAATTATCTTCAAAACACCTCTACACCTGTCACATTTATATCAAAGAAACAGTTCAGAGGCTATTTCTTGTCAACCAATACAAATTATAATAAAGGTAAAGATAAAGTGTTTCGCTGACGTTTCGGAAACAAAATCTGTTTCCTTCTTCAAAGTTAAAACAATTGTTACTTGCTGTGTGCTAGAAGAACTCATAAATGGAAAAAGAATATATATTACTATACTTTAATATAAAGGTTGATAATGAGTAATTCCAATTAACTTATAGGTTTCATAGGTACTATGAAATTTTCTACCTAATTGTTATATCGGATACTACTTTTATAGAAAATTTAATTTACAATATTTGCTCCTTGCAATTGGTGAAAAAAAAGTGATGGAGGTTTTAAGGAAAAAATGTGATTTTCAATCTACTTAATATACTGCTGGGAAACGCGTGTAAGATAAATTTGTCGTCATATATACTACTAGACTATGTAAATTAATTTGGAAAATGAATCACGCCATTTCTAAATTAAATGTTGTAGCTTCACGCAGCTCCATACTTTCGCAATTAGAAAACAGGCGCTACCATTTGCGACGCAATTACCATTTAAAAGGAATTACCCTAGAAAATGTAA
The DNA here is from genome assembly GCA_963675555.1 of Leptura quadrifasciata. Lineage (NCBI taxonomy): Eukaryota > Metazoa > Arthropoda > Insecta > Coleoptera > Cerambycidae > Leptura > Leptura quadrifasciata. The sequence goes on from OY776677.1 coordinate 40,826,716, forward strand.
TACCATATGACGCCCTTCTCAACCAAATAGAAACTTTGTTATTAAAAGACGATATTAATTCGGGTTACAGCTTTATGCTAGTTCCTCGTATAACCTTAAGTCAATACATTAAATTCGGTTTATTTTTTATTACTTTAAGTTTCGCTAATATCCAGCCCAGCCATAATAAACATCATCAGCTATTTATAAATATTTTTTTAAAAATAACATGTAAGTTGATTAGTAAATGTTTTATGCGAATGTTTATACGAAATAGCTTTAGAGAAGTCATGAGTTTTCTCTAAAAATAACTAACAAGAATAAGTTCTATGAAGTAAACGAAATAATATATATCTTCCTTCCATATTGTACATGATAATATTAGTGTAGATATTTTGTAACAGCCAACTCCTTTCTTCACTTGTATCATAGTATTGATGAAACTGAGTTAATTCATATTTTGTGTATTTAGATTCTGCTAGAGAACCACATAAGTTCTAGGTTTTAATAATCAACAACACAACAACATAATATACCACACGGCTCTCCGGAATGGAGTTCAACATTTGAAAAAATTCAGGCAACATCCATTACCCACTGACATCTCGCCAGTGTCGGTGCCAGGGAATGAACCCAGAACACAGCAGAGTTTGACCAAACAAATTCGCCATATAACGGCCCTTTAGCCGACTGACCTACCGTGCCGATATTTGGATTAAATTGAAAGATGTAATAATTGTTTTAGTTTACCTTGTTTGTGTTTTGGAAAACTATCCATTTAATAACATTGAATATCACAAAAAAATCACGAAAAAATATTAAGGACGTTGATCTAAATAATTCGATTAAAAATGAAAGTTAATTAGACTAATTTGGCACATGTATAAAGGTGATTTAGATAAAACTCCCTAGACCGATTATTGGGCATCTAAAAGCGGTATTCAGTTTCTGTAAACGCAAGTAAATAGATACTGTTACATGTGTACACCCTCCAGTAATCAACCTAACGTACTGTTAAAATAGATATATCACTATTTCGCTTTGACTTGTACTGTAAACTTCTCAATTCTTAATAAACAACTTTTTTGGAGATAATTATTCATTTTAACATAACTAAATCCGCCAGGAGGCGCCATCTCTGGGCCGACTGGCGAACAATTATTCTGTTGTTCGCTTCTCTCTGCTAAGCGAATGAACCTCTCTCCAAAGAGAGCGATGCACGTATAATACTTTAGAGACCCTATAAAGTAGAGACTGGAGTAGATGTCTAATGACAGAGGGTCGTTCAGGATCAGGATCATGATCAGTGATCAGATTAGGGGTGGGGGTCATCAGAGTTGTGGGAGGTAATTGCAGTGGTGGGAGGTAATTGGCGTGGTGGGAGAAATGAGAGTAACATGTGGTAATTACAGGGGTGTGGTGATTAGAATGGTGGGAGGTAATTGTAGTGATATGAAGTAATTGAGGTAATGTGGTAATTAGAATGGTGGGGGGCAATTTAAGTATAATTAAGGGTAATTACAGTAACAATAAAGGTAATTGCAGTAACAATAAGGATAATTAAGGGTAATCATAGTGACAATGAGGGTAATTACCATAACAATGAGGGTAATTGTAGTAACAATAGGGATAATTAAGGATAATTGCAATACCAGTGAGGGTAATTGCAGTAAAATGTATGCAATTGCCTACCTGTTTGTCTTTATGCCCACCGGCTCGTCTGTCTGACAGTCATTGCATTGTCATATTGCACAATTATAGTATCTGTGTATTTGTTTTACAATAAACATCTCTGGCCCAAGGAAAACTTTCTTTATATTTCCGGATATGTACCACATATTTATTTCATTACTACAACATATACGCGTCAATCATGACATCCCCTTACAACACCCTGAAGAACTCTTTAATATGTATACTAACCAGGCAATATTAATTAATAGTGATCCTAGATGTTAAGGATAGCACTATATCAACTTTGTCAGAATGCAATTAACACCTGTCAACGTCGTTTAATAATTGTTATAGCTGTATACAAATATAGAATGAACTATAGCATCTATAATAGAATTAAATGACCCACCTTACCTTAAATCACTGAACGTGCCAAAATGTCTTGAACTTCATCAAAACGTATAGGTCTACACCTACGACTCTACATCCGGATGGATTCAAGAATCCTAAGATGACGTAGTGACGTACTATGTAAAGTCCCAGACATGACTACCTATGCATCTACACTTATCAAAAATACAATGACATAAATATTGCATGTGAAAAATTAATATAATACATTCATTTTATTATTTATTCTTGATTGCATGACTAAAAAATACAGCTTAATACACCTAATTAGAACGGAAATTAGGTCAAGGGCGTGCGCTCATAATATAAATCAAACCCTTGAGGTAGATAATCTGCAATCATAAGGCAAATAATGAAAAAGGGTACTTAAATGCACCGCAAGATTTCACAAAAAATATCAATGTAAATGTTGCCTTTCATAAACTCTCGGTAGATAAGACAGGTAAATGCGAAAGGTGCATCAGCGTAAGATGTCCTTAAAGATAAGGCAGGTAAAATAACTTATATCGCAATTGTTGATCGGCATAAAGATAAGGCAGGTAGGTCGCAATTGTTCATCATCATAAAGAAAATGCAGGGCCACAATTGTTCATATCATAAATCGGTATCCCTAAGGATAAGGCAGATAAAATAATTTTGTAACTTTAGGTATATAATCAATAATGCTTGTTTCTTATGTCATTGTAGAACAAATACACAGGTACTATAATTGTGCAATAGGACAATGCAATGACTGTCGGACAGACGAGCAGGTGGACAGAGAGACGAACAGGTGGGCAACTGCTTTAATCACCATTATTTTTACAGCAACCTTTATTGTTACTGCAATTACCCTCACTGTTATTGCAATTATCCTTAATTATCCCTATTGTTACTACAATTACCCTTATTGTTACGGTAATTACCCTCATTGTCTCTGTGATTACCCTTAATTATCTTTATTGTTACTGCAATTACCTTTATTGTTAGTGTAATTACCTTTAATTATATTTAAATTGCCCCCCCACTATTCTAATTACTACGTCACTTCAATTACTTCCCACCATTATAATTACCTCCCACCAATCTAACCAGCACATTCCTCTAATTATCACATGTCACTCTCATTTCCCCCCACCACCACTCCTAGGCCCCGCCCTCTAACGTCCCACCCCCTAAACTTCGCACCACTCTAATTACCTCCCACCACTCTGATTATCCCCACTCTTAATCTGATCACTGATCATGATCCTGATCCTGATCATGAACCGACCTTCTGCCATTAGACATCTACTGACTCCAGTGGGAGGAACTGATTGGCCCGTATAAAAAGTGGGTGCATAATGGCGGCGGAGTTACTTTTATTTTGATGAGCATAGTGTCATTACACTCGATGTAATAGGTTAAAGTTGAAATAACAGTCTGTTATGACTGATTTGGTCACGAAACAATTAATGGTAACGTTATTACTTACATATATTTTTCCACTTTGTCAAAACAAATACTGCAACCTGCTTTTGACACTTGCGATACGTTGTAAACACGCTAATGCCACCACCACCTAGATGCTAAATTTATTATTGTTGTTTTAGTTAATTAATGGGCATTTATGCCTACTAGTTTAAAATATTAAGAATTAATACGGGAGTGTAGTGATCATCTTTTTAAATTTTGATTTTCAAATTAATGTCTGGTCGATAGCCGCGTGGGTTAAGACGCGAGGTGGCAATCCCGATTAATCACACGGGTATCGCACCATCGGAATGGGGGGTTGTCTAATTTCTGTAGTGTTTATTTATTATAATAATGGGATTATAGATCGAGTGGGAAAATCAATAACACTTATTGAATTTTATGCCGACGTTTCGAAAAATTTATTTTTTAATCTTCAAGGCTCACTGCAATTTTATAAATTGCGCACAATTATTTTCTGTATTTTAAACAAAGTTGTACTTAAATTACTTACATTCATAATGTTGTTTGTGCCTAAAATACACGAGTTTGTTACGAAACATGGTGTCATAATTATTTCAAAAAATTTTTAAATAATTAAAATACTTTTTTAACAAAAAGTTAAAACTTATTGATAAGAGTAGGACAATACACTACACGTTAGAATAGTTACTATAGTAATGAGTTCCTTTGGTGAAATCAATCTGCGACATGATATCTAGTGGTGGGGTGTAAAATGCCTCGCACCCAAAGAAATAGGTAGGTACACAAAAACAATTGTATGTATTGTATTTACATATTTAAATTATTATTATGCTCTAAAATACTAAAATATATTGAATATAGACTTTCTATATATGTACAACTTTGTATAATATACAAGAAAATAATTGTGTTTTAATTTTTCGAAATGTCGGCATAAAATTCAATAAGTGATGTTGATTTTCTCACTCGACCTATAATCCCACTATTAATTCGAAAATCAGAATTATTAAGAGCATAATAAGTTTGAAAAAGCAGTTAGTGCTGCGTTACATCGTTAGATTCATATTGAATTATGTTTAACTGCAGTATGAAAGTTATACTTTCAATTGATTTGCATTGTAATTTTGTCAACTTTTGGATCTTTCTGTGACACAAAATAAACAAAAATCCATTACGTACTTTTCTTCGATTAGGTATTTGTGAACATTAGAACAATTTTTGGTGGATCACGGCACCCTAAAGTGAAAATTAAAATTTGCTGTAAAATTTTCAAAATGGCAGACAGAGCCATGAATTTAGCATAATCACATGCAGAATGGCCTCTAGATTTCAAAAATGCAGATATATATACAGGGTGTTACAGATAATAATCAAAGACGGGGTGGCTTCCGGTAATACCGGAAGTCGCAACAACTTGACATATGAAACAAATTTCATCTCGATACATCGAAAAGTAAAGAAATGTGATCTCGTTGACACGCTACGCAGTTACAGCGAAGAGGTATAACATTTCTTATTCAAAAAATTATAATTTATTATAAAATTGTTCTAGTTAGCGTTAATAAAGTTAATAGCTAATAAAACTATACAGGGTGTCTCACCGGGAACTGAATCGATCGATATAGAGAAAAGTACTCATCAGAAAATTTTGTAAATTTAGGTAATTACTAATGTTGGTGTGGCCAATCCAACTAAAATAATTATAAGCAGCTGGCACTTCCACTTATACCGGAAGTCGATACCAACTTGCTTATTTCAAATGGAAGACCCTATATATTTTAGGGTTTTCGAAAAGAGCATAAAATTCTGAGTCGAAAATATTTAGCATATCCTATATCTAAACCTAGCCGTTTCAGAGATATTTGACATTTTATAGAAAATTTGACAGGTGCAACGGTTTGCAAGAACCGTTATAACTTTCTTCGTGTAAAAGATCCGCATTTGCTTCTTGTCACATAAAAAGAACACAAGGAGAGCTACGTTCTACAACTGAAATAAATTCAATAGTATCATACCAAGTGTTCCGTTTTTCGCGTTACATTTTGTCAACTTCAAACCGCGGAAACTTGTTCAAATAGAACACCCTGTATTTTTTTACGTCAAGTTGTGCAAAATTGAATTCCCTTTTTTATGATATTAGCATTGTGGGGATTAAAGTTACAACTTTTTGAAATATTTGCGATTTTATTAGAAATTCATGAATTGTTGTAATCATTTCATCAAAATAGCCATGATTAGAAACTGTGATTCTGTCTTCTTAGGAAATCTGTTTCTTTTAATCCTTGAACCATATGGAATGAAAACGAGTGAAACTTATGTTTTAATAACATTCTGTGGATTGAATCCTTGCATAGTCCCAATTCCAGAGCCGCTTGTCTTAATGACATCCTTGGAAATGCATGAAAATATCCCAGAATGACTATTTCAACGTTTTTGTCATCAACAATAGACTTTCTTCTTTGCATTTTTGCCTTAACAGAGCCATAATTATTAAAATTTTCCAGTATGCGTTTTACAGTGTTTGGTGACGGTTTCCGTTTTTCTGGATATCGAGTAACAAATGTGCTGCAAGTTCTTGATATTATTTTATCACATTCTCCATAAATAATAAACAAATTTAAAAAGTCTTCGTGGGTGTAATTTAAACGTGCTGGAATTTTTTAACATAAGATAATGACTGATTGTTTCTAATCATGGCTATTTTGATGAAATGATTACAACAATTCATGAATTTCTAATAAAATCTCAAATATTTCAAAAAGTTGTAAATTTAACCCCCACAATGCTAATATCAGAAAAAAGGGAATTAAATTTTACACAACCTGATGTAAAAAAATACAGGGTGTTCCATTTGACCTAAACAAGTTTTCGCGGTTTGAAGTTGACAAAATGTAACGCGAAAAACGGAACACTTGGTATGATATTATTGAATATATTTCAGTTGTAGAACGTAGTTCTCCTTGTGTTATTTTTATGTGACAAGAATCAAATGAGGATCTTTTACACGAAGAAAGTTATAACGGTTCTTGCAAACCATTGCACCTGTCAAATTTTCTATAAAATGTCAAATATCTCTGAAACGGCTAGGTTTAGATATAGGATATGCTACATATTTTCGACTCAGAATTTTATGCTCTTTTCGAAAACCCTAAAATATATAGGGTGTTCTACTTGAAATAAGCAAGTTGGTATCGACTTCCGGTATAAGCGGAAGTGCTAGCTGCTTGTAATTATTTTAGTTGGATTGGCCACATCGACATTAGTAATTATCTAAATTTTCAAAATTTGCTGATGCGTACTTTTCTCTATATCGATCGATTCAGTTCCCGGTGAGACACCCTGTATAGAAGGTATTTTTAGAAACATTTATTTGTACAATTATTTTTTTTAAACAATCGAAAGCACCTATTTGTTTAAGAATTACAAAATACTTACGATTCGAAAATAAATAAAACTAATGCAAATTTTCGCTGAGGAATAAACACAGTTAACCGAAGACATGGAACAAACACCGGGTGGGCCGCTAAAGTTAGCGCAAATCGGGTGCATTTTTGTAGTCATGCGAGGCTTCTCTTCGGAATTGATTTTATTTTCAATAGGATTAAAATAATTCCTTGCAGGACATTGTCTATCAGGATATCGTTGCGCATAAAGGTCGGTAGCCGCAACTGCATATTTCTACAATCCCTATAAATAATTAACAGCTTTTCAGATATAAAAAAATAGTAACTAAAATTGTACGCAAGTATTACAAAAACGCTCGTGTAAATTATACATCTATTGTGGCGAAGGCGCAAGTGACAGTCACATATTAATTTTCAACTGTTCTATCATAAAAAATAATTGGGGATTAAATTAAAGATGCTTTATTTGTTTAAATAAGAACGCATCATGTATATTTAAGTTGAAAGAAATTTTATTATAAAAAATCCTAAATATAAGAATAATTTTAATAGTAAGACGTAATAATACTACGACCCGCAGGAAATAGCTGGTTACGGTTAATAACAAAATTATATGCTGTTTGTGAGAAATATGCAGTTAAGTGAATCGGTTAAGAATTCTGCCATAATGTGTGGTGAAATATATGTCATTAAGACGGAAAAAGAATCGTTAGATATTAATTCATTACATTACTTATCCATTGTCTCTTATGTATATAACCACATAATACTAGTGTCTAGGTAGTTGTTACTATCTGTGTGAAATAAATTATGTTTTAGAGTGATATGCTCAGAGGTTATAATTAGAAACGCACGAATAATTCAACATATCACCTACGATTTCAGTGTTTGCTTAATGGGAACCGAAAATCTGAGTCCTGCAGGCAGATATTTTCAGTTATGTTGTGCCATAAGCACAAAGCAAATAATAGAGACGAGTTTATTTCTTGAAAATCTTTAGCGAATAAAAAATAAATAAAAAATAAAAGTATAAATTTGACATTTGACAATCGCAGTTAATTTATTACTTACAAGACGAATCATTTTCATCTAAAGTAATTTACAGGCTGTCCATTTTATCAGGGCCCTCGAGAATATCTCACTTAATATCGGTCGTACAAAAAAATTACTTTTACGGAAATTGTGCCGATTTATATAACCTACAAAATGGTTTAAAGGTCCATGGTCTACTTTAAGAGTTATAGCGGAAAATATGGAAAATGTGGAAAACGTCTAGGCCAAATATCTCCGTTATTTGAAGAGATACGAGAAAAATTCTAAGGCGAAAATTTTTTGCAAAACAGAGTGTTTCAACGAGGTTTTATCTAATTTTTTTTCAAAACTGCTGTATTTTGAGATTTATTCTTCAGGCTGTTAAAAAAATTATTTTGAAACGGGCGGGAAATAGCTCCATTAAATAGAATATTTTCCTCCCTTTTCAATGATATATCACATGCCATATTTATTCATTGGTGCTACGTTAGTAATTATAAAAACATTTTTTTATAACCAATAAAAATTATACTTGCCGTGGAGAAGTATGATTAAATAAAACGATAAAATAATTCAATAAGTTGTTCAAATCTTTGCTATAATAAAACATTAACACAATTAAGAAGAATAAAGTAAATTCAGGTAACAAAAACAAATTAATGATAAAAAGAATATAGCACACAGAACATTAATATTTATCTAATCCTCAAAATAATTTTTAAGATATCATATCAAGTGTTCAAAGTGTCCACCGCGATTTCTTATGCACAATCGATCGCGGCGAGGCACTGCATTTAAAACATTACTCAGCATTTCGGGGGTAACTGTAATACATGCCTGTTGAATTCGAGCTTTTAGGTCCTCTACATTCTGCGTTGTCGTCGAAAACACCTTATCTTTAATATACTCCCATAGAAAAAAATCCATTGGGGTTATATCTGGAGAACGAGGGGGCCATCGAATAAATCCATTGGAACCTATCCAATGATGAGGCAAAATTTCGTCTAAATAATCTAGGCAAATCTGGGAATTGTGGGGAGGAGCTCCATCTTGTTGAAAATATTGAAAGTTGTGTCGATTCTCTAAAGGTAGGTCATCTAAGAATTCATTAAATTCATTTCTCAAAAAGTTTAGGTACCTTTGACCACTGAGGTGAACATCATAAAAATAAGGACCTATTAAATTTGTGCCTAAAATACCTATCCACACATTTATTGAAAAACCATTTTGAAACTCAGTCGGTCTATGCCAGTGTGTATTTTCAGAAGTCCATTTGTAATGAATATTGCGATTAAAAAATCCATTGTTGGAAAAATTTGACCAAAGTATTTTACTACATATTAATGGATCGGCACGCTTCTTGTCCAACAGCCACCTACAAAAAGTCGTCCTCCTTGGTTTGTCCCTCGCTTGTAAATTGTGAACTTTTTTGGCTTTATAACACCGGTAACCATTTTTTTTTTAAATTTTTCTAGCATTTGTTTTATTTATATGACAAGCAATTTGAATTTCTCTTAATGATGTTTCCAAATTTTCTGTATTTTTATTTCTTACATAATTAATAACTCGGTTTATCTTATTTACATTATCAGTAACACTGTTCAACCTTATCTTCTTCTTTAAAAATGAACCATTACTTTTCAGTTTCGTAGCTAATTTTCTGAACAGAGTTCTATTCGGCTGTAGTGCTTGTGGAAATCTGTTTCTATGTTCTACTTGAGCTAATCCAGAGTTAAAATTGCATTGGCAATATGTAACGAACATATTATAACGATCAATGTGAGTGAAAATAATTTTTGAAAATTCTAACTTCTTAAACGAGTGTGATTGAGTGAGAGTTTAAATATTAACTGAGATGATCTGTCAAAAAATTAAATTGTCAAGTTTGTTCATAGCCAACTATTTTAAAATAATTGAAATAATAGTGAAATCATGAAATACAAACAAATGGATATTATACTTAAATTAAGACATTTTAACTTTCTGAGCAAGGAGTGACGCTTTTATGGATTATACATTGGCATAACTGCGAATACTCTTTCCATAATTGCTCCATGTTGCTTTCTTGATTATTATTTTGTTTTTGTTACCTGAATTTACTTTATTCTTCTTAATTGTGTTAATGCTTTATTATAGCAAAGATTTGAACAACTTATTGAATTATTTTATCGTTTTATTTAATCATACTTCTCCACGGCAAGTTTTTTTTATTGGATTAAAAAAAATGTTTTTATAATTACTAACGTAGTATGAATGGATAAATATGGCAAGTGATATATCGTTGAAAAGGGAGAAAGATACTCTATTTAATGGCGCCATTTCCGGCCCGTTTCAAAATAATTTTTTTAACAGCCTAAAGAGTAAATCTCAAAATACAGCGGTTTTGAAAAAAAAAATAGATAAAACATCGTTGAAACACTCTGTTTTGCAAAAAATGTTCGCCTTAGAATTTTTCTCATATCTCTTCAAATAACGGAGATATTTGGCCTAGACGTTTTCCGCATTTTCGATATTTTCCGCCATAACTCTTAAAGTAGGCCATGGATTTCAAATGGCTTTAAACCATTTTGTAGGTTATATATATCGGCACAATTTTCGTAAAAATACTTTTTTTTGTACGACTGATATTAAGTGAGATATTCTCGAGTGCCCTGATAAAATGGACAGCCTATATAGACCTATTATTAATTTATAGTAGTACAGCAGCCCGTAACCAAAATTTTCGACTTATCCCCTAATGGAAAATTTCCTCGCCAATGCTCATTTTTTTGAACAAGGATAAAAAAAGTTTAGAGCAACAGAAATTTTTAGCGTCGCGACAGGGTTGAAATGTATCCTTCAACATCACACAAAATAACCGTTTACTACTACGTCCGTTTACTATTTATTGGAGTTGATAAATATGCATAGTTTGAGGAAAAAATGAAAACGAAAATTTTTAGTGCTGCGTCAAGATATAAAGGGTTAAATACTGAAAACTGGGAACAGGTGAAAATTCCTGTCGTCGCCTAAAGTCCGTTCCGACGATTCTCGTTTATTTGTAAAGTTTTTCTACGACAAAAATAATAACGGACATTTTAATCGTTGCATGTCCCAATACTTGCATTTCCATTGTGCGTTTTTTTTAGGCTAATTTTGTTAGTCTCTAATATCCGCTCTCTAATGGAAATGATCTTTTATATCAAAAAACATATATGAAAAATATCAACGAACTATTTTCAACGTGATATGTTGAAAAAAATCATTTTCCGTCGCAGTTCAGTAATAGGAGCGCAAAATTTCATATGGCAATGCAGCTGAGTAAAACTTTTCTCTCTATGTTTTTTGGGGCGCTTAAAAAAATGCGAGTAGTGTCAGTACCACCCACCTGCCGGACGCACACCTACGGGTAAAAAATCATACCTGAAATGAGAGTTCCATTAATGTCGAAGTACAAACTGATTTTTCGATGGTAGTATAGAACGCGGAATTATTAAAAGAAACCGATTCGCGCTTTGATATTCATAAAATTCCCGGTTGACGAAGGGAACTTTTGATTGGGAATTTTTTTTTCATTTTTTGGCATTCTACTTGTCTTAGAAAACTGAAAAACACCGTCAGAAACGGGTAATGGTATACTACCTTGAACCTGGCCGTTATTCATTTAGTAGAGTCAGACAAGCATCAAATTTTGGTGAATAAGGAATTGTTTCTAGTGTCAATTTTTTTTTAACACGTTAGTTATATCGAATAGTCAAAATGGACATTTTCTACCTCTAACAATCGCCGCTACACAAGCTATTGGCCATTTTGTGAAAAATCGACCATTTTGGTCATTCTTTCTAAATACAAATGAGTATATCTCGGTATGTGTAGGTCCAAAAAAATCTAAAAAAATTGAGGCTATTTGTTATGATATAGGCTATCAGCGTTTACAATATGAATTATCTGCACACATAACCTCAAAAACAAAATAAAAATTGAATAAACTGCAAAACTTTGGTTTTTTGGTTATAACTTCGGATGTTTTAAGTGAAATTTAATGCAATTATACTTTATAGTGTGGAAAATGACTGGTTAAAGTTTCAAGTCAGAACATCTAATACAAGTCTCACAAATTGACTTCAAATTTTAAAATTGATTGACCAATAAATTTTGTGCATCGCATCGTATGAGGTTCTTTTTTAAAAAAAATACCGGTTTGATGGTGAACAAGAAAAAAATTTTAAACTTGAAAAAAGTGAAAAAAATCGATTTTAAATTATTATTCATATACAAATTCAATTATCCATTACTTTGACAGTGACAAATATTGATGACATGGCGTCTTGATTTGGATTTTATATGTATTTTTGGGTGTTTATTCTAAAATCGTTATTAACCGTAAAATCATTTATTAATTTTAATTTCGCGAAAAATGTTTCTGCTCCACAGTAAAGCAGCAATTTATTTCTCTTTTGTGCAATGAATTTAAAAATAGAAGAACATGAAATACGCAAAGAAGATGCTGATTCAAATATTATTCGTACCACTGTTCCGAAAAGAAAATAATAATAATAATAATGGAGAATGTGATATTGTAATTATTGTCTGTCAATATATAGTTTTATTAACAAATTTTGCTTTATCTTTATCAGAAAATATTTATTTTTATAAACCTATGATAGGAAAAACGAAAAAATATTATGAAGAATATTTGTATATTATTCATAATATTTTTTCAAAAAAGCAGATTTAAAAAACGTGTTATTTTTATACATACTTTTTGTGGTTGCGATACTACGTCAGCATTTTGCAAGAATTGGAAAAAATAAAATTTGACTGTGTAGAAATATAATTTTTGGAAAAAAATACTTGTTTTCTATGATCCTGAAATAACAGAGACTATGCTATTTTCAGTAGCCGTAGGTTGTTGCATACAAGGGTTATACGGATCGAACCCAATTAAAAACCAATTTTGGAAAAATTGAGATTAGCTTCCAAAAATACGCGACATCAACAACATGTAAGCTGACTTCGCTACCACCCACCTCACAAGCTGCAAATCAGCATTCTTTAAGAGCTTGTTATCAAATCCAAAAATGGTTGTCCCCAGAAAATAGTTAGCCTGCATGCAACTACGGATGGCACATGACGTCAAGTGGCTTATTACCTGTGACCCTTCCGAGAAACGTTAAATCACTACCAGTTTCACTTATAAAATCAATTGCATGCAGTTGCAAATCAATTGATAGTAAGTGCAAGACTAGTGCATGTTCTTGTAAAAAACTGGGGTTAAAATGCACCGTAGCATGTAAGTACTCCGAAGGCTTAAATTGCTTTAACTGAGATGATAAAGATTTGGTACCTGAAACAGAAGAAGTTGACGAGTTAGATAAAGAATTGGAAAATAATTCTGAAACATTTTCTGTAGTCTAAGTACATGTGGATCCGATACAGAGATAGACGACAGAGTTAGCGAAGCTTCTTCATTATCATTTACTAATAGGTCGATTGATCAAGAAATTGATAGAAATGAAAATGATGATGCGTTTTATAATTATTATGTTTCAACGATACTAAAATCAGTCTGATGATTCTTTATTAAATGAGACAAAACGAAGGCGATTAATATAATTGCTCACGTATATATATATATTCTTTCAATTTCGTGTCAAATGTTTCCATTTTTTATACACTATTTAAATACAATAAATATACATTTGCATAACAAATAAATAGTGATTTTATTGAGCTATACCTAATGATAAATATGTATGCGTATATTTTTTTATAATTGATTTTTTATATTTTTGAATGCTCTTTCGAAAAATTAGATCAGAATATGTCAAAAATTAATTAATAATACAAAAAACATTGAAAAAAATAAATTTTTTAAATTTTTTCCGAGTTTAAAAATTTTTTCTTGCTCACCATCATAAATTGCATAAGAAAACCTACATTAAAAAATAAAACCTCATACGATGCGATGCACAAAAGTTATTAGCCAATCAATTTTAAAATTAAGTCAATTTTTGAGACTTGTATTACATATTTTGACTTGAAATTTTAAACAGTTATTGTTCACGTTGTAAAGTATAATTTCCTAAAATTTCATTAAACTTCACTTAAAATACCCCAAGTTATAAAAAAACAAAATTTAGCAATTTTCCAGTTTTTATTTTTTTGAGGTTATGCGTGCAGATAAAAAATTAATATTGTAACCGCTGATAGCCTATATTATAACGAATAACCTCAATTTTTTTCGATTTTTTTGGACCTACACATACCGAGATATACTCATCTATATTTGGAAAGAACGACCAAAATGGTAAATTTTTCACAAAATGGCCGACAACTTGCGTAGCGGCGGTTGCTAGAGGTAGAAAATGTCGATTTCGTATAGTATTCGATGTAACTAATATGTAAAAAAAAATTTGACAGTGGAAACAATTCTGCTGTCTGACTCCACTAATTGTATATAATATACACATATGTATATGAAAACTGTGTTAGAAAAAAACCTAGGAAATTTTAGTTTACCGTTCATGAAATATCGAAATCTATTTAGCTAAAAGAAAAAAACAGCATCCACAAAATGTACTTATTTTAGAAAGGACCGCTGGTGCAAGCCGCTACCAGACCAGAACCGTTGTTGACGTCACAACTGGCTAATCGCGTATGACCTTGGAGGTATAAATCGGTGTAGATAAGCTATCCCTAGTATCCCATGCAGTTAAAAATCCTTGGCATTACATATACAGCATCTCTGTGAAGTACGCGCGCCACCGCATCAAGATGCGAGCGCACTGCATTTCGTGCAGCTGTACAGCATAGAAAATGCCCGGTCACTTTTTTTTCGATTATTTAAACCATATTTTTTAACTTAAAAAAGGTTTCAGCCATTAGGGAGAAACTTTTTTTATACTATTTTTATTATTGAAATTATGCAACATATCTTTTTTTTTTAAACATTTATTTAACGTCGGTCTATTTCCGCTATTGAGGCATATTACCGATGCCTGTAGACGAGCTACCCTCAACCAGGAATTTTGCCGAACCTCTTCCCTTAAGAAGAGTAGGGATCTTTTACTTGCCTAACCTTTAATAGACAAGGGACCGACGGCTTTACATCTCCTCCGAAGAATGGTATATCACCTACACAACCCTCGCCTAAGGTTGCATAGCTTCCGCGAATACACTGATATACAAACCGCTGGAAGATATGTGAGGCGAGGACACGGTCTTCTTTGTGACAACGAAAAGGACCCTCCGTTCGGTGAAATAAAAAATTGGAGCTGTGGGGGTTTAGAGCTGAGACCCTGGAGGGCTTTCGTGCACTTTATTTTTGTGTGAGAGAAGTCTTCTGGTTCTATTTCTGTGGTGATGGTTAGGGTCAAATGCTACACCCTGTATAATGGTAATCTGAATCAGCTGAAGCACTGTGGTGTCAACCTTTTTGTTGTTTAACACTGTATAGTTCTTTGAGTTTTTACAAGGATCAATGACTGCACCCTGCATATAATCTTTTTGCAAAAATATCACTTTGTTTTAAAACGAACGAGCAATTATTTATTTAAACTTTTCTTGAACAGAGTTTGGAAAAGTATATTGTAGATTTTTTTTATTTTACAAGGTTTCTTTTTTATGATGGAAACTATTCGACAGCATAAATTCTGTCCGTAGAATTTAGCAAAATTATTTATTGAAATGTTTAATTATTGTATTTAATCAGAAAAAATTCACTTGGTGTGGGACTCAACTTGGCCGTAACGGCGAGAATAAAGTCGTCACTTGGGACGAAATAGAAGTATTAAAAAATAGAAAGAAAATAGGGGCACTAAAGGCGATTACTTAGAACTACTCTTTTTAACCAGGTTTCGGCCTGGGAAGCTAGACCGGGACAGCTAGTCACGAGAAGTTGCTAGGATAGGTGGTTAAGAAAGTCTAACTAGACGGTGGGTATCTACAACTTTAGTTAAATAGTAACCGGACCGGAAGCACTAGCAAATAAGCTTATTACACTAAAATCACTTTTAAGAAACTTGTTCTACTGTATCACGTCGCGAATACTAGGAGTCACTGCCGAAACTAAACTTAACTTCGGCTCGTTGCACGCCGGTATTTATACTATTTCGAGAAAGTTTCGTTTTTCTCGCATCCCGTTATAAAGAGCTGGAAAGGCGTGAAATCGCTCCGTGCGGGTAAGGATGAGTCATAGATTACGACATGTTGCGCAATACTGGAAATTTTTTGAATTTGAAAATGAACTTTATATAGAAAAATCGGCAATGCAAAGGGGAATTTATTAAAATTAGAATAAAAGTCGGATCTATTTTGGTTTGGAAGTTATTTGAAGTTTTATAGGTAAAATCTGACTCGGCCCCGTAAGGTATCACGGAGGTCCGATGTTAAAAGCCGTAACGCCGTTAAAATGTTCCCGATAGGTGCGTAGCGCATGAAGATAAGATATTAAAAATGTTCCTAACGGGTACGAATCGAGTTGAACGGAGATATTGTATGCTTGTATGCTATTATACGAGGGGTGATCAAAAATGGCTGAAATTTAGAATAGCAACCGGGTTGCGGAAATTTGATGAAATGACATTTGGGCTTTTAAGACTCGAGGCACGGACCGTGATTTGAAATATACAGGGTGTGATCGAAAAGTAAGAAGGGAAAATGCGAAACGGTTGTAAGAAAGTTGGGAAACGGGCTCGAAGGTTAGCGTTAAACGTAGTTACGTATACGAGGGGTGGTCAAGAAGTTTTAAATTTTTTGAAAAGGGAATTGCTTATAGAAAATGGACGTATTGAAATAAGAAGATGAAAATATGGGTTTGGATGGTGATTTTGACTAAGTTGATGAATATACGGGGGCTGTATTTTTAAGTGACGTTTCTCGTGATGAATCGGTTATGAATGAGTGTAAATGAATGTTTGAGTTTGGAATTCAGTGAATTTAAGTTATTTATTTATTTATTTAGAATACGACTACCCAAACAGATAAGAAATCCAATTACAGGGTAGGAAAGAATAAAACATTGTTACAGAATTTTGTACGATAAATACATATGAAAAACTTAAGTATAATTACATAAAATATTTGTACATAAAACTCGTAAATATTTTTAGTTTGAATGCAATACAGATTGCTTAATTTTTTTAACAGTAGTACAAAATATATCAACATCGTCCTGTATATATGCATAGTTTGAACACATCATATGCAAGGGCGAAGACTTAAGTAAATTTGAATGAGGCGTATTTAGATAAAAAGAATTATTTCAGCGTGTATGAACTGATGGTACATGTAATTTGACATAACTACATAACTCAGGGCAATCAATCGCACTATTCAAAATTTTATATAAAAACATAATCGAAGAATACTTACGGCGGGATTCCAAATCATGTATTGTATGTACACATTGAGGTGTGCCTCTTGCTGGATAAATTCCGTCATTTCTGTACCAAAGACATTTACTGAACATTCTTTGCGTTTTTTCAACGCTAAGTTTATGCACGGCGTATTCTGGACTCCAGATTATGGAGGCATACTCTAATTTTGATCTGACAAATGCATTAAACAACAATATCAAGGTGTTATTATCCACAAAGTCTTTGGTATTTCTAATTATGAAACCTAAGTTTCTGTAAGAACTTATGTGATTATTAAAGGTTAACTTACTGTCGAAGATGACCCCAAGATCTTTAAATTGACTACATCTAGATAGCTGAATATCTTTTAAAGAGTAAGTAAACTCAGTTGGATTAAGCTTTCTTGTGAAAGTCATGTATTTACATTTATTAATATTTAGATGCAGTTTATTTTTGTCACACCACGTACTAATTTGTTGGAAATTTTTTCGCAAGTTAAAGCAGTCATTTAAATTGTTGATGGCCGAATACAGCTTGCAATCGTCAGCGTACAGCAGAGTGCAATTTAGAAGTTCACAGTTAATGTCATTTATAAATTATCGAGCGTCTGCGAATTTTCTCAGATTTTTTGTTTAACTGTGGTTTTTCGATGTGAATGGTGTCTGATTGACTTTTTTTATATAGTTTGCCATGTGGCATCGGATGATCTGATTTTTTGGTGATTTTTTGAATTTTTTGTTTTTTATTTTAGACTTGTAGGGGACATACCCTACAACATTTGAAACGGTCGCCCATCCAAGTACTAACGTTGCTTTACATCGCATATCGAAGTATGTACATAGTAAAGCCGCATCTACACTCGCCTCTATGCAACATATAAAATTACCGTTCTGTATAGATTCTTGTTTTATTCGACATCTAAAACAAGAATTCATCGAAAACGGACATTAGGGGATAAAAAAATAAACGTATTTTTTTAACAGACGGTAAATCGTTTTACCGGCTACTGTAGCGTTATGGAAGTTTTTGTCAGAGGGAAATAGTAAGTACGGTTTATTTTACAATACTATAGCTATAAGTTAATTTCTACGTAAATGAGATATTACCTTTCTATTAAATAATGCCAAGTTTGGAGCCACTCTTTTATGCTATTCGGCAGAGCATTGAAGAGGCGTAACCCTTCGTAAAATAATGTTTTCTGGAATGCTGTTGTTTTAACTGAAACTATATTATAATCATTTTATGATCTGATGTTATAGTTTCGGTTATGTATTGAAATAAATTATACTAATCGAAATTAGCATTAGGTGATAACAGTTGATTTTGATTTCGGGCTGCCGTACTATAGCTAGTCTGTAAGGATGCCCATTGTAGCATGCACTTTATATTATCAAATTTATCCACACAAGAGTCAGGATAACAATTATTATTTCGTTCGCATTGAAGATCAGTCAGGAGAACATCTAATTTTCAAAATATCCTTATCCAGGAGATCGTTTACGTGATATATATAGTAATACATATCAAAATATTATCTGAAGACCAGGTAAATTATAATAATACGCAGTAAATAAACAAACAAATACAAGGCGGTCCAAAATTGTCTCCTGATATTTCTGCGGCTGATAGTACACCCAAAAATAATGGTAGTTTTCTATATAAACTTATTTCCGAAACTGAATAGTAAGGGGGATAATAAACAGCTTTTCTGCAGTATCTTCCGACTCCCTTAAAACATCAGTTTCATATTTTCACTAGTTTACATGATATCAGACAAACCCTCTCTTCTGCTTAAGGGGTAGTTTTAGGGGGATGACTGTCAGTATTTTCCTCATAACCTTTTTAATCATATTTGTAAAAATTATTATAAAAAACTAATTTTCAGATCATTAGAAATAAAAAAGGTATTCTTATTGCATTTCAATAAACCAAGCCTTTCTTGAATAAGTTATGTTTAAAAAACAACGTACATTTACAATATTTTATAAATAAATTCTTTTACACAAAAGAATGCTCTGAAATATGATTAAATGTAGAGAATAGCTAATTATCAATTACAAAAATTGTTCTAAATCTCCTCCATTTTGTATGTCCGCGAGTTTTCAATGTGTAATCCCAAATTTATGCGCCTCATTTCTAACTCTGGAAGGTATACCTCCCTCAGGGATCTCTTCGCACGTTGCAACGACATAACCCCGATAGCGGATTACGTCCAGCATATCTCGCAAAATTTCTACTCGTTCAAGCTGGGTAACAGTCCGCTAACAAGACACATACACAAATTAGACAGCATAATGCCCCATTTCGGATTAAACACACCTTACTGTACCAGACGTTACCTCTTTTCCGGCAACCTATATAGCCAAACTTTCAACAACTATAACTTCCGCTAATCCTATCCACCTTTCGCTAGTATTTGACTATCTTGAAATATTTCCTGCCCCCCTCTTCCTTTCTGTTTATCACTTTTTGTTGCGTTTATTATTTTTCCTTAGTTTCTTTTCGTACTTTATTGTCTCTAAATTCGTTTCATCGTTAAAATCCTTTAAATCAAAACCTTTTTTGAAATCAAAATTTTTTAAATTAAAGTTTAGGCCAGCCCTGCGCAGCCCTGTTCTGACGTATCTCGCAGAAGGCGCCTTGTTTCAGTTGAAGTGCTTGCGTTAGATACCAAATTAAAAAGTGTTTTTTTTTTGTGCAACCAGTGTTTTAAATTTTGTGTTAGTTTAAGTTTTGTTAAATCTTTTTATTTAGATATTGTTAATGTTAATGCTTATTTTTATTTTCCTGTTGAAAAGGAGTTTAGTCTAGTTGTTTTCAATTATTCGTTTTCGCCGACCCAGACCTGCTCCGTCCGACGCTTCAATCCGTCATAGCGTTAGCGCGGTGGTTGCACGGTCGGTCCCGGGGCAGGTTCTGGTGAGGCAACTGTTTTGTACATGAATGTTGAATAAATACTTATTGAATTGAAATTTAATTCAATGTGTAACCCCATTCCGCACACGCCCCTGGCTTCTGGAATTGGGGGTTGTCTAATTTCTGTGGTGTTTATTTAATTTAATTTTAATTTAATATGTCGCTACCTATTGTTGATTAGATTAGAACATATTTTGTTATTGACATATCTTTCAATAACAATATATGCTAAAAATATTTTATTTATATGTTGCTTTTTCAATAAAAAATGCAAAAACTTTCGATAAAAAGTGTATTAATATATTTTAGTTTACAATCAGGAATATGTACCAACATGAATTAACAGAAATTCAGGAATTTGAAAATTTTGACGTCACATCAGACATCGATGGGTAAATATTGTTTAACGCTTTGTATTACGACGGTTCCAATTCAAAAAAGTGTTCATAAAAAAATGTGTGTCGCAGCGCCTAGCGTTCTGCATTTTTTTCAAATTCCTTTGTGTTTGTAATACACGAGCCGAATAACTTGGTGTTGCTCAGGACCGGAAAAAATATATTTTTGACTTGATATCTCACAGCATGGTATAGGGTTTTATCGTTACTTGAAAAGAGTACTCCAAATTATGTAAAATTCCTAGCTTTCGCTCTGTCGCTCCTGATTAGCCCCTACATAACGTAGCGTGATCATACGTAGCTTATAGTATTTTGCGAACTGTAGTTTCAGATGATACTATATACAAGCAAACTTACGTTTTTGTTTCACGCTTCAACTATTATTATTTCCTATTAAATTTCAAAAACATACAAACATTTGATTAAACTGGTTGGTGATACGTTATCCATAATAAGCAACAAAATCCTTTGTTACAACGTTGCCGATAATCAATATTTAGTTGATGCTTCCAATTAGCATATTGGCGGTGTTATTAGTATTCCGCTCTATTTATGACATTGCACTGCTAGTGTAAATATTAAAATATCAGATATTTTTATAGTAGATGGTTATATCAGTGACAGCGCCGAGGAAGGATAATGAACTGGACAAACTTTATGTCTTCTTTATTAAAGAAAATATTATTTTAAAATCGTTTTGATTGCTTGGTAAAACAGTAATTTGATTTGTTCTCGGCCACAAATGAAATACTTCATTCCAGGTCCGCTGAGTTTTTTAATGGAGAAATTGGAGATTAAGATATGTTACTCGACTCTAAGGTAGGCCAAAAAAAAAAATGGAAAGGAATTGTGAGAAACATCAAACAGAACACCCAAATGACATATATTATCAAATTATGGGTAGTCTCTCATTCTCAAATCTAAAAAATAAACGACCATTTTTTTAGTTACAAACAGTAGTTAGAGCAATGAGAAGAGATGCGACCTGTCTCTGATAAATATAAATGTTATCATGTATTGTTCTTCCGACTCCAATTTCCATGTCTCCTCTGTTTGTTGGTGAAGTCCTATAAACTGTTTTCTTTTGAGGTGGACTATATAAAAAGCAAACGGCGTATGGTCTGGTGACCTTGCAGGCTATCCATCAAGCCCATTTGTTCTCATCTAGTTTTCTCTAAACCTTTCCTTTAAATACATGGAATTTAGAGTCAGAAGAACAATTAATGAAATTACTGAGATAACATGCTCAGAGCTACCGTCACAAAAACACGATTGTGTAAAGATAATAATGGACAACATTTTGAACATCTAGATTAAAACATATTTTTTGTGTTTAGTGGTTCAGTAAATCTTTTATTTTAATTCCATTCCTTCGTTTTAAAAATGTATTACATGGTGTAATTTTGTTCAAATGTGTTTTACTAATGTCACTTCCGTTTAAGTCGGAAGTTGAAGAAAATGGTTGATAGGCTCAAAATAAGGACAATAATTATGTTATATACAACTCTTCCAAAATTAAAAATTTTAACTTCTTAAATATCAAAGTTGTTACATGTCTCCTGTGTCACTCGGTACATATAGCGATAAAGGGAGTGTTCCAAACAGTTTCTTCTATCAGTTCAGGATATTTCATTGTTTCAATATCATGTCATCCAACTTTCCGAACCTCTAGGCACATGTTATTTCAAGTTTAATTTGTGTAAAGTGTAACTTAGTTTGCCCAGTTCGTCACAACTACATGTTAAACATAAGTTTAGTTTGCAATTAATTCAGCTGGGAATTAAAACTTTATGACATATTAGATATACTTGTATAACATATTGTTTTACTGGCGTTTTCTTTGGTGACAATAAACTCATCTGTGATCTGGCGTTGCAATTGTATACGTTTTAATTTGTTTGTGATTAGCTAACTGTTTTTCCCTGTAGTTGTTGGTATTGGATGTTACAATTCAGTGTTTTCACAAAGTTTCTGTTTTATCCCAATAACTGGCATCCCAAGTAGCATTATTATTCTCTGTATCGCATGTTATATTTTTTATATAAATAGCTTATTATCCCTTAACATTTCAGGGTCAATTCCATCATTTGCGGACAACATTTTGATACTAAAATGTGACACACCCCAGTGCCTACAGTTTAACTCATATACCAACCATTTACCAAATATGGGCTTACTATATGTGGATGACGATACAAAAATACCAGAGGCTGAGGAATTGCAATAAACATTTAAACTGGGATCCCGAATTCGTATGGTATCGGAGGATGGGATGGCGTAGACGATTGTCATTTAAATAATTTAAGCGTCTTCTTAATGTACAGTAATGATATTGAATATCTCAGTGGCCTCCTTTCTAAGAATAATAAAATCCTCGATAGTTGACAATTATTATTTTGCCAGAGCATTTTTAACAATAAAATAAATATCACGTTTATTAGAAACATTTATAGGCCAAGACAACAGCAACAAAATAGTTGTTAACTGCCTCGACGCCACAAGACTATAGGTCAAAATAGTTTTACATACCTAGCACCTAGGCTGTATGATACAATATCTGATGAGATATAATATATAGGGAAATATAGATATTACTCGAAAAATTTTAAAGCCAAGTTAAAACAATGTATTCTTCAAATCCCTCGGCATATTTTTCATGATTTAATAAATCAAGAGTGCTATTATATAATCTATTGAATTATAGTAAAGAAAAAAAATCCTTACTTATTAATTTCCTGATTTGTCTAGTGCTTTAGTCATTTAAATTGTAGTAAACACCTCGATCTTCCACAATCACTAAACTTATCACAATCATCAATCTTATAACAACCACAGAATTTAACAACCATAGAATTTGCCACAACCACCAAATTTGTTGTTAGAACCGGCCTTGCCAATAACATCAAAATAAATATAAAATCAAAATTTCACATTTCACATTTTTGTTCACATACAAGGAGTTATGTGGTGTGAATCGTTTATTTATGTTCATATAATCTTATTTTATTTACAACATAAACATTCCTTTTATGTAATTTAACCTTAAATAAATGTTTTTATTATATTACTATTATTATTTTGTGTAAAATATTGCGTAGTAATTTGTTGTACTTTTTTGCATTATTGAAATTATTGTAATATTTAAGTTGTTTATTATTATGTTGTGTTTTGTACCACTTATTGAATATTTTTTTATCTAAATAAATGTATTATTATTTTATTTAACAAAATATATAATATATTGTTAAATATATACTTAGTCCGAGTTTGTCGCCAACTTGATTGCAATAAGTCGTCACCAGATGGAGCTATTCGCAAATTGTGGACACCTCGTGTCTGTAATTTGATGACTATAGAAGGCCAGTGAAGTGATGTTGTGCATTTACCTATGTCGCACTGATGAGAGCTAACAAGCTCGAAACTAATCTGGGCTGGCGATGCACAGCAGCACTGCATTGGAAATCTGCCTGCTGGGGGCTTATTAAGTTATAGGACATTATTTTCAATTGATTTGGAAACGCACATTGTGCACCTTGATTGGTGGCAATGATCGATTTCTTTTCGTAAGAAATAGTGGAATACTGGACTATATATTTTTACTTTACTACACTTTTATTATTTTTGTATTATATTATTGTGTGGATTCGAATATTCTGTATTCAATTCCTGCGTTACTTTCTAGATCATATGACACAGTGAATATGGTGCATTATAAAATATTTTCCAGCATACATAAAAGCTCAGATTTAGTCGAATTTCATTTGCAGTGTATTATGAAATAACGTCGAGCAAATCATAGACATGGGTGGTATTTTTCAAATTACCTAAACCATTTTTATTTCATTCTACAGGATATTACAAGTATTAAAATTGGCATGAAGGAATAAACAATTTTCTATCATAAATTGTCCATACAAAATAGAACACAAATTCTACAGCACAGCCCTATACTAGTCTTATATTGTTTTACAGTCCTTTTTCATAATGTACTTTTGTTTACAGGGTGTCTGCCACCGACAAGCGAATAAATCATGTATGTGGACAAGAACCAGGGCCCTGGCGATGTGTACAAAGGAATGGCATAGAAATATTACCAGCACTGCGCATCACAGGGAAAATAGATCACTTTCGTACCATTTACCATAGGTTGTAACTATAGTTTTACGATATTTATTGTATATATGTATTAAGTTATGCTAGGGCTTAATATAAATCGTCACACACAACAAATGGAACAAGTAAATTAGTTTTGCTGCGTTTGCGTAAAGTTAGTGGAAACTTTCGAGTTACTCACAAAGGTAGAAAGCTATAATAATCAACAAAAAATGTATTAAGGACGTCTACTATTTCAAATATTGTATACTATTATTATCAGCGTGTATTTTAAATGTTTGTTCCATATATTTATGCATATTTGGAGAGAATTTATTTAACAGTAACATTTGCACAAGTGGCGTAACACGTCGTCCGCCCGGGGTGGACTCGCAAAATATTTAATTAGTCTAACCTACCTAATCTAACCTCGTTTCCAACTCGAATCCGCATTGTTCAACGTGTTGTTTCCTACTCGGATTACGAGTCGGTCGTTATGCTCACCGCTAAAAAGGCCTCTTTCCTTCTAAATACACAAATAGCTTTTATATCATGACAATCAAATTCTCGCTTTAACCGGAAAAAAATAACATATGTACCATACATATGTTATTTTTTTCACAAGACACGTTCTTACCACTGACAGTTTTTCATCTGGTTGATTATTAATCCCTAACCCTAAACTTGAACTTGGGTCAATAATAGACTCATTTTCATTTTCAATATCGTAAGTATATGGTTGTGGATAAACAACATTTTCTTCCTCCGATTCGTTTTCTTGACTGCTGCACGTTTCAAGGCTGAAAAAGCTTTCATCATTTTCAAAATCAACCGTTAAATTCATCTTACCCATTATTGCCTTTTGAAAGACTTGCTCTAAATTCAGTACCCGAAAAATTTGATATTTCAGGTACAAAAAGATAATCTATTTTACCAGTTTAGCGAATGATTTTTCGCATTTCTTCTTTTGCTTGCGTTTTTTTAGCACCATTTAAGTACGTATTTTTAGGTTTAAATGGCATCATTTTACCTCGTTTTTCAAAATTTAATTCTATGAACGTTACCTTATTATGATCATGAACATGGACTGAGAGCTATGAGAGGGAGAGAGGGACAAAGAGAGTCTTAAATAGAGGGCGTTCTTATGAGATCTACTTTATAGTGAACTGTCAACTGTGGTTTAAATATGGCGAGACTAATTTAAATGGCAAAGTATAACTTAGTTGATAGTCGCTAATAAAAAATATGTTATTCATAAAATAATATCGAATTCTAGAGTAGGATACATTAAAATAATTTGTATGTTAAAAAATTCGTTTGCAAGTAACTTGTAAAAGTGAGCCATCTTATGAAGTGGGCCCTGCGGACCCGTACGTTACGCCAATGATTTGTACCTAACTAAATTATAAGCTTTCAATTAAGAAACAAGATGCTGGACATTTTCATTCGATATTAGCACCTCTAACTACCGCGACATGAAACATTAAAATTTATTTTCGCTTACCATTTCATGATGATCCGGGTAAAATGTTTGATCGATTAATGGAAAACTCTCCTTACCAAGTCGCCTTTGAAGTTGTACAAGATGCCCGAAAACCCATGGCTTATCCTATAAATAAATATTTCTTTGATTTTGCATGTACCTTTGTTATGTAAACAGTTAAATACGTTCCTAAATATCATTTATCCAACAAATTCATGAAATAATAGCACAGTCGAATTTGTTTCCAGAGGAAATATAGTTGCTGTTTCTTATGTATTTTGACCTCCTGATTCAAAAAAAGTATTTTCATCAGAAAGTGGGTGGAGCTTCAAAAGTTATATGCGTTTTTCCGACGCTCTTCCGTTAATTTTCTACTTGCGTAATTTATTGCGTTCTGATAACAGAATCGGAATTGCAAAAATACCTATTCGCTTTGAAATTGTTTAATGATTTCTAGGCCTGTCCAGTACTCATATGTTAATCCGTTAACTTAAGAAAAAATTATAAAAACCGAAAAGTAATTTTACGAAAGTTGGTGAAAATAAGGCGCATCTACGAGTAAACAGAATGTATCTAGTTCGGGCGCTCTAAATTAAATAGAATGGTTGAAAATTGTAGATGGAATTAATTTTAAATCCTTCGCCAAATATCAAGGGGCAACAGCCTTGAGTTTTTTAAAAATTGTAGGCTTCTTAACGTGCTTTAAGATGACAAATTTCAATATTTTATTTTTTCCAAAAAAGTACATTCTCTTTACAATTTTTATAAATGCATTTTTTACACCGTCCACTATTTCATTCCATTTTCATCTAAACAAAATCGAATACACATATTATGAAAGAACTTATTAAAATCTGAAATTTAAAAAAAGGAGATTATTTTTGGGCAATTAGGGTCCGAGTAAAGGCTATACTAATAATAATATCTAGTTTGGTCAAAAAACATTGTGAATTAGAAGTCCCGGCTTTCATTGCGTATACTTGAAAATATTTTTCATATGTACACATACCTAAGATATATTTTTAACTCTCAACTTGTTATAAGTTGAGAGTTAAAAATATTATGCTCGGTTGATTACAATTTAATGTATATAGCGATGTTGCTATTGCTATTTGAAATATTAGATATCAAGTATATGTTGATATATGCGCGTATTTTAATGCAATCAATGACATTTATAGAAAGTAAAGTCGATTGCTAAATAGATAATGATTTAAATAAAATTGTTATTTCTTCAGCAAACTGAACTACTAAGCTTTGCTTTCATTACTTGTAATTGGAAAAATATCATGCGATAAATGCCTAAACCAACTCTATGTGGTGTGGTTTTATCGCCTAATTTTTCCTGTACTTCTGAATTTTTTATTCCGAAATACTACTATATATTTTCTATTTTACTGTATATTTAGTAATATCGACTATAAAGTATGGAATTAAAGGGATTATTTCTTTCGTGTGTCAAATCGAATTTTTTAACCAATCACAATATTTGAAATTCCTTAGAAACGAGGAATATCAGTGGCTATTTTGAACTCTACATAGCAACAGGAAATAGCGGCTATTTCCCGTTGCCATGGCATTGGCTGAAAATAATCAAGGGTAATATAACAAGACTTTGATAAATAGTCGGCTATTATATTGTCATCATTTTTTCGAGAGTGCGATGGTTGTCAATTTGACGAGGCCATATTTGGCGTTAATAATCTGACTAAAGCCCGAGAGCTGTAGTTCGAGGGATTTAGTCTTTGATTATTAACGCCAAATGTGGTCGAGATAAATTGGAGAGCACTCGAGAAAAATTGTGACGATGTAATAGCCGCTAATTTATCAAGGTTGAGTTGTATTGTATTGGATTATTTCTTAAATGAGTTAATATGTGGAGATATATAAATTTCTACCTTTTTAATGAACATAAGAACCAGCTACATAATATGTGTTTATTAAATCAAATTAACAAATAGGAGTAAGTAAACAAAAAACAATTTAATATTAGCTATTCGTTACCAAATCGGTTTATTTTGACACTAATCAACTAATGTGACGTTTGAAAATATTTGTACGACAGCAGTATGCCTACTTGTTATAAGTTAATAAATTAAATATCAGCGACTATTCTCAGCCAATACCATGGCAACGGCAAATAACCGCTGATACTTCCCGTTGCTATGTAGAGTTCAAAGTAGCCACTGATATTCCTCGTTTCTAAGGAATTTCAAATATGGTGATCGGTTAAAAAATTCGATTTGACACATGAAAGAAACAATCTAATAAAATATAACTCAACCTTGATAAATTAGCGGCTATTATATTGTCACAATTTTTCTCGTGTGCTCTCCAATTTGCCTCGACCACATTTGGCGTTAATATTCAAAGACTAAAACCCAAGAGCTATAGCCCTAGAAAGTAGATTGTTAACGCCAAATATGGTCTCATCAAATTGACAAACATCGCACTCTCGAAAAATTGCATAAAGAGTAATGGTATTTTAATGAGGTCGTAAAGTTTTTGTTGCATTTTTTATGTATCGGAAACTTATTACTTGAACTATACTTACGAATTTTAAATATAAATTATACATTATACATGGAGCTGTACAAAGAATGCAATATACAACATTTTATTTAGAACAAATAACGATTTTATTAAAGTAAGGTATTATCTAATTGACTATTGAGTTTCTTTCTAAAATATCATTGACTTTATTGATAAACTCTTGATATCTGACATTTTAAATGGCAATAGAGCCATCTGCTTTACATTACACTCAGTCGAGCACGCTGGGCAACATATTTTATTTCCAACTTGCTGAATTTCAGATATTTACGCATGAAAAATTTTTTTCCATTATACACAACGAATGGTTTTTTACCGAAGCAGATACTGTAATTAATATTGTACAATCGCCGCGAAAACAGAAGTAGCTTTTATTCGGCTCCTAATAGGCTAAAAATGATCTACTTTTTTAAACATAATATTTATATTTTATTTTCTTCATTATGAAAATGGAATGAAATAATGGAGGGTGCAAAAAATTAGTTTTTAAAAATTGTAAATAATGTACCCACTTTTTGGAAAAAGTAAAATTTTGAAATTTATCATTTTAAAGCACGTTACAAAACTTACAATTAAAGAAAAGACTTCTACCTTGATACTTGGCGAAGGACATAAAATTATATTTCTTCCGCAATTTTCAACCATTCTATCTGACCCACAATGCCCGGGCTAGATACATTCTATTTATTCGTGGATGCCCCTTATTTTCACCAACTTTACTCTCGCTTAGTGCAAAGATATTCCAATTTTGAACTTCTCGATCTTCGGTGTTTATTAATTTTTTTCAAGTTGGCAGATTGACATATGAGAATCCTAGGCCTAGATTTCTTAAGAATTTCATTGCAGTTATTCGGATTCTGTCATTAGAACGCGATATATTCACGAAAGTGCATCACAAAAACGCATATAATTTTTGAAGCTCCACCCACTCTTAGAAAAAACCTATTTTTCGCAATCAGGGGTCAAAATACATAAGAATCAGCGATAGAATTTCCCTGGAAAGTTGTCTCCGAAAAAAATTAATTCACATTAATTCGACTGTACTATAAATATTGCGCGAGTTCTAAAAATATGCAGTGTATCGTCTAAAGTAATAATATAATTATTCACATGATCTGGCAGGGGTACAAGAAACATGTATTTTTATTACTATGCACTTTTGTTAAAGTCAAACAAATTTAATATTAGCTATTAATGTAAATATTCCGTGACCTATTTTCAGTGGGTGAAAATTATGATGTTTAATTCGCTTTTTTTTAGTAACTATATAATATGTAGTAACACAGACATCATGTGGATTTTTACTATGTATTTTATCCAATTATTTTCTAGATAATATCTGGTTCATATGGTCAATTGCTACTATACATCATAGATGTCTCCATGGTGTATCCACATGAGAGGATTCACTTACCTCTCACCACTATTTTATTTAGGTACTATAGTTTGTATAAAACTAGCAGATTGGCCACTGTCATTTGTCTGTTCCATGACCTATGGTATGCCATATGATCAGTATACTGATGAGAAGTAATAAGTTCGAAACCGGTCTATGCCTGATCAGGGAATTGACAAATGACATTGGCTACCAATCTTTCATGATTTGTAAGGTATAATTCAATCAGGTCGAGGTATTTGCCCGCTAAGTAGTCGTAGTCATATATTACAATTATTAAACTCTTTTTTTAACTGATTCTGTTATTAAAAAACATAAGGAGATATTTTGCTTAAAATAGAAAGTAATCTTTCCAATAAAATAAATATTGAAATTAGTTTAAAATTGCACCCTTGTCCTTTGAATCGTAGCTACTTATTATTATTTTCAATTAATTGAATATTTCATTTTTTGTTTCTTTTTTCTTTTATTGCGTATAGACGTTTTTGATATACGTTAGAATTAACAAATTATTTCTTAACAAAAAAATTCAACGTTGAAATTTGAAAAGATTCGTGACAGATCACCAATTAATATCTTGTATTTAATTTATCTTTAGCTTTTACCGAAGCGAACAGTTCAGTTTCTTGTGTAATATACTTACTAATGAATATTACAGATTGCAATTTTAAAAATGCAAAAAATTATACGAACAACAATACATATTTATTTATAATAGGAGTTATTGAAAAAATTATGATTATCTCGAAAACCATAAATAATCGGATATCATATGTGGGGCTTATTCTGTTAGGTATTGATTAGTTTCTTATTTTTAACCTTGGACCATATGCCCGTATTGGATGTGATTTTGTTTTGATTTCGTTATATTTCGGAAAAGCACATGAACAATTTAGTCTTCAATAAGGAAAAAAAGTGAATTACTGTAGTTAAATAAATCTAAACTTCAGCTCTCTTTGCGAACTATATTCATCCAGTTGACGCGTAGTTCTTTATAACAAAATGTTTTACAAGACAAAAGCTTTTTTCGTTTTCATGTATGTTATTGTTTTAAACCTAAATGATCGCAGACAGCTTTCATTGATAGCAGTAGTTTTATCAAACTTCACGCGAAATAGTTTTAACATAGGTTATGGGTTAAAATCTTAAATATATTCAAGTTGCAAAACATGTCTTTAATAACACACTCCAAATTCTCCCTCTCAGTTTTCATTATTTTAGTTATTTCCTTTTATCTAAATATAAAGTAAATATAGTATGATATATTTCTTCAAATACAAAGTTTTACCTAAGATCTATGTTTTCATTTTCCAAAATTGTGGTTATTCTCTTAATCCCTTATTTTACTAATGATATCAGAATATATCCGAGATAATTCGAGTAATCAAATTTCTTGATTTTTATGATGGCACTATTGTCGCGCTCAGAAGTAATCATACTTGAGACACTATTTCCAAATTTAATAGATCTGTAAGGTGATAAACGATAATAATATTATTGATATTTATTAAAATGTCTCTATTACTTAGATATAAGAAATATTTCACAATATCATCTTTAGTAAGTTCGTTAATCATTTACTCATACCATTATGAAATACAAAAGATATTTCTCTCACGCATTGTAGCCCAGCCAATGAAGAGGAAGTATCAATACATCTTTTAACCGGCAAGAACAAATTCTATTTTGATAATTTCTTTTTTTTTAATTCATTATATCCAATTATTAAAAATCAGAAACATGAGTGAGGGGACAGATAATTTTTTGAAACTTAAATCTAAAATTTCTTTATCATCTGATGATAATGACAATAATAAGACTAGAACATCGATGTGTTCTGCTACAACATCTATATAACGAAAAGAGTTCGTATTGCTCTCTTCAATCGTACAATCTAGAGCTGACTGTGGAATCAACCGGTCAGCATCACTTTCTATTTGACTGCACTGAAAATTTTTAACCAGCTTCTTGGAAAGGAGATTAATGAAACTGTTATTTTTACTATTGGCTAAAACTTTTTCTTGGTAATTTTTAAAGGTATGTCTTCATCAATCAAACTATATATAACTATAATTTCTCTCTGACGCTTTGGTCCCATCATTACCATATCCATCGAATACAACTTAAACAGTAGTGCCATAGTTTTTATGTATTCTCATCAAAATATTGATTTTTTAAGTTGAAAATGTACATATGAATGAAATGAATTATTTATTCAGAAATTATTTTTTATCCTAAATTTTTAAAAAACAGCAATTCCTACTTAAGTTTCCTTAGAGAAAAATATTTAATATATTTTTTATAGATTAAACAATATACTTATACAATACTTTGAGAACATTTCCGATTTTGAATAATTGAATATAATAAACATTTTTTAAAACATATCAAAATTGGTTCTTTTCTTGAGGATGTAGAAGTAGAAACCTTCATTGACTCGCCTAATGTTATGTAAGTAAATTATATGCTGGCGATATTAAAACTTTTTTTAAAGATTTCAAAGTTTATCAACTTCTGTACTTCAAAATTGTTCGATATAATTACTTTTATTATTACGTTAAGTACAGGACAACTATTACCACAAAAAATGAAATGTTACTGTGTCTTAAATTGTCACTATTTGTTGCGAGATTTCACTGACCACGCGTTTCTTCAATTTATGTAGATACTCAGGCACCACCCAAGCTAAAGACTCTCTACGACTGTAGTTCTAGACAAATGTGTGAATTTCTGATTAAAATTACGATACAAAATTACATCATTAAATTCAACAGTTATTATTACTTATACATTAGACACTGCCATATCTCACTAATAACCATTTTTTAAACTAGTATACTTAAGTGTTTCATGTTTTGATCTGTCAATTTTGTACTAATATTGCAATAATTTAGAAATTACAGTCACTAGCATCTTCTATTGTAAACGAAAATACTTATATTAACAAATTTAAGCGTCTACAAAATTTTTATTTAAAAATTGTTAGATTGTGTTCCTCTATTGTTAAATATTGTATTTGTTATTTATTTTATAATTAGCTTTATTAACTATAATGTAGATTATAGCTGTTAGCTGTAATATTGATCAGCTGTTCACAAATTAGTGTGCAAAAAATGATTAGTTTACCATTTTGATACTTTTTGGAATATGTGACTGGTCAGTAGCATTTTAAGATTTATTTTATTTGCCAATCAATTGTACATATTTTTAATTTTTAAGAGCTTATGGATACTTCACTGTACTAAAATGTATTAACACATGTCGAATATCTGACTGAACTTTAAGTATTAATTTTAATTTTACTCACCTGAAAATTGTAAATTGAATTTAAATTATTTATACTTGGAACTCCACCAAATTTCAGTGCCAGAAGCAATTTCTTGTAGTCTTCTCCGGCGTCTTTCAAATTCTGTCTGACCTGAAATGTCAAGGAACTAAAGTTTATTGTCCATGTACGAAAACATGTTATTTGAATTGGGTTAAAATTAAAATAAAACGTTTATTTATAGTTTGGAATTTATTTATGCATTTCGTAAAATGTATACAGTGTGATCCAGTTATTATGTTACAAGAAATGTAGTGAAGTAAGTTTGTTGGATTTTTAAATATTGACCGATCTCAAATCTAAATATACTATAAAGAATAAAATAGATATTTCACAGGGCTTTCTTATAAGTTGGTTGTTAAAGTTAATCTTCTATGTTAGCATAGGCAGCTACCTGTTGAAAAATATGAATATATGCAAAAGACTAAGAGTTTCGATGCATTGACCTACGTCCTAGATTAACGAAACTGACTTTTGTGCTTCCTCCACTATAAAAATCCTTTAAAAAAAATAAGAAGAAATATCAAACTATACTAATCCTATACACTGTCGGAATTCTTTTGTTCATTGAATATTAGTTGAGCATTTAAATTTAAAAAAACAGAAAACCTCTGAACCCAGTCCTCAATAAATAGTTACGAAGCTTATTGAAATGTTCAAATGTGCTTTTAGAGGGCGGAATATTAAAACATAATATTTTTAGTCGCAAACTCCTCTATAAAATCCTTATTTTACTATAAGGAACGTAACCAGACTGTAACCAACAGCTAATGTCCGGGCTATGTGCCCCGCCGAGCGCTGAATTACAAGTTACAATCCTGGCGCGTTAAGTGTAATAACTGCATATTACCATCAAAACGCTTAATGCTTCGATTGCAACAAACACCAGCCGAAAGAGTGATCCTACTTAAAGGAGCTCTCATGCCAGTCGTCACACACCACTTGCAGACTGCGGTTTCGAGCTGTTGGCTCTCGTCAATGCAAGGTAGGCATGTGACGACCGGCACGAGGATCACTTGACTATTTAGTACATTTCGGCATCTTTGGAATAGCGACATGTGAAATAGTCAGCAGGCGCCATCTAGCGGTCCAGTGTCTGTTGCAATCGAAAAATAAATAGCCTATGCTAAGCCCAGTCAGGCTATTTGGTTGACGAGAGCCAACAGCTCGAAACTGCTCCTTTAAGTAGGATAAGTCTTTCGGCTGGTGTTTGTTGCAATCGAAGTATTGTAATTTGATGGTAATATGCAATTATTACACTTAACGCGCCAGGCTTGTAACTTGTAATTCAGGGCTCGGCGGGACGCATATCCCGGAGAGTAGCTGTTGGTTGCAGTCTGGTTACGTTCCTTATAGTAAAATAAGGATTTTATAGAGGAGTTTGCGACTAAAGATATTATGTTTTATTATAGAAATGTGTTTGGTACAGTATGTACAATAAGAAGCCGGCATTGCATGGAATTAAAAAGTAGGTTGTAAACGCAAAAATAGTATAAAAATGGCCCTTAGACGTTTATACACCAAGATATAATGTTTATTTACAATCACATGTGAAATACTTATATCCTATATCATTCTAGACCGCTGAAAAAGTAACATTTCAGTACTGTCTTTTGTCCAACCAAGTGATCATATTTGTCCACAATATGCCCTTTATATTTTATAATAGATTGTAGTGTTAGATCAAATTGCATTGAGATGCCGAGAATTATTTAAAAACTTCAACATACTTACTTTTCAACAGATCTTGTATTATTACTTCTGTGAGATATTTTCCATGATTTTATAGTTTCCTGTGCAAAATTTTTGCTTATTTAATTGTTTGTAAAAAAATTTAGAAACCAACGTTTTCGTTCTATGTTTCTTTGTAAATATTTCTTTAATTTTGTCATAAAATTTTCTGAAATATACACTTGTATTGTAAGCTTATTTTTGTACCTAATTCTACATAATTGTTATAAAATGTACAAATATATTTTAATAATAAAATAACTATTGTAGTATTTTTTCTTGTTAGTATATACCACACCACCACCCCCCAACCCCCGTGAGAATTTCTGTCCCAGATATTTTTTAGTTGATATTGCCATGCAGTTTAAGGTTTTAGTTGTTCGCTCTTGTTAATTGCAGCATATCCCGGAAAAGCATGGAAAACCACAGAAATACAGAGAAAATGACTACAAAAAAATTCTCTCATTTAACTGTTATTAATACTTGATCTCAACTGTGCAGTATACAGTACAAGAAGAGCAATGCTCTTCACAAGTTTCACAAGTGCAAGCGGATACTAAAATTATATTATATTGCTTCCATGCTTCTCAATCCTATCAAGATAATTCGTCTATCAGAATTAAGTCACCAGACACATAATATGATTTTATGTTGTTGTTAAGGTAGGGTGATTAATGTCATCATCATTTCTCGGGATTTAAGTGTGGCGATGAATCATGCTATGTTGAATATACATGCATTATCCAGATGGGGCACTACCAGTTCTTTTGTTCATCGTGGAAAGTTGTCAGTGAAATCTAAATTAGAAAAATATTTTATTAAAATGCGGGCATCACTTACAATTACAGTAAGTAATAAGTAATACAAAGGTATAAATAAGCTAGGGCAAGATTTGTTGACACAAAAATACGCTCTGAAAATGCCATTTGCACTGCCAAATACAGAAGGCGTCAAATTGAGTCTACTACCTCCTTACAGAGACTCACTTGAAAACCACATCAGGTGTGTAAGCTACCAGTGCTACATTACATATGGAACAATGCACACGTCGCTAAACCCATAACATCAACTCCAGTGGGATATGGCTGGAAGTTGGAGAATGGGCAACTCATGTTTGATTGGATGAGCCAGAACTAGATAATTTAGCATATATACTAAATGAGGATGAAGAGAAAACTGCTGATTACAAGTGCTGTTATTTGATTTTGCAATTATAATTGGAATTTTCATTATTACAACTTGAATGTTTTCATATATACTCATATAATAAGAATTTGGTGTTAAGGCTCATATTTACAATACAGAAATGGAAGATTATGTAACTAATAATTTCATTTTCTAGCTATTTTCCCGGAAAAGCAAGAAAAACTAGAGGAAGAATCTCTGCACAAAATATTGGTTATAAATATACACATTAATTAAAATTAGTGATCCAAATTTTTAATTGTTTGACGACTTTGGTGGATGTGGATCAACGTTTTGTAAAAAAAACACAATTTTTATTTGTCGACGTTTTGTTTATTATTTTAAACATCCTCAGGACAGTGTTTTGAATTTCGTCTAAGAACCCCATAATTTATCTAGTCGGTGGTCTTCTGCTAGCTAACCCAATGAATCTGATATTAATTCTTAGAAGAAATTGTGTTTTTTGGCAAAATGTTGATCCCAAATCCACCAAACTCGTCAAACAATAAAAAAATTTGGATCACTAAATTTAATTAATATCGCATTCATTGGGTTAGCTAGTAGAAGACCACGGACTAGATAAATTATGGGGTTCTTAGAAGAAACTCAAAACACTGTCCTGAGGATGTTTATAATAGTAAACGAAACGTCAACAAATTAAGAATTGTGTTTTTTGACAAAACGTTGATCCCAACACCCACCAAACTCGTCAAACAATTATAAGTATACATTTTTTTAACTAAAAATTTTAATTAAATGGAAATGAATTAAAAAGAAATTATTTTATCCGTACCTCTGTGATTGTCCGAGTTTTTCCGGGATATGCTGTAATTTACAAGAGGCAAACAGAATCTTAAACTAGATGGCAATACCAAAAAACTTTGTGAGTCATAAATTGCCACTGGGGGGAGAGTTTCGTATTGGTAGCTCATGGTCTAATATATGTAAAATAATATTTTGTTGGTCTCTATATTCTCAACGTATATGAGTTGTTTCAGATAAAAACAAATTTGAAGAGAAGAAAGAAGGGATTTGAATAAAATGTGACTTAGATTCCCTTTTACTCTGGCCAATTCATATAGTTTCGGTTAACAAAAGTCTCAGAAACAAATAATCATGTCGAATACAGTCCAGAGTTAACTATTTCTCTAAATAATCTTTTAACCATGCTTTTTACAAAAAGTTTCCGTTCATTAAACAAAATTTCAGTTATTAGAATATCATTCATGAAGACTGGAACAAACGTGGTAAAAATAAAATTTTACCACCTCCAGTAATCAGGGTTATTCATAGATGTTATTGATTAAATATAAATTGATTCAAAAACATTTAGTTTTTCGTTATCTGCGAGAACTTGAACTTTGCTTAGCAAATACTATTAACTGAGTATCTGTATTGATTTCTCGTCAATATTTAATAATAGGTTAATATAAATAATAAATTAAATAGATTGATATAAATAAAATCGTATAGGATCTTACCAACAGGAAATCTGGTCTAAAAGATCTTCCGACTCTAGTTCCTCCTCTGAACACTGCCATAGAAACATTAGCTCCTTCCGAGGTCGCTGTAACAGTAATCTCCCTGAACTCTGCCTGCTCAACTCTGATGTCATAATCTCCAATTTTCTTCCCTCTAAAATATTTGCTCCAGTCCGTATTTTGATCATCGATTACCAGAAGGGTCAAATGTCTTCCGGTTACCTGTCGACAATAAAGAAATAATATATATCATAAGTGAATATATTACATCGAACAAATTATGTTCTGAGGGCTAATAATTTGTGACTGTTATTTGAATATGAAAATGGATTGGTCCATTGGTGTAAGATAAATTTCAAAAAATCCCAAGTGAGCTAAAGTCACTATTTGGAAAAAATCTCATTTTAGATATCTTTTTTTAATTTGTTTAAAAAGTATTATATCTTTAACGATATACTCAGAAAAAAATAATTAAATTTGAACATTAAGTAAACTTAATATTTTGTAAATATAGGACGTTTGTAGTACAATTTCTTGTTACTTTTGAAAGAAATAATTCAAATAAAAGTTTTAGAGAGTACAAACAGCTTTCATTTGTTTTTTATTCATTTCCAGCTTGGATATTAGTAGAGTTATGACTGTTTATTCACACAAGTGATCCAACTTTTCTCAGGAAGATATGGACACACCTTTGTGCACAAGTCGCATAGAGCTGTATCGACCGGCTGCTGAATGAACACATTTCTCGCAGCATTCTTACATATATACATAAGAATATCAAATAGGCGTCTGTCTGTCTATCTGCTCGTTGGGGCTAATATCAAGAACTACTGCATAGTATGCATAGAATATTACGTCAAATATCAACTGCACATTAAGAGAACAAGAAATATTTTCACAAGAATACAGACTAGTACGATTAAATACAACATAAAGACGGTTAAACTAAATACAGAAACTATATTAGCTATACAAAATAGTGAGAAAGAAGAAGAAAACGAACAAAGCTCATCTCAAATAATACATTTTAATATCATTAAGACTACAACTAAATATATCAATGTGGCTATCGTTTGCATTACAGATGTTGCATAGATATTGTATAAAGTGGGGTTAGGAACATTAGTACGAGTTGTTGATAGATACAAAGTTAGGTTATTCCTTGAGTCTATTTTGGGCGCCATAAAATTTTATTTATCCAATACTTCTTGGCAATCAATATTATTATGTATCATTTTAAAAAGGAATGACTGAGAAAAATACTATTCCTATCCTCAAGACTTGTCGTGTAGTGTTTATCAAGCCTTGCGGAAAACATAAGGTTGGGTAAATGCCATCATTAAAAATTCATGAATTTTAAAAATCGACATTGGACTGATCCCAAATTATTGATATAAGTGATGTAATATACCATACAAGCGAAGCGTACTCGAGTTTACATCTTATAAAAGTAAAGTAGATAGGTTTAATTGCATCTAGCTGAGTAAAATCAATCGCGACAATTTCGCACCAAAAACCCATATATCTCACTAACATCTAAGGTAATTGTGTCAACGTGAGCGCCTAAAGAAAGCTTGGTATCAAAAATTACGCCGAGATTGCGAAAAGTAGAGGGGCGGTTCAGATTGATATTGTCAAAGATATAATCGAAAGTTGTATGGATGGAATTTGTAGAAAAAGACATGACATTCCATTTTCTGGCATTTAATGACAACTTCTTTTCCAGACACCAAACGTTTACATTGTCTAAATTCCTTTGAAAACGGAGACAATCGGTGTGGCTGTTAACGTTAGCATAGATCTTTAAATCATCCGCATAAATAAAACATTTCACATCCAACACATCTACAATATCGATATAAAATAATGAACAACAGGGGTCCAAGAGTTGATCCCTGTGGAACGCATATTCAGCAGACTTGGAACCATTGGATACAACATATCGAGTCCTGTCATATAGGTATGACATAAAAAAGATTAATAGAGAATCGGGTAAGCCGAATAAGTACTGTTTGTGAAGTAGCATGTTGAAACTGAGTCTATCGAATGCTTTCAAAAAATCCGCATAACGTCAGTTTGTGTTTGCGTATCTATAGATTTAGTTATAAATTGAGTAACACAAATCAGATTTGTTGCAGTAGGTCGGCCCTTTGTTACATGGCCTATGTCCATTTAACAATTTTGTATAATAACTGGTATTTTATTTATATTTAGCACGATCTGTAAAGCATTTTGATTCAGTTTTTGTAAGTGAGACTGTTTCAACTGTCAGAATTTTCCTTGTATAACTGCTAAATTATTTCACATTGTTGTATCTATTTTTATATCCTAGGAACTCAGTCATGTTTCTTTAACACTATTATGTATCTCCGTTCTGTTACAGCACTTCAGGAAACCAATTGTCGATTTCATGTCTGCAAAAACATTTAGTTACATTCATATATATTTCAATTTTTATATTTCTGTTTACTATGTAATTACATATGGTTATTTTTCTTACCTTTAACTTTTTCATTAACCTGTTGTGTAGTATATCCTATAAAATGTAATATATTTGCTGAATTCTTACAAAACGGTTTGCATATGATTTACTATTTATTACGACAGTTCGTTAGTAGATTAAAATTTGCAATAAATGTCATTATTTACCCATTGACTCGCTTATGTAGACTTATAGATTCCTTTTATCGATTGTACACCTGCCATTATTTTAGTTGTGAGTAAGGACATCTACCTAAGGAAACGAACTTGTGCGCTTAACTCACCAATTGACAGATGAGGATACCTGTACCGTTTTATAGCTTTTATTAGTATTATATTGCAGAAGGTGAGATAAAAATTTTACCTTGTTAATTAAAATCACCAAGAAATTATTTGCCTGCTGATTTTGAACTGATTCAAACCTATAAACCTTAACTGTGCGACCTCAGTAATTCTTATTACATTTTTGTATCCACGTTACCAGTGTTTAACAACCAGGTAAATTTTATTTATTAGTAATTTAAAATTTCAGTAATATTCAATTTTTGTCTTTAATGCAATTTAATTTTTTTTTAAATAAATTTAAATTCAAATCTTTTTAATTTAGTAAGTAATTAAAACACTATATGTACCGCATGGTTATAAAATATTCTTTTCTTTTCATTTTTTTGCAATTTATAGTTTGCGAATCAGTTTTATGCTTTATGCTTTATGCTTTATACTTTATATTTATGCTTTATACAGGGTGTCCCGAAAATGGTGGGCAATCTCTCGGATTTGAGTAGAACTAGTGAAAATAAGGTCACAAGTTCGTATATTTTTCTTTCTCCCGAGGTACCCCTACGAAGATATTCGTTCTTGAAGTTGAAGGCTAAAAATCGATTTTTCGCGATAACTTTTTATTGTTCAATCGAATGTAATCATTTTCGGATCAGTATCATATGATTTCAATCCAGTTAGGTCAGTGTATTAGAACCTTGGATAACATTCTTGGGGGCTCGGGGGCAGAGCACCAATTGCTTTAATAAGTTGAAAAAAACATTTCAGCCTATTTTTTTTCTAAGGTCATTTTCAAATTTTTGAGCCATTTTTACGTAAAAAACGTATTCTTGTTTGATGTCGGTAATAAGAACCGTTTTCGACATAAATGCACTTAACGAAAAAATTGCGATTTTCAGTCGCACAAATAATAGTAATTTTTAAAAATTAAATAAACACAAGAATTATGTACAAAATAACATTTATTTCTCTATGAGGTAGTAAGTACTTACCTAAACTTATAAAAACAAAAAATCTTGAACACACGCAACAAAATTTGAAACCTTATTGTAGAAAACTAATTTCATAACAAATGCTCAATATGAGCACCTCCTTCTCTAATGCATGCTTGTCCACGACGAACTGACGATCGCTGGACTAGTCAGAACATTCCTTCGGTTTCTCTAATTGCATTTGAATGGTACATAATTCTCTCGTATAATTCTTCTCTTGTCTCTACTGGTATGGCTTATACGAGACTCTTTAAATGCCCCCACAGGAATAAATCAAGGGGATTTAAATCGAGTGATCGGGGAGGCCAAGGAACAGGCCCATCCTGACCTATCCACCGGTTTGGATATACTCTATTCAAATGACCCCTCACTATAAGACTAAAATGCGGGGGTGCTCCATCATACATAAACCACATGTTCTCTCGAGATGCAATGTCAACGTCTTCTAAAAGTTGTGATAACTGCTGTTGGAGAAATTCAAGATAAAGTTGCCCATTCAATCGATTTGGTAACACGAATGGGCCTAACAAGTACGGCCAATAATTCCGGCCCAAACATTAATATGAAATTGCCTTTGATGGCTTTCCTCGCTTCAAACGTGTAAGTTGTGAGAGTTAATGACTCCATTTCTTCCAAAGCTCGCTTCATCCGTATACAAAACCGATCGAATGAAGGCATGATTTTGTTCATATTTCTGTATAAACCACTGCGAAAATTGCACCCTAGCAGGAAAGTTATCTGGGCTTATGGCATATACTTTCTGTATATGGTACAGATGAAGCAGTTGCTCTTTCAAAATTCTTCCAACGATCGATTTTGGGACAATCATTTGTAATGATAATGATCTGATACTGACAGATGAATTCGCAGCTACTGCTTATCTACATAAATAAGACGATGTAGCTGTTTTTAAATATTTAAAAAAATTAATATTAACACGTTCAATGCTGACCCCAGAACTTGGGCTTCAGCATGTGCGCCACCATTTTTTGTCGTTTTTTTTTCAAATAATCGACGGGAAGATCATACATAATATGACAAAGTAGTACTAAGTAAATAGTCTGTTTACTTATTTTTAATAGTTATTATTTTTTGTGCGATTGAAAATCGAAATTTCATGGTTAGGTGCATTTACCTCGAAAACGGTTCATATTACCGACATCAAACAAGTAGACCTATTTTACGTAAAAATGGCTCAAAAATTTGAAAATGACCTTAGAAATAACAGAAAATTGACTGAAATTTTTTTTCAACTTATTAAGGCAATAATAATGTTATCCAAGGTTGTAATACACTGGCCTAACTGGATTGAAATAATATGATACTGATCCAAAAATGATTAAAATCGATTGAACAATAAAAAATTTATCGAGAATAATCGATTTTTAACCTTCAACTTCAAGAGCGAAAGAAAAATATACGAACTTGTGACCCTATTTTCACTAGCTCTACCCAAAACCGAGAGATTGCCCACCATTTTCGGGACATCCTGTATATTGAAAATACAGCTTTATATTTAAAAATTGAGCTGCTGCATATGTAAAAATTCAGCTTCTTCGAATTTAAGATTGAGCTTCTTCAAATTGAAATTTGAGCTTCTCAAGAATTTATATTAATTATAAATTTATGTTCAACGCCAAAGGTATATTAATTCTATAGATTGAAATCTATAACCAGTCCTTTTGCATTTACTTTATTTATTACGTAAATTCGCATTTACAATTGCAATCATTAGTTTTTCAAAATCATATATTTGGACAATATTTCTACAGTCTTCAAGCTTAACTTCCTTTGAGAAACGTAAACTAATTTGACAAGAAAACCCTTAGATTCCATATTCCAAGAAACAATTGGGGTCTGAATTGCCGTTCCAGAGCTCTTCACCGTCAACGATATCCAGTCCAGGAATCTAGGAAATTAGCATAACTTTGTAATTGATTTTTTTTACTATTAATTATTCTTTGTTTGCCGAGATTAGATAACTTAAAATCTCATATTTCACATTATAAAATTTATTTATTTATTCATGTATATATTTTACCATTATTTTACACTATCTTTTTATTTCTCTTGCCAACAATTTCAGTCTGGTCTATAAGAGACTTGTTATTCGAGAAAAAGAGACAACTCTACTGATTTTCACTATAGATGGTGCCCAATTAACATCAATCTCTCTTTGTCTCCTTTTCTCGAACTAAACAAAAATCTGTCATTTATGCTATACATTCCAAGAGGGTAAGTTTCACAACTCTTATGAATATTCCGGATCTACGACTCTTTGCTCCGGCTTAAACCAGCCAGTCGTCCGCATTTGTCACCTCAATTCTTTCCCAAAAATATATAATAAGGGAAAGGAGGTAACACCTTGATAAAGCCGTGTTGATAGACTGAGATTTTGTTGGATACATCATGATGATGATGGTATAAAAAATCATGTAGCAAGATTTCAAAAAATTTACAATAATTACAGATAATGGATGTGAGTCTAAAATTACTGATATCAAACGTATCACCTTTTTTATATATAGAACATACTTTCTATCGTTTGCATAATCAGGCAACTTACAATTACGAATACATATATTGAATGATTGATTATATGATTTTTAGAGGGTACGCAAGAATATGAGCACAATCCTTCAGTAGAAAAGCAGGTATTCCGTCAGGACTTGTAGTCAGTTTAGGTTCGAGTTTTTCCAAGGCAGCCGCAAGACAGAAGTAAAGCATTTACTCCCTAGGGACGAAATAAGACAATAATTTCCCTAGGGGAGTTTTTATTTCATGCCCAATAGTTAAACAAAATGTAATTCTTATTTATTAACATTGATTGTAAATGTTACATTCTCACAACTATTGAAATTAATATTCGAAGGAACTTTACTAAATGAAACATTTTCTTTACTCAGATTTATAGTTTTTTGAACCGTAGTTGCAGCTTGTAGTACTTAATTTGCTATATTTGTTTTTTTTTTTTATACATTTATTT
Organism: Leptura quadrifasciata; assembly: GCA_963675555.1. Classification (NCBI taxonomy): domain Eukaryota; kingdom Metazoa; phylum Arthropoda; class Insecta; order Coleoptera; family Cerambycidae; genus Leptura; species Leptura quadrifasciata. Next base: position 40,871,265 of record OY776677.1, read on the forward strand.
AACGTCGGCCTATTTCCGCTACTAAGGCCTAACACCGACGCCTGTAGACGAGCTATCCCCAACCAGGAATTTTGCCGAACCTCTTCCCTTAAGAAGAGTAGGGATCTTTTACTTGCCTAACATTTAATAGACAAGGGACCGACGGCTTTACATCCCCTCCGAAGGATGGTATATCTCCTATACAACCCTCGCCTAAGGTTGTATAGCTTCCGCGCATACACTGATATACAAGCCGCTGGAAGATGGGTGAGGCGAGGACGTGGTCTTCGTTGGAACGGTCACCAATCCAACTACTAACCACGCCTAACGTTGCTTTACATCGCATATCGAAGTATGTACATAGTAAAGACGCACCTACGCTCGCCCCCTATATTTGTTTTGTTTTGCACCGAATTGTCAATGTACCCCTCAGCAACTGTCGTCGACTTCCAACCTCCTTGACGTTTTATAGTCGTGATGTCTGCTCCTGCATCCGCTAGTAGAGTTGCTGAAGATCTACGTAGACAATGGCCAGTATATAAGGTTGGATCCGATAATCCTAGGTAGGTGGCTATTATACTTGGGATTTTTACAAAGGTGTTTTTGCCTACTGGCTGTGTGGTACATTTTCCTGATTTATAAAATACAAAAAATCGACCATGACTGGTGTGAGAGGGAGGCAATGCGGCATATTTACGATGTAGATCGAGTAAATTTATGTTTTTTTCATTTCTGGTTATTACAAAGGTTCGGGATATTTTCTGTTGCCATGATCCGTTGAATGGAAATATCCCAAAGGCTTCTAAATATTGTAATTTCGCTCCAATTTATTGTAATTCTTCATTTATGAAATAAATATTTCTACTCCCGATCGTGGAAAAAATAGTATATACACCTCGGGAGAGACCGCCATTTTTCCCTCGATGTATTTGTTGTCCTCGGGCCTCAAATTACACCTCAGGAAAAATAAGACGTTTCTCTCCCTTAGTGTATAATGTACTATTTCAAATTCTTTCAAAAATACTTTACTATGTACGAAGTCAATAGGAGAATACTAATACCGAAAGTCATTTTGGCGCAAAAAATAGGTTTAGAAAAGAAAAAATTAGATAGCCAATGTAAATTTGGAGTTTCGTAATTTATTAAAAAACTATCCAACTCCAAATATATACAAGGGTGCTTTTTAGAGTTGTAGAAGGGAGGAAAATGCTTTTGAAAAAATATCTCCGAAAAAAAAATTTTTAGTCTCTTATTTTGTTGAAAGCCGAATTATACCTTCAATATGGGTTTATGCTGACCTCTGTACACTGAATATTTACCTATACAAGGAGTTGAAGGTAAGATACTTGTACGCCTCTATTGAAACCATATTTTTTAATGAATTGAGAGTACGATGAGTATAGGTGTATACGTGTGTGTGCGCGCGCGTGTGTCTGTGGGATCCTTTTTCTCTCTTTACATCAGCAGAAAAGTGCTTGCATGAAGGATTTTTTTGAAGTTTTTGAAATCTGTACTATTGAGTAATGGCAAAATACAGAGAATAAACAACACCACCATATTATACAATAGGCAGAATGTGCGACTCTAAGTTTTAACTCGTGTAGGTAGTACATTTTTGAAACTATAGAGAGTTTTTAGCTTGGCTTGCGAATTATGTAAAACTTTTGACATGGTAACAGAAAGTGTGAATTTTAATGTGTTTTATTGTTATATAATAACTTTTTTATTCAAATTTAAAACGTACACAATACATATACGACAATGAAATACTTTCTTACTAAAAAATATATGAATAGGTAGGTAGACTTATCTGCAAGTACAATTTAAAATTTGCCAGTGCCACAGAATATTACTGCAACATTTATCATTTTATTCAGTAATTTTAATGTATCTTCATTGTACCGGCAACAAATTAGGAACGTGTTTATCTCAAATCTGCACTCTACAAAAGTTTGTTTCTCGAATGTTTCTCTCGCCCCTAAAATTTTGCGGTAATGGCCTCTATGTTATGTATTATGTTTACTGAAATATTAAGTGGTTCTAAATTTCCCAAACATTGTAAAATGTTTCGTTATGTGTAATGGAATGTGGTGAAAGTATTAGGTATTTGAAGGAGTTAAAATTCGATTTGATTAATTATTTCCTGGAAAAACAATGAACAGACCAAAAGTTTAATTTCACGATATGAATAAGTAAAATTAAGCTATTTCTTTTATTTATAGGATGCCTGAATAATGAGAGATGAGATGAGATGAGAGAAAAATATCTTTTATTCTTGTTCCATGAGTTAAATATTTTGAAATCTGTGTGACATAAAGCTCCTTAAGTTTGGCTTGTAGGGCATATACAGTACATTTTAATCAAAACTACCTCCCTAAATAAATTTGGATGTACTAATTTTTCCAAAAAACACAACACATAAAAAAATATATAGTACAAGATCCCGATTAAAGACGATCTTCACATATCGGATTACCGAATGAAAAGTATTTTTTATCAATCATATTACATAAACAAACATATCGCGAATGGATTGCCTAAAGAAATTAGGTTAATGCTGCCCTTCATTCATTTGTTTATTTAACGAATTCAATACTGATTGAAAGTACAAAACGTAAGGAACAAGAAAAAGTTAGTCTATTGTTTTCTGTTCCCTATTACCGGATTGCCAGGTATAAACAGGTGGCTTGATACTATATATTTACGCTCATCTGTTGTCTCATTGACATATATACACTCACATGCAAAAAAGCGCAACAAGTTAATATTTGGTAAAATTTGAGGTCTTATAATTTTTTTATTTTTAGTTCAATTTTGATAAATTTTTAGCAAACTGTAGATGAAATGTCTAATTTCAACTTGCATATCCAGTCTTTTGTTAAGTGCTGGTGTATTAGTCATTATACAGGGTTAATTAAAAGTTCGTTGTATAACTCTAAATTTAAAACACCCTGTGGAAAAATTTCGTTGCCAAATTCTTACAAAATACCAATTTTTGTTAAGAATCATTCCTTTCCTACATTTCGTTTTTTGGTTCATGTCTTTAGGTGCACTGGTTCATTTTTAAAAGCGAAATTAACTTGCCACCAACAGTTTACTTTGAGAAATGTTATTTTTTGACGAGCCGGCTTTGCTCGTTGTTGCTCTAATGTCATATTGACAGTAATTTTTGTTACGCAAGACCTGTTATACTGCTACTATGGTTTTAAGTGCGGAAAATTGCGCAAAAGCTGTTGCTCTTGTTGAAGATGGACGTAATTATGAATAGGTTGCAAGATCCCTTGATGTTCATCACTCTACCATCAAAAGAGTAGTCGAATGTTTTAGACAAACTGGCAGAAATAAATGTAGGGCAGGTTGTGGCAGAAAACGAAAAACTACTGCTATGGATGACAGATTTCTTCACATTAACACTCTGCGGGATCGTCATTTAACATCAGTGCAGACAAGAAATCAACTCCAAGAGGTCCGAGGTACTAATGTTAGTGTGTGGACAGTTCGCCGAAGATTGAAGGAGTTTAATTTGAAAGCTTGCAGACCAGCAACTGGACCTAAAATGCTTCCTCGTCACCGAGTAGCTAGACTGCAATTTGCCACTGAACATTTACCTTGGAACTTAGGGCAATGGAACAATGTTCTTTTTACTGACGAATCCAGATTCTGCTTACATTCTCCAGATGGACGGAAAAGAGTATGGAGAAGGGCCGGAGAAAGATTTGCAAACTGTACGTTCAGTCCCCGTCTAAGATATGGAGTAGGTTCGGTAATGGTGTGGGCAGGAATAACCCGGGAGGCCTGCACCGATTTGGTGGTCATCGATGGATCCTTGACGGCCCACCGATATATTGAGGAGATATTAAGCAATTACGTTGTACCTTTTAGTGGATTTATCGGCGATGGCTTTATCCTAATGCAGGATAATGCGCGGCCACATTCAGCATTGCGTGTTACACAATACCTCGCGGAAGTTGGTATTAACAAAATGAACTGGCCAACATGTTCACCCGATCTTAACCCCATAGAGCATGTGTGGGACATGCTCGGTAGGCGGATCAGAGATCGCGAAGTAGCTTCGGGTACGGTAAATGAGCTTCGTTTGGCTCTTCAGGAGGAATGGCAAAATATACCTCAAGATACTATTCGTAACCTTATTGACAGTATGAACCGACGTATGCAGGCAGTTATAAGGGGTAGAGGTGATAATATAAAATATTAAGTTAAATTTGTTGTAAAAAGTACGTTTCTTTAGGTTAATTAAGTTACAGTTGAATTGTTTTGATTTTGAAGTTGAATTGTTTGCATAAATAAATTTTCTTATTTTTCTTTCTTTTTATGTAAGTTGTAATAACTAAACAATATATTGTTGCCATTTCATTACTAGGCTCATAAACTAAGCTGTCAAACTGACGTTAGAGCAACAACGAGCAAAGCCGTCTCGTCATAAAGTAAACTGTTGTTGACAAGTTCATTTCGCTCTTAAAAATGAACCAGTGCACCTAAAGACATGAACCAAAAAACAACTCTTAATAAAAATTGATATTTTGAAAGAATTTGACTACGAAATTATTCCACAGGGTGTTTTAAAATTAGGGTTATAAAACGAACCTTTAATTAACCCTGTATAATGACTAATACACCAGCATTTAACAAAAGACTGGATATGCAAGTTGAAATTAGTCATTTCATCTACAGTTTGCTATAAATTTATCAAAATTGAACTAAAAATAAAAAAATTATAAGACCTCAAATTTTACCAAACATTAACTTGTTGCGTTTTTTTTTGCATGTGAGTGTATTAAAATATAGATAATTTTATTGCAAACACGCGGTTGTCGCGATTTAAAATTCGAAAATTCGAGCAAGTAAGCGACGCGCGACAGAAAAGTATTGCACGTACTATTCTGTGCGATAGAGAAAATAATAATACAATAATAATACTTGTACATATAAGTGGTTGGTATTGTAGTATAAAAAACGTTAGTCACTGGAAGCGGCAATTTTCAGGACGTAGTTTCACAGTCAGGATCAGTTGCATTAAGCCGCATAGAATTGACGTATATTGTGCGTAAGTTTTTTTGTTTTAGCGATTCCCAGCAAATTTTTGCATCATTAGCTGATGAAGCCGACATTTGCATCGATCAAAGAATGGAGGTTGTTGTTGCACTCTGTATGGCATCAAGCACTGCACCACTGTAAATGACGAGAGATATCCCATTTTCAAAAAAAAATATTCGGCAGAGAAAGATAATGAGAAAGATTAGGTTTCAGAAATATCGACATACATTTTTCATATGCAACAGCGGAAATCAAAAGACACACACGCAGAAACATGTGTACATGAAGACACATGTACTCTTTTTCTCGACTGAACTTTGAATCGATCATGAAACGACCTTGCATGGACAAGTGAATACCATAATCGGATTCAGCGACCCCAAAAACCCTAATATACCTTCACTTAGTATGATGATATTATTAAAATGAAATGTTAACTTGTGAGAGTTATTCAGTTGTCCCTCTTCGGAGAACTTTAAAAGGCCCACTTTAAGGCCTGATATCTCGAAAACAATGCATAGCAGGATTTTTGAACCATGGTGACTTTTGATCAGCATGCTGAAAAATATCTTTCTGCAAAATTTCAGCCAATTCGAAAGAATTTTTTTCCATTGGTTTTGTGCGGGGTCATTATCACCCCCACATTTTTTTTAATGGAACACCCCATATTTCTTTAGGTCGCATTTTAAGCGCCTGTCTAAAACTGAAAATTTATGGTGGCAGATAAGTGTTGACGTTCTTGAACAATCCTTTATCGTAAATCATTTAGCGGCTCTGGTTGATTGAATTGCATAGACTTTTTTCGTCAAGTACTCCCACAAGTGTACACCTAAAGGAGTTAAATCTAGAGACCGAGGTGGCCACTCTATCGTCAGACTTTTTCTACCTATCCAATGATCAAGGAATATACCATTAACACATTGACGGCCAGTCACCGCTAGAACTCCGAGGCAGCATGTGGTTTTATCCTTAAACAAGATTTAGCATCATAAAAGTCGAAGAAATTTCTCAGACGCTCGTTGAAAACTTAGTTGCTCTTGGTCTATAAGGGACTATTAAATACACGGTATGTCGGTAATGGAGAATTTATCGAACTATGCTCATTTGACCATTATTCATGAAATTATTCAAAGAATCGTATCTTGATTTAACGTAACGTATTTAGAAATTATAGTTCTATAAATGATAAATTATGCATCTGTAGTAAGTAGTATATTATAGATTATGTATGTATTAAGTAAGTAGTATATTATAGATTATGAATATCCGTAATAAAATGGAATGGTAATCTTGCTTCTGTTATCGGAAAGTACCCCTCTATTTAAGAAGCCATTAACGCTGCTTTATTGGTTTGACTGGGAAGTTATCAGTTGAGCAATTAATTTATCATTTCTCTTGGAGTGGTCAATTAACTTCTTATTAGCTTCACATCATGACATTGTTACTGAATATAAAGTCTGGTCTGGTTAAAAGAATGAGTCTTTATAGAAATATCGATTAAACAATTTAAATGCCATAATAAATAACAATGCAATGGTCAAACATTATTTTTCAACACAAATTGCAAAATAAAAGGCTAGTAGAAGTGGCAGTTGAACGTAACCAACTGCGAATGCCAATTTGATTAACATTTTGCTCGCACACAGTACAAATTAATTATACGCGATACTACTGAGATCAAGTGCACATCCATTGTTCAAATAGATAATCAATACTCAATACCTGACTGTAACTTTCACAACTCTGGTTATAGTTTTATTAAAAATACCTTAGTACCACATTAATGTTGATACATTATCTACTCTACGTAATATACCAAGAGCTGCTGACGTATTGAGGGCGTGTTTGAGAACGTTCTTCAACTTTCATAGTCCGTGGTCCTGCTTAAAGAGGCAACGCTGTACTGAGTTTGGGTCTGGCGATGAATGCTGTTTTTCACAAATATATCGACGTTATGGGGAGACGAATAATAATAGTAATAATAAGTGATAAATAACAGGCGGTAAATAAAATACCAATGAGGGAATCTTAACACAGTCCGACGAAAACATTAGTCACATAGAACCACTACCACTTTATAAAATCTATAAGTATCTCAGCATTCAACAAAATCGAGATATAAACCACACAGCCCGGAAGATCGAGTTTATTAGCAGATAAGGCTCACTAAACTGCTCAACACAAAATTAAACTCAAACGACCTTTTTAAAGCTGTTAACTCTTGGGGCAGTCCCAGCACTTTATTATTATTATGCAAACTATGTATAGAGAAAAGAGAAACAGTTGCAAATGCAGACTTACTAATCCTAAGATACAGAAAATTATTAGAACAAATAATCATTACACTCCTCTTAACCTGAGTGATCGAAATGCTGTAAGAGAACTAGGATGGTCCAATGCAGTCAATACGGCTTTTAAAGACAAGACATTACACGACAGATATCCAGCACAGCTTGCCGCCGACACCATTGATAAAACGCTATCTATTGAAACATCCCAACCTCCCCTCTGTTAATTAGTAACAAAAATTCTTGATTGTTAAGCAATTAAGAACATATTTAATCCCACCCAGTAATTATTTATCTCAATTTTATGTTAAGATAAATTATCAAATTGGCCATTTACGTAATCGTGTACTTTTACAAGTTTAGGACACAAATTACGTTGTGTTTGTAGTAACCTTTTATATTTATCCAAGTTCATTATGAAAAGTTTGACATCACGATTTCCTATCTGATATTATTTACCTTAGAAAATTAATCTCTCTTTTAATTTAAATACCCTGTAAGTTAGAACACACTGTTTATTAATTGAGAAACCTAGTTAATCATTTATTTTATTTATTATTTGCACTGTGAATTTATGATTACAGTTTGTTTTGGATTTTATGTGATTGAAATTAAATCATTAGCATTTATTTAGTTTGTAAATGTGGGAGAAAAAGCAGAAATCGTTTTAATTCATATTTTATCGTTGAGACAATAGTCACAAAAACCATTTTCTTTATAACAATTGTTGTAACAAATAGCCAAACATGAAGTTAAATAATCCTAATATTTAAGACAATTGTCTAAATATTATACAGGGAAGTTTACGCTGGATATGTTTTGGAGTTAGTTATGCAAATAACAAGAACCATGTTATGCAATAGAATTTCCGTGTTATTTTGGTTGAAGCTAGAGTTACGACAATGACACTTGATAAATGAAACTTAATGCAAAACAGAGGACAACAATCATGTCAATATTCGTGCATTATCGAGTTTGAGTGGTAAATGAGAATTAAATACTCATGTAAAATATCATAGAATGTTGAGAAGATATCCCTTAATTAATTACACAAACGGCAACTGGCAAGTTGTGTGTGTTTGTCCAACAACGTAAACCGTGGTTCGTCGAAGCAATTTAAAGAGACAAAAGGTCTCGGTTCAGAACTTCATCGAAAAGTAACCCCCTCGAAATATGAGCAACGTACAAGGCCCATGGGCCCAAGAACTGACCGCTAGCCTATAACTGTTTGTAGTTCATAGAATAATTATAGTGACGGATCGTAATTGAACAATCATAGAAAACTAAATGTCGTTGGTGAGAAACCTTACATGATAATTTAAACTGCAAAACATTCTTGTGAAATCCTACGTGTCAATGGGCACACGGTAAGCCACTGGTATTAAATTAACTGAAGTATAAAGTCGCTTATCATGGCATAACTCTGAACATATATTCAGCCCAATGATATAAACTTGTTATTTAGCAAACGTAAATTACTGAAAATAATAATTGAGTAAATTGTAATATAACTTTATCCCACCATCTTGTTAAAAATCAAATCAAATATGTTATATAAATCTAATGTTTCTTTGAGTACCACAAACACGCAAAATACCCATATTCTCACCCAAAACCAGAATGTAAATTTAATTTTAAATAATAACGCAGAGTCCCAAAATAACTTATTAACTGTATAATATTATGTCGGTTATATTAGCTGGCGCCGTGTGTATCGCCAGATTATGCTCACCCTCAAATATATGGCTCTCCGCCGCAGGGTCAGCGGTATCTCCAGCGAGTTTTGGAACTAGTACTTCATGCCTGAAGAAAGAAGTGGCTAGGACAAGCTAACGCAGATACTCTGGTGATTCCAGACGTCAGAGCTGAGCTGGAACAGCTGTCGAAGGGTTATTTACAGTAATAGTGGTGATGTAGCTATTCCGGTGATTTCAGACGTCACAAAATCTAAGAGCTGAGCTGAAATAGCTGTCGAAATAGAATTGATAAAGAAATCAGAGGGCTCGAGTTAGGTCGCAGGCGAGCTCCCATCAATGATTTCTGCCTATGTAACGCGTTTCCTAGCTTTCTGCATAATTTGCCTGTGCGAGGGAAATATACTCTTGACTTCTTCCAGCACATTGGTTATATGTACATTTCGTTAGCCGTCCTGAGTTTTCTTTTGCATAAAGGTCTGTCACAGCAAAGTGCTTTAACGCTGCATATGCATTATACACTTTTCTGTCTCACGTGCGCTCCCTATCTTGTTCCCTTTGCCCTAGATTTACACTGAGTTTCCGTACACAGCATCCGACACATTCTTGATTTTACCAATTACTTTGTCTTGTTCAAAATTGCCATATGTTAAATAAGAATAATAACTGTGTTACAAGCAATTTTAAAGTAACCTGACATTTCTCTAAAATTATGTCTTAATATTTTAAACACGTAGGCGCCTGAAATCCTACTGCAATTTTGTAATGAATTTAATTACTTGTAGAATGTAATGATAATTACTGTTTCATAGTTAATAAGAATTACTTTTGAACAGAAAACACCCTAGTATGGGCCGCTTCACTATTTTGTTTCTAGAAAAGGGTTACCTTATCTCTGCGACTGAAAGATCCGAGATATCTATTCACGATAAAGTAATCAGAACGAGAGAAATATTTTAAAAATTAATACAACAAGCATACGCAGAAAATGTAGTCATCCTGGAGACGCTATAGAGCACGTTACAGCAGGATGCCCAGTTCTGTCAGAAAATTATTATTTGAGACAACACAATCAAATCGCGAAGATCCTCCACATTCAACTTGACATAAATTAGTTAATAATCTTGAGCCGTATTATAAGTACTCACCTAAAGCTGTCCTCAAGTCTGATGAAGTATCACTGAACTGAGATAGACCCATTATAACTGACAAAACAGTAGATTTTAACAGACCAGATTTAGTTTTAATGTCAAATACCAAAATCTGGCAATAGAGGTAAAACGTTCGCGGAAATTTCGTCAGATTAAAGTCGCACCAGTGAAAATTTCTGTTGAGGGAGTTGGTTCAAGAAACCTAAAGCTAAACATGGAAAAACTGGGACTTCCTAATGGTCTTATAACGATCATGCAGACAGCTGTTATCCTACAAACATGCCACATAGTAAGGAAGTTTCTATCGAACTAACAGTACTTGGATAGGGTGAATACCCCTTCAACTGACGTAACTAACCAACAAAAGGGCCGAGAAAAATGAAAAAATTACAATAATAATAATAAACGTCTTTATTTACAACAAAAATTCAGCATATACAGGGTGGACCATTAATAATAGGCCATAGTGCAGGGGTAGATTCTTTGGGCCAAAATATGAGGATATAACCAAATATGCTTTAATAAAATGTTGCTGTGGGAAAAGATACAGGTCCTGCGACGCCCTCTAGCAAATCAGTCAAGAGGCTGTTGAGTCATTGCAAAAAAAACGAAAAAATAATTTGAACTTTCTTTATTAATGGTCCACCCTGTATTACAAAATGAATACATAGTAATATTAAAAAGGTAGTAGTATAGAAGGGAGAAGTTGAGTTTTTGCAATACAGGCACTGAATGGCCTGTTCTGTCATTTAAGATTATTGGTTTTAAATTTTAATCATGTCCTGATGATGCTGATATAGTTAGCGAAACACACGTCAAATAGTGTATTGGAGTGCAATGTTAAAATGTTTTGGCGCATTGTAATAGTATATTACATTTTGATACCGCATATTAAACCCTATAACAGTCGAATATTGTATAACGTTTCATGTTATTCTAAAGCTCCATAACAGATAAAATGAATTAATAAATATTGTTAACTCTTGTGAAGATTTATTGGTATAGGCTAGCAACGGTAACGAGACGTTTCGGTAAAAATCGAAATGTATCGGTAACATTTATTACCAATCTAGCCTCTTATGCACATTTTTGCCAATACAGGATTATTACTGTTAAACAGTATTAGAAACAGTTAAAGAAGTATTTCTTCTTATACTTACCCACTTGATAAATATAATATTTAAAACCGCCACATGTCCATCGCATTTTTAGATAGCAATCATAAAACCATTATTTAAAAGTGGGGATAAAGAAGAAATAATGAACTATCGACCATTATCACTAATTTTGAACTTGAATTTTCGAACAAGCTGGAAAGAGTAAAATAGATTTTTTTTTGAGTAAGTGTAACTTACTAAATATGAATCAGTTTGGTTTCAGACAAGGTATGAGCACGGAAGATGCCATAGCTCCCTAACAGGCAGGATCTATAAATGCGTAGATATAAAAACGTCCTGTCTTGCAGTGTTCACAGATCTTGCAGAGGCATTTGGTACAATAGACCATGGGCATATGTTGGGTAAGCTATGGAATATAGGCTTTAGAGGAAGAATGTATGAGTCAATTAAGAGCTACTTACAAAATATGATTCAACACGTCCAAATAGAGTATGAGGTAAGTGAATCTAGGAATGTCACAGTGAAACAGTTAATAATAATTAGTAAAATGAAAAATACATTTAGCCACCTAAAAATTAATTTTACAATTAAAAAAATAAACACATTGCTTCATAATTTGTTGTGCCAATGCAAAGTGTAATTTAACTTCTTATTTTCATTACTGTTGAACAAACTGAACTGTCATTTGGTACGAAAGTACACATAATATTTATAAAATTTTATCAAATTTCAGTATTTTCATCTTTGGTTTATTTAAAATTTTATTATTTGTGAAAAACATCTAGATATTTATTTTTGCAACAGTATTTTTCTGCCGTTCTGCGACAAACAGAACGCGAGAGTTTTCGTTAACATGAAGAAATATCCTATTCTGCATAAAAATATGTTCACAAGGTTAAATCATGAACATCTCGAAAAATCCTTAATTTTAACTCTAGTATAATAAACGTCTTTAAAGACTTTCAATATATTATTCTGAGTATTATTGATAATAAAATTTTTAAATAAAATTGGCACGAATTACCTTCCTAGAGCAATCATTAGAATCGAAAATATCTGAAGGCGTGGTTTCAGGCACTGACACTAACATAGGCGTAACACGAGAAGACAAATCCGTAAAGGCAGAGATCAACTATGCTCATCTGCACAATACGGAGTACACTGAGGTAGGTCACCAATTATTATTTACGATGAACTGGTCGATACGCGTTTACTGCTCAGACTACGTCGACGACCTATATTTGGGGTCCTCCACTAATAAATTCAAGTTTAAGAAATGGTAAATAATATAGGACTAGGAATTAACTAGAGTTGGCCACAAATTCTGAGTCGTAAATTAGTAAATGATATATTAATATTATACTGGGTGGTCTAGCAAAAATAGTCCAACTCAATTTGTGTCTTTTTATAAATGAAAGAAAGAAAATTCTGTATCCATCCATAACTTTTGCTTTCCGATGGAACATATAATTTAAGTGTTTTCATCAAGTAAACAAAAAATGCAATCTTTTAGTTTTCGATAATGTTCTCTTTTATTATTAATATGTTAAATTCTAATAAAATAGTAGAAAAAGGGACTGTTTCAGACGGGCCTGGATATGTTTGGATATCGTAGTAACTTCATAATTAAGTTTTACTTCTACGTCCAGTGAAATAGGCTTAAAATGTCATGAAACATCGAGATTTTAAATTTGAGCGAAAAAAATTTCCTGTCTGTCTGTCTGTCGGTCTGTCTGTCTGTCTGTAACTTATTTGTGCGCACGTTTACTCTGGAACCGTTTATGATATTGACTTGAAATTCGGTACACTTATGTATTGTAGCGAGATCTGGAACGAGATTATATTTTGATCTAATTCCGTTGAAGGGTCTAGGGGTAAATGGGGTAAATAACGGTAAATAGGCAAAACATGCAAGTAAGAGTCCATAAAATTACAATTTAGGGCATGTACAAAAAGTTAAGGTCTCAAAATTTTTTTTGGCATCAGCCACCCCCCTCCCCCTCCACTATCACCCCCACACTATTATGAAAGGGAGCAAAAAACATTAAAATGTGATTTAGTGTATATGCGAAACCGAAATGTCTAAACAAAAATTTTAGCGTTAGCTACCCCCTCTACCACCCCCAGTGGCACCCCTCCTACTATTAAAGGGGGTAAAAAAAAAGAAAATATGATTTAGTGTGTATACAAGAACGAAACGTCTAAAAAAATTTTGTTGGCGTTAGCTACCCTCTCGACCATCCCCATTGCCACCTCCACCCTATTATTAAAGGGAGTAAAATATTAAATTGGAATTTGAACCAAGGGCCTCTAAAATTTATTTTGGCATTAGTTACCCCTTCTACCACCCCCATTTCCACCCCCACCCTATTGTTTAAGGGAATAAAAAATTAAATTGGGGTTTAGCTTATATACGAGAAAGAAGGACTTCTAAATATTTTTTTTCATTAACCACCCCCTCTACCACCCTCACTCTATTATTAAAGGGAATAAAATATTACATTGTGATTTAGTGTGCATAAGACTTGGATACAAAATCTGGATGTGGACGTAGTGATATGTAGAATCAAATCGATCAGGAATACACTTTTTTAACAATTCCTTTTTGTGAAATAGCGTTTTCCGCAGTGTTTCGTTTTGCAAATAAATAAAATATTCGAGACTCTTGGCGATCTAAAACAAATATATGTCAAATACATTTTGATTAAACTTGGTTGATATATAGGATTTCCCAATAGTGCGTCAAAGTCCATATCAGCCTTATTAGAAGACTTTGGAAAGTCATTTTTTTTTATGGAAGTAGCATAGACGCGCACATTTTAAAAATATTTTGAAATATACAGGGTGACTCGCTACAGCGGAGCATCTTCGAGGTAATTTTTTTAAAATGACATACCCTATATACCTTTACATTTATGAATTCAGCGTAAAATTACCTTTGCAACGACCTCCAGATTTTTTGTTTTTGACGTGGCGTTGCCGAGTTATTTGAAAAAATATGAAAATTTTGGTCGGAAAAAGGTCTAACACATTAATTCGCTGTGTGTCTATTACTATTAATTTAGAAGATTTATTTTGCAATTATGTACAAGACAAGGGATGTACTACAACGACACAGCCACCAAATATTTATTATAATTACGTAACGTGTTTTTTATACTAGCGCTAATTCAGGACATTTCAAAGTGAATTTTCTCAATTTTTTCAAATGTTTATTTTTAAATTGGAACGTTAATTCTTTACGATCTTTGTGAATAATATTCGATACCTAAAATCGATATGTTCACAGATATTTTTACTTTTTCATTAAAAACCGTTCAGTTATAATACTTTTCATTTTCAACTGATCTAATAACCAAAATTTCGACATAAAGTGAAAATAATAATTGAAAGTTATCTTACTGACGTTTAATTATTTAGTTTTATTATTATAACTATTGTGACAAAGTATTTACATTTACTTTTAGTTATAAATTGGTTTAAAATTCGCACTTTCCAATAATGAATTTTTCGAGAGAAGAAATGGTCGTTATGGTTTATGTTCGGGGTACGAGTGATAACAATTGTTTGCTATCAATTAGAATTTATAAGGAGCGATATCGGGAAAGAAGGCGCCCCTCTAAAAAATTATTTGCGAGGTTGATGGAATGATTTGACAAAACGAAACAGTCATACTTTTGAGCGTGATTGAAGATCTTCATCGCAGTATAAGCAAATTGGCAAGGGAAAACGATATGTCAATCTTCAGTCCATCGAATCCTACAAAAGAAAAAAACAAATTTCATTCTTATCACGGTCAACTAATGCAGGAACTGATTGATAGGGATTATGAAAACTGAATACAATTTTGTCAATGAGCAATACAAAAAATACAACAACAAATAAATTTTTTTGACTTTGTTTTGTTTGCCGATGAAGCAACCTTTCATAAAAATGGACATGTTAATCGTCATAATTTTCATTATTACGACACAACAGATCCTCACATCTAGCAAATAGCCAAACAAAATGCTCGTTAAATGTTTGCGGAGGAATTATGTAATAGAACCACATTTTTTTGATGGAGGTGTGATTGGTCAAATTTATTTGGAATTATTGCAATACGGCTTGGAAGAATTACTGGAGGATGTCTTCATTGTTATTAGGGAGAGAATGTGGTATCTCCATGATGGAGCTCCTGTGCATCACACTACAGCTATTCATGGACATTTAAACGACGTTGTTCCTCCATATGGTTGGATAGAAAGAACAGGACCCCATAGTTGGCCTGCCAGAAGCGCTGATTTGCCCAAAATAGACTTCTTTTTGTGGACCTATGTTAAGAAGCAAGTGTACAAAGCTCCTATAACTACAAAAGAAAATATGAAAAAGAATAAGCGAAGTTTCAGGAAATTACTCTAAATATTTTAAGAAATGTCGGTGGATCATTCGAAAATCGTCTACAGAAATGCATAGACGTACTGAGAGGCCACTTTGAACAGTCCCTATAAATACTAGGTATTATTTATTTCATTAAATTGGGTTCAACATGACTTTGAATTTTTAAAATAGTGCCAATTTTTGTATTACCTCATACCGCATTTTCTGTTCCCATTATTTATGTCAACTTTTTTGTAATATTAAACGATTATTTATACATTTATTAGATAGACTTAAATGTGATTTAATTAAACTGTGAAAACATACTACTGAGGCAACCAAGACGCAGCCAGAAAAAACTTAATACTACTTTCAGTTATTCTCAATTTATGTCAAAATAATGGTACTAGATCAGTTCGAAATGAAAAGTATTATAATTTAACGGTTTTTTAATGAAAAAGTAAAAATATCTCTGGAAATACCGATTTTAGGTATTATTCACAAACATGGTAGTGAATTAAGGTGCCAATTCAAAAATACAATAGTATACATAATAATAAATAATAATAATAATAATAAAACTTTATTGTCCAAGAGACCATACATTAGCATGGTGTGAGACACGTCGAAATGATCGACCGGAGTTGTCAATAATAGTAACAATCATAACAGAAATACAAACACAGAGAAAAAATAAAATACAAAACAATATGTACACAAACAGAGATAGAAGAACCTATTACACAAAGTTAAAACCTAATCAACTAAGTCATCTTCTAAAAATTCTTGTACAGAATAGTAGCATTTTGTAGCTAACATATTTTTAATGACATTATTGAAGTCGGGTTCATTTAAATTTTTAACTCTTGATGGCAGTTTATTATATAGTATAATACCCATATATTGCGGACTCTCTTTATATTTAGATAAATGGTGGCTAGGAATTAATAAATTATCATTTGATCGGGTATTGTAGTCGTGATTAAAGTTATTAAGAAGAAATCTATTTAAGTTTTTTCTTGTATGAACTAATATATGTTGTATGTAAATACAAAACAAAGGCAGAATTTTTAATTTCTTGAATGTTTCTCTACAAGAAGCATATTTTGACACACCTATTATATTTCTTACTGCTTTTTTTTGTATTACAAAAATTCTTTGTGCATTTGAAGAAGAGCCCCAACAAATAATGCCATAGGAAATTCTGGAAAAAAAATGTGAATAATAGTATGCTAATATAGTTTCTGTACTGATAGTTTTATGTAATCTATAAATTGCATAGCATACTGACGTTAATTGTTTTGCTAAATTATTAATATGAGGTTCCCAGCTAAGTGCATTATCTAAATTTACACCGAGAAATTTTGTTGTATCAACTTGTTGGATGGATTTACCCTCAATCTTTAATAAATAACTTTCCAAAATTCGGGATATTCTTGGTGTAAAATTTATAAATACCGTCTTTGATATATTTAAAAACAATTTATTATTTTTAAACCAGTCAGTGAATTTGAATATCTCGATTTGAGTGTCATTTAAGGCGTCTGTCAAAGTGGTTGAACAACTTAAATAAGAATTATCATCCACAAACATAGTTTGTTGTTCAAGTTGTTTTTAATTAACACATTATCGGGCAAATCATTTACATAAAGTAAAAATGGCAATGGTCCCAAGACTGACCCTTGAGGAACACCACATAATATATTTTGCCGAGTAGATTTAGTTCCATTTACTACAACAACTTGGTTTCGATCAGACAGATAGCATTTGAGCCAATTATGCATTTTTCTCCTTAGTCCATATGCAGATAATTTATCTAAAAGTAAATTGTGGTTTATTAAATCAAACGCTTTGCTAAGGTCCATAAATAGGCCAATGCATTTTTTACCGTTGTTTATATTTTCATAGATGTTGTGAATAAAATTTAAAATGGCAGTTTCAGTAGATCTGCCTTTACGAAATCCATGTTGACAGTTAGTAAGTATATTATGCTTTGCAACAAATTTCACAATTCTATTAAACATTACTCTTTCTAATATTTTAGATATAGTTGACAATATTGCAACTGGACGATAATTCTCAAGTAAGGTTCGATCACCTTTCTTAAAGAGGGGTATTACTTTGGCTGTCTTTAAAATTTGTGGAAATACACCTTCTGATATAGACCAATTAATTAGGTTTGTCAATGGAGTTATAATATAATATACACATTTTTTTATTAATTTTGCACTTAAATTATCAAAGCTTGATGAATTGGTGGTTTTTAATTGCATTATTGTATTATAGATCTCATTTTCACTGACCGGTTCAAGGAAAATAGTTGGATAATAATTGTCGTGTGCTGGCTTAACGCCAATCCTGCCGTTTTCAGTATCTAACTTTTCATTTAGATTCCTTGGTAAGTCTATGAAGTATTTATTAAAATTCTCAGCAATTAATTTATCATCTGTTACAGATAAGTTATCTATTTTCATTTCATAAATTTTATTGTTGTTACGTTTATTATCATTAATATTCTGGTTAATTACTGACCATACTGCTCTACTTTTGTTATCAGAATTTCGAATTAATCTATCGTTATGCAATCTTTTAGCAGCTTGTATTGTTTTTTTATATACTTTCTTATATTTTTTATATGTTTCAAGATCAGCTGCAGTATTAGTGTTCAGAGTTTTCTGATAGATATCTTTAAATTTTTTAGATGATATTCTGATGCCTTGTGTAATCCAATCATTTCCTTTTTTAGATTTTTTCTTAATGCGTTTTACTGGGAAGCTCATCTCAAAATTAAAAATTATTGTATTTATAAATTTTTCAAATGCATCGTCTATTGTATGTGCAATATATACTTCATCCCATGTTTCCTTACTCATCAAATAAAAAAAATTGTTATAATTACAATCACTGAATGTTCTAGTTAATATGTAGGAATTCTCAATATTAATATTGTTTTGTAAATGAAATTCAAAAATTTGTGCAGTGTGGTCTGAAATGCAATTATGGTTAATTATACAACTGTCATCAGTATTGTTGAAAAAATTACTACAAATAAAATCGATACAACTACTTGAGTTTTTAGTGCTCCTTTTGAAAAATTGACAAAATTCACTTTGAATTGTCCTGAATTAGCGCTAGTATAAAATACACCCTGTATAATTATAATCAATATTTGGTAGTTGTGTCGTTGTAGTACATCCCTTGACTATATAATTGCAAGTTAATCAGTTAAGCGCCACCATACAATCAGAAAATCTGGTCTGACGTGCCCAAATTTTTTCTCCACGTTTTTGGGATATTCAAGTATTGTATTATATATATTTCCTTGAAATTTTTGCATTTTCGTTCCGCATTTATTTATTACAGCATTTTTTTATGAGACATATGTTATATGTCTCGTGGCCTGTAGATGTAAATGTATATTATAGGGCCATGCGACATATATGTTGTTATATGTAATAAAACAAATTCCCCGGACCAAGATCATAGCGTGGTTCATGAGGTCACACTCTATTAGTTCCCATATAAAAGCTATAGCTTCAAGACATATCTACGGTACTACATCACAGAATAAAACAGTCCGTAGTGAGGTACAGCACTTATGTCGCAACATCCCAAGAACCAAAGCATGTGCGCTTAACTGGTTAAATGTTCTTAATTAATAGTAATATACATACAGCAAATTAATTTGTTAAACCTTGTTCCCACCAAAATTTTCATATTTTTTCAAGGAACTCGGCAACGCCACGTCAAAGACAAAAAATCTGGAGGTCGTTGGAAAGGTAATTTTACGCTGAATTCATAAATGTAAAAATATATAGGGTGTTCCATTAAAAAAATTGACCTCGAAGATGCTCCGCGTAGCGAGTCGCCCTATATATTTCAAAATATTTTTAAAATGTGCGCCTATTGACACTATGCCACCTCCATAAAAAAAATAACTTTCTAATAAGGCCTATATTGGACTTTCACGCTATTGGGACACCCTATAAACTGCTAAAATTTCAGTACCTGGTATGATTATGTCATTTGCTACAAAATGGACCTTCGCTTTATTACCACATTTATTACTATAATTTTAACAGATTCTTTCTATTAAACCGTATTTTTTAAAATAAGCAAAAGAATATTTCAAATAAAATGAATCGTTTACAATTAAAGCTTTTCTGGTAAGTCAAAAATATGTTGACTTAAATTTTACGTATGTACTTTGTTAAATATTTTAAGTTTTCTTTTATGATAATTGTTACTTTTTAGGAGAAATATTACTGATAAATAAATAATATCAGTTCGCACGCTGCTGAGGAATTACTTCCTCTACCCAATTAACATTTCTCGGACTACCGACTACTTTCTTACTAATTCCAGTGTCAGAAATAGTGAAAATAGAGGTGGATAATAACTTAATGCCCATAGTTGGTAATCAACATCGAGGCAACTTTACTTGGACCTCGAAAACATACTACTTTGATCTGCAACATATTCCAACGTTGGTTTGACGCCGGAAAGTGACTTAATTAGCTATAGTGTATTCTTACGTTATTTCCCAACGTTGATTAGACGTTGGTAACTGACTAAATAAGACTTTTAGGTAACCTACCATCGTCGGCTGTAAGTTGGTAACTAACTGAATAAGGTAGACATATTTTCGATACCAACGCTGATTAGGAGTTTTTACGATTGTATTGTTAATGTAATTAGCCAGTATATGATGCATAACATATTCAAACACTGTTACCTCCTTTCCCTTGTTATTTATTTTTGAGAAAGAATTGAGGCAACATATGCAGACGACTAGCTGGTTTAAGTCGGAGCAGAGAGCCGTGGATTCGTAAGAGTGGAGAAATTTACCCTTTTCGATATGTACAGCATAAGCGACAGATTTCTGTTTAGTTCGAGAAAAGGAGACAAAGAAAAATTGATGTTAAATTGGGCACCATCTATAGTAAAATAATGAAAATTGTCTCTTTTTCTCGAATAACCAGTCTACTATAGATCAGACTGAAATTGTTGGTAAGAGAAATAAAAAGATTGTTTAAAATGAATGTTAAAATATATTACATGAATAATAGACAAATCGGTTTGAAAGACAAATTGAAATTTAATATATATATATATATATATATAACAAATTTATACCAGTATCCTAGATTGATTATGGTTGAGGTGACTGGTTCTGGGGCAGCAATCCAGGCCCACAATTGTCTCTTGTTGCAAGAATGAATTCTAAAGTTTCCTTGGCAATTTACGTCTCTCAATGAAATGGGGTGAAAGTTGTAGAAAAATTAACCAACTATGTGGTTTAATGAATAGATAACGAAATTTTATCTATGAAAGGTAAACTGTGCAAAAGTTATGCAGGAATGTAGAAGAAGTATCTCAGAATTTAAATATCTAAGAATATAAGCATCTAAGCATGTATGCATGTACAAAATTTAAGCAAGTTAACTGTACAAAATTAAGCTGATTTCTTAGACTGTATATTAAACACTTGTTAACTGGGATATACAAATTGTAATATAAATTACTGAAGTCCACAGTTAAAAATTATATACGTTTGAATCAGTACAAATGCTGCAAGCAAATCTTCCTGGTGAGTTTTACTGATAAGGTAAACTTTTTGTGAGAAATCTAATTCCCTATTTAAATTGAAAGCTATAAAATCTTAGAATAGTGTAAGTATGGCCATCTGTCAATGGCTGCGTTAAGCGCACCAGCTTGCCGTGTAGATTCCCGTACTCACAACTGAAATAGTGGCATATAATCGATAAAAGGAATCTATAATAAAAGTTTTTGTTCCATACCAATGCCTTTCCCTCAGTTTCAGTTTGTAATTTCTATTTTATACATAACCACAAATATGAACAGATGTAAATAAATAGTAAAACGTATTGACTATGGTGTGAACTATGTAAATATCTTACATCTTATTGGATATACTAATATAGAATGAGAAAAGGTAAGGAAAATAACCATATGTACTTCATAGTAAACAAAAATATAAAAATTGAAATATAGGTAGGTATCTGATGTAAATAAATGTGTTTGTAGACAAATTGTTAATTAATTGTTTCCTGGGATGCTGTCTTACAACGGAACAGAGATACATCATAGTTTAGAATATGACTGAGTTCCTAAGATATAAAACTAAGTACATAAAACAGTGTGAAATGGTTTAGCAGTTATACAAGTAAAATTCTGTTAGTTCAAAACAGTTTCACTTACAAAAACTGAATCAAAAAATGTTATACAGATCGTGCTAAATATAACCGAATCACTAGTTTCTATATAAAACTGTTAAATGGACATAGGCCATGTAACAACACTTCAAATATTTTTTAACAAATTGAATAATATATAATTATAATATGATTGTGATTGTCTACTTGCATAAATACACAAAACATTCTTGTCTATACCCACAAGCCTTCCTTTTTAAAAAGGGCACATTTAAATAACAATTCATTGTTTCAAAATAAATGCTGGGTATTATTTCAACAATGCATAATAAAAAAAAAGGTTTGATTGCAACAAGTCCAGCAGAAAAATATTAATTCCAACATGACTGTTGCCATACTAGTCATAGTTTCTGGTTTATTTTCCTTTATCAATAATAAATTATCCTTCTGCTGGACTTGTTGCAATCACTGAGTTTTGTATTGCGCATTGTTGAAATAATATCAATTGTTCAAGTTTGTTTTGAAATAATGGATTAACCACAGACCTATCTCAGTTATCAGTAATTTTGCAAAAATAATTGAAAAATGTCTTAAGAACGACTGGTGGAATTTTTTGATAAACATAACGTGATCACGGATCGACAGTTTAGCTTTAAGAAAATAATACAAGTACAGAGAATGCAGTTTTGGACTTTAATTAAAGAACAAAAAATCGAAAAAGTGCATGGTTATATTTCTTGGTTTTGCGTATCACATCAAATCTTACTAAATCGACTTCACAACAAGGTATACGTGGTCCTGCATTATGTCTCGTAGAAAGTTATCTCATCAATAGAAAACAATGCGTAAGAATTGATGAGATATAACATCACCCTGCCACTGTCACCATGGGCGTACCACAAGAGACAATACTGGTTCCAATTTTGTTACTTGTGTGTATTGTCACTTAAAAATTTAAAACAATTTAAAGGCCATTTAGTATCTTACGCTGATGACAAAGCTATTTGTAGAAGATTCATAGGACATGGTACATAGTAATGTAGAAGAAAGTTTACCATTAATTTTTAAGAGGTTAAAATTTAGTTCATTAAGCTTAAACATACACAAAGGCAAATTTTTATCGTTTACATTATTAGCTAATACTCAACTTTCTAAAATAGCACTATATATATACAGAATAATAATGTATGTTCACAACAAGTCAATTGTAGGTGTCCGATTACCGAAGAAGCTAATAAAATAAAATACTTGGAAGTTATGCTTGACCATCACCTAAGATGGAATCGGTATGTATCTTATATTACAAAGAAAACTAGACAAATTACGCGTAAATTTTATGTTTCGAAGGACTTATTAAATAGGAACAATTTAATGACCATTAATAAATCCCTACTTGAGTCTATAATTAAATACTGTATCTGGGGAGGACTTTATAATAATATACTAAAAATTCTATTCTAAAGATAATTTTAAAGAAAAAAAACTGTATTCCTCCACACTGTTATACATAGAGGTTTTTAATATAAAAAATCTTTTTGCTTATCACTGTTTAATACATATGTTTGACGAAAAGAATCCACCAACCCATCCTAGTTATATGACTAGATTTACTGAAAATATGGCCGCAGCTTTATCATTAGTTAGTAAAAGCCATACACTAATATCTGCCTTTTATTGTGGCATAAAAATTTATAACATTTTACCACTTCGCATAAAAAAATAGGAAAATTTAATAGATACAAAATTGAAGTACTTAAGAAAATGAATGACTCAAAATCAATATTGTATAAAGAATATTCTCATTTAAGAATGTAATACGATCCGCACCTGTTTAATTAATTTTGAAATATACGGTGTGACCCATTTCAACCTTTAACACCTTCATAAAAGTTGTATCTATTAATCGATTTTGACCGGTTTTTTTAAAGATACAACACCAAAAACTGCACTTTTGGACAAAACGTAATATTTTATTTTTTTAAATCATGGCCTACCGCGATTTTACTAGGGGCTAAAATTAAAGAAATTATATTAGCGATTTTTTTACGTAAAATCTGAATACATCCCTTTATTCAGCTCTCTCCTAAATGGGCATGTACTGTCGTGGGCAGAAAAAAATGGAACAACTTTCTTTTTCTAATGTAAATCTGTCTCTATTTGAATATGCAATGAGTAGACGAAATAAAACAGATATGACTATTAATTTATTTATTTATTATTTTAATGCTGTAGTTATTGCTATAGTAAATGATGGATGGTTAATGAGACAAATTGCACTGCGTTATAACATTAACAAAAATTTGGTGTGTAACATTTTAAGAAAGTGGAGAATAAACGGTGCGATTAGTAGAAATTCTGGATCAAAGGACAAAGGATATCCTACTTAACAAGAAACTAACTATTAATATTTCCTTATTGCACCATTTCTATTTATAACTTATATAAGTCTGTTTGGCATAGAATTAAATAACCTTATACAATAATCATTAGTAATAATATTTTCCCGTGCATTATTTACTATTTCCAGTAATTCGTCGGCATTCCGTAGTCTCACATTTCGTTTTTGGATACTTCTTACGAGTAGTCCCCATACTTCTTCCACAGGGTTAAGATCTGGACTATGACTGGGCCAGTTAAGAACATTGATGTTGTTATCTTGAAACCAGTTAGTTACGGTATGAGCAGTATGAACGGAATAATTGTCTTGTTGAAATATGAACTCATTATTAGGAAATAATTCTGACACAGAAGGGAGCATAATATTGTCTAAAATCCTAATATAAGTTTCACTATTAAATCGTTCCTCAATATGCCACAAAACACCAGGACCACGTGCCTATATCCAAGCACACATATTGACGGAAAATCTATCACTTTTATCATTGTTAGATATATATTTCTTATCATATCGAGTATTCGGAGGGTGGTAAATACGACTACGACCGCTGTGTGTTGACAGAAAAGTTTTTTCGTCTGTAAAGATTACATTGTTCCAAAAATTTACACTGTGCGCTAAAAATTCAAGCGCAAATCCCACTCGAGCTTCTTTATGTTCAGCTTTAAGTAAGTATTTCTGTGTTGCTGCATGACAGCGTAGCTCCGATTCTCTTACTCGCCGGCGACCAGTACTACTCGATCCAGGAAAATTTGTTTCTTCAGCAGCCTGAATAACTGAGTAAAATGGATTTTCTACTAAAGCATTCACCAATTGCAAATCTTGTTGTTGAGTTGATATCCTTCTTCGCTCTGATCCAGGATTTCTACTAATCGTACCGTTTATTCTCCACTTTCTTAAAATGTTACACACCGAATTTTTGTCAATATTATAACGCAGTGCAGTTTGTCTCATTGACCATCCATCTTCTGCTTTAGCAATAAATCCAGATTTAACTAAATCGCTTTTATATGAGGCATATTAGTTTTTTGCACAATTGCAATAAATTATGACAACTAACTGACAATGTCACAAAAATTAAAGTTAGAAGTACACAACTAGATTTTAGCAAAATACCGTTATAAGACTTGTCGGCCGTACCAAATTTCATAAAAAATACGAATTAATAAAAATACAGATAAATTTAGAAATGAAAATATTATTACGCATTTATTATTGTAGACATAGTAAGTCATGGAATAAACATCAAAAACAGACAACAAAGTTAAATCTAATAGTATTACTGATAATTTAAAATTAATAAGATTCACAACAGTGATGTATGGCAATCCCCCATTATGTTTAATTTGAGGTTCAATTTTCGTGAATGATGAAGTCTTTTACCCCTTATAACCACTTCAGCGATTTCAGAAAATAATTTTTTTGATCATGAAACCGGTAGATAATGAGTATCAATTAATCCTTTTTTTGAAAAAAGAAAGTTCTGCTGATTTGTTGTTCTAGTCTTGCAAGCGAAGTTATTATTTTCTTTATTATGCCTTAGGTTGGCCATGAAATCAAAATAATCAAAAATATTGTTAACTGCCATTTAAGTTATGAAAAAGTTTTGTGTGGTAAGTATTTGTGAAAATAAGTGATATTTGTTAAAGAATAAATAAATTTGAGGCACAAAATTGAAATAGCTCGTCTGTTTGTTTGGTGGTAATGCTCGTTCGATAAGAGAAACAGCTGATGAATTTAATGTTAGACATCCCAATGGACCAAACAGCAGTAGTACCACTGCATACAATATAAATAAAGTTTTCAATGACACAGGTGCCGAATTAAAACATATCATCAGAGGCAGAAATCAAGAACATTTTGTAGGTAGACATAATGATCAAATTTTGGGATATTTTCGTAATATTCCCAATTCCAGCTTAATAAGTATCAGTCTAGATTTAAATATTGCAAGACAAACTATTAGAAGATGTCTTGTAAAGAAGCATTTGAAGCCATACAAACCAAAGTATTTGAATACTTTAGAGCCCGGAGATGAAGATAGAAAATTGGAATTTTGTTTATGGGCTCAAGGAGAATACCCCAATGATCCTAATTTCATTAAAGAAATATTATATACCAATGAAGCCACTTTCATCACCAACGGTACGGTTTCATCGCTACTGGTCAGTAGAAAATCTAAACTGGGTTATCAATTGTAAAAGACAATATTCACTAAAAGTTAATGTTTGGTGCGGGATACTCCGCAATAAAACTATTAGTTCATTCCTCTTTGAAGGAAATTCAAATAGTTCCAATTTTTGGATTTTTTGAGGAATGAATTGTCGGAAACACTAGACAGTTTACCCATTCGTGTCCAAGTTAATTTAAAATTTTAATTAGATGGCTGTCCTGTACATAATGCAGTGTTAGTGAGACAGTGGTTAAATAATAATTTTCGGAATCAGTGGATAGGTCCCAACAGCCCTCTAATTGAATTTCCACTTAGGTTACCAGGTCTAACACCAATGGACTTTTTTTGGGAGTACTATTAAGGAAAAGGTATATAAATCGAGACCCCCAAACAATTGAAGACCTCAGAGTTAGAATGAGGAACGCATGTCTAGAAATTCAGAGTCAAGTAATATTAAAAAAAGATATGAAAAATGTATTAAATTGAACGGTGGTTTGGTAGAAGCTTCAAAAATTTTGTTGTTTCTTTACAATCTTCATTTATTCATTACATTTATTGTTGTTAATAATTTTTTTTTCAGTGTTTCTTTATTACAATTATTTCATATCATTGTTATTGGTTCCATTAGACCAGGGCCAATCCTGTTTAAGGCAATAAAAATTCTTAGCAGTATACGAATGGTCGGAAAATGTAGTTAATGGTGTAAATGTTTTCTTAACCGCCTCTCAAGTTACCGAAGTAACCCCCTGGAAGATCTCAAGGATCTTGTGCTAGGCAAAGAGAGACGAGGCCCTATAGTTTAATGTGGACTCCGAACCACTCTTGGGGTAATTTTTTTAATGAAAAATTGTTTCGCCTTGCGGGAATCGAACCCACTTCGCTAGGCAACTCAGTTTGCTAGCCAGTCACTTTAAGACACTGAGCTACCATTCCCCTAAAAAAATAATTAAGGAATAATCGTCCAGACTGAGTAAATGTTCGGGAAGGGGGGTTGGGGTGGTAATATATACATTTTTAGGGGTTGGTACTCGTTTTTTGCGATTTGCGGCTAAACTATGCATCCTATCGAAAAATGTTGAATATAAAAGTTGTAGACGACGAAAAAATCTAAAACTTAACCATAATCTCAAAATTATCAAGAAAAATGCAAAAAACCGTTTTTTCGGTTTTTAATTTATAACTATCGCAACAATGTTTATACTTTCATAAAAATTGGTGAAAATGTTCTCTTTTGTGTTTCAAACAGGTCCAAATTTTTTCAAAGCGAAATATTTAATTTTCGATGTTTTATGAAGAAAATAAAGAAAAAAGATCTAATTTTCAATCGAAAAATTTGGTTAGCAAATTTTCGATTAATGAACTTTACTAGTGCTCATTTTTTTCGTTGAAATCTCAACTTTAATATAGAATTAAAATATAATATTGTTTATATACAAAAATATCGTTAAAAAAGCGAAAAACTGAAAAACTACTTTTTAAAAATCGAGTTTTCGGTGAAAATCATAAATTTCTTTTTCTTAATTGTAAATAAACGTTTACATTCCTAAAAAGCGTTAACTCTCATACAATACTATGTTATACAAGTAATGTACATGTACCTAACTATTCTCAGCTTTCAAAGTCCCGAAAACATTATTTAAACTGCAATTAAATAGGTAAAAATCCAAAAAACACAAAGGCTGTGAACTAAGAAAATTTGTTAATTATTTCTTGGGATTCGTAAGTATTTACAAATTATCACGTCAAAGTCTTATATTTGATTATAAAATACAAAAATTAAAAGTAAAATAATTTTATTAAAATCTTTTTTTCTTCGTGGGCAATTCTTCATCGCCAGAATTCAGTATCATTATTTTTATTATTATTTATTAGGCAGTGGGTACTGTCTTCGATGTCCTCGAGACTACAATTTTATTCGTACAACGATTTTTCGGCATTAGAACATTTATCAGAACCGCGACAATTTGAGCACAAATTTGTGCACTTTAAAGCCATGCTTGCGACACCTACATTTGCTATTACCCCATCCTGTTTCGCAGCTGCAGCAGATAATTTTCAATAAATTTTCAGGAATTAATTCTTGTTCTGTAAATATAGGTACGATGCCATTAACGTGATGTTTCCATCCCCAATCTGTATCTGTTAATTGATTACCAAGCCAACTTTGTATTTGAAAATACACTCTGTAACAATGTTGCTTAGCTGCCCCTTCAGTTGGAGGTAATTTTTTCAAATGAAATGAGGATTTAACAGTAGCCGTTCGGTAGAGTTCAAATCTTTTGTAAATAGAAACTATTATTTTTAATCCATTTTTGGTAATCGTTTGTTTGTCTGCATTTGTATTGTAAAAAATTTCTGCAAGATTAGGTAAATGTTTATCGGCCAATAATGATTTTATAATTGTTTTTTTTTCCTTTCCCAGCAAAACTGGAAGTTGTATCGCAGCCAGAAAAACAATGCAAAAATGTTACAATATGTTTGTGATTTATGTTTAGAACTATTAGAGGTGTAATAAGTATCATTAATATTTTCTGCATTAGGTTTGTGGAAATAGATATTCAATTCATGTGAACTGAATTAATTTAAAAGAACTAAAAGATCTATGTCTTGACCAACAACTACCACTATTTTATCGGAGTTTTTTGCTACTTCAAGGGATGTATTGATAATTAGGGAATCTGCATCTTCTTCATATGACTATTTTTTGCGAAGTTGTTTTGTATATAATGTACATATTTTTGTGTTATTTCATTAATTGTATCGTTTTTTTGCCAGATTACTTTGTGTAAGAGAAACACGCCATCAACAACGTGTACAATTTTGCTCGAAGTTGGTAACGAATTGATGCTCGCAAATTCTTTATATAAATGTAACTTAACATTTTTTCTGAAGCCATTCTCTGTAAACAACGACACAGGAAATGGAGCAAGCTCGTACTGTAAATAATTTTTCATATCATCTGTGCTGCTGATATTTCGCGAAATTCTCTGAAATAATAGTAATGGATCAATTGTAACAGCCTCGCCTCAGTTAGGTACATGTACATTACTTGTATAACATAGTATTGTATGAGAATTAACGCTTTTCATGAATGTAAACGTTTATTTACAATAAAGAAAAAGAAATTCATGATTTTCACCGAAAACTCGATTTTTAAAAACTAGTTTTTCAGTTTTTCGCTTTTTTAACGATATTTTTGTATATAAACAATATTATATTTTAATTCTATATTAAAGTTGAGATTTCAACGAAAAAAATGAGCACTAGTAAAGTTCATTAATCGAAAATTTGCTAACCAAATTTTTCGATTGAAAATTAGGTCTTTTTTCTTTATTTTCTTCATAAAACATCGAAAATTAAATATTTCGCTTTGAAAAAAATTGGGGTTGTTTGAAACACAATAGAGAACATTTTTACCCATTTTTCGTGAAAATATATACATTTTTGCGATAGTTATAAATTAAAAACCGAAAAAACGGTTTTTTGCATTTTTCTCGATAATTTTGAGGTTATGGTCAATAACGATTAACTAGAGAGTTTTAGATTTTTTTCATTATCTACAACTTTTACATTCAACATTTTTCGATAAGATGCATAGTTTAGCCGCAAATCGCAAAAAACGAGTACCAACCCCTAAAAATATATATATTACCACCCCAACCCCCCTTTCCGAACTTTTACTCAGTCTGGACGATTTTTCCTTAATTATTTACACCATTAACTACATTTTCCGACCATTCGTATACTGCTAAGAATTTATCGTCTATTACGATATTGTAAACGGTTTGGCCCTGATCTACATGTTAATTTTGCGCCGTGATTAGCATCATTATGTTTTCATTGCTTATTAGATTTAACTTTGTTGCCTGTTTTTGATGTTTATTCCAATGTCTGCAATAATAACTGCGTACTAATATTTTCATTTTTAAATTTATCTGCAAAAATTTTATTAATTCGTATTTTTTTATAAAATTTGGTACATACCCATTTAGGAGGGAGCTGAATACAGGGATGTATTCAGATTTTATGTTAAAAAATCGCTAATACGATTTCTTAAATTTTAGCCCCTAGAAAAATCGCGGTAAGCCATGCTTCTTAAAATATGACGGTTTGTCCAAAAGTGCAGTTTTTGGTGTTGTATCTTTAAAAAAAGCGGTCAAAATCGATTAATAAATACAATTTTTATGCAGGTGTTAAGGTTTGAGATAGGTCACGCTGTATATAAAAGACATATAATAATAAAGCAGCAAAAGTCAGACTCTTCAATATGGATAGTTTATTTATATTTACTGTCATTACCGTCAATATATTATGTCAATAATGTGTGTTTCTCTCGTTGTTCCATTTATTATGATATATAATTATTGTTCATCTTCTATGCTTAGGTGTTTTCATATCAGCTTGGCGCTGATCATCTGAATACTTATATAAAAAAGTGTATAACTAATTTGAATTTAATTGTTCTTTTGTTATATTATACTTATACATAAATTATTGTAGACTTTAATACAGGATGAATTTTGTATTCTTTTTGGTTTAGTAAACATATTATTATGTAATTCGCTCTTAAAAGTGCAGATATTCTATTTTTTAGTAAGCTGCGGGTATAGATAATTTTTGTTTATATTTATATGTACCCCTCAGAAAACATTCTGAGTTGAACCAAATGGAGAAATATTTACTATATTTACTGTGCAGATAACTGAATGTTCAGTGTCTATACAAATGCTGAAAAATGATCCCTTAATCTGATTAATGTTCATTTTGCCGTCCTAGCAGGATTAGTTAAAGTAACGTTATGTCTAGAAATAATAATACAGGTCAGATAATGCACTCACCGTCGAGGTCACTCGGCTGGCGCTCGAGACGGCTGCTCCCAATATAGACGCGCCTTGATCTCGGGCTTGTCCAGTGAGGGACTGCACCCTCTGGAGCAGGCTCTCGCGAGATTTAGCCGGAGAACTTGGAGCACTTGTCGTCTTGGAGCCGGGTCGAAGGTTGAGGGACAAATCTCCTGTTGTATTTGACTGGGAAGGTGGTGGAGGCGGTGGCGGCGCCTGAAATAATTAAACAAGAAGCTTATAAGTGCCTGTTTATTACTGTGTCTAGGGATTTAACTCCATGTAATCTGCCAAGCTGTGATTCTTTAGATAATAATACAGAAAAGGTGTGTCTGGTTCACGGGTATTAGTTTAATATCTACATTTTAGTAGATTTCAGTATGTTTCATAATATAAGTACTAAAATGGTGTACATATACAAATAAAGTATATGTATAATAATAATAATATTTCCATAAAATAATATGAAATTCACAATATAGTCTATGAATTAATTATTGGACAGTTTTGGAAATAATTAGAGAAATCCACTGCAGAATCTAGACTAGTTTGTGGAAAAAATAACTCCCTATATATTATTCTTTCCTATTATTTGGGTTTTCTACCACATGTACTATTATCCTCTTCAAAACAAATCACCGAATCTACAAAATAATAGAATTATTGGAAAAAAGAGCCTCTGCGCCCGTGACGTTTACGCCAAAGGAAAAGTCAGAGGTTATGTTTTGCAAATAATATAAATCGGAATAAACACAAAAATAATGTATTTTGCTGACGTTTCGGAAAGTAATCTCTTTCCGTTTTCAAAGCTATTTTTTGAAGAACTCTTATTTTGCTGTGTATGTCAAATACACAGCTTTAAGATTCTGTTTATGTTATTTCCATAGATACTTACTACTTACACAGAACATAGAACTGATGATATTTTTTAGATAATGTTGAGTTTGTTAAGTTCTTCTTTTAACATTGGTAGCCAGGTTGTACAAATATCTACAGAACAATTCGATACGCACTTATCTTCATTTAATAAGATTATTGCTGATTCTTTAATTTTTCTTTTTTTGGTATCTGTTTCTTTTGTTAAAATTTTTGCCGAGTCCCAGTTTATTCAGCAATAATCTTATTAAATGAAGATAAGTGCGTATCGAATTGTTCTGTAGATATTTGTACAACCTGGCTACCAATGTTAAAAGAAGAACTTAACAAACTCAACATTATCTAAAAAATATCATCAGTTCTATGTTCTGTGTAAGTAGTAAGTATCTATGGAAATAACATAAACAGAATCTTAAAGCTGTGTATTTGACATACACAGCAAAATAAGAGTTCTTCAAAAAATAGCTTTGAAAACGGAAAGAGATTACTTTCCGAAACGTCAGCAAAATACATTATTTTTGTGTTTATTCCGATTTATATTATTTGCAAAACATAACCTCTGACTTTTCCTTTGGCGTAAACGTCACGGGCGCAGAGGCTCTTTTTTCCAATAATTCTATTATTTTGTAGATTCGGTGATTTGTTTTGAAGAGGATAATAGTACATGTGGTAGAAAACCCAAATAATAGGAAAGAATATTCGTAGAATGCCACAAATAACTTTCAGACAATATCCCTATATATTACAATATACAAATTCATAAACTATTTAAGTTGTAAAAATTAATATTGTTAACAATCTATAATTTCAGATATAATAAAAAATTATGCAGAAAATTTAAGCGCTCTCAAGAAAGCTTGTTAAAAATGATGTCGTCCCTGCAGTCGTCC
This sequence comes from Leptura quadrifasciata, assembly GCA_963675555.1. Taxonomy (NCBI): domain Eukaryota; kingdom Metazoa; phylum Arthropoda; class Insecta; order Coleoptera; family Cerambycidae; genus Leptura; species Leptura quadrifasciata. The sequence goes on from OY776677.1 coordinate 40,904,260, forward strand.
AGTTAGTTAAACTCTGTTACCTAAAATGCATATTGAAGTCAATTCAATTCAATTCAAAACAACTTTGTTAAAATTAATATACAGTAAATGTGCCTTCCCAGAGCCCATCGGGACCGACCCTGCGACCACTGCGTTAACGCGGTGGTGTATCGCAAAGTCGGGCCGAGGCGGGACTGGTTTGGCTAGGTAAAAATGGAAACGATAAAAACTCAAACTCCTTTTACAAAAGTAAATAAAATTAAGTGCTGTGACAAAAAATGCTTAAAAAAGAAAGCTTAACTTAAAACTGGTTAAAACGATCACTTGGCTTTCGCCGTTCGTGCACTTCACTGAATTTAATTTGGGCACTGACGCTGACTCCGTAACTTGCACGGGGTGCCATCCGCGAATTGCTCCAACTACGGGTTGCGCAAAGCAGGCCTAAACTGGGATTCTAAAAATTTTGATTGTTCTGATATAAAATTTGGATTCTGTTACGAGTTTAATGAAGGAAGGATGAATTTACAGACAAAAATGTACAAACAGAAACGAAGAACAAACAAACGCGACACACACAAAAATACACAAAAACAAAAGAAGAGGGGGACAGGAAAGAATTAAAGTGGATGAAAGGTATGAAATATCAGTGAAAGGTGGATAGTATTAGAGAAGGTATAGTAGGTGAAAGTTTGGCTAGAGTGGCTGCCGGAAGATTGGCAACGTCTGGTAAGGTAAGGGGTGTTTAATCCGAAATGGAGCATTATGCTGTCTAATTTGTGTAATGTGTCTTGTTAGCGGACTATCGCCCAGCTTAAACGAATAGAAGTTTTGGGAGATATGCTGGACGTAGTCGGCTATCGGGATTATGTCGTTGCAGCGTTCGTAGAGGTCTCTGAGGGAGGTGTATCTTCCAGAATTTGATATGAGGCGCATATATTTGTGTTCTAGCACTTTTAGTTTTTTCATTGTCTTGGCCGATATGCTGCACCACACCGGCGCCGCGTATGTGATAGACGGCCTGATCACCGTCGCGTACAACAATTTTTTATTTTGTCTGTTAAGTCTGCTACCCCTGACCATGAGCGGATACAGACTCCTGGACAGGGAGTAGACCGTTCGTATGGTTTCATTAATGTGCGTATTAAACGTCAGTCTTTGGTCGACTCTCATCCCCAAATACTTCACGCATCTTTTAGTGGGAATTTGGTTGCCCCTGATCGAAATTGGAGTGATAATGCGGTTCTCCGTGAAGCGACGCGTGAAGCATATCGCCTCAGACTTCTCAGCGTTGACCCGAATCTTCCACTGGTCGTAATAAGCCGTGGCACGAGCCATGTGCGCCTTCAGCAGCATGTTTGCCACCTGTGCGTTGTGCGAATGCGCGTACATGGCCGTGTCGTCGGCGTACTTGGCCAGCTTGGTATTCGGGAACTCTGGGAAGTCGGAGACGTACAGGTTGTACAACTTGCATATTGAAGTCGAGTAATATTAGGCTTAAAGTTGTTCATTTTTTAACCAATTTCAATATATATATATATATATATATATATATATATATATATATATATATATATATATATAAATGGTATAGTGGTGAGAGGTAATTGAATCCTCTCATGTGGTTTAATGCTACTATACACCAGACATCATAGATGTCTCCGTGGTGCATAGCGACTTGCCATTTTGCAAGTACCGAGAGCGGCGACCTTCAGCCCTTGGTGGACTTAACCTATATACTGTTATTATACATGATTTGCAGGAAACAACTACTCAGCGGGCAAGTACCCCGACCTGCATTGAATTACACCTTACAAATCAAGAAAAATTGGTAGCCAATGTCATTTGTCAACTCCCTGACCAGACATAGACCGGTTTCGAACTTATTAGTTCTCCTCAGTATGCCATAGGTCATGGAGCAGACAAATGACAGTGGCCAACCTGCTAGTCTTATACAGACTAATGTAAATGGTATAGTGGTGAGAGGTAATTGAATCCTCTCATGTGGTCTAATGCTACTATACACCAGACATCATAGATGTCTCCGTGGTGCATAGCGACTTGCCATTTTGCAAGTACCGAGAGCGGCGACCTTCAGCCCTTGGTGGACTTAACCTATATACTGTTATTATACATGATTTGCAGGAAACAACTACTCAGCGGGCAAGTACCCCGACCTGCATTGAATTACACCTTACAAATCATGAAAAATTGGTAGCCAATGTCATTTGTCAACTCCCTGACCAGACATAGACCGGTTTCGAACTTATTAGTTCTCCTCAGTATGCCATAGGTCATGGAGCAGGCAAATGACAGTGGCCAACCTGCTAGTCTTATACAGACTAATGTAAATGGTATAGTGGTGAGAGGTAATTGAATATAATAACAGTATATAGGTTAAGTCCACCAAGGGCTGAAGGTCGCCGCTCTCGGTACTTGCAAAATGGCAAGTCGCTATGCACCACGGAGACATCTATGATGTCTGGTGTATAGTAGCATTAGACCACATGAGAGGATTCAATTACCTCTCACTACTATACCATTTACATTAGTCTGTATAAGACTAGCAGGTTGGCCACTGTCATTTGTCTGCTCCATGACCTATGGCATACTGAGGAGAACTAATAAGTTCGAAACCGGTCTATGTCTGGTCAGGGAGTTGACAAATGACATTGGCTACCAATTTTTCATGATTTGTAAGGTGTAATTCAATGCATGTCGGGGTACTTGCCCGCTGAGTAGTTGTTTCCTGCAAATCATGTATAATAACAGTATATAGGTTAAGTCCACCAAGGGCTGAAGGTCGCCGCTCTCGGTACTTGCAAAATGGCAAGTCGCTATGCATCACGGAGACATCTATGATGTCTGGTGTATAGTAGCATTAGACCACATGAGAGGATTCAATTACCTCTCACCACTATACCATTTACATTAGTCTGTATAAGACTAGCAGGTTGGCCACTGTCATTTGTCTGCTCCATGACCTATGGCATACTGAGGAGAACTAATAAGTTCGAAACCGGTCTATGTCTGGTCAGGGAGTTGACAAATGACATTGGCTACCAATTTTTCATGATTTGTAAGGTGTAATTCAATGCAGGTCGGGGTACTTGCCCGCTGAGTAGTTGTTTCCTGCAAATCATGTATAATAACAATATATATATATATATATATATATATATATATATATATATAAATTATTTTTGCAAAAAAATGGGACGTCTTTGTATAAAATCGTATTTATGTGGAAAATGAAAGAAAAAAAAAATTTAATACTTTTTCACATTAATCTCGCGACATCTCCGACAGTTTTAATTATTTAATTTTGAAATTTTAAGCACTTATTTCTCAAAGTAATACAACATTAAAATATAATACATTATGATGTTTTGTGCAAAGTTTCAGTCTTTCATATTTAAATAAAAAAAAACATGCGTATTCAAAGTTCAGCGTTGAGTTCGACCGCGCGCTTGCTGGAAGCGCGCATTATTTTATATTGGCAAAAAGACTGTTTATGCGACTATGAAAAGCATGTCTAACGAAAACTTATTAGATTTAGCTCGAATAAATGATTTACCGATCGATACTGGCCTAGAAATCGTTAGTCTTTTTGTAGCGAATTTATACGATCCTAAAAAAAAAAAAATTAAAAGCAATGCACACTGATGTTTACTCCTTGCGTTATAATTTAGCAATCGAAAAAAATAAAAATATCGTTGAACTTTCCCCATTTAAACCAGCTATGCTGAAGCACATTTTGCGAGCTATTTGGTAAGTAAATGAATGGAAATAAGCTACTGAATCAATAATTGTTTCTGAAGAAGTGATAAAGTTTAGATGGACGATAGAAGGCGAAAAATTAAATTTTGATTACTACGAAGGACCCACTGCAATAGATGGTTTACAAAAATATTTCTCTTCTTGCAGTGGGAGAAAAGCTTGCTCAAATGTGACTTGTCCTTGCGTTGTATCTCATTTGAAATGCTATGAATGCTTGTAGTTGTAAGGATAGTTGTAGTAATATTGACGAAATAAATGAATAATTTTGGCGATAAATAGTTCTCATTTGGATAAAATTCAATACTTGTGCACTCGATACATTTTATAAACATATAAATAATTTATACATATCTATGTGATTTATAATGTAAAATAGTCAAAGCCAATCCCCGCCGAAGCAATCAGCGTGTGTTGATCGCGTGCTCTCGGACTCAACGCTGAACTTTGAAAGCGCATATCTTTTTTCTATTTAAATATGAAAGACTAAAACTTTCCACAAAACTTCATAATGTATTATATTTCAATGTCAGATGATTATTTATTTGAAATTCGAAACTTCCTCACTCAACTTTTGCGATGGTATTTACAAATTTGCAGACTATGTAAGTGCTACTTTGAAAATTTGTCACAAAATGAATAAATGTCGAGGGAATTTCGGACAGGTCTTATTTTCAAGCTCATACCTTTAGAAATAAGTGCACCAAGTTTCAAAATGAAACAATTAAAACCGACGGAGATATAGCGAGTTAAATGTGAAAAAGCATTTTTCACAAAAACGTTATTTTATACATGGACGCCCCACTTTTTGCAAAACTAACTTTAGATTCATAAAACATAAAAAAAATCGAATTCAGCCATTAGGACTACCATGATCACTATGGGCTCATTTTTGGGATGCTACCCGCCCGCCTAATTATATAGAGCCAATTTATAGCTGCTGCTCTCGTCAGATTCAGCGCATTTTCATTTATTTCTGGCGTCCCAGATATGTAATTGCATATCATTGTTATGGTATGTATAAGGTTAATTTTAGTGGTTTGTTCATTGCAGAAAATAAAGTGAAAAAAATCTGCTTAAAATGTTGTTTTATAAAATAAAATAAATAAATAAATAATTGTGTCTATACAGATCTATACTTTAAGTGCATCGGATAAGGATGGGGCAAGTCAAGATAGAGGGGAGAGAAAATCGGTGACCCCCACCTCCCTCCCCCCCGCAGCTAGAATGTCATCTTGTTGGCGTCTTTCAAAACTATATGCTCAATAATTTATTAAAATGAGAGATAACGCAGAAATAAAAGTTAATTGCGGGAATAGTGCATGTTAGTTCGGCAGATTAAAATAATTTGAGATAAAAATTCATTTATTCCTAAATGTGAAAGTTTGTACGAGCTGTCATGGGCCAATTTTTGGAAAATATCTATGTAAATCCTTTGTAGTAGCTTATAAAGCGTTATTTATTTATTACCGGCGCCTCCGGCAAATAATCTCATTGTCATATTGTATTAAATATTTATAAACTAAATGTATATTCTATAAGCCTCGCTCGCTTCATATAAAATGTTGTTTTTGATACTGGTAGAGACCTATATCCATTTGACTTTTAACTTTTACGCCAACGTTAAATTTTCAAATTTGACGGAATAAACAAATCGATAACACCGGCTGAGGCTGTTCGATCGCCGGCATGTGGTATTGATTGATGACAGAAACTGTGCATAGTGTATTATTATAAAAATTATAGGATACGGCTATTGCATTACAACATTGAAAATACAAGTCATATTTTTCGTTTTGGTGTATTTGGCAGATTACTGACTTAAACACGAGGGACGCGCATTTCTTTGAGATGGCAGCATACAAAAAATTTCTCTAACTTGCATAGGGTTTAAGTCGCATTAGAAGCGCGTAATATTGCATTTGCGGTGATTTAATAATTGTCAGACGTTAAATTTTCTTTATCGATATTACGTATTTTTCTAATTTTAGGCGTTTTGGACTAGAATTTTAATTCTGCAGTTTTGTGGCAAGCGTTTCGGTAAAATTTATATAGAAGAAAAAACGTATTTGCCTGTGGGGGTCGTTGTCTGGAAACGATTTATTTAAGAACCTACAGTAGAGTCAGGAACAACTGTCGATGATAAATCTTTTAATAACAAAGAGTAGTGGTAAGTAGACGGATCCCTGTCAAACTTTCGTGATAGTACAGGGTAGTGAGACAAGGATGAAAACAAAAGTCACACTGCCCTGAACATTAGAGGTAAGTAAACTTTATTCATTTCTTTGAAGTTAATAGGTACATAGTAATAATTAGTAGTACGAAAAGGCGAAGTTTTGCTAAGAGCTGGTTTTACACAGAACCTATCGATCATCGGTAGATAGCACATAAAAATAAACATTCTAAACAAAAATATACAGATCTGGATATTATGCCAAATTGACACAGAAATATAAACAGTTATTAATTTAATTCAATTAAATATTGGAAGTGGTATTTTTAACATTAATTTGAACAGCCATGACTGACGAAATCAGGACCTGTAGCCAAACAAAAACAGGAACGCCACCCTGCCCGCCCACTCTTCGTTTGCTCAACACAACTTCCCCAACCCCGCGAAAGCTTACGTCGAACAGGCGAGACGCAGACAAGGCAGCACCCTATTCAACTGAAAGTCCCGATACCCAAAATTACAATCATTCAAATGTGAATTAATGCAGTATGTCACATTTAAAACAGATAACTGATGAGAACCTAAGAAAATGTGAAAATACGTTTATACATATTTGAGAAAGATTATGTATTTTACAAACCGGGTGTCCAAGAAGTCTAGAAACTGTCAAATATCTCGAAAAATACATATTGGATCTAAAAAAGAAAGACACGTCCTTGATAATTTTAAAGCGCTATCCAATAATACCAAATGTGACCCCCACCCCTTGGGGTGGGGCAGGGGGCAACTTCAAAATTCTAGAATTGGACTCTACGGCAAAAATTACGTCAAGTTTGTCTGAAACGTTTTTTTCGATTCATGATAGATGGTGTTGTAATCGCAAAAATATTTTTTTTCGTAATTTCTAAGAAATTCTACGGAAGAATGAAAAATAATAAAGTATGAGTTCATTTACTTAAGAACAGCCATTCAATGGTGTTAAACATCCCAGCAAGCCTCCAAGCAAGCACCCCGATGGTGAGAGGCAAGAACACTCACCAAAAACAAGCACCCCGATAGCAACAGAAAACTACTACTTCTACGTCGTTGTTGCCGGGTTACGCTAAATGTAGTTTTTTGTGTAAAATTAACATGCCTCACTGCATTTTGCGCAATATGCGTAAAATTTATTTTGACGGTTACCACGCCATCTGTCAATAATGGAACATAATGTTTCGAATGAAATCGAATAACTGTTTGTTCACCAAACTTCTACATCCTCAATTAAAAATATGGGGTTCCGTTTAATATTTTAAGATTGTCCACCACTTCTCCTCTCTTGGTGGTGGGGGGGAGGTGGGGTTTATTAAATTAACAAGAAATTCTTCAAGAAAATGAATTCGTACTTTATTATTTTTCATTCTTCCGTAGAATTTCTTAGAAATTACGAGAAAAAAATATTTTTGCGATAATAGCGCCATCTCTCACGAATCGAAAAAAACGTTTCAGATAAACTTGACGTAATTTTTGCTGTAGAATTCGATTCTGCAATAAAAAAATAGGGGTACCCATTTAAAATTTTAAAGTTGCCCCCGCCCCACCGCAAGGGGTGGGTGTGAGCTGCCGAGTTTGGTATCATTGGATAGCGCTTTTAAAATTATTAAGGGTTTGATTTTTCTCTTTTGGATCCAATGTGTATTTCTCGAGATATTTGACCATTTCCAGGCTTTTTGGACACCAGTATATTAAATGAAAATGACCTTTCAAATAGTGTAGTTCTATGTATTGGTGGAGTTAAGGTGCTTTTAAATTTAACATTTAGATTATGTACGTCCGTATGAAAGGTAATCTTACTATAAAGACATGAAAGCTTATTAGATATTGTAACTTTGTGACACAAAAATTCAGCGGGCAAATGACGTCTGTTTTTAATATTAATCTATCAGGTTTCCGTAAATTTATGACTAATAGGTTCTCTTCATCTAATTCCATAAATATATCTCAAACAATAGTTTTTAATTTGTTGTATTCGTTGACAACTTGCAGCTGTAAGGCAGGGTCCATATACCGTGTCACAATAATTAAATATTGACATACAAGTAATTCACAAAGCATAAGCTTTGTAATTTTATTTAAAATATGTTTAAAACTACATAAAACTTTTAATCTAGTATTGACACGCTTAATACAGTTCGAAATATGTGTTTCAAATCTTAATGAAGCATCTAAAATAAGTCCTAGATTTTTGCTTTCTCAGTGATTAGTACAGGTATATCATTTATTTTAACGTTTATTTCTTGAGTTAATCTGGTTCTGTCCAGTGATCGACCGAGCAACAAAGTTAAATAATTCTCTAGTGAAATTTTGTATATTCCTTCACGATCCTTATTTATGAGCACACAACTACTCGGATATTTTCAGGATTAAAGGAAAAATATAATTAAGTGTGATTGGCGTACATCTGAGTGCTGACAGTTTCGTATAAATGTCAGTAAATCATTAGTATATATAGTATACAAAAGAGGACCCAATACATATCCTTGCGGTACCCATTGAAAAATATTTATGGGATTCCGGAAAGACTCGTTCGGTATCACTTATTGCTTCCTGTCTTCTAAGTAGCTCGCAATGAAACTAATTAATTTAGCATCAAATCCTACATATTTCAATATTAATAATAATGTCTTATGATTCAAGGTATCAAAAGCTTTGGAGTAATCAAGCAACCTCAGCAGATAGATAACCTGGAACCTGTTGCTCGCAAGATATGATCACTGATCAGTTACATTTAGCAAAGCCATAGCACAACATCAGTGCACCTCCCTAAAACCGGAATACTGATAATCCTGAGGTCACCATGCCCTCCAGATGCATTAATGTTCAGAAAAGGCACGGTTTACTAACAAATGATTAGTTTATTTGATGTTTATGCGTCTAAAATATTTAGTAAACTGTAAATAGTAAATTAAATGTGTCATATTATGTTCAATACAACAAAAAATAGAATCATAATGAAATATTAAAACACTAGTAAAATCAACAAAATCACATTTTAGTCACATATTACGATAAATCACAAAATATTGCATGTTTGCTGTTGAATAATAACCAACTTAATATTATATTAACATTTTGATACCCTACTATACATAATTTTTATTGCGATATTAATCTAAGCCACAAATTATTTCCTTCGTATTATTTATTCATTGTCGAATTCGGCACGGTAAGTCAGTCGGTTAGAACGCTTTAAGTGAGAAACGCACTTGGTCTAACTCTGCTGCATTCCGATTATGATCCCCGGCACCGACATATCGTCAAGATTGTTTTTATTGTATAAAAAGGGGATTTTAAATACAATTAAGAAAGAATTAATCCAAAACCGTAAACAGAGAATCAAAAATGCTATTGACAGATAAGAATCCCCATCAGGCAGTGAAAAAAAAATGCAAAAGAAAAAATGATATCGAGATTTACTTTCTGTACCATCGTTGTACAGTAATTTACTCTCGGTTAGGAAGCTTGCCAGCCTTGGGAACATAGTTACTTTACAGGATGTAGTCGTACAATTTTTAAGGGTAATGTCATAGTTGGAAGAGGCAAGATTGTCGATAATTTATATCAATAATTAGAGTGTAAGGAAATGGTTAAAGTTTAAAAAACTCAGACTCACGCTAATTGTATCCATTGTTGGCATTAACGTTTTGGGTCGAGGGATCCTACAATGGTAAGAAGACTTGCTCAAGAAGTAAATGAAATAAAAATCGATCCGTACAGTCAGCTCATAAAATGTACTAGTTGTATAACTCTTGTGCAGCACAACTATTAGACTTGATACACACAGATGTTTGCGGGTCTATAAAAACTGTTACTTCAAGAAAGAAAAAATATTTTGTCACATTTATGGATGATTATTCAAGATACACAATTATTTATCTTATCTGTAGCAAGAGTGAAGTATCACAAAAACTTTAGGTAATATTGCATATGTATCTAATAAATTTGACAGGAAACCAAATATTCTCAGAAGTGACAATGAAGAAACAGTAGATTTTTCAAGAAAGCATATGTTCACTCCGGGAAGAGAATGAACAACAACCAATATTACATGAGACCTAAGTCAAGTTTGAACAGCCAGTCTCCGATGAACACTTGAGCCTAGGTCTACAGCTATGGAAGCAACAGGATGAAGTTAGAATGGATGACAGCGGCGACATTTCCGGGCATACTAATTTTGAAAAATCAGAAAGAAGTGACACTTTGAAATAAAATTATTCAGAAGAATCAAACCAGCTTCAACTTAGAATGTCAACTAGAAAAAATAAGAGAGTTCCGGCAAAGCATCTATCTTATGTGGTTTGAACTTCTCCAAATTCTGACATAACCCCGATAGTGCGCTACGTCCAGCACATCTCTCAAAACTTCTACTCGTTCAAGCTGGGCGATAGTCCGCTAACAAGACACATAACACAAATTAGACAGCATAATGCCCCATTTCGGATCAAACACCCCTTACCGTACCAGACGTTACCCATTTTCCGGCAACCACTAGAGCCAAGTTTCACCAACTATACCTTTCACTAATCCTATCCATCTTTCACTAGTATTTCATACTTTTCGCTCATCTTTAAACCTTTCCTGTCCCCCTCTTCCTTTGTATTTGTGTTTTTTTTTGCGTTTGTTTTTTCTTCGTTTCTTTTTGTACATGTCTGTTTCTAAATCTATTTCACATTATTAACCTTTAAAAAAAAAAATCAAAACCTTTTAAAATCAAAATTTTTGAAATCAAAGTTTAGGCCAGCCCTGCGCAGCCCTGCATTGGAGTGTCTCGCGGAAGACACCTTGTTTAATTTGTGGTGCCTGCGTTCAGATTAAAAAATTTAACAGTGTTTTTATGCGCGAGTTTTATTAAAATTAGTGTAATTATAAGTTTCGTTAAGTTTGTTTTTCAAGCATTTTTGTTAAAAGTTAATACCTATTTTTATTTTATTTTTGTAAAAAGGAGTTTAGGTTAAGTTTATTGTATTGTTGTTTCCGCCCACCCAGGCCTGTTCCGCCCGATCCTGCAATCCGCCACCACGTCAGCACGGTGGTTGCACGATCGGTTCCGGAACAGGTCCTGGTGAGGCAACTTTTTGTAATTTTAATATGAATAAAGACTGTTTGAATTGAATTGAAATTCTGAACCAGAAACATGGCAGAACATACAAAAATTGCCTTCTGTCGAGAAACATAAATCTGGATCTATAGATGTGTTGTTTAAAGCGTTAATGAATATTCCTATGAGACAAGATTTTAACCAATGAAGGGGACAAAAGTAGATTAATTACTATATTAAAAGAAAAATCGCACGTTCAAGATGATGCTGATGTACTCATCATAAAAACTGCATGGAACACTAGTATGCTAATAGTAAAACAATAGTTGTTGGTGAGGATTTATTGATTCTCTTAATGCAGGAACATTACATGATCAAGAAATTCATTATTTAAAACCAGGGAAAGAAAAAGCTAAAATAAATGTATATTCATCCAAAAGCTTGGATAATTTTAATGACAGTAACAATCACAATTTATTGATCCATGCTATTGACACTACATCTTCACTAGTTGACATTGTAAAGAAAAAAGTTATGAAATTGCTTCAAAATCGCGATGATTTACAGAATTGCGCCGAAGTTTTCAAAATGCCCCAAAGCTCACAACAATTAATTACTAAAGACTAAAGGTGGACGATTACTAACGATAGATTAGAACTGATTAAAAACCTTTTGTCGCCGGCTCCTGATCAATTAATAAATAATGTATTTTAAAACTCCACTAAAGGGTATCATGCGAGTTGTAATTGCAGAAAAATATGTCTTCTTTGCTTATATTTAAATGCAGAGGCTGAAGAAAGTAAAAGTAATGCAGATATTGATGAAGATCCAATGGCTTTCTTAGTTCAAGAAATGAATCATCAGATAAAGATATTGATAAAATCATTAAGAAAAGTGATGAAGTTTTAATGGAAATAGATGAAGAAGAAGAAGTAGAGGCCAAATGATTTAAGTTGAATATTTTCTATTGTATTTCAATTTTGATTAGACCCAAGGGGGATCCTACATAAAAGAAACGCGCCTAGTACTCTACCCCTGCGGTGTTGTGGCAAAGAGTACGTATTAAGAAAAAACATATATTCAATTGTGCAGCACCTTTTACTCGAAAACGATTGATTCTACAAAAAAAGTATAATTTACAATTTTCCTCATAACTACTTTCTTAGAAAAATTGACAATTTTCGAGATATTTGCGAAAAATTGGAACTTTCCCCCTTTCACCCCGTAAAAAACCCATACGGATATACTTAAGACATCAAAACAAAGGTTTCCACAAAAATCCAATCAACAAATCGAAATCAAAGTCTAACTTTACTTGGGTAATAATCATCTATATTGCGTATTAGTTTTCTGCGATTCAAAAAGCACAATTATTTTATTTATATGCTCAAGCAGAACCGGAATTTAGTCAATGTTAATAGCTCTCGTGAAGTGCGCCTGGTTCACACACGTTATTTTTGTATTAAATCAATATTGTATTATTGATTCAGTATTTGATAATTTGATATGAATAGAAAATAAATGGTATTGCAAATTTTTCCATGTTATGTACTTATCAAATTAGACATAAAACAAACAGAATACATAAAAGCTTGGTAAATATTTCCCTGAATCGTAAGTCTAAAACTCTTTAAAAATTAAAAGCGAAAATAAATACCAATTTCACAAACAATAATTACAAGGGTAGTAGATTTTCTCGAGAAACCTGAGTATTTTAAACAAGGAGTTTCTTTGTTAACCTTCATATAAGTAAATATTGATTTTATAATCAACATGATTGTACGGCACTAGCATCAATTTACTTGATAGATTATGGAATATATATCATGATTCTGATCATTATAGATAAAATCAAGTGATATTTAGATTTTTTGTTCATATTTTAGAAACCTGAATTTTGTTACTATCATAATAAATTAAGTAAATTTTATATTCAAGTTTAGTTTAATAATCTTTTAGTAGTACATTATTTTCATTGTGTGAGAAAAAGCACGCGTATATAATTTTAATAAGAAAATGTAAGTAGAAGGTTTTATTCGTTTATTCCATTTTCCAGGTGCAAACTACTCAACAACGTTCTAGCCCACTGTGTTACTATCCGCTGAAGAGGCTCTGACATATCTTTACGAAGTGTTGGTGCCGCCTCAGAATAATTACAAACTGAAACATCTAAGAGCATTGTCGTTAGAGATTGTTTAGCACCCACGAATTCAATGGTAAATTTTTGAGCACTTTATTTCCGACAAGATCTTTTTGATCACTATGACAATTAAGAATTTTAATTAAAACCCTTCTCACAGTCCCAACATTGCGCATATTTTTCATTAAAAGGCCAGACTTGGCTTATTAAGGCGCAAGGTGGTAATCGCGATTAATCACACGAGTATCGCGCCACCGGGTTCGAATCCCGACTCCGGCACTGGCACTGTCGGAGGAAATGGTATATGTTTATTTATTAATTTTCACTCTGTCATCACCACAAGTTGCTTTGGATGTCTGAATTGCTTCAAACTAATATTTAAGATGTTATATTCAACTAGAAATAACGCAAACTAGAGGTTCGGCTAATGTAGTACATTTGGGCCTCTACGAGACTCTCGCACGTATGATTTAGCTACTAGAACTCAAATTAAGATTATCTTTAATATTTGGTGCTTTAATGTATCTACTACAAAATTGTTCGCACTTTGCCTAAAACTCGTAAGTGTTAGAACAAGGTTCTTTCTCGAATCCTATTAGCTTCAGTCGTCTCAACTCAACTCAACGAAAGTTGCGGCTAGTATTTGAATGCTGCCCTTCAGAGAGACACAGTGAATACGTCTCCCATTTAGTGGCTTGTATATCGGCTTAAAATGCAGAAGCTATGCAATCCTTGTTTATTATATGTTGCAATGTTAGGTAAGTAGAAAATTCCCACTATTTGATAGAGAATAGTTTTGGTAAATTCATAACGTTGGGCTTACATCCCCATCGGTAAAAAGGAATTCTAGAAAATTAATTTTTCATGATTACTTCTCTTCGTATTTCCTCTTGGTAAGTACTTAGAGCCGATCCACTTGTTTAATCATCATACCAATTCAATTCAATTCAAAATATATTTATTCAATTTCAATATTAAAAGGGTACAAAATAGTTGCCTCGCCAGAAGAATCTGCTCCGGATCCGATCGTACAACCATCGCGTTGACGCGGTAGCGGATTGCAGAATCGGGCGGAGCAGGTCTGTATCGGCGAAAACGAAAAATTGTACAAACTAAACCTAGACTCTTTACAAGTGAATAAAATTAAAATAGCTGATAACATACAAAAACAGTCTCAAAAAAACAAGATTAACAAAACTTAAATTATATAACTTTTTACAACACTCTCGCACAAATCACTTTTTAATTTTGTATTCTGGCGCTGGTATCACAATTTAGACGAGGCGCCTTCTGCGAGATATTCCAATGTGGGGCTGCTGGGGATTTAAAAATTTTGATTTTATTGATTTTTCAAAAGGTTATAGGTTTTTTAAAGGTTAACGATGTGAAAAATGAATTTAGAAACAAAAATGTATAAAAAGAAACGGAGAAAAGCAAAGAAAACGCAATAAAAAATATACAAACAGAAAAGAAGAGGGGCACAGGAAAGATTTAGGACGAGCGAAAGGTATTAGCAAAAGGTGGATAGGATTAGTGAAATGTATCGTTGTTGAAATTTGGCTATAGTGGTTGCCGAAAAATCGGTAACGTCTGGTACGGTTGAACCAAAATGGGGCATTATGCTGTCTAATTTGTGTTATGTGTCTTGTTAGCGGACTATCGCCTAGTTTGAAAGAATAGAAGTTTCGACAGATGCTCTGGACGTAGTCCGCTATTGTGGGTTATGTCGTTGCAGCGTTCTTAGAGATCTCTGAGGGAGGTGTACTTTCCTGAATTAGATATGAGGCGCATATATTTGTGTTCGAACTCTTGGAGTTTTCTCATTGTCGTGGCCGATATGCTGCACCACACCGGCGCCGCGTATGTGATAGACGGCCTGACCACCATCGTGTACAATAATTTCTTGTTCTGTCTGTTAAGTCTGCTATCTCTGACCATGAACGGATACAGACTCCTGGACAGAGAGTAGATCGTCCCTATCGTCTCATTGATTAGTGTATTGAACGTCAGTCCTTGGTTGAGTCTCACCCCCCAAGTATTTTACGCATCTTTCGGTTTCAATTTTGCTTCCCCTGATCGAAATCGGAGTAATAATCTTGTTCTCCGTAAAGCGACGCGTGAAGACTGTCGCCTCGGATTTCTCAGCGTTCACCCGAATCTTCCACTGATCGTAATAAGACGTGGCATAAGCCATGTACGCTTTCAGCAGCATGTTGGCTGTTTGTGCGTTATAGGAATGCGCATACATGGCCAGTTTCGTATTCGGGAACTCTGGGAAGTCCGAGACGTACAAATTGTACAACTTCGGTGACATGCACGATCCTTGAGGAATTCCCGCGCGAATGTCCCGCCGAGTTAAGAGTTTGTTATTCACTCGAACCTGCAGAGATCTACCCGTCATCATCATACCGGTGTAGTTACAATTCAGAATATAATTTAGTTGAAAGAGGTGCAGCTTCTCGAGACGTCAAAAAGGATTGTAATTCAAAGGTATGTACAGAACTTTACTTGTGAAATTTTTAATGTTTCAGTTTAATTTATAAAGGGTCTTTGCTTAATACCTAAAATATTTTGTCTATGTTATAAATTAATTGCAACTAGTACGTTAAAATTATATTACTGCTGTAAATCTAAAAAATAAATTACTAATTTAGGCAATGTGGATTATAATTACATTTGCATTCAAATTTTGTGCAGTATTTCAATTTATCTGAATGGGAATTATGACATTACATTTGCATAGATGCAGTTGTTAGTAATAAATACTATAGCGCATAGCAAAATATGTTGTTATTCAAAAGGCAATTTTAGGCGGTTTTAATGTTTTCGTAGATAATTTTCATTGAAAACATTGACTGTAAGGTAAGAAATCCATCTTCATGTTGTCATTCCATTAAGAAATATTTTTCTAAATTAATTCAAAAATTTTAAGGGCTTGGATAAAAAAAATGAGAAAAACAAGTTCAAATTCACTAATGAATCCATTTAATCAAATAGGAATGAAAATTCTTCTACGCTATCCTAACCTCATTAAGATTTCAATAAAAAACTATATTTAGTTTGGAACGCGATCAATGAAATGCGTAAAATGCCCAGAGAATAGAAAAAAATGATTTAATTGGAGTCTTTCGAATTTAAGGCTTTAGCGGCCTCAAGGATTTTCGTCCTCTTTGGGACTGTCTAGCGCGATAAAAATATCGCTAGTTGCTGCTGGCACATATAGGTTCCTTGAATGCAGATCGAAAAGTTCAAACCATATACAGGTCTCTAATACAAAAGTTGAATAGTTTACAGATGGACAATCAAAACCAAGACACGAGTACCTATTACCAACATGTCCTCCTAAAATGTGAAGCTTGGGTGCGCCAAATACTTAGTGAATAAAAACTGAAATACCAACAACGTATTCTGTTACACACAACTCCCTTCTCCATTTAAGCATTTCTACTCAGGAGTTGAGTGTGCAAAGATCGATTGCTATGAGAGTGCACATATTGAGAAAAAGTTCCCCAGATGCCAGAACTGATTACTTTGTGGATTCCCAAAAGTGTAGCATCTCAGAAGTCTCTATCGCGTACTTTCCATAGCCCCAATGACGAAATTCCCACAATTCTAGAGGACTTCTTTTGGAGGGTTTGTCCTAAGGACATTTTTATTACCATTTTGATAATCTTTTATAAATAGTGAGTAAAGACGAATAAGATGGGCAATATCTGGTTCTCCCATTTTAAGTCACCAAGCATTGACAGTATCTATCCCACCCAACTGCATTGGGGACTGGATGAATTACTGCCGCACCTGGTTGGAGTACTTGGGGCGTGCTTAGTACACCTTTATATTTCAGATGTATGCAGAGACGGTTTATCCCAAAGGCAGGGTGAATGGAATATGCCACCCCAGAGCTTATGGACCTATTAGCTTAACCTCGTTCCTGCTCAAGGATGGAGAAGCTATGTGAACGATACATAAGGGATGTTGTACAGAAAGGCAACCATTTACATCCTAACCAACATGATTACACCCTGGGAAGATCCACCGACACCGCCCGCTCGCGAGTCGGATTGAGAGATCCTTGAACAATAAAAGTTGCGAGAGGCTGTTCGCAGGGAAGTGTAATACCACCACTGGTATAGAACCTCATTGTTCATGGTCCCTTGTGTTGCCTGAATTCAGAAGAATTCACATAATTACCTACGCAGATGATTTAACAATAATGCTTAGCGGAACATTTGAAGGAGACTTTATGGACGTCATGCCATTCTCTCGTTTACAAGTGGGTCTCTGACATAACAACTTTAGTTTATATTCCGACCGATAACGACAACTATATCTATTTACTACAACTTTCATCGCTCCATATAATATTTCGTAGTAACGAATTATCTTTTCATGCAGTATTGGTAAATGGAAGTGAACCAAATTTTCTATTATACAATCTTCAGGAGGTGAATGATTCTTGTATCTAGATTCAGTTTGAAATATTGATCAGGATACGACTTCTTATTCTCACTGCTGTTGATCTGTATAATTAACGAAGCAGTTTGAAAATATTTTCATTTAGTAATAATTTACTTCAACTTCACAAATTATGTCGTTAATAATTTGTATACCTAACTTGGTGAGCTTTTTATTATACATTTATTTAACGTCGGTCTATTTCCGCTACTGTGGCCTAACACCGACGCCTGTAGACGAGCTATTCCCAACCAGGAATTTTGCCGAACTTCTTCCCTTAAGAAGAGTAGGGATCACTTGCCTAACATTTAATAGACAAGGGACCGACGGTTTTACATCCCCTCCGAAGGATGGTATATCCCCTATACAACCCTCGCCTAAGGTTGTATAGCTTTCGCGCATACACTGATATACAAGCCGCTGGAAGATGTGCGAGGCGAGGACGCGGTCTTCGTTGTGAACACGAGAAAGCTCCCTGATTCGGAGAAATAAAAAATGGTCGGCAGAGCTTAGAGCCTTTGAGCTTGGTAGAGACTCCAGGAACCTTCCGTGCACTTATTTTTCGATTTGTAGAGTTTTAGGGTTTGATTTCTGGAAGTGCTTGTTAGGGTCAATCGCTACACCCTGTATATTAGATTTTGCACTAATTTTTAACACTTGATTAAAGCTCGTTTAATTATCACTGATTTGACTTTTACAGCTATTGCAGGGTCAATGGCTACACCCTGTGTATTATTTTTTCTTGAAATTAAACACTATTGTTTAAAGGTCAATACAAAATTATTTATTCAAAGGTATTGAATAGAGTTGGAAAAGAATTTATTTTATTGTACAGGTTTCTTTTTTGAAATTGGAAACTAATCGACAACAGAAATTCTGTCTTAGGTTACTTTTAAAATATATTTAAAAAATGTTGAAAAATAATTTAATTTGGGAAAATTCACTTTGACGATTGAGCTTCGTAGGCGAAGGGAAAATAGAAAAGGGCCACTTAAGGCGAAGATTTTTATTATTATGAAATATAAAAAGGGGGCCACTTAAGGCGCGGTCTTAAAACTAACTCTATTTAACCAGGTTTCAGCCTGGGAAGCTAGAATTGAACAGTTTGTCATGAAAAATATTCAAGGACTGGGAATAAGAAAGCCTAGCTAAACGGAGGTATCTACAACATTAGTTAAATAGTAACTGGACCCGTTCAATAGCATAATCAGCTATTACACAAAAATTAACTTTTTAAAACTTATATTTTCCACAAGAACACTTCGCGAGTACTTAACAGATTAGTCACTGTCAAAACTGAACTTGGTTTGGGCTTGCTGTACACCGGTATTTCCCCGTGCCCCATGAACTTAGCATGAACGTTTTTACCCCCTTTTTAGAGCTGGATATGACACCATCGAGTCTGGATTGGTACGATTGCGAAATATTTCATAATATTGCGCAATAGTTTACTAAAAGTTGAAATGTTGAGATGAAATTCGTATGAAAAAATGGGCAATGAAAAGGAGAATTTTTTGATATAAAAAAAAAATCGAATCGATTCGGGTTTTGGAAATATTGGAGTTTGATTGACAGAAATTTTAATGATATGAAAGGACCCCGTAAACGTGTCACGAAGGTCGGACGTTTAACAGTTGAAATGACATAAAAATGCTCCCGATAGGTGCGAGGTGGCTGGAAATAAGATATGATAATGCTCCTAACGGGTACGGATTGAGTTTGAGCGGAGATATCAGTTGAAAGGGTAATCGAGATATTGTATGGAGTTTTACGAGGGGTGATTGAAAAGTAGTTAAATTTGGAATATTAATCGAAGCGCTGGAATTTGATGAAACTAAATTAAATATGAAGACTCGAGGTAGGGAACGTTTGGCGTATACAGGGAGTTGTCAAAAAGTAATAAGATTAAAAATTGAAACGGATGGAAGAATTGATTGAAGTGAAGTTGAATGGTGAGTTTTAAGGTAAGTTGAAGTATACGAGGGGTCGTCAAGAAGTAATGAGATCCGAGACGTAAAAGTGGTCTAAACAATTAATGGAACGAAATAAACTATTGCGGTTTTAGGTACGGATAGTGGTTTTGGCCTATTTGATGACTATGAGGGGGCTGTATTTTTAAAGGGTGTTTTTTGTAAAATTTTCTTTATAAAATTACTGAAATGAATGTTGGTAGTGTGTTTTCGGTGACTTTACGTTGCTTTAGAATTATAGATTGTTCGTGAATTTTTTCTGATTTTTATGACCTTGGATGTAGTTTTTCGAGGTAAACTAGGTCTGGTTGACTTTTTTATCATGGTTTGCCATGATGCTTGAATTGATAAGAATTATTTGTTAATTTTGCATTTTTTTGATTTTTGGTTTTGACTTATAGGGGAAACACCCTATAACAGTTGGAACGGTCACCCATCCAACTACTAACCGCGGCTTACGTTGCTTTACATCGCATATCGAAGTATGTACATAGTTAAGTCGGTGATCTAAACTATACTTTCTATGAACTTGGTTTAGTACTTGACTTCAGGTGAAGAATCTGATGAGTTTCTCGCATAGAATTAGTAACAGAGCTCAGCAAAATCAAACCTGCATTGTTCAGACAGCATATAAAATATTCTTCACATGGCATATTCTATAACAACATGAAATCATTGGCTTTATTAATAAAACTGACAATTGCTTCATTTAGGACATTTGAATTTAAACCGGCGCGGCAACCGAGGGGATTTATTGTTGGATACTAATACTAGTTACGGAACCTCTGCCTTCAAACACCAGAGCTGCTTATTTATGTACATTTTGTATGCGTAATTTGCGCAAGTTCGATTTAAATGCGCGGGAATCTGTATTTGAAAAGAGATATGCCGAATCTATATTTATTCGTTCTCTATTGCCAAGTAAATCATAGTTCTCTGTGACCAACAAACCAAAGCGATATATGTCATTAAGTTCGCGTCTCTTACCGAAACGACCACAGTTTCAAGAAGTAGGAGAGAATTTAAATTTCCAGGACATATATGGTATCCAACTAACTGATTTCTTAGAGTTGCTGCCCATACATTTATTTTGAAAGTATGTTGAAGATGGGTTTGTATTGTCGCATTAAGATTTTCCTCAGCCCATAAAATTCACAAAAATTAACTCTTATTAGCATATCCTCAGGTAATAATTCTTAAGTTTTTAGGTAATGGAACGGGTGAAATTGTTCAAGTAATAGGTACTCTTAAAGCACTTTAGTGAGATTTATCCATTCTTACGCCTGATTTTCTAATATCTATCGTAGGATCTTCCGTTACAGTATCTAATATTTCTTCTTCAACGCCAAAAAAGAAAGTGGCATAAATAGCAAATAGTTATACACCACATCTTCTAAACTAAACAATTTGAAATGCCTTACTGGATTAACCCGCCAATGCTTTGGCTAGCTATTCCAAAATATGTGCTGTAATTTCCCCTATTTCTATCTAAGATCTTAAAAGAAAATGGAAGAAAAGTAGAAAATTATATTTAATTAGCATGAAGTGAAATAGTACTGAACATTAAAGGAAACAATATTTGAAAAATTTCCATTTCTGTTCGACAAATTCTCATGGGCAATGCCACAAACAATTTTCTAGCTGCATATAAAATATGTAATACGAATCTATTCTATTCATGCTTGCAGCTTATCAAATTTGTTACATGTGCTTAAAATGAATAGCAGCAGTAAGCACTTTTATTAACGGTAAAAACATTGCCGGCAATCTCGTAGCCTCTTGTGGATTATTAAGTATGATAATTTAATTTAATTTTCTGGCTACCCAGAATCGTATTAGATTATTCTCTTTTTATACTGCGATTTTAAAAACAAAGGAAAACTTTTAATTGGGTTTCTCTTGCTTTAAGGAGATTTTATCTTCTCGAATCTCTGTTCCGATAAATTATATCCCACTGGCAGGAATTATTTTTAAATTGTCTGGATTTTCCTGTTTAATTTTAACGCCGTAAGGAAGAACAGATATATAAAGATAGATATAACGATATTTAATTTTCATTTCGGTGAATATTAAGTTAAAATAATAAATTGTTTGAATTATATTAACATTCCTATTGATAACACTCACTTAGCACACACTAAGACAATACTAAAATATTACTAATAACATTATTTAAGACCTACTTTTGGATTGACGCATTATTAAAGCTGTAAGTGTCATAGCTAGGAAGAATTTTGACACCGTGGTATATATGCGGTGCTGAAACGCAGAACGTATTGTTCTATAGTTTTTCTTTTGTAGTTTGTCCCTTGTAATTTTACGGACTTATTTGAGTCCGTAAAATAAGTCTCTTCCGCATTCAAAACTAAACAAAGATCCAACAAAATCAATAGAGAGAAAAATTTACAGAACTTTGTTTAAATACAAACACGAATTTAATGATTTTGAACGAAGGAATCTTACACCACATCATAGTAAGCCTCCTCATTTTTATGGCTTACCAAAGTCACATAAACAAAATATTCATTTAAGACCAATTAATTAATTCACCATGTCATAATTTGGCAAAATGTTAAAATTATTGATCCATTGTCTGGAAATACCGATTCATATATTAAAAATAGTAAACATTTTATAGGCAAAATTTATGAAAACGATATTCGTGAATCGCACCTGAGAGTTAGTTTTGACGTAGTTAATCCTTTTACCAATGTTCCGGTAGATGAAACCTTAAAAATAGTTAAAGATATGTTGCTAAATGATAATAATTTGTAAGCTTGAACTAAATTAAGAGTAAATAGCATAATGGAACTCTTAACAGTGTGTATAAAAAACAACCTATTTTCAATTGGAAAATGAGTTCTATCAGAAGAATTTTGGTATGGCTATGGGGAGTCCATTATCACCAATTTTAACCAACATATTTATGGATAACACACATGTTCAAAATTGTATAAACAAGCCGGTTGTCTGGTGGAGATATGTTGACGACATCTTTGCAATTTGGCCTCATGGTGTCGATTTACTACATAGTTTTTTTAGAAAATATAAATAGTAAGGAACTGTGTATTAAAGTCACAATAGAAATAGAAAGTAGGAATGAACTACCGTTTTTAGATGTTTTAATTAAAAGTGTAAATAATACAATCGAAACAAGCGTTTATAGAAAATCAGCAGATACTAATAGATATCTAAATTTTAACTCAAATCGGTCAATAAATGTTAAAAGGGGTGTTGTAAAATGTTTATAAGATAGGGCCAAAATAATTTTATCTAATAATGAAATATTAATTAACGAGAGAAATATCAAAGCGGCTCTAGTACAAAATACCCTGAAGCTTTTGTTGAGTTTTCATAAATGTTGAAAATAGGGAAAATCAGCTACGACAACCACAGGAAGTGTGCGAATGAATAACCCTAGAAGAGGTTCGTAGGGCTCTTGAGGGCTCTAAGAACTTTGCTGCTCCAGGTCCCGATGGGATAAATAAATTTTGGTGGAAAAATTTATCGAGTACCCACCACCGTTTGGCCAGAATTTTTAATTCCTGGTTGAATGGGGAGCAGCAAATTCCTTCTTGGGTTGTTAAGGGGTGAACAGTGCTGATCCCCAAGAACGAAGATTTGTCCAACCCAAAGATCTACAGCCGATAACCTGTCTAAACGCATGTTACAAAGTGTTTACACGCATTTTGCACATGCGGCTGCTCCACGCAGTTGAACCGGTTTACGAACGGATATAAGAGCAACGAGGGTCGAAAAGAGGTGTCGCTGGCTGCAAGAAAAACCCGCTGATCGACCCGATGTGTCACGCAGGATTCCATGTAGTATAAGCGGAACCTCTCTATGGCTTGGATCGACTACCGCAAGGCATTTGACATGACATCGCATGAGCTAATCGTTCGCTTGCTCCGATGTCTTGTGGTATCCGGTCCCGTAGTGAGATGTATTGAAGAACTGATGCCGCTCTGGAGGACTCGCTTTACCGTAACATCGGGTAACGATAGAGTCCAAACAGAGTCGGTAACATTCAGAAGTGGACTATTTCAGGGTGATTCCCTTAGCCCCCTCACTACTGCCATTATCCGTCTCGCTCCGGAAAACCCGTGGCTACAACTGCGGTACCCCGGTGACAGGAGACATAAGGTCACCCATCAACCACGATGTGGTTGTGGTCAGACGTGAGTTCCTGCAAGGCCACGGGGGCCGTGCAGTTCCTCACGCCTTTATTGACCACTATGTTGAGGGTAGTGGGCGTTGTGCCGTTGTCCGGAAAATGCGTGGGATCGTCCGGATACTGCACGATGACATTTCGACTATTCACATAGTCGAACAGAGTGTTGCCGTTCGCGTTGTTGCGATGGCAGTTCCAATTGCGATGCCTAGCTTTAAGGTCGCCCCAATTCCAACCCATTACCTAGAGATGAAATAATCTCGTATCAAAATCACGACGCCATGTCATCAATATTTGTCACTATCAATTTAATGGAGAATTGAATTTGTGTATGAATAAAGATTTTAAAGTCAGATTTTCTCCATTCTGTCAAAAAACAATCGATGGAAAAAATTTGTAACTAACTCGTATATTAAAAGGCGATTAATAATCCACTTGTTCGTTAAATAACTATAACTTTACCATAAATTATTTAATTTTGTTAACAAGAATATTTTTTTTTCATTTTAGGTTTTAACTTTAGATGATGTATGGAAAAGATACACCCAACTGGTTAGAGATATTAATGTTGACGTTCCACAATCATTCCAGTCGAGAAGGAGAGAATGTGAGATTGAAGATTTCTATCAGTTCTTCCAGCCATTAAATAGCGACGTACATGAAAGACAAATGCTACTCATTCCAAAACAAAAAGGCAATAAGTTAGATGAGCATGAGTATTTTGAAGACAAGGATATTTTTTTGCCATCCTACAAACCAGAAAATGACGATTTCCAGACTCTTATCCATGATGCTTTGAAAATCCGAGGTGAACTCAAGTCTTCCCCGTGATATTCAGATTTCTGCGTTTCAAAGGAAGCATGTAAGAAAGTCATTCGAGGTCCTTCATACTTATCTCTAAGTATTCTAATGCAGGGTGTGATGTTATATGTAAAGGTGTTTGTGTGGGAGAACGCACATATTGCGAAGCGTCAGCTTCTGGCTCATGAGGATTATAGATGGAAGATTGAAGGAAATCTACTGGTGCCAGTATCCATGACACTGTTCCAAAGGCCTGCTCGGAAATGAGCATTTGCGGGTGCAAGGGACATTTTACTTCTGGTATATATAATTAGGCATTTAAACCACGTTTCTAAACCATAGGGGACGGGAAATATATTGTTTTATGGTTTTTGGTGCCATATTGGACGCCATCTTGAATATCCCACTTTTGGTGGATTTTTCAGCTCAGCAACTATGATTTTCGGTTTCAGCGGGGTCGAAATAGGGGGAAAGCATAGTTACTCAATTGTTACATAAAATGCTCCCTGCATAGTACTTCTCTGAAAATAAGCCTAGTCTATAGATACAAATCTATTGTCCGCTTGAGATTTGTTGACGCCACTTTTGCAGTTTGGTCTCGTGTGGTTGATTTACTAGATAGTATTTTAGCAAATATAAATAACAAAGAGTTTTTTTGATTTCGTAAAAGAAACAGGTATTAAGCTTTAGATTATGTTTAGTTACCGTAAGTTCTTCCGTCTGTTGTTCTTCCCCTGTCAACCATGGTCCTCCCTTTATTGTTTAATTTTAAATGTTCTGACAGATCCCAGGACGAGAAGCGTGTGTCCCTGTTATATCCCTTTTTGCTTTTTCATTTTTTTTCTTTTTTCTTCTTCGTTTTTAGGTTAGAATAAAGTATAGGATATTTTGTCATACTGTTGGTATCGTTATCAGGTATATTAAACAAAACTATTTAACCTTATCCTGACTATGAATTAGATATTTCGTGACTGGCAGTATGGTCTTCGACCAAAAGCCATAAAAAACAAAGAGTCTTGTATTAATACCATTGTAAATTTTGCAAATTTGATAACTAAATGACCTTGTGAACAACTGATGGGGGAGTTAAGAGATCCTTAAATCTAACATTCAAGTTATGTACGTCTGTTTTGAATTTGATTTTTCTATATAGGTATGATGGGGACTTGTTCAATATCAATGCATGAAACAAACACGCGGCATGATGAGTCCTTCTATTTTGCATATTAAGTCACTTTACTTCACTTAACTTGTGTGATATTCGTTGATTCCTACATATTCCGTATATTAATCTGAGGCATGAGTTTTGCAGTTTTTGTATTTTACGTCTCTAAAGTGCCGTGAGACAAGGACCATATAAAGAATCTGCATAATTAGGATGGGATAAAACCAGAGTCTCGCATAGTAGAATTTTAGATCTCTGTGGAAGATAGTGCCTACATCCATATATTAATTTCAGTGACAAGTAACCTTTCTGTAATACTTTATTAACAAGACTTTCGAATCTCAGATTACTGTCAATAATAACACCAAGACTTTTGACTGTATCTTTTTTTTTTTCGAGTACGGCGTTTTCCAAAACAATATTTAAATTAGCTTCAACAACATTTCTCTGATTTTTGGGTCCAAAAATTATTACTTCAGATTTGTTTGGGTTAATTCTTAGACAGTGATTCTGACCTGCTTTAATAAATTTCTTAATATCCTCATTTATTAGAGAATTAGCTCTCTCTATATCAAGGAAAGGAAAAGAATAATAGAGTTGAGTGTCATCTGCATATAAGTGAATTTTGCAATAGTTAATTTTATTAACAATATTACTCGTATACATTGTAAAGAGCAATGGACCCAGGATGGATCCTTGAGGAATACTACATTTTAAATGTAGATAATTTGAACTACTATTATTTAAACGGACACATTGTTCACGCTTCTTCAAATAATTCCGTATTAATTCTACCGCATCTTCAGAGATGCCTTGATAATGGAGTATAGCTGTAAGCATATAATAATTTATAGTATCAAAGGCTCTACTGAAATCCAGCAGAACCAAACACGTACACATTCGAACGAAATTTTTATTTTACCAAAATGCAGGTATTCATTCTTATGTACTTTCACGTGATGTAACTAAAAAATTACTTTTTATTTATTTTACCGATTCTGTCATTTTTGGTATATACATGCGCGAGGCGATTTTCCGCCATTTTAGGTATTATACGTATGCACGCACAAGTATACATACGTGTAATAATTCATTATAAGAAGTGTTTGTGAACAGGTTTTAAATATTTAGATAAAAAAGAAACTCTTGATGGTAAGATATAATTTTTCCTTCTCGAAAATTCACTTGATTTTTATTAAACTTTTTACAGATATTGATTATTATTTCATTTTATTCATGTTTTCTCTTTCTAGTAGTTGTACTAGATGTGCTTCTACAAGAAGTGTCTACTTCCGAATCGGTAACTGGAGTGTGTCATCGCTAAAGCCGTATACATTTGAGATACTATACTAATAGAAACTAATTATCTTGGAAACAAAGTTACTGTGAGGACTCCATACTTAGTGTTATTGACCCCGTCCTGATGGAATTGCTCTCCACCAAGGTCTAAATGGAGAATTTCTAAGAAACGTATTTTCAGTGGCATCGAAGATCAATCAATATTTCAGAATCGTGTTCAGCTTTATATGTTCCTAGAAAGTTCATGCAAATGTTCGTGCAGTTTTATCTACATGATAAAAGACTCCCCCAAACAACTCGTCTTTGAATAACTTAACGTTCTGATTCTTTACCACTAGAAGAAGGAACTGATTACAAAGTTACAAACAGAATGCCAGAATAAATTTCGGTACTAACTTCATATTTATGTTCAACATACGAAAGTATATTAAAAAGCACACCCAATACTACTCTTATAACAAAATGACTTTAATTAATGAGTTAAATTTTGCAGAAGAGCCATCACTTACATCAGAATGAGAGTTTAATAATATGCAAATTTAGTTTGATTTTGAGTGACGCTTTAACAAATTCTGTTCTATAATTTTACAACTGCATACGAGTAGCATCAAACTTCAAGTTCCATACAGTCCATGTGCTGCTAAGAGCAGTAATTTCGATATTAAACATAGCTAATTTTGCAAATAGAATCATTTAGTTATTATAGTTAGATTTCCATATCTTATCTGAAAAGTGTGTTCGTCCGTTAAACTATTTAAATTCTGATTGATCCTGTACTTTTAAATTGTTTTACCGTTGGCAGACATTTCAGTACAATATTATTTTTAATAATAACTGAGGTTAAGCATGTGGAACAAATAACGATTATCTACACTTATATCTTTTCAACCGACATACTACATTCTCTTTGGATCACACACGTTAACAATTAAAATTGAGAAGTTTTCTGGACTTTACATTCTAACGTATCACATGCGATGTATCGTGTTTTATGTCTATTATGATATTAAGGTGAAAACAAAAGTATATACCTTATAAGTTCAATTAAAAATTGATTTGATCCTTATGAGTTCAGTCACGGTAAATCGCATTTATCATTTACAACCGGAGCCGAGATAAGGTATGCGACTAAGCATACTTTTAAAAAATCTAAATATAGTTTACACAGAGAAACTATGTTAATTATTGAATTTATTTATTAACTACAAGCGGTTGATACATGAATTGAAGCATTTACACGATATTAATGCGTAATTTGCATTGTTATCTTTTCTCCTTATTTACAATGTCCTTACAAACGTTCTGTGATGCATGTATTATCTTAGTTAATGCGGAATCTGTAAAGAGAAATCTAGCGCTTTTAACACAGAACGAGTGCTAGATGACCAACAGCTGCTACCATCAGGAGTGCGACCCAAACTACCTCACGGAAACGATTGATTAGTAGTTTGAAGAAAATATTTTTCCAACGTTCTAAAAAGTGGAATGGAGACAATCACATATTTCCTCAGCAGGTTACTCAGAGCCAATCTGGCCTAGATTTGAATCCTTCAGAGCCAGACCTTAAACCTTTTAACATCATTTCTCTCGAAAAGTGTGGGAGAACTGTTGGACGGACATATTAGAGGGAACATCGTAAGCACTGGTCCTCATAACATCCATCAGCACTAATTGAATAAATCTGCTGATTTGCTGTTCCACAGGGAATAGTTGTTGGTCCGACACTGTGGAATTTGATGTTGAATGACGCTCTACAGCTGCTCTTGGCGGACTGTGTCATGGTGACAGAGTACGCTAATGACCTGGCCATCACAATTCCAGGAAAATGAGTGGCTGGGGTAAAGGCAGAGGAAATTGAAACCATTAGGAGAATATATTGGTGGACGGTGGTGCAACTAGAACTAGCCGCGGAGAAAACAGAGTGCATCATTATTACCAGGAAAAGAATTCTCCCGCCGTTAGTAAAAGTGGAGATCGGACTTAACAGCTTCTTAAAAAACCGCTGCGCAAGGAATCACTACTTCTACATCCAGATTTTTTATTCAAGTCTTATGCACACTAAATCCCAATGTAATATTTTATTTATTATTATTATTTCGTTCTTGTATACACACTAAACCACATTTTAATTTTTTTACTCCCTTAATAATAGGGTGGAGGTGGCAATGGGGTGGTAGAGGGGGTAGCTAACGCCAAAAGCACAGTGGCTGAAACAAGTTACTAAATAAAGTAACTAAACAAAAGTTCTTAAGTGTTTAGTGCGTGTCTACATTTATTTTTAGTATTCTTGTTTAGTGTTACTTTTTAAACATGACGGCAAGTACAGTTCATACATCAATACAGAAATGCATATGAAATATATGTGGTTGTCATGGTGCTTCTGCTACGTTATTAAGATAACTTGCAAATGAAGATTTACCAGAATACAAAAACTGCATGAGGACGTCCAAAAAATAGTTTGAGATACTGTTGAAACAAATTTCCCCAAAAATTACCAGATCCGATACAATAATGAGAGCTGCTATTCCAGTCA
Source organism: Leptura quadrifasciata (assembly GCA_963675555.1). NCBI lineage: Eukaryota > Metazoa > Arthropoda > Insecta > Coleoptera > Cerambycidae > Leptura > Leptura quadrifasciata. Next base: position 40,933,797 of record OY776677.1, read on the forward strand.
GAATAAAATTGGAAATAACACTATTATATTTACCGTCTAAGTTGCTGGTAAACAGAGTGGGGGAAGCCACTTGATCAAGTAAATAGAAACCGTTTCTCTTCACATGACTAAGCACCTTGGGGTGGGGCGGGGAGCAACTTTAAGATATTAAATGGGTATCCCTATTTTATTTAATGCAGAATCGGATTCTACGCCAAAAATTACGTCGTCTGTCTGAATTTTTTTTCTATTCGTGACAGATGGCGCTGCTGTAATCGGAAAAATATTTTTTTTTCGTAATTTCTAAGAATTTCTACGGAAGAATGAATAATAATAAAATACGAGTTCGTTTATTTAAAAACAGCCATTTAATGGTGTTAAATTTAATACCCCCTCCACCATGAGTGGTGTGCAACCTTAAAATATTAAACGGAAACCCATATTTTTTATTGCGGTTTGTTATTATTATTATTAGCCTTTACTCGAGTCCGAGTATTAAAAAAAATGTTACAGTCGATAGACTGTGTGTAATAAAAAACAAGTAAAAGGTGTAGTCTATTGTAATTCCCATTCATCTACGGTGCACACGACTATGGCTATAGAGGCCAATTCGGGAGAGCACATGTCGACCGCAGTCACGACAAATATAGACCTGGTTAGGTCTTGGATTCGGCCCTCTTGCAGCAACATTTCCTTGATAGCTGGCAACAACCCCTCGCCATTCGATTCTGTCCGCTGCAAGTTGTTCCCATTGCTCGTCTGGAATACCGCAGGATTTTAGATTTTCATAGAGAACGTCTTTGAACCTCTTTCGTTGACCGCCACGCCTTCTTCTACCGCTTAGCAATTCACCATAAAGTGTACATTTAGGAAGGCGGTTATCATGCATACGATGAACGTGACCTGCCCATCTTAGGCGTGCTCTTGAAATAAGCACCTCAATTGGAAGGCTGTTTGCTCTCCTGAGTACTTCCACGTTTGATATGTGATGAAAACAACGGATTTTCATCATACTTCTGAGGTGTTTTTGCTAAAAACGTTCTAATCCTTTCACATGACGACGGTAAGTGACCCAGCTTTCACATCCATATAGCAGTGTTGGAATGACAACTGCTCTGTAGACAGCCATTTTCGTTGACAAAGCAAGGTCGTGGTTGTCAAATACTCTCTCTCTAAGTCCCCAGAGTGCTCTAGATGCGGCGTTAATTCTATTGCGAATCTCGCTGTCCATGTTTGCTTTGTCATTAACAACGTTGCCTAAGTAATTGAACTGATCCACCACTTCAAGAGAATTTCCGTTAAGTGTAATGTCTATTTGGTTCACTTGATGAGGAGTTGACATTATCTTAGTCTTTCCAATGTTGATTTTAAGTCCCAAGGAATCATAGCTCTGGGCATACACATCTAAAAGTTCTTGAAGCTCTTCCGGCGTAGAGGCTAAAAGTGCACAGTCATCCGCATACTGGAGATCACAAATGAATCGTATGCGTGTCTTCGTGAAAGCTCTAAAGCGCCCTATGTTAAAGAGACCGCCATCAGAACGGTATCTGAGACCTATTCCTCTGACTGTCAGTTTGTTGTCAACAATAATTGTTAGAGCAGTGGTAAACAAATTAAAAAGTAGGGGTGCCAGGACACATCCCTGCCCAACTCCAGTGAAGGTTTGGAAAGGTTCGGTTGCCTCATTATTATACATAACCTGGGCGTTGTTGTTTGTATGTAGACTGCGACATACTTCCACAAACTTTCTAGGGATACCTAAGCGGAGCATAATTTTCCAGAGCACTTCCCTGTCCACCGAGTCAAACGCCTTGGTTAAATCAATATTGCGGATGTAGAGTCTGGTGAACAAACAATTCAATTTAATTCAAAACATTGTTTTCGATTCTTGACAGATGGCGTTGTAACCGTAAAAATAAATTTAACGCATATTGCGCAAAACGGCAAAACGACGGGAATATTTTAAGGTTGCCCATCTGGTATGATATTTACAGATCGAGAATATTATCCACGTAAAAATTGTGTAAACACTTGGGCCCAGTCTATTCCTGATTTCCTGAAGGTACGTAAACTTACATCTAGAGTCAAATTAAATACATTCATTTGTCTTGAAACTACAAAATTTTATTGAATTTGAGATAATAGCTTAAAAGTTATAAATAAAAAATAGGTTGTATCTCTTGCAATTCAGCAGCCCGTAACTCAGTAACGAAGCCCGTAGAAAAAAAACATATGAAGTCCTGGGATCAAAACCGGGCCACAGCAAGTCGTTGAGATATAGTGGATGAGCGGATCTGTTCGCCTCACCATCTTTCGAAAGAGATGTAAAACTGTGGGTTCCGTGTATCTACGATGTGAGCACGTTAAAGATCCCTACCCCACGAGAAACTGTGGGGGTTCGGCAAAATTTCCAGGTTAGAGGTCCCAGTGCCTACACAGACACTGATAGGCTTATCCCCTGGCGTCGGTGATTGGCGTTGGTAGCTGAAATAGGCCGACGTTAAATAAATGATTAATAAAAAAAAGTACTGGCATTATTTTTACCTCATCTCTTTTCCTAAATGCTTGTACTGAAGTTCTGGGACATGCTCTATAAATAAAGCTAAATTAATATTTATTAAAAATATTGAATTTCTTTAGCTACAATTGATCGTTGCCATGCACAATTTCGGATAATATCATGGAATCCATCTATATTGAGTCTATTTCAGCTAATCGGCTATATGATGTTATTAGGGATCTTGAAAATAAGAAATCATCTGGAATTCATGATGTTAGGACGTAAATACTTAAATGCATCATCCAACACTTAAAGACCCCGCTATTATATTTATTTAATTCATCACTAAGTAATGGTTTTTCCCTAAGTGTCTAAAAATAGGTTCAGTAATACCAGTCTTCAAAAATGGGAATAATAATGACATTGAAATCTATTGGCAAATACATTTATTAAATGTATTTTCTAAGCTGTTGGAAAAATTACATCTCGAGTTCTTGAGTTCCTTAAACTCAAAAACATACTTACACCATGCTAACATGATTTCAGGCCTGGTAAATCTACGGAAACAGAGTCTTTTTACTTTATTAACTATGTCTACGATAATTTAGATCAGAGCCAATATGTTGTCTGTATTTTGTTTGACTTAACTAGTGCATTTGACAATGTTAATAATGCATTATTGGCAACTAAGAAAATATGGGAACTCGAAGCAAATTTTTTAGACCCGATAATATCTTATATGAGTAGGTACTAATCCGGGGTTATCTTCCTCTTCGCCACAAGTGACCAGGGAGGTAAATCTGGCATGAGCTTGGATTTCACGCACCGGTACTGACGCCCTGGGATATCTATGTGTACGTTTGTGGATGGGTATGACATCTATCCACATCTGTGGATGGGTATCACAGGTTGCAACAAGCTCCATCGCAGGGCTGCAGTGATGCAGTATGGGAGGTAGCGTTCCCAACGTCCTGGAGCGTTGACCCATGCCAAAGTGTGAGACACCGTGCCGAGGGCTGATTGGCCGTAGGGTAGAAGATGCGATCTCGAACGGTTCCCTGGGGCACCAGGCGGCATCCCCTTGTATATAGCCTTACTCGGCCATGCGGGGCTCTGATCGAGCGGAGTTTTATTTCCCTAGCTCTTCGTGGGAACTATATGGAGAGAAACAAACAAAACAAACAGACTGAAAGGCCGGATGGCCAAAAAAAGGCCCAGGTACTGTGAAGGCAGAAATGCCGAAAACACAGCCAGAAGGCCAGGTTGCGCCACAGGCTAAAAAGCCAAAGGAGCCCAAGGGCCAGGGAGGCGCTCAGGCTGAAAGGCCAAACACATCCCAAAAGTCCAAGGGAAGGAGCATTAGGGTCAATTCCGAAGAGGAAGTTGACCTAATGATAGACGCGGAAGTGCGGGCTGCTCGTCTGTCTGGAGTCTCAAAAAAGAGGCTCCAAAATCTTGTCAAAGGTGGTCGAGATTTTTACGAGGCTAAAAGGGCCATAATCAAGAGTAACTTTGGCAGGGTTCAAAAAGGCCAAGGCAATGGCAAAAGACCCCAAGAAGGACCCAGCAGAGTAAAGAAGATAGACCAGGAAGGCCGAACTAAGAAGAGAAGAAGAGCTATGAAGAGCTGGGTTATATGCTCCACCGACTTCCCAGGTGAGGAAAGATCCTGTCCACCGGATATACTAAGCGACATAGTTGCCTACTGCGGAGAGAGGAACCTTCCACTACTAATTAGGTGTGATGCCAACGCACACCACACGGTATGGGGAAGCACTAACATCAACAACAGAGGTGAGTCATTATTACATTTCATCCTAGGGGAAAGGTTACTAATAGCTAATATAGGCAGGAAACCTACTTTTGTCATTTCAGTACGTAGGGAAGTCTTGGATTTAACCTTATGTACAGGTAATGTAAGTGATACTATCAAGAACTGGCACGTGTCGGAAGAGCCATCATGCTCCGATCATAGGCACGTCAGATTCAACGTCAAGATCCCATCTCTAACTGAGACAAAATTCAGAACTCCTCGAGATACCAACTGGGAAGGATATATAGAGTCCCTCAGAGGGTATCTAGAGGGAGGAGTAGCATCTGGAAGGAACACAGAGAGCCTTGAAGTGGCAGTGGAACAGGTAAGCGGGGCGATAGTAGCTGCCTACCAGGAAAACTGTCCGGAGAAAACAAGAAAAACCAGGGGTAAAACAGTCTGGTGGAATAACCATCTAGAAGGCCTTAGGGCTGAGGTTAGAAGGCTATTTGATAGGGCCAAATCCAACCAAGACTGGGATACCTGCAAAGTAAATCTCACGCAGTACAATAAAGAGGTCCGCAAAGCAAAGAGAGACACATGGAAGAGATTCTGCGAGGAGGTCAGCGATGGCCCCGCAGCTTCCAGAGTCCTGGCCAAGGACGCTTGTACTGCAAACGAAGTCGGTTTTATCAAAAAAGATGATGAAACCTGCACAGAAACAATGACGGAAACTATCAAATTGCTCATGGAGGCACACTTTCCGGGCTCACTGATATTAACAGACCTAGAGGATAGGCATTATCCAGACCAAAGGCCAGAAAGACCCAAACTCGCAGACTGGAGGTTAGCCACCGAGGTTATAAAATCTGATAAAATCAGATGGGCAATTAGTAAGTTCCAACCACTCAAATCTCCAGGGATGGACGGAATATATCCAATTTTGCTCCAAAAGGGGCTAGAGGTATTAATACCTTACTTATATAAAATATTCAGAGCCTGCTTGGCTTGAAAATACATACCAAAAATATGGCGAAAGGTGAGAGTCATCTACCTACCAAAAATAGGTAGATTATCGGACCAAACGCCCAAGTCATATAGGCCTATAAGTTTATCTTCTTTCCTACTTAAAACGATGGAAAGACTGATAGATAGGTACATTAGAGACGAACTACTAAGGGAAAATCCCCTGAGTGAACCTCAATATGCATACCAGCCGGGGAGGTCGACAAACCTTGCGCTGGATGAATTAAACAGACTACTAGCAAAGTCCTTAGAGGACAAGGAAATGGCAGTAGTTACATTCCTATACGTAGAAGGAGCGTTTAATAACGCGACAACGCACTCACTAACGAGTGCATTATCAAACAGAAGAGTCCCAACAACGATCTGCCGGTGAATTGAAGTCAGCCAAGATAATAGGATTATAATATCCAATCTAGGTGAGATCTCCACTGAGGTGAAAGTGAGCACAGGCTGCTCCCAGGGAGGGGTACTATCTCCACTACTATGGGCAATCCTGGTTGACGAACTCTTCTGGAAACTTTCCACAGAGGGCTTCTATTGCTTAGGTATGCTGATGATCTAGCAATAGTTGTTAAGGGGCGAACATAGGAAAATATTTAGGAGTCATTTTTGACCAAAAATTAACATGGAACTCTCACATCCAAAAAGTCACACAGAATGCCACAATCGCCCTGGGAAGGTGTAGACAAATGTGTGGAAGAAACTGGGGGTTAAATCCCAAAATGAACCTGTGGTTATACACCAGGGTAGTGAGACTCATGATAACCTATGGATCAGTGGTATGGTGGGCTAAGACGGTCAGTTGGGAGCAATAAGGCTGTTAAGGGGCGTACAAAGGCGCCACGGGGGCTATAAAAACTGCTCCTACGGCTGCACTTGAGGTCCTCTTGGACCTGCCATCCTTACACGTATTTATAAAAGGCGAAGCTCGATCAGTGGTGCACAGGTCAATGCAAGGCCAAACGCCAATTAACCAGCAACACGGAACGGATCACCAGAAGTTATGCTCGGAGATGAGAGCAGATCCCATTCTAGGCATGCCCACAAGAACTTTCAGACTGTTATACCAGACAGGAGGATTGGAAAAACGGTCCTCCCATAACAGCACAAACAGTCTGGTACACTGACGGCTCCAAGACAGAACAAGGAGTCGGAGCCGGGATTTACGGGACAAGGTCAAAATCCCGATAAGTCTAGGCAAATACGCAACGGTGTTTCAGGCTGAAGTGATCGCCATATACTGTTGCGCAAGGGAGATAATAGGACAAGACACTCGATTGCCATTTTCTCTGATAGCCAAGCGGCAATAAATGCAATCAGATCCATGCAAATCAACTGAAGATTGGTGTGGGACTGCTTGACGGCCCTTACAGAGTTGGGAAGTCAGAACAGAGTGACCCTAGTACGGGTACCAGGACACGAGGGACACAGAGGAAACGAAAAGGCTGACCAACGGGCCAAGGAAGGCGCACTTGAAGCCCCAATAGGACACGAGCCCTTTTGTGGCGTGGCAAATCCATGCATACGAGCAGCCATTAAGGAATGGGTGCAAAATAAATCTCTGGAATGGTGGAAGAATCTCCCAAGATAGAGACAGGCCAAAGAGTTCATTAAAGAACGGTGGGCCAAATTTACAGAAGACCTACTAAGCCAGAATAGGAAGGCCATCAGAGTAATAGTATGCCTTCTAACTGGCCACTGCCGGCTCAATAGACACATGAGTCTAATGGGCCTGGCAGAAGACGCAACATGCAGATTCTACCAAGAGGAAGAGGCAACTTCAGTTCACGTATTGTGCCACTGTGAAGGCCTGGCGAGGCTGAGATTCCAAGTACTCGGAGAAGAAAAACCAAGGGCGGACAGCTATACAAAGGGGCCTTTATCAGTCTAGTACAAAGGACAAAGCTGGATGAGGTACTATAAGGAAGATATTCTGGGAGCATCACAATAGACCTGAAAAGGTCGCGGTGGTAAAGGCTAAATAACCGGCTTCTTTGTTAATCTAATCTAATCTAATCTTATATGAGTAACTGAAAATTAACCGTTAAATATCAAAATGTAACATTTGATTTAAATTACGTTAATGTGGGTGCTCCTCAAGGATCTGTTTTAGGTCCGCTGTTATTTTCTTTATATATGAATAATCTTCTTAATATGTCAATGAATGTAATATCACAATGTATGCAGATGATACAGAGGTTCAATTTGTGCTTGAACGCCTGAGGAAGATAAAGATTGGCTTTGTCTGTGAGACCATGGATGCATGTTCTCAGCATAACAGACTAATTCAAACCTAGACAAAAATAAATATATTAATTTTAAACTTCGAAGGCCTTTGACTAAGGAAATTTTCAACAGGTTTTAAACATTTAGGAACATACCTTGGCAGTAACCTCGGTTCCATATGCAATGTCGATCATATTTCCAAACAATTAAATAAGACTTATTACGCTATATTGTAAATGAAAAATTCACTCGGACAACCAGGTTTGTTAAATATTACTATGCGTTGGCCTACTCCTACATCTATTCTAATATAATTTATCCACGAACATTGATAGAGTGTTTATATTGCAGAAGAGGATACGAAGACTCATATTTAATACAATGATACGCACAGAACAGTGTTTAAGGACAATCAAATCCCTACAGTACCCAGCATTTATATTTATAAATGTTTGCTTTTTGCGAGAGATAATGTCACCATTTGGCACTCTGGACCTAGCTCATAGTTGTAATATGAGACATGGTAATTTATGTGCAATAACTCCACATAAAACGACATCATTTAAAGATTCTCCGTACTATAACTGCATAATTTGCTATAACAGCTTACCAAAGAATGTGCACCTACAGTGCAAACGATATTACAAAATGGTAAGAAAACTGCTAGTAGAGAATTTTTTAGAAACTTTCTAGCCATCGTAGAACTCGAGATATCGAAGTCCGACGCACTATTGCCCCACCCTGTATAACACAGATACTTATTTGTATAGAATTGGTCAATTGTTATCATTATTATTCAAACTACTTAACCAAAGTTGACAGTAATATATGCTATGCATATGCTACTTGTAATTCTATATATCTATGCACGTGTAGCATTAGTATTTTAATGTTTTATAATTATTATTATTTATTTTTATTTTGATATGTTCTCTATCATTGTCTATGATCGAAAGGATAAATAAAGATTATTACTATTGTTATTATTATTCGCCCATCACAATAAGTTATTGCTTTTCAAACGGTACCATTGCGAAATGGAAGTTACTTACAGTGAGAGCTTCCAATAACGCTTGCGTGTTGCTATTCATAGAAAAATCGAAGAAGGAATAAGAAATACTCTCTTTATCCTGTGTTGATTAACTTATATTTCCCATTGCCCTTCTTGTTTGTCATAAAAGTCGTGTGTTCCCTGTGTTTTGCTTTTGTTATTTATTGTCTTTTAGATAGTATCGGTAGGGTCAATAATTTTGAATTTCGTGGCTAAATAGATTATGTCCAAAGCCAATTAGGTTAAAAAAACCATCCATAATATTTCAACTCAAAGATTGATGTCAGGTCAAGAATTCATTTCATTTTCAGTAGGTAGTAGGGTAAAATGTGACTTTTAATGGCACTTACATGTCAACCATACAGGACAAAAAAGCTAATTACATGGTTGGTAGCACAAAAGGATAATTTAGGTGTGGGTAATAATAGTACATTATTATGTAGGTATTACTAATTTACATCAGAATATGCATACACTTGACTAAAATGCTCGGTTTATAACGAAAGATTTAATTAATGATAAATGCAACTTTATTGTAAAAGAAATACTCAATTATTCATTCTTATCTTTTACACAAATCTCTGGCACATAAATAAGCAGATTTAAGCTTTGTTATTGTTTTTATTTTAAGAACGTTTTTGTACATCACATTCTGTTGCCAATAAATCTGACTTATTATGCATGTCATACCCTTCTATGGACTCTTCAATCATTCCCCAAGTTAGGGCATACTCATTTAGACTCCTCCGTATTAAGAGACTTATAAAAGAGAGCGACTTATAAAGAGTAAGTAATAATTTAGGCAAATACACCTGTTTTCTTATTATTACAATATACCTGAAAATATGTGCACTTGTTTACACATTACAAAAGAATTTTATGTTTAATGGACAAGAGCAACTCACAATTTCAGCCGTTAAATTAAAACTGAAAATATTACTGTAATCCAAAAGGACAAAGGAGGAACGGTAGCTCAGCTGTTAGCATGTGTAGCTGTCTCTCTGAGCATACTTAACCAAGTGAGTTCGGGCTCCACCTACTGCGAAGTAATTGTCAATTATAAGTTACCCCAAAAAAGTAGTTCGGATCCCACTATAAACTGTAGTGTTCGGTCTTCTTTACACGCACAAATCAGTATATTTTAAGAGGCTTATTCAGGTTACCTGGAAGACAGTTAAACATATTCTGAAACATTTTTCATTGTTTCAAAGGAATATGGTGCTTCCAATTATTACCAAGTTTCTATAATCAATTTTGTTTATTTACCAACCCGGGTCAGTTAAGAAAAATAAAAAAATAATATTCCTCAACGCCTCCTCATAAGCTACATTTAAATTTTAACTAGTTGTAGCAAAAACACGGATTTCTGTCATTTGATAGAGCAATACCATGTATAACGAGATCACCACCCTCTTTCTTATTTTAATTTTAAAGATAAAAATAAGATTTAGAAGATAATACATTTATTAAACGTCACTGTTTAACATATAAATTATTTTTTTCACTTCCGGTTCTTGATTTCTGCATTACGATTGAGAGAAACTTTATCTAACAATTGTGAAGACTTCTAAACCCTAATAAATTGTGCTGTGAAGATTTCTCCTCGATCAACAACCTTCAAGTCTGGAGCGCCTGGAAACTCTCCAATTTTCATTAAAGCTAAGTAATCTACTGTATTCCTTCTTTACTCTAAAATTGTTTAAATTTAATGATTATTTTTCCATAGCGTTATCTTTAAACCCTAGATTTGTCGTATTCTTGATTATTTATTTTAGTGTATGATTGTTCACATGTTAATTGTACTGCATTTAACTTATTCTTATAATAAATTGTATTTGATTTTTTCCTTGTTCTTTTATTTGTTCACTCTCACTACAAGGATTTGTAAGATCTGGGACCTCGTTTGCTTATCCCGATTTATAGGTCGTAATAAATATTATAGATTTAATCGAATTAACATATCAAGGGCAGTTCAGTGGATCGTAAAATTAATACATCGAAACACCACAAGTTTCAATTCAATTAAATCTCGTTCATAAAACCTTGCCGGGCGTCTCATAACTTTTTTAACACAACGTATCCTCATTAATATTTATATAATATATTCGTTACTAAATATTAAATGTTCATTAGTAAATACTTTATTTTATTTTATTTTTTCAATTAATGAATAAGAAATATCGTGTTTTCTTTGTGGCATTTTCCTGGCGAGAAAACTTTCACCAGTCATTAAAATTGAAAAGATTAGCGAGCTCAACACTAATTGGCTAAACCAAGACAAAGCACACCCTCTTACGCTCAATAGAACAGTGTTTTAACACGAACTTTTAACCGCCAAAGTGGAGAGGGTGCGTCTATTTGGCGTTGATAAATTTAATTAATCCTGAACTTTGACGCTGTTGAAATACAACCATGGATGAAAGTTACATAGGACTTTTCTTGCATTAATAGTATCACATCTAAACTATGCCTCTTTGAGATAAGACTGCACATCTAGTTATCGATTCGTGTGATCACTACTACGTGTTAGTTCACCACCTACGTGTTAGTTCACCACACACATGACAACGATATTATCACTTATGATACCTATAACATATTTATTTGCCATTTGAAATTCGTTTTTAACTTAAAAGTCAATGTAGATAATATTCATTGAAAATTGTTTTATTCTCTCTGACAAAAAGAGAATTATTAAATTCCTTCCACGGTCGAGATGAGACGAGAAAGTTGGGTAGTAGATATATATAAATTCCACCAAAGAATTCAGTAGAGTTTGGAAAGAAATTGATACAATACATGTCAATAAACGATGAATTTTTAATACGTGTAGTACATCGACAATATTTAGTAGACAAACAATCTGATAGATTGTTTGTCTACGAAAGAAATGATATCATTTTTATAGTTTACCAACAACACGCGCCGCAGAGTAAACAAATGTACATACATAGAATGTAAGTGGTGAATTATTATTTCAAAGATTATTACTGAATATGCACTGAATATAATTATTTTATTGTGGTGTATTCACGTGAATGCTTATGTAATCAATGATTTATTAAACAAGGAAAGCGAAGCGCACAAAAAAATGTTTTTCATTGACATTAAAGACATTATTTACTGAAAACAATTTCGGCATTTGAGACAAAATTTTATCCCAGACTGTTTTAAAATTTTAAATAACAACAATAGTTTCTAGGTGTGTCAAAATTTCACTACACGAATTCCTATAAATTTATAGTTTTTATCAATATAAATCCATAGAAAACGATTCAAGAACACCAATGTTGCAGGTAGACACATATAATTATTATTTAGCATAAATGTCTCAGTCAAAATACATACAAGTAAAAAATTATCTGGACATTTCTTATAGTAGCGATTTTTTTGCATAAATAGTAGGATGAAGTTATTTCCTCAACACTTAGTAAGAAAACTTTATCTTGGTAACATTGTTATACAGGGTGGACCATTAATAATAGGCCATTCAAGGCTATATTATTTGGACCCAAATATAAGGATATAACCAAACATATTTAGTATATTGTTGTTGTGGAAAAAGATACAGGGTGTCAAAATTGTGTTTTTTCCTTTTTTTGCAATATCTCAACTATATGAAAACATTTTTTAATCTAAAAACAATAACATATGTAACGCATCGCTTTAGCCCGCGGGGGCCTCCTTATGAACTCTGATGATGAATATTTTTTCTCGAAATTAAATACGCCTGCTATGATCAAAAGAAATTGGCAAAAATTAGGAATTTATATTAGCGATTCATTCCTTTACAAAAAATATCATATCTAAGACTTCAATAATAATCACCCTACTATTCGAGTTATTTATTGTCGGATACTTACATTAAATGACAGTCGTGTAATAATGACGCTAATTATGCATTAGGACACATTTTTTATACAAATCACTATTATGAATGAACATTTGAAAATTGGTGGCTATATTTTAAATACTTAGAACGCGGCATACCAATATGCATTGGAATGGATTTGATAATTGTATCGAATGTCAAATTAAACTTAAACATGGTTGTACAACAATTAAGTATTGCTGATAAAATTGAAATAAGAATTGTTGGCGACAGTGTGCACTCTTATCGAAGTACAGCCATTATCTTCAATTTGAGACATCCGGAAGCCTACAGATTCACTACACCACGGTTGGATCAACTAATAGAATATTTAAGGAAAGTAATTATTTGAGCGGTTTTTCAAATATTCGGGCAATTATATCGGGCAGTTTGAAATTCAAACGGGCTGGCGGGCAGTATAATTTTTTTTGGCAGTAATTTATTACTTGCGGTAGAAAACGTGGCCAGTAATATAAAATAATTTGGCCGGTTATTTAATCCTACAGCAGCAGTACAAAACTTACGGGAATGCCCAGTTCAATTGCTAACTGGGCGGTAAAATATTTGAATGGGCAGTTAAATTCTTGAATGGGCATTTAGAAGGATTGTCTTACACCACATCCGATATTCGACCGTTGACTTATTCATTAAAATGTATTGATATAGCAAGATGTATGTTGATTCATTAAGAGCCGTCCGTAGTGCTCGATTCTTTTTTTCACGCGTGGGGTTCACGGTTTTTTTACTGTATTTTGTACGAGATGTATTTCAGCTCGATTAGCAACTAAAATACGTAATACGAATATTTCTTTAAGTTAGGTTGTTAGGTTAAGTAGGTTAATATTATTGGATATAGTATAGTTGCTTATGACAGATAATTTCCCTTGCCCTTGACGGCAGCCAAGATCGGATGTGGTGCGAGATGCTCGTTAGTTAGGTTAGATTAGTTTACTACTACATATTTTAATAAATAATTAAATACGTAAAAAGTCTGAAGAAAAAATACGACAAAAAGGCTCTTTAGGTCTAAATAGTTCTTAATTCTTTCTTAGTATCCAATGCTAGTTTTCATTGACTAACTGCCTATATCTTAAAAATTATACGCTTCATATATATAACAGGAAAGAGCATATTTTTTTATAGGTACTTATAGAACTATTTTTTTTGAAAATTATTTACCAATCTATCAATCAATACTACTTTATTAATAATTAAAATTTACATTTGCCTCCCCAAAACCCACCCGGGAACCGGCCGTGCAACCACCGCGTTGTTCGTGGTGGCGGATTGCAAGGTCGGGCGGAATGGGTCTGGTTCGGCTTAAAGGCAATTAAAAACAGCTTAACCTAAATTCCGTCCATCGCAGATGGATAAAATTGGGTCATAAAATTGTATATATCTAAAACAAACTTAACTAAACTGACAAACTACACATTTTTAAAAACTTTTGCACTAAATACTTTTTTTTTAAATTTTGATACTGATGCAGACACCTCAACCTAAACGAGGAGCCTTCCGAAGGGGTGTGAAAATGCCGGGCTGCGCATAGGCTGGCCTAAACTTTGGTTTTAAAAATTTTGATTTAAAAAAATTATGATTTTTGAAAAATTTTAATGAAAATGAATTTAAAGACAAAAATGTACAAAAAGAAACCAAGATAGGGGCGAGTGTAGGTGCGTCTATACTATGTACATACTTCGATATGCGATGTAAAGCAACGTCAGGCGCGGTTAGTAGTTGGATGGGTGACCATTCCAACGAAGACCGCGTCCTTGCCTCACACATCTTCCAGCGGTTTCTATATCAGTGTATGCACGGAAGCTATACAACCTTAGGCGAGGGTTTTATAGGAAATATATCATCATTCGGAGGGGATGTAAAGCCGTCAGTCCCTTGTCTATTAAATGTTAGGCAAGTAAAAGATCCCTACTCTTCTTAAGGGAAGAGGTTCGGCAAAATTCCTGATTGGGGGTAGCTCGTTTACAGGCGTCGGTGTTAGGCCTCAGTAGCGGAAATAGGTCGACGTTAAAAATATAAAAAAAAAACAAGAAAAAACAAACGCGACAAAAAAGAATACAAACAGAAAGGAAGAAGGGGGATAGGAAATATTTAAAGATACGAAAGGTATGAAATATCAGTAAAGGTGGATAGAGTAAGCGGAAGTTATAGTTGATGAAGTTTGGCTACGGAAGATCGGTAACGTCTGGTATGGTAGGATGTGTTCTATCCGAAATGAGGCATTATGCCGCCTAATTTGTGTTATGTTTCTTGTTAGCGGGCTATAGCCCAGCTTGAAAGAGTAGAATTTTTGAGAGATGTCCTGGACGTAGTCCGCTATTGGGGTTATGTCGTGGCAAAGTGCGTATAGATCTCTGAGGGAGGTGGACCTTCCAGAATTAGAGATGAGGCGCATAACTTTGTTTTCAAGAACTTCTAATTTTCTCATTGTCGTAGCCGACGTGATCACCATTGTGTACAACAATTTTTTATTTTGTCTAATAGACTTAATAAGTCTGCTACCCCTGACCATAAGCGGATACAGACTCCTGGACAAGGAGTAGACCGTCCGTACTGTCTCATTAATGTGCGTGTTAAAAGTCAGTCGCTGGTCCAGTCTGACCCCCAAGTACTTCACGCACGGAGCATGAAAACTATCGCCTGTGACTTCTCAGCATTTATTCGAATCTTCCACTGGTCGTAATAAGCCATGGTATGAGCCATATACGCCTTGAGTAGCATGTTCGCTGCTTGGGCATATGTGAATGCACATAAATGGCTGTGTCATCGGCGTACTTGGCCAGTTTCGTATTCGGGAACTCTGGGAGATCGAAGACATACAGGTTGTACAACTTTGGTGACAGGCACAATCCTTGCGGGACCGCCACGCGAATGTACCGCCGTGTTGGAAGTTGGTTATTCACTAACTCGAATCTGCAGGGATCTGCCCGTCAAGAATGAGTGAACGAGTTCGATGAAATAAGTCGGGAAGTTATAGTAGTGTAGTTTGTAGAGTACCCCCAGGATCCAGACGGTGTCGAATGCCTTCTCAATATCGAGGAGCACCATGGCGATGTTCTTCCCGAAGTTGTATCGCACTTCGATGTCGTTAACTATCCTGATGACTTTCTGCACCGTGCTCCTGCCCTTCCTGAAGCCAAACTGGGACTCATCGTCGATGTGGAGCTCCTCCTGAATAGCGTCTAGTCTAGTCAGGACGATCTTCTCCACCAACTTAGAGATTGCCGACAGTAACGAGATGGGCCTGTAGACGACGAACTTTGCGTTTTTGATTGGCTTAAGGATGGGCACGACCACGGCGCATTTCCACTGGTTAGCCCAGTGCTGTAGCCGCAGGATTGCGTTAACGATATACGCCAACTGCACAATACCCTTCTTCGGAAGATATTTGAGCAGCTTGTTTTCGATGCCGTCTTTCCCAGGGGCTTTATTGTTAGGTAGGTCTCTGACAATTCCTACTATTTCCGAGGGTTTGGTCATGACCTTCGGACACTCTCGTCTCGTCAGTTGTATGTCACGACCAATGATTTCGTTAATGTCATTTTCGATGCGGTCGTGCTCTAAATTATTTGGTATGTTGTTATTGTGAATGTTTTCAAAATGTGTAGCTAAGTCGCTCGCATTTTGAGCATTTTGAGTTTTTTGAGCTGCCTGTCCGTTTGCGCGTGTCAGCGCGGGTATAGCCTCCCGCGTGCTTTTTAAGGTCCTCGTCAGCTTCCACAGCGAGTTGTCCTGAGGACTTAGTGCTGCCAGTTTATCCTTCTTTACAGTGTTGATGGCGGTTCTGATTTGCCTTTGCAGCCTGATCATCTCGGCCCTAGCGTTGACATCGCGATTTCGCTGCCAAAGCCGCCTCAGTCTGTTCTTTCCTCATATGTCTCGTATGACCGCTTCGTCAAGTCGGTCTTTGATCGGGTTTATTGTAATAGTAGTGGCAATAGTCTGCTTGGAATCCTGCAGTAGTCGTGTAAACTCTTACACAGCATTTTCCAGATCGGCGGGTGTATTGAATGTGTTATTCAGTGTTAAGTTTGTGTTAGTGTGCTTTATAGAGACGTCAGTTGGCGTCTCTACAAGATGTGATTTTACGTGTTACGTCATCCCTTGACATGTTGTTCAACTCGAGAACAATGGGATTGTGGTCGGACGTGGGTTCGTGAAATTATTTACCAATCGATTCTGATTTAATAACTGCACACGCGTTACGCCCATTTATTTATTTTACTGACCAATTGGATTTTCTCGCTTTCAAATATTGATAGAACTACTCATTTAAAGATGTTACGCCTCGTTTCCTTTTTTACTGCACAAATTTTATCGCCCAATCTGTTATTGAACATATAATTTATATTTTCATACTGACCGAATTTACAATATATTACAGCCAATATTTAATAAAACTGGAGATGTATCCAAACTTAGAGCCAAAAATACAGCTTTGACGATCATCCATCGGATCAAGTAATATTAGATGCTGTTAATGCTGAACCACGTGCTAGTGTCAGAGATTTATCTCTAAACTTGAATGTAGACAGAAATAAAATTTGGAGGTGCCTTAAACGTTATAATTTAAAACCATATAAGCCCAAGTCTTTACACACTGTGGAAGAAGGAGACGCAGAGAGGAGATTGGAGTATTGCTTCTGGACACAGGGTTTGTTTTTAAATGGCACAAATTTTTGAAAAAAAATGTTTTCAGTGATTAGGTTACTTTTACAATAAATGGCGTAGTCTCATCGCAAAACTCAAGGTATTGGTCAACGGTCAATGAGACCTTGATTGGACCATTATTCTTTGATGACACTTTAAATAGTGCGAGATTCCTACATTCTTTAACACATGAATTTCGAGGTGCCGTTCAAAATTTACCTTTAGCCGTACAACAAAATCTCTATTTCCAAGTAGATGGGGTATTTATTCATAATGCAGTAATAGTTAAAAATTGGCTGAATAATAACTTCCCTATTCGTTGGATTGGAGGATTGGGTGGCCACCTAGATTACTAGATGTCACACCTATGGATTTTTATTTTTATGGTGCCATAATAATTAAAGCCTATAAAAATAAGCCACGAAATCGAGAATTAGAGAAGCATGCAATGAAGTAACAGTTGAAGAATTAAGAAAAATTGTTAAAAATAATAAAAAGAGAATTGAAAAATGTATCAGAATTGATAGAGGACTACTGGAGAAAGATTATAATTAACATTTACTTTTCAAAATTATATTTTTGTTTAAGTAATAATTTTAAATGTTATTTAAGTTACAATGACATTATAAAAATAAAACTTTAGTTATTTGATATTTTCTTTAAAGAAGAAATGTGTCCAAATGCTTAATAAGCGTCATTATTACACAACTACCAAATGTAAATATCCGACAATAAATAACTCGAATAGTAGGGTGATTAAGATTGAAATCTTAGATATGATTTTTTTTGTAAAGGAATGAATATTATTTAATGGAATTTGATGTACAGGGGTTTTAGGTCATGCCGAACAAGATTTTGTAAAAACAAAAACCCTATCTCAATCTAATATAAATTCCTAATTTTTGCCAATTTCTTTTGATCATAGTAGGCGTATTTAATTTCGAAAAAGGATTTTTTTAAATAACTTTTTAATCAAAATCTGAAACGCAAGAACTATACCAAATTTGGTCTAAATCGATCAACAAATGTTGAAAAGTGATACACACTGTATAATCAGCCTACATACAATGGAAATCACAAAAAAGTCCATAACTTGGAGGACAATAGGACAGATCAATCATACTTACTTGGGTCCTAAACCATATGACCTTATACTATAGGTTTATATAAATATTAAGTATAAATAATTATTATTATTTCAGAAATGCTTTAGAGAATCCATGAAGAAAATGTTCAAATCTGTGTTACAGACAATTTATATTTTTCAGATAATGAACTCATTTAATGAATTTTATTTAGTAGTTGTTACTTCTTGTGGATAAAGTATTACTTAAAATTAGGCGATATTTAAAATTTCAGATGAGTCCGTTAAGTGGTTCTCGAAATATACGACTTTCAATGGGCGTATTTGAAGCGCGGTGCGACTAACATCATGACGCCAGACAATAGTAAACGAAACGGTGGCGTAACACATCAACGGTCATGCGTTCTGTTTGAAAATGTCGAGTCTTTCTCAGTGTTCTGTGCATTAAATTGGATAATATAACTTTTATTGTTGTTTGTGGTGATTAAAAAAATGTGCGAAGCGAACTTTAATAAAGCAGACTCTTCGAATCTTCCAAAAGTGGATTTATTAACGATAATGGATTTTTTTGACAATCAAAAATGCACATCAGGTCTTATTTTTATATGAACAGTGTTCATTAATTTATAGTACATGTAGTTTTCCGTGTCTTTTTCGAGCTAAAAATAAAATAGTATTTTAGATTTTTATCATTGCTAGCCTTAAAGAATTTTATAAAAACTTGAATAAAAGGAGTATTATTATAGTACCCAGTACAGCGTCTTATTTTTTGAAAATTATTACAAAAGTGGTAAAAATGGTCTTAGCGGCTTCATTTTAACGAGTCTACTACTTTGTAAAATTTTCAGAGTACAGGATGGGCGCTTTTCCGCACGCGCAGCACCTAAACCTCTCGTTCTAGCACGGTTACGTTTTTTTATTACAAAATTCAAATTTTTTATTTTAATTGAAAGATTATGCGTCAAATCAAAAGAACATTTTTTTGTCCGAAAGAAAAGAGGGCGCGATTGTCGAGTCCGGCACCTCCAACATGTCACTATAGTGCGGTACCATTTTGTTATTGCATGACACCTAATTTTCAATTGCAATTGCTCATAATTGCCTAAAAAAGATATTCCATAACTTTTTTTTTCAGTCCGACAACCTGAATATATCAGTTATGGCAGGTTACGTTTTGCGATTACAAAAGTTATAATCTTAATTTTTTTTAAAAATTTGTTCCAATTTCTGAAAGTAGTGCCAAAGCGCGCGCACTAAACTGTACTAAAGGGTGTGCGCGGGAAGAGCAGCTGATGAATTCATTGCCTCATGGTCCGCCAGGCTCCATTTTTATATATATATATATATATGCTTTGTTTTGCCGGCTTCGTTCACGTCTTACTCCATGTGACTTTTATAAAAATCTAAAAAACTTATCTATACTAACTACTACTAACTTAACTACACCTAGATATCAACAAAATACATAAAAAACTAGGCGATTTACTATCGCGTTTCTTGACAGTATGCCACATTTTTACAGGAAATGATTTAACCCTTCTATCGTCCATAAATGGAAAAAAGCCTTTTCAGATTTTAAAGAAGAACATGGCCTTTCAAGAAGCATTCTCAAACAAATGTAGTGAGTGAAGTTGTTAAATCGATTGAAGAATTCGTTTGTAGATTGTATGGAGTGAAAACCAAAAGTGATGTTAATAAAGGTTCTTTTGAAATGTTTGAAATGAGTTATAAAAATACTAGGTCTTCAGAGGAAATATTATAGAAGAAAATTAGATCTTTTGATGCCTCAAACTTACCTCCAAGCAAACAAGAGCTTTTACGACATGTAAAACGCACAATTTATATAAGCAGCATATGGTGCAATGCACACAAACAAACGGCAACGGAAAAGATACCAGAAGAATGCGGCTGGGATTAAGAGCGCTCCGCATATAAGCCGACAAGACGTTTCGATCTCTCATATGAATCATTATTTTAAAAAACGGCTTTCACTAAAAGAAGAAGAAGAAAAACATGTTACAATGTGGGATGATGAGAGAAAAAAGTATATACAAAAAAATATAATTTTTTTTCTTCTATTTTCGATTTGCAAAAATAATGTTTATCATCCCATATAGCTATTATTAAAATAAACATTTTCTCCTTTAAGGAATAAACAGATATTTAAAGATTAGGTATAATAAATTTGTACAATGTCATATTCCACTACATCTCTATGTCTCTTTCCAAGCAAATCGTATATTCGGCTGCGTCATTTTATTGGCGTAAAGTCATTTACAATTAAAATTGGAAGCATGGATGAGTAATACACTCCGGAGAGCTCTTAATAGATGGTGCTAAGAGTTTTACTGGTTTGACGGTCCTCAAAGTCCAACGCTCCACAAAATATCTTTAGAAAATATAGGTATCTTATAAAAAATCTTATAATAATTTTTAAAAAATATGCAACTTTATAGAACTTTTATCAACATTATTTCAGAATCTATTACCGATGATGAAGGCGATTCCAGTAATGAAACTGACAACGATGAAGAATACGATAATGAAACTGATGATAATTCGAGTGGTGATGATTCAGATTCAGAATAGTCTTAATTTGGATGGCGTTGACATTTTCAATAAATTAATTTATATGCCGCATTAAATAACAAAAGTTATTAAGAACAAAATATGGTTTGATTATATTTCATAATTTTTTTAATAAAAACAACTAAAATTAACCGATATATAATAAATATTTACTCACTTATTAGTATTTATTTACATTGCACAGTTTTACTCTATAAGGGTATGCATTAAATAAAATATAAAAGTTATAAGGAACAAAATTTGGCCTGATTAATTTTCATAATTTTTTTCACAAAGAAAACTAAAATTTACTTGAACTGAAAGCCAGAGCTTTTTTAATATTTATTCAGTCATTAATTAGTATTTATTTATTAAGTTGCATAGGTATCTTCTCTAAAGGTATGAATTTAATAAAAAATAAAGGTTGTTATGAACAAAATTAGGTCTGATCATTTCTCATAATTTTTTTATAAAAAAACTAATTTTATTTATTAATTAATTTATTAGTACTTATTTATTTGTCTCTGTCAGAGTATAAATTAAATGCAATCATAATACAACATATCAACATTAATTTACATAATAATTGCAGCTAATTATACACGAAAATAAAAATTCGATTAAGGATGCATCGTATCAACCTTTTTTTTGTCGGACTGGTAATATGATCCACTATTTTTGTCGGACAGTGCTATATTTAATTCAAAAACGTACCAATCTATCACGTGTGATTTTTGTTCGAAATTTTGCAATCGCAAAACATAACCTGCCATAACTGACATATTCAGGTTGTCGGACTGAAAAAACGAGGCTGAAAATTTGTCGGACAAGTTATGGACTATCTTTTTTAGGCAATTATGAGCAACTGCAATTGAAAATTAGGTGTTGTGCAATAACAAAACGGTACCGCGTTAGAGTGACATGTTGCAGGTGTCGGACTCGACAATCTCGCCCTCTTATTTTTCGGTGAAAAAAATTTTCTCTTGATTTGACGCACAATCTTTCAATTAAAATAAAAAAATTGAGTTTTGTAATAAAAAATCGTAACCGCGCTAGAACGACAGGTTTAGATGCTGCGCGTGAGGAAAAGCGCCCATCCCGTACTCTGAAAATTTTTATTATTATTAGCCGTTACTCGAGTCCGAGTATAAAAATGTTACAGTCGATAAATTGTGTACAATAAAAAACAAGTAAAAGGTGTAGTCCATTGTAATTCCCATTCATCTACGGTGCACACGACTATGGCTATAGAGGCCAATTCGGGAGAGCACATGTCGACCGCAGTCAGGACAAACATAGACCTGGTTAGGTCTTGGATTCGGCCTTCTTGCAGCAACATTTCCCTGATAGCTGGCCACAACCCCTCGCCATTCGGTTCTGTCCGCTGCAAGTTGTTCCCATTGCTCGTCTGCAATACCGCAGGATTTTAGATTTTCATGGAGAGCGTCTTTGAACCTCTTTCGTTGACCGCCACGCCTTCTTCTACCGCTTAGCAATTCACCATAAAGTGTACATTTAGGAAGGCGGTTATCATGCATACGATGAACGTGACCTGCCCATCTTAGGCGTGCTCTTGAAATAAGCACCTCAATTGGAAGGCTGTTTGCTCTCCTGAGTACTTCCACGTTTGATATGTGATGGAACCAACGGATTTTCATCATACTTCTGAGGTGTGTTTGCTGAAAACGTTCTAATTCTTTCACATGACGACGGTAAGTGACCCAGCTTTCGCATCCATATAGCAGTGTTGGAATGACAACTGCTCTGTAGACAGCCATTTTCGTTGACAAAGCAAGGTCGTGGTTGTCAAATACTCTCTCTCTAAGTCCCCAGAGTGCTCTAGATGCAGCGTTAATTCTATTGCGAATCTCGCTGTCCATGTTTGCTTTGTCATTAACAACGTTGCCTAAGTAATTGAACTGATCCACCACTTCAAGAGAATTTCCGTTAAGTGTAATGTCTATTTGGTTCACTTGATGAGGAGTTGACATAATCTTAGTCTTTCCAATGTTGATTTTAAGTCCTAAGGAATCATAGCTCTGGGCATACACATCTAAAAGTTCTTGAAGCTCTTCCGGCGTAGAGGCTAAAAGTGCACAGTCATCCGCATACTGAAGATCACAAATGAATCGTGTGCGTGTCTTCGTGAAAGCTCCAAAGCGTCCTATGTTAAAAAGACTGCCATCAAAACGGTATCTGAGACCTATTCCTCTGACTGTCAGTTTGTTGTCAACAATAATTGTTAGAGCAGTGGTAAACAAATTAAAGAGTAGGGGTGCCAGGACACATCCCTGCCTAACTCCAGTGAGGGTTTGGAAAGGTTCGGTTGCCTCATTATTATACATAACCTGGGCGTTGTTGTTTGTATGTAGACTGCGACATACTTCCACAAATTTTCTAGGGATACCTAAGCGGAACATAATTTTCCAGAGCACTTCCCTGTCCACCGAGTCAAACGCCTTGGTTAAATCAATGAAGGCCATGTGAATTTCTCCTTGATGTTCGACTGCTTTTTCTTGAAGCTGTTTAAGTGTGAAGATTAAATCCGATGTGCCTCGGTTTGGTCTAAAGCCACTCTGTGTTTCAGGAAGTAACTTTTCCATAACAGGTGTTAGCCTATTTGCCATCGCTTTAGTGAGTATCTTCCCTCCAACAGCCAGGAGAGCTATACCCCTGTAATTTCCACAGTCCGCAGCGCTCCCTTTGTTTTTGAAGAGGTTGATTAAAAGTGTATCCCGAAACTCCTGCGGAGCTTGACCACTTTCCCACACGACATCAAACAGTTTTTTGAGGTAGGGTATGAGCTCTGACGACACAGCTTTAAAGACCTCAGCTGGGAGTGAGTCGGCGCCGGGAGATTTGTTATTTTTTAGCTGCCCAATGGCGGTTAAGATCTCTTCCGTTGTTAGTGGTTTATCTAAGTCTTCGAAGGTGTCATATTGAGGGATAAGATTTATAATATCGTGATCGGCTTGACTTTGCTGGTTAAGAATGTTAGAGTAGTGTTCTTTCCATCGGGTTCTTATTTCCTGGTCTTCTTTTAGGAGATTTCCATTTAAATCTTTAATAGGGCACATATTTTTCCGACTGGGGCCGTACACTGCTTTTACTCCTTGAAAGAAATTCCTGTAGTCGTGTGAATCGGCGTACCTTTGAATTTCTCTGGCCTTGCTTGCCCACCACTCGTTCTTTATTCTTCTGATTTCGCGTTGCGTTTCATACTTAGATTGGGTAAAAGCTTCTGCTTTTGATGAGTCGTTGGGGTGGTTGATAGCGTTTTGGAAGGCAATATGTTTGCGGTCAAGAAGTTCTTGTATAAAAGCTTCATTATCATTGAACCAGTCCTCCTGTTTTTTACTTGCTGCAGTGCCAAGAATTTCCTCACTCGCACTTTTTAAACTGTCTTTAATTTGTGTCCAAGTAGCAGCGACATCTACAGAATTGGTTTCTTCTAGTGCACTCAAATTCTCTTGAACTTTTTGCTTTAGCTGTTCGACGGTTTGTTGGTCACGCAATTTACTAATACAGAGACGGAGTCTACGTTTTACTTGAGTTCTTCGGTGTTTGGGTCTCATAACAATTTTCATTTTAGAGACAACAGGGCGATGATCGGTCCAACATTCGCTATCAATGCGCGCCTTTGTAATTTGGACGTCCTTGAGATGCTTCCTACGTACGATAACATAGTCCAGTAGATGCCAGTGACCTGATCTGGGGTGACGCCAGGTGCCTTTAAATTTATCCTTTTGTCGGAAAATGGTGTTTGTTATAACTAGATCATGTTCGGCGCATTTAGTTAGGAGTAGTTGACCGTTAGCGTTCATGTTGCCCAAACCGTTCTTGCCTATGATGCCTGGCCAGGTGTCTGCATCTCTCCCTACTCTAGCGTTAAAATCGCCAAGAATAACGAGTCGTTCCGTTTTAGGTATTCTACAGAGGGTTTCTTCCAGCTGTTGATAGAAGCTTTCCTTGGTTTCGTGACTTGCATCCAGAGTGGGAGCGTAGGCGCTTATTAGATTTACCGCGTTGCCATCTGATAGCTCATAGCGTAGCAGCATTAGACGCTCGGATAGGCCTTGTGGTACTTGTGTTAAGTTGGATACAAGTTGATTCCGAACGGCAAATCCTACTCCATGTTGTCTTCTTGAATTGGTGGGAAGACCTTTCCAATAGAAGGTGTAGTACTTTTCTGTGAGAGAGCCTTCCTCCAAAAATCGAGTTTCGCTGAGAGCTGCAACGTCAACATTGAGTCGGTGAAGTTCTCTATCTATTAGAGCAGTTCTTCTTTCAGGCCGATCGGTGCGAGTGCTGTCGTTCAAAGTACGAACATTCCAAGCACCGTAGATGAAAGAATTAGTTTTCTTGGATTTAACTTGTCGGTGTTTTTTCGAAATTCGATGAGGTGTCCCTGTGGGCACCCTCCCCCGGAGATCCGATCGGGAGGGTATTTTACCTCCGGATGATTTTGTCCCACTTGAACGCTCCATCATTTTTTTAAAGCCTTAATCGACTGTAAACGAAGCTGCATTTGAAGTTTTAGCCGGAGCAGGTATGCAACTGACCAGCTCGGTTGCGGAAGGCGAGTGGTGTGGTCCCATGGCACAGAAGGAGACTGCGACGATGGGGTAACCAAACGATTCCAAAAGCAACCTTTGTGTGCGGTGGGTTATTTTTACCGCACTCTTCGTGAGAAGGTGGATGTGCTCACGGCAAAAGGTAAGGGTTATTCCGCCCTTACTCGGTCGTTAGAGCCTCGTTAGTGAAAACAAGGTGCACCAAGTTCAAATTGAACTCATCGCGAAGGTGAGGTTAACAATTGAGTAGGAGAGGCTATAACTTGCGCTTCACTACCCCATTACACCCCAAGCCTGAAAATTTTACAGTGTGGTAGACTCGTAAAAATGAATCTGCTAAGACTATTTTTACCACTGTTGTAATAGTTTTCAATAAAGGATGCTGTACTGGGGACGATTAGTTAAGTTTAAGGGATATGTTTTAATAACAGTGTATAAAACGACCACATGAAATTTGCAATTTTCCCCTACAATTAAAATTTAATAATTATTTAAAATATATTTGCGTTACACCATGTATAATAGCAGCTCGGTGTTGAAATATGAAGTAGCGTATTTCTCACATATTTTCGAACCAAAATGAAAAAGACATAATTAAAATGAAAAAGACTTATAACCAAAATGAAAAAGACTTATTAAAATATATTTTACGTTTAAATTTCAAAAATACTGTATTTAATAATAAATAATTTAACATATAGGTACTTATATTGAAATGGTCTTCACAAAGTATGTTGATTTAGCAGTAAGCCTTTTTGTCTCTTTTCATAGTTTGTTGCCATTTCCTTCGCATTTTTAAATCTCTAGGACCGGTAATAAATGTTTTAATAGGTGTTTTCACCATGGTGCTTTGACACTCAGGACCAACATAACATTTATAATTCCTTTTACCGTCACTATTATACATTGTTAATATACGTCGGTGAAAATACTTGATAATCCGAAATTCTTCACAAACACGCATAAGTTTCAATACACACTGCTTGAGTTAACGATTTGTAATATTATGAAACAGTAATAACCATGTAATAACGCTTTGTAACTAGCGGCTTCGGCCGGCGGGTTGCTATTGCGTGACGTCACGGCCGAGACTCGACAAGGCGGGTGAGGTCCATGTTTATGATTTTTTTTAGACGACTTACGGGTCTCAAAAAATGAAATTAAAAAAAGTGCCAAATAAGCCCATTCTTTTTTAAGCACTTGAACAAGCCTTTTACTGCCATATATTTTTAATTCATTAACTAAATATAACGAAACAATGTGAAGCGCCGTTTTGTTCCGATATTTACCGTTACACTGGCGTAATAAATTTAAATTGCTCGTACAAGTATTCAATTTGTTCTGGTTAAAACGTTGCTTATATTTATTTTCTCGTAAAATGTACAATCATTTGCAAATTGCATTAAGTACCGCAATAATTACAGGATGAAAACTGCTCATGACTTTTCAGAATATTAACTCCTTCACGCTTTGTGCAACTTTGCTAATAAGCTTAGTAGTATCAAAGAATTTAATTATTTTTTCAACGTTTCAGTCATAGAACTTGAAACTTTCCTTAATTAATATCAAGAGAAGGACTGATGCTTGAATGCTGCTTTGATTCAAATTTAATGTGAAAATCAGGTAAAAGTGCTACAGAAATACGTTATCTTAGGATTTATTCAAGCGAAACTTCCACCTTAATATGAAATTGCCTAGTTTCTTTATATTTTTATCGATGTTAATATAAGAGCATGGAGTTAAAAGGTTATTCATAGACACACACAGTAGTAAAACATTTCAAGTCTTATAGCCCGGGAAGCAGGGGTATTTTTACCTAGTTGTCGCATGCCGGCACAGAACTGACATTGCGGCAATATAAGAAATTCGATGAACGGGAACGGGGGTCATGCAAAAAAAGAACATGATGTATATTACAGCTGCAATGCATATAGCCACGAGTTCGGTAATGCATTCATTGTGTCAAAAAAAGTAAAACACCTTGTCATTGGGTTCAAGGCCGGTCGTTCAAACGAACGACTGTGCGTTCTACGGATAAAAGGAAAATTCTTTAATCTAAGTCTTATAAATGCACATGCCCCAACCGAAGACAAAGATGAAAACGAAAAAACAACTTCTATGAAGATCTGGCTAATGCATATGACAGCTGTGCTGCAAATGATATTAAGCTGATAATTGGGGACATGAACGCAAAGATTGGGAAAGAACCGTGTTACCAAGAGTATATTGGTAAATTTAGCCTCCATGATATAACAAATGATAATGGCACCAGACTTATCAACTTAGCAGTAGATAAAGACATGGTCGTGGGAACGTGGGAAGCACCCACTTTAACCATAAGAATATCCATAAAATAACTTGGATATCACCAGATGGCCTTACGAAAAATCAAATTGACCATGTTTTAATTGATAGAAGACACTCTAGAAATCTACTTGACGTTAGGACCTATAGAGGGGCAAACATCGATTCGGACCATTTCATGATGAACGTAAGACTACGTGCAAGAATCTCCAATGTCAAGAAGGTAAGCAGCTCCAAACAAACCAAGTATAAAGTATACATGTTAAAAAATAAAGAAACGGAAAAAAGATACCAGCAGCGCATAGAACAACACATAGAATCAATGTTGCAGCACACTGAAGATGAAAACCAGACAACTACAGAAATGTGGAAGAGATGCAAAGAAGCCCTGAAAACGGCAGCAGAAGAAGTGGTGGAAACAAGAACAAAAAAACAGCTAGCCGAGTGGTTCGACGGAGAAAGCGCAAGACAAGGGCGGCGGTAGACAAATACAAGAATCTCAGAAGGGAAAAGAAACGCGTACACATGCGAAAGAAAATGGAGACAGAAAACGAACTACTAGATCAGCTTGAAACCCACCGAAACCAGAATGACGCCAGAAGATTCTATCAGGAACTAAACGCATCAAGAAAGGTTTTCAAGCCAAGAACTAATATCTGTAGAGACAAAGAAGGAAACCTAATAAACAATAAAAAAGATATCCTATCCAGATGGACAGAGCATTTTCAAGAGTTGCTGGCAGGTGAACCAACCAAACTCCTACAGTTCGAGTTCCTGAACCAAGAACAACTAGAACCCCCAACAATGGATGAAGTGGCAGCGGCCATTAAAAAACTGAATAATAACAAGACCCCTGGCAGTGATAACATCCCAACAGAATTCTTCAAACACGGTGGTAAAAAACTAGTTGAGTACATGTATAACATCATCTGCAAAATTTGGGAAGAGGAACACATGCCAACAGAATGGAGTTTGGAACGCATATGCCCACTGCATGAAAAAGGAAATCAGCTAGATTACCAAAACTATAGGGGATTAACTCTCCTCAATACGTCATACAAGATCCTATCTAACATTCTAAATGAAAGACTGAAACCATTCACCGAAGCCCACATCGGAGAATACCACTCAGGGTTCAGACCAGGCCGTTCAACCACAGACCAAATATTCACTCTACGCCAAATCCTAGAGAAATCTAGAGAGTTTAACATTGATATGCATCATCTTTTCATTAATTTTAAAGCAGCGTATGATAACATCAATAGACCGAAACTCCACGAAGCCATGAACAACCTCGGAATACCAAACAAGCTAACATGTCTAATTAAAATGACCATGATTGATACCACGTTCGCAATTAAAATCCAGAGCGACATATCGGAAGCATTCGAAACTGCAGTTGCTCGAAACTGCAGTCTGCAAGTGGTGTGTGATGGCTGGCAAGAGAGCTCCTTTAAGTAGGATCAGTCTTTCGGCTTGTGTTTGTTGCAATCGAAGCATTAGCGTTTTGATGGTAATATGCATTTATTACACTTAACGCGCCAGACTTGTAACTTGTAATTCAGCGCTCGGCGGGGCACATAGCCCGGAGAGTAGCTGTTGGTTGCAGTCTGGTTACGTTCCTTATAGTAAAATAAGGACTTTATAGAGGAGTTTGCGACTAAAAATATTATGTTTAATATTCCGCTCTCTAAAAGCACATTTGAACTATTATATTAACAGTTAAAGGTTTGTGTTCTAATATAAATTCCCAATTTTTGTCAATTTTCTTTATCATAGTAGGCGTATTTAATTTTGAAAAAAAAAATTAAATAACTTTTTAATCACAATCTGAAACACAGTATACCAAATTTGATCTAAATCGGTCAACAAATGGCCGGTATATTGGGGTGTAATGGTGAAAAGTGGGGCTCACTATATATGTATGTGATCGGCAAAAGCTGATTTTAGACAAAACTAGAACTTAATAAGCAGAATTAGAATCGCCGATCGCTTGTTATATAAAGAAGCTACCTTATTCAAGTCTTATAAGTTGTAGACCTTGTAACATTCCAAAAATTATTGGCCGTATGACAATAATTGCTGTGGTTGTAACCGTATTTTCCCCATTATGAAAAGTTTTTCGTCTTGAGCAGCTGCAGGAACCAATGCAACGGTATTTTTCTGGCGTACAGGGTCTAATTAAAGATCAATTTTTATTGCGAGAAATAGAACAATGATATGATGTATTTGCCTCCTTTACATTTACTTTTAGTTAGGAATAAAACTGCTTTTATAAATGGTGGTAGAGTCTGAAGTGTTGTGCAACCTCTACCTTCTTTAAGCCGCCACCCACACTTCAAATAATTCAGTCGTTTCAGGATTGGCTGCAATGAATTTAGCCAAATAATGAATTGATAATCAGCCTTTAAATAGTATCGATAGAGGCTGATTCAGTAGGTAACAGCTTATCAATGATCTTTGAAGCACCCAATGTTATCTGCAGATAATTCAGAGTGGGGATGTCTTCATTCTTCGTTTATAGCTTGAGAATAAAATCGTAAATATTCTTCAATATGTTCTCATAAACTTTATTTTCAAAGAAATTCAATAATTTGAATCATTTAATATATTTTTGAATACGTTAAATAATAATCGACAAAGCAACAAGCGTCATAATCGGTTGTAATATTTATACTATTGTAAAAAAATCTTTAGTGAAGGTAGAAACAATATATAAATTTAATGTATGACAAAAATATATTACAATAACGTATCTTTAACATTTTTTATAAGGTTAGAAGCATACATTTTCGAACTGTGACAACTAAGAATTCACTTTTTCTTGATACAAATTTTTTTTTAGTATTGGAATATTTTCTCTCGTTTACAATTCTCATCATCCCAATAGCATATCAATTTAGGTCTCGAATAAGTTTTAATTAAGAGAATATAAATTATTATAAATTTTACAGTAATTAACAAAATAAATATATTATTATTTAGAAGACATATTTTGTATTATTATTTAATAGACAATGTTATTGCAATTGAAATATAAGTACCCTCAACTTGTAGGCTAAGCAGTACGAGATTGGGAGGGGAATGTCGACAGATTAACCGTCTACAACTGAAAGCGTAATAAGTAATATTATTGTTTCCTATTAATTACTATATCCCACTTATTATTAATATAACGGTTAATGACACAAGTGGTGGGTGGATATTTTTAGATTAATAAAAGGCCACTAATTACCCCAGAATAACTTTATAATTTTCGCCATATTTTAATACAATACACAACGAAACAACAACACTTTACAGGTTAGCTTCCACATTGTCACTTCTTGTTCGTATATCTTTCCCTACCGCGAACTACCAACCGAGTGGCGTTACATTAATATTAAAAATATGAATTACAGTAGTGAACATCATAGTTATCAGGAATTTTGCCGGGTTAATTTTTCTTTTCTTTTTTGAACATTTTTTTTCTAAATTCGTTTCCATCAAAATTTCAAATAAATTATAACTTTCTTGAAATCCAAATGTTTAAAATCACAGTTTTGGTCAGACTATGCCCAGCCCGACGTTTCACACCCTCGCGGAAGGTTCTTGTTTTAATTTGAGATGTTAACGACAACTGGCGAAATTAAAAAGTGCGAGAATTCTCTAAATGTAAGTTTTAGCATTTTGAGGCCAACCGATTCAATTTTTAAGCGCCTTTCTGAACGGCGAGCACCACTGTATTATGAAGAATTCTGGACAGATGAACGGGGGACGGTAGTTCAGTAGCTAGTCTTTACTAATATGTCATACCTATCGTATCTTTAAATCTTTCATATTCCCCTCTTCCTTTTTGTTTCTATATTTCGTCTCGTGTTCTTGATTTCTTTTTGTGCATTTTTGTCTTTGTTCTTGTTGTCGTCTTCTTTTTCTGCATTTTTTCACTGAAAATTAGCTTCACTACAGAATTTCTAAGAAACTCAAAATTTCGATAAACCACAGTTTAGGCAGCCATTGTGCATCCCTGCAGTACCTCATTTCGATGAGAGTTACCCGTTTAAGATTTGAGTACCCGTATCAGCAGTAAAATTAGTTCAGAGCAGTGCGACAGCTTCCAGTTTGTTTAGTTTTGAAGTTTTGTTAAATTTGTTTTTTTGAAAATGTTTTTAATTATATTGTCTTTTAGCTGAACCGGAGCCGTCCCGCTTGGCCATGCAACCCACCATAGGAATATTATGTATTAATATTAATATTAATAAAATTTGTTTTGATTTGCGTCTGGCTTTCTATTTAAGCGTAACTAGTGAAATGGGTTCGAGCCCTACCTACTGCGAACTAATTTTGAATTGTATCCCTAAGGAGTGATTCGGATCCCATCATAAACTGTAAGGTCCCGTCTCCTTTGATCAGACAAATTTAGACTTCCTGGAAGTCCTGGAAGGCGGTAAAAAGCATTTTCAAGCAAGTTGATGGCAGTGAATTGCTCTATTAATAAAATCGCATGCGTCATGCGTGCTAAAGCTGCCATTTAGACAAATGTTCACCAGAGCCACAACAATTAATTAAGCATTATCTTGACTTGAGTATATTATTATTTTTGGATTTGATGCTGATTTTTTTTGCTATCTACCTCTTGCTTTTATTCACAGACTGAACTAAGAGGCTACAATCCTGTAAGCAACACACCCTTTATGTGAAATCTGAATCGTTTTTATGCAGAAAATTAAAATACTTCATTTTTTAAATATAAACACATCACATACCGTCTATCTATATTACAAGGGCCAAAACAAATATCTCGCCTAATATCTATTGTAGAAAAATAAAGCTCTAGAAACAGTTAACCCATTTCTTGTGAGCTATATTTCAGTAAAAAGAATTTTGAAATCCGTAGCCTACTTTGTGAGATATGTTACAAAAACTTGAAAAATAGGAAAACCACAAACGGTTATAGCTTCCTTATTTGAGGAGATATGAAAAAAGTTAAAGGGATGAAAGTTGACGGCAAAGACAATAAGAATAATAATGTGTATCAAAAAATTCGAAAAACGCGGTTGGCTTTGACATACGCTCTTGTGCAAAGAACAACAACAAAGAACAAATCTCAAAGTAGGCCATGCCACCATTAAATCCGTTTATTGTTTCTCTTTCCAACGATATAAAACATATCACAAAAATTTGAACTGATAGTGTTAATATTTAATATTTTACGAAAACCACAATTCATATCATTGAATAATAAAAATCAGCTGTGCCATAATAGTAAAAATTCACTTTATAATAATTATAATTCAGTAATTATTTATTACAATTTAATACAAACAAACAAATATCTCATAAATAAAAATACAAGTACAAAATGAATATCCAAAAAAAAAAAAAACAAAAAACTGTGTGAATGTGTTTATTTATTTTTCTAATTACAAATGTTCAAATTGTGCACCATGCATTCTAATACATAAACATGCTCTATGAGACACATCACGCATTTCATTTTGAAGCATTTCAGGAGTAATTTCCTCACATGCGTTTCTATTTCTCGTTTTGATGTCCTTAATATTTTCAGGTGCAGTTTGAAATACCCTGTCTTTAATGTAACCCCAGACAAAAAAATCCAATGAAGTAATATCTGGTGATCGAACTGGCCATATAATGGGTCCATATAGGTGCCTATCCAGCTATCTGGCATAACTTGATTTAAATAATTTGTACATATTACAGCAGTGTGATGGGAGCCCCATCCTGTTGAAAATATAAGTAATTTAATCTTTCTGTCACTGTTAATTAATAAAGAAAATCTTGAAATTCGTTTTGTAGGAAATTAAGGTATCTACGAGTGGTTAATTTTCCGTCATAAAAATAAGGTCCAATTACTTTAGTTCCTAAAAGTCCCACCCAAACATTCGTAGAAAATCTTTCTTGGAAAGCAGTCTCTCTGCACCAACGTGCATTTTCTCGTGTCCACTTATAATGCATATTTCTATTGAAGAATCCATTATTAGAAAAATTTGATTGGTCCGATCAAATAAGTTTGCTACATATTAGTGGTTCATTCCTTTTTTTATTTAACAACCATCTACAAAATCTTACTCTCCTCGGCTTATCTCCCTCATTTAAATGTTGAACTTTCCTCATTTTGTAGCAATGAAATCCGTTTTTTTTTTTTAAATATTTTTGCAATGTTTCTTTTTTTTTCGACAGTTAACATAATTCAATACTCTATTCACTTTTCTTACATTATTCGCAACATGCCCTCGCTTTACAACTATTTTTGAAAATGAATCGTGCGTTTTTAGAGTTTTAACTAAGTTTCTAAACGTAGTTCGATTTGACTGCGGAGCATCTGGAAATCTATCTCTGTAAACCGTAACTGCCATCTCAACGTCAAAATTGCACTGACAGTAAATGCTAATCATATCGAGTTAGTTATTATTGGTGTACACCATAATTACTGATATAAAACTTGTCTTAGAACTCGACAACCCAATATGCAACATACAACACTGATAATCTGTCAAATTTGTTAATAACTGTATACATTGTTTTTCACTAATCATGGCATAGCTAATCTTTACTTCTGCTTAATGAGCTTTTGCATTTGTAATATAGTACTATATTTATCTGGACGCAATCTCATCCTTGAATAGCACCTTAAAGTAATGACAAAACTACCTGCTGGTTTACATTTTCAACTGTAAATAGATGAGTAACTTAATGACACAGTAGATGTTTGGTGTGAGGTTACTCTAACTGGAGATACGGAGTCCGGATACTCAGAGGGTTGGATGAATTGTTAATAATGTCCGGTACATTAAAATGTGAAGTCCCTCGGTAGTAAAACAACATTAGTTTAAAGGAGAGTGAATGTTAAATATACTTGAAGTAGCCGCATGTGAATTCATAAATTATCTTGGCAATGATCATGGTAGTTGTTATATGTATACCATCGTCGTAAGTGACGTTAATAGGGTTTTCATTTGAAATTATCGATTTAATATAGAATAATATAAAATGTAGAGGGTTATATTGTAGTGACATATTTTTGTAGAAACATGTATAAAATGGAGGTACACTAATAATGCAGAACAATAATATTAACTTTAATATATCTGATATTAAAAATGTTTCTATTTCTTCTATAGAAAAAATATATGAAGCATGTGCGGTCAATATAAACCTAGAAAACATTACATTAGAATTATTGACTGTTTATAGATCACCAACTTTAGATAAAAATCAAATTGATGAATTTTTAACATGTTTAGATAATACCCTTAGCGTTTTATGCAAAGATTAATTATAAATTCATTCTATGTGGTGATTTAAATATTGATTACTTGTCCAACAGTGTCGATCTATTACATACCTGCAATATCCACATGTTAATAAATGAACCAACTAGATTTGACATCGATTATTCAAACAGTTGTTTGGATTATTTTTGTTCTAATACAAAAGGAAATATACGTTGTAAGGTTATTCTCAGTGATCGTATAGCTCAATTATATGAATATGTTAATAATAAAGTTATAATAAATCAAGTCCCAAGATATACAAGACATTACAGTGACATTAATTTTAATAACTTTTTAGCTCAAATAAGTAAAGAACAATAGAACCATGTATATGAGGCTGTAACAGTTGATGACAATTTTTCTTGTTTTATAAATATATTTAAATATTACATAGACATACATTTTCCACTTAAAAAAAATAGTGGTGCAAATATTAATACTTGGGTTACGCAGGGTATAAGAATATCTTCTCAGAAATTGAAAGACTTGAACAAACTGTTGAATGTCATGAAAAATCCGAATATTGCAGAATTTTACAAAAAATATAAAAACATTTATAGAAAGGTAATACGCACAGCGAAAAGAATGTATAATGACACACTATATTCTAAGGCAAATAATAAGTCTAAAGCAGTTTGGGACATTATAAATAAAAATATAAATAATAATAACAACAATGTAAATGTTATTAGAGAAATGAAAATTGATAATACAATTGAAAAAGATTAATTTAATATCGCGCAGTATGTAAAGTTTGATTTCATTGACAAACCTAAAAAACTGAACCAACATATTTCTAAATCTAATAATATAACTCAACAAAAAAGCTCTAATAGTATTAAAGGTACACTTTTTCTAGATCATTTAACTGAAAATGAAATATTAAATATAATTATGGAACTAAAAAAGCCGCCCAATTCGTGTGGATTAGATACTATTACAACTAATCTTCTACAGAAATCTGTAAAATTTATTGTCACTTACTTACTTAGTAAATCTTTCTATTATAATGGGAATTTTTTCAACAGTCTCAAAATCAACAAAAATTATTCCTATCCATAAAAAAGGAGATATTCTACTACCTGAAAATTACAGACCTGTTGCCCTCTTATCAAGTATCTCAAAACTTTTAGAGAAAGTAACTTACAAAAATATTGTGTTTCTGTACGAATTGTTATCAAAATCTCAACACGGTTTTCTCAAAGGTTTGGCCACAGAGACAGCAATTGTGAAATTTTTAAACACAGTTTTTTATGATCTAAAGCACTTATTAAAAAACTTGAACAATATAGACTTAGAGGAAAATATCAGACTGGTTAACTTCATATCTTTCCAATAGGCAATCTTGTTAAAATGAGTAGTATGATGTCTGAGTATGTAAATGTTGAAATTGGTGTACCCCAGAGGTCGGTCTTGGGGCCCTTACTAATTATATTATATATTAACGATTTACCAGAAAATTTTGTGAAAAACACATTAACCATGTACGCTGACGACAATTCTTTAATAGTATCAAATAAATCGGAATCAGACTTAATTATATCTGCTCAGAACGCCACTAACAAATGTGTAGATTGGTACAGTTATTATAGATTGTTTATAGATATATCCAATTCATAAATTTTACACCCAGATCTTCTTCTTTTGAAAACAGTTATTTGATAAAAATAAATGGGCGCTCTATTGAGCAAATTACAACAACAAAGTTTCTTGGAATATATATTGAGTGTGGTCTCACCTGGGAAACGCATGTCACTATATTAGCAAATAAACTGTCATCGATCTGTTATGCGTTATATAGACTAAAAAATGTATCCAACATGTTCACTGTAATGTCTTATTACTATGCAAATTTAGTATCAAGGGTAAAATATGGTATCATGTTTTGGGCGGCTTCAACTCATTTTGAGCGAGTATTTAAACTTCAGAAGAAAGCAGTTAGAAATATGACAGGTGTATCTAAATATTGCTCATGTAGAAATTTATTTAGAGAACTAAAAATATTGACGTTAGCATGTATTTATATTTTAGAAATTGTATGTTATGTCAAACTAAACGAAAAGTCTTTTGTACCAAATGATTTTAATCATGATTATAATTCACGCAATGCGCAGGTTCTCTGTATTCCAGTACATAGATTAACATCATTTGAATTAACTCCTAGATATATGGGAATCAAATTTTATAATAAACTACCTAAAGACCAGAAAGTAAATGAATTCCTATTGCAAAAAAGTTATTATAATAACTGTGATATTCACAACATTTAGTAGAGTTAATTGATTTTATAATTATTGTGTCATGTATTTTTATTTTTATGTTAATTTTTACCATTATTATTATTGTATATTTAGATTTTAATTAGAAGCACACAACTCTTACAGGGGTGTGCTTTATTTGCTATGACTAGTCTTATATCACATGTAAGTGATTTCTTGGACAATAAAGATTATTATAATGTATTAAAACTGAATTTACCAAAATGTGTTATTTGCCAATAACAATACAAGAGTTCAAAATTTCCTGCACTTAATTACCAATGCTCTCTTTTCTTAATACTTATGCTGCAAAAAATAGTTGACGATATTATGCCTCTGTTTATGATGATAGTGACAGAAAATCAATATACAACTATTGAGTTTTATTGAGTCACTTTGTAGAGGAAGGAATGTTCATTAACACCTGTTATTCTGTGACTAGAAAAAGAAACACTTTGAATTGATTGTAGATGTCTAAAAGTGGTTTCTCTGTGATGCAAGACTTTATATGTACACAGTTTTGGAGCCATAAAGTACCTTTTTTAGTATTAGTAAAGTAAAGTTATTTTAATAGTACTATAATAATAATAATATTTATTTTCTAAGAAATGTATATCTGTACAGCCCATGAAATATAAATAATTCTATGAGGGCAAATAAACAGGGGCCTTGCAAAGGTAAACATTTTTGTGGCTAATAGCCAAAATTTTTCTAAATTAAGAGAATATTTGTCAAGTTTATAAAAATTTAAAAAAAATAAATTTACTTACACAAATTATCAGTAATTATAAGAGAGGAAGGGAAGAACGGTGTACTGATATAATGAAAGATTTGGAATTAGGTACTTCTGTTCAATAATGTGTTTCAACCTTTTTAGGAAAATTGTTTCAAATGGTTTCAATAATATAGGCAATAGAGAGATTGGCCTATACGATGACACATCATGGGGGGGGGGGCTTTGCCTGGTTTGTGGATCATGTTGATTTCTTCTACCTTCCACATCTCAGGAACATACCTTAGTCTGAATGCGGCGTTAATAAAACGTGAGATTTTAATTATTGCTTTTCGGAAGTTGTTTTAACACTTCTCCAGTTATTAAATCAAAGCCAGGGGCTTTCTTAGGATTATTATTTCAGTAGAAATTTCTTTTGGGGAGGTCATGTTCATATTTTCTCTGTCATGGACTTCCCAGTTCAGTAGTTCTTCCCCTTC
Source organism: Leptura quadrifasciata (assembly GCA_963675555.1). Taxonomy (NCBI): domain Eukaryota; kingdom Metazoa; phylum Arthropoda; class Insecta; order Coleoptera; family Cerambycidae; genus Leptura; species Leptura quadrifasciata. The sequence continues at coordinate 40,972,148 of OY776677.1, forward strand.
GTTTGGTTGGAAGGTGTTTTCAAGGTGTTCTGCGAATCTAGTAGCTTTTTGCATATTATTGCCATTTGCATTTCTGATTGAAGGCTTTTGCACGATTGGCCTTTTTAATCTCGTAGTGGCTTTCCAGATTGAGTATTCGGTGCTTTTATAATTTGTCAACTCACTCAGATATTCACTAATGGATTCATTTTTAATTCTTTCTATCTCTCTTTTTAGTTGCTCTCTCGTACCGTCGTACTACCCAAAATGGACTACGGTTCCATAGTATACTCCTCAGCACGCCCTTCACGTCTTAAACTGCTAGATTCTATCCAGAACACTAGTCTCAGATTAATTACAGGAGCTTTTAGGACAAGTCCAATATCTGCGTTAGAAGTGGAGGCAGCATACCACCACTCAAATTAAGAAGAGAACGGCTAATGAATAATTATATGATTTCTATTAAAGCCCAACCAGAACACCTAAATTACAAAATCATTTTCGATCGCAACTTGGCTCATCTCTATGAGTCTAGACCTACAATAACAAGGCCGCTACCTATGCGTGTAGAACAAGGTATGAACATTCCAAAAATATGCCATAAAGGCTTTTCTGAAATCCCTCCATGGCATCTTACACCGCCTAAATGCCATCTAGAGTGTTCAATTCTAAAAGAAGAGCAAATAAACCCCGGGATCCTGAGAAATATGTTCCACAACACATTTAACCGATACCCCAATTCAGAAGGAATATTTACAGATGGATCTAAAACAAATAATGGAGTTGGACCAGCAATTGTAACCGCAAATGAAACTTTTACATGGACCTTACCATCAATAACAAGCGTATACACTGCAGAAATACAAACCATACAGGAAGCCCTTCATTATTGCGAAAGACCGTTAAAAGAATCGTTCCTTATTTGCAGCGACTCCATAAGTGCATTAATAGCGATCGGAAACATATTTAATACAAACCCAGCCATAAAATCCATTCAAATCTTACTACACCGATTAATATCCTTAGGTAAAAAGATTATATTTATATTTACACCTAGTCATATAGGCATACTCGGAAATGAGAAAGTAGATGCTGCAGCACGTCTAGCAGCAGATCAAAATATAGTAGCCGAGAATATCCCCATAAGATACCAAGATATAATCAATGAACTAAGAGGAACAATCTTTCAAAAATGGCAAATTAACTGGAATCGATATCAAACAGCGTACCGATCTATCCAGCCACAACTAGATACACCGAAATGGCACACAAAGTTCACCAGGAGAGAACAAGCTAAGATTACATGGCTAAGAATTGGGCACACCTATATGACCTCATCATACCTATTAAGAGGTGAAAGACATCCTAGATATTCAAATTGTGGAACAAGGATAACCGTAAAACATATCCTGGTCATATGTCCATTGTTCACTGAACACAGAAGAAACTCTGGAATAGATAATGACGGAAGAAATATCCTAGCACCCAATATCGAAACACTGAAGAAATTAGTACAGTTCCTTAAATCTAGTGAACTCCACAAAATAATATAATTAATAATAGTTTACTGTATCATAAAGCACACGGACGGATAAAATAATTATGGAAGCATACTACATTGAAAACGGCCAATGACCTCAGCAGTCGGCGCCGTTAATTAAATTTAAATAAATATATAAAAAAAAATTCTTTCTATCTCCCTTTTTAGTTGCTGTGTGGCATTATTAAGATTAGTTTTATCTACTGGAACTCTGGACTGATGCAATTTTCTTTTTTCTGAGATCAAGTCTCTTATTTCCTTAGAATAATTGTTTCCCCTTCTTATTTGGATGATGGGAGGGGTATTATTCCATCCTGCCTGTTGAATGTTGGAAATGAATAGTTCTACATCTTCATCTAGCTGTTCTGTTAATCTTATCGGTGCTGTTAAGTTGATTGCAATTTCCGGGTTCAGTATGAAGCTTTGTCAGTCTGTTGGCCTATTTGTTAGTGTAGGAGTATTTTCTTTATGGATTATGGCATCGCTAAGGATGAGAAGAATGGGAGAATGATCTGAAATCATGTCCCACGCCTCCTCATCCTGGATATGATTTGCTAAGATATTTCTTACTATAAAGAAGTCTATTAGGTCTGGAATTTTATTTATATACGTGGGCCAATAAGTTGGATTGCTAGTTGAATGCGACTCACATTTTAATCGGGTCTTTGCTTCTCTCAGGTTTTTATCTTTTATTGTAGTTAGCCTAGAGTTACAATGGGTGTCTTTTGCATTGAAGTCGCCTTCCGCTGGGGCTGCTTGGGCAGATTTGGTTTTTCATTGTATTATTTTTAACTCTCTGCATTTCCTTGGCAACTTCACACCCCCTGTAGCTGGCAGGATGCCCTTTGCCGCAATGGACACATTTAGGTTGGGCGTTTTTCGGCTTTTCACACTCCGCTATCAAGTGTTTCCCAGTACATCTCATATATCGAGGTTCATTAGCACAGTACCTTTGCGTGTGCCCATATGATTGGCACCTTCTGCATTTGAAAGGCCTTGAGAAGGGCTATTTCTACACCGATTTCCATGATTTCTCTGATCCCATAAAACATGAACATGTTAAGCGGTTGTTTAGTCTTATATTTCAGTTTAGGAGTCGCCGCAATAATCTTATAGTTACTCCTTCTCAAATCTTTGACTATCTTTTCTGGTTCCCAAGAGTGGTGCAGTTTTTAGGCCATTATTTTGAATGGTCTGTTCTGTTTGTTCTCGTAGGAGTGCCAAGTATATTCTTGCTCAGTTAGTGTTGCGGTAAGCATTCTATAATCTGTATCTGTCTGTGCGTTAATTTTGACATTATTGTCGTTGATGACTAATTTGGGCGTTTTAGAGTGGGGTCACCAATCCATGGAGTTTATTAAAGTTCTTGATGTTATTCATTATGATAGGTGGAAGTGTCTTTATTTTTACAGGTTTTTTTTACTGTAGCGCTATTATACTCCTTCGTATACCGTGAGTGAATAATATGTCTTCAGTATTTTAAAATAAAAACATAAAGACGTTCAGAAGCCTATAAAGTAATTGGAATTTGGAATTGGTTGGGAGGGTGTTTAATAAGAATTATTGTGCCACAGTACTTAGGCCCCATTGGGAGCTTTGAACATTCTCCCTGTAGGCAGACCCTCGCCTACGCCTCCAACCAACCTAATCTTGCGAAATAGGTGGTGATGCTGCCTAGGGCCATCTCCCTTACATCGGTCAAAGTAGGCCAGCGTTCTCCCAAGATGGATTCTCTAATTGATGATACGGCAGAACAGTCACAAAGTACATGTTGGACCGTCTTATCTTCTTGTTCACAACCTCTACAGAGAGGTGTTTCGCTTAATCTCATATTATGGAGATGTTTTCTTAACGGATAGTGTCCAGTCTGGATTCCCGTTATAAAACGTAGGTTCCTTCTGGACATTGCCAGGTAGTTCATTGCTGTACTCTTGTTGGGGTATTTTAGTAACTCCCTAGCAAGCTGACAGCTGTTTGTTTCATCCCACAGCTTCTTGAATTTATTGTGGGCCTTCTCTTTAATTATTTGTATTATCGCCGTGATCGGTAACAGACTAGCCGGGTCAGGTTCAAAGATGCTTAGGCCTGCTGCCTTCTGGGCCAGTCTGTCGGCTACTTTGTTGCCACTACACTATGCATGTCCTTTCACCCAGCATACCAGTATGTTATTCATGCTGGAGGCACCCACAAGTGCTTGGTGACATTTCCATACTGCTCCTGTGGTTATTTTATAACTTCTCAAGGCTAGTAATGATTGTTTACAATCTGTGTAGATCCTAATTGTTTTGCCCGTATTTTGTCTACGGACAGTCTCTTTTGCGGCTATGGTTATGCCCGCCAGTTCCGTCTGTACTACGCTGGCTCGCCCGTCCATAGCCCATTTATATTGCCCCGTCCTACTTTTTTGATCCGTCTGTGAAGATGTTGATCACAGCTTCGCCAGCAGTCTCGTTCTTACTATTCGTCTGTATTATGTAGGGTCTGTTAAAGAAAAACCGGGGAGAAATGCCATCTGTGTACACCTGTAGAAGAGGCGTCTTCTTGACAGTCTCATTCTACAGTCGACTCCTGGCATTTCCACAGCCTACATTTGGTTGTATGCTAACGGTTTTGAGGCGTATCGTTGTTGTCAGAGCCACTAGATATATATCTAGTGGTGGCAGACACAGCATTACCTCTATAGCTCTCGTTGGCGTTGTTCGCATAGTTCCGGTTATGCTTAGGCAGGCGACTCTCTGCACTTGGCTCTGTTTGCTCTTAGGCCACCAAAGCATAGCTCCATAAGTTATTATTGGTCTTATGACGGCAGTGTATATCCACATGATCAGTTTGGGTTTCAGTCCCCAGGTTTTCCCCACGGTCCTGCGGCACTGCTCATCAGAAATGTAAGCCTTTTTTAGTCTTCTATCTATGTGAAGATTCCATGTTAGTTTAGCATCGAAGGTGCAGGTGCCTTCAGTGCTCCTAGTTTCCTTTTCCTTATGAAGAGAACCATCTCCATCTTCCTGGGATTGACAGACAGGGAGTGTTCTCTGCACTACTTTTCGATTATTCTTAGCGCCCCCTCCATTCTTTCACAAAGGACTCCTTCAAATTTTCTGCTAAGCATGATCGTTAAATCATCGGCAATTTTGTGGAATTCTTCTGAATGAAGGTTCCATAGCAGTGGTGATATTACACCTCCCTGCGGACAGCCTCTCGTGACAATTCCTCGTACAGAAGCATCTCCCACACTGATTTGTACAGCTCTCTTCGAGATCATGTTAGTTATCCAGCTTCCCATGATCGTAGGGACATTCTTCTTCACTAGGGCCGCTGTGATTTTTGGAAAGGTCGTCTTGTCAAACGCGCCTTCTATTTCTATGAAGACACCTAGGGTGGACTCTTTATTGTCCAAGGATCTCTTAATCCGACTCGCGACTGCATGGAGAGCGGTGTCGGTGGATCTTCAAAGGGTGTATGCATGCTGGTTAGGGTGTAGAGGGTTGTCTTCACTACAACGTCCCTTATGTATCGTTCACATAGCTTCTCCATCGTCTTGAGGAAGAACGAGGTTAAGCTAATGGGTCTATATGCTTTGGGGGTGGTATAGTTCATTCGCCCTGCCTTTGGGATGAACACAACTTTCACTTCTCTCCATATCTCTGGATTAGAAAGGTGTGCTAAGCAGGCCCTAAATACTTTGACCAGATTCGGCAGTAATTCATCCAGTCCCCATTGTAGTAGGGCGGGATAGATACTGTCAATGCCTGGCGACTTAAGAGGGGAGAAGCTCTGTATTACCCATCTTATTGTGTCCTCGCTCACTATTTGGTTGGCCATTTGCCAATCCAAATCCGAGGGTTGGATGTCGACTTCGTTTGACCACTCCTTCCGTTCTGTTGTCACAGAGTCCGGGAAGTAAGTCTCCATGAGCAGCTCTAGGCTTTCACGAAAGTCGGTGGTTCTTGTACCATCACTGCTTTTTAATAGGCAGAGGTCATGGTGCCTATAAAATAAATAAATCTGTTAAATTCCTATGGAAGATAATTTCCTGACATACGGATGTATCAATAATTATTCCTAAAGCATTTACCTGCTAAGTAAAAATATATATAAAATAATCAGTTTCTAATATTTTAATTATAATTAGTATCTAGGTCTGTGCTAACTATTCACATAGTTTAAGAATAAAACTAGATTCAAATATTTGATAGAACGAATAAGTCATATAATAACTTTTCATTGGCTGCTTAAATCTGAAATGAACCAACACTTGGTACTTTTCCGGTAGTGTCAAAAGTAAATCCGAAACATAAATAAAATAATTTCGACCTGTCTCAAAACGCGATCTATCATCGTAACTTTTCTGACAAATTCTTACCTGCGGTTGAGCTGTAACAGGGGGTTTGGTGTATGGGTCGACGGGGGCATCAGCATCGTCACACTCCGAGGATAGATCCCCAGAGCTAAATCGTCTTTTCAAGTAATTAACATTTGAAGTAAAAGACTGCCGGAAGCTGCTGAACGAAATGGTGGGGCCGTTGGCGGTTGGGCCGCAATACTTGCCACACTCGGAAATCTTGCCGGCTCTCTAGCTCACGCCACCCACTCCACAGTGCCACAAGTGGCCTTCGACACTTTATCTGAAAAGAAAAATGGTATGTTGTCATTAACCGTGTCTACGTTTACAAAATCAATAACAATAATAATAATAATGATTTATTCATTCCAGTATAAAAAAATGTTTACACAAGTCAACTGGTATAAGAGACTAAGATAAAACAAACAAATTAAAAAAGGTTACTCGAATAGGAACAAATAAAAGAAAAACATCTATATGGTAAAAATACTAAACGCCCCAGAAGTGTTCTTGAAAGTACTCTTGAAAGTTACAGAAGGCTTTTCTTTGGAGGTAGTGTTTGATTTTATGTTTGAAGTTTAAGAAATCAAAATTTCTGACACTGTCAATTAACATAAAATTTATGCAGTAATAGCCTGTGACGTTTCTGGTTTTTGCTAGCAGAAAGTGTATAAATCACCCTGGCTATAAAATTTGTGCAAATTACGTTCAATATACAGGAGTATGTAAGCCGAAGGTATAGAATGTAAAAATTTCTAAAACTTTCTCAGCAATCATTTGTGTAGTTTAAACCTACTATAATTCTCAGGCAATTACGTTGCACGTTAAAAATCTTTTCATTGTGAGTTGAGTGTCCCCAGTTTAAAATAGCATAGGCCATGCTAGAGTGAAGAGTGCCATGGTAAGCAGTAGCAATAACTTGCTTTGAAACGCTATTAGTCAAATTTCGTAGTAAAAACATTTTCTTTGATAATGTTTTAGGTAGATTTATGGCATGTTTATTCCAGCAGAGTGTTGGGACAATCTACACTCCCAAGAAGTTCACTACATTATCACTGGTATTCCAGTTCACATTTGTATAACATTTATCATAGTTTGTGTTTTGCCCTGATAGTGTCAAGTTATTGGCTAGGAACCACTGTCTGATGTTCAATTGTGTACTCTCGGTAAGTTGATTAGTGTCATTTTCAAAATTGAAAGCTGTGGTGTCATCAGCAAATAAAATAAACGAAGTATTATCATCACAATTTGTCAAATCATTTATAAATATGATAAGCAGTAGTGGGCCAAGAACTGAACCTTGCGGAACACCATGTTTCACCTTGATTAGCTGCAAATCATTATTATAGTAAGAGACATATTGGCATCTGTCCGTTAGATAAGATTGAATCAGAGATATAGAATAGAATACAATAGAATACGTTTATTAATCAAATTGATCATAAATTATGACATAGTACAAGTCAATTAAACACAATAGTAAATAATTATTTCACATTAAGCTATTTACTTATATACCTGTATTTACTTATATATACAGTCTCTCACACACCAAAAACAGTTAATAGCAAGTAATTGTTAATTGTATTATTCACGAACTAATGTTTCAAATAACAGATATTAAATTAGTAGGTACCTATAATTTAGAAAATCCTTCACAGAATAAAATATATTTGCCACAAGGAATGATTTTAAAGTTGACAAATTTTTTTCACATTTACTATATTATTATATTTCGTATATTTATACTTAATTTATTATATAACACAAATCCCATATAATATGGATTGGATTTATATAACTCTAATCTATGCCTATCGTACTGCAAATCGGAGCCATGACGTGTAGAATAATCGTAAAACATATTTTGTGTATTAAATTTATTCACATTTTTCTTTGCAAATTTTAGTACTTCTAAAATATATAGACTAGGCAATGTTAAAATTTTATTCCGGGCAATTGCCATTCTCCAATATTCTCTTATATTCATTCCAAACATGGAACGTATGGCTCTTTTTTGTAAAATAAATACTCTAATAGCGGATGCTGAATATCCCCAAAAAATAATACCGTATCGAATTCGTGATTCAAAACTACAAAAATAGTACGTTTTAAGAGTATCTAAACTGGTGATGTGGCGCAATCGTTTTAATGTAAAACAAATACTTGCACAATTTTTGCTTATGAACGTAATATGTGTGTTCCAATCTAAGGATAGATATAGATCTATCCTTAGATTCCTAAAACTTTATGTGATGTTACTTGTTGAATTGATTTTTTACTGTTTAATTAGTACACTCGATGTATATTTTTTAGCAATAGGATGAAACTGCATAATAAAAGTTTTATCCTGATTCATTACTATTTTTTTATTTTTGAGATAATCAGATAACGCAAGAAGATTTAAGTTCAATTTGTGTACAGAATCATTTAATAGTTGTGTATATCAGTGTATGCGCGGAAGTTATACAACCTTAGGCGAGGGTTGTATAGGAGATATACCATCCTTCGGAGGGGATGTAAAGCCGTCGGTCCCTTGTCTATTAAATGTTAGGCAAGTAAAAGATCCCTACTCTTCTTAAGGGAAGAGGTTCGGCAAAATTCCTGGTTGGGGGTAGCTCGTCTACAGGCGTCGGTGTTAGGCCTCAGTAGCGGAAATAGGCCGACGTTAAATAAATGTATAAAAAAAAAAATTTAATAGTTGATCACTTGCAATAATAGTAATATGATCTGCAAAAGTACCATAGAATGTTGGTAAATAGTTATCTAAGTCATTTGTGTAAAGAATAAACAACAGTGGTCCCAAAACACTACCCTGTGGAACGCCTACTTCGACCGGCAACTTCTCAGATTTAGCACCGAGAACAGGAGACAGTATGTAGATTACATACTGTCTCCTGTTTTTTAAGTATGATCTCAAGAGTTTATTACACAAACCTCGTATACCATAATATTCAATATTTTTCAAAAGAATGTCATGGTCCACAAGGTCAAAAGCTTTAGAGAGATCTATAAATAATGCGATTTCCTTGATCTAAGTTTTTATATATGAAGTCCAAAATGCTTAATAATGATGTTATTGTTGACCGATGCTCTCTAAAACCATGCTGACTTGGAGATAAAATGTTGCCAGATTCTAGGAATGATTTTACACGTTTAGATAATAACTTTTCGAATATCTTGAAGAATACTGATAATATTGCTATTGGTCGATAATTACAAATTCGTTTGCGGTGGCCATTTTTATGTAGGGGAATAACTTTAGGTAATTTTAATAAGCTAGGATAAGTTCCCTCCTTAAAGCATTGGTTGATGATATGAGTTAGTGGTGCAGCTATCTGATGGACACAGAGTTTTATTATTTTAGTAGAAATATCATAAGGGCCTAATGAATTTGAATCTTTTAAATTATTTATAGTCTCTCCTCGCCTCACCCATCTTCCAGCGGCTTGTATATCAGTGTATGCGCGGAAGCTATACAACCTTAGGCGAGGGTTGTATAGGAGATATACCATCCTTCGGAGGGGATGTAAAGCCGTCGGTCCCTTGTCTATTAAATGTTAGGCAAGTAAAAGATCCCTACTCTTCTTAAGGGAAGAGGTTCGGCAAAATTCCTGGTTGGGGGTAGCTCGTCTACAGGCGTCGGTGTTAGGCCTCAGTAGCGGAAATAGGCCGACGTTAAAAGAAAAAAAAAAAAAAAATTTATAGTCTCAACGATTTCTGAAACTGTGATCGGTTGTAAGTATATTGAATTCTCATTATTAGGTAAATCTGAAATTTGAGTTATATTACTTTGAGACGTATTATTATAGGTCTTTGGTAAATTTATTAGATAAGAATTAAATTCATTCGAGATTTTCAATTCAAGAAGACAACATGGAGTAAGATTTGCCGTTCGGAATCAACTTGTATCCAACTTAACACAAGTACCACAAGGTCTATCCGAGCGTCTAATGCTGCTACGCTATGAGCTATCAGATGGCAACACGGTAAATCTAATAAGCGCCTACGCTCCCACTCTGGATGCAAGTCACGAAACCAAGGAAAGCTTCTATCAACAGCTGGAAGAAACCTCGTTATTCTTGGCGATTTTAACGCTAGAGTAGGGAGAGATGCAGACACCTGGCCAGGCATCATAGGCAAGAACGGTTTGGGCAACATGAACGCTAACGGTCAAGTACTCCTAACTAAATACGCCGAACATGATCTAGTTATAACAAACACCATTTTCCGACAAAAGGATAAATTTAAAGGCACCTGGCGTCACCCCAGATCAGGTCACTGACATCTACTGGACTATATTATCGTACGTAGGAAGCATCTCAAGGACGTCCAAATTACAAAGGCGCGCATTGATAGTGAATGTTGGACCGATCATCGTCCTGTTGTCTCTAAAATGAAAATTCGTCGAACAGCTAAAGCAAAAAGTTCAAGAGAATTTGAGTGCATTAGAAGAAACCAATTCTGTAGATGTCGCTACTACCTGGACACAAATTAAAGACAGTTTAAAAAGTGCGAGTGAGGAAATTCTTGGCACTGTAGCAAGTAAAAAACAGGAGGACTGGTTCAATGATAATGAAGCTTTTATACAAGAACTTCTTGACCGCAAACATATTGCCTTCCAAAACGCTATCAACCACCCCAAAGACTCATCAAAAGCAGAAGCTTTTACCCAATCTAAGTATGAAACGCAACGCGAAATCAGAAGAATAAAGAACGAGTGGTGGGCAAGCAATGCCAAATTCAAAGGTACGCCGATTCACACGACTACAGGAATTTCTCTCAAGGAGTAAAAGCAGTGTACGGCCCCAGTCGGAAAAATATGTGCCCTATTAAAGATTTAAATGGAAATCTCCTCAAAGAAGACCAGGAAATAAGAGCCCGATGGAAAGAACACTACTCTAACATTCTTAACCAGCCAAGTCAAGCCGATCACGATATTATAAATCTTATCCCTCAATATGACACCTTCGAAGACTTAGATAAACCACTAACAACGGAAGAGATCTTAACCGCCATTGGGCAGCTAAAAAATAACAAATCTCCCGGCGCCGACTCACTCCCAGCTGAGATCTTTAAAGCTGTGTCGTCAGAGCTCATACCCTACCTCAAAAAACTGTTTGATGTCGTGTGGGAAAGTGGACAAGCTCCGCAGGAGTTTCGTGATACACTTTTAATCAACCTCTTAAAAAACAAAGGGAGCGCTGCGGACTGTGGAAATTACAGGGGTATAGCTCTCCTGGCTGTTGGAGGGAAGATACTCACTAAAGCGATGGCAAATAGGCTAACACCTGTTATGGAAAAGTTACTTCCTGAAACACAGAGTGGCTTTAGACCAAACCGAGGCACATCGGATCTAATCTTCACACTTAAACAGCTTCAAGAAAAGGCACTCGAGCATCAAGGAGAAACTCACATGGCCTTCATTGATTTAACCAAGGCGTTTTGACTCGGCGGACAGGGAAGTGCTCTGGAAAATTATGTTCCGCTTAGGTATCCCTAGAAAATTTGTGGAAGTATGTCGCAGTCTACATACAAACAACAACGCCCAGGTTATGTATAATAATGAGGCAACCGAACCTTTCCAAACTCTCACTGGAGTTAGGCAGGGATGTGTCCTGGCACCCCTACTTTTTAATTTGTTTACCACTGCTCTAACAATTATTGTTGACAACAAACTGACAGTCAGAGGAATAGGTCTCAGATACCGTTTTGATGGCGGTCTCATTAACATAGGGCACTTTAGAGCTTTCACGAAGACACGCACACGATTCATTTGTGATCTCCAGTATGCGGATGACTGTGGACATTGGAAAGACTAAGATTATGTCAACTCCTCATCAAGTGAACCAAATAGACATTACACTTAACGAAAATTCTCTTGAAGTGGTGGATCAGTTCAATTACTTAGGCAACGTTGTTAATGACAAAGCAAACATGGACAGCGAGATTCGCAATAGAATTAACGCTGCATCTAGAGCGCTCTGGGGACTTAGAGAGAGAGTATTTGACAACCACGACCTTGCTTTGTCAACGAAAATGGCTGTCTACAGAGCAGTTGTCATTCCAACACTGCTATATGGATGTGAAAGCTGGGTCACTTACCGTCGTCATGTGAAAGAATTAGAACGTTTTCAGCAAAGACACCTCAGAAGTATGATGAAAATCCGTTGGTTCCATCACATATCAAACGTGGAAGTACTCAGGAGAGCAAACAGCCTTCCAATTGAGGTGCTTATTTCTAGAGCACGCCTAAGATGGGCAGGTCACGTTCATCGTATGCATGATAACCGCCTTCCTAAATGTACACTTTATGGTGAATTGCTAAGCGGTAGAAGAAGGCGTGGCGGTCAACGAAAGAGGTTCAAAGACGCTCTCCATGAAAATCTAAAATCCTGCGGTATTGCAGATGAGCAATGGGAACAACTTGCAGCGGACAGAACCGAATGGCGAGGGGTTGTGGCCAGCTATCAAGGAAATGTTGCTGCAAGAAGGCCGAATCCAAGACCTAACCAGGTCTATGTTTGTCCTGACTGCGGTCGACATGTGCTCTCCCGAATTGGCCTCTATAGCCATAGTCGTGTGCACCGTAGAAGAATGAGAATTACAATAGACTACACCTTTTACTTGTTTTTTATTACGCACAATCTATCGACTGTAACATTTTTATACTCGGACTCGAGTAAAGGCTAATAATGATGTTTTTTATTCATTTTATTATTTGCGCATTCACATTATACGCATCTTTGCTATTGCTGTTTTTTAAGTTGATGGTAATATCTCTTATTTCAAAGTAAGAGACCTCACGTAATTTAAAAATATTGGGACTTACATTAGGGAGGACATCGGAGAATGACATTGTGGATGTGGTTGATGGAAGATCCTGTATTAATATGATTGCAATATTCGAAAAATGGGAATTGAAGTCATAAGCATTTATGAAATCACACATAGCTGCTTAAGCTTTTTTAGATTTATTTATGTAGTTATCATTGGCTGTTTTTTGGCCTTAAGAATTTCAAAACGACAATACTTTAAAACTGAACTTTTCTGTATGCCTCATCTCATATAATACTAATTACTCAGTGGTTGAGATTTGCGAATTTGGCTGACAGCAGGATTACGAACGCAAATCTACAATTCTGAAATCATAAATATAACCAGTCGTATAAAAAATAAAAATCGGCGAAGCAGTGGTTGTGTAACTGGTATAGCCAAAATCACAACACAAATGTTTTTAAGATAGCTGATGGCCATGGAGTGAGAATAATCCACACATGATGTCAAAATCGGGGTATAGTCCAGTGGGATTAGCTCTGAAAGTACCCAAACAGTACCTAAATCTGAGTGGATAATAGCGAAATAAAATATAACAAACAAAAATATATTAAATTGATTTATAATAGTAAATATATAAATAAGTAAGGTAATAATATATAGAGATGTACGTTACAAGAAACGAAGGGCGAAGGTTCAGCTGAGCTCTCTTTCAACTTAACCCTAGATTTGTTTTAATAAATATAAAAATTTTGTCTACAACTGATTTATAAAGTAAAAAAAATAACGAAATAAACGAGTTTTAATGCTTTGCATTTTTAATGAACGTATAACAAAAGCGAACTTGTTTAGTTGGTTGCCATGTACAAAATTAGAATCTAGTGTCTCTCATGAGCTGTATTAAATTCTTTTTGAAACATCTCAAAAGCCTTCGCAAAGGTGCATATTAAACAAATTGCCCTATAATTGTATAACAAGGTCAGGGTCACCTTCTTTGAGGATTTGTCTAACTCTGGCAATTTTCCATCTATTTGGAAAGGTATTCGGTTTTAGTGAAAAATTGAATATGATACAAAGAGGACTTGCAAACGCTTCGGCAGTCAGTGATAATGAAACTAGGAATATTGTTTCGGCCTTGAGTTAGTTTGGGTTTTAACTTTTTTAACGACTTTAGCACATCCTCTCTAGTTAGATGGTTCACAATAACATCAGGACTATTAATGTATTCCTTAGCAGACATACTAGCAACATTTGAGGAAGTGTTGTATACGCTCATAAAGAACTTGGCAAAAGCATTTTCTATATCATTTGGGCTCGTAAACTGCCGAGTTTTTACTCGTATTTTTGTTTTTGATTTTGACTTGATTAATATCTCATTTCTATTTCTTCCTTGTTTTGCTATAAGTTGAATGCCCCTTGGAAAAAGTATTAATTTAGTTGACCATCAACTTGACCAGACTAGAGCAACAATTTATATATAACCTAGCTAACTTTTGTTGTTTGTTAACTATTTTACGTATTTGTTAAATCATTTGCTTGCATAAATTTATGTTGCGTCTATTTGTCTTCTTCTTATTAAAATTGATCTTGAAAATGTACTACAATTAAACAATAAATAAAAGCGAAAATATTTGTTTAAAACAAATACACTCACGTAGTGTTGAAGGTAATCAAGTTATCAAATGCACCAGCCGCGATGTGATATAAAGATATAAATTAAACACCAGACGCCACTGTTTTATATTTTAACCTTCAACTTTTAGATAATATCGAATATAATAGCAACTAAATTAGATATATCTAAATCGGTTAATAAGTACACCTATAACTTAGTGCTGCTTTTATAGAAACATACAATATGGCAAACTGGAAACGGCCAGATTCAATTCCCTTTCCGAAAGTGTGGGCACGCTTTGAAGGTAGGAAAGAAGTAAACGGTTTAAAGAACAAATATTGGATTCAAGACCTCACAGAGGACTATTATGACGAAGTACTTTTTCATATGTCAACAGGTTTCGTAAAAGAGACACCTATATATAAATATTCAAGTAAGTATACATAGTTCAAATGTGCTTTTAGGGGACGGAATATTTTTAGTCGCAAACTCTTCTATAAAATCCTTATTTTACTATAAGAAACGTAACGACTGACGCGAGAGCTCCATTAAGTAGGATCACGGATCAGTGTTTCGGCTGGTGTTTGTTGCAATTGAAGCATTAGCATTTTGATGGTAATATGCAATAATTACACTTAACGCGCCAGGCTTGTAACTTGTAATTCAGCGCTCGGCGGGGCACATAGCCCGGAGAGTAGCTATTGGTTGCAGTCTGGTTACGTTCCTTATAGTAAAATAAGGATTTTATAGAGGAGTTTGCGACTAAAAATATTATGTTTTAAGTAAGTATACAGTTTAAAATCGTGAACGAGTAAAAGTTGCAATCGAGCGTTACCGGCTATGTCTTTATTAAGATTCGACAGAGTCCAATTACAACTGTATTTTATCAAAATGCATTTGATCAACCATTAACATCGGCAGAATCGAACAGACTATTTTTTATAATATGCTGAATGCACAACACTTATTCTTTCCTATTATTTGGGTTTTCTACCACATGTACTATTATCCTCTTCAAAACAAATCACCGAATCTACAAAATAATAGAATTATTGAAAAAAAACCTCTGCGCCCGTGACGTTTACGCCAAAGGAAAAGTCAGATGTTATGTTTTGCAAATAATATAAATCGGAATAAACACAAAAATAATGTATTTTGCTGACGTTTCGGAAAGTAATCTCTTTCCGTTTTCAAAGCTATTTTTTTGAAGAACTCTTATTTTGCTGTGTATGTCAAATACACAGCTTTAAGATTCTGTTTATGTTATTTCCATAGATACTTACTACTTACACAGAACATAGAACTGATGATATTTTTTTAGATAATGTTGAGTTTGTTAAGTTCTTCTTTTAACATTGGTAGCCAGGTTGTACAAATATCTACAGAACAATTCGATACGCACTTATCTTCATTTAATAAGATTATTGCTGATTCTTTAATTTTTCTTTTTTTGGTATCTGTTTCTTTTGTTAAAATTTTTTGCCGAGTCCCAGTTTATTCTATGTCCGTTTTCCCAAGCATGTTCACAAATCTTTGATTTCTGAATTTCATTCTTTCTAATGTAATTCTTGTGCTCATCCAACCTCACACTGAAAGGTCTGGATGACTCACCCACATAACATTTATCACATTCGCACGGGATATTGTAAATACAATTTTTTGAATTCTGCTCCCTGTTTATCGGTTTCGTTTTTGTTAAAATAGATCTTATTGCATTTACAGACTACAAAAAGCGCTGTTACTACATTGATGACTCTACAAACTTGAAATTTGGAGAATAAATACACAAATTTTGATTCATTTAATTTATTATTCTGGAAATTAAATATCACGTAGGCCAGTGTATGACGCTATTATATATGTAGGACTAAACCCGATACAATATCCCTGCATTAGAATAATGCACATTTACCGTCGAATGTTTGCATTCATGTATATTATATCGCCAAATAATCTAGAAAGAGGAACCTGGTGCAGACGTGGTCATAGTAGGAGTTGCGATAGATGGTGTTATGCTGCCAGTTGCATTAATGCGTTATGCAGCAAACTGAGGATAAGTAGAATAATCATCACTGAATAAGCAATTTTATAGCAGAAGGAAATTTTATAGAAATATAAAATATTAGGAATTATAATATTCCAACCTATCTGGAAATGCCTTATATAAATAAGGACTCAACAAATTAAACCAAAACAGCTATTCCCCCTTACAAGCGTTGAATTATATGGCAAAATTTGCGTATTTTGTCTAAACACAGTTAGCACTAAAAAAATACAATAAATAAATAATAAAAACATACAATGACAGCGTACATATATATAGACAGCGAGAGGCCTCCTGTATCTCAGGATGTCACTAACTGCAGACCGGTTTCGACCTATTTTTGGATCTCGTCAGTTTAGTGCAAGTTATACCTTCAATACTGGAGTTCACATCTCATAGACACTGTTAAGTTCCACCGCAGTAGAGCGTAACTGGCTCCATCTCTCAGTAGAGATGTTTTGATTTAATTTGTTGAGTCCTTATTTATATAAGGCATTTGCAGATAGGTTGAAATATTATAATTCCTATATTTTATATTTTTATAAAACTTCCTTCTGCTATAAAATTTCTTATTCAGAGATGACTATCAATTTTATTTTCGATTTGGATTGTTTCGAGACTACTGAGAGATGGCGCTAGTTAGGGTCTACTGCGGTGGAACTTAACAGTGTCTATGAGATGTGAACTCCAGTATTGAAGGTATAACATGCACTAAACTGACGAGCCCCAAAAATAGGTCGAAACCGGTCTGCAATTAGTGACATCCTGAGATAAAACATGCCTCTCGCATCTTCCTCGTAGGATTTCGAACATTTCCAAGTCATTGTATTTTTTTAGTGCTAACTGTGTTTAGACAAAATACGCAAATTTTACCATATAATTCAGCGCTCGTAAGGGCACAGTAGAGAATAGACCAGTAGTTTCACTCCTCGGCGGCCCCTTTGATGTTTGTTGTACTCGATTTAATTTTTTTATTCCACTGCGCATCCACTATTTCCATCCCACGCGCATTTGCATGTATATTACTGGAGTAAATAATAAACATCAACCCAATAACATCACTGCTGACCACTGCGCATCAGATAATTTAAGCCCAGGAGCATGCTTGCGCACTGAAAATCTTATCCCACTGTTCCGGCCAAGTGAGAGTACTGGTCTATTCACTACTGTGGTAAGGGGGAATAGCTGTTTTGGTTTAATTTATTGTGTCCTTATTTATATAAAGCATTTGCAGATAGGTTGGAATATTATAATTCCTATATTTTACATTTTTATAACTAGAATAATATATCGGCCACAAAACGTCTCAGAAGATTGTGATTAAGAAGATAATTTAATGAAGGAGAAACTGTAACACACCAAAGTAAAGAATACTCAACATAATTTTAAATTTTGTTCCCACAAGGAATGATTAAATTTGTTTAAAAATATTTTAACTAATTCAAAATTTTCCTATTGATAAATAAAAATAAAAGTAATGAATTGAAATAAAATTCATCCTAAGTAAGTAAAATGATAATAAATTTAATAGCTTTCTTTATAAATGAAAAATACGATTTTTCTGCTTTTAGTTATCTTTTACGGAGGTTATAGTCTAGTATACTTTCACTTGGCGTGTGTATGTATGAGTTAATATTTCCGTACGATTTCATTTTCTATATTCTTTCCTATTATTTGGGTTTTCTACCACATGTACTATTATCCTCTTCAAAACAAATCACCGGATCTACAAAATAATAGAATTATTGGAAAAAAGAGCCTCTGCGCCCGTGACGTTTACGCCAAAGGAAAAGTCAGAGGTTATGTTTTGCAAATAATATAAATCGGAATAAACACAAAAATAATGTATTTTGCTGACGTTTCGGAAAGTAATCTCTTTCCGTTTTCAAAGCTATTTTTTGAAGAACTCTTATTTTGCTGTGTATGTCAAATACACAGCTTTAAGATTCTCTACGTGGACAATATTTCTGGATCTTTGTGTACAAGAGAAAATGAAATCGTACGGAAATATTAACTCATACATACACACGCCAAGTTAAAGTATACTAGACTTTATTGTTTATGTTAATAAAATCTTATCGTAGTAAATTGTATTTCAATCTGAGTTGATCGTCAGAAAATATTAGTATTCTCGAAATATATTTATTCGATACAGCATATTATACAACTTTGCTTTCATTTTCTTATATGGTGAAAGCAAAGTTTACTTTTTATTGATTGAAAAATATGATATTCCAGTTTTTGATCGCCATAATTAAATTCATATTTACGAATACGCATGCAGTAAAATAAATTTTACGATCCTCACTTCGTTGCATTTTAAAATTATCGATCGACGTTATTTGGCTTTCTAAGCACAAATATAACCCCAATTTTATGATTGTACTATAAAACAAAAATTAGAGTTCAGACATTAAATTACTAATATCGTATTAATTATATTTCGTTTTTTTTTTTTTTTTTTGATAATCTAATAGTAAATACATCGGCGAAACCTTTCAATATTATGCGGGGGCTCACCATTTTATATGGGGTGGATCGCACAGTTTGAAAGGGAGTGGTATTAAAAAAAAATATTAATAAAACTTTGAAGAAAAGTTCAGTTCTATCTAACTTTTCATATAAATTGATAATTGATTTATAACGACTAGACAATTGCGATTTTAGGTTAAAAGATTAAGTATCCCAAAAGGTTATCGTCGACTAACTCATAAAGTCTCATATCAAACATAACAGGGGAAAAGGAAATGGTGCAAGCTGATTAAGAATTCTATTTTTTTTTTTAATTTTATTTCTTTAATTTTTTTATTATCGCCTTGTTTAGATTGCCGTCTTGGAGGAGTTTAGCATTAGCTATTCCATCACTCATCTAGGACACATACACAATCAATAATTACACAACGACCATTACCTACGAGATTGCCATCTGCCATAGTTGAGACTCGAACTCAGGAGTGGTACAGTGAAGAGCCGTGTTGTCCCTCGTACAACCCCGTCTAATCCAACTCGGTAACATATGAAAAATAAGCAACTAAACATTCATGGCCTAACCAGGATTTGAACCCGGGACTTCTTGATCTCAAGCCTCAATTCAATTCAATTCAATTCAATTCAAAAAGTATTTATTATAAAATAATGGTACAGTTAGTTGCCTCACCAGACCCTGCTCCGGAACCGGTTGTGCAACTACCGTGTTGATGAGGTGGCGGATTGCAGGATCGGGCAGAACAAGCCTGGGCCGGCGAAAAACAACAATAAGAACGAACTATCCTAAAGCCCTTTTAAGAAACAAATAAAAATAGGTAATAAAATTAGCAAATGCTTGAAAACAAGCTCAACAAAACTTATAAAATACACAACCTTTTAAGAACCCTTTTGCACAAACACTATTAAATTTTGTATCTGGACGTAGGCACCACAACTCGAAGAAGGTGCCTTCCACGAGATACTCTAGCAGGGCTGGCCTTAATAATTTTGATTCCAAAAATGTTTCAATTTTTAAAGGTTAATGGTGTGAAATTAATTTAGAAACAAAATGTACAAAAAGAAGCGAAGAAAAATATACGCGACAAAAATACACAGACAGAAAGAAAGAGGGGACAGGAAAGATTTAAAGATAGTAATAGGTATGAAATACTAGCAAAAGGTGGATAGGATTAGAGAATGGTATAGTTGTTGAAACGTCTGGTACGGTAAGGGGTGCTTAATCCGAAATGGGGCATTATTCTGTCTATAGGTTTATTAGTTTAGGATATATAGAAATTTATAAATCGAGTTCAAAAGTTTATAAGCAAAATGTTTAACTTAAGTGTTAAATATATAACTAAATTATTAATTCAAATCATTTTCTTTGTTTCTGTACCATAAGAAAGAAATTTTGAATGTATAAACAGTGTACCTTTTCACATTTTTTAATGAACATGTCATTATTTTGTTACTAATTAGTCAGTAATACAGAAAACATCAAATTCTGACTGTTTTTTGTTAATCCATTAAGGTATTCTAAAATACCCGCATTATCTCTTAGATAATCATTGTACATGTATAAATCTTTAAAAAATGTCTATGAACTCCTTAAGCTACGACTTCTGAATATGGCGTTTAAATATACTAGGGTTTATAATTTTTCGTCAGTATCTTAAAACCTAAGTAAGCTCAAAATGTAACAACAATGAACACTGCAACTGCACTACAGACATTGCTAAAGTGTCAAAAATAAAATATTTAGGTATTATTATTGATCAGCAATTGAAATGGAAAGATCACATTGAGTATTTGGTTCCAAGAATTAGAGAAAACTATTTTTTAGATTCTATAATCTAAGAGATATTTTTTTAAAAGACACACTACACTGACTCTCGTGTATGATTACTTAGCTGGATCAATTCTTCAATATGGTATATCTATATGGGGAGGGATTTACGATACACAGTTAAAAATCACCCAATAGTGTTAACATTACACTGATAACACCATTCAGGGAAATTTTCAATCACTATGACAACAAAATTATTTAACTTTGACAACTTCATAATAACTTCCAAATAAATTTCAAAATGTTACGTTTTGGCAATGCCAATTCTCAATCTATAAACGCGCTAATCAAAGAAAAAATTCCAATAAATACCACATAAGGTCACAAATGCACATGGGGAATATTTATGGAGTTTTTTTCAGTTTTTTTCCAAAAAAATTTCTGACCGAATATCCCTCTGACATTGACAAATGCCTCATAATTTTATGACAAATCAAGCACGTCTTCGGCGTCGTGCTATTACCAAGCAACGTGCTTTCGATTGTTATAAAAATTATCTCGTACATTATCAATGTCCTAGGGATATTATAGCTGATAATTTTTTGACGAAATAGAAATACAATAAACCGTAAATTTCTAGTCACATGTCAAAGTTCATCCAATTATTCAAGGATTACATTGAAAACATCCCATGGGAGATTATCACTTATGTCATTATGTTCCTATGCAACGAAAAATTTTTGACAGTTTACTTAAAATGTCACATTCACGATTTGACATATTATTAGAATTTCAAAAAATTATCTCACCGAATTTACCACGTGCACTGATAATTCCTTATAATTTTTTCTAATAGTGACTCTCAAGTTTGTTGCTTTAAGCAATTACCCTTCACCTACGGCGTCGGGTAATTACTAAGGAACAAGTTTTCGGTTTATTATGAGAAAAAATTATCGCTTGATTATCAGTGCCCTTTGTAAATTACAGCTGAATATCTCCTTGACGTACCTAACTGTTTGAATGAAACCTGCCAAAAGTTCATTAATTTTTTATGGACCTAAACTCTATAAGTTGATCCTTTTAAGTACTAACTAATCCAAACATATTTGAAGTAATGTTGAATCAACTGCACTGGTGACCTATGCATTACACTATTTCCACTATCCCACTTCAACCGTTTCCCTGGAATTATTCTTTGTTTTGCAGTTATTTCTCTCCACGCTAAAACACCAACACATGTATAATATATGACACGTTTAATGTAAAATTAATTGTATTGATTTAAGTCTTTGTAAATGATCCTCTATCCCTTACATATTGTATTTCCCAAGTTTTGTTGACATCGACAAACACTAGTTTTTCACTCAACTGTCGATTAATGGAACTTTGTAATGAAGCAAACATTTTATGTAATTTCTCAAACATGTTATTCTTAATGCTTAATAAAATTCTCTAAAATAATGGGTTCTAACAAAAATACCTCGTACACTCGATAGTACCGCTTGCCGAAGTCTCAAAAATGAGGCTCCGAAGCCCACTTCTATCGTCATATTGGATGCACTATTGTGATTATTTTAATTTTGACTTCAAATTCCCATACAGTGACCTCGAAAACATAATTATTATAATATATTTTTAAAATAAATTAGGCATATGTTTTCAAATGTTAGAAAGGAAATAAAAGTAAATATATTTACGACAGAAATTGGCCATAAAAATATCATTACATATGACATTCTTCTAAAGTGTTGCAACTTATTCACCTCTACGAATGGTACTATAATTTTTCTATGATTTAACTATTCCATAAAACTACAATTTTTTTATTTTTTTTAGAATTTACTGCAGATCCTCAATCCGTGCAAGATTATATTGAAGCATGGAGAAGAATGATAGACCAAAAGTTAACTTTAATTTGTTTGTCAAGAAATGAAAGCGGCAATACGCTTTTTGTGGGGTGTAATATTTTGGGAACAAGGCATAAGCATGAACACCGTGATATAAATAAAGTAAGTCAGCATAAAAAATAACTATTTATTCAGTGGCAGTGTTCTGGATGCAATGTTAGTTGCTAATACGCTAGAACCTGTCTCCTGTGATCCAAAACTCACACACTCGCAGGGTGTGTTTCTGCTGACTCATTGCATTGTCTGTTTTCTAGATATCCATGTATGGTCGGGGTGTATATTTACTAGGCAGTCAAAAAACTCGACAGAACTTTACGAACTCATTAAAATATCATTACCCTCTGTACTATGTCGCTTGCAAATTGAATCACTTTATAGGTTTTTTTTAAAATATACGTCGGCTTGTTTTATGACACCTTGCCGAAAGGTTCACCGGCGTTGCTAATTAGCTCGTAAAGTTTTTGTTGCGTTTTTTGACTGCACAGTAAATATACAACCGATAATACATCATGATATTATATAGATATCCATTCAGGGCGCAACATTTTGTTATGGTCTGTCTACACTATACCATTTAAAATTTAAAGCCACCGGAACCCCCTTGAGCGTCTGCTCAAGGTCCCAGGTGTAGATCGTATATCCCAGAAATGTTCAATTTTGTGTTACTCACGAGAAAGTGTTAAACATATTTTTTTCTTCAAACGTCAAAAGAATATGGTTTTTATGACAAGGTTTTTTATCATTTATTTAACGTCGGTCTTTTTCCGCTACCAAGGCCAATCACCGACGTCATTGGATAAGCTCATCGGTGTCTGCATAGGCACTGGGACCTCTAACCTGGAAAGGACCTCGCACATTTCTTATGGGAAATGGCCCTGGTGAAACTCGCTGAAATCGACACATGTTATCCCTCTTGAGCTCCTGATCAAAAGTCCTCATGGCCACAAGGTCGAAAAATGTAGTTTTCCAGATATGGGGGGGATCGACTTTTCAGGATTTTTTCAATAATAGTATGGAGTCATGGTCCTTTCAATGCGGCTTCGCTAGTGTTCTACGCAGGTTTATCGGGTCGTTGATTTCAATTCTGATGTCAAAAATAGCATTTGACAGTTGATATCTGTCAGTGGCACTGTCAACTCGCCTTATTTTCCGGAAAAGGTTTATCACAATATATACAAGGGGTCTTTTGGGTTGGGTTGTTGGATTTAACTTAATTTTAAATCTAACAATTTAGCACATAAAACAAATACCACTTTCTAAACATAACCTGTAACCCACCTGTAGCCACACCTGGGAAGTTGTAAGTATATATCGACACCTTTTACTATCACTAGGTGGGAAATTTGATACCTTTCCAATTTTTACATGTTATTTCATTTTGTCTCAATTTTAACAATAGTAATAGTCTGTACTCCTGTATCGCCTCCCCTCTGTGAAGGAAAAAGTATAGGCACCAAAGTAAATAAATATATATATATATATATATATATATATATATATATATATATATATATATATTACATATGATTTGCAGGAAACAACTACTCAGCGGGCAAATACCCCGACCTGCATTGAATTATACCTTACAAATCATGAATGGTAGCCACCCACCGGTACACCATTTACATATAATATATCTCTTGTAATACCCGCTCTGTGATGCTCCAATAAACTTTAATATATTGAACATTCTTTTGTATTTGCTCTAGGCCTTAACGCTAGTCGTACGATCGTGAGCAAAAAAAATAGGACAAGTCTTATAACGGTATTTTGCTAAAATCTAGTTGTGTACATCTAACTTTAATTTTTGTGACATTGTCAGTTAGTTGTCATAATTTATTGCAAGTGTGCAAAAAAACTAATATGCCTTATATAAGCGATTTAGTTAAACCTGGAGTTATTGCTAAAGCAGAAAATGGATAGTCAATGAGACAAATTGCACTGCGTTATAGTATTGACAAAAATTCGGCCTGTAACATTTTAAGAAAGTGGAGAATGAACGGTACGATTAGTAGAAATCTTGGATCAGGGTGACGAAGGATATCAACAAGATTTGCAATTGGTAAATACTTTAGTAGAAAATCTATTTTACTCAGTTATTCAGGCTGCTGAAGAAACGAATTTTTCTGAATCGAGTAGTACTGGTCGCCGGCGAGTAAGAGAATCGGAGCTACGCTGTCATGCAGCAGCACAGAAATACTTACTTAAAGCTGAACATAAAGAAGCTGGAGTAGGATTTGCGCTTGAATTTTTATCGTATGATGTAAATTTTTGGAACAATGTAATCTTTACAGACGAAAAAACTTTCCAGTCAATATACAGCGATCGTATTCGTGTTTACCGCCCACCGAATACTCGATTCGATGAGAAATATATATCTCACAATGATAAAAGTGGTAGATTTTCCATCAATATGTGGGCTTGGATATAGACACGCGGTCCTGGTGTTTTGTGGCATATTGAGGAACGATTTAATAGTGAAACGTATATTAGGATTTTAGACAATATTATGCTCCCTTCTGTGTCACAATTATTTCCTAATAATTTCCATATTTCAACAAGACAATTATTCCGTTCATACTGCTCATACCGTAATTAACTGGTTTCAAGATATCAACATCAATGTTCTTAACTGGCCCAGTATTAGTCCAGATCTTAACCCTATGGAAGAAGTATGGGGACTACTCGTAAGAAGTATCCAAAAACGAAATGTGAGACCACGGAATACCGAAGAATTACTGGAAATAGTAAATAATGCATGGGAAAATATTATTACTAATGATTATCGTATAAGGTTATTTAACTGTGTGCCAAAGAGACTTATAGAAGTTATAAATAGAAATGGTGCAATAACGAAATATTAATAGTTAGTTTCTTGTTAAGTAGGATATCCTTTGTCCTTGATCCAGTATTTTTACTAATCGTATCGTTCATTCTCCACTTTCTTAAAATGTTACACACCAAATTTTTGTTAATTTATAACGCAGTGCAATTTGACTCATTAACCATCCATCATTTATTATAGCAATAACTACAGCATTAAAATAAAAAATAAATTAAAAGTGATATCTGTTTTATTTCGGCTACTCAGTACATGTTCAAATAGAGATTTACATTAGAAAAAAAAAGTTGTCCTATTTTTTTCTGCTCACGACGGTACCTAGACCCTAAGGTCCTTCAGAGCTAGCTGCACGCTCTACTTTGGGGCACATACGTGTGGTAGTTTTTAGTATTCTCCCCCTTTATGCTTTTTACCCCAAGTCAATGCCCCTCAGGCAGACATCAGCCTATCACCTATTCAACTACCGAAGTGCTGGTAGCATACTGATCTATTATAGATCAAGATCTAGCGATTTGTGCCAATCATCCATATAGTCGGTAGGTAAGGTTTAATTTTGATCAAGTTAATATTTAAAATAATAATTACTTAAGCTTTTTGGGAAACTCGACGGAAGTTGTAATTGATCGATATTTTTGTGTTCATCTGTAACCAATTTATGTAAATTTGCTTTTTAAAGATTCCAAATATCAGTTAGAAGATTGCAATCCCGAGGCCTCAAAATTACAAGACAATTTAATACCATAACAATTTTTCATTTCGCTGTCTTATTTCCTTCCATTAGAAATGCTTTTTAATTAAATTTTCTTATAAATCCACGTCAGGAAGTATTGCTAAGTTATTTATATTATCATTTATTCACCATCTGATATTCTTGTTAAGTAGAACCAATTTGTCTAGCTCTGAATATTTTAGTTTACTTAAATATGTACCTATTTAAATTACTTAAGAAGTACAAAAGTTCTGGTATTTCAGATTTATAAAGGCAAAGTATCAAGAGTTACAGGTGGAGCTTTATTTTATGCGTACAATCTAAAAGACGTATTTACTGAATTAAATATCAATATGTATATGTCCGCATTTGGTTTATATGTGCTACCAGAATTTAGAGGAGATGCAGTTGGATATGAAATTCTAAAAGCCAGGTAATTACAATAATAAAACAATATTTAACACTACAACGAAAATATGTTTTGGCTTTATATAGATTATGTCCAAGAGAGTCTGACAACCAATTCATATTTTTCAATTCGTATTAATTTGTAAACTAAAGAGTAGATTACTGCTGTCTCTGTAGCTTATTCAACTAAAATAATAACTTAATAACTAAATGAAAATATCTTCCTGCCTATGTTCAGTCATTTGGGTTTTGACATTGAAAAAATGATGTAAATCTAAAAATCCGTACAAATGTTCAAAGTTGTAATTACTTTAATAGAATTATGTATTAAATGTTGTATTTCGACTCATATATTCATATTCTAATAGAAATGTATTTTAGCTGCGTATTTCGTGCTTAGAAATGAGCTCTCAAAGGAGTTATATGCAATAAATCAGATCAGGTCTTTGGTAGTTCACTTAGACTACATCGAAACTGGAGTGTCCTGGAACCCACAATAGAGTTATTTTGTTGTGGTCTGCCAGGGCTCTTAGTTCTTCTCGGCACCAGTTTAGATGTTACTTTCGAGTTTAATTGTGCCCTTAGAGACGCCCGACTGCCTGTTGATTTGCTGATCCCCTATTTCTATAGGCCCTCAGATTATTTTTCTCGTGCACAATGCAATATTGCATATATCTCTCTGCCTGAGAGACAGAAGTATATTATCCAAGTGATATGCTAAACTATGAGTTTCTCATATCACTATATATGCCAGTTCCAGCGCCTTGTTCAGTCCTTGACCCGTCTGTAAACCAGGTAGGTTCCCCGCCCTTTGCTGCAGCCGTCCTCTGTCCATTCACTTCGATCCACAATTTTTACTTCAAAGTTTCTGTTGAAAGTGTGGTTAGGAAGCATCTGATCCGTTCTCATATCCGATATGCTAACCTCTACTCGGTTACTGATTGGGTTATGCCCCAATCCCGCATAAATGCTACCTTGCTCTTTTTTCAGTCTGAATTATCCCATCCTTGCCTCCCCCATTACCACAACGTAAAGAGGAGAGAGGTCCAGCAGGACCTCTATTGCTGCTGTTAGTGTTGTTTTCATAGTTTCCGCTGTCCCTAAACAAACAAGTCTTTGTACCTTGCTTAGTTCTGCAACAGCGGTGCGCTGTAGCATCATTGTCTTGCATACCAAAGACGAATCTGTGATCATGGATCTGACCATCATGACGTACATCCAGTGCTTTTTCGGTTCTTTGGAACTGTTGGTTCCTAGTAAATCTGGAATCTAGTATTACTTCTAGATATTTTACCTCTTTATACAGTGTATTTGTTTACGTTTGGTCATTAGTGGTCCATGCCCCACTAGTTTTTCTTCTGGTGAATGCTCTTACTGTCGAATTGGAAGAACTGATATTTAGTCTCTCCTCATATGTCCATTTTGTTACAACTTTTAAAGCCGCTGCATACGCTACTTTATTGTGTTGTTCAATTTTTACTGAGCTAGTATGACTAGGTCATCTGCGCAGTTCAGGATTTTGTGTTCATACCTGTCTAGTAATCTTAATAGCTCGTCCTTGACTAGGTTCTACAGAAGAGCGATAGAGAACCTACCTGTGGACATCTCCGTTCAACCCGAGCCACCAGTATCTCCCCTATTACGAACGTATATACGAATCTATCCTTAAGCATACAGTCGATAAGAAGAGATATTCGCCGTTTATGACAATTGGATAAGGTGAAAAGTTTGAGTCATCTACAGAACAACTGAACACCTTACTTACCTACCTACCTCCATATCTACCTGAATGTCCGCCAGGAAGAGTGGGCTAAGAGCCAAATTTCGCATCCACTGATTTTCTTGGAAGTCTATGTTCGACAGTTACATCCGACAAGGAAAATTTTCAAAATACATCTTTGTTAATCTCAGTTTTGAGAACTGAACTGAGTAAGTGATGGAAGATGTCTTTAAATTTTTAAATTTACCCTTATCTAATAATTCTCCATTACGGTGCAGTTGAACTGTAAATATTTCCAAAAAAATATTTTGAAATGAAATATTAGTTTTAGTGAAGGCGATTAAATTTGGGATGGGAGTCTGTAATGGAAAAAGTCACTCTTTGACACAATTTTCTTTCTTGCGTTTTACATAACTGGTCAAAAGTTGGTAGATGCATGGAAAAAAGCTCATATTTTTTAGCAGCTTGGTCAATACCTGCAAAACTATTTTACAGACAGACATTCTTATTTTAAATATTTCTTTTCACCTGTTGGCTTTCGCTATCTGCTATAGTTTGACAGAAGAAAATAATTTGGTTTGCTGCACTATAGCTTTCGAGAGCTTTTCGTCGAGTAGTGTGTTCTAATGTAATCTTCAAATTTTATATTGATTTGCGAAAATGTTCCCACTCACTCCACTCCAAGCCCAGCGTAGAGTTGTCTCCTTAAACAGGAGATCATAAAAGTTGAAGCAGGTTCTTAGACGTTCATTGAAAAATCAGATCTATTAGGACTAACGATCATCAAATCTATTCTTAGATGGACATATAAATATTGTTCTGATAATCTGTATACCTCAGAATGTGCTGATAAGATTCCAACAGATAAACAAAGCATACGATGTTGGTGGTTGATAGCATTTCGCTTCTTTCAGAGTCAGTTTGAAAAATATCAGTTTATTTGGATATTAATAAAATTATTGTCGAAACATTATCATTCTAGGAAAAGGTAAACATTCCGCTCCACTTTCAATCTATGAATCTGTAGAAAATTACCATCGATGATGTAGATTATGTATTCAAATTCCACATTAAAACATAAAGGTCCATTTGTTAGTGGAGAAATATGCGTGAATTCGGCAACGTGCTTAGTCCTCGACCAATGGTTATCATACACCATATACATCATACATCATATCATCACTACATACGCGTTCTTCTCTTTCATTAACGAAGCTTAATGTAGTAATAGTTTCCGTAAATACATTACCAGTCAATTAGAGTGAAGCGGCGTGCTGAGTGGTCTAAGACATTTCACAAAAATATTACTTCGGTGTTTAGAAGATAATTTTCGTACATTTAAAATCTAAAGCGAATGTTTTTCATGTTAAATATTGGACCTTGAATGTATGAGAATTATCTGCTAAATATCCAAAATTTGTCAATAATTATGAAAGAAAAAATTAAAGACGTTACTCAAATATTATATTTTCTATATGCTTTTAGGAGAGAAATTGGTTTAGCTATGAAATTGGAGGTCTCAGTTACTGCATTTACTTCAGTTGGTGGTCAAGCGCTTGCGAAAAAAGCTGGTTTCAAAGATATAATAGAAATCCCAATAGAGGATTTTGAAAAAGCTAATCCTATATTTAAGTTTCCTGGAATAGAAAATAGCGATACCAAAACGATAAAAGTAATGTTTATAAAATATAAATAGTAGAAGTGTAGATCTTATAGTTTTAGTGATATGAATTATATGAGGTTAGTGCATGATAACTTTTCAATTGTAAAATCTTAAATTCACTAAAAATTAAGAAATGATTACCTACTCAAAAAAAATTAATGTCATTTCAATTCATCGAAATCCAATCCAACAGATTAATTAAACATTATAAAATACCTCCTCCCCAAACCTGAACTGCATTCAACACGCGATACGTGATGGGCGATGCAGGGCCGGGAAAGGCTGGTTCAGAAAAAAAAATAAAACTTAACCTACACACCTTTTGTCTAAAAGCAAATTAAAATAGGTAATAACATTCATCAATACCAACAATGGCAACAAATTAAAATAGGTAATAACATTCATTAATGCCAACAATGGCTAAAAACAATTAAAACACTCTAGAGACTAATCGCACGAAACACTAATAAAATTTGGCTGCTGGTGGGGTACTTTAATCCAAATGAGAACTCGTTACGGGAGTTCCAACAGCGGGCTGCGTTGAAGATGCCTAATCTTTTGTTTTCTAATGTTGGGCTTAAATGATTTTGTGGGATTTCAGACGAAGAATTTAGAACGGGCGAATAAACACACAGAAAACCACCAATACAAAAAGAAACAAACAGGGAAGAAAGGAGACAGAAAAGACGCAAAGTATTAACAGGTATGAAATATCAAGATAGGTGGATAGAGTAAGAGGAAGTTATAGTAGTTGAAAGTGTGGCTATAGAGGTTGCCGGAAAACGGGCAGCATCTGGTAAGGTAATATGTGCTTGATCCGAAATGGTGCATTATACTGTCTAATTTGTGTTATGTTTCGGTTTAGCGGACTTTGAAAGAGTACAATTTTTGAAATATCTCTCGGATATAGTCCGCTGCAGGAGTTATGTCATGGAAGCGTGAATAGAGGTCTCTGAGGGAGCTCTATCTATCAGAATTGGAGATAAGGCCCATAAATTTGTGTACTAGGACTTTCAGTTTTTTCATTATTTTGGCAGATGTGCTGCACCACACCAGCGGTTTGATAGCCTGCTTGATCACCATGGTATACAACAGTTTATTATTTTGTCTGTCAAGTCATTGAAATATGAACTTTCCATTTTGGATACGAAGTTATATTTATTTAATGAAAATGTATTGATTATTTTCAGATATATGTTAATTTGATTAAAATCGCCAAGTCTTAAAATATTTTATTTATTTACAATATTACTATTATAATTAATTTTAATTTCTTGAAATTTTACGGAGCGACAATTGGAAATATTTACCAAATAGTGGGCTAATTTGCAAAGAAAATGTTAAGGAAATATGCTCTCGACAGATTTGACTAAAAAACTTTACTGTGAACTTGCTTTGATGGCCTGAACGTGTGGTAATAAAACAGATTCGTCCCTTTTACCGATTTTTTAAAGTCTATTTTGTCTCCACTATAATGGATATGTGAGACTAATGATTTTTTTATTATTAGAGATAAATGACAAACAGTAAGTATTGCTCTCAGTAATCCTGGATTATTACACGCAAATTACATATTTGCGTTTGTGTCTTCAGTTGGAGGCAGTTGTTTGATTTTTAATATTTGTGATTTGTTTTAAAAAGTAATTAGTTTCGAGATATTAATTATTTAAAGTTCGAGAAAATGCAAAAATAGCCATTTTCAACCCTGAAAAACAAAAAATGTTGATATTGCTAAAGTTCTTAAATATTCTTTATACACCCCTTAACAAAGTTCCAAAGCGTTTTAGGCTATTATGTTATTGCAACTCCTTATTTTTTAATTGATAATTAAGCGCGTGCATCATTGCGGTCAGCCGCGACTCATAGTGAAATAAAGAAAATACGATCGACAATAACGAAAGTACTCTGAGCATTTAACTAGAGACGTAGAAGCATTAGAAATAAAAATTCAAAATGCTGACACTAAAATACCGTCAAATGTTAAAACTTTTTTAGCAAATCCAAAAGATAAACTCGAGCTGGTTAAATTGTTATGCCAGACTATAATTACGTTTCATTAAACAATCAACAACAGTTGTTTATTTAAGGTGGTTTCCCTGAAATTGAAGAATGGTATAAGGTTGTGGGTGATACAATGTTTAATGTACCTGAATTACAGTGTAATCACTTAGAAGCTGACACACTAATTTTTTTCCACGCTACATACGATTATCAGATAATTATCCACACTGTAGATATTGACATTTTTATTTTAGGAATACATTTCTTGAATTTTTTTAAGTCTCATAGTTGTGACGGATTATTTGTTAGAATTCAGTCAAAATTAAGAACTTTGGCATGTCATCTCGCAGCTGAGTATTTTTCAGAAGAGATATGTAACATTTTGCTAGCTTTACATGCTTTTCCCGGCTGCGACTCAACAAGCAAAACCAGTACAAACAAAGAAAAAAGCATTAATCTATGTAGATAAAGAAATCGGCAGCTACTGGAAGCGGCTGGAACCTCCCCACCCCGTGGACCTTTGAAGCCGAAAAGAGCATTAAATTGTGTGCCAAAACGGCACTAAACGTAATCCGATCTCAACCAAAACATTTTCAGATCTTCTGGAGCACTAAAGAAACCCCAATGCAGAGTTTCATTCAAATCCGTTCAGTAGTTTCGGCGCTATCGTGCTAACACACACACACACACAGACATTTTTCAAAAACCACTTTTTTGGGTTCCTGGGACCTCAAAACGTAAAGATTTCATGTTATCTCAATTTTCGTTTTTGGATTAATTTTAGTAACCTCTCAAAATTTTATTGTGGTGAGGTTAAAATAGGTAAATACATTATCTATCTTCGGTACCTATGAATTTGTTAAGGAACAATTTAGAATATTAGAAAATATATATTTACAGTTATTCAGAAAAAACGGTGAAACAACAGGTGATGCACGAAGACCGGTATTTAATTATTCCTGGAGTATAGGCATTAATATGGCTAATATACCTTGTACCTCCGATGCACTTTTTTAATTCACTTTAACAGCTTCTGTTCAAACATATATTTGAAAGAATACCTTATATTCTTCCTATACCCCAATTGACTTTACGCAATGGGGATATTATAAGTCAGAAGAGAATATTATATTACCTAAATTTACGACAAAAATGCTTTACCAGGAAATGTAGTACTGCCATGTAACTGTAAAAAAAACGTTTAAAACTAAAGCATGCCACTGTAAAAAAATGGTTTAAATTGCATAGTTCTGTGTGGTTGTGATTTAGAAGTTTGCGAAAACAAATATATGACATCTGTAAAAGATGATTATTATTGAAATATATTAGTACTTATTGTCAGTTGATTATGTATTTTTCAAATAAAAATTATTATGAAATGTAAATGAATGTTCTTAATTTCAAAATCAAATTAAAAACAAATCCTGATGCCTTTTTAATTCGCTGCGGCTAAACCTAGGTTAAATGGCTAATTGAGGTTGTTATGGCGGTTCAGTAATTTTTGAGCTGGATTTGGTTTTTGCGATATTAAAAATGAGCGCCAGGATGGTACGTATACTCCGCTTGAGTGGAAAAGAGACGGAGCATAGGAGTCCTGGACAAGGGGTTGCAATAATATAATAGCCTAAAATGCTTTGGGACTTTGGTAAGGGGTGTTTAAAGAATATTTAAGGACTTTAGCTATATTATAATTTTTTATTTTTCATATTGTTTTACAGGGTTGAAAATGGCCATTTTTGCGTTTTTTCGATCTTTAAATAATTAATATCTCAAAAACTATCAACTTTAAAGAAAAGTTACAAAAGACCTTTTTTATTCAAAATCGCCCAAAAAAAAACTGAAAAAAAATTGTCCGGAGCAAAATAAATAATTTTTGCAATTTGTTTAAAAAAAATTGTTTAAATAATTTTTTACCCATTTTTAGACCTGGCAACATGCAGATTTGTTTTCAGGGCACCATGTTGCAGAATATTATTTAAAAAAACCGACTTAGAATATTTTCCCCAACGGGTGCGTAGATATTACCTGGAAAATAATACAGTGTTGAACAGACAAATGGAATAAATTCAGTATCTCAATTATTGTGCATATTTACGAATAATTCCGAAACACGTCGATTTTGGATTCTAAAATGACATCCTGCAACGTACAAATTTCATTCCCAAATTCAACCCCCTTCGAGTGGCAAATTTTTAAATGGGAACATTACGTCGATTTTTAAATGCATCTCTCAATTTGTTTATGTAAAAAAAACTTCTACAAATCATGACCTCAATTGAAGGAGCACATTTTTCCACATTACGTTAAATTATATGACATATTGCATGACGAAATTAGAAAAGAAATCATTTAACATTATTAGCTCACACACACGTACTTATGGTCGAACCCTGGAGTCAACTGTGGTCCTCCCTGTATTGTCTATTTTTAAATGTCCTGACAGGCCCCAGGACGGGAAGCGTGTATCCCTGTTGTATCCTTTTTTGTTGTCTTCCATTTATTTTCCCTTTTTTTTCTTCGTTTTTAGGTTAGAATTAGGTATATGATTTATTTTTGTCATACTGTTCGCTACCATTATCAGGATATTTAATAAATTAATTTAACGTTAATCTGACTACCAATTAGATATTTTTTGACTGGCAGTATGGTCTTCGACCGAAAGCCATTAAAAACGACTTACACCTTTTTTGTATTCACGCTTTTTTTATTTACTTAGCAACGCGGACCTGGCTGTAATACATTAGTATTTGCTGCTCACATTGTATTTAAAGTTCTGATAATGGAACGTTTAAATGAAAACATCGAATTGGAATTTTGATAATGATTGGCTATGGAGACAGGCCCCGAACTCAAACTCTGGTTAGTGAATTATTTAATGGTAAATATACTGATCGGCCTATTACACTATCAACTGTTATCAAAATAGAAAAGAAGTTCCGAGATTGTGATCATGTAAGAGACAATTTCACGAGAGTTCATCGCAGTTTTAGAAAATAAACAGTTCGCTGTTTTACTAACAATGGATACAATTCTCACATACTAGGTCGCAAAGTCGCAGCAGAGCAGTAAGTCGAGTACTTTTCGCTGATGAGGCCACCTTCTGATTAAATGGCGCTGTAAATAGGCAAAATTATCGATATTGGTCACATGAAAATCCAGTTTCCATAGAAAGTTATCGTGTGGGTTGGAATTGTTGGTACTGAAATTTCGAGTCCATTTTTTAATGAAGGTTAAATGGTGAGAAATATTTTAATCCCCTGTAGAAATGCAAAGACAGTTAAGAACGCAGTAAAAGACAACTCCCCCTGTTTTTAAGTGTAAGGAATATGATTGTGACAATGGTTTACACCCCAATTTAGCACAAACCACCCCTTTATGCAAAAAACTACCCCCTTTTCGGTTTTTCAGGTCTGGGCGTGCGAGGGTTTGTCGGATCGGGATTTTTTTGCTCAATTTCAATATATTGAGCAACTAATGACCACAATATAACGAATAACTTAACAGAAATTTTTAACACCAAAAACTAAACATCAAAAACATAAAATGGTTGGTTGTATTATGGGATTTTAAAAATCAACCAATAGAACAATTCTATTTAAATATGGCCACACTATTCAGTAAAAGGGTCAATAGATTTCAATAATTAACGATTAAATTATGTACAATCTTCTCTAGTATTTTGAATAAAGCTGAAAAAAACTGATTAGGCACAAATTTTCTAAGTATATATTTATCAGATGAATTGCATGATTTAAAATAACCGGAAGGCATAACTTAATCATAAATAAATTGTATCCATACTAGAAGCATTAAATCGTAAGCTGTTAAATAGCTTTCACAACGGTTTCAGATTCAAGAAATGCAAAGCTAAAACTCATCGCTAAATCTGTTATTGCTATAATGTAAGACTACGTCATCATAGTTATCATTATTGTCAAAAACAATTATAAACGCGTATAATTATTGATAGCAGTTGGATCTTGTGATGGGAGATGGGAGGAAGCTGGATAATATTGCTTTAATATGAAATTAGATTTATATTTTTTATTCATGTAGAACGTGAAATTAGATGTCGTGGATCTATCTCTATCTATCTCGGTTTCCCGATTTGACCCATCTTGTTTACTTTTTATTTACTTTATGGGCTACTTAATCCTAGAAGTGATCGATTAACATCGACCAGACAGTATTGCAGATTTAAAAAATCATTTTGACGCAATTCGGATAAACTTTCCCATTTAGGAATTGGTCTGACTAATATATCCTTGTACTGGCATTTAAAAATAATGATAAATATATATTGCTGCTATAAATTGCACTTCAAATCTGTGTGACAAATTTGATCAAAATCGCTAGAACCATTTTAGAAAAAATTAAACCTCACCCCCACAGCTTCCGACCCTGCATTTTCTAGATTGACGAGTCATGTCATCGCATGCTAGTACTAAGAGCGTACCCAAAGTGTTAAATTTAATCGATATCGTTAGAGCCGTTTTAGAAATTTTCGAAACCACACCCCTTACAACATCCCTTCCTGAATTATCTAGAAGTAGATGGTCATGCCATCTTGTACTAATACTAAGCAGTTAACCATGCACCAAATTTAATGATAATCGTTACAATTATTTTAGGGAAGAAAATTATTCAGTTCTTTTAATCCCATTCCCTACAATCTCCATCCTTGTATTTTGTAGGGCAATCGAGTCATGTCATCTCATACTAGTACTAAGGAAGTATTCATGTGTTAAATTTGATCAAAATCATTAGAATGGCTTTAGAGAAAAATCATTTTGCATATTTATATCGGTTTTTAGGGATTAACTTCCCCCTTATTTGAGCTAGGTTCGATTTTGCGAAGTGGGGCCGTCCTGAATACGCATACAGAATTTAGCCAAAATCGATCCAGTAGTTTGGGCTGTAGGAGCCACAACAGATGGCGGACGACAGAGTACAGACAGACATTTATTAAAACCATTTTTTTTTTGCTTCAGGGGACCTAAAAACGTGTAAATTCGTCAAAAACTCGATATTTTTTAAAAGATCACAATACTTTCTTATATGAGAAGTAAAAATTAAGACAAAATTGACAAAATTCTTAAGTCATATAAAATGTCATCCTTGAATTCGAATATCGTCTTGCTTATTGTCAAGAGACAACTGAAGATCACTTTGAACATTTAATTTAATTATAAAATAAATTGAAAATACTGTCAAATAAATTAGAAGAACATTATGTGAGATTCTGCGCTTAATTTTATGCAAAGGGATAAGATGGATATTACTTTATAAAATTGTTGTTTTTAAAGTTCTTAATATATTAAGAACTTTAAAAACAATAATAAATCAATTTCAACTTTTGTTCAAAACCAATAATTTAAAAAAGAAATATCTCCACTGAGTTTACAAGATATAACAAATTAATTTTTTCAGTAATTAATGTCCCAAAGAAAAAGTCATACTGCTGAATAAAGAATCGAAATCCCTTTCAAACGAAGAGATCGCACGACTCCAATCTTAATTTAAATTTTTTTTGGGGGGGTCATAATTCAGATGGGGTGGAGGTATTACTTTCATGGTAAAAAATGGCAATTTCAAATAAAAAAAAATCAGGGATGTAGGAGAAACTGTCAAATTACGAAATCATCTTTATAAAAACGACGCCGCCACCCTTAATATGCGACTTAATATACAATACCTCCATCTCGATTTGCCCTATCTTTCCGGTATAAATTATATATTCGAATCTATATTTTCGGTTAGCCAAATTTTGCTAAAGGCTGAAATACAAAAATTGTGATCTCTTACTAACTCGGAAAATTCTGCAAAGCATGAACAAATGGATCTTACACATGTGTAAATCTTTGTTGATTTCAAAACGGTGTGATCTTTAACTGAACACGAACACGGAAATACGCAATGACGTTACTCGGGAAGTACATGTGGTAGCACCTCGCTGCCTGCAAAAAATATTTGCTTTACCCTTTCATATTCAAAGGAGCCCAAAGCTACCGATATGAGGCCTTTTCATTCCCTTTTGCCATTAAACTATCGCCCTCTACCGGATGCTAAAGTTCTAAAAATATGCGATTAGAGAAAAATATTTAATTATTTTGGCGTTAACTGAAGTCACACTAGCAATGAGAAAAATAAGAATACATGCACTACAAGTAGGTCTAAAAATGCCTGTCACCCATCCGGCTACGTATCGTGCCCAGTACGTAAGAGGAACTATATTTAGTATCTTAACAGATAATAATTTAGATTTATTTGTTTAGTATTTGCTGTCCTTGTAGTTTGACCCATATATGACAGTATTATTTGTCGAATGCTTAAGTATGTTATAATAATAGATACTGATAAGATATAATAATAGATATATAGGTACACATAATATAGCATAAAACTACATAACCTATTAATGTAAAAATTTTATTTGCAAAAAGATGTGTAATGTGTTAGAATGGTGAAAATAAACACGTTAACAATGTAAAAAGGAATTAATTACAATTATATTCAAAAGCCTAATGTTGGCGCAACTATTAAAATTGACCTTCAGTTCTAAGATAAAATTGATGTAATCTTAATAGTTTTAAAGCTTGGTATAAGGTTTATATCAATTGGAATAAATATACTAATTTTAGTGATATCGTTATTAGACAGGAAGAATATGAGAAACTGGCAGAGACCTAAGTCAATACCCTTCCCAAAAGTATGGGCAAGTTTTGAGGGTAAAAGTGATAAAAATGGGATGAAGAAGAGATATTGGATCCAAGATATTACTGAGGATTATTATGATGAAGTAATTTATCATATGTCATCAGGCTACTTAAAGGAGACGCCGCTATGTAAATATTCAAGTGAGTATTTTGCAGAAATTTACATATCATATAAGGATAGAGTCGAATTAGAACTTCGAATTGTGAATTGTCTGAAAAGGGTAGTGTTTTATTATAACGTTTTCAGGATTCACGTTGAGTATACAGATCAGTTTTCTAGTTTCTAAATCTAAATTATCAAATTTTGTTACATTAATAAAAACTAAAAAACTAAAAAACTAAAAAGCTAAAAAGCTAAAAAGCAAAAAAGCAAAAAAGCAAAAAAACTAAAAAACTAAAAACTAAAAAACAAAAACCAAAAACAAAAATAAAAACAAACAAAAAATACGAAAACAAAAAAACGAAAAACCAAAAAACAAAAAATAAAAAAAAAACGACAAAAAACAAAAAAAACAAAAAACAAAAAAACTAAAATTAAAAACAAAAACGAAAACTAAAAAACTAAAAAACAAAACAAAAAACAGGAAAACCAAAAAACAAAAAACCGCAAAAGAAAAACAACAAAGAAAAACAGACAAAGACAAAAACAAAAACAAAAAAAACAAAAAACGAAAAAACAATAAAAAAACAAAAAACAAAAAACTAAAAAACAAAAAACAAAAAACTAAAAAACAAAAAACAAGACAAAAAACTAAAAAACAAAAAAACTAAAACAGAAAACAAAAAAATAAAAAAAAACAAGCAAAAAACAAAAAAAAACAAAAAACAGGAAAACCAAAAAACAAAAACAAAAACCCGAAAAAGCAAAACAAGACAAAAACAAAAAACTTAAAAACTAAAAAAACAAAAAAACAAAAAACAGGAAAACAAAAAAACGAAAAACAAAATAAAAAACAAAAAACTAAAAACAAAAAAACTAAAAAACAAAAACAAAAACGACAAACTAAAAAACTAAAAAACAAAAAAGTAAAAAACAAAAAAACTAAAAACAAAAAATGAAAAACAAAAAAAACGAAAAAACAGGAAAACCAAAGAACAAAAATAAAAAAACGAAAAAGCAAAAAACGACAAAAACTAAAAAACAAAAAACTGAAAAACTAAAAAACTGAAAAACTACAAACTAAAAAACTAAAAAAGCTAAAAAACTAAAAAACTAAAAAACTAAAAAACTAAAAAACTAGAAACTAGAAACTAGAAACTAGAAACAATTATTTTAATAATATATTTTGACTGATAATATTTTTTTGATAGATTCATTTAATAACTTTAGTGAAATTATTTAAAGATTATCCTTCTATTAAAACATAATATTTTTAGTCGCAAACTCCTCTATAAAATCCTTATTTTACTATAAGGAACGTAACCAGTCTGCAACCAACAGCTACTCTCCGGGCTATGTGCCCCGCCGAGCGCTGAATTACAAGTTACAAGCCTGGCGCGTTAAGTGTAATAATTGCATATTACCATCAAAACGCTAATGCTTCGATTGCACCAAACACCAGCCGATAGACTGATCCTACTTAAAGGAGCTCTCGTGCCACTCGTCACACACCACTTGCAGACTGCAGTTTCGAGCTGTTGGCTCTCGTCAGTGCAAGGTAGGCATGTAACGACCGACACGAGGATCACTTGACTATTTAGTACATTTCCGTATCTTTGGGATAGCGACATGTAAAATAGTCAGCAGGCGCCATCTAGCGGTCCAGTGTCTGTTGCAATGGAAAAATAAATAGCCTGACGGGGTTAGCATAGTTCAAATGTGCTTTTAGAGGGCGGAATATTAAAACATAATATTTTTAGTCGCAAACTCCTCTATAAAACCCTTATTTTACTATAGCGTTTTGATGGTAATATCCAATTATTACACTTAACGCGCCAGGCTTGGAACTTGTAATTTAGCGCTCGGCGGGGCACATAGCCCGGAGAGTAGCTGTTGGTTGCAGTCTGGTTACGTTGCTTATAGTACCTCAACGATACTCAATCCCGGAATCTAGGATCCTGGTATAAATTTGTTATTGATTTTTCTTAGTATTAATTAGTCTTTGTTTGCCGATATTATTAAATAACTTGAAATTTCATATTGCACATTATGCAAATTGATTTATTTATTCATGTAATATATTTTATCATTCATTTTAGACAATCTTTCAAGGGCGGATCTAGGACTAAATCAGGGGGGCTTTATAGATTATAGAAAGAAAAAACTATAGAAAGAAAAAGAATAAGCGCCGCAGGCGAAAATTTTAAATTTTTTAAGGTCAAAAGCCTAAAATGAAAATTTTGAAATCACCTAGTGCGAAGTTAAATTTAAGGAAACGGGACTGTTCCAAATAAAATTTAACTATTTCATAAAATTTAGTAAGAGGTCAAAAAACATTTTTTAATTAATTAAAATCTGATACCTACATACCAATAGTTTAAGGACTTTAACACATTCGTTGTCGACCACGCAATTAATCTACGAAACGAAACTCACTACAACCAGAAACTTCGTATCCAGTGCATATAGGTTTCTTCTTCCTAGTTTCAATGGCCTTTTGCCACAAAGGTCCTCAGCCAATCTACTTTTCTAATCGCCAACTCTGCTTAAAATACAGACAAAGTAGAGTGAGAACACTATACACTCGCTGAAATTAACGCCTGGAGTCATAGGGAAATTAGCCACAGGAAAATCACAAGCTTTGAAAAAAGTCTTGAAATCCTGGGCAACAACTAGGTGTACGGTAAATCACAAAAGATCTTTTAGGTCGAAGTGAAGTAAGGCTACTCAGAGCCAAGCGAGCCCTGAAACAAATTACAATACATTCGCTGAAGACTGGGATCAAGAAAGCGGTTTGTCACTTTTACTGTATATTTCTCTTATTTCCTCTTTATTTGATAGTAGGCATTGCTTTGCTACTCTCATAATAGAGAGGATGCGGTAATAAACTCACTAATGGTCTCATTATATTTTTAACATCTTTTCTTCAAAGATCTTTTTATTTCTCTTGCCAACAATTTCAGTCTAATCTATAGGAGACTGGTTATTCGAGAAAAGAGACAACTCTACTGATTTTCACTATAGATGGTGTCCAATTAACATCAATTTCTCTTTGTCTCCTTTTATCGAACTAAATAAGAATCTGTCATTTATGCTGTACATTCGAAAAGGGTAAGTTTCTCCACTCTTACGAATACTCCGGATCTACGACTCTTTGCTCCTGCTTAAACCAGCTAGTCGTCCGCATATGTTGCCTCAATTCTTTCCCAAAAATATATAATAAGGGAAAGGAGGTAACAATCTTCAACTTCAACATCGTTATAATACATTTTTCCCGGCATTCTGGTAGTATGTTTTTTAACGTTTATATATGACCAAAATTGCTTAGGATCGACGGATAAATTCGTCTCTACATTTTACAAATAATTTTTACATGCCTCAACAATTTGATACGTAATTATTGATCTAATGCGTTTATAATGTTCCAGCGAATTTTCGTCGTTATGCTTTTTATACTTTTTGCGATATTTGTCTCTTAGCTTTATGCTTTTTATTATTTCAACTGTGTACTAAATTGAAAATTTTGTATTGCTGTTTTTGTATATCGGAACGTGTATATCGAGAATTGAGTATAGAGTATTATAATAGTTATCACAAGCAATGTTTATATTTTATCTATTACAGTATCTATTATAGTAGAATCTGCAACTGAAGATAACGATATAATTTTCATATTAAACATATGTTTGATAATGTTTCCTTTGCGAGATGTTGAAGATGATAGCACAGTAAGATAAGAAAAATTATGATAGCAATTTCCGAATAGACCCGAAATTTTTCACATAGAATAATAATAATAATAATAATAATAATAAACAACTTTATTAAATAAGATATACTGCAAAATACCAATTTCAATTTCCCATTTTGGGAAATAATTATTACGCTCGGCTAGGAATTATCAGCCGCGGTAGGCAATCTACCATTTTGCTGCCTAGTTAAACAAATAACTATAGTTTCATTCCCATTTTTGTTAAATAGATAAAAATATTGCTTTTTCGTCATCTCTCTGCGATATTTTTCGCGATTTAAGAAAAGTTGAGACAAAATCAAACAATTTAGATGTCCAAATAGGCAACTGATTGTCTAATTTCGGATATAGAGTAATTTTTGTGCGAGTCTATTATTAGTATTATAATATATTTTTATATTCACCCATGTGAAGTAAAAATTACGGATATTTGATGACTTATAGCGCAGTAAAAATAGCACAAAAAATCAATATAGAGGGACTTTTTCTATAAGCAATTTTATGGTTGGATCCCATAGGGGAGGTGCTCAGGAGTACCCAAATAAGTTTTGTACTTCAAAGACCTTGTGCTTCAATTGTTATTAACAATTTTTTTAACCGCTCTTTTCAACCTGAAAATGTAAATAATAAGTCAAATCGGGAAAAAAAAACAAAATATTTTTAATTAAATTTACTACAAATCCTTGTTTACTGTAGGTCTGAGGAGCGCCAACTATAACCTACAAAAGTGAAAAACTGGCCAAAAATCATTTTCTTTTAATTATGCTGCCCAGAGCCGCTGGGTGAATCAATCAGCTTCAGACTTTAAAAAATCTGCCTTTTACTCTATCAAAAACCTCCTGAAAATTTGGTACAAAAATATTAAACCCAGAGGGCGCAATTGAATTGTTATTAAAAAAAATTAAATAAATTAAATTGGCTGCCATTTTAGTCCAAAACGGATAATTTTCAAAAGTTAGATTAGGTTAGGCTTTGATGCCGTAAAACATTTTTTTAAACCTATTTTTGCCAGCTTTTGCATTTATTTAAAACCCAACAAACAAAAAATGAATTTTTTTGGCCATATTTAGATCGTAAAGAAAATTTTAATACCTTTATTTTAATAAAAAAGAGTTTATTTTGGTCAATATTTTCCTAAAAATGACCAATAAAATTCAGTTTTTGTTAATTGCGTTTCAAGTAAATGCAAAAAATGGCCAAAATAGGTTCTCAACATTTTTCCTACGGCTTCAAAAAGCTGGCGTCAAGACTTAACATTTGAAAAAAAATTATCCGTTTTGGACTTAATGGCATAAAGTGGCGGATAATTCAAATGTTAAATAACAAATTCAATTGCGCACACCGGGTTCAATTTATTTGCACCAAACTTTCAGGGTGTTTTTGTTAGAGCAAAATGCAGATTTTCTGAAAGTTGAAACTAATTGGTTCACCCAGCGGCTCTGGGCAGCAAAATGAGAAGAAAACGATTTTTGGCCAGTTTTTTCAATTTTGTAAGTTATGGCTGCACTCCTAAGACCTACACTAAACGTAGATTTGTGAAAATTTAATTACAAAGATTTTGTTTTTATATTGTACCGATCGGACCTATACATCTCGAGTTATTCACATTTTTAGGTTGAAAAACGCGGTTAAAAAAATTAAATTGTTAATAACAATTGAAGCATAGGGTCTTTGAAGTACAAAATGTTTTTGGTTACTTCTTATCACCTCCGCAAGATGATTCAACCATAAAATTGCTTATGGAATAAGTTCCACTTCAAATCCTATTTTGACTGCATTATTAAGGAATATAATAATTTTACAATTTTAGATGATATCACAGATTTTCTTTTTAATGGAATAAACAATTTAAACACCCATTAACACATCTGCCATGTATTGGATTTTTTATGTCAAATAAATGTATGCATTATTGTGCAATAAATATAATAACCATTATGCTAAATCGTATAAATGCACTGTTATCGTAAGATGCAGTAATGGACTATTATTACGTTTATTACAATTTACTCAAATTAGGGATTCTATATACTCAATTATTAAATTATAATTATTATTTTTTGATACGAATACTATAAAAAAATATTAATATTCAAGAAATCGAATATAAATGTTTCAGATCTGACAGAAGAACCTGAATCTGTTCAAGATTATGTTAACGTTTGGAGAAAGGTTCTAGACTTAAAACTAACTTT
Organism: Leptura quadrifasciata; assembly: GCA_963675555.1. Taxonomy (NCBI): domain Eukaryota; kingdom Metazoa; phylum Arthropoda; class Insecta; order Coleoptera; family Cerambycidae; genus Leptura; species Leptura quadrifasciata. The sequence continues at coordinate 41,016,712 of OY776677.1, forward strand.
AATTTGTTTATCAAAAGAGGAAGACGGAAAAACGCACCTAGTAGGCTGTAATATTTTGGGAAGATCTCATAAAGATGAACGCGCCGATTTAGAAAAAGTAAGTAATTCATTAAAAGAAATTGGTTATTAATACCCCTTAACTACTCTTAAAGCACACCTCCTTGCAAGCAAGAAAAATGCTCTCATCACAAAACATTCACAGCAGTGGTTTTACTTGAACATGTAAGTGGAAATTTACGTGGGCGGGGACTGTCGATGAACGTCTAATTGGTCCTTTCATATTGCAAAATCGCTCTTCCGCTCTTCGGATCTAAGTCCTCTTGACTTCTTTTTGTGGGCATATTTAAAAAATGAAGTGTACCAAACCGAAGTAGACTATATAGATGTATTACGTGAACGCATCACAATGGCTGCCCATAATCTACATATGTCTTTTAATAATATGATATTTAACGTTACTGGTGAAGTAAAACAATTGTCGAATATCAAAAATCTTATTTTCCCAGGCCACTTTGATAGGTTAACTGTTGATGCAATATTAGTTTAAAAAACCATTTTTATAAGATTTCAAGTGGCCTTATGTGTGTTTTTGTTGGTCCACCCGAAGCTAGTATAGCATAATTTAAGTGAGATTCAACTAAAGCGTGGCATATAGATTTCATCTGCTCTTGCTCAAAAAGATCACATAGTTGTCTGAATTTGTATAAGATGAATTGTAATTTTTGTATAATAAATTTTATATATAAGTCCCATCTTAAATAATGATCAATAATTACTCCTGGATACTTAACTTTTGTGTCTGATTTGAAAATGTAGTTTACTTCCTTGAATTTCTATGTTTAGAGAATTAAAAGTTGGCAAATTAGTCCTGTTGCAGCTAAACAGCAGGTAACATGTTTTCTCTAGATTTAAAGTTAGTAGTAGTTTTCCTCAAACCAGCCTTTTCCACGACATCTTCCAATTCAGCCCATGTATTAGCATTATAAATGACTGCAGTGTTGTCCGAAAAACCTATAAAAAATATTTCCTCTACTAGGTAAGCTAAGAAGATTATTTATATAAATTAGGAATAATATAGGCCCCAAAACTGAACCCTGCATTGTGCCATATTCGACTTTTAACTTTTTTTCTACAGACGCTAGCCATATTTACACATTGACGTCTATTTGATATATAATTTTTAAATAGAATTAGGCATTCTCCTCTTATTCCAATATTTTCCGATCCTTGTAAGAGTAGGGAGTGGCTGACTGTGTCAAAAGCTTTGGATAGGTCAATAAAAGTACATAAAGATGGCGTACGTTATTTTAACATTTCCATTAATTTCTAACTTTAACAATTTATATCTTTTTTTGCATTGGACTTTGATTATTATTCTTTTAAGAAATCGACTTCTTATTTAAATGTGCACGTATGGATGGATTTTTTCGGGTAAGTTGCGTTACACCCCGTATAGGACGATCAAAAAGTTACCTAAGAGTAAACTAAGTTTATTTTTCATTTTTAAGGGAAAATGCCTTTTAAAAAAGTTCCTAATAATTACTTTTATAGTATAGTCATAATCTAAAATTTAAATTAAATCCTCAATTAAATCCCATTTAAATAATCTTCTTTTTCCAACGCCTCAATTTATTTATTTTCCCGTAAGTAAAGAATACTGCAATTGAATTTGAAGTGTCTGTGTCGTTGTCGTAATTACTGTGTAATTAGAATTCGAATAATGACAGTATAACACAAACTGCAAATGTAAGTGTTAAGATACACTCCATAATTTATTTCAGTTTATTCCTCGAGTGATGAGCTTCAGTACAAATATTATTAAAATGGATATAAAAATTTTCATGGTCGATTTCTACTGGTTCTTTTTGAATAACAATGTAACAGATTCCTATCGGCCACAATTCCAGTGGAATCGTTGTTTCAATATTTACATATTCCTGTAAGATGAACAAAAGCTTCAGAAGGCTTGTAACGAAATAGGCAAAAGAAATAACTAAAATGTTTAGCCACAATGTTTTTACTACATAAAAAGTAACAAACATATTAAATATACCCAGATAATTTTAGGATATGAAAATATTTCCGTGGCATGAAGGAATTTCTCTGCGGTTCTTTAATACAAATGAACTCTCCCTTAAATTTTTCGGATTAACTGTTCAAATTAACATTGTAATTACTTTGTATCCTGAGAGGTAAATAAAACCAAGACGAAATTTAAATTCCATAAAATGTTCATCTTTCTATGTCTATAGATTTAATAAAAAGTTTAGGCAGTTATTATTTATTCATAATTTAAAGAATGTTAAAATTTTCTCAGATATTTTAATACTCTCGTCTTCACTTTGATGATTCTATATAAAGAGGCAAATATATATTTATGAACAGGGTGTTTCTAACGGACCCATGTGGAATAATGTGACAGCAAGTCATTTCATATATCTAATCTAATTTAATAATTAATTTTTTCAGGTAGTAATACTGTTTCTATGAACATTTCAGTTTTTTTAGAGACCCAAAACACTGAAAAATGGTATAGTATTTAATTATTTTTTAGATTTTCAAAGGAAAAACATCAAAAGTTGCCGCGGGAGCATTACTTTATGTGTTCGGCCTGACAGATGTATTTTCTGAATTAAATATTGATGCTTATTTATCTGCTTATGGTTTATATATTTTACCAAAATATAGAGGGCAAGGAGTTGGATATGAACTCTTAAAAGCAAGGTAATTATAATGAATTTAATTTAGTAGTTTAAGCGCCTCGCTTTACTGTTTTAAAAAACACGGAAAACATTATCAACTTGTTTTTACAGATTATACTAAGTTCCAAGAATATGTAAACATGTGTATTTCATGAGATATCTTATTTCTTTATATACCTTTGAAAGGTTTAAAATGAGAAAATTCATTCACGTATTTTAAACTTGAAACTTATAAGACAAGCTCTATTGAATATTTCACAAAATACTATAGAAATAAACTGTTCAAAACAGTTCTGATGAACAGACTTTCTCATGTAAGAGCGAGTCCCATCTGACCGACCAACATACCCTACACCTACTTACATTGTTTTATTTTTTTTATATATTTATTTAAAGTCGGCCTATTTCCGCTACTGAGGCCTAACACCGACGCCTGTAGACGAGCTAGCCCCAATCAAGAATTTTGCCGAACCTCTTCCCTTAAGAAGAGTAGGGAGCTTTTATTTGCCTAACATTTAATAGACAAGGGACCGACGGCTTTACGTCCCCTTCGAAGAATGGTATATCCCCTATACAACCCTCGCCCAAGGTTGTATAGCTTCCGCGCATACACTGATATACAAGCCGCTGGAAGATGTGTGAGGCGATGACGCGGTCTTCGTTGGAACGGTCATCCATCCAACTACTAACCGTGCCTTACGTTGCATTACATCGCATATCGAAGTATGTACATAGTAAAGACGCACCAACGCTCGTCCCAGGCCTACTTACATTATCAATCTTATTTCTTAGTTAACTTTGTCGATCAAAACATTTAGTTTTCATTTCTACATTTATCTCTATAATTTTCACTATAATTTATAATATATTTTATCTCCAACTCCCACAGCATCCCTCTCTGAATTTTCTAGTAGGACTTACTTATCGAACTAAGAGAATATTCATGTGTTGAATTTAATCAAATTTTATTTATTTATCATAGAGATTTTTTTAAATGATTCTTTAGATTTAACTTCATACAGCCCTCTCTCTTGCATTTTCTGGAAGAAACTGGTCATTTCATCACCTCACAATATCCCTGCAAAATATAGTTATATAGTCTTGGGGCATATGTTATGCCGTCAGATTTTGAATGATGACTCTGGCTGACTACCTGTTACACATTCCTCATGTCCTCTTCAATCATGCCTTACCAGGTGTTTTGTTTGAGTTTTCGATAGGTAATCTGTATGATACCACAAATCCAAGATTGCGCACACTCCTGACATTGATGAGAATAATGGCCAGTTTCTGAAACGTTAAATAGAGTTAATTATTCGTTTACTGCCATAGTTACAATTGTGACAACAATTGTTACTATGACATTTATTAAGAGATAACTTTATTTTACGTTTCAGAAACAGACCCTTAATGATCATAACTATTTTCATGATGGTCCTACGACAATTGTGTGCTTTTTCGATCATATTAAAATCATAATTTAAAACGTATTATTATGAATTTCTTCATATTATCTCCTGCCGTTAACGAGCCAAACTATATATATCTTCGCATTTCTTAAGGGTTTCAAAGATATTTCAAATACTTACATTGGAGAACAGTCTTAACAAACATATTCTACAGTTTTGATACGCTTTTTAATAGTAATAATAATAATAAATTTATTTCATGGAAATAATAATCATAATAATAATAATAATTATCGGCTTAGACAAAGAATAGCAGCTTTAGGCTCAAGAATAAGAAGATATGAGGCAGCAAGACGTATAAGAGAAGAAGCAAAACCAAAAGAGGTTCTATACACAGTTAGAACATGGAGATTCAACGTGCACCAGTAAAGGAGAAATTCCCATTGCCAAAGATATGACTCAGTTCTGGTCTAATATATGGTCAGAACCGCAGCAACATTCCGAGGAGGCATACTGGATGGCTCTGGAAGAAGAAGCCTGTAAAAATATACCAGAAATGCGACCGCTAATTGTTGATGTAGAAGATGTAAAAACAGCCATCAAGAAGACACATAATTGGAAGGCCCCCGGAAATGATGGTATCCAGAACTTTTGGTGGAAACATTTAAATGTGTTCACACCGTTCTTGCAAACCTCTTCCAGAAAGTTCTACAAGGTGACGTGGACCTACCCCCCTTCTGCACCTTAGGAATTACGTACATGCTGCCAAAGATGGGAAATCCAGCTGATCCCAAGAATTATAGGCCGATTACATGTCTTCCTACACTGTATAATATTCTAACATCGATCATTTCATCAAAGTTATATGAGCACCTCGAACAAAACCATCTACTTGCACCGGAACAGACGGGCTGTAGAAAAGGATCGCGTGGATGTAAAGAGCTGCTAGTGATTGACACTGTTGTTTCTTAGCAAGCAAAGAAAAAATCACATAACATCTCCGTAGGCTGGATAAATTATAGGAAAGCTTACGACTCCGTTCCACATTGATGGTTACGAAAAGTGCTTCAACTTTATAAAATTGATCCGCATGTAATCCAATTCTTAACGTCATGTATGGACATGTGGCGAAGAACGCTACAAGTAAACAGTGGCAGTAACCCCTACAAGACTGGTAAGGTGAAAATCCGGCGAGGAATCTTTCAAGGAGATAGCTTAAGTGCTCTGTGGTTCTGTCTTGCACTAAACCCTTTGAGTAGAATGCTGCGTACTTCAGGCTATGGGTATATCCTCAAGAAAAACCCCAAAGTTATCATTCCTCACCAGCTCTACATGGATGATCTAAAACTATTTGCTAATGGAGCAGAACAACTTCAGAATTTGCTTACGCTTGTTAAAAGCTTTAGTGATGACATATGTATGAATTTTGGGTTGGAAAAATGTGCAGCTGTCCACGCAAAAAGAGACCAAGTCCAAGAACAGGAGGGAGGAATACAGCTTAGTGGAGACACAGTCATACAGAACTTTGGTATCGAGGATAACTACAAATATCTAAGTTTACAACAATTTCTAGGTATAGCCGAAAAAGAATTGAGAACACAAGTTGAAAAGAAAGTACTTTCGAGAATTACCAAGATATGTAAATCAATGATAAGCGCTAGAAATAAGATCTCAGCCATCAACACTTGGGCACTCCCTTTAGCGGCATATACCTTTGGAATCGTTAAGTGGTCTGATACAGCACTCCAAACCGTTGACCGAAAAATTAGGACGATACTGACAAAATACCGAAATCATCACCCGTGAAGCTCTATTCAGAGGTTATACCTCCCTAGACACTCAGGGGGGCGCGGACTGCTCAACTTGGAGGTGATGTGTCGACAACAAGAAAAAAAGCTCAAGAAGTTCCTCGTTACTACAGATTCGGCAATGTATCGAGCGATGTGTGCTCAAGACCATGGATATACCCCATTGAAGCTGGACCAAGAGGACTTTTATCCAAATTTTGAAACATCGGAAATTCGTATTGAACGATGGAAATCGATGACACTTCATGGTAGATTTGCGGCAGCATTACAGCAAGAAAACATCGACACAACACGCTCAGTGGAATGGATGCGCACCTCTGGCCTGTTTGGGGAAACGGAGGGATTTGTCTGTGCTATCCAAGACCAAGTCATTCACACCCGTAATTATCAGCGGCACATTATGAAGAGAAATATCAACGACAGGTGTCGCCTTTGCAAACAGACAACGGAATCCATCCAACACATCAGTAGTGGATGTTCAGCTCTGGCACAAAAAGACTACCTGGTGCGCCATAATGCAGTAGCCAAAGTAGTGCACCAAGCACTTGCAAAGCTCTATGGACTCATAGAATAGGAAGTGCCATACTATAAATGCAAACCACAACAAGTGATGTGTTTAAACACAAGGTTTTAATAAAATTTTAGCCATTAATAAAAACAATTCTATTTAAAATGGGTACTTTATTTTGTCGAACCCGTTACATAAATAATAAAAAAGAGAATCATTTAGATGTTATGTTAAATAAAATTTAAAAATTGAGTATAATCTATACCAATCAATAAATCTAGACCAATTTTTCACATCTTTTGGAATTTACCTCTCAGGGATAATTTTAGGATCAATCGATGGGGAAAAATGTCAGGAATAACATATTAAAATGTTTAAGACTGGGGTGTTGTAGCCATTTTGTAAATGGCGATAGCCGAGTGGGTTAAGGCGCGAGGTGGCAATCGCGATTAATCACACGGACGTCGCACCACCGGGTTCGAATCCTGGCTCCGGCACTGACACTGTCGGAGGAAATGGTTGTATGTCCGCGTTTTTTTCAATGTGTAACCTCCTTCCTCACAAGCCCTGGCTTCTGTAATTGGGGGTTATCTAATTTCTGTGGTGTTTATTTATTTATTTATAAATAAAAAGTATCAACAAACTGACCTCACTCAAAATTAACACGGTACGACGGAAATGCTTCTAATAATTAAAAAATATATATCATGTTTTAGAGAAAGAAATTCTCTACAATTTTGATACGGGAAATACCCCGATGAACGAAGCTTATTTTTTTAATCAATTTTTTAAGATTTTTGCCCAGTTGTTTTCATTTGGTCAGTTGGCCATTGTCACGACGCCCCTTTGTGACATGGCGGAACGGCGCGTACTGTACGCTCATCCAGAAACTTCACTTGCGTTTTTCGCCGGAATCGCAACCAAACGCGAATCATGCATTCTTTAAACGCTCATATCTCGCGAAAAACTCTTTGTGGAACGCCATACCGTGTCGACATGGAAAAGGCGAGAATGGCAATGAAAGCGCGTCGGAAATTCGACGAAAAGGCGCCAGGAACGAAGGAAAAACGAAAATTTTTGACGTTTACCGAAATGCGCCCGCGTACACGTCATCAAGAGAGGAACGACGCAAATTTATTTTGAGGATCATAAAAACGTGTGAGGAAAGAGATAGCTGAAACGAAAACAATTTGGCAAAAAATCTTTAAAAAATGATAAAACAATTAGGCATCGTATGTATTTCCCGTACCAAGAAAGAAATTCTCTACAACGTGATATATATTTTTTAATTGTTAGAACTATTTTATGGCCGTCGTACCAGGTTAAAGTAGAGTAAGGCAAGTTTTTATTTATTTACAAAATTGCTATAAGATCCAAGTCTTGAACATTTCAATATGTTGTTCCTGACATTTTTCCCCATCGATTGATCATAAAATTATCCCCTGAGAAGTAAATTCCAAACGATAGATTAACTTTATTGTACTGTCGTGAGCAGAAAAGAATAGGACAACTTTTTTTTTCTAATGTAAATCTGTCTATTTGAATATGTAATAAGTAGACGAAATAATTTATTTTTTATCTTAATGGTGTAGTTATCGCTATAGTAAATGATGGATGGTTAATGAGGCAAATTGCACTGCGTTATAACGTTAACAAAAATTTGGTGTGTAGCATTTTAAGAAAGTGGAGAATAAACGGTACGATTAGTAGAAATCCTGGATCAAAGGACAAAAGATTATCCTACTTAACAAGAAACTAACTAAGTATTAATATTTCGTTATTGCACCATTTCTATTTATAACTTCTGTCTGTAAGTCTGTTTGGCAAAGAATTAAATAACCTTATACAATAATCATTAGTAATAATAATTTCCCATGCATTATTTACTATTTCCAAATACGACCACTGTGTGTTGACTGGAAAGTTTTTTCGTCTCTAAAGATTACATTGTTCCAAAAATTTACATCATGCGCTAAAAATTCAAGCGCAAATCCTACTCGAGCTTCTTTATGTTCAGCTTTAAGTAAGTATTTCTGTGCTGCTGCATGACAGCGTAGCTCCGATTCTCTTACTCGCCGGCGACCAGTACTACTCGATCCAGAAAAATTCGTTTCTTCAGCAGCCTGAATAACTGAGTAAAATGGATATTTTACTAAGGTATTTACTAATTGTAAATCTTGTTGTTGAGTTGATATCCTTCGTCGCCCTGATCCAGGATTTCAACTAATCGTACCGTTTATTCTCCACTTTCTTAAAATGTTACACACCGAATTTTTGTCAATGTTATAACGCAGTGCAATTTGTCTCATTGACCATCCATCTTCTGCTTTAGCAATAACTCCAGATTTAACTAAATCGCTTATGTGAGGCATATTAGTTTTTTGCACGCTTGCAATAAATTATGACAACTAACTGACAATGTCACAAAAATTAAAGTTTAAATGCACACAACTGGATTTTAGCAAAATACCGATATAAGACTTGTCCTATTTTTTTTGCTCACGACCGTACTATTATAGTCTGTATTTAAACCAGGAGGACTCTTTCGAATTTGCCGCGCTAAATCATACACATGTGATTGGCTGTGCGTTCGCCAGTTTTATACTAGGCCAAATCGTAAATTTTGACATATATGTCAGTTGAATAGTTCAACCAAATTTCAAAGTGTCTTCATTAATTATTTATCATCATTCGTTCTCGTTTGTAGAAATTTGAAAGCAAAAGGAAACAGTTCTGTACAGAACTAATTATATGTTATTTATATTAATTATATATATTCTGGAAGTTTTTTAATATGGATGTTGTGGCAAATTCAAGTTTAGTGGAAATTTCACCAGTAAAGAAACGCAAACGATTAGATTTGGATGCTTTAGCATTATCTGAGAAGCAATGTGTAATAAATATGTATAAACAGATGTTGAGTGGAAAAACAAAGGTCAAAATGTGTGAAATCGTATCTACAATTATGAATGCAGTGGGTGAGATATTAAACAATGTAAGATTTGTAACATTCCTATTTTAAACACTTTTACTGTTAGGAATTGCAAGATCAACTGTATTCCGTACGATAAGGGATTATAGAAAGACTAGAAATATACGCAGGCCAAAAAAACTTGGAGGAAGACCAGGAATTATTATCAGATTTGATGAAACAATGAAAAACTCTATTCGACAAATAATACATAGTTTCTTATACAAAAATGAAATGCCTACCCTAAACAAAATTCTACATGAAATAAATAGTCGCCCAGATTTGCAGAAATTGCAAGCAGTAATCGAACCCTGTGATAATAAATAGTTGTGTATTTAATAGGCAAATTTTGTTTTACTTTCATTTACACACTTAATTTTTTACAGGCATATAATTTAAAAATTAAACGCACTTTATATCTCAAAGCTTCCTCAGTACATGGCAAAGTTGGACGTGGAGGGAAAATTATATATATCATTGACACATCAATTGAAAATAATTAAATTTGTTTTTTTTTTTTAATATTGTTTAATAAGTTTCATATACCAAATCAAATTTCAAATATCTCAAACAATATTCTTTTTTGGAAATTTATTATTAAGAATGTGAGGAATCCCTAGACCCCTTTTTAGTAAGTATATTAGACTGCAATGACTGCATACACCTATACTGTAGTCGTGTAAGATTGATTGCTTAGAACCCCTAAAATATTCTAGGGTAATTTTCTAGTAACTTTTATAGTGTAAATTGGGATTCTACATTTAGTCCTCCTGGTTTAAAAACACACTATAGTTTAAAAAAGAGGCTAAGCATTACAGTACAGATATTCATCACAGCCACATACACACAGCTCTATAAAGATTTTGAGTTCTGCGTTCTGCATTGTCCCATGTTGATAATTCTACAGAATTCAAGTTAATGATTTGCTGCAAAGTACAACACATTTTTACACCTGAAAAATGTTTTAAGTGTTCAGTGCCAAATGTAATAGTTTACCTCAACCGATTGATGATTAAATTTGTACAACTGAAAATGTGAATTTATTCAACTTTAAATAAACCCATTAAAACGTCTTCAATGCTTTACTTTTCAGGAAGTAAGTGATATTAAGACAGGTGGTAAGCTTTTTGCCAAAACAAATTTTACAAAATAAATTCATTGATAAATGGAGGCAAGAAACAACAAATTGTACATATTCAAATCCTTAAAAATTGATCTAAATTGTACATTAAAATGAAATCAATATATTTTTAAATTCCCGTGAACAAAATCAGTACCTAAATAATAGAAAAATTAATAATGTCAAACTTTATAAAACGGTCTGTTATGAAGTTTTTAATTATTATTATTTTCTATTTTTCAGGAGGGAAATAGCATTAGCAGTTGGACTGAATATATCAGTTACCATGTTTACGACGGTCACTGGTCAAGTACTTGCGGATAAAGTTGGTTTCAGAAATATAATAGAATTTTCGTATGCAGATTTTGAAAAAGTGGATCCTGTATTCAAATTTCCTGGAATAGAAAATGAAATAACCAAATTTATAAAATTAAAGTTTAAAATATATAAATAATGAAATTAATTCAGTTTATTTAGTCGATTTAAGAAAAGTTAGTTATTCGATAAATATAAAATTATGTAAAATTAAGGTTTAGAATATATAAATAATAAAATCTATTTAGTGCATATGAATTGCCTTGTCAAAGGATCTACCTAAACGTGTCAAAGCTCATCTTGCCTGAAGTCAGCAAAAATCTCCTTCGAATGGATTTTGCGGAACTATAACGAAATTCGAGGAAAATATTTTGCATGAAGCGCTTACGACACGTAGAAATGCTGTCGGAAGATATTTTTGGAGAAGCTATGAAAGCTCTCGTGACATGAGTGCTAAATAATGTTTTGTAAACTATAATAAAAAATTAATGTTTTGGAACTGTAGCAAAAAACATCCCATGGAGCGTAATTCTTGTAAACGCAATGATCGTCGTCTCACGGGGCGCGATTTGTGTAACTACAACGAAGAACTTTCCGCGGAATGTAATTTTTGTACTGTAACGAAAGACTCCGCATGGGGCGTTAATTGCATAACTACAACGAAATTTCCTACGATGGGGCGTGATGCCCGAGATGTAATGCACAAGGCGTAAATTTAGCAACTGTCTCGAAAACGGACCAAATAAATTTTTTTTCTACCATCCGATGTTGTGTAGCACTGCACCTCATAAGGTATGGACTATGAGAACGAATCAATAGTTTCGCAATAAAGTCGTCCCTGAAGAGAAATTTTTCGTGGACGACAAATTATTTTTACATTTTTCAAACTTAGCAATCATTTTTGGCGGTAAACTACCATGTTTCACGCCGTATTTGCCTACATGTGGTTCCACAGTGATTCGGAATGTTTCCCTTTTAACATGTACATAGTGCATTGGACCGCCTTGCCTGTTCATATGACCATGTTCTTGTTCATATAGATAACTGTAGAATATTTTAAATTGCTTCAAATACTTCATTACTTTAGTTTGTTTATGTTTTTTATGGTAATAGCTTTTTCATTTAATATTTTTTATTATATCTGAAGTATACCAGGATGGATATTTACGTTTATAATTAAAAAAAGATTAGCACACGTTTTTCGAATTTGTTTACTAATTTGCCATAGAACATTTAATACAATATTTTCTAACATCTAGGAAATTATCGGAAATCAACTACTGATATGCTATAGATATAAAAAGTGTAAATGAAAATTAAATATTTGTTATCATAAAGTTTATATTCAGCTAAATCTATAGATGGAGAGTTGCTTTCTATATATGTTTTTGAAGAAAAAACCGATTAATCGTTCACTAAAATACTACGCCATACATTAATTCTCTGTGAGAACTGGTCTTTGCAAGTAATAATTCAATGAGGGTTTACCGTTGCCCAGTCCGTGCAGTTTTGAGAACTTACCACCTCATTCGTAGATATCATTTTTTTTTAAGAAAACTCTATCGTTCAAAAAGTTACCTTGTGCCCAATGTAATAGTCTATTATTTTGCTTTCGTCACCCTCTCTCAAAGTATTGTTACGTGACTTAAGTCCACTTAACAACTTTATACAATCTGGTAATTTACTTATATTTAGCACTTTGATTCAGTTTTTGTAAGTGAGACTGTTTCAACTATCAGGAATTTTCTTTGTATAACTGTTAAATTATTTCATATTGTTTTATGTACCTATTTTTGTATCTTAGGAACTCAGCTATGCTTTTTTTTAACATTATTATGTATCTCTGTTGCAGCACTGAGGAACCAATTGTCTATGCCAAGCCTGCAATACATTTACTTTCTTTTATATTTCATTTTTATACTTTGTTTAAATAAGGGAAAGTAGGTAACATTATTGGCGCCCAACGTGGGGCCCGAACCCACGACCTTGAGATTAAGAGTCTCATGCTCTACTGACTGAGTTAGCCGGGCGTTCTCTAATATTCCCTAATTTCCCTTATTATTTATTTTTGGGAAATACTTGGGGCAACATATGCGGACGGCTAGCTGGCTTTAATCGGAGCAAAGAGTCGTGGATTCGGAGAGCTTGCAAGAGACTTATCCTCTTTGAATGTGTGACATAAAGGACAAATTTTGTTTTATTTGGGAAAAGGAGACAATGAAAAATATATGTTGTTTGGGTTTTGGGCAATGATTAGTTGATTTGTCCCTTTTTCCCGTAAAACCACTCTCCTCTAGACGAGACCGAAATTAATGGTAAGGAAAATAAATAATGAATAAGATGAATGATAAAATATATTACATAAATAAATGAATTTTATAATACGAAGTTATATATGAAATTATAAAATTGTGTTTCAACAGTAAATCCTTAAGTAAATATGTATGTTTATTGAAATATTATTTTAAGTGAAATTTTATGTTGATAAAATTGTATCAGCGAGAAAGAATAATTGAATGTACAAAAATAATAATAGTGAATATGATACTAATCTCCTAGATTTCCAGTCTGAGTGTGGTTGATGGTGGAAAAACTCTGGTACTGCAGTTTAGGTCCCAATTGTCTCGTAGAGCATCCAATCTAAAATCTTTGGCAATTTATTCTTCAAGACGGCGCTTGATTCAAAGGAAGCTTATGTGTAAAAATTGTAGAATAGTTTCTAACTATTTGATTCATGTAATTAATACAAAATCGAAGGTTTACATGCCTTAACAAAAGCAGAGAAATATTATCAAACCATGCGGCTTGCATTCGATTTTAATTTTGATTTTAAATCCATGAAAATCGCCTTTAAAATGTAATAATAATCGCAAACGTAAATGCAAAATTACGTAAAAGTAAACGTAAATGCTAAAAGGCTGCCAAGTGCTGCTAAAGATCTAACTGCTAATAAGACTGCTAAATACTACTGCCTAATATGACTGCTTAATACGTAAAAGTACTTAATACATAAAAGTAAATGTAAATATAATAAATACGTAAAAGTAAATGCTGATTTGCAAACTATAAATTACCAAAATGAGACAGAAAAGCATATTTTATTGCAGCGTGGTAACAAGTAGTATCTTAATTACTTATTGAATTAAAAAATTTGAATCTAATTTATTTACAAAAAATGAAATTGCACTAAAGACATAATTGAAAATTATTGAAATTTAAGTGACTAATAAATAAAATTCACCTAGTAGTGTTAAACACAGGGAAACGTGGATATGAATCTAATATAAATTACTGAGGATCTCACAGTTGGACGTCTGCTGTGTAAATCAATCGGCAGGAGGCAAACGATCACTTCGTGATTTTAACTACTAAGGTAAACTTTTTATATTACAATCTAAAATATGGTACCAATATACAAACTGGAAAAATATATTTTACTAATAAAATTGAGCTGCAAAATTGTACAAGTGCTGCCATCTGTTGATGGGCGACTTACGCACACAAGCTGGTTTCTTTCTAGTTAGGTTTCCTTACTCAAGCAAATTACAGAACCGATTAATAGAATCGATAAAGGGAATCTATAATATGTACATAAAAGCTTAGCAGTGAATAAATGGCATTTATTATATATAACCTAAGAGCGAACTGCCGTAGTAAATAATAAATTGTTTACAACTGTTTTGTAAGGATTCAGTAAATAGATTACATTGTATAGGATATACTGTATAACAGCTGAATGAGGAAGTTTCAGAGGTGAAGAAAATAACTACATATACATAGTAAACAAAGTATAAAAATGAAATATAAATGAATGTAAAGGTTTTGCAAGCTTGGCATAGACGATTGGTTCTGAAGTGCTGTAACAGAAATACATAATAGTATTAAAAGAACATGACTGAGTTCGTAAGATACAAAAATAGGTACATAAAACAATGTGAAATAATTTAGCTATTATACAAAGAAAATTCCTGATAGTTGAAACAGTCTCACTTACAAAAACTGAATCAAAATTATATACAAACCATGCTAAATATAAGTAAAATACCAGTTATTGTATAAAATTGTTAAATGGACATACGTTATGTAACAGTATTCAAACATTTTGGATAATAAGGTTTATTTTATGACGAATGAAATATCTTCTACTTTATCTTTAGCCAAATTTAATTGCAGGGCGTAATATCGCAAACTAAATAGAGGATGCGCCACTAAGATATTGTTATCATTAGGATAACTCCAATTTTTATGTAAAGATCCACATGTTAGGAGTTCGGAACAGACTCTCTCATTAAAAACTTTGGTAACTACTCTACTGGTTCGAGTGCCATCGCCAAATAGTACGATTACTGCGATTTTCTCTTTTAAATCTAAACGCACTTACTTGGCTCGTGTGGTAAAAATTACAGTTGACGTTTAATTTCACTAGTTCATTTATTTCCATGAAAATATAATCAAAATTGAAGATCAAAAGTGAAACGGCATGTGGACTTAAATATGCGAATTTTGCAATGGAACTCGGTACGTTAGGGGTTACATTATACTTTTTTGGCAATTTATTTCTTTTACATATTACGAATCGTATATTTTTCTTGTCATTATCTAACAATATTATCAATCAGTGCGAACAGCAGAACTGAAGTAGAGACTAGACAGACTAATTCAGTTCGCATTGATTTAGATTTCAATCAGATTCAGTCTGCGTATCATGTCAGAGCAAGTAATTTTAGTATTATATGCTACGCTTGACTTCATCAGTGAGATTATCTTGGTTTCTTATAGTATCTGCTTCATGTCTCTTTCTGTTAAGTATCCCTATTCTTGATGGTCGACGGACGCTATTTAATCAAAATATAATTTTGACATTACAATTATATTTTGACTCAATAAGGCTTTGTTAATATCGTAGCTTTGCATGTGACTAAACCATAAATTTTGCATGCAATACAACATCTAGCAATTTCATCTGGAATTATTAGTCTGCTGATATTATTTTATTAATTAAAAATACTTACGTGATTAAACAATTCAAGAATTAATTCAAATATATAAACAGTTGCAATTATCTTTATTTGTTCTGTGGTTAGTACCATTAATTTATTACAACTGGCTTATTCTTGCGCATGCGCTAACACCCACCTATCTTTCCCATACTCCTTCTTACTCTCCCTCACATTTTCATCACATACCGCACCTTCCTATCACTCTATCCTACTTTTCTACTACATTCACCCTCCATCCCTTCTAACTTACCATCACATTCCTTCATTTTCCCATGATCTCTCAAAGAGAATACAAAATACTATCCGACATCTCTTCCAACAATATATTTCTAGGATTTAGTGTTCTCGATTTTTCCAAACAGAGTTTTTTTATAGATATCTGATTATTCCCATGTCTAATAGTAATCTACAATTTGTCTTATTTCACATGCCAAAAAACTTTATAAAAAAGTTGTAACATGCATTTTGCCATAAATAAATATTTATGCAAAATGTAAAAAATTTAGTAGTATCAATATAGACCTTGATACCGCTACAAAAATGTCTAACTAGCTTTTTTGCTGTCCATTTACCAATAGGTGCAGGAAGGAGGAAATAGGGATGATACATGTTTTCATATATCCTTCGTGTCAGTTCCAACATATCATTGACAGCAATTTTGGTGTTCATGTCTAGCTCCCAGGTTCAACTTTCGGAATTTCCGAAAGTTGGACTCATTGTACTTGCGATTCCTGATATTTTGGAATTTATATGTTTAAAATGATACTGCATAAACATAAGTATATTTGTTTAATATTCATTTATGGACCTACATGATTTGCATGTGAAGATACAATACTTATACTCGTTATGTTATAAGGTAAAAACTGCTTAGTTGGCTATTTCCAAGATATCCTCAGCTGTATTTTTTCATTAAAATTATTTACCACATAGGTGACTAATGTATGGTGCTTTTTAGAAGAAATTAAAATAGAAAGTACTACTGACGGCACAAGCTGAGATATGAGGCAATAAATTTAACACAAAACAGGCTCGTTAGAAATTATGCTTAATTTGTATGAAACCGGGACCTGTAATCAACGGTTCTGAGAAATCATTTGCAACATTTATTGGACGTCATAACATTTTGAGAAATAACGATCAAATTTTATAATATTTTAACAAAAACCCCCGGGATTAGAACGGTTAATTTAAACCTTAACATGCCCAGAGGAAGTATTAGAAGATGCCCGAAAAAAGCGAAATAAAGGTTTACACGCCAAAAATTTCACACACATCACACGCAGTAGTCGCAAAAAATTAACGTTTGGTAAGGAATATAAAATGACAAATAATTAGTCCAATCTTCTTTGAGGGTAATGTGAATGCGACTGTGTTTTTAAATTTTCTTGGAAACGAGTTATAGAGCGCATTAGATGATTTATCACTACAGAATCTCCTTAATTTAAGTTTCAGTTAGATGGAAGTTTTATTGATAATGCTGTTTTGGTAATAAGATGGCCAAATGAACATTTCTGAAAATCGTTGGATAGGGAGAAACAGTCCTTTGATTGAGTGGCCGCTGGTATTCCCAGACATGACGCCACTCGATTTTTCCTTTGGTGTTTAATGAAACAAAAAGTTTACAAATTAAGGCCGCAAACTGCGCAAGAACTATACGCTAAGATAATGCAAGCCTACGGAGAAATTACTCCAAAACAAATACAAAAGATTACTATGAATGTGAGTAAAAGGATTGTCAAATGGTGGATTGGTAGAAGTGACGATAATCTTATCTTGTAACGAAATTCTCTATTTTTTTGTTTCAGTTTTGTTATAAGATTCCACTTATTTCTTCTTTGGTTTGTTAAAACTAGACATAAGAATAATAATACTATGTTACTAGAGTTTAATTTTATTTAATTTTTTTCTCATGTATAACTTAACGTTTAGAACATGCATTTTTAATAATGTGTACAAAAACGTTATTAAGTACTTAATAAAAAACGCTTTAATAGCAAACTGAACTAAAAAATAAGAATGAAGTGATTGACAAAAGAAATCATATTATTGCAAAAAGCGTGGGGTGCTTGATATCAATTGTTGTAAATATTTTATTGGTAGCTATTGATAAAAGTAGAATAATAAAAATATAGTAAAATGTACCCCATGCTGTTTAAAATAAAATCATTTTTTTGTCAGTCATTTCATTCTTATTTTTTACTTTTTAGTTCGGTTTGATATTAAAGCGTGTTTTTTTAAGTTTTTTTAAACTATAATTTTAGCCATCCTCTTGCCATTCATCTTTCGGCACGTTTCTCACCAATATGTTGGATTGGGTGAATTTTAGAATTAGCATCATGAACACCGATGCAAAAAGAAACCAGCTGATACCCGCCCGGTTTTCGAAACCACTGAGTATTCGTTAGTAGTGCATAATTAATATTACATCATAATGTATTTGGAACTAGCGTTTAAGGAGGGCTTATACAACGGCAAATACGTTATAATAATAACAGCGGCGCCTCCTGCAAAATTTCGACAATAGATTAGTCATTTTATTTATTTTATCCTGATGATCCTGGTGAGAATATTAGGACAAAGTTGTCAAATTACTGTATTGTCATCGGTTCTTGATAAGTGTGCAAAGTATCAGTTCAATCTGACGTTTTGAAGTGGGTGAGAATCACGTTCAAAGATTCCGTTACATACAAACAAACATACAGGCGAAGCTAATAAAAGCGTGTTAATAAGAGACCATTCTTCAT
The DNA here is from genome assembly GCA_963675555.1 of Leptura quadrifasciata. NCBI lineage: Eukaryota > Metazoa > Arthropoda > Insecta > Coleoptera > Cerambycidae > Leptura > Leptura quadrifasciata. Next base: position 41,035,292 of record OY776677.1, read on the forward strand.
GTGTTTTTAGTTAATAATTCAATATTTTCCCCGTCAAATGCCTTACCAAATTATCTGAAACCTCTTCAGATAATATCTTGAAAAATATGCACTCAGAAATATTAATTGTAACATGTTGGTTTCGATACACGGAATGTTGCAAAATGTTCTAAAGTCTGCATGTAATCATTCAGATCAACGTTTCATGATGGGGAACAATCCAAGCCAGTTCCTAATATATCCAATAGATGACGCCATACGTACTCGGTTTAATGTCATTCTTAATTTGTATCATATAATATATGATTCATCATCATCATATCATCATCAAATAATATATGATACAAATTGAGAATGACATTAAACAACAATTTAAAAGTTATATTATAACTTTTTGTTTAAATTTCCCGATTTCTGAGTGTCCCAATCTCTTATTCGTAGAAATGAGCAAAATTGATAAAAAGAATTAGGAACAATCCAAGCCAGTTCCTAATATATCCAATAGATGATGCCATACGTACTCGGTTTAATGTCATTCTCAACTTGTATCATATATAACCTTTAAATAGTTTGTCGGAAATGGTCATTATTAGGAAATAAATGTCCTCCCGTGTTAGAACACTTTGGTACACAGCAACAAATTTTCATTTTACATCCTAATTATTAACTTTGTTTATACAAAGATATATTTTTTGTATTGACATTGACGGACAAACAACCGTGTATAGCTGGTGCACTCTGGCGGATAAAATAAAAGAGAACGTTCCCCATTACAGATGTATATATATTACAAGTGAAAAAGGATTATGTAAAAAAACATTACAAGTACATTTCAAATTACAGGTAAGAACAGGTACTAGAGAATTAAATATGATTTTTTTTTCCAGTTTTATAATTTCGATAAGTTTAAAAGAGAAAGATTAAGTTTTGAAAAAAAAATGATACCTGTATTTATGATTTTAAACATTTGTACATAAGCAATCATTCTGCCTCTTCATATTTACTTGTTTTGACAGTAACTTTAATCAATTCACCAGTTGGCAGACGGGAGAAGGTTGATTGAACGAACATATATAAAATTTTTTTTGCAAATTAACAATAATTATGAAAATTTTCATTAAAACAAACGGCAGACGGGTTGAGAACATTCATGATACAAACAAATTTATTTGCTATTTCGTTAATTGTTTATTAAAACTTGTAGCAGTCTGCAATTTCTGCTAATCGAAACCTAAGCTCCCAGTAGCACACAATTTTAGATGAATTAATGGCAGACTGGAGAAAATTGATCTCAACTTTGAAAAATTTTGATATTTCTAAAAATAATTATTAAATATTAGCACTACTTTGATTTTTCTGCCAGTGCAAAGATATATCTAAAATCTATTATAAAAAAAAGTTTTTAGTTTGAGAAAACTGTTCAACTTCTCAACATTTTGATACAACTTTAAAAATTGTTAAAGATTATTTACAACAACCGAAATTTTCTGCCATTCATTTATTGATGTCATAAATCGTAAATATAACACAATTTTAATTTGGCAGACGAGAGGTGATTGATGCACATGTTCGATTTTGGCGACATTTTCAAATTAGCAATGATACTTTATGGTAACCTGGGGTTTCAGCCGATTAGCTTGCATACTTGTTTTTGTTTGAATTTACTGTTACAAGACATGGCAACCGGGATAATATTGATCCCAATCTCCACTTGTCATAACATTTTCAAATTTGTATATCAGTATGTTGTCACACACTAAACTCTTTAAAATTTCAACTATTCCACTTCTTATTACATAAAGAATAACCACCCTTTATGGCAGACGGGAGAAAAACCTTTCAAAAAAACTGTCGTTAAGCGCCGGTCTATACATTGTTACATTTTTGCTCGAGTGCTCTCCAATTTGACTCAAACACATTTAGCGTTAATAATCAAAGACTAAAGCCCTCGAGTTAGAGCCCTCTCAGGCTTCAGTCAGATTATTAACGCCAAATTTAGTCTCGTCAAATTGACACCATCCCACTCTCGTAAAATTGATGACAATTTAATGGCCGACTATTTATTAAATTTGTATTGTATTACCATTAAATATTTCTGATTTTCACGCAACAAAGGCAATTTTTGTCATTTGAAATCTAGTTAACATCATAGAACAACATATAAAATTAAAAACTATGCAAAGTTTCAGATTTAACAAAATTTAAAGTTAATAGCCTAATTAATAGCTCTATAATCACAGCACAGAAAATAACCTTGTGGATGGTATATAATATGTATGAAAGGATTTGTTATTATACTTTTATTTTTGCCTACATATAATGATTTGGTTCCATTAAACATTTCAATAACTATACGCGACATGAGAAACTCAGATGAGATAATTTAATCAGTTTAGTACATATAGACATATTGGAATTTTAATGCAAACACTTCAACGCAGCACGAAAGCTCTATAATTGGATTTCAGCGCGAAGCTTGTTAAACAAAAAAATTTACCCGCTTGAAACGTAACGTACTACATTGATATTTGAATGGACTATTTTAGAATCAGAATAAAAAAGTTAACGTGAATTATCTGTTGATTTATAGTTACGCAAATCAAAATGAACTTAAATATACATCGGAAACATCAACTGTACGCGCATAATTTTCCACATTAAAGAACAATTAAACCCTGAAGTATGGTAGTCTAAAAATAAATAAAGACACACCTTTAAAAACCATCGATAAAGATATGCATGAAATTTTATATTTATTTATTCGTTTACCATATTCAATACTGCAAGCTCATACGGAGAAATAACCGTTTATAGTCGTCCAAAAATCGCATTTTTCGAGGTTTTTAAAAAGAATTTTGTTAAATACGGTTAAAATCGTTCAAATCGGATGTCATTCACACTTTGCGCCATTATGGCTATGAGAAATGATATGTATCAATGCCATCCGTTTTAGCTGAAATTCCACCCCATTTTCGCCACCCCGAAATTCTCAAAATTAAAATATTCGATTACGTGTCAAAAAATGTTTCGAAGTCAATATTAACGATAAATTCTAGCCAAAATAACCATTTACCAGTCACACCCCCATAATCTCTGTTGAGGCACGTTACGTCACGGAGGAGAGTGTGGGTTTCAAAAAACGTCAAGAAAAAAAACAAATCACGTCTTATAAAATGTTCTTTAAAAATTTCGAAAAATGCGATTTTTGGACGACTAAAAGAGTTATTTCTCGGAAACTGGCCGGCAAACACGGATGGCAATTTTTTGACAATGAGTGGAGGTACAGATCAGTAAGCTCGCAAATTTTCAAGCGGTTGCCTGACAACTTTTTTTTTTAAATTCGCGTGTGCAAAAACGGCGTCTCGGATGATATTAAAATATTATCATACAAACTGCGTATGAACTTTCAGGCAACCGTAATTTTATTCGGTTGCCACGTGATCACTATTTTTTTTAAACCCCTACCCTAATCTCCCCCTCTGTCCATTTCGGACCGAATCGGGTAATGCAGCAAGGTTCTGAATCAATTCAGGACCCCAAATACCAAGAGCCATCCGGTTGCCTCTCGAGGGCTACATCTACGCGCCATTGCTTTGACTAATAGATATGGCTTTGCGGTTGCCGGTCTTTGTGTTTGTATTTGTATTCATAATGCGACTATTATTTTATTTATTTCTGCTAGTGAAGTAATAAAGTGTGTGTAAAGAAGAAATTCCACAAATTCTCGCCACAGAAGCCAATGAGGCACTGCTATCAAAAAAATCGCGACTTAATTACTACTAGCTTAATTAGGTACTGCATAGTTTATTCATAGTACATAATATGATATGGTCCAAAATAATAAATATTTTCCTATTGAATCTCTTCTCTTAGATATCATCTTCTTAACGTAAAACGGAAATACTTGAAATGCATAGCAGCAGGTATGTATTATCGACATGTAAGCTATCTACATTGCAATAAGATTCCAGATGTGCTTAAGAATTTACGTCACAAATAGAAAGATGTCGTGTGCAATGCGTATGGAATACATGAATAAGTAGATTGGAATTTAGTTCGACATTCTGCTAGAAATGCTAGAAATCGAACGTATAATATGTAATATTAGTGCACATCAGCAATTTTATCATTTGAAAATAGACCCGGAAAAGTGGGAAAAAGGATAACAAATGAGGGTTTGTTAAGTTTTGTAGAATCAGATCGTTCAGGAACATATCTCTTCAGCATTTTCTTTGGCAAATTATCACTTTCTGTGATATTTCCTAAATACCTCTGTTCATAGTCCCATCAGAAAATTGCCTTGATGGAAAATTGTTTATTAAAATTTGAAACAAAGCTAGGGAAGCTAATCGAATTGCTAGTTATTTTGTAAATACGAAAATTGGTAGTTTTAAATAAATGAACCTATCTCTGAAAATACTCAGTATATCTTAAACTTGATGGATATTTGCTGCTAGTTGGTGAGAATCTTAAGGAACACGCCAAAACCCTCGATGAACTTTTCGAAACTGTAACAAAATCCGACTTGAAAAGCGTGCTTCACGTAAAAATGCCGTTGGAAGAGCTTTTTATATATAAATTCACATGTTCGCTCTACGGAGCGTTTTTATGTCAAAATCTTGGAAACTCATCAAGGAGTGTAATTTTAGAAAGTATACTAAATGTCGCTGCAAGGGAACGTATTGTCGCCCCAACCACAAAATTTAGAAAGCATAACGAAAACCGGAAATTTTGAAAATAAAAACCCTTTTACGAATCCATGCTGTGCAGAACTGCAACTCATGCGTTGTGTTAAATATGAGGGCAAATTATCCAGTCTCTAGTCAAAGTATTTCGAGAGTTTTAGCAAAAATAGCCCTTAGCGTCGAAAGTACCCTATCATACTCTAGGAGTCCTCACTCGGTGTCAGAAAAGTATAGTTACCATGTACTCAGAATGTGCATGGGACAGCCTTGCCTGGACGTATTAATCTATAATTGCATAATATAATAATTCAAAGTCGTTGCGACTCAAGCATTCTTAAGCTCCGAGGAGCGAACTAAATTGATATTGAACTGAAAATACGTCAATAGACAGGCAAGCAAAAGCCCACCAGAATAATAATACATTTTTCCTGAACGTTTTATAAAACATATATTTTAACCTCTCCACAATAAAATTGTGAGAGGTTACTAAAATTGGTTCAAAAACGAAAATTGAGATAACTTCAAATCTTTACGTTTTGAGGTCCTAGGAACCCAAAAAAGTGGTTTTTGGAAAATGTCTGTGTGTGTGTATGTGTCTTAGCACGATAGCGCCGAAACTACTGAACTGATTTGAATGAAACTTTGCATGTGCGTTTCTTTAGTACCCCAGGTTGGTTGAGATCGGATTACGTTTAGTGCCATTTTGACGCAACAAGTTGTTTATTTTATAATTACTTTCAATTTGCAATGGAACCATTGAAAGGCAGTTAAAATTCTGATTTCAAAGATATATCACACTTCCACCCTTTCGATTTTGTTTCCGTGAAAAAATTAAAAACAAAGCAAATATGAAGCATAGATCGCATTTCGCATGACATGATCGATGCGCGTAGCCGTTACGTCGTGAAACTCATCACATCATGTGTCAATTCACGTGTGAGGGTGTCTTCACTGCTCTAGAAGTAAAGCGGATTACGTTTAGTGCCGTTCTTAAATATATATACAGACAAATCGAAGAATTAAACTACAAATATTCCTCTAAAATCTAGTAAAATTACTGAAATGCTAATGTTTCATTTAACAAAGACAGCCGCGAGCGATCGGATTGCAATGAGCAAATTTTGGCGATTGTCATTGTCATCGTTTGTCATCCGATAACGTTGGTGTCATGTCATGTTAATAAGATTTCGGCATATTTGTAACTTTTAGTGGATTGTCACAAACTTTAAATGTAGGTGTAACAATATCAATATCATATGCTTTCTGTACCTTCGTTGGTGAATTTATTATAGATTATCACTTTACCAATTTTCAGTTTGTTGTTTTACAAATATATAGTATTTAGGATAACTAGACTTTCTTAGTCGTTCAAGTAATGTTAAAGTTGTTAATATCCTAATAGTATATTATTCAACGAGCGATAATGTAGGTAATAACTCACATAGATGATTGTAAATTCATTAAGTTGAAGGTTTTTTAGTGCTCCAGAAGATCTGAAAAAGTTTTGGATGATCGGATTACGTTTATTGCCGTTTTGTCACACAATTTAATGCTCTTTTCGGCTTCAAAGATCCACCGAGTGGGGAGGTTCCAGCCGCTTCCAGTAGCTACCGATTTTTTTAAAGATTTAATACATATTTTTGAACTTTATATTGTCTTTTTCTTGTGTTTTCAAAAATTCCTTTTCAAATTTAAATTTAAGAAAATGTTAGTGTTTACGGTGTTAGATTTATAGTGTTACGACGTCCAATTGGTACAATCAGTGAAGCAGTTAAGCAAGCAACAGTAAGTATAGATTTTGTATTATTCTCTGTCTGAAACAGTCAATTTGAACCCTCCTTTGTGAACGTTTAATATCCACTTTGGAAAATATAATAAAAGTCCTTCAGACGTGTAAAGATGGATTGTTCACAAGAACTACAACACCTTATTTGAAGTCCATATGTTCATTACGACTAAATTGTTTATTTACACATAAAACTTCAGGGGGCGGTATAATAAATACAACAGTGGTTAGCGCGCCCAGTTTTGTCTCTGAGCATACCTAGCGAAGCGAGTTCGAGCCCCCACCTACTGCAAACTAATTTTCAATTATAAATTACCCCCAGAAGAGGTTTTGATCCCACTATAAGCTTTAGAACCCCGTCTCCTTTACTCGCACAAATCTAGATATATTAGACTTAAGAGGGTCATTCAGGTGATCTGGAAAGTGGTTAATAGTAGTTTGTGCAACAAGAGTGGATATGATAGCCATATCGCACGAGAAAGAAAATTGAGCACGACGCCGTAGGCGGAGTGCCTCAATCTTTCGAGTGCGATATGGATAATCCACTCGAGTTGTACAGTATACTTTTTCTACGACCGGTTTAAGAAAAAACTACAAATAATAGTTTTAATCAAATTTTAATATACAAACTTAGCTACTGCTTAATCTTATGCTCTAGGTGAAGACATTTTATAAAAGCGGCAGTAGCCTAGTGGTTTTATCTATGTTTCGAAAAGCAAGAGATAATTGGTTCAATCCCCCTAGCCAAACTTTCACCTACTATACCTTCTCTAATACTATCCACCTTTCACTGATATTTCATACCTTTCATCCACTTTAATTCTTTCCTGTCCCCCTCTTCTTTTGTTTTTGTGTATTTTTGTGTGTGTCGCGTTTGTTTGTTCTTCGTTTCTGTTTGTACATTTTTGTCTGTAAATTCATCCTTCCTTCATTAAACTCGTAACAGAATCCAAATTTTATATCAGAACAATCAACATTTTTAGAATCCCAGTTTAGGCCTGCTTTGCGCAACCCGTAGTTGGAGCAATTCGCGGATGGCACCCCGTGCAAGTTACGGAGTCAGCGTCAGTGCCCAAATTAAATTCAGTGAAGTGCACGAACGGCGAAAGCCAAGTGATCGTTTTAACCAGTTTTAAGTTAAGCTTTCTTTTTTAAGCATTTTTTGTCACAGCACTTAATTTTATTTACTTTTGTAAAAGGAGTTTGAGTTTTTATCGTTTCCATTTTTACCTAGCCAAACCAGTCCCGCCTCGGCCCGACTTTGCGATACACCACCGCGTTAACGCAGTGGTCGCAGGGTCGGTCCCGATGGGCTCTGGGGAGGCACATTTACTGTATATTAATTTTAATAAAGTTGTTTTGAATTGAATTGAATTGGTTCAATCCCCCCATATAGCTACTTTTTTTTTTGTCATAATATACCTCTAAAATTTTTTTCTGTATATAATAATTTCAATAAAATTTTAGGTGGTATACCGTTTATCGATTCTTCACTGGAATCACTCATTTTAAATTATTTTCTAGCCCAAACTGCACGAATATACACACTGACAACTACTGACAATTACTTTGACAGCTTACGCACCAACTTGAACTTTTTAAAACGAATAATTGCCTGTACTTAATACATGAACTGTGATTGGTCGATTTCATATCCATCCTAGAACGTATATGAAATATATCCGTTCAGTTAACTGGAATGACCCATTTATCCATTCTAAAAACTGTACGGAAAACAGCAAATTTACATAAGGGAGTAGAAAAAATATTTATAACGTTTATAACATAACATTTATAATATTTCAACACTCGTAAAATTGTGATAAATGAACCTTATTTTAAGGGAAGTTTTAGGAGTTTTTCCCATTTTAAACCGTATTTTTTTCAAGTTTAAAAAATAAATAAAAGATTTTTTCAACTTAAAACAACCATTTATCATAGTAGCTTTTCTGATGTGTGAAAAGTACGACAAAATACAGCCAGTAAAAAAAATGTATGTAACTTACAAACGAAGATATATCATATTCTTCATTTGATATTGATAGTTAAGCGTTTCTTTGATATTAATAAACAGTTAGTTATACATAGACTTAAACTCAACATCTGTTTATTGCTAACTGACCAAACGTTACCTTTACTACAATTGATATTTATTGTATTTGTGTTATATTATTAAATATAACATAAAGGATTATTCAATATTAATATGATTGAGGGGCATGTCGCTGACAATTCACTTCTTCCACACTCAATGCAAGGCCTATAAATTTTTCCCAATGACATCAAATGCGATATTTTTTAATATTCGCAGCATAATAATCGTGGTATAACGTTGGAAAATAAGGGAAGGACGTTTTATACGTGGATTGCCCCGGAATATTTCATACAAAAAATACTTACCACAGAAAACAAGGACTATGCGCGACAGAAAAGTACATCGCCTGACGGTATATCTTTATAAATGACGGCATAACTATTTTTTCCACAAAATAATATATTCATCGCGCTGTAATTTAAACGACAAAATATGCAAAAATATTTCAAAATGTTTTAACCGATTTCCAGGTACCTGAACGACTATTAAACCTATGAGATCTAGATTTATGTGAGTAAGAAGATAGGGACCTACAGTTTATCGTGGGATCCGATACACTCTTGGGGATAATTTATACTAAAAAAATTACTTCGCAGCAGGTGGTGCTTGAGCCCACTTCGCTAGGCGAGAGGAAGTTAAATGCTCTAACCGCTGAGCTACTGTCCCACTAACACAACGCACTAAAAGAGACTATACATAGAGTATTGGAAAAAATATTCACCACGGTTTTCTGCTGAGTAAGATTGTGTATTATAGGGAGATGGAAATAGATGAATGCTAAAAGTTTTGAACTTACAAAAATTGATAATTAGAAAGATTTGTCTAAGAATATTAAACTTTCTTGTAAATTTTCATGAAAAATGAAATAAAATCTTATTATTTTGATCTTCTTTTCAAATGCAACCGTCTATCATTAGTAATAATAATAATAAAGTTGATAAAACAATTAGGTTGATAATTAATTTTTATTTTACGTAGGTATTCCAAACAAGTGAACAATTATTTAAAAAGGAAAACAGAAAGTTCAAAATTGTTTCCACCATTCTGACCACACATATTGTATCTCTTTGAGAGTACAGTTCTACAAATTTTTAATAACGTCGCTCTGTTAGTCGCTGCCACGGAAACACAATTTTATTGTAATGATCAGCTATATCTTCAATGAGTTCTTGACAAACAGTACTTTTCAACTAACTCCATAAAAAAGTCAAATGGGGTTAGGTCAGGTGACCGAGCTGGTCACCTGACAACGCCATTAGTACTAATCTATCTTTCTCGAAATGTGCAATGTAAATAATTTGTAACAATTTGGGCATTATGCGGTGGCGCGTCATCTTGATGAAATTGGGTAACTCAATTTGAACGTTAATTAATAAATGAGGCAAATCTAAAATTCTAAAAAATCTAAATATCGCTGACCATTTAACGTGCCATTAAACAGATGTGGTCCTATTATGTACCTATTGATGATTCCACACCAGATATTTACTCCAAAGATGGTTTAGTTTCTCGTCTGTCTCAACCATCAAGGATTTTCCTGTGACCAGTATCTAGAATTATGTTTGGATACTACAACATTATAATGGAACCTGCTCGATCAGTTCACATGATTCTATTGATTGTCCCCCCCCCCCCCCCTTTAACATAACAGTAAATTTGCGACAAAAAATCAATTCTCCGTTGCAATTCACCTAGTTTTAAGTAACGAAATAGATGTACTTTGCAATGGAAATATTTAATATTTTCTGACAAGAAGTTTTAGATATATTACATCTAGTCTCTAACTGCAAGAAAGTAGAAGGATTATTATTGACAGTTTGTAGTACCAAAGCCGTGTTTTCATCAGTTTTTACATTTTACTCTAGTACGTTTTGGTTTTTTAAACTGCCGTAATTTTTCAAAACTTACAAAAAAGTCTTAGGGGTTGGTTTGGGTATTACTGGGAAACGTGTTCCATAAGTATCTATGGCCTCTGCTGTATTTTTTATAACATTCACCATAAATTATCATCATATTGTACTTATCTTAATTAGTGTGAATGGCCATTTTGATAGTGATTAATAGTATATTGTGGAATAAGTGCAGTAAGCTGTCTATTGCCCACGAGAGCGGAATTCGCTGGATATAATCAATTGTCGGTAGTGTTATAATGGCTAGATTATCAATAGACAACTATATGTGTCAAAATTAAAGATCAAGTTATTCTCCCACTAAATATGTGAAGAAATATGCGCTATCTCAGAATGAAAAAAATGTATTAAATATATATGATGCGCTGAAATACCAAAATCATTCAAGTGGCTTAGTGGCCCAGCGCTTACACTGGCTCGAATTATTTCCAGGGTATGGATATTTATTTGTGTTTTTCATGTGTTAAAGAAATGCGATTGTGTGAGTCGCTATTACCTCTCCCAAATTCGAGCCTCTGTTACAGCAGATGACAATATCGTATATTGGGAATGGTTGTCGCATAGTCATCTGTGTATACGTGTGTCCTTACCGAGTAGTGAAATAGCTAATGTTAAATTCCACCAGGGTGTTAAGACAAGAAAAAAGGTATATAATGCGCTGAAATACCAAAATTCTTCAGACGGTAGTAACAACACTGCTGAAATATGCTCCAAGATGACAACAACTGGGAGGTCAACTATCTAAACTTTTAAAAGAAAAAAATTTTTTGAATTTTAAAATATTGTCAAACAATTTTTTCATAAAATTAACCAGTTTATATATAAATGCATAAGACCGTCAACAGAGGTAGTTTTGGGAGTAAACGTAAGTAATTACAAATTAAAATATGCAATTATATACAAGGTGGACCATTAATAATAGGCCATAGTTCAGGGGTAGATTCTTTGGGCCAAAATATGAGGATATAACCAAATATGCTTTAGTAGAATGCAGGTTTTCACGGCCGTTGTCTAATGAAGTAGATTCTTCCAGGTCTTGCCGTGGTCGTCTAACTTGACTTGACGTTTTGCTGATCATCCTGTAAGCTTCTTCAGAAGGATTGTAAAGACTGAATCTGTTGTGTTACACTCCTCGTTATATACCTAGGCGCCGCTTCGCTGCTCATTCGTCGTGTTTGGTGACCGTGACTTACTACGGTGCTGGTACTTGGCAATACCAGTCTCCACGTGTTACTAAGTCGATACCCATCCTCTCTGTTAAAGTTGTTCACGTTTTTCATAATTTCAACACCCTCTTGACTGATCTTCGCCAAATTTGCTAGAGGAAATTTTTCTATTCTAAGAAATAATAATTTATGTATTACATCACGTTATATCAAAGAGGGCGCCGCAGGACCTATATCTGATCATGAATTTTTTTCATATTTTTTCTGACGAAACGTTGTGGTACATCTGACCAAAAAAATCTGATGAGGGCGCCATTTCCACATATAAAAGGTACACTTGGTAAAACTTGATAACTCCAACCGTTTTCGAGAAAAGTGCCGTTAAACATTTCATTAATTTTTTGAAAGACAAATTCAAATTTAGTGAAACAAAGTCTATTTATTGAAAAGCGTGCTTTGGTTACGTTTTAGTTCTGTCATTTACGCCAATTAATCATTTTATTTTGTTCTTGTGTTCCTCGAGCTAATTTCTTTAACTTCTTTATTTACAATGCCCAGACATAATAATTTTTGAAGTAGAATACAGCCAGGCCATAAAATTTTAAAATATCTTTTTCGTCGTTTGGCATAAACGGGTTCATTTCACCATAAAAATGATGTAGGACGACCGAAACGAATTACTCCAGATCAAGAACTAGAAATTTTAGTTCGTGTGGGGTGAGCAAACAATCTGTCCTAAGAGTCTTACGTAAAGAACGCTTCTACCGAGGCTTCTACCCATATCATCTCACTCCTGTACAAAACTTACTTCGAAGAGATTTTCGACAGAGGCTACAATTTTGTCAATTTCTTCTAAATAAACACAACTGGGATCGACATTTTGTTAAAAACACTTTATTTACCGACGAAGTAACTTTTACTCGCCGAGGCGTTTTTATCTGGAAAAATATGCATTACTGGGAAAATCCTCATGCCGTTAAAGGAAGGCATTTTCACCAAGAATATAAGATTGACGTTTGGTGTGGTATCATCGGCGATCAATTATTTCCTCCAAATTTAAATGGACAGTCTTATCTGAGTCAGGAATTATCTTGATGAGACTTTCCCACGCAGATGGAGCGGCCGAGGAAGTGAGTTTGCTTGGCCACCAAGGAGTCCTGATTATAATCTTTTGGATTATTATGTGTGTGTCCTTAGTCTATGCAAATACTATCAACTCAAGAGAAGAACTGTGGGACAAAATACAAAACGCAGTAAATTTCATTAGATGACAGGTAAATGTATTTTTCAATGTAAGAAAATCTTAGAATTAGAAAAGGCATAGAAGTAGGTGGAGACCATAATATCAAACATTTACTCTAAGTTCAGCAATGGGGTTTTTGCATGGGGGAAAGTTTATAATGTCATTAAGTCAACTTTTACGTAATTTTTTTGGACTTCTAATAAGATTAGACCCTTATTTTAGACAATCTTTTGATTTATGAATTTATTTAATCTGGTCGATAGCCGAGTGGGTTAAGGCGCGAGGCGGCAATCGCGATTAATCATACGGACATCGCACCACCAGGTTCGAATCCTGGCTCCGGCACTGTCGGAGGAAATGATTGTATGTCCGCGTTTTTCAATGTGTAATCCCCTTCCGCACAAGCCCTGGCTTCTGGAATTGGGGGTTATCTAATTTCTGTGGTGTTTATTTATTTATTTATTTCAGTACCATGAAAATAATCCATTACTTTATAAGAAAGTGAGAAAGAGTTTACGCTGTTATTACGATTTTGTTTTCCCTTACGTTTTGTACTTTTTTCAATAAATATACTTTGTTTCATTAAATTTCAATTTGTCTTTCAAAAAATTATTGAAATGTTTAACGGCACAGTTTAACAGTTGGAGTTATCAAGTTCTACCAAGTATATCTTTTATACGTGAAAATGACGCCCTCGTACCACAACGTTTCGTCAAAAAAATATATGAAAAAATTCATCATCAGATATAGGTCCTGCGGCGCTCTCTATGATCTAACCTGATGTAATACATAAATTGTTGTATCTTAGAACAAAAAAAGTTCCTCTAGCAAATTTGGCGAAGGTCAGTCAAGAGGCTGTTGAATTATTGCAAAAAAGCTAAAAAATTATTTGAACTTTGACACCCTGTATCTTTATCCACAACATTTTACTAAAGCATATTGGGTTATATCCTCATATTTTGGTCCAAAGAATCTACCCCCGAAGTATGGCCTATTATAACGGTCCACCCGGTATACCGGGTAACGGTATACCTGTACTATGTTCCAAAGAAAATTGTGCTTAATTATTTTGTTCACAAATAGGTACCATTTAAAAATGTACATTTATTCAGTTATGATATAACTAACTGTTAAATGGTAAATAAATATTTATAACAGTTTATATATAGGATTAATTAATTACATAATTACATTTATAAACACAATATTGATTATGGATTAAAATAGCAGAGGTTGTCAAACTAAATTGCTTGATTTTAATTAGAACAATGTGAAGCATCTATACGCGCATAACATATGTTTAAATTTCTCATAATTGAAACTGAAATTATTATTGAAATATATGGCAAACTGCCAAAATATATGTATCATAAAAATAATTTCCAATTTTGAGAAATTATATTGTAAAATAAATCACCATGTATATAATATGCAAATAAAAATTAAATTTAATATTGATGCATTTGTTGATTGATTCAGTCGTCAGTATACAAATATTTTTGGAAACCTCTAAATATCCATTTTTTAATAATAACTATACTAAATGAGTTTCCATTAAAAAATATCTTGGTATTGAATGTATTTCTAGTCGCCACTGAATTCTACTTTAACATATTAACTGCCACGTCGGCGTCCCGTCCCGTAGTAACGGTCCCATGAGATCCGCAGTTATATAACCCTTGTACAGTTACGGAGTATCTATTAGTCCTGAGAGAAGTATTATCTTTCATTGTTTCAACAAAGGCCCCAAAATGCATGAAATAAGTATACTTATTTGGTCCAATAAAAAAAGTTTCTACGTAATAATCCATTTCGTAACAATCAAAAACAACTCCAACTTAAGTAATCTCAATAACTGCAGACTACAGTTTTTAAAAGCACATTTCAATAATATTTCATTATTTCGAAATAAATTTGACTAATGAAAATTATGTCAACAATGCGAATGTTAAATATCTGGAATGAAATTATAAACCTGATAAGGGTATTAATTTTCTTTGAATGACCTGCAAAACATGATGGGGAGCAGATCAAAAATCTACTTTCATACTCTACAAGTCATATATTAGATCCATTCTGGATTATGGTTGTACCCTATATGGTTCGGCTAGTAAGCAACTATTAAAGCACTTAGACACCACCCAAAATAAGTGCTTAAGAATCTGCTTGGATGTCATGAATTCAATCCCTGTTGAACCTCTACATGTCGTAGCCTTAGAGCATCCTTTACAACTGCGCCGGGAGTTTCTTCAGAAAAATTTATTACAAAGTCACACCTATTAGATCTCATTCTTGTAGAAAAAAATATATGAACTGAATAACTTAGATCTGTGGAGTAAATATTAGATAAGAAAACTCATTAGAGAACGAGTGACAGTTTCTAACTATAAAACCTAACATTTTCATGGCTGATGATGTTACTAGTGCTACATGGTTCGAGAAAGTAAATTTCTGATCAAATACTACCCCTAAATCTTTTATTGTTGCAGAACGTTCAAGTACTTGCGAATTTAATGAGTAATGAAATACCACTCGGTTAGATTTTCTTATAAAAGAAACAACCTTACATTTTGATGCATTCAAATGAAGATTGTTTTGATTGCACCAGTTTTCTACTATTTCTAGCTGTGCTAGAACGTTTTCACCATCATCTATACTGCTTATTTCTGCGAAGATCTTCATATCATCGGCAAACAGTAGTTTGTCACATTGTACTATGCTTGTGAGATCATTTATAAACAATAGAAAAAGCAGTGGTCCGAGATTGGAACTTTGAGGTACACCTGAAGTTGCCGTAAATAGTTCAGATTCATGTCCGTAATACACTACGTATTGTTTTCTGTTATATAAATATGACCTCAAAAATGTTATGAAATGGCAACTAAACCCGAACATATTCAATTTACCTAATAGAAGTTCGTGATCAATCCGATCGAACGCCTTCGAGAAATCAGTATATATCACATCTACTTGACCTTGTGAGTCAAGTATCCTTGCTGTAAACTGAGTTATCAGACATAAGTTAGAAGCAGTGGATCGCATGAAACCATGCTGAGAGGTTGATATTAGAGATTTTACTGAAGGATAGATGCGAGCATACAATGATATCTCGAACACTTTAGCAAAGTTGCAGAGAATCGCTATGGCTCTGTAGTTGCTTATTTCCGCTGCATTTCCGGATTTAAAAATAGGGCATAATCTAGTTAGTTTCCAACAATCAGGAAATACGGCTGTTTCTAAAGATAGGTTGTAGATAATATGAAGTGGTTGGACCAGAGCACATGCACAATCTCGAAAAAATGGACATACCTCTGGTAACTATTCTGTACTACGTCTCCCACAAAATACTCATTAATCCATCCGGATATACCGATAAAGCCTTGCCACGTTGATCTTAATATTTCCCGAAATTACATACGTGTAAGAATAGATAATGTTATCTAAACTTCGTCCTATATTGTAGATATTTATTAATTCAATAAAGTCGTTTAAATATTCTCAATTTAGATACGTTATTTGTGTTAATGCATAGTCCTGTTGTTTAACCACATGTTGTTCTCCTGGTTTTCCGTGGCCTTACCCAGTTTGTGCAAAAAAATTAAAAAAGAAGCCTTGTTAGGCTCCTAGGTGAGAAGCGTGTGTCCTTGTCAAGTTCCCTTAAATTGTAAAAAAATCCTTTATACAACGATCGAATTTGAATGTGGCTTATAGATTCATAGAATAAATAAACATGTATATAAACAATTGATTTTTCCAAATATAATTATTTTAAGTATTGATCCATCTATTCTAGAAGAAATAACTGCCTCAGTTGAAGTTATAAGAGTTAACAAACGACTAGCCATAAAAGGTGCTATCAATATGAACGCTCCACGTGAATAGAGGATTATTGAATACATTTTTGTTGGAAAATTTTATAGCCTTATTTGACTGAGTGACATGATGCGTAGGCTTGTTTGCGCGTGGGATTGCGAGGCGCTGAAAATGACAGCTACACCTCTAGTTCTCATAAAATTTAACTTCCATCAGATATCAGAAGCTTTCACGGAACTGATTTACTTTGTCTATTCAGTGGACATCATCAGGTAACTAAATATTGACTCGGTTACAGTTGGCACAGCAGCCAGAATTGGCTTATTGTGTCTCTTCCTATTTCTAAATTCTACCGGTGATTCCTGTATGGCTGACTAGCAGAAGCGGTTTTATCGCCGGTGGATGTTCCAGTGTTTTTGGGTTCACTTTCATGGCTCTAAAAATATTTTGCCTCTTGCGATTCAGTGCCTCGCTTTGACAGAGTATATGGCTTACCCTCCGCAGAGTCTGCAGTTTAGGTTACCCTCATACTCTGTGAGCAACCATGTTACTGTTCTCAGCTGATTTCTGCTTAACATAAGCAGTTGCTGAGTTCGTTTCGTACACAGTTTAGTCGTGAAGGCCTTACCGTGCCTAAGTCCTGGCATATCCTGCCAGTATCTGCTCTTCCTTGACCCAGTTTGTTATGCACTTTCTTGCACTACACTTTGTCACTGCGAGATCCGGTTCTGGGCCAAGGAATTTTGTGGCCGATCCTTGTTTGGCAAATTCGTCGACTTTTTCATTCCCTTGGACCAGACTGTGTCCTGGCACCCAGGTTAGTGTTACTGAGTTCTGTTCTGCTAATGTCTTGAGTCCTTCTGGGAACTCTCAGATCAATCCCGACGTCACATTTTAACTCGTTAGTGTTTTCAGTGCCTTCTGATTGTACGAAATAATACAGATCTGCTTGTTTACGTAAGCTCTCCTTATAATTTCACGAATATATTCGAGTACTGCATGATTTTCTGCCTGGAACACAATACTGTATTTCCCAAGAGCAAAACTAAGATCTGCTCTGGGGTTTTCTCCATATATTCCAGATCCTATTCCTGTGTCAGTTCTGGATCCGTCTGCATACCAGGCCAGTCCTTTACACAGGAATTCTCATATCTCTAACTCTCATTGCTCTCAATCCGGTGTAACCAGCTCGAAAGGTTTATGAAGGGAGTGTTTTGTTACAATGTGCTCCGACGCCATCTCAAGGATAGGGTCCGCCACTATTTGTTTTATTCTTTCGTGGCCCAAACGGGGCCAGTGGTGTGTTAGCTCAGCAGAATTTTGCAGCCTAAGAGGTTCCTACCTAACCTCCCCATGTATCACTATGTGAAGTGGCAGAAGGCTACGCAGGGCCCCCACTGCTGCAGTGGGAGTCGACCGTATTGTCCCCATTATACTGAAGCATGCCAGCCTTTGTATCTGGTTTAGCTTGTACGAGGTTGTTGTCAGCGGCACTTTTGACAGCCACACCAGGGCTGCATATGTAATCGAGGGTCTTATAACCATAGTATAGAGCTACTGCACCGTGCCAGGTTTAAGTCCCCAAATTCTTCCACAGATTGGTCTAATTATTACAGTTGGAGTAATTTCCGGTTTCCGTTTTATCCTTTCAATGTGCTGGTTCCAGGTAAGTTTGGCATCGATTATGATGCCAAGGTACTTCACCTCCCCTGATATTGTTAATTCTTTGCCTGAGAGTCTTAAGGATGTAAGTCCCTCCAAGCCTCTTCTCCCGATGAATGGGATGATGGTGAATTTTTGAGGGCTGATTCTCAGTCCCTATTTCTCAATCCATGATTAAGTGACGTTCAGGGATCTCTGCTTGCGTTCTCAGACTGTGCTGTTAAATTTGTCCCGTACAGCGTAGCTTTGTACGGTAAAGTCTTTGCTGCTAAGTGTCCCCAGGAGCACTGCAACCGACCATATTTGATTAATAGTGTACCAACGTAAAATTTCACTTCGATAAGACATCGTGAAATTGACATTTTTTGTTTTCATGGAACTGGTTCACCATACCTATTCAGCAAGCATCATCAAGTCCAATGACATGAACTCCAAGGAAGTAATATGAAAATATTTAAGCATCATCCATGATCAAATCTTTTTATTTATTGACATCAAAAATATTATTTCTTGTGATTTTCTGATCATATTCGATGCCTAGATACACACGTAGAATTTTACTTGAAAGCTGTGTTCAAGCGTAACGCTATAAATTTCAGCTGTTGGTAGGCAGGTTTTTTTGGCTATAGTGTGAAATTCTATAGGGTTGTTGACCCTTTTCAAACTAAATTGGAGTAGTAACCTTATAGGTATTAAAATTCAGAAGTCTCAACCAACCACCATTATAAACTTTCCCAGACGTTTTCTTTCTAAGCTTGTCTGTAAACAAGTATTTTATAAAACTTTAATTGCCACTTCGGAAGTAATCTCGGTTAAGCTGCAATCAAAGATTATATCTACAAAAGTTTTAAGTGTATAGTTTCCCGATTACTAGACGCTCACAACAAAAGTTTTAATAAGATATTACACTTTCCTTCATTTTCACAAAAGCTATATCTGACAATTTCTGAAAACAAATTACACCTGTTGATTTCAAGATAATAGTTTTATAATTCAATGCCTACCTAAGTTAATAGAATCAAGGATAATTTTGTTCCCGGCCCTGCTATTCCATATTTTAATTTAATAAAATTTATGGATGGAGGAAACCGCTGAGAGAATAGAACATCCTAATTTTGTCATATTAGGAGGGCTTAAAAGGCAATCAACTTATGTAGGTACTGTATATAAAGATTTTTCAACGGAATAATGATGGAACCAATCTAGATTTTAAATGAAATAGTCTGGAAAGGTGAATTTTATTAATGAAATGAACGGTTCAGGGAGGTAGAAGTGGTGGAAAAATATTTGTTTAGTGCTGACTTTATGGAACATTTTTTAAAAACTTTATTGTTATTTATTGTATGCTAACTGACCCAATAGACGTTCGCCTGTCACAAAAAGCACTTTCAGTTTTTCCAGAATTTTCTAATTTCCCGGGCAAATTTTTCAATTTTTCTTTCCTTGAAAACCGTCTTCGGACTATTACGAACATTTAGTAAAACATTTAGCCAAATCGGTCCAGCCGTTCTCAAGTGATGCGATTACCAATGAACAGCATTTTATTTTTATTTATGTAGATTATATTTATAAGATCTTTTCTAATAATAGCACCCAAAATAATTAATAGAACTCAGTTTTGTAGCACTTAATTATCTACTTAATTTCTTAACTAAGCAAATAATACTTATTTTTGTAGGATTTTGATAAGCATAATATGAGGGCAAATTTCATATACAGGCACTCGAAAATATCTCACTTAATATCGGTCGTACGAAAAAAAATATTTTTACGAAAATTGTTCCGATTTATATAACCTACAAAATGGTTTAAAGACATTTGAAATCCATGGTCTACTTTAAGAGTTATGGCGGAAAATGCGGAAAACGTCTAGGTCAAATATCTCCGTTATTTGAAGAGATACAAAAAAAATTCTAAGGCGTAATTTTTTTGCAAAACAGAGTGTTTCAACGAAGTTTTATCTAATTTTTTTCAAAACCGCTGTATTTTGAGATTTACTCTGCAGGCTGTTAAAAAAATTATTTTGAAACAGGCGGGAAATGGCACCATTAAATAGAGTATTTTCCTCCCTTTTCAACGATATGTCACATGCCATATTTATTCATTGGTACTACGTTAGTAATTATAAAAACATTCTTTTTAAACCAATGACTTTTTTTTACCAAGCACTTGCACTTGCCGTGGAGAAGTATGATTAAATAAAACGATAAAATAATTCAATAACTTGTTCAAATCTTTGCTATAATAAAGCATTAACACAATTAAGAAGAATAAAGTAAATTCATTCAACAAAAACAAAATAATAATCAAGAAAGCAACATGGAACAATTATGGAAAGAGTATTCGCAGTTATGCCAATGTATAGAGGTCCTCCATAAAAGCGTCACTCCTTGCTCAGAAAGTTAAAATATCTTTACCAATTAATTTAAGTATAATATCCATTTATTTTTATTTCATGATTTCACTATTATTTCAATTATTTTAAAACAGTTGGCTATGAACAAACTTGACAATTTAATTTTTTGAAGATCGTCTCAGTTAATACTTAAAGTCTCACTCAATCACACTTGTTTAAGAATTTAGAATTTTCAAAAATGATTTTCACTCACATTGATCATAATATGTTCGTTACATATTGCCAATGCAATTTTAACTCTGGATTAGCTCAAGTAGAATATAGAAATAAATTTCCACAAGCACTACAGCCGAATAAAACTCTGTTCAGAAAATTAGCTACGAAACTTAAAAATAATGGTTCATTTTTAAAGAAGAAGACAAGGTTGAACAGTGTTACTGATAATGTAAATAAGGTAAACCGACTTATTAATTATGTAACAAATAAAAATACAGAAAATCATTAACATCATTAAGAGAAATTCAAATTGTTTGTCATATAAATAAAACAAGTGCTAGAAAAATTTTAAAGAAAAATGTTTACCGGTGTTATAAAGCCAAAAAAGTTCACAATTTACAAGCGGGGGACAAACCAAGGGAGGACGACTTTTTGTAGGTGGCTGTTGGAAAAGAAGCGTGCCGATCCATTAATATGTAGTAAAATACTTTGATCCGACGAGGCAAATTTTTCCAATAATGGATTTTTTAATCGCAATATTCATTACAAATGCACTTCTGAAAATACACACTGGCATAGACCCACTGGGTTTCAAAATCGTTTTTCAATAAATGTGTGGATAGGTATTTTAGGTATCAATTTAATAGGTCCTTATTTTTATGATGGTCACCTCAGTGGTCAAAGGTACCTAAACTTTTTGAGAAATGAATTTAATGGATTCTTAGATGACCTACCTTTAAAGAACTTTCAATATTTTCAACAAGATGGAGCTCCTCCCCACAATTCCCAGATTTGCCTAGATTAGTTAGACGAAATTTTGCCTGAACATTGGATAGGTACCAACGGATTTATTCGATGGCCCCCTCGTTCTCCAGATATAACCCCAATGGGTTTTTTTGGGTATATTAAAGATAAGGTGTTATCGACGACACCGCA
Source organism: Leptura quadrifasciata (assembly GCA_963675555.1). Taxonomy (NCBI): domain Eukaryota; kingdom Metazoa; phylum Arthropoda; class Insecta; order Coleoptera; family Cerambycidae; genus Leptura; species Leptura quadrifasciata. The sequence continues at coordinate 41,057,139 of OY776677.1, forward strand.
AAATGTAGAGGACCTAAAAGCTCTAATTCAACAGGCATGTATTACAGTTACCCCCGAAATGCTGAGTAATGTGCTAAATGCAGTGCCTCGCCGCGCTTCATTGTACATAAGAAATCGCGGTGGACACTTTGAAAACTCATTGATGTACACAGAAAATAGCAGTGGGTCTAGTACGGTCCCCTACCAGACGCCATACCTGATTGTTTTGGGATTACTATGTATGACTTGTATTGGGACATAATTGGTTCTATCTCCCAAATAATTTTTTAGAAGTTGAAGAGTCTGTCCTCTGATACCAACTGCGTCAAATTTTTGGAGAAGTTTATTGTGACATGCAGTATCAAACACCTTGGCAAGAGACAAAGACTGCCAAAACTGGTTCGCTCTTATCTAAAGGCTCATACATTTTTGAGGTTAAGTCACATATCGCATCTTGGGTAGACCTATTTTCCCTAAATCCATACTGTCTATCCGAAATTATTTTATATTTGTTCAGAAAACTTAATAACCTTTTTTTAATATTTTTTTCGAAAATTTTAGCAAAATTGGATATGAGGGTTATTGGTCTACAATTACTTACTTCATCTTTAACTCCTCTTTAATATAGTGGTCTAATAATTCCGAATTTAAATACGGATGGTACTTTTCCATGATTAATTGCCATATTGATTAAGTGGGCAAGAGGATTTTCAATTAATGCACTGATTTCTTTTATTGTTTCAGATTTTATATTGTCGATGCCAGGGAGTTTATTATTCTTCAGTTTCCTGACAGCCTCCTTAACTTCAGGAACTGTTACCTCACTAAGACATATGTAGTTTGCATTATGTGTTAGTTGCAAAGGTGTTGCTACGTATTGCTGTTCAATTTTGTCCTATATTTGTGTAGTGGTCATTGAGGTTATTTCTATTAATTTATGAAGTTTCGAGAAACAAAATTAAAGAATCCTGACTTATAATTAATAAATATATACCCAAATTGGCAAATTTAAAGTCAAAATATTTAATTGAAAATTGATTCGTCGGGAGCAAATTGAAAGTTTTCTCTATCTCCAAAAAAATATGCCCTTCTTGACACAATTAAACCTCTCTCACCAATATATTATCGATCCAGTATAGAGACAAACACAATATACTTTAGTCAGTGGATCGGTAAAAGCAATTTAGATAATAATTTACATTTACATTTACGCGACAAGCAGCTTCCGAAGGGATACCATGAAATGCGACTAAAATCGTTGTAGATTATATCGGTAACCATATTTGCTACTTCATTTACTATAACTATCCAGTGTATAGAAACTAATTAGACGCGTGGTTCATGGTACTGGTAGGATTACTATGGCGATAATAACATTTATCAAAGATAGATAGGGTGAAATATGTTCGCATAATGATCAATACCTGTAAGGGAATAAGCTGTAAGGGAAGTTAACTTGCACCCTCTCATTTGAATATTGAATATCGAGTAATTATATATCATAACACATTTTCTGTCTTTGTCACAATATTTCTATTAGATGGATAATAGCAATATCAAACCTTTCCTCACTTGCTAGATGTTTTTTTCTTAAAATGTTTTTCTTAACCGCCTCTCAAGTTACCGAAGTAACCCCCTGGAAGATCTCAAGGATCTTGTGCTAGGCAAAGAGAGACGAGGCCCTACAGTTTAATGTGGACTCCGAACCACTCTTGGGGCAATTTTTTTAATGAAAAATTGTTTCGCCTTGCGGGAATCGAACCCACTTCGCTAGGCAACTCAGTTTGCTAGCCAGTCGCTTTAACACACTGAGCTACCATTCATTTTATTTAAAATATTTCCTTATTATTGAGCAAATCTATTATTATTCTTATTATATAGGCACATTTAGCGCATTCTATTATACACATTTTCACTTTCAGTGAGTTGTTAAAAAAAATTAATATCTTTTGTAGAAAAATAAAATTTTTGTGAGCTATATTTCTAAACAGAAAGAAATCCATAGCCTACTTTGTGAGATATATTACATAAATCTGAAAAATACAAAAACCACAAACGGTTATAGCGTCCTTATTTGAGGAGATACGAAAAAAGTTAAAGGGCTGAAAGTTGACGGCAATAAGAATAATAATATGTATCAAAAAATTTGAGAAACGCAGTTGGCTTTGACATACGCACTTGCGCAAAAATGAAAGGAACAAATTTCAAAGTAGGCCATGACACCTCAAATAAGGAAGCCATAACCGTTTGTGGTTTCCTATTTTTCAGGTTTTTGTAATATATCCCACAATGTAGGCCATGGATTTCAAATTTCTTTTTTTTGAAATATAGCTCACAAAAAATGGGATAACTGCTTCTAAAACTTCATTCTTCTATAATATATATTAAGCGAGATATTTGGTGTGGCCCTCGTAAAATAGGCAGACGGTATATACATATATAAGTATTCCCCTCTTCACAATATGTGTAACAATTATAACTTAAATTGCTCACTTGAGATTATGTCTTGCAATACCCCGTCTATTGAAAAGATGGATTTATGATTGATATATTTCGTTGCTTTTTTACTGTTGGTTATTAATACTTTTCTCCTATGATTGTACATTTATGGAAAGAGAAAAATATGTCGGAAGAAAAACCGTCAATATTGGTTTAAGTTCGTCGGGCTGCCACTCACCACGTTCTCTCTATAAGGCCTCAATCCGCCTACTCCTTAGAGAGAACTCACTGGTAGTATCTGACGAAGCGTTATTTATGCGAATGGCGGGAGAGTGGTGGGGGGTTGAGGATATGTTGATGGAGGTAGTAGAGCGGCACTACTGCTTTTGTTAGGAATTATGGGGTGTAGATGAAGATTATGGAGCTAGCTTGGAGATCAATGATTTCCAAGCGACTGGAAGACGAATACCGCCATCCTTCTGTTTAGACGATTAGGACGGTTTTAGATCTCAATCATTTCGCGGATAATTCACGTTTTCTGGAAAAATGAGGCTGTTATGATTTTGGTGTTATCGAAGCCTTTATTATAGATTGTTAGGACGCGGTGTTGGGCAAGTGATGGAGCATCGTATTTTCTCCAAGACGACTACATTGGACCAACCAACAGGTGGATTAACGATAGAACATATGAACATCTCTTAGATATATGTGTCAGTTAAAACGTGCAACATGTGAAGCATTTATAATTTTTGCTGTCTAATTATTTAAAGTTTATTCCCCGAATTTTGTACTTATTGCTCAATAAATCGAAAATGGTTACAAACAGCCATAAAGGAGTACTTACAAAAAATGTTCGTTTTTCATTTCTACATCACATCGGCAAAAAATATACATTGTGTTTCATTAAAAAAATTGAGAAAATTCTATTTAAAAAAAAAATCTTATTTGAAAAATAAGTTTTGGGAACCCTGTATATTATTAGGAAGTAAAAATGATTCAAAAACATTAATTAGCTGTCTCGTAACTAGTATTCATATAGGTTCTTTTTTAAAAATCCATAATTGTGACTGCTGATTTTTCAATATGAATCTGCAGATGGCATTATTTGAACAAATAAATTCATTACATCCAAGTGGTTGGGAGATAGTATTCATGTTAAAATTCGCAATCGGCGTATTAAAAAATATAAAAAACGATATAAAACTTGAACTAATATCTTTAAATTGCGACAGGGTCGAAGGCCTCTTCCCCATAGGGCGCGATCTGATCGCTCGATTCGAACGCTTGCGATCTCGTGTTATAGTTATCACACTTGTACTCAGTATATCCCCTCCACACAGAGCGCAATCTGCATTTTTGTTCCACCGAGTTCCTCACGATCAGTTTCGAATCTTTTGGAGGGATATACTGAGTACAAATATGATAACTATAACACGAGATTGCAAGCGTTCGGATCGCGCGATCGAATCACGCCCTGTGGGGAAGAGGCCGAAATACGACCCATTTTTCACGATTTTCCGCTATTAACGTTAATTTTTCGGAAAACTGACCCAGCATCAGCGACCAAAAAAACCAAAAAATATTAATTTGCTTCTGAATTAGAAATAATAAAATAAAATGCCAACCAGACTGGCCAAAAACGGGTGGTTAAAAGAAAGGGCATGACCAGTAGCCATTATTTCAGTTGGCTGAATGATCCTGAAGGTATAATTAACATGTTACCATAAAAATATTTGGCGCTAACTGTACTTTCATTTTTTTTTATTCAGACATTTGCCCCCCTTCATTGACTCGACTATTAATTTACTGACTTTGTAAACAATTTCACTTATGGCAGTCGTTTTGACGAGAAGTTTTTTGTTGCCGATTGGTTTTCAGTAAATTGGTAATATATTGCTATATATTTGTAGCATGTTCTCCAAAATTTTAATTTTCTAATGGTTAGAAATATTGAGGTAATATAATAGTTTTCTGAGATGATAGATTCTCTCTTTGTTATTATTCTCTTTTATGCCACTAGACAATTTCCAGCAATCAGGCAATAAAAACGTAGCTATTCACATCGCCATTATTCCAAATTTATAAGTTCCAGACAATGTACAGAAATATGAGAAGGGTACGTACATTCATCATAACGTTGTGTATTATATCTTCTAGATCGGTGATAGCATAATCATTATTCATTCTTCCCTTGAACATTTCTTTGATACACTTGTTACTTTATATCTCTATGAATCATTTTAATTCAGAGTCGTTAAACCAGTTACATGATTATTGCTAAACCTAAGCTTTACAGCTTGCATATATTCTAAGTAATACAAGCTTTCATTATAATAAAGTGTGAAACATGTGAGAAAAAATAATTATTTATGAGCCTTTACCTTGAATAAACTTTGTTGAAACTAATCTACTCCCAAAATCAATGGATTCTCGAGCAAGATTCATAATACCAGTAGAAAATTTTCTTGCATAATTTAATTTGTACTCCATAGTCATTATCCTTTTTTAAAATATTTTGCATCGATTTAAAGTGTTCTACTATAATTATTTGTATAATCTAAGACTAGATAAACTTTACCCTAATTTTGTTTCCATAGATCTCGTTCGTTCTCCTGGAGCCTGACGTCTAAGTACGTTGACAAAGTCGCCAACAATGACTGGAATTGGCACAACTGCAATTCCAGTTAAACCTCTGATTAAATTTTCATAGTCCGGATGAAGATATTTGGCTGCTGAGTTGAAATTGGCGCTTGATTTAGCAGTATGCAACAACGAACTGATTACCAATTCTTACTCCCGTAATATAGTGAGGTAATCCCAGATTATTACTTAATAGTTTCACTTCTCTTGGCCCAACGGTATTATAACACGGTGCCAGGGAACTTCAGATGAATACATTAACCAGAAATTGCCAAATATTAACTTGGCAAGAATTTACCTTATTAAGTGTACTGGTTCTAGTAATATTGCCAACTATACAGGGAGGGGCAATAGTGCGTCGGAATTCGATATCTCGAGTTCTACGATAGCTTGAATTTTATATATATATATATACACACACAGGGTTACTGGAGATGTGATGGGGCATGATCTAAGAAGTAAATTTAGCCCTAACATATATTATGCAAAACTCAATAGTTTTTGAGATATTTAATTTTCTTTGTTTTTCTCAAAAAATAGATCTTAATGTCCTAAAAGTTAATTTTCGAAAAATCTATTTGACATTTTTAAATTTTTTTTACTGGATTACTTGTCCAATATTATAGATATCCGTTTGGAATGAAAAATATCTGGAAACATTTCGATCATGTGAACATCTGAAATAAAAACTAAAAAAATTTTTTTTAAATCAGTTATGAAATTTACCTATTAGGTTTTTCAAAAAAATATTAACGTAACAGGCGTATAAATTATTATAAAAACTGCCTTATTTCAATAACTATCTAACAAGGTGCAAAGGTTCAATGTACCCTTAATAGTTCTAAGAAAATACTAGTAAAAATAACACAAGTAGTACGAATTTTATTTTTAGAGAAACAGTAAAAAACATTTTAAAAATAGAGTTTAATTCTTCATTAATTTCAAAGTTGTACTTTATTTTTTATATGTCTTGCTCAAAATGGGAGCCCCTATTCCGTATACAGACACGGCAGCGTCTTCTTATTTCCGCCCTTGTTACTCTGGTTATCAGATTATGCCTTATGTGTTGGGCAGCATCGACTATCCTTTGTCTAAGGTTTTCTATAGTATTGACTGGTGTGGCATAGACCATTTCCTTCATATGACCCCATACGTAATAATCAAGGGGTGTTGTCAGGGCTTCGCGCTGGCCAAGGTATTGGGCCCGCTCTTCCAATCCAACGGTTAGGGAAACGTTGATCAAGTAACTGTCGTACTGTCAGCCGATAATGTGCTGGACAACCGTCGTTCTGAAACATCATTCGCTGTGTGACGGCGAGAGGAACATCTTCTAAAATCACCGCCAGATCATTTCTTAAAAAAATTTCATAGATTATCCCGTTTAAATTTTGAGGAAGAAAGTGTGGCCCTATTAAATAGTGGCCAATGACTCCCATCCACACATTAATAGAAAACTTCATTTGGGAACTAGTTTCACGTGTTAACTTGGGATTTTCCTCTGCCCAATAATGTAGGTTGTGGAAATTTGTTATACCCTCGCGATTAAATTTCGACTCGTCCGTCCATAAAATACTTGTTAAAAAATTTGCACTTTCTGCATCTGAATTTAACATAAAGCGGCAGAATTCCACTCTCCTTCCAGGATCACCTTCCTCCAAGCCTTGGACAGGGGTATAGTGGTAAGGATGACATCCAACTCTACGTATCGTAGACCAAACTTTCCACTGTGACGCTCCGGTTAGTCTTGCGACTTTATTAGTTGAAATAGTTGGGTCTTCCTCAAAATACCTCAATATTTCTTCCTCATCATCTGGTTCATAAACGAGAGGAGCACCAGCGTCACTTCTTCTACATTTCACGGAGCCAGTTTCAGCGATATTTCGATATGCCGTACTGAATACACGTGCATTTGGTAAGCGGCGGTTAGGGTACCAAAGGCCATATTCTCGGCGACCTTCAGCAGCGTTGCCGCCACAGTATCCATAGACAAACAAGATATCAGCGTATTCTGCGTTGGCATACGCGGCCATGGCACAGAAAATACAATAACAACAACTAATAACAACAACTACGAGCAAAACCAAAATCTTCGATAACTAATTTAACAAGACCAACAAACTTAAGGGACACGGAGATAAGAATGTCAGTTAATGACATATATGCACAAACGTCAAAGTCAAGGACTGACTGACTTAAATGAAAATGAACAATTAGTCGTTTAATAAATTCCGCCACCAGCATTATCTTTACTAATTTTGTATTAGAACTATCAAGGGTACATTAAACATTTCTACCTAGTTAGATAGCTGTTGAAATAAGGAAGTTTTTATAATAATTTGTACGCGTGCTACATTAATATTTTTTTGAAAAAACCTAATAGGTAAATTTCATAACTGATTTTAAAAAAAAAATTTTTACAAGTTTTTATTTTAAATGTTCACATGATCGAAATGTTTCCGGATATTTTTCATTCCAAACGGATATCTATAATATTGGACAAGTAATCCAGTAAAAAAAAATTAAAAAATGTCAAGTAGATTTTTCGGAAATTAACTTTTAAGACATTAAGATCTACTTTTTTGAGAAAAACAAAAAAATTGAAATATCTCAAAAACTATTGAGTTTTGCATAATGTATGTTAGGGCTAGATTTACTCCTTAGCTCATGCCCCATCACATCTCCAAAGGAATGTATCAAATTACCAGTAACCCTGTATATATATATATATATATGTTGTTTTTTAGGTTTTCGCGGGTGTTAAATGAAGTGTTATTGTACTTCCGGGTGCTCTCCCGCGTCGATGGTCGACTCCTCTAGGAGTCACGATTGTCTGAACGACGTTTTGGCAGAATCTCATCTGCCATCTTCAGGTTCTCACTGAAAGCTGCCTACTGCTGCTCTTCGTTGCTCGAACTGAACTAGTTCAGTTCGAGCAACGAAAAGCTCGAACTGAATGACGATATTACAGGATTAAGTGCCTTTTTTGAATGAAATGCTATGTATATCAGAACATTTTTTTGAAGCCTCCTTTTAGACTCTATTCATTCCTATATTATTATTGATTAATTCTTTCATGTGTCAAATCGAATCTTTTAACCAATCACAATAGTTGAAATTTCTTAGAAGCGAAGAATGTCAGTGGGTATTTTGAACTCTACATAGCAACGGAAAACATCAGTGGCTATTTCCCACTGCCATGGCATTGGCTGAAAATAGCCGCTGATATTTAATTTATTAACTTATAACAAGTAGGCCTGCTGTCGTACAAATATTCTGTTTCTTATGTTCATTAAAAAGGTAGAAATTTTTATATCTCCTATTATTAACTAATTCGAGAAATAATCTAATAAAATATAATTAAACCTTGATTTTTGGCGTTAAAAATCTGACCAAAGCCCGAGAGCTTTAGCTCGAGGGATTTAGTCTTTGAATATGGTTTTGTCAAGTTGACAACCATCGCACTCTCGAAACATTGATGACATTATAATAGCCGATTATTTATCAAGGTCTTGTTATATGACCCTTGATTATTTTTTTCATGTATCAAATCGAATTTTTTAACCAATCACAATATTTGAAATTCCTTTGAAACGAGTAATATCGGTGGCTGTTTCCCGTTGCCATGGCATTGGCTGAAAATAGTCTGATATTTTAATAAAATATTAATTTTAATTAAATTTGTTTTTTGTTTACTTACTCCTATTTGTTAATTTGGTTTAATAAACACATATTATCTAGCTGTTTCTTATATTCATTAAAAATGTAGAAATTTACAAATAACTATAGGAACCCATTTTTGAGCCAAAATATTTATTTTCTTGTGAATTAGAAATAAAAAAAAAAATATGCTACCCGGACTGGCCAAAAATGGGTAGTTAAAAAAAATTGCATGGCCAGCAGCCATTACTTCAGTTGGCTGAATAATCCTGAGGATTTAACTAATATGTTACCATAAAAAAATATTTGGGGCTAATTGCACTTTAATTTTTTTTATTTTCCCCTTCATTGACTCAACTATAAAGGCTATGGTAATGGTAATAGCAATAATAGTAATAATTCTATAAAAGTCCGTATTAAAAAAAAATGCAATAAATATATAAAAGAGAAAGATGCATATAATGCAGTTTATATTGCAGTTTTACTCACAATCTATATTTTATGGAAAATATCGTAGCAGAATGGAGACATTCAAAGCCATAACTGCGAGAAAAACAACTCACAATATGTGGCAATGCTTTTTAATATTACGTGAAGTTTAAAATTCCACAGTTACTGATCTTCAACAAACTACCTTTTTTACATTTTTAACAATAAAAATTTCGAATTCAGAAAAAGAAAAATTTCAACAAGACGGATGTCACCACATTCTACAATTCTAGTTAGACGATGGTTAGGCCATAACTTCTCTGACAGCTGCTTTGGCCCGCTATAGTCAAATAGCATGGTCAGCCCGGTCGCCATATCTAGTTCCGTTAGATTATTTCTTATGGAGGTATTTAAAATAGAAAGAATTCAGAGAAAGATTAGAAAAATATGTATTAGTAGGAGGTCTACATGTCGAATAGTATTCAACTTATATATCGGCCTCATTAGAAGACTTTGGAAAATTATTTTTATGGAAGTGCTATAGTGTCAAAAGACGCACATTTTAAAAATATTTTGAAATATACAGGGTGACTCGCTACAGCGGAGCATCTTCGAGGTCATTTTTTTAATGGAACACCCTATATATTTTTACATTTATGAATTCAGCATAAACCTACCTTTCCAATTGATTTTTGACGTGGAGTTATTCGAAAAAATATGAAAATTTTGGTCGGAACAAGCTTTAACAAATTAATTTGCTATGTGTGTATTACTATTAATTAAGAAGATTTATTTTATTATTATGTAGAGAAGGGATGTACTACAAAGACACAATTACCAAATATTGATTATAATTATACAGGGTGTATTTTATACTGGCGCTAATTCAGGATATTTCAAAGTGAATTTTCTCAAATTTTTCAAATGGAACACTCCGCATGTTATTGTATTTTTGAATTGGCACGTTAATTCTCTACGATTTTTGTGAAAAGTATCCCATACGTAAAATCGATATTTCCATAGATATTTTTACTTTTTCATTTAAAACCGTTAAATCGTGATACTTTTCATTTTGAACTGATCTAGTAGCCATGATTTTAACATAAAGTGAGAATAATTGAAAGTAGCATTAAATTTCTTTCTGGGTGCATCTTGGTTGTCTCAGTAGTATTTCTTCACAGTTTAATTAAGTCACATTTGAGTCTACCTTAAAAATTTATAAATAATCGTTTAATATTACTAAAAGTTGACATAAACAATAGGAACAGAAAATACGGTATTAGGTAGTACAAAAATTGGCACTGTATTATAAATTAAAAGTTATTTTGAACCTAACTTAATGAAATAAATATTACCTAGTGTTTGTAAGAACTGCTCAAAGTGGCCTCCCAGTACGTCTACGAATTTCTGCAGACGATTTTCGAATCATCTACCGACATTTCTTAAAATGTCTACAGCAATTTCCTGAAAAACTTCCCTTATTCTATCTTTCATATTTTTTTCGTAGTTATAGGCGTCTTGTACACTTGCTCCTTAACATAGCCCCACAAAAGGAAGTCTATTTTGGTTAAATCGGAGCTTCCGGCAGGCCAACTATGGGGTCCTTTTCTTCCTATCCAACCATTTGGAAAAGCGTCGTTTAAATGTTCGTGAATAGCTGCAGTGTGGTGCACAGGTGCTCCATCATGGAGACCACATTCTCTCTCTAATATCCCTGGGGACATCCTCCAGTGATTCTTCCAAGCTGTCTTACAAAAATTGCAAATAAATTTGACCGTTTACATGTCCATCAAAAAAATGTGGTCCTATCACATAATCCCCAACAATTTCTTCCCAAACTTTCAACGACCATCTTGTTTAGCTATTGTTACAGTTCAATTTAACATTTATACATTGTTTAAAAAAATCTCTAAATCATTACTTTATCTCTTACGTTTAATGTCTAACGAATTCGTGTTATCCGTCGTCACGCGTAATATTTATTATTTAGTTGTCTATCTGAATTCGCAATTGTAAGGAATCTGTTGCAGGTATAGGCATGGCGTTATACATTTTGTTGTGTAGCGTGTTGCATATACTTAAGCTCTCTATTTCTGTAATTCTTAAGCTAGGAAACCAATAACTTTTAATTAGTTTATAGGTAGATTCCTATAACCGACTGACGATCGGTAACACAGATTATTTCTTCACAATAGTTTTTGGCTTAGGTTTTGTCTTCCGGTAGTCTGTCACTTTTCACGTGTAATTCGCTCGAACGCTTGGCAATTTATTAAGTGGTATTTTTACGTGCTCGTTGCGATTTTTGAAACAAGTAATTTCACCATTTTGGGATATTTTCGCAACGTTACTTTTCGATTTTCCATTTATGTTTGGACGAGTGCATATTTTTATGGTATTGGAAATCGATTGTCTTCATTGGAAGGATCTATACGTAAAAGCCATTTTTGCCAAATTTACACGAGGCCAAGGACATCCAAGGTCAACAACATTTTTCTAAGAAAACCCTCCGAAACGAGGTAATTATTTTATTTTTATATTCAAACTAGCAAAATATCACTTGTAGTAAATTGTTCAATGGTAAAAATTTATTTTTAGGGTTTTATTTTCACCTACGGTTTCGTCTAGGAATTCGTAGTTTTTTCATACGATTTTTTTTTGTCTCCCCTGATACGAACGAATAACTTTTTTTCCACTGGTCTACACGTACTTATGTTACTTCTCCTTGCTGGACTGGAATTTCTTTTTTTTGTGGAGGAGCCATCCATTTTCTGGGTTAATTGATAGGCTGGAAGTTGCCCATTCCTGAAATTTGAGCCGAAGCTGAAACCCTGCTGCCTGCAGTGTGTATCCTTCTTACGCCATACATATATTGATTTTTTTTTAAATATATTGTATATTTTGCTTAAAAAAATTTCACCACTGTACCTATATACATATATATATATATATATATATATTTTTTTTTTAAATTTTGATAAACATCATATAAATAATAATCTGTTAACGAATTAAAACACCTATGATATTTGTTGGGGGTTTAAGCACTTACGTAAGACGTGTATACCCAGTTAGATATATTTTTTTGTGTGAATTTGTCTACCATACTCTACGTTATTGTATTTTTGAATGTTATAAAGTTAACCTACTTCGTTTATTGTTATTAAAAGATAAAACTGAATTTGAATTTTTCATTATCGTCTCGCTAAGTAATTTATTTAGTAAATTTAAGGTTACATTGTACTTGAGCTGGTATTTGGAGTGAAAAAAATTTACTTGGCGCCCTGATACATCAAAGTAATTTAGAACCCCGACCATCTCCACTGTTAGTCGGCCGGCAAATACTGTTAGTCAACAGACGACGACCAACTAGTTACGTCAGATTGTAATTTTAAAATTTGACGTAGCAGTTTTGGCGCACCAACGTGGTTTAGTTATATTACATTTTTTTTTTTCAATTTATTTGTTTTGAAATTCAAGAATACATGACGTAAGGTTGAGTTGGCAGAGAGAAAAATAGTATTAACAAGCAAAATATTCTTTTACATAGACATATATTGGTATAAATTTGATTTTGTTTAAAAAAAAAATTAAAAATGGCAGGTAGGTTTAAGCTTGACGTAGATAGACTAGTGAAAGATGAATTAGAGTATGAGTTACGTATAAGAGGACTTTCTGAAATAGGTAATGTCGAGACGTTAAGAAAATGTTTGCGTGGTGCTTTGATTTTAGAAAAAGCTGGGACGGTCATACGTAGTCCAGTAAAGTTAGATGCTGAGAAAGAGTCGAGTGAATGTGAGAAAAAATTGCTTGATATTGAGAAAGATATTAATTCATTTTCTGGTTCACCTACTCAAATTAAAAAAATTGAATGCAAATTAACGCATGTCTTAAAAAGAGTTGAACGCATATCGAATAAAGATGAAGCATTAACTGCAAGACGTTGTAGAGCACTCACTCATGTGACTGAACTAGTTTCAAATTATACTGCAAAATCAAAAGGTTTTGAATCTGATCCTAAATCGGAAGATGTTACGCTTGCCAATAATAGTGCAACGGGTAGCAATACAGTTGAGGAAAATATAACGCCTCCTAATTTGAATTCTAATAATTTGGATATCAATTCGGGAGTTTTACAAATTCCAAATTACTTTAACACTGTACCTGTGCACAAATGGGGTCTAAAATTCTCCAGAGATCAAGGACTTCTTAGTTTTAATGCATTTTTACAGCGTGTTGATGATAGTAGTAAAGCCTATAATTTAAATAAGCAACAATTATATTATAATGCTTCTCAATTATTTGAAGGTGATGCCTTAAAGTTTTATCATTTTGTTGGGAAAAACGCTTCTAATTGGGATGAGTTAGTTCAGTTAATGAGGGAGCAATTTACACCGTCTTCAGAAAAACTCTGGCGTCAAATCGAGAAACGTACCCAAGGGGATGAACCTATTGGTATTTATATTGCCACGATGTCTAATTTGTTTGATAGAATGCCTTACGCTGTACCAGAGCATAAACGTATGGAAATATTACGCAAAAATATAGCACCTTTTTATCAAGAACGTTTAAGCACTAACATTGATAATATAGAATCTTCTTATGAGTTAGTTAAATCGTGCAGGAAAATAGAGAAAATTAAAGAAAATATTGATGAATTTATACCTCCAATTCCAGGTAGTCTTACTTGTGAACCTGACTTAGATTATAAACTACCAGTACTTAGTAAACCACAAAGTAATAAACCAGTTGTACATGAAATACAAGTACAAAAGATAAAACCTAAAAATTGCTTTCATTGTGGTAAACCAAATCATATAGCGCGTAATTGTAGAACGAGATTAGACATTAAGTGTTTTAGATGTAATAAACCAGGCTTCACTAAGAACACTTGCCCTGACTGTAATTCGGGAAACGGATCAAGAAGACAGAAGTAGGCCAAATTCTGCCTTCTACGGATGCCCAGGCCATTGGTATTGAAAATAAATTATACCCTGTACTTGATTACATTTTAGCACATGTTGGTGACAATGAATGTCCATATTTAAAAGTAAATATTTTAAATCAAGATTTCTTTGGTTTATTGGATTCGGGAGCAAACAAATCCTTTTTAGGTAATTCAGGATGGAAAATTTTACAGTCTTTAAATTAAATAGTTGTAATATTTCGTGCACAATAGCTAATAATGATTTATGTGAATGTATAGGAGTTGTTACCATTCCGATTAGATTACGTGATATCGTAAAGGTTATGGATTTATATGTTGTACCAGCGCTGAGGCACAGTTTAGTTTTGGGTATACATTTTTGGGTTAATATGGGTATAGTACCTGATATGAGACGTGGTGAATGGTATTTTTCGTCCGAAAATTTGGAAGTACCTGTAGTTAATTCCATTGAATTTAATTTAAGCGATAAACAACAAGCAGACTTGGATAAAGTCGTGAACGATTATTTTTCTAAAATTGGCGACAAAAAAGGTTGTACCACCCTGGTAAAACACAAAATTATTACTTCTAGTCCACCAATTAAACAAAGATATTACCCGGTTTCACCTTTCAAACAGAAAATTATCGATGAAGAACTAGATAAAATGTCAAAGCAAGGTATTGTTGAACATAGTAAGTCAGGTTGGTCTTCTCCTGTGTTATTAGTAGCCTGCTCCTACCTCAGTTACCGAAGTTCGTCGAATCATCGGTATGGTTTCATGGTATCGACGTTTCATACCAGCATTTTCTGACTTGATAGCTCCGCTAACTAATTTATTAAAGAAAGGCTCTAAATTTATTTGGGATAAAAGTTGTGAAAATTCTTTTAGAAATATTAAAAATGCTTTAGTATCAGCTCCTATATTAACGTGTCCAAATTTTGAGTATCCTTTTATATTGCAAACAGACGCATCTTCATTTGCATTAGGCTCGGTTCTCACACAAAAAATCGGAGATAGCGAGCATGTTATTTGTTATTTATCGCGTACTTTAACCAAACAAGAGCGTAAGTACTCAGCTGTCGAAAGAGAGTTATTGTCGGTGCTGTGGAGTATAGAAAAGCTGCGTTGCTTCTTAGAAGGAGCTAAGTTTTCGGTAGTAACAGACTGTTATAGTTTACAATGGTTGGATAATCTGCAAAATCCACAGGGTAGCTTAGGCAGATGGGCACTTAGATTGCAACAGTTTGACTATATAGTAGTTCATCGTAAAGGCAAAGACAATGTAGTGCCAGACGCTTTGTCACGTTTAATAGTAGATAAAGATAATGTCGATATTGTGGTGAATAACATGAAGGTCGAGGTAATACAGGATAAATGGTATCTTAAAATGTTAGAAAATGTCAAAAAGAATCCTTTAAAATTTCCTAAATGGCGAATATTAGACAATAAATTGTATAAATATACTGAACTTGACTTCCCTGAACTACGCAGTAACAATGATTTCTGGAAATTAGTTGTTCCTAAAGAAAAACGGCGCGAAATTATGCATAATAACCATGATTTAGAGACAGCAGGACATCTCGGAATATTCAAAAGTTTTAGTCGTATGGCTCGGTTATATTATTGGCCACGAATGAAAGCTGACGTTAGTAATTATGTAAGATCGTGTGAAATTTGCCAGAGAATAAAACCGGAACAAAAACGACCTGCTGGATTGATGGGTAAGAGGGTAATAGCTGACCGTTGTTGGCAAGTTATTAGTATGGATTTATTTGGCCCATTACCCAAAAGTAAGAAAGGTAATATGCATATTTTCGTAGTAACTGACAACTTCAGTAAATTTAATTTATTTTTCCCGATAAAACGAGCTTTAGCTAATAAACTCATTCCTTTACTAGAAGAACAAGTATTTCATATATTCGGTGTACCACAAATCATTCGTTGTGATAACGGAGTACAATTCACGAGCAAAGACTTTGCTAATCTTGCTGAAAAATACGATATAAAAATTCTTTTTAACCCAAATTATCATCCTGCTCCGAATACCACTGAAAGATATAATCGACTAATGAAAACTATGATATCCGCTTACATTAAAGAACATCAAAGAGATTGGGACGTAAATTTAAGTGCACTAGGTTGCGCATTACGCACTGCACGTCATGAAGTTACGGGTCAAACGCCATATTTCATAAATTTTGGCAAAGAAATGTGTATTCATGGTTCAGAATATAAACATAATAATATCGATAACGAAAATGATAATTCACCCTCTGTGTCGGAAAGATTTGCTGCTCTTGTGAAAATGCGTACGTCAGTTGCGGAACGATTAGAAAAAGCTTACGATAAATCTCGAGAAAAATATAATTTACGGCGTAGAGAAGTTGAATTTAAGATTGGTGACTTAGTTTGGAAACGAAAGTATGCACAGTCGGATGCTGCAAATTATTTCACTGCCAAACTAGCAGGGAAATTCGAGGGACCTTATAAAGTCAAAAAGAAAATAGGCTATTGCGTGTATATTTTAGAAGATTTATCTGGTACAGAGTGTAACGGTAGCTGGCACGTTAAGGATTTAAAACCTTATATAGAACCAGACGAGCACTTAGATCCAGTATAATAGTTATAATATGTTACCTTGGTTGGTGTTTCATATACCGCCATTAGATAGATCATTTTTGGAAAATAAAAGCTTTCCAGATCTTGATCTCTTGTTTGTCTTGAGTATGAATGTTATTGCCATAGTAGTGGGTTAGTAAGGGATTTTCGTTTAGTCTCTACTAACAGTGAAATATTTTTGTGTGTCGTAGGTCGTATATGGCCGTAAGTTATTTAATTTCACGTCCTTTTGGACATTGATCTACTAGTCAGTAATTTCATCTAGTAATTAAATTTATTATAACATTTTGTTTACCTGTTACTGGATTTTAATATGCCTGTCTATCTATAGAGTGTCACGAGCTATAGTATTTGATTAGTTAGGTCTTCTTTCTTGATTTCAGGATTTATTATAACTTACTTAGTTGGCTGGAACCCACTAAGTAAGGTGTCATATTTTTTTTAACCTCTGTGGTGAGGGGGTTGTAAAAAGAATTTTACCACCATGGGGTTGTCCTATGTGGGGTAAAAGTCCCCTGAACGGCCACTTAGTTTTTTGTTATAAATACTTAGAGGGACTCCGATCTTGCTGGGAGCGGTGACATTTCACTGGCTGTCTTAAATGGCAAACTGGATGCCAGGGGGTCAGTCATTGAGCTGGGGATCAGCTTGCCATGGGTCTTCGTTTTGGTTGGCTTGGTCGAGGTCGGTCAACACTATGGCAAGTCCCTCAGTGCGGTGCTCTGACGTGACTGTCATCTAGTTGCTGGTGGAAGGGTGGCCGCTGTGGCAGATAGGAGAACACTCCCGCAAGTTTTGGTTGCAAGTGGGTTGACTGTGAGGTGAGGTAACCCCAAGCATTTTAAGCCTCATAGTGTTAAGATAGTTGTGCGTATAAATTTATTGTGTGCGTCTTTTATTGTTTTTTCTTTTTGGAGAAATTTACGGGGTAAATTCCTTCGTGAAGGGGGGTGGTTGTTACAGTTCAATTTAACATTTATACATTGTTTACAAAAAACTCTAAATCATTACTTTATCTCTTACGTTTAATGTCTAACGAATTCGTGTTATCCGTCGTCACGCGTAATATTTATTATTTAGTTGTCTATATGAATTCGCAATTGTAAGGAATCTGTTGCAGGTATAGGCATGGCGTTATACATTTTGTTGTGTAGCGTGTTGCATATACTTAAGCTCTCTATTTCTGTAATTCTTAAGCTAGGAAACCAATAACTTTTAATTAGTTTATAGGTAGATTCTTATAACCGACTGACGATCGGTAACACAGATTATTTCTTCACAATAGTTTTTGGCTTAGGTTTTGTCTTCCGGTAGTCTGTCACTTTTCACGTGTAATTCGCTCGAACGCTTGGCAATTTATTAAGTGGTATTTTTACGTGCTCGTTGCGATTTTTGAAACAAGTAATTTCACCATTTTGGGATATTTTCGCAACGTTACTTTTCGATTTTCCATTTATGTTTGGACGAGTGCATATTTTTATGGTATTGGAAATCGATTGTCTTCATTGGAAGGATCTATACGTAAAAGCCATTTTTGCCAAATTTACACGAGGCCAAGGACATCCAAGGTCAACAACATTTTTCTAAGAAAACCCTCCGAAACGAGGTAATTATTTTATTTTTATATTCAAACTAGCAAAATATCACTTGTAGTAAATTGTTCAATGGTAAAAATTTATTTTTAGGGTTTTATTTTCACCTACGGTTTCGTCTAGGAATTCGTAGTTTTTTTCATACGATTTTTTTTTGTCTCCCCTGATACGAACGAATAACTTTTTTTCCACTGGTCTACACGTACTTATGTTACTTCTCCTTGCTGGACTGGAATTTCTTTTTTTTGTGGAGGAGCCATCCATTTTCTGGGTTAATTGATAGGCTGGAAGTTGCCCATTCCTGAAATTTGAGCCGAAGTTGAAACCCTGCTGCCTGCAGTGTGTATCCTTCTTACGCCATACATATATTGATTTTTTTTTAAATATATTGTATATTTTGCTTAAAAAAATTTCACCACTGTACCTATATACATATATATATATATATATATATATATATATATATATATATATATATATATATATTGTCATGGGCATTCACACTAGCAGATGTAAATAAAATTATATGAATTTCAAGAATAACTAAAATTACTAAGGGTAAGCCAACCATGAAAGTTTCCAAAATAATACTTGAGATTTTAAATATTGTCGCCATTTTCAATGCTAAGCTTATGATTGTAAAGCTCAATAGGACTGTACTTTATTGTAGTGAAACCTTATTTTGGCTCAGGATGACTGTAGTATTTAGAGAAATGAGGAATTTTCGTTAAATCTAGACAAAATTAAATTATGTAATAGTAAGTAGTATCCAAAGACGTTTAAAGAATAATTAAATAGACAGTAAATTAGGGTAAATAAGAACGGGACACTAAATAACAGTGATTTTAAAATAATGTGATAAAACAATAAAATGGAAGAACAATGTCACATTATAACGTTTTCGAAAGTGTAAAAAGTAAAATTAATGAAACAAACATTCCTTGAGAGTAATATTTAGTTTTAGATAGTTTGTAGTAATAATATGTATTGGTAATGAAAAAACAGTGGTCGTTATGAAAAACAATAACGTTTGCTAGGGAACGAGAATAATAAAAAAATGAGAGACGAGAGAAGAAAAATATTTTATGAGTTACAATATATTGGTGATATGAAGTTGCATATTTCCAAAATAAAGAATGAAGACTGATATAAAGTGGGTTGGTTACCTAACACAATATAAAGTTCCAGAGTATCAACATATCGTAATAAATAGGTTAGTCAGATATCAGATCAACTGGTAATAGACAGAAATCTGGAGGGAGTAAATGGCACGTACGTACCACAGCACCGGATAATATCTGCAGCATCGTCGAGATTCCTAGTCTCTAAAGGTATATATACCAATATCATCATTATTTGCAAATAATTAAAGTCTCGAGCAATTTTAGTTTTCAAATGACATTTCTAGTTCTAAGTAATTTCTTTAATATAGTTTAGTTTGTTATTCATTACTCTCAGTAATACATGTAATTATTGTATACTTAACGAAGGTTTTTCATTTCTAAACTTAGGTAATATTGATACTAGAACCGGCTCCTAGGATAAGAGATCTTATGCTCTGTTGAGTTTTACAAAAGTATCTACTAAAACAGATTAAAAACTCACGTATTTTCGATATCTTTCAGGTGATATCGTGGCGCCCAAAATAAAATATACTATATAATAATAAAAACAGAATAATATATATATATATATATATATATATATATATATATATATATATATATATATATATATATATATATATTTTAAATTTTGCTAAACATCATATGAAAATAATCTGTTAACGAATTAAAACACCTATGATATTTGTTGGGGGTTTAAGCACTTACGTAAGACGTGTATACCCAGTTAGATATATTTTTTTTGTGTGAATTTGTCTACCATACTCTACGTTATTGTATTTTTGAATGTTATAAAGTTAACCTACTTCGTTTATTGTTATTAAAAGATAAAACTGAATTTGAATTTTTCATTATCGTCTCGCTAAGTAATTTATTTAGTAAATTTAAGGTTACATTGTACTTGAGCTGGTATTTGGAGTGAAAAAAATTTACTTGGCGCCCTGATACATCAAAGTAATTTAGAACCCCGACCATCTCCACTGTTAGTCGGCCGGCAAATACTGTTAGTCAACAGACGACGACCAACTAGTTACGTCAGATTGTAATTTTAAAATTTGACGTAGCACTATTTGTTCGTGAGATGTAAGGATTAGTTGTGTCGTAATAATAAAAATTATGACGATTAACATGTCCATTTTAATGAAACGTTGCTTCATCGGTAAACAAAACAAAGTGCAAAAAATTTCATTGTTGTCCTATTTTTTGTTTTGCCCATTGACAAAATTGTATTCGGTTTTCATAATCCCTACCAATCAGTTTCTGCATTAGTTGAACGTGGTAGGGATGAAATTTGTTTTTTTGCAGGAATCGATGGATTGAAGATCGGCTTATATCGTTTTCTCTTGCCCATTCTTTTATATTGCATGAGAATCTTCAATCACGCTCAAAAGTATGACTGTTTCGTTTTCTTAATTTACTACATTTTTTGTTCGTTCCTTTATCTCATATTCTACTCTCCCCGATTGTCAAATCATTCCATCAGCCTCTCAAATGATTCCTTAGAGGGCTGTCTTCTTTCCGGATATCGCTCCATATAAATTCGAGTTGATAGCAAACAATTTGTATCACTCGCATTCAGGACATAAACCGTATCGACCATTTCTTCTCTCAAAAGTTTCATTATTGGAAAGTGCGAATTTGAAACTAATTTATAACTTAAAATAAATGTAAATACTTTGTCACAATAGTTAATAATTAAACGTTGATAAGATAACTTTCAGTTATTCTCACTTTATGTCAAAATCATGGCTACTAGATCAGTTCGAAATGAAAAGTATTATAATTTAACAGTTTTTAATGAAAAAGTAAAAATATCTCTGCAAATATCGATTTTAGGTACAGGATATACACAAAAACCGTAGAGAATTAACGTGCCAATTCAAAAATACAATAATATACAGTGTTCGATTTGAAAAAATTGAGAAAATTCATTTTGAAATGTCCTGAATTAGCGCTAGTATAAAATACACCCTGTATAATTATAATCAATATTTGGTGGTAGTGCCGTTGTAGTACATCTCTTGTCTACATAATTACAAAATAAATCTTCTTAATTAATAGTGGTACACACACAGCGAATTAATTTGTTAAACCTTGTTCCGACTAAAATTTTCAAATTTTTTTTGAATATCTCGGCAACGCCACGTCAAAAACAAAAAATCTGGAGGTCGTTGGAAAGATAATTTTACGCTGAATTCATAAATGTAAAAATATATTTAAAAAATGACCTCGAAGATGCTCTGCTGTAGCGGGTCACCCTGTATATTTCAACATATTTTTAAAATGTGTGCCTTTTGACGCTATACCACTTCCATAAAAAAATAATTTTCCAAAATCTTCTAATAAGGCCAATATTGGACTTTAAACGCATTATTGTATAACAAAATATAAACTCGCAAAAATACCACCATAACAACTAACTAATAGAACAAAATTGGCGAAGAGGAACAGTTAGCAATATTTATTAGATTTCATGGACTAAAGTCGAAAGACGAGCAAGATGGGTTTCTGCAGGGCTTGATATTGATATTTCCATGGTTGCAAAATATCGTAAATGAAAAGAAAATGGCAAAGCACGACTGCATTCATTCAAGTTACATTTTAGTCGATGCAGGGGCAGGGTATAAAGTAGCAGTTTGTTTGTAGGCATTTTCGTCGATATTGTCGGTTACTAAAAAACGCTTAGAACGAATAAAAAAGCTATCTATTTTGGGACAATCGCCGCCTGATATGAGGGGAGCAAACGATAATGGCAATGCATTCCCCGAACAAATCAGAAAAACATCGAATCGTGTCCTGTTAAGGAGAGTCATTGTTTAGGACGTCAATATTACGTAAGTATTTGGACAAAAATTTGAATGTAAGAAAATCTCGGCTCTTTAAAGAAATATATCCTATTGGCGAAGAGGTTTCAGACCACCTCATAGGTACTACAATTTTTTATGAAAATTTTGGACGATCCTCACCTCAAGTAGACGTATGTGCTATTCGCAAAAGATTGAATATTAAATTAGAAGATGCAAATGTTAACAAAAATGCAAAAAATATTGTTGAGGCAGAGCTTATGGTACATAAAAGGAAAAGTAACAAGTTTTATTCTAAACTTAAGCCTGAAACGAACCCAACGTATTGAATCACATATTTTGTGTATATGTTTCGATGTCATGCAAAACATTCAACTTCCCGTGGCACCAGTAGGAGATGTATTTTACTATAATATAACTGGTGATTGAGAGGTAAGCGCACTTGCCTCTCATCCAAATGTTCCGGGTTCGATTCCCGGTCGTTGCAGTGCAAAATGCTGTAAGAAGGATTTTTCCACAATACACTGATATTGGGTGTGTGTCCTTTGTCTCTAAATGTATAGCCCCCTCCCAGACCAGTCCAGTGGAATTAACTCCAAAAGTACCCAAACCAGCACCTAAATCTGAGTGGATAATTGTGAATTGACTCATGAACAGAGTGTATCAAAGACGATATGTACATACTTTGTGGATGAAAATTCGCTGGCATTTGTTTATAACAGCTCCTTGAATGCTGTAATAAACAGTTTTTTCTTAATAACTTTGATCGTAGCGCTCGGTGAGAACAAAAATTAAATATAAAAGATATAGGTATTGCCAATACGAATAATTTAAGCCATAGTTTATCAAAATCGGTTCAATAGTTTATTCGCAAATCATAAAAAACCATTGAAAATCAATGATTTTTCGATTGTTATTATTTAATAGAAAAATAAACAATATCTGCGCCTAAACTATTTGAAATTTTAGTCTATGGTATGCTTTAAGAAAGGTTCAAATTTGATTAAAAATATTCAATAGTTTCGGAGATAATTTAATTTGTTTATAGAATTACGATGACTTTAACGTACAATAACGGTCAATTTTTCAATCATTCGATTATAAAAATAAGCTCATTTGAAAGATAAAGGTTGCTACTTCTTGAAGCAATTGCTACCCAGTCAAATAATAACTTTTTTGAGTGTTTAAAATGGCTTTAAAAATGGTGTTATATTTTCCGCAAAAACAAGTTGAATTTTTAATGCAACGTATTGTCAAAGGAATCAAATTAAAACTAAGGCCTTGGACTTTATGTTGCGCCGAATTAGAATTTTTCAAATTGATTTGGTGCAAGGATACATTTTTTTCTCTTTCAAAAAATCATAGCTCCCAAGTTTATTTATATGAAGCTATGAAATTTGACCCGTATGTAGAGGTTTAGTTGATTTTACTTGGACAGCATTTTCATTTTCCCTTAAATAAATATATTAATAATAATGAAAGGGAAAGTATAGCCTTGATGCGCGTCACTGGAAAGGGGGCAGGAGTACAATGAGTACGATGATCGTGATGAGTGTGATGAGTCTGATGATGATGAGAATGAATATATAAATACAATAAAAAGGCGTAGATTATAATATATTTATGTACTAAAAAGTGTACACGGTTGCACTTCCATTTCTGCGGGCTTGCCCACGAATTTTTTTCTTGACTTATTTATGTATTGTTTAATAAAATATGAAGTATAATTGAATTTTCCAAATACTCTTCTATTTTCTCAATTTTACAGTGAAATTTGTAATTTCTTTTTGAGGAATTTGGAATGGGCTCGTCGAGCTAGTGCAAAAAAAAATTATGGAAATCGGATGATTAGAAGCTGAGATATCGACGATTAATACAGCGAGAAGCAGTTGCAGCAAATTTTGAGTGAGCGCGAGCCCAGGAGCGCGTCTATGCCCTATTATAAGAACACTGAAGAAAGAAGTCAGAATTTTTACGATTCATCAGTTACAGGCATCATAGCCAGTTCCTCAAATGCTCACAAGTTTCTAGTAAAAGGAATTTCGACTTGCGAGATTTTAGATTTCAAAAACTGGTAGCCAAGGTTCTATAAAAGAAAGTCATTTCTCGAGAAACGCGCTATGTAAAGGTGAAAAATGTTACTGTAAGTAAATTTTGTCACTTTACGCCCTATTCTGAACAAATTAGACGTGTTCAAACATCAGAATTTATTGATGGATTTCAGCTTCACACTTTTGATATGAAACAAACTAGAAATGTTGGAAACTTTTTGTCCACTTTACCAACAAAACAAGCCTATCCTATCGGAAAAGTGCCAATTTAATCTGAAACAATGAAAGGTATAGAGAAGTCAAGAACGCAACTTTTTTTATTATTAACATGACCTACAACAACTACTGCAGATGCAGATGATGTAGGATAGGATTAGATTTTCTTTTGTTAATGTAAATTTATTTTGAAATATGTAGTGTTTTATGAAAAAATGTAAATAAAAAGATGTTTTTATGCTAAAAGGTGCTAAGTCGATATTTTCATATATATTTTTTTCAAAATTCTGAACAGAAAACTGATTTTTCTGTTCATATACAGTGTATCCCACTTTTAATTACTACAGTCCAATATCTCAGCCACTTGTTGATTGTTTGAGATCAAATTTGGTATACTTCTTTTAATGAAATAATGATATATTAAATAACGAGAAAAAATGTATCAAAGAGGTTCTAGTACAAAATCAATATCCTGAAGCCTTTGTTGATAGAGTTTTCATAAATGTTGAAAATAGGGACAATCAGGTACGACAAAAACCAGAACGTCATTATACAGCAATAATTCCTTATGTATACAGATTATCGGAAAAGCTACGCCGTATAGGTGACAAATTTGATGTTAGGACGATATTTCAAACGGGAACACTTTAAGATCTATTTTCAAAAAACTGTATTTAAACTATCCCGTGCGAATGTGATAAATGTTATGTGGGTGAGTCATCCAGACATTTCAGTGTGAGGTTGGATGAGCACAAGAATTACTTTAGAAAGAATGAAATTCAGAAATTAAAGATTTGTGAACATACTTGGGAAAACGGACATAGAATAAACTGGGACTCGGCAAAAATTTTAACAAAAGAAGCAGAACCAAAAAAAGAAAAATTAAAGAATCAGCAATAATCTTATTAAATGAAGACAAGTGCGTATCGAATTGTTCTGTAGATATTTGTACAACCTGGCTACCAATGTTAAAAGAAGAACTTAATAAACTCAACATTATCTAAAAGAAAATATCATCAGTTCAATGTTCTGTGTAAGTAGTAAGTATCTATGGAAATAACATAAACAGAATCTTAAAGCTGTGTATTTGACATACACAGCAAAATAAGAGTTCTTCCAAAAAAAGCTTTGAAAACGGAAACAGATTATTTTCCGAAACGTCAGTAAAATACATTATTTCTGTGTTTATTCCGATTTATATTATTTGCAAAACATAACCGCTGACTATTCCTTTGGCGTAAACGTCACGGGCGCAGCGGCTTTTTCCAATAATTATATTATTTTGTAGATTTGGTGATTTGTTTTTGAAGAGGACAATAATACATGTGGTAGAAAACCCAAATAATAGGAAAGAATATTCGTAGAATGCCACAAATAACTTTCAGACAATATACTTCTTAAACATAATATTTTTACTCGCAAACTCCTCTATAAATCTTTATTTTACTATAAGGAAAGTAACTAGACTGCAACCAAAGTTACAAATCTGGCGCGTTAAGTGTAATAATTGCATATTACCATCAAAACGCTAATGCTTCGATTGCAACAAACACCAGCCGAAAGACTGATCCTACTTAAAGGAGCTCCCTTGCCAGTCGTCACACACCACTTGCAGACTGCAGTTTCGAGCTGTTGGCTCTCGTCAGTGCAAGGTAGGTATGCGACGACCGACATGAGAATCCTTTGACTATAGTACATCCCGGTATTTTCACAATAGCGACATGTAAAACAGCCAGCAGGCGCCATCTAGCGGTCCAGTGTCTGTTGCAATCGAAAAATAAATAGCCTGACTTGGCTTAGCATAGTTCAAATGTGCTTTTAGAGGGCGGAATATTAAACATAATATTTTTAGTCGCAAACTCCTCTATAAATCCTTATTTTACTATAAGGAAAGTAACTAGACTGCAACCAAAGTTACAAATCTGGCGCGTTAAGTGTAATAATTGCATATTACCATCAAAACGCTAATGCTTTGAACTATGCTAAGCCAAGTCAGGCTATTTATTTTTCGATTGCAACAGACACTGGACCGCTAGATGGCGCCTGCTGGCTGTTTTACATGTCGCTATTGTGAAAATACCGGGATGTACTATAGTCAAAGGATTCTCATGTCGGTCGTCGCATACCTACCTTGCACTGACGAGAGCCAACAGCTCGAAACTGCAGTCTGCAAGTGGTGTGTGACGACTGGCAAGGGAGCTCCTTTAGGTAGGATCAGTCTTTCGGCTGGTGTTTGTTGCAATCGAAGCATTAGCGTTTTGATGGTAATATGCAATTATTACACTTAACGCGCCAGATTTGTAACTTTGGTTGCAGTCTGGTTACTTTCCTTATAGTAAAATAAGCATTTATAGAGGAGTTTGCGACTAAAAATATTATGTTTAATATTCCGCCCTCTAAAAGCACATTTGAAATATACTTCTTGTGTTTCAAATCATGATTAAAAAGTTAGGAATTTATATTAGCGATTGAGATAGGGTTTTTGTTTTCAATTAATCTTGTTTGGCATGACCTAAAACCCCTGTATACCAAATTTCGTTAAAAATAATTTATTCTTTTACAAATAAAAATATACTTATCTAAGATTTCAATAATAATTACCCTACTATTTATTTATTGTCGGATATTTACATAACTTGGTAGTCATACACGACTACGAGTATTACAATAATGCCGCTAATTAAGCATTAGTACACATTTTTTCATCCAAAACACTATTATGAAATGAATATTTGAAAATTGGTAGCTATTTGTTAAAATACTTAGAACTCGGCATACCAATATCTTTGTTAACATAGAGTGCTTTGGAATGGATTTGACAATTGTATCGAATGTCAAATTAAACTTAAACATTGCCGTTTACAATTTGTAACCCAGTGTGGGTTTACCGTTGACCAATACCTTGAGTTTTAAGATGAAACCACGCCATTTGTTGTAAAAGTAGCCTCATCACTAAAAATAATATTTTTCGAAAAATTTGTGTCATTTAAAAACAACCCCTGTGCCCAGAAGCAATACTGGCCCTCCTTAGTTAAATCATCCTAACTGACAAATTGTTAAAACTGAGATAGAATGTTTGATAGGATCTTTTATGTTAGTAAATGCAGTTATTTTACACATAGGACAATGTATTTAGGTGAAATTAATGGATATCAGGAGTAGTTAGGAAGTTCTAACTAAAATAGATATAAATAATACTGACTTACCAATATAGATAGGAACCTAGAAAATGAAAAAAATGTAGATAGGATGATTTAACTAACGAGGGCAAAATATTCCAATCTCCTTTATGCCTCTCCTTCTTCCATAGAGTAAATATTTGGGCTTATATGGTTTTAAATTATGACGTTTAAGGCACCTCCAAATTTTATTTCTGTCTACACTCAAGTTTAGAATCTCTGACGCTAACACATGGTTTAGCATTAACAGCGTCTAATATTACTTGATCCAATGGACGATCGGCACCGTTGTATTTTTGGCTCTAACTTTGGATACATCTTCAGTTCTATTAAATATTGTGAATTGAACCAACGTGGTGTAGCGAATCTGTGGGCGTTCTGGATGTTTCAAATTGAAGATACTGGCTGCATCTCAATAAGACTGCACACTGTCACCAACAATTCTTATTGTTTCAATTTTATCAGCAATACTTGTTGTGCAGCCATGTTTAAGTTTAATTCTGGTCTGGTCGATAGCCGAGTGGGTTAAGGCGCGAGGTGGCAATCGCGATTAATTACACGGACATCGCACCACCGGGTTCGAATCCTGGCTCCGACACTGTCGCAGGAAATGACTGTATGTCCGCGTTATTTTCATTGTGTAACCCCCTTCCGCACAAGCTCTGGCTTCTGGAATTGGGGGTTGTCTAATTTCTGTTGTGCTTATTATTTATTTATTTATTTAATTTGACATTCGATACAATTGTCAAATCCATTCCAAAGCACTCCACGTTAACAAAGATATTATTGTCGAGTTCTAAGTATTTTAATAGCTCAAATATTCATTTCATAGTAGTGTTTTGGATACAAAATGTGTCCTAATGCTTAATTAGAGTCATTATTACACGACTACCAAGTTATGTAATATCCAATAAGAATTCTAGATATAATTTTTTGAAAAAAATGAATATTTTTTAACATAGTTTGGTATACAGGGGTTTTAGGTTATGCAAGTTGTACAACTTGTACGTCTCTGACTTTCCAGAGTTCCCCAATACGAAGCTAGCCAAGTATGCCGACGACACAGCTATGTACGCGCATTCACATAACGCCCAAGCAGCGAATATGCTGCTGAAGGCGCACATGGCCTGTGCCACGGCATATTATGACCGGTGGAAGATTCGGGTAAATGCTGAGAAGTCCGAGGCGATAATCTTCACGCGTCGTTTCACTGAAAACAAAATCATAACACCAATTTCGATCCGGGGAAACAAAATTCCAACCAAAACGTGCGTGAAGTACTTGGAGGTCAGACTGGACCAGCGACTGACGTTTAACACGCATATAAATGAGACAGTACGGACGGTCTACTCCCTGTCCAGGAGTCTGTATCCGCTCATGGTCAGGGGTAGCAGACTTAACAGAAAAAATAAAAAAATGTTGTACACAATGGTGGTCAGACCATCCATCACATACGCGGCGCCGGTGTGGCGCAGCACATCTGCCACGACAATGAAAAAACTAAAAGTGCTCGAGCACAAATTTATGCGCCTCATATCAAATTCTGGAAGATACACCTCCCTCAGAGACCTATACGCATTTTACCACGACATAACCCCAACTGGGGATTACGTCCAGGAAATCTCTCAAAAATTCTATTCCTTCAAACTGGGCGATAGTCCGCTAACAAGAAACATAATACAAATTAGACAGCATAATGCCCCATTTCGGATTAAACACACCCTACCATACCAGACGTTACCGATCTTCCGGCAAGCTCTGTAGCCAAACTTCAACAACTATAACTTCCGCTTGTCCTATCTACCATTACATTTCATATCTTTTGCATCTTTAAATCTTTCCTGTCCCCCTCTCCCTTTATATTTGTTTCTTTTTGTTATGTTGGTTTATTTTTGGTTAATTTTTCTTTTGTACATTTTTGTTTTCTAAATTCATTTCACATAAAAAATTTTCAAAATCAAACCAAAATTTCCTAAAACCAAAATTATTAAAATCAAAGTTTAGGCCAGCCACGCGCAGCCCAGCATTGACATACCTCGCGGAAGGCACCTTGTACAAGTTGAGGTGCCTGCGTCAGAATCAAAATTTAATCAGTGACAATGCGTGAGTTTTTAAAAGGTGTAGTTTTAAGTTTTATTAAATCTGCTTTCAGATATGTTTTAATTTTATAACCTAATTTAATCCACCTGCGATGGAAGGTGTTTGGGTTTAACTGTTTTTAATTGTCTTTTAGGCAAACCAGTCCCATTCCGCCCAACCCTGCAATCCTCCATCGCGAACAACGCGGTGGTTGCACGGTAGGTCCCGGGGTGGGTTCTGAGGAGGCAGATGTAAATTTTAATTGTTAATAAAGTTTTATTGATTGATTGGTTTTAGATCATGCCGAACAAGATTCTGTAGAAACAAAAACCCTATCTCAATCTCGCTAATATAAATTCCTAATTTTTGCCAAGAAAAAAAACCTAAACAAATTTTTAATTACAATCTGAAACACAAGAAGTATACCAAATTTGATCTAAATCGATCAACAAATGGCCGAGATATTGGGGTATAGTGGTGACACTGTATGTGTCTGTAGATATTCTATAAAAAAAAATATTCATCTCTAATTTAAAAAAAAAAACGCCCAGTTGAGAAAGTTTTTCTTAAGTTTCTTCTAAAGTAAGTTTTGTGTACTTCACTTGTTTCTTCAAAGAGCGATTCAAGTAATCGTGGGTTAAACAATACAAATGTAGCGATTTTTTGAATACCGAAGTGTATTTGATAAATCTTAGGTATTGTTCAATTTTAGAAGTACAACAAATGTTTAGCAAATTTTGGGACATTTAAAACAGGCTTAACTCGAAGAACAATTCAATAAACAAGTTCAGCCATGAATTTTGCATTCTTATAGATAATATTTATTAGTTTATTGCTTACTGAAATTAAATTTGTTAAAATTTCGGATATTTATATATTTAACTTCCTTATAGTACTGAGAATAGATATTTATCACTTATTGCTAATATAAAATTGGTTTTTAGGAGCATTATATACTTCAGAATACATCCAAGAATATCCCATTTTATTATTACAAATAATATAACATTGTCAGTAATAAAATAACAGAATTAAATTATGTATGCCCTCTTTACTGTCCGCTCTAAATGGATTGCTCGATCAGCCTTACTCTATCTATTTTATAAATAAATGCAAGGCATCAGGTCATCAGGACACATTTTTAATCCTCCCCACAAGTTATATCGCGGAAGGGAAAATCTCTATTGATCTGACTTTACAGTTTTTACACCTACTATTCTAACCTAACTATGTAACTAGTTGATTCTGTGTAAATTTAACGATAATTTCAGTATGAACTTTTTAACGAGATTATAATTAATCCAAGAAAAATAATAATTCCTCACTCTTAGATTCATTTTTCAAATTCCTATCTAATATTTATATAACCGCGTATACTGACTTGTATATAATCTTGCATAATCGTCAGGAGTAAGTATGTGTTAAAATATAATATATTTTACTTACTTTCTGTGAAGAGAGTTAATAACTTGAATGATGCACGGAGTTTCACGGTTATTTTAAAAGTTTTTACGTTTGCCTGAAAGTCCCGGTGACGGTACGGAGTTGACTGAAAGACGGACTTTTAGAGGGCGGCGATTAAAACGCCCCGCGGTGGTGGTTCTGCTGAACTATTTGGTCAATAATGATACGCATACCCTCTAGTGAGACTTGGGGGTAGTTTTAAATAAGGGCTCTATTACTTTCGTTCCGCTTGTATTTTATATGTTTTTATTAATAGCATTTTAGGAAAAACTAAAAAGGTTTTGTTTTGATTTTGGTGCTAACTATTAATTTCATAAGTACAAGTAGACACATCTCTGACATTAAAATAAATTTTCTAAAATTAGGTCGAATTAATGAAACGTGTAAATATCTGTGTTCTAAACCCTCAAAAATAGGTCCGATTTGTTTGTTTCATACAATTATTCAAAATCAGAAATGTGAATGATGGGGCGGATAATTTTTTGACCATTTCATTCGTTAAAATGTGGAGGTATTTGCAATAAAATTTTCCATAATAAATGTATGAATATTACTAGCCGAGATTTTCAAATTATACAAAATATTCAAGGGTTAAAATGGTACTGTGAAAGCTGTAATGATTTTGCAACAATGGCAAAAGATATGCGAAAAGAAATTGTTGATGTTAAATCGTCTATTCTAGGGGAAATTAACGAATTGAAAAATACAATGAATATGAATGAAAAAAACAAACTTGAAAAAAGCAGTGATATTAGTTATGCGAAGGTGGTAGCGGGAGAAGTATTGGTCATTAACCCAAAAATAAGCAAGATAGCAAAAAAACTCAAGAAGCTATAAAGAAAAATTTAAAACCAGTAGAACTTGAAGTTGGAATTACTCAAATCAAAAATGTAAAAGATGGAGGAGTCCTTATCAAGTGTAATACTAAGGAAGAAATAGAAAAAGTGAAGAAGTCAGCAGAAAAGAAGATGGGAAAGAACTATCAGTACACCATCCCGGAACAAAAGAATCCATGTGTGAAAATTTTAGATTTTGAGGAAAATTTAAATAGTGATCAGTTAACTAATTGCATAATTAAACAAAATTCACTGGTAGAAATTGAAAAAGAGAAGTTAAAGGTAGTAGTAATAAAAAAAATGAAAACACGATATATGGCTATTATTGAGTGTGATCCGGATTCATTTAAAGTGATTATGGATAAGCGGAGTTTAACAATAGGATGGATACCTCGCTGTAGAGTTTTTGAATACGTGAAAATTTTTCGCTGCTTCAAATGTGGAGGTTTCAACCATAGGGCCGAAGAATGCAAATGTGATAAATGTGTAAAATGTGGTGAAGTTGATCATGGATATGAAGAGTGTAATAAATTGGAACAAAGATGTATGAACTGCTTACAGGCTAATGAAGTTATGAATCATAGTTTTAATGTAAATCATTCAGTTTTTGATCATTGCTGCCCGGTATACCAGCAAAAAATGATGTAATATATTAAATACAGAAGGCACACTTTTAGTTTTGGGTGATTTTAATGTGAATTGGCTATCCGATGATTATACATATACAAAGAGACTTAAAACATGTTGTATCGATTATGGTTTAAAACAAATTGTACAAACTCCTACTCACATCTTTGAGAATGGTGCGACGATAGTAGATTTAGTTTTATTACAAATAATTTTGATCTAGTAGCAAAAGTTCTTGATGAGCCAAATATCTCAGATCATTGTATTATTAAAATTGATATGTTAGACTATTCAGTTCAAAAGGTATGTTTTTGTAGAAGTAAACAATACGATGTAAATATGGTAACGAACAAACTAAATAATATTCAAATAGATTATAGAGAACCTGATATAAATAAGAAATATGATTTGTTTTGTAGTAGTCTTTTGAAAGTATTAGATTAGGTTAATCCAAAAATAGATGTGATTATTCAGGATAAACATAAGGGATGGTTTAATGCTAGGGTGTTAGAGGCTATTAAAGATAGAGATAGAAAGTATAAAGATTACAAAATAAATAATATTCACTGGTTGTCTTATAAATCTAGTCGAAATAATGTAGTTAGGGTAGTTAAGCAAGAAAAATGTCGGTATTATGAGGAAAAAATAGATAATTGTAAGTACGACCCAAAGAAAATGTGGAAATCGCTTAAGTCTTTAATTTCGAGTAAACATGATGAGCCCTTTAAAGAAATTCAATTTGGAAATGATATGTATAAAAACCCGAACCTAATATCTGAAAAACTTAATGAATTCTATATATCCAGCATAAATGATATATTATGTAGTATACCTGATAATGATTATGTATTTGAATTCAATGAAGTGGATGGAATAAAAATGCAAATGTTTAGATTATTAACAATAACTGAATTAAAATAATAACAATATTTGACTTAGCAAACAAGAGTAGTCCATATGAAATTGATATGTCTTTTTATAAGGATCATTTTGACGTCATATCGGATTCTCTGATAAAGGCATTAAGGCTGAAGAGTGTAGACCGATAAACATGCTATCTGCTTTCGAGAAAATATTAGAAAAAGTAGTTTACTTACAATTTTTAGACTTCATTTTAGAAAAACAAATACTTAATAAATTTCAGTCTGGTTTTAGGGAAATGGTTTGATTGTTACTTAAAAAATAGGAGGCAAACGGGTAAGTGCGAAGATGTTGTGTCATGTGAAAAAAGGTATAGATGTTGGAGTACCTCAAGGGAGTATACTTGGGCCTCTATTGTTTGTAATATACATTAATGATATGTCAAATATTTTTCAATACTGTAAATATCATTTTTTTGCTGACGACACAATAATTTATATTGATGAAGACGACCGTAGTGAGTTGGTAAACAAAATAAATTATGATTTAGAACTTGTGTCTAAATGGCTGGAAAAAAATAAATTAAAACTGAATATAATAAAAACAAAAAGTATGTTTATAACTAATCAGCAAAATCTCAACATCTTTAAGAATAGACATTTAACATTCAATCTTCAAGAAGAAAGTTTAACTGTAGTAACAGAGATTAAATACTTAGGGGTTATCGTTGATTGCAATTGAATTTTAATAGCCACGTAGATTATATTTGCAAAAAAATATTTAAAAAAATTGGAATTCTTAAGCGTGTTAGCTGGTATTTATCAATTAATGCAAGAAAAACTGTTTATAATTCCATCATACTACCACATTTTAATTATTGTAGCACAATATTATACATGGCTAATAAGACGAATTTGGAACGGTTACAAAGGCTGCAAAATAGAGCTATGAGAGTCATATTAAAATGTAGTATTTACACTAGAATAGAGGACA
The DNA here is from genome assembly GCA_963675555.1 of Leptura quadrifasciata. Taxonomy (NCBI): domain Eukaryota; kingdom Metazoa; phylum Arthropoda; class Insecta; order Coleoptera; family Cerambycidae; genus Leptura; species Leptura quadrifasciata. The sequence goes on from OY776677.1 coordinate 41,091,654, forward strand.
TGTTAAAATGTTTAAATTGGATGAATGTAGCAGATTTTCTTAAGTATAACGTTTTAGTTTTTATACATAAAATTAACAAAGACGTTGTTCCAGAATACTTAAAAAATATTTTAAAGAAATTGAGAGACGTACACGAATATAATACCCGCGGAAAAGAAAGTTATGTAATTAAACAAGCGAATAAAACATCTACGCATTGTTCCATTTTCTATAAAGGTGTAGTGGAGTATAATCTACTAGGTACCGAACAAATCAAAACAAATCTAAATACTTTTAAAAGGCTACTAAAAGATAGTATGTTGGAAAAGAATGGTTGAGAATTCCCATGTTAGTCAAAGAGAAGTGAGCTCATTAGTACGAATAAGTAGACGGTCTGTGGGTCGAATCTTAAAAACAAATAAGTTGCATGCATATCATATTCAAATGCATGCATGATGACGATTTTCAAAATCGCCTACAATTTTGTAATTGGGTTAGAGATGAAATGCAACATGATGTCAACTTCTTCAATACTGTTTGATTCAGTGATGAGGCAACTTTTCATAAAAATGGATTTGTTAATAGGCACAATTTCCATTATTATGCTTCGGAAAATCCACACTTTTTTATGCAAGTTGATAAGCAACACAGATGGTCTATAAGCGTTTTCTGGAAAGTTATCTGCCACAATTATTGGTAAATCTCCCTGAAAGAATTCGAAATAGGATGTGGTTTCAGCAAGATGGTGCTCCACCACATTATTTAAGTGCAGTTAGAGGCCACTTAAATAATGCCTACCCTAATCAATGGATTGGAAGAAATGAACCCACTAAATGGCCTGCTAGATCCTCAGATCTTACAAGAATGGATTTCTTTTTACGGGGATACGTGAAGGAAATTGTTTATAGAGACACACCAACAACAATACAAAATATGAAGGAAAGAATAATAACTGCCTTTACATCTATCACACCGACAGTTTTAGGAACAGTGGGAACCTTATTTCAAAAGCACCTAGAGATGTGTGTCAATCAAAATGGGCAACATGTGGAACATTTATTATAATTTTTTTAAGTTATTTGAAGAAACTTCTTTTTTAAGTTTATTTCTGAATTTTGTAATTATTGCTCAATAAAACGAAATTGGTTGCAATTAGCCCTTGGGGAGTACTTACAAAAAATGTTCGTTTTTCATTTCTCACATCGTCTAAAAATATACAGGGCGTTTGTTACATTTGAACAATTGAGATAATTCAATTTAAAATGGTAATTGAAAAATAATTTTTGGCCACGCTGTACATTTTTAGGAAATGAAAATGACTCAATAACATTAATTAGATATCTTGTAACTGGTATTCACATAAGGTTTTTCTTAAAACCCATAATTTTGACTGTGGTGATTTTTTTAATATCCATCTGCAGATTGCAATATTTCAACAAAAAAATTCATTACATCCAAGTGGTTGGAAGATACTCAGTGCTAATATAGGAATGAATAGAGCCTAGAAAGAGGCCTCAAAAAATGTACTAATATATACAGCATTCCTTTTAAAAAAATGCACTTGGTCCTGTAATTTCGTCTTGGCACGCCCTGTATATTCGAAAATAATTTCCAGTTATAGACTTTTTTATCTAGTTTACTAGTAATTGTTTTAAAAATTTCTAGCTATCGTAGAACTCGAGATATCGAGGTTCGACGCACTATTGCCCCACCCTGTATATTTTAAGACCTCAATAAAGTGCGATATGATCTTATATCCGCCTCTAAGAAAAAATTGGCGCAAGGAATGTTTGGACCGCAGGTGGAAATATTTTCTGCATAGAGAACGACAAGAAAAACAAGTTAAATATTTGTGAAATATTTTCACCCAATTATAACTATGAACCTTAATGACTTTTAAACTTACAAAATATACTGTACTTATAACTGTTATAATATAAATATACCCTGTGTAATCGTTAATTAAGAACATAATATAATGTTTTTTTTATACATTTATTTAACGTCGGCCTATTTCCGCTACTGAGGCCTAACACCGACGCCTGTAGAGAAGCTACCCCCAATCAGGAATTTTGCCGAACCTCTTCCCTTAAGAAGAGTAGGAATCTTTTACTTGCCTAACATTTAATAGACAAGGGACCGACGGCTTTACATCCCCTCCGAAGGATGGTATATCTCCTATACAACCCTCGCCTAAGGTTGTGTAGCTTCCGCGCATACACTGATATACAAGCCGCTGAAAGATGTGTGAGGCGAGGACGCGGTTTCCGTTGGAATGGTCACCCATCCAACTACTAATAATATAATGATGAATTGTTGTCAGTTAACTAACTCTACTTTTTAGATTTTATAGCAAGAAATACATAGAAATAGAAATATATAGAAATTCAATGGTGTACATTTGTTTTTTGTATCTTACTTTTTGCTAATGATACTCTCGTAACTAACTCTACAATAAAAAATATGTTAATACGTACAATCTTGCTACTTAAAAAACTGAATAATTGCCTTACATATTTTTTTCTTTTTTTTTTTATTGTTTTTGGAAAGTAAAGTAATAGACAATTTATCACGCATAATACTCAGATCTTTGTGGAAGATCAGAAATTAACACTCAAGAATAAATTAAAAATCTGGGCTTATTCATTGGTCATGACTTCGAATTTCAACAGCATATTTAATAACCTCACTAAAAAAAAAATTCTATTCAGCATTAAAAAAATTATACTCATATCGTCATTTTCTAAATGAAAAACTAAAAATAATTTTAACAGAATCACTTGTTCACTATCATTTTTTAAATACTGTGTTATCGTCTATGGTCCTTGTTTAAATCAAATTAATGCCTACATGATAAAAAGGGTCCAAAATATGTATGTAAGATTCATTTTTAACTTGAAAAAGACTGATCGTATATCCCATAAATTAAAATTGGTAAATATGAACTCTAGACGAAATCTACATCTTTCATGCTTTGGACATAAATTAATCCCCCAGATCCCTTATTCACGATCTCAACCTAAGGTACACGGAATATATAACAATTCCTCAATACACGACAACATTCTTTAATAATTTTTTTACATACTCTGCCGTAAACCTATATAACATTATCCCTGCTAGCATCAAGAAACCCTCCGTTAATTCTTTTAAAATTAACTATAATACATTACTTATTGACCAGTGAGCAATGGTATATAAATAGAAGTAAAAATGCGTATTTGTTTTCTTTTTATTTATCACATCATTCTTGTAAAATTTTTGATGGTTGAGTATCTGAGCAGCAAATAGGCTCCTAGACTGGACGTATGTTGTTAAATAAAGACACTTTATTATTATTATTTATGCTGCAATAGCATCAAGTGCTTCGACCTGCATGACAAAGACAAACCATCCATTCATTCAATGATTTTTCTTTCAGTTTTTGAAACTTTATTTACATCAATTATAACAAATTATTTATCCGTTAGATAATAGGTAAATAATATGCTTTTTGCGCCAATAGTAAATTAATGGTTGAAGTTTACATAAAAATTCAGCTCAGTTGGGGCCGAGATATAATTAACAGAATGTTGAAATTTATAAATGGAAAATTTAGTGTTAGTTTGTGCCCATGTTACATAGAACGTAGCTTGAAAAACTATTGGGCCTACTGCCAAGCAATGAATCTAGTCTGCTAACAGTCTTTTAGAATATAAAGATATAAAATAAACTACGGATCGAATTGAAAATCAACTGCTCCTTGAATTCATCCAAGTTGGTATGTTGCTTAACTTAGTTTACTATTGATTAATTTGTATGTACATAAACCCTTAGTGCCTTCTAATACATTTTTTATAATATTAGATTCTATTCTGATATTTTTGCTTGCATTGTCGTATATCAATTTAAAAATTTAATGGGTTTTATAAAACAGCGCAACAGGCAATCGGAAAACAAAATTAAGTATTCATTAGTTTATATTTATTATCTCATGCTGAGTTTACGCCTATTATTGATCCCTGGAGCACAATATAAGCTAGCGATTTAAAAACAGAATTGAATTTACTGTAAATATATTCTCCTGCAAATTATTCTTATAAAGGGTATTACCTACCTACCCTCTGAAAAAGAATGCTGGCTGGAAACTTCAAATAAACTCAATTTGTTATCAAGAGCAGTCAATTTATAAAATTTCGCTGAACAATTTAATGAAGTTTTAACTAGTTAGGGTATATAATGGAATTTAACTGGGTATGGTGATTTTATTCAAGTGAGATAATGATCTTTTATTATCTTTCATTTTTGCAGTTTGTATAAAATAAGATTATCTTCTCGTATAGAATTAAATCATAAAAGTAAAATAAATATAAATAAAAGTGGCCAATATTGTACATATCATATTTCTATTCGACCGGTAATTTCGACATTAGACAAAGTATTAGTATTTTAATATACTTTATACTAGTACGTGTTACTTTATATTACATCGTTGAAGATATAACTATACAAATTTTATTTCGGAAAAAAGAAGATTGTATATACGTGTCAACTGATCTAGCATCTGTAAAGCATGTTTATAATGTCAGTAAAAGCCCGAAACATTTAGCTTCCTATAATACCTTACGCAAAGAGTATAAGGCTGCCAGTAACAACACTAAAAAAAGTTACTACGATAATTACATTTTTAACTCTCAAAATAAAGCCAAGGACAGTTTGATGCTTGTAAATTTTGAAAGAAATAAATCGAATTTTGAAAAAATCGATACAAACTTACCACCAGAAATTTTCAATGAACATTTCTCAACCATGACAGAAAATATAATTGTGTTGAATTTAAGTTGGACAATTTTCACAGCAATGTTCCGCTAATTGATATAGTAGGTATTAAGATGCAAATAAGACTCATTAAATGCAGCATATTACACTCGTTTTTTTGAATGCTTTGAGATACTCGATAACTGAATGATAACACGTTTTTTCTCATTGGCAACTTTAAAATTCAATTGATATTAATAAGTACACTGCATGTACTTTGGCCCTTCAGGAATTCTTAGATTTTTGGATCTTGTAATTAGTAATTATGAATGCTACGTTAGTAAGTCGGAAGGTACATTATTAAAGGAGGACGCGCATCATCCTGCCCTGAGTATTAATTTTTCCATAGCAAACCAGAGTACCAAAAACAGCACAAGTAAAGTAAATGAAATATATAATTTTCGGAAAACCAATTATTTTTCACTGTATGAAAATATATTAGACTTTGGTCCTTTTTAAATAATTTAGAAGATGTAAATATTGGACGTGAAATATTCTACGAAGCGCTAATAGGTATATTTGACAATTGTATCCCACGTGTAACAAATAAAAGATACCCTCCATGGTATAATGGATTAATTATAAAAAACACAAAAGCTAAATTCTCACTTTGGAAAAAATATACTGGCAGTTTAGAAACATACAATCAGTTTAAAGACATCAGAACTAGGGCTAGTGTTGATATAGATAATGCTTATAAAAATTATATCAGAAATGTTGAGTTAAATTTAAAAAGTGACACAAAGTCATTTTGGGGTTATGAGAATTCTAAAAAATGTAGTTCTACTATACCAAACAACTTAACCCTAAATGGAAGCAATTTGAATGATATGCAAGATATAGTCAATGGCTTTGTTAATTTTTTTAGTACCGCGTTTACAAATCCAACTAACCTTATAAATAACAATTTAAATTCATCGATTCATAGTCAACATCTGCATTTTGCAAAACTTACTGAAGATGACGTTCGCAAAGCGTTGCTTAAACTAAAACCTAAAGTTGTTAAAGGTCCTGATGATGTCCCTGCATTCATTATATGGGATTGTGCCTATGCTCTCACAAAACCTCTGACCATCCTATTTAATTTATCGCTACGCACCTGTATAATCCCAGATGTATGAAAAACTTCACGGATTTGTCCTGTATTCAAAAAGGATGATAACAGCAACATTGAAAATTATAGAGGTTTTGCCATAATATGCAATTTTGCCAAAGTTTTTGAAATAGCCTTACATAATATAATTTATCCGTAAATCCAAACGCAGATTACAACCCATCAACATAGGTTCATGAGGGGGAGATCCACGATTACTAACTAAATTCATTGCTCAGCATATGGACGGAAATAGCCAGGTAGATGTAATTTATACTGATTTTTTAAAGGCTTTCGATAGACTGAATCATAACATCGTACTTTTAAGACTAGAAGAAGCTGGATTGTCCTTACCTTTGCTGAATCTATTTAGATCATATCTTTCATATAGGAAGCGGAACGTTGAGTGTCGTGGGCTTGTCTCTAATGAAATCTCTGTGACTTCTGGAGTACCACAAAAGTCCATTTTTGGACCACTCTTTTTTATATTGTCCCTAAATGATATTATCAATGACCTCGATGTATACTATTTATTGTATGCAGATGATATAAAAAAAATGCGTTATAAACAATATATCAGATTGCTTAAATCTGCAGAGTAACTTGTCAAAAATCAATAACTGGTGTTACTTAAATAATCTCCCATTAAATGCCACAAAATGCAATGTAATGACATTTACTAAAAAAAATATATCGCATATGGTATAATTACAAATTGAATAATGTCAGCCTAAGCCGGCCTGACTCAATAAAGGATCTGGGTGTCGTATTCGATAGCAAATTATCTTTAATCACCACATTAACGAAACTGTAAAAGTGTTCAGTACATGTCTGTTTGTAGTTTTATCTATATTTTAATCCGATTTGTATATATGTGTGCATATATTCTTATCTGTATGTATGTTGTGTATATCTGTATATATTCTGTCACGGATCCTATTTGTTTTGCCGATTTTTGTATCTGTACGTATTATTATTATTTATTGTATTTTCCCATCCTATAATTGGTTTAAGTACTGTTGGATGGTGTAGACTAAAAGAAAAGAAAATAAAAGAAAATATAATCCTGTCATTGCCAAATAGTAATTGTAATACTTCTGACGTTCTAAAAAAATGTTTCGACTTCTACTCCCTCTTTATTTCTTGATCCGTAGCACCACAAGAAGTGACTGATGATATAGCAGTTTTAAAACATTTTCATTGCTTTGATATTTATTAATTAAACAGTCAAATTGTTAAACAAACATCTGATGTCCTTGTATATCCACGAACAATTATGATTAATGAATGTTTTGCTCAAGGTTTACTTCCGGACGCATTAAAAATTTCGAAAGTATACCATCGTTTAAAAAGGGTGATGATACACAACTTGTAGATAATTACAGGCCTATACGTATTATTCCCATCTTTCCTAAAGTAATTGAAATTATACTAAAGTCCAGGCTTACACAGTACTTTGAATCAAATTCACTCTAGTGCTCCTGCCAATTTGGTGTTAGGAGAAATTGTTCAACAACCAAAGCCGTAATGCAGATAATGTCAGAAATAGTTCGTGGTCTCAAGAAAGGTGAACATTCAGTTATCACAATGTGTGACCTCTCCAAGGCATTTGACTGTGTCGCACATGACCTGTTAATAGGCAAATGGTATATCTATGGTATATGAGGTTTACCTATTGAGCTTATTATATCCTATCTGAACAACAGATCATAGTGTGTAGAAATCGACAATAAGCAATAAAAATTAATAGAGGTAAATCATGGTGTTCCCCAGGGTTCTGTCCTGGGGCCATTATTATTCATTATTTATATTAATAATTTATGTAATTTTATGTTGCCTAAAAATTGTGTGCTGTTTGCAGATGACACAGCAATAATAAATTCTGACAAAGATTTAAATCGTCTAATAGAGTCATCAAATGACATTATCTCTCGAGCCAAAGAATGGTGTATCACTAATAAACTAAAACTAAATCAATAAAGTACTCAAAAACTCATATTTTCGCCACAAATGTATCTTATATACGGTTTGAGTCCAAATTACTAGGTACCGTCCTGGATTACAAACTAAACCGGTCCAGTCATGTAAGAAAAATTAAGCCTCAAACTCGCCAGTGCGATTTTCCTCATTCGTCAGTTCAAGAATTTATTGAATTTTGATATTCTTAAATCTACATAGTTTTTCTTATTTCACAGCCATCTAACTTATACTACTGTACTTTGGGGAAATTCACAGTGTACAGACAATTTTTTGTTTGCAAAAAAAGTGGTGATGATAATAGCAGGTGCTGATATAAGGGATCATTGTCATCATTTTTTTGTCAGTTTTGGCATAGTGCCTCTTCTATCTGTTTTTATTTACTCCAGTTTATTAGATATCCATAAAAACTTTAATGACTAGGACATATAGTCAAGTTCTCTTAATTACTGTACAAGATTTGGTTTTCTATTAAGAAAGCCTCGATTTAGATTGACGATGTCAGAAAAATTCCATTAAATTAGATTTATATAATAAATTGCCTTTTAAAATGAGATCCTTGAATTTCTACTGTTTTAAACGTACATTGAAATCATTTTTCTAAAAAAACTGTTTCTACTCTGTTAGCGAATATTTAAATTCAAACAATTTTATAGGATTAATATGAAGTTCACCTCTTCTGTATTCTTTAATTAAGATAATTACTTAGCACCTATGTTATATTATATTTTATATGCCTACTTTTAACATATTTGTTCTATTTTACTTGTTTCTCCTCACATTGATTTATTTGTTCATTCTGCTTGCATTGCTTCTACTCTTATTTAAGGTCTTGAGCCTAAAAAAATTGTTTACTTCTTTTTATGATTGTTTGTTTGTACTTACGTAAAAAGCTGTGTATTGTGTGTTTTTATATACTGTACTGTTCTTTTAACCTGCTACAAATGTATACTATATGTAATGTAGTTAATAAAGTTCTGTTCTATTCTATAAACCATTGTGAATATTTTCCTAGTGATGTCTATCCGTCTCTGTGTGTATTCACGGTTTCAAGATTTCTTATTGTAAAGCATTTAAATTTCTTATGTAGCTTCAGGTTAACATTTTTGATGTATGTAAAGATTTTCTGTAATTATTTAGAAACTGAAAGCCTTTTCGAAATTAGAAATAAATCAGAAATACGTTTTACGTACCCTTCAGAAAAGTGTCCGGCCACCAAGGTATTTAAGTATCCCTTTGGGTTAAGGGCTACATAATTGCAAAAGACTATAGCAGGACAAGTCATTGAAACGTGCCCCTGTAGCTCTAACGGTAAAAATGTGCCTAAATGTTGTGTTCTACAGAACGGTGTCATAAAGTTTCATCGGGTTAAATTGTTTGAAATTTTACACAAACATTGCTAATATTTAATACAACTAATTAAGCGACTAAGCCAAGCTTTTCGTCATAGGAAAACATATAGAAGAGACAAGACTACTCGTACGAGAACATACATAAAACTGGTGGAAGAAGGGAACGATAAAAGAAATTTAGATTTTTCATGAAACAAAATGCATGTTGTCAAAATGAAGAAATTGTTTGAGTGTATTGGATCAAATCGTTGTGGTAATGTAGTGCAATCATATGTACTTCTAAAATTCCATGTAACTGACAATTTTCTTCATTTTAATTTCACACATATAATAAGTGTCAATTATATATTAAAATAAAATATCTATATATCTATACGTGTTTATGAATAAAAAACAGTTTTAATTATACCTATTTATTTCAATATATTGCACATCAGTAATATATATTTCTTATCTACAGTAAAACAAATATTATTTAAAATTAACTTAATCCAAGTTCGGATTCAGTCAAGCAAAAAAAAATCATAAAATTAGATATGGACATAAATAGGCGTAATTTCATTATAATCAAGAGGAGGGTGTTCCTGAGATAAACCTCTCTATTTTTTTTACAAATCCATATCACGTATTCGCAAAATTTTTCATGGGAGGTACTGGCTAAACGGAAAGTTTTTTAATTGATGCTGGACCAGGACCACCGTCTTCAATGGTATTTGGACCAGCATGCAGTTAAAACTGTGGCTATATGACTGCATACTTCTGATAAACCAGTCATACATGTACAATGGGCACTGGAAATGCTAATATCCTTTAAAATAATAATCCAAACTTGAAGTAACTTTCCCTCTTTCGTTGAGGGTGTTTGACCTTCAACAAATATAAAAAAAATGTTAATCAGATATAAAACCTCTATGGCATACTAGAATTATATGCATTAGCAAATAGAATCTAATTATAATATAAAATTACACATTAACTTTGACCTCTTACCTTCCCAATGACAATAAATGGCTCATCATTGATTTGTTTTGCCAAGAATCCTTGAACAGAGTCAGATTCGTAACGGTTATAGGCTTGAAATCTTTTATAAGCCTTAAATTGTTGGTCAGTATAATTAGGAGTTGATATTAAATAATTCACCAAGTCCATCAAGGCAATATTGGGCAACTTATAAACTTCAAGCTTGCATTCTTCAGGAGGAATTGCATAGGAGTCAATATTGTCAATAATTTCGATCTTTTTATCATATTTGCACTTAATATCATCTTTAAGGGTTACATAATATACACTTCGAGACATCTGGTGAAAAAAATTGAAAAAAATCACAATAAACACAATCCACAGCACGAGAGAAGACAAAAACGAATGTAAACATACGTAGAATAAACACTTTATGTGCCACCCAGACAAAATGGCTGATTCGTCAAAGTCATGTGTTCTGGAATAATCACCTGACCTCAAAATGTTTAGTTGACTTATAAACCATTCTAGAACACGTGACTTTGACAGATCCGCCATTTTGTCTGGGTGGCACACAAAGCGATTATTTTCCGTCTGTTTACATTCGTTTTTGGTGCTGTGGATTGAGTTTATTGTGATTTTTTGCAAATTTTTTCGCCAAGATGTCTCGAAGTGAATATTATATAACCCTTAGGGGTGATATTAAGTGCAGTTATGATAAGAAAAATCGAGATTATTGACAATATTGACCCCTATGCAATTCGAAGAATGCAGACTTGAAGTTTAGAATATTACCATAATGGATTTCGTGAATTATTTAATACCAACTCATACTTAGTATACTGGTCAACAATTTAAGGCTTATAAAAGCTTGCAAGTCTACTAGCTTTACGAATCTGGCGTTGTTCAAGGAATTTGGCAAAACAAATCAATAATGAGGCATTTGTTGTCATTAGGAAGGTAAGAAGTCAAAGTTAGTGTGTAATTTTACATTACAATAATTAGATTCTATGTTAATGTATATAATTTTGATGTGTCACAGAGGTTTTAAACTTGATTAAGAGTTTTTAATCTTTGTTGTAAGTTAAATACTCTCAACGAAAGAGGGAAGAGTTACTTCAAATTTGGACATCAGCATTTCCAGTGCCCACTAGTGTACATGTATCGATGGTTTATCAGAAGTATGCAGTCAGATAGCCACAGTTCTGTTTTATCTACCTGATCGTCCAAATACCATCGAAGAGAGTGGTCCTGGCCTAGCGTCTACTGAAAATTTTCCGTTTGGTCAGTACCTTCCGCAAAATATGTAGAAATGTTGCGAATACGGGATATGGATTGGCCAAAAAAGTAGAAACGAGATTTGTCTCACAAACACCCTCCACTTGATGACAAAAATGAACTTACGCCTATTTATGTCCATATCTAATTTTATGGGTTTTTTGGCTGAACTGAACCTTAACTTGAATATTTTAAAAGAATAAAGTGAATATTAAACATGTGTTTTACTCTGGATAAGAAATATAACATTACCTACTAATGTGCAATATATTGAAATTAATACGTATAATTAAAATTGTTTTTTATTAATAAAAACATAGACAATTTATTATTTATATTTCTTTTTTCTATAGACAATGCATTAAGATGATATGCCTATTGGTTAAAATAGCGGGAAAACGAAAAAACGTTAGATTTTCTCTTTCAGCGCGCATTAAACATTTAATAACAATACAAAAATGTGGCATTTTTTATAAATTACATCAGGATTAAATAATTTAATGATAAAATACTCGCAATGTTTACATACGCAAATGGTTTGTATGCCTCCCAGCAAATATGGCCGAGCTGTCAATGACATCATTTTGGAATAGTCAATTTTCCTTCTAACCAATGACCTTGAAAAATATTACGTCACGTGATCGTGACTGTGAGAGGCAAAAATGAGGTTATGATCTCAAACCTCATGCAAATTGCCTTAAATATAATATCCAAATGGTGATCGTCAGAAAGGCTTAATGTCGATCAAAGCAAAACAGTTATTGTTCTGTTCACCAAAAGGAAAAAACTTAATCTTAGAACTCCTATGCCTTATGGAACGCTGCTAAACGTTTCCAGTGAAGTCAAGTATCTAGGAGTAATCCTGGATCAAAGACTTATCTCTTAATAAAGCAACAGTGACAATATGGTAAGCTGTTTGGTAAGCCTTGGGGTCTGAGACCGAAAATGAAACATTAGTCTTATCTTTCGGTTGTCAGACTTATGGTGACCTACGCATCATGCGTATGGTAGCCAAAAACAGGGGGAAAAATAGCACAACGGAAGTTGTATAAACTGTAACGCCTTGCCTGTTTAGGGACTACAGGAGCAATGTATTCGTGTCCCACAGCAGCTACGGAGGCTGCTTGACCTACTTCCTTTAAAGTTACATGTGAGGCGGTCTGGTTGGTCACTGGATTCTGGAGGTAGTCCATTTGGAGTTCATGACTAAGTCCACTGACTGATTGCCAATCAAAGAGGATTTTGACGTGCTAACTGAAAGCCGTCAGACGAGCATTGCGATTAGGGTAGGAGTGGGCGTTGCTGGGCCTAACTGTAGGCTATCCAGAGCTCTAGGTAACACTCCAACCATCTTCCAGGCAGATATTTATGCTATAGATCTGTGTGCCTAAGAATACCTAAATAAAGGCATTCGAAAAGCATAGGTCTATATACTATCAGATAGCCAGGCAGTACTGAAAGCTCTAAGGTCCTACACCTTCGAGTCTAAAATTGCCTGGCAATGTATACAATTCGTGAAGCAAATGGCCAACAACAAGGTTACCTTGATGTGGGTGCCAGGGCATGAGGAAGTACAACGTGATGAAATTGCTGACAGCTTTGCAAAAAAACGAGCTGAATCACCATCCACTGGACTTGAACCGTTTTGTGGCTTAGCCAAGGGACACATAACGGAGGAGATCCAGAAATGAGAAAAGGATCAGAAAAAATCCTACTGGAGAAATGCTTCAGGCCAAAGACAAATGAAAAAGTTTATAACTTATTTGGCAAAGAATGCCACAAGGCTTCTCGAACTTGAAAATTCCGAAATAAGGCTAATTACAGGCCTTCTAACTCGCCACTGTCCCTTAAGATATCATCTCAAGAACATGGGCAAGGTAGAGTAGATAACTAATGCAGATATTCCAATACTGTGATACTGAAACTGTGGAACATATACTTTGTGAATGCAAGGTGTCAATACGCACTAAGCTAAAGTTCCTAGAGCAGGCGGAATTAACGCCTGAAGACATAGGGAAGTTAGCCCCCAGGAAAATCACAAACTTTGCAAAAAGTCTTGGAATCCTAGGCAACAACTAGGTATAGAGTAAATCACAAAAGATCTTTTAGGTCGAAGTGAAGTAAGGCTGCTCGGAACCAAGCGATCTCTTTAACCAATCTACAATCATGTGCAGACGCCCCATATGTTAAAAATATCTGTTGAAAACACTATAACATTAAAGAAGAGAATAATAGATAAATTCGTATAACATGGTAAATAAAATCATTCGCTTATTTAAACTAAGTGTAAAGAAAATATACTTGAGAACCAGTTAAAATTCATTGTAGCATTTTTTAAAGATCTGAAGTAAGTTATAAACCAACTTTTATTATTAACCAAACTTAAACGAAAAATACAAGACCCCTAAGCAGTTTGACAGGTAGGCTCTCTTAGCATCAATCCGACACTGCCAATGAAAGCCGGCAAATTTCATCTACGAGAAAAAAATCTAGAAACAATGCAAAGCTAATTGCAGTATTTAACTCTTTTATCCGCATCCGTATTATATAAGTATTGTTGTCTCCGTTTTAAGTAAGTACTATTGTCTATCCTTTTTAAGATTCAGTTTGCACTTCACTATAACTGATGTTTGGTTAACTTTTATTAGGTGCCTTTGACCATTTATGTAAGATGAAACCTTTTATATGGATGACAACTATGCTATTCACCCCACTGGGTAAATATAAGTATACATGCTCATTTACAAATATTTGTGTGGAAAGATGTTCAAAATATAGCACGGCAGTAATATAATTACAGTATGCATTAGTTGAGGTAATCATTTAAATGGCTATTTAAAAAATGTTCGCGCTAAACAAACTTTATCCAAAACTGATCGTTCAGTCACTCTACCATAAGGTTTCAACATGAGTCAAAGCATGTCGTGCGCTATTTAGAAATAAAGTCTGACTTCACCTGACTCACCTGAGCGCTGTAAACAAGCGAGTAATATAATCTGACTATCAAAACTATTTTCTGAAGATATCAACTATAGCACAGACTAGGAAACTAAAATTAAACTTTCATTCGCAGAGTACCCGACTATAAAGAATGTTGTGCGTTCGGTAATGTAAAATTTGAACAGTTTTCGACATTGTGACATGTGATTTTTGTTTAAAAGTGTATTGTTGTTTGTTTGTTTGTTTAATTATAATTGTCCAAAATGTTTACCAAAAGTGGCAGTTTTTGTAGGATTTTATTGGTTGTTTGTCTGTGTGGATATATACCAAAGGTAAGTGATCAAGTGAACTTTAAATCGTCCCATATTCTTGTTTTCCGGTGACTTTTTATCTTCAGCATTAGAAAGTAATGAGGAGGTGTGTATGATTGATTTATATTGTTTGTAAAGCTCACACACACACACACACATTTTATCGGTTTTGATATGCATACGTTTCGTAATTTCACTGCTTTCCCTTGTAAGGTTAGGTTTTCGACTACTGTTGTGGGCGACTGTTGCAAATCTTGTTGGATGGTTATCTATAAGTAGATAATTATCAATGCTTTCGAACAATTTAATACAAATGGGCTATGATTAATTAACTAAATTAATCTGTGTTTGCTTTGCCTTCACTGATGTCACTGCTTATATGGTAACAATGAACATTCATTATAAAATTAAATGTTTTCTTAATGAGTAAATAAAAATAATTTAGTAAACACATTGTGATACGGGAAAATAGACAAGGTAGAAGACTTTTTTTTTAAATTTGTCTACCGCAGTAAGTCTATAATAAGTATTTACAAATTTTACACATGCCATTTTCACTTTTTAAGTACAGTAATACATTTGTTTCTTACCTGAATAATTTGTTAGATATTACAAGGAAGTCAAACATTAACAAACTTTTTTTCTTGAAAAACGATTAGCCTGCAAGTAAATACTTTACATTCATACATACCTAAAGATATAAGTCATTTACTAAAAATAGTTAATTTCTTTGGTACATTTTAAGTATATTTACATTCTAGTCATGTAACTTTAAGGAAATTATTAGACTGGAAGCAACAATTGCAATAAGTGTAATATTCAGTAAACGTAACATATTTTCAGACCTACTTCTTCTCTGTCTTTTGGTATTGCAACCACTCTTTCGTTATTTTCGTCCATTCTACTCTGTCTCTTGAGTTTTTTTAGTCCAGTCTCATCTATTCATAGTTATCAGATGAGTTCGTCCATCGTCTTGAATTTTAAATTTTTCGCCTTCCAATATATTTCTATTTACATGTTTTATTTGTTGTTCTTAAATTCTTCATATGTAAGTCAATATTTGTATCTTTATATATTTAATAATTTCAACCGTCACTCAGTGAAGTATTTGACAACTATATTGGACAACGGCTGTGGAAGCCTACATTACATCACTAAGTTGGTTTAGTTCAGGATTCACTGGGTTCTTCAATTAGGGAGAAATCTAAGGTATTACTTTATCTTTCTTTGCCATCTTCCAAATTTCACATCCGTATTGTTTGGATGTTTTTGGCTTCGTAAGCGTTAGCCTGCTGCAATCCTTTCATTGTCCTCCTTAATCTTAAGAATGACTGACCATATTGTGGTGATTGACACCCAGCATTGCTCACCTTGTAGCATGATTTTGATTATGTTATTCGTATTGACGATGATCAACTTGCAGTGGCTCGGCCCTCATTCCATCTAGAACAGATAAACATCATATATTCCACAGTATCCGGTACTTGAGAGTAGTTACCGAGGTTTTTACCAATTCTGTGTAAGTAATAAGTAACTTTCAAAGTTACCATGTCTGCCTAGGGCTTGCGTTATGTAATAACTGAGCTCTCCGTATTTACCAGTTGTCCAAGCTCTTACTAAGGGGATGAGGTTCCTGGTCTATTTACCCTCGTTTGCATGGCCCATCGGTCCTGCCACTGTTCCAGGAGGCAGCTTCGATTGTAAATTTTAGCTACATTGTCCGCTCCGTGGTTATATGCACGTTCTTTGGCCCTGTAATGCCCTCCATGACAACCGTCGATACTGCCCTGTAGGCACAACAAATCCTGATAAGCGCAATTCGTTGAGTATTTAATAACATATCTCAATTTCGAGCAGTCTTAAGACCATCAACTTAGGCTGGAATGGAAGTTACCACTGAGTTTAGAAGTCTTCTAGCACAAGTTTTCAGACCTTTGGTTCTGGGCATCTACTCAAAATCAAAGCCACCTTCTCGGCTATGTTCGCAGCTGCACTAAGATGATCGTTCCAAGATATATTTCGATCGATATGGACTCCAAGATATTTGATACTTGTCTTGGGCGTGATGTCCTTACCCAAAACATTCATCGTGATATTTCAAATTATTTTCCGCCCAGTAAGAGTAAGAGCTTCAGATTTCCCGGGAGCTACTTCAAAATTGTGATGGTTCATCCATTCCTCGATCTTGTCGATAGCCGCTGGTAGAACGGCAACAGCTTCGTTTTCAGAATTGCCTATAGCTACTACGATAAAGTCATTGGCAAAGACGACGAGTCTAGATTTGCTCAGTTTCAAACATTTTTCTAGTTCTAATGCTTCATCGTATAAGCCATTCCACAATAGTGGTCTCGTGACGGACCCCTGTGGAACCCCGCATGTGACGGATCTACTTCCCCTATCAGGATTTTCCTGTTGAAAAAGTAGCTTTTAATCAGCTGGATTAGGTAGGCGGATAGTCCTCTGTTTTTTTAAAGCTTCAATGATGGGTCGCCACAAAACCGAATTGAACGCGTTCTTTATATCAAGGGCAACAGCCAGATAAATCTAGCGCTATCTGGAGTTCCCAGCGTTGGCGCTTCGCTCGATTTTGATGACTTCCTGAATAGTTTCCACGGTCAACAACCCTTCAAAAATCCATATGGGTTATGCGACTGACCCCGCAAGCTGTCGATTTCTTCGTTAGTTCTGTTAGCAAGGACGCATTACAATAGTTTTGCGGAAGTATCTATAAGGCAAATTGGCCTGAGAGCCGTGTCCAAAAGTATGCGTGGTGTAGGATCCAAGACCAATTGGCTTCCTTCCGTCTATGAGAGACGTTGCTTGTTTAAACTATTCGACTGCGAGCTTGATAACTTCAGATGGGATTCTGTCGGGACCTGGCACCATGTTCGATTTAAGCCGAACCGTCACCGAACCTACTTCCTCGGTTGCAACTGGAGGTGAATGTTGTTCTATATGTTTGCTTTCCCATACTGCGACAGTTTGCTGGGGAAATAGATTATCAGCAGTTGCTATCTATGTGCCGTACTAAGATTTATTCGTGGACGAATACCTGTTCTTTTTCAGGTAATCCGATGACAGTTTCCCTACACATCTTTGTCAACTGCATCGACAATATTCTTCCAGTAATGGTGCTTGGCCATTTTAGTTTTGGTCTTTAGCGCTATTCTGACAGCACAATACTGTGTTATACATATTGCGGTCAATGTCATTTAAGTTTCGGGAGGCCTTCAGTCTAGTCCGATTTCGTTTCCTCCTGATACACTCTTTACGGAGTATGACAATTTCATCATTCCCCGAGCTTTATCCGGATTTGATCGGTGACAGCTAAGGCTCTGCTAGGTTTAAATCGCCACTATGGGAAGCGGGCTCGGGCACCTTCGAAGATTCGGGCGGTGCAAAGTGGGGATCGAATTCGAACATGATAAGCTGGTGATCATTTAAGATCTCCTCCTCAATTATTCTCCAATCATGGCTGTTGTCCACCAGATTAGTGGAAATAAACGTCACGTCTATGATGATATGCTGTTCGCCGCTCACGAAGTAGGTGCCTAGCTGTCATTTATGATCACAAGATCACGGGTGGCTAGCCATTCCTTAAGTACGCTGCCTCTAGCATCCTCGTGGTACGATCCCCACAGTCTCCTCTTTGCGTTAAGGTCTCCACAAATGATGGTGGTGGAGTTGTCTGGAAAGGGGTAAATTTTTACGATTCAAATATTAAATATTGACACTATCAGTTATAATTTTTGTGACATGTTTTATATCATTGGAAAGAGAAAAAATAAAGGAATTAATGGTGTCATGGCCTATTTTGAGATTTGTTCTTTTCATTTTTGCACAAGAGCGTATGCCAAAGCCAACTGCGTTTTTCGAATTTTTAAATACACATTATTATTCTTATTATCTTTGCCGTCAACTTTCATCCCTTTAACTTTTTTCGTATATCCTCAAATAAGGAAGCTATAACCGTTTGCGGTTTTCTTATTTTTCAGGTTTTTGTAATATTTCTCACGAAGTAACGGATTTCCAATTTCCTTTTTAATGAAATATAGCTCACAAAAAATGGGATAACTGTTTCTAAGACTTTGTTCTTCTACAATAGATATTAAGTGAGATTATTTGGTGTGGCCCTCGTAAAATAGAAAAAAGGTATAAACTGATGCAGAATTAAAACATAATATTTTTAGTCACAAACTCCTCTATAAAATCCTTATTTTACTGTAAGGAACATAACCAGACTGCAACCAACAACTACTATCCGGGCTATGTGCCCCGCCGAGCGCTGAATTACAAGCTACAAGCCTGACGCGTTAAGTGTAATAATTGCATATTACCATCAAAACGCTACAACACCAGCCGACATATTGAAAGGAGCTCTTGTGCCAGTCATCCCACACCACTTGCCGACTGCAGTTTCGAGCTGTTGGCTCTCGTCAGTACAAGGTAAGCATGTGACGACCGACACGGGGATCCCTTGACTACTTGGTACATTTCGGTATCTTTAGGATAGCGATATGTAAAAATAGTTAGCAGGCGCCATCTAGCGCTCCAGTGTCTGTTGCAATTGAAAAATAAATAGCCTGACTGGGCTTAGCATAGTTCAAATGTGTTTTTGAGGGCGGAATATTAAAACATAATATTTTTAGTCGCAAACTCCTCTATAAAATCCTTATTTTATTATAAGGAACGTAACCAGACTGCAACCAACAGCTACTCTCCGGGATATGTGCCCCGCCGAGCGCTGAATTACAAGCTACAAGCCTGGCGCGTTAAGTGTAATAATTGCATATAACCATCGAATCATATAATCGAAGCATTAGCGTTTTGATGGTAATATGCAATTATTACACTTAACGCGCCAGCCTTGTAATTCAGCGTCTGGTTACGTTCCTTATAGTAAAATAAGGATTTTATAGGGGAGTTTGCGACTAAATATATTATGTTTTAATAGTCCGCCCTCTAAAAGCACATTTGAATGATGCAGAATTATTCATTGATACTTACACTTTTTTGTTAATTTAGAGAGTAGGTATGTTTTCTGTACAATTTATCTCAACAGATTTGGTAAAATGAAATTATTTTATAACAAGTTATGTGAAAATATTTATGATTTTTAGATAATAACAAATATTTTATTTTTATTTGTCTTATTATGATAAAAAGAAATTACTTATAACACGGTATGTGAAAATATTTGTGGTTTTTAAACAACAACAAATATTTTGTTATTTATTCGTCTGTCTGATTTCACGACAGCAAATATTATTATGAAATAATTAAGCCAGTATAGCAGAAAGTTAGATATTAACAACTTCCTAATTGTTGAAAAATGAAAGAATTATAAAAATACATGAATGAAATGAAACAAGTCGTATTATATCTTAAACGTATGAATATAATTGGTATAGTTAATGCGGCAGGTAGAAAGTTTCTTAAGAAATATGTTAATTGAGGAATTTAAAATATTGTGGATAAAAAACAATTCATTTATAAACCATAGAAAATTGATCACTCAAATGAACACAAAAATAAAAGTAATTTTACAGCCTTAACAAATCCCATTAATAATATATTAATTAAATTAAATAAATTCATCGAAAAACATAACGAGGTTGGTTTAAATTCTGGTAAGTTTAAAAATATCCTGTTCACATTGAAATTAGTTTTGGTATAAGTAAATATTTGATTTAATGCAATTAAATTAAATTAAATTTATTTACTACACTGAAATGTTTTTTCTTGGTGAGATCCGAATATGCACGGCAAAAAGTTGGCACCAATATTTTGAACAATTAACAGTTTCCTACCTCTAAATATGAGGTGTGGTATTATCGATACGTACCAAAATGGTTATGTACATGGTATGTTATTAGTTGAATAATAATTAAATGGTGACGAATTCGAACAATTTCAACATACAAATTATCGTCATTGTAATATTTTTAACTTATATTGTGTTTGCTGATAACTATTACGGATATACGTATTTAAACTTGTGAAGGACTTTTATTTGCAATTGCGTTTTATTTGAAAAATGATATAAATATCAGAAGCATAATTTTAAATATTTATATTATATGTATTGGAATAATATTTATAATAAAGGGTGGATGCTTACTACGTATACTTAATGGATTCATTATTGCATAATACTACATAATAAAGACCGACATTAAAGAGCTTTTTACACTTAGTATTAAGGACTGACCCTTCATTGCTATTTCTCGTAATCAAATACATGGTGTCCCACTTAAAAATTCTGGGGCAATTTTCTGGAAGACCACAAGAGATATTTGAATTCTGTAGAAGTGTTACGTACCCTTGTTACTCTACTGTCAAATTCGTTGAGCAAAATGCACCAACTAGGTGTTGGTAAGTTTGTGGGACGTTTCCTGCTAAATAGTGTTTAGCGAGAAATGGAAACTTCCAATGAAAACTTTTATAGTGGACTCCTTATTTAATAGCACTCATATATAAATATATTATTTTTTACGAAGTGTTAAGAATAAAAAAGGTTTAGATTTAATTTGAAGCGCCATCGATCGATGTAGTGAATCATAAATCGTCTACTTTGTCAAACTTGTACAGATGATTTACGGAAGGAAATTTTAATAACTAGGTATATTCAGGTTACGATAAAAGTTTTAATTCCTTAACAATTAGAACAGGATATGTACAAGATAGGTGGTCAAAAATTAGGTATCAGAAAATCAATTAAAATTGACGTTAACTAGCGTGAATAATTAAATGGTGATTTGCATTTGAACAAACACGGATGCTATTATAGACAAGTAAATAGGATCAATAAATAAAACTTTTTCTTTATTTCACAAATCGTACTCTAGTACGTTCTCACCAAATTTTTCGGTTGATGATCAAGATGGCCAACGGATCTCATTTCGCTGATTGGTGAGGCAGTAGCAGACAGTGTCAGCAGGGACCTATTGTACGATACAGTTCTGTGTTTCGGCGTGGACCAAAAGCAAACCAAAGTTGAACCAGTTACGGTCGAATTAATAAATTTGCGTGTTCCAGTTCCAATCGACAATTTCGATGAGTTCGGTCGATAAAATTAGGCTTAAATTTAGCTTACTGAATCTAATTAACTTCTAGAGTTGAATTCGCTTGAAAATTAAGTAATCTTCAATAGTCGCATTAACTCCAAGACTGAAATAACTTTAGAATACTATTACTTACAAAATTTCACACCACCATTTTTTAATCAATCAGAGGCTTGCTCTGTTAAGTTACCATAGCAACCCAAAAAAATTTCTTGAAATTTTTAACATTGTGTGAAATTAATAAGTGGAAATTTTTCTGTCATTTAAAATGTCAAAATAAAGACGCGGGAGTTGAAGTGCTTTCAGAATTAAATTTATTTGGCGACGCAAAGGAGGATATTATAAGTACACAGATAATATATTAAAACGGGATATTTTCAAAAACAGTCTAATAAATCAGCGAATTGCACAAACACAGTGACTCGGTGATAGGTGGTGGAACTTGACCAAGGTCCGTACTTGACAGCCGTAGAAATTTTTTGTTATTCCATGGCTCACTATGATGAATGCATTTTTGTTATTCGTTGTCATTGAGAATCACCCTGTATAACCTAAACCAACATTTAACCCAGATCCACAGCCAATTTGATCTCAGGCATGTGTGCTTTCATGATTGCAGTAAAGGTATGGCAATAAAGTTATGTAATGAAAGTTTCAATCTCAGGGCAAACACTCTATGGTGCGTGCGTACCACCATCTGCATAAATTGTACGAGGAATAAAGAATGTTATTGCCTTGCGAAGATGTGTGAGCCCGGTTGAATTAATGAAATATTTTATTTCAGTAGAAGGAAAAAACATATTTTTGTGAATATTTTGTTGCGAATGTCCTAGATCAAATTATATTTTATGTGTCCTTCTTAATAATAATAAAAAGCTTTAACGAAATAACACTTCAAGGGGTAATTGGTCCAAGTACATTTATTAGCCCGATTAGTTTTACAATTTAATGTAATTACATAGTAATACAATTACAAATGTTTACGAATATGTGTAAAAACCATCCTTAAATATAAAAATAGACAGTTTTTATTAAGCATCCGTATTAAAATACTCCATTACTGGATAATTTTTAAGTCGAAAAGTATTGAACATTTGAACAGTTTATCTACTCGATGTGCGTTTCACTATTCGTGTATTAAAATATAAATATTGTAATTGAAACAACTATCACAGAACAACACTAGCAATAAAAAAAATAAATTGGGATTTGAACCAAGGGCCTCTAAAATTTATTTTGACATTAGTTACCCCCTCTACCACCCCCATTTCCACTCCCAGCCTAATTTTTAAGGGAATAAAAAATTAAATTGGGGTTTAGTGTGTATACGAGAACCAATAACTTCTAAATTGGGATTTAGTGTGCATAAGACCAGATACAAAATCTGGATGTGGAAGTAGTGATTGCTTCGGCAGCGATTTTCCTTTTTATATTATTAGCTTCGCCTACCGATAAATTTGTGCCTTGTACCATTTCCGCTTAGTTGTTACAGGCGTTTGATTCAAAGAAAGTTGAATTTGCGGAGTGATTGCCGCAGCGCGCCCAGTCATGTAAGTTGTATTAATTACATTTTTTTTATAATATTATCTAGTACACAATTGATATGCATCTATACATGTACTATTTTGTGTATTAACGCGTATACAAGATTTCATTGAATTTTAAGTCACGTTCAGTTAACACCCGCACAAATGCTTTAGAAGACGTCGTTAGGGAATTAGACGAAGGAAGAGAGAATGAACTGAGAGCAGAACTTAATTTTGAGTTTGATAGTGACGAAAATGATAGTGAAATAGACACAGAAGAAGCGATAACACAAAATTTATACAGCAGCGATTCTGCGCAATCAGCAAAAGAAATCGATGAGGCCTCATAAGATGACAAACAAAGCCAACTTGAAGATGATTACCGTTTTATTCATAGGACGCGAAAATGAAACACTTTGGATAAGCAAACCTATTTCAGTTGGAAAAACGAAAGTGAAGAATATCATAAAAATATCACCTGGTCCAAAAACAAGTGCTAGAAATATACAGAGAGTACATACGTATACATACATTGTTTTAAAAAGTTTATATTAAATACAATGATTCACCATGGTATATTTTTTTACTATGCAAAATATATTCTCTTTGTTACTTGTGAACTGGAAATGTGAAAAACTTAATGTGGAGTAAATACCGCGGCGCGCCTGCTCATATAACTCTAAAAAGCACTCCCGCCGTAGGGTTAAAGAAAAGGAAGTTGTAACAAAACCCCCGACACAGATAGAAGGAAATTTTTTTACTTTCGATATAACAAAATCCAAACAAATTAAAGAAGCCAACAGGATTTGAACTCGGATGTATTCCATTGCTAATTTTATTTCAAGTAAATTCAAAATATATTTATTAACAGTTAAAATATACATAAAATTTGCTCCTCCGGTATCCGCTCGGAGCCACCCATGCCTCCGATGCGCGTAGCTTCGCGGGGATTGCATGGTTGAACGAGGCGGATCCGGATTGGCATAATAAAAGGGCGACAAAAAACTGAAGCTCCTTTTACGGAAGCGCAAATTAAAATCAGTAATAATACTATGAAATCATTGATAAAAATCTTAAGGTAATTGAAAAATAAAACATCATGAAAAATTGTAGCAAAACACGCACTAATAAATTTGGACAGTTGATACGGAATGGAGTTCAGCGAAGAAGCCGTCAGAGGCAACCACCAACTCGGCGGTGTGCCAGCCGCCGGAAAATAGAGCAATACAAAAAAAGGCATTTAAAATATTGTGGTTTTGAGGGAGATTTTGGGGAAGAATTTTCAAGAAACAGACAGAAGCAATGTGACAAAAACAAAACAAGCAAAGAGACAAGCAAAAAGAAGGAGAGGACAGGAAAGACTTGCACGTGTCAAGTAAAATAATTTAGTGGAAAATGGAGAGAGTGGGATAGAGAACGATTAAGGTAGAAGGAAGTTTGGCTAAAGAGGTTGCCGGAATATAGGCAACGCCTGGTATGGTAATTTGTGTTTTATCCGAAATGGGGCATTATGCTGTCTGATTCGTAATATGTCTCTTGTTAGCGAACTATCGCCCAGCTTAAATTCGTAGAATTTTTGTGAAATCTGTTGCACGTAGTCTGCTAGTGAGGTTATGTCGTTGAAATGTGGGTATAGATATCTGAGGGAGGTGTACCTGCCAGAGTTCGACACGAGCCTCATAGATTTGTATTCAAGCACTTGAAGTTTTCTCATTGTCGTGCGCGTTATGCTGCACCACACCGGAGCCGCATTTATGATGGCCGGCCTGATTACCATCGTGCACAAGAGCTTTTTGTTATTTCTGTTCAGTCTGCTACCTCTGAGCAAGAACGAATGCAGACTCCTGAACATGGAGTAGACGGTCCGTATGGTGTGTGTTGAACGTCAGTCTTTGTTCGACTCTCACCCTCAAATATTTCACGCACGGTTTTGTTGGAATGTTTCTACCCCCCCAGCGAAATTGGCGTTAGGATGTGGTTCTTAGCGAACCGGCACGTAAAGACCATCGCCTCCGACTTCTCGACGTTCACCCGAATTTTCTACTTGCCGTAATATGCCGTGGTACGAATCATGTGTGCCTTCATCAGCATGTTGGCCACTTGCGCATTGTGCGAATGTGCACACATGGCTGTGTCGTCGGTGTAATTAGCAAGTTTGGTATTCGAGAACTCCGAAACTCAGTCTTTGGTCTAGTCTCACACCCAAGTAATTATCTCTTTGGCGGAATTTTGTTACCCCTGATCGAAATGGGTGTTACGAATTTATTTTCGGTGAAACGATGCGTGAAGACTATCTTCTCGGACTTTTCAGCATTCACCCGAAACTTCCACTGGTCGTAATAAGTCATGGCACTAGCCATGTGCGCCTTCAGCAGCATATTCGCTGTTTGTGCGTTAATGTGAAAGCGCATACGTGTCTGTGTCATGGGCGTACTTGACCAGCTTCGTATTCGGGAACACTGGGAGGTCGGAGACTTACAAATTGTAAAACTTTGGCGACAGGAATGACCCTTGCCGGACGCCCACGTGAATGTCTCGCAGTGTTAACAGTTTGTTGTTCACCGGGACTTACAGCTATCTGTCTGTCAAGAATGAGTGAACTAGTTTTATTATGTAAGTCGGAAAGTCCAATGAGTTTAACTTGTAGAGTAGGCCCGAGATCCACACGGTATCGAAGGCCTTCTCGATATCGAGGAGTTCTATTTGAGTATCTTTATACACTGAGCTACACGACGACAACAATTCTGCTATAAAACGTGTAATATGTAAGTACTAGAAAATTGTAATATGATTAGTGGTTTGACAATGTCCGTTTGTCGGATGAATATTGTTGTACAAGTCAAAAAACAAAAACAAAAAATTTTAAAATTAATCAAAAAATCATATCGATTCATGCACCATGGAAAACCATATAAAAAAAGTCAACCAGACACAGTTTACTCCAAAACACCACATTTAAGGTAAAAAAAAATGTGAAAAAATTCACAAACACTCGATAATTCTAAAGTAACGTAAATTCACCGATATCTAACTTTAAACATCCATACTAGTCATTTTACAAAAGATTAATTACAAAAAAACACCCCTTAAAAATACAGCCCCCGTATATTCATCGACAACTATCTACTACTACTATCCGTACCTAAAATTTCAACGTTTTACTTTATTTCGTTAACATTCTATAGACCATTCCACATTCAACGATTTTGTTACTTTTTGACAACCCCTCGTTTACCTCAAACTACGTTCCGTACCTTAAAACTTAACATTCTAATTCATTTCATAAAAACCTTGCAATTAATTCGCATTTCAAATTATATTATTTTTTGACAACCTCCGTATACGTTAAACTACGTTCCGTACCTCGAGTCTTATCCATTCTATTTAGTCTCATCAATTTCTTGCAACCCGATTGCTGTTTCCAATTTCACCACTTTTTGATCACCCCTCGCATCGTATACAATATCTCGATTCCCCTTGCAACCGATGTCTCCACTCAAACTCGACCCGTGCCTATTAGGAACATTCTCATATCTTATTTCCAGCCCCCTCGCCTCTATCGGGAACATTCTCATATCGTTCCAACTAAGTAAACATCGGACCTCCGCTGGGTCGTTTCAGATTATTAATTTTTCGATCAATCAAACTTCAATAACCTCTAAACCCAATTCGATACCAACTTCGTTTTTATATCAAAAAATTTCCCTTTTCATTCCCGATTTTTTCATATAACTTTCATTTCCAAAATTTCAATTTTTCAAGTATTGCGCAGTATTTCGCAATCGATGACTCGTCCTTGCCTGCACGGAGCGATATCCAGCTTTTCCAGACATTTTAAAACGAGACGCGAAACTCAATGGAGCACGAAAAACGCAACCTTTCTAAATGAATAAATGCCCAAGGTAAGTTCAGTTTTGGCAGTGACTCCTGTGTTAAGTAATCGCGAAGTGGTTTTTGAAGTTAGTTATTTAAAAGTAATTTTAAGTGTAATAGGTTAATTTACTAGTGTCCGGTTTCTATTTAACTAAAGTTGTAGTTTCCAACCGTTTAGTTAGGCTTTCTTATTTCTAATCCTGCATACTTTTCGTGATCAGCTGTTCGAATCTAGCTTCCCAGGCAGAAACCTGATTAAAAAGAGTTAGTTTTAAGTCTCCGCCTTAAGTGGCCCCTTTTTAATTTTAGGTAAATCATCTTGCCTTCGCGGCCCACGCAGTTTTTTAAATAAAAGCGATTTTTTTTTCAGAAGAACGAAGACAGACATTTCAATATACATTTTCGCAAAATTCCACAGACTGAATTTATGCCGTCGAATGGTTACCTATTAAAATAAAATTTGTTAAATAAAATACCGTTCATTTTAAACTCTGTTCAGTAATAAATTTTAAATAAATAATTTGTTCGTTCCGTTTTAAATCAAGTGTTGTTTTTTCAAGAAAACCATATCATTGAATCTGTCAGAACTCAAAAAGACTATACAGTGCTAAATAAACTAAAATTTTAAAACAAAGTGCTATACCAATTCCAGACCATATTATACAGGGTGTAGCAATTGACCCTAACTACAACTGCAGAAATCGAACCAAAAGGCTTCTCACATCAAAATTAAGTGCACGAACGCCCTCTAGGCTCTCAGCTCTTACTCATCACTGCAACAATTTAATTTTTTCACCACGCAGAAGGCCTGTTCGTGTTCAATATCCACTATTTAAAACTGAAAATAACTTAAATGTTTCATATATGGACGAATTTTATTCCAATCTGAGACGAGTTTTAACCCAAATAAATAACAGTTCACAATAACGATTGAAAAATCTTGTTTGAGAATCGCTGGACTTATGGGAGGATATATTTTGTCTCTCTCTATTCAGTATATTTCCGTCCCTCTTTAGATGAGAGAGAAGCTTGGTAGACTTACGTGAACAATGTATTTGGGCTATTGCCTTAACTTTGTGTTCAAGAGAAATAAAGTGGTAAACGTAGTGTCAGTTCATGCACACGCCAAGTTAAAGTCTACTAGGCTTTATACCGTATTACACAAGACTTCGCGCACCGACAAATGCAACTCGCTTAATACAATTGGCGCGTAAGTAATATGCGGATCGCGTGGTCCTATAAAACATTCTTATATCAAAAACCGTCACGTTTAGTACATATCTGATTTATATACTTTTTAAAAGCTATAGCTCCATTTGTTTTGCTAGATATACACAAAAAATTGTAATGTAAAAATGTTTGTTGATTAGTGAAAATTTCAGTACATCGAGCAGAAATGGTCACAATTTTCCGTAAAGAAAATTATAAACCTCATATAATTGAAATAACGTAATTAGAAGCGCTTATGTATTAACTTTCATATAAAAAACACAATTTTTCCTAAAATTCGAAATTTTAATTTTTTTATCAATAAAAAAATCGGTTCCAGACAAGGAATGTCGTAAATAGCGATTTTGCATACCTAATGACATATAATGAGAATATATCGGTTTAATTTGGTTCTACGCTAATGAAAAGAACAGAACATTTCTGACCGAAATTTACTTCATTATTTGGAGATTCTTATATTATTTGTTGTTTCGAATTGGTAACTTACAGTCGAACCAATTGATTATGCCACCAGCACTTGGTAGTATAGAAAAGATGTTAGGCTGATGTCTGCCAGAGGGGCATTGACTTGGGGTAGGCAGCAAAAAAGGGGAAAAAATTTGACACTACCACACGTATGAGCCCCAAAGTAGAGCGTGAGGCTAGCTCTGCGGAGACCCCAGGGTCTAGGTACGACCAGCGTACTGCCTAGAGCAAATACAAAAGAACGTTCAAATATATTATGGTTTATTAAAGGCAGAGTCGATATTAGATATACATATATATTTTTTGAGGTGCTTCGACCTTTCCCTCTTCACACAGGAGCCGATACAGCAGTGCAAATTCTTAAGATTATTAATTTAGGCCACATTAACTACTAATAAATGGTATTCAATTGGTCACATACTTACTAATTTCCCAGGTGTAGCTACAAGTGGTTTCCATAGTAAAAAAGGTGTTTATTTAACGAAGTAAGGGAAAATTGTTACATGAGGCAAAAGATTAATAATAAGGGAAACAAAGGTTATGAATGGCTGAAGGCCCAACTACTTGCGTTCCAGGGGTTACGCTCCACAGGTTTCCAGTCGAGGTGGTGTTAGGTGAAAAAAGGCATCCGGAACCAGATCTTCTGTTTTGACCCAATCCAGAGTGCTAGGCCCGAAAGAAGAAATCCCGAATTCTTGGCCCAAAACAAGGAACTCGAGCCCAAGACAGGAATCCAGAGCCCAAAGCAAGAATCTCGAACCCAAGACAAGAATCCAGAGCCCAAAGCAAGAATCCAGAGCCCAAACAAGAATCTCGAGCCCAAGACAAGAACCCTAATGAGGAGGAAAATAATGTTGTAAATAATGTCTAACATGGTTTATGCTACAGGGAGCAACTGGGTTCGTTACCTTTTTCCTAAGGGTCCTTATAATTCTGTTGTGACTTCCATATACAAATAACCAGGGACACCGACTCACAAAACAGATCGTGGACACCAGGACACACGTGTTAAAACCCAGATTTAAAATCAGTTTACATAGAAGAACAGCAGTGTCTGCAATGAACAATTTCAAGTGCCTAAAAGAAAATAATTGTGGCGTTAGAGCTGATTAATGACGGTGTAGTGGTGGGCATGCCCCTTACGTAGACCATAAAATCCCACGAGGGTAAGTTTCTCTCCATCTATAAACATCAAAATTCACCAAAAGCAACACACAATGGTGGAGAATAACTTCTGAAAGGCTATGTACATAAATCCCTTGCGGACAATCAAAAAGATTGGAGCTTAAAGTACAGCCAAAATGATACCAGGCACCTTTACCGGTGGTCAGCCGAAAAAAAAAAGCTAGGAGCCGCACCCAAGAGAAAAAACGCTCTCCAAAAAAATAAACAGCTTCCGCCGATGATCACCGAATATAACCGAACACAGTACAGAAACACATGTTCTCATAGCCGTGCAGGATTGATTTTCTTGCAGCTTGAAATAATAACTAGACCATTGCTGGACAATCCAAAAGTTATTTAACAATGTCAATGGTGTCAATGAAATAATTACAAATATAAATAAACAAACTTGAAAGGATGACTGATGAAATAATTATTAACAATTACACAGAAATTCAGGCGCGTCCCTGGATAGCCACAGATACTACAGAATTTCACTCAGAGTGTTGGTAAGGTGAACAGAAACTGAAAGTCCCTAAGTGAAGTAGGCAAAACAACAATTCAATTTATAAATTACAAAGTTATAGTGACATAACCCCGAAACGACTCTGCATGGAATAAACTTGTAACAATTAGATATTTTATTTCTTACATATCCACTATGGATATATTGGGAAATAAATTATCTATCAATCGATCTATACTGTAATAGGATATCATTAATGGTTATAAATTAATAATATTATCATCATACACTGATATAATATATGACAGAGTGAAACAAATATTCGATCTGACAGTTAAAATGTTCCATTCAATCATATATAGGGATATAATGATTGTAACATTCAGCTTTTATATCTAGATATAATAAATTTATTACGAAACTTCGTTCAATTTTTCTTTTCTAAACCACCTACAATCAAATTGATATTGTTGCGTTATTTCGTAGCGAAATACACAAGGTGGTTCAAAATTGCCTTCCGATATTTCTGCGGCTGAGTACGGTCGTGAGCAAAACAAAAAAAAAAGGACAAGTCTTATAACGATATTTTGCTAAAATCTAGTTGTGTACATCTAACTTTAATTTTTGTGACATTGTCAGTTAGTTGTCATAATTTATTATGTGTGCAAAAAACTAATATGCCTCATATTAGTTAGTCATATAAGCGATTTAGTTAAATCTGGAGTTATTGCTAACGCAGAAGATGGATGGTCAATGAGACAAATTGCACTGCGTTATAATATTGCCAAAAATTCGGTGTGTAACATTTGTGGAAAGTGGAGAATAAACGGAACGATTAGTAGAAATCCTGGATCAGGGCGACGAAGGATATCAACTCAACAACAAGATGTGCAATTGGTAAATGCTTTAGTAGAAAATCCATTTTACTCAGTTATTCAGGCTGCTGAAGAAACGAATTTTCCTGGATCTAGTAGTACTGGTCGCCGGCGAGTAAGAGAATCGGAGCTACGCTGTCATGCAGCAGCACAGAAATACTTACTTAAAGCTGAACATAAAGAAGCTCGAGTAGGATTTGCGCTTGAATTTTTAGCGCATGATGTAAATTAGCTAACGCCAAACAAATTTTTTGAGACATTTCGTTCTTGTATACAACATAATCACATTTTATTTATTTTGACTCCCCTTCATTATAGTGTGGGGGTCGTATTGGGGGTGATAGTGGCTGATGCCAAAAAAATTTGAAGCCCTTGACTTTTCGTACATGCCGGAAATTGCAATATTATGGACTCTTACTTGCTTGCTTTGCCTATTTACCCTTATTTACCCCCGAACCCCCCAACGAATTTAGATCAATATATAATTTAGGTTCAGATCTCATTATAATACATAAGTTTACCAAATTTCCAATCAATATCATAAACGGTTCCAAAGTAAACGTGCGCGCAAAAAAAGTTACAGACCGACAGACTTTTTCTGTCAAATTTAAAATCTCGACGTTTCGTGACATTTTAAGCCTATTTTAACAAAAAAAAATATATAGATTTTTTGCGTTACTCCACTGGACGTGGAAGTAAAATTAAACATGCCTTGTATGAATGTACCTTTGTCAATAAAATAGTTACATATATTGTAAGTGCTATATGAGGTCTTTTATAGCACGCCTCTGCAACAGGCAAATGCTATGAAATACATTATATAGCACTTTGGAGCATCTTTCGTTCGTTCAAGCAATAATTCACAAAAATCAACACTTATGGGTATATCCTCAGGTAGTAAGTAATTCTTGAGTTTTTCGGTAATGCAACGGGTGCAATGGGGAACAATTCAAGCCAGTTCCTAATATATCCAATAGATGACGCCATGCGTACTCGGTTTAATGTCATTCTCAATTTTTATCATATAATATATGATAAAAATTGAGAATGACATTAAACAACAATTTAAAATTTATATTATAAACTTTAAAATTTTTAAAATTTTCCAATTTCTGAGAGCTTCCCAATCTTTTATTCCTAAAAATGAGGAGCCAAATTGATAAAAAGAATGAGGAACAATCCAAGCCAGTTCCTAATATATCCGATAGATGACGCCATGCGTACTCGGTTTAATGTCATTCTCAACTTGTATCATATTATAATATAATCTTTAAATGATTTAAATTTCCCGATTTCCGAGAGTTTCCCAATCTCTTATTCGTGGAAATGAGTCAAATTGATAAAAAAGGATTACGGTAGTAACGCACCAACAAGTTTTCATTTTACATCCTAAGTAACTTTGTTTATTCAAAGACATATTTTTTCGTATTGGCATTGACGGACAAACAACCGAGTACAGCTGGTGCACTTTGGCGGATAAAATAAAAGAGAATGTTCCTCATTGTCGTTCATGAGAGTTTCGTGCGATATATCCATTATTAACTCTAATCTTCTAGTATTTACAATATCTAATATTTCTTCTTCAATGTCAAAGTCCTTATGTTTTTTGGACGGCCATCGTCTCTGTTTTTCTCTTGAAGTCTTCCTGTTACCCTAAGTACTGTACATTCTCCCAAAGTCAAAACTACGTCTGTTAATTCAGAGAACGTGTTCCATGTTTAAATAATATTAACAATTAAACTGGAATTATTGAAAAAAAGAATCATCAAAATCTAATAAATAACAGATGTCAAAGTAATATTTCAACGCACTATTTATGTGTAAAAGATAAAAAGTTGAGGAAAATACTGAGAGTTATCCTTAAAACTATCCCTTAATTAGTAAAGAGGGTTTAACTGATACCATGTAAACTAGTGCCCGGATGGCCTATGACTAAGCTTAAAATATGAATTTGATATTTTAAAGGAGTCGGAAAATATTGTAGAAAAACTGAAATTTATTATCCCCATTTTAAGGGGTATATCTCCCCTATTATTCATTTTCGAAAAGTTTATATACAAGACTGACATTGTTTTTGGATGTGCTATTATCCGCAGAAATATCGGGCGGTAATTTTGGACCGCCTTGTATATATCACAGCAGCTATTAAGACATTTGAAGTAGATGTCAGGTCAACAGTATTTATCAATGATTATGCTTTCTGTATATTGGGGGCCAAAACAATATTTACGAGAATATATGAAAAATGTTAATGAAAAATAGACTTGTATCATTGAATAACTACGCTGACAGTAACTGTGTAAATCTAGTAAATAAATGAAAGACAATGATATCAAATGCAACATTTGCTGTCGGCACCGGAAGCGCTCATGCATTTACTTTCCGCATTTGTAATTTACGGGATTTCGGCCTACATCCATCACATTGCGGCGTTACTTCCATCTACAGGACTAATACGAGGTCGACCAAGCGACACTGCTGCCTGTTGTTATCAGGAAAGACGAGATTCAAAAAAAAGTTAAATTTTAAAAACTGCCCTCTCTGATATTCTTAAAGATTTATAACTCAAACTTTGTTTATTATTTCATTCGACGGTTGTGAGCAAGAATCCCTAAAATAATTTTCTTTGATCAGAAAAATAAAGAAAGAAAATAAACATGTCTGGTTTTATCTGAACCTTCTGAACTTGTCCTGATTTGATTGAGTTTCTGTATAATAGTGGCCATTTTTCAAG
Organism: Leptura quadrifasciata; assembly: GCA_963675555.1. NCBI lineage: Eukaryota > Metazoa > Arthropoda > Insecta > Coleoptera > Cerambycidae > Leptura > Leptura quadrifasciata. The sequence continues at coordinate 41,125,738 of OY776677.1, forward strand.
TTCGAAGCGGATCAAATTTTGAAAAGGAGTAGAAAAGTAGACCACAACTACACTCGGTAGTTGTCGAACCACTTTTTAGGTCCAAGCAACAATATTGGGAATTGTGCTTGAGAAAATAGACATGATTTCATTTGAAATAAAAGTAAAAAGTCAATAGTGAATTGTGTTCGACATATCTAGTTTTGTTTGTGACTGAACATATCAGTTATATTTGCTAGGGGATGTGTTGTGTTTTGAATCATATCGTTCTGGCTTTCTATAAAATTTAGGATGTGGCTATTTATACATACTGTCCAGGCAATTCACGCCGCACATGCGCGATGACGTTCAAACATATTGATATAGTAAGAATTATAAGGTTAACCATCAGCAGTCTGTGGTGTAATACTTAGTGTTCCCGATTCTCACACGTGAGGTCGACGGTTCGAATCCGCTTGCTACAGTTTTTTTTTTACCACATTTTGTTAACTAAAATACGTAATACGAATATTTCTTTAGGTTAGTTCGTTGGGTTAAATATGTTAATATTTTTTGATGTAGTATAGTTGTTTATGATAGATAATGTCCCTTGCCCTCGACGGCTATACTGTATGTATAAATAGCCAATTTCTTATACATACTGTATGTATAAATAGCCAATTGCGTATACATACTGTATGTATAAATAGCCAATTGCGTATACATACAGTATGTATAAATAGCCACATCCTAAAATTTATGTCAAATAGTACAAATAAAATAAGGCGATTTTTATGGAAAGTGGTCCTGTCCGCTTTTGAATGAACCCTCCATCAAATACTATTAATATCATCAAGTACTATTAAATGCAATATGAATAAAATATACGCCGACTTGATAAAGAAACTTTAGCGAAATTTGAAAAAAAGTTTAATTATGTGGTGCAACAAAGGACATTCATTCTGAGCCAATACATAATGCATATATTCTAAATAACTTTTTCATAGGGAAACTAATATCTACGACTCTATGTCTGTCAATTATTTTCATCACTTTCACAGTTAAAGCAATCTTTCGCGTGAAAGGCTGTATATAATATGTTTATCTTTTTTTTTTAACTAGCCTGCGATTTCTGTCAGTTACTCTTATTTTAGTTTAGTCTGTTCCACTTTATTTAACGGTACATAATTGATTCTCCGGAAATTGAAAATAATTTAAAGAGGAAATATTATTCCATTTGATCGGCCTAGCACATCTATTGGCGCTTAAAAGGTAGATACAATTTTTCTGGTATTATTCTTCTATGCAGCTATGCTTACTACAAGTTTTTTTGTTGGCCCTTTATTCTAATTAAAGTCCAAGATCTGAAGGTCTGAAGATGACAAATTTAGTAAATAATTTACTAAAGGACACCGCCCAGATTATATTATATAAAAAAGGCTTTCGGTGAATTTTGTCGAAATTTTAGTATGATGTAGTATTCGACCAATTGATTTAGACTCAACTCGGTCCTAATGGGATAATGTGAAACGTGCATACGTAGGTTCATACTATCAAGGAGACTCTACTCTTTTTGTTGTAATTAACTTATAATAAACATTTTCATCTCAATCACTCAATCATTTAGTAATGAGCAACAAACAATGTAACAAGCGATCAATACGTGTTTAAAGAATAATGATAGGTCATAAGCATATCTAGAGCTCATATAAATAAAAAGACTGACAGGATGAGAAATGAATTGCATTCAACACCAAAGAGAGACATGCATATTAGTAACTTGCCTTAAACAGGACTATGTTGTTGAGGTGTACTAGTCGCATCCAGAATATTTTTCAAAAGCACCGTACTTAGATATCATGCTGAGATTATGTAGAGCATATCCTAAAAATAATTGAATACTAGCCACATATGCCTGTCAAAGAATCTATCCAAAAGTATCAAGGATCATCTTGTTTGAAAATAGCAAAAATCTCCTTCGAAACGATTTTGCGGAACTGTAACGAAATCTGATATTTTTGTAAGAACAATGAAAGTTCTCGAGACGTGAATGCAAAATGAAATTTTTTGAAACTACAGCAACGACAATAATTTTTTCAGAACTACAACAAAAACGCATTTCCCGAGTCGTCCTAATCCTCACCATGCGTGGTATGGACCGATACTTTTGTTAACCTTATATCTACATACACATAAATTGTTTACAAACAAATATTTCCAAAATACCAATATATAACTTTCCCTGAATCCTATCCTCTTTCATTGTGTGTTACTGAGTTATTACTAACAAAATTCTCTTCCAGGTTAATTAAGAAGTGTTAGAAATTAAAGTGTTGGCAAGTCGAGGTTCTTCAATAGTTCGCCTAACTCAAATATATCCGTCTCTTCTGTCTGGAGCTTTGGATATGGGAGGGAGACAATTTTAACTGATATATCCCGAATGTAAGTGTTTAAGATAGTCAATGAAGAGGCTAGGGAAAAGTGCTAAATTCAAGTAGTTCCATCTAACATTACGATTTCGAAGATTTTCTACCTCCATGTTAACCATATTCGTCTTTTTCTTCACTTGCCGTGCCAACCCGACATTGGCTTCATCCATTTTAATCAACACTCTGCAGTGACTTATGATAGTCCCAGCAATTCGGTCAAATGACCCGATATTATCATTACTATTATTACATAAGAGAAGAGCAGAGGGACTAGCCCTTTTAAGCTCAAAGTACATACAATAAAGATATAAATATGTTAGAACAATAAATAAAACTTCAGTAATGATGCAAGTTGATAAAATATAATTATATAAAATATAGTGCGTAACCTAAGTATATACAATATACATATACAATGGCACAAAAAGGAATAATGAAATCAGGAATCTGAAAAAAGTTATCAAGTCTGTTTTTAAAAGCGTTTATTGATGGTGTGTTAACGACTTTACGAATTCCAATCTAAAACACTCTCTATATCTGGTGTTATAGAATTCATGGAGTAGCTTGAAGTTGTGACCTCCGAGTCTATTATTATTGTTTAAAGAAAACAAATTACTCAAATCTAAACTATACGTATCGTTTAACACTCTGCATGTCGTGATAAGGTTTCCGCGTATTAATCTGTCCGTAAGAACACTTAGCCCAAATATGTTTAGCCTCTTGTTGTAAGGCGGTCTTTGAATTTCATATGGAAGACAGGTGGCTCTGCGTTGGACACTCTTAATTGTTTCTTTATCTCGCACTATCCACCGCGACCAGATTGCAGAACCGAACTGAAGCACAAGTCCCACATAGGTTTTATATAAAGCACATACAGTAGCTGGCGAAAGTTTGTTGAACACTTTTTTTAGGATATATAGTATAGTATCGGTGATCATGATTCCTAGGTAGCGTTGAGACGACACGGATTTTATTACGACACCATGGATGTTGTAAATCAATTTGGCGTTATCTTTACCAACATGGAGCACAGCGCACTTGTCAATGTTAAGAGGAATAACCCAGTTATCACATGGCAAATAAATTTTACCGAGGTCCGATTGGGGAGTGATAGAATCGATGTTTGGATTGCAGTTAAACTTTTGCATCATCTGCGTACTGTGAAGTTTTACAATTGAGTAGTCTGGGAATGTCTGAAGTGTACAACAGAAACAAGATGGGCCCCAACATTGATCCTGTGGAACTCCATTGGAAACAGGGTGAGAGGGAGAGTAGTCAGTATAAATTTTAACTCTGAATGATCGGTTGGGTAGATATTCCGGAGTCCAAGACAATAAAGGCCCACGGATACCAAAGTGGAAAAGCTTCAGTTCCAGTCGTTTTTTAGGGACTTTGTCGAAAGCTTTGGAGAAATCTAGGTAAATAATTACTGTTGGTTCTAGTTTATCAAGTGACCGGGTCCAATTAAGCAGTGTAACAACTTCGTACTTATGGACTTCCCAGGCAAAAACCTGTGTTGGTGGTCAGAAATGACATTATTTGACATTAAGATGGGCAACATCTGGTTCACTATTATTCTTTACATTGTTTTTAAGGGGATAGATGTTAGGCTAATTTGTCTATAGTTTTCAGCACATAATATAATGCCTTTTTAAAAATCGGAATAACAGTGACTTCAAGCCAGGCTGGCGGTACACCAGATGAATTCATGGAGTTTTGAAATATAATAGACATGGGTTTACAGATCAAGCTCGCACAGAATTTTAAAAATGTTGCTGTTAGTTCTGTTTCCTATCAAGTAGTTCGATCCCAATTTCTTCAATGATTTCAGAGTTATTCTAAGAGGAAATTCAACACAGGACATCACATGTAAGTCACTAAGTTTTCATTAAAATGTATCGTATCCAATTAGTGTGCGAATTTACTGCAATATTACAATGTGGCAATTGTCCGTCCAATTCCTGGGAGCATGTTGAAGCAAAAAAATTGCAGAAAGTATTAGTACATTCTATATTGGTTGTGCATAAGCTGTCAGAGCTGCTGAATACTTTTGGAGTATGGACCATAGATGAGAGTGAGTTTCGGATGCATCTGTGAAATGACTTTTTGTTTTGGCTGTTTTCCAATTGTGCCTTAGCCATTTTTATTTTACATGATATAGAGTTTGAGTGCGTTATGTGTGCCTGATAGTCTTCTGGATGCTTGTGTTTCTGCTATAAGGTTTTTGAATTTCTGTAGTTTTTCTAAGCTTTTATTTAATCGAGGCTTAAATTTATTAGTTTTGTAAGTTGTTTTTGATTTGAAGTGAGATTTTACATTCTCGAAAGTATCCACGATTGCTTGTTTGTTATATCTAACCCTAGTAAGGTAGTCGACCAATCAATATGAAATGACGATTTACTAAGGGGAAATCGATTTTTGTAAAATAATTATACTTATGCTGAAGTTCCAGATCGTGAACAAATTTGAGATTACATGTCAACACCAGACGATCGGATTTGCCGATAGGGGAGCAGAAATTTGGGTGGAATAATAGTCACTCACTAGTGACAAGATCTAATAGTGAGGGGATTCGGTTGGCTCTGAATCGTGTATTTTCTGTGACTATTTGTGACAAATTTGCCTTATGAATCATGTACAGGAATATGTATGACGAGTTTATATCATTTGGAAATTGTGGAAATTAACAACTATCTAGTTTTTGTAGTCACACTCGATTAATGTGCATTCTAAATATCTAGTTGGCATTGTCCTGCTGCAAGCAGTGGCGGCATCATACAATTTATTCCCAAATTTTCTACAATTTGAATGACATCCCGATAGCCCCTGTTCAAAATGTAAATGCCTTCTGGTTTAAAACATTCCTACAAACCGTGAGCGTCTCTTTCTATTATATTTCCTAACATCGCTGCTTTCCTAACGTCACTATTTTGAAAATTGACAAAGCATGGCCCACGGACCAGGTGGATGGGACCTCATATAAGCGATTTAGTTAAATCTGGAGTTATTGCTAAAGCAGAAGATGGATGGTTAATGAGACAAATTGCACTGCGTTACAATATTGACAAAAATTCGGTGTGTAACATTTTAAGAAAGTTTAGAATAAACAGTACGATTAGTAGAAATCCTGGATCAGAGCGACGAAGGATATCAACTCAACAACAAGATTTGCAATTGGTAAATGCTTTACACAGTTATTCAGGCTGCTGAAGAAACGAATTTTCCTGGATCGAGCAGTACTGGTCGCCGGTGAGTAAGAGAATCGGAGCTAGGCTGTCATACAGCAGTACAGAAATACTGACGTAAAGAAGATCGAGTAGGATTTGCGCTTGAATTTTTAGCGCATGATGTAAATTTTTGGAACAATGTAATCTTTACAGACGAAAAAAACTTTCCAGTCAACACACAACGGTCGTATTCGTGTTTACTGTCCTACAAATACTCGATTTGATGAGATATATATATCTAACAATAATAAAAATGGGAGATTTTCCGTCAATATGTGGGCTTGGATATCGGCACGTGGTCCTGGTGTTTTGTGGCATATTGAGGAACAATTTAATAGTGAAACGTATATTAGGATTTTAGACAATATTATGCTCCCTTCTGTGTCACAATTATTTCCTAGTAATGAGTTCATATTTCAACAAGACAATTGTTCCGTTCATACTGCTCATACCGTAACTAACTGGTTTCAAAATAACAACATCAATGTGCTTAACTGGCCCAGTAATAATCCAGATCTTAACCCTGTGCAAGAAGTATGGAGACTACTCGTAAGAAGTATCCAAAAACGAAATGTGAGACCACGGAATGCCGAAGAATTACTGGAAATAGTAAATAATGCAGGGAAAATATTATTACTAATGATTATTGTATAAGGTTATTTAATTCTATGCCAAACAGACTTATAAAAGTTATAAATAGAAATGGTGCAATAACGAAATATTAATAGTTAGTTTCTTGTTAAGAAGGATATCCTTTGTCCTTTGATCCAGGATTTCTACTAACCGTACCGTTTATTCTCCAATTTCTTAAAATGTTACACACCAAATTTTTGTTAGTGTTATAACGCAACAACTAATGTAGATTTTACTAAATGGCTTCCTTGTGTCTTGAATTAGATTATCGCAATGCCCTATAATTACTATTTTTGGGGATATAGCTGTACTTGCGACCAATATAGACAATTGCAGTCGGAGTAACGGTATCAGGATTGTAGAGCTCATTGAAAAATTTAGTAATATGTCTTTCAAAGCACTGATCCCTTGTAACGGCAGTTACAAGAACAAGACACCGTATTAGTCAAAGAAAGTTGTTAAGTTCAGTATTAATTTTAATAATATTCATGCAATAACAATATAAACAATAATTTAGTACCAACACTTAACTATACTTACGAATTAATTTTCTATGGGAAATATTTACAAGAATTCAATAAGTGGTATCTGTGGTGCACTGATCTGTTAAATACCATAATTGATAATTGTTGCTTCAACTCTTACTACCTTATACATCATTCTAAGTAGTGAAAGTTAAGTAAGGTAACAAGAAAATGTCATTAAGTAACTGGTTTAATAAAACTCCTACATGTGTGCAGCTTTTATCTAAAATGGATTTCACAATATTAATAATATAAAAATAACTCTGTAAAGGTTTGTCTTGCGACCCTAAAGTATTATTGCTTTATATTGTAACTTTTATACCTTTGGGAATTCTTTACTATCGATTTCTGACACAAATATTTTGTTGAACTGCAAATGCTGAAATTGCTTTTCCACTTCAGCTATTCACTCAAGAATTAATGTAATTACTTCCGTCATTTATCTTTTGTACTTAACAATTCATTATTTTGGTATTGCACAAATAAAATGTTTTAAATTTCACGTTATACAATGCATGAACAATGGATAATCGATAGTGAATTAATGAATAGACTAATTTTGATACTTGAGCAATGATCAGACTGGTCAGGATGTTCATCGATGTCATAAAAGCAAAGTATTAAACATGTCAGTGTTTTAATCGTGGATAAAAATAAATTACAAAATAAACATTAATCATCTTGACGTTTTTATTGATAAACGTATAAAGATAAATGGGGTTAATATGAAAGATACCAGTTATTTAAGATCAACTTAAAAGAAATTAACAATCGATATTTAACAACAACCGATATCTTAACAACATATTTAAGTAGCTTTTCACTTACAGATATTTGAAGATTTTTCATACTAGTTTTGTATGTTTTATATTTATTTTTAGGCAACTAGAATAATAAGTTACCCGTCATAATGTTGAGGTTACTGAAATAGTATATTCTGTAATAAGTTTGGAATGAAGTATATTCTGGTCCGCGAGCGCAGAATATGCCATTCCAAACGAATTACAGATTATATTTTTTTTCGCCGATTAACAGTAAGGTACTAACTTTGCTGACTAATATCAATCAGCAATGTGTCACTTTCCCTGCCTAGGCAGGGAAAGTGACACTTAGTTTCCACGGTAACCAACTAGTAACAACTGCGATTTTTAATGAATTTATTACAGCAAAAATGTAGAGATTGAGAGTTGTAATAATTTCGTTATTTTAGAATATATTTAAACAATCGACGAAAAAATTATATGTTCAACTCAGCAGCAAAATAGATTGACTGCCTTGGCTGAGTAATTATCAGCCGCGTCAATCTACCATTTTGCTGCCTAGTTAAACAAATAATTATTCTACGCCTACAAATTAGGTTTGTGTATATATCTATTTGTTTTACCACTGCAACGGTAAAACGTGAAAGTTATCTGTCAATATAAACGTCAACAGAATCGCAAACACATTTATAAATTGCACTACTACTGGATGGCGCCACCTAAGCTTGTTACATTCTAGAGGCATGTAATAAATATTACATATCAGCAACTGGAATATAGGTCATTCCTTATTTAAAATCGACATCATAATGCTTAATAGGCGTAGAAAAACCAGTTTTTCTCATCTCCCGATCATGCTAACATAATTAGGATAATGTATTTGAGTGTAGTGCTCAAGTGTTTTGATGTCGTCTGAAAGCGGTTCTGATACACTAAATTACATTTCATTTGGGTAAAATAGTTCTCTTACGAACACGCCTCCACCCCTGGGACCTGAGCCCAGCGTAGGGTTGTTTTCTTAAATGAGTCTACTGATCATGCAAATTAAGAGAGATTCTCTGACAAATATTTCAAAACGTCAGCAGCTCTTGGTATAACAAGATGATATTGCTAACAGCAAATTTAATACAAAATTGAAAGATGACGTTCCGATAGTTTATCGACTACGCTCAAGCTCAAAACATAGTGGCCGAACCATTACAAATTGTCGTAATGCATGAAGTAAAAAAAATGCCGATGACAATAAAAAGCTATTCAATCAATCAATCAAGATATGATTTATTGTTTAAGAATGAAATACTCTTAATGTCAAAGCTATATGACTGATGGTCGAGAGGTGAGCGCACTTGCCTCTCACCCAAAAGTTCCGGGTTCGATCCCCGGTCGTGGCAGTGGAAAATACTGTGAGAGGGATTTTTTCACTATACACGAATATTGGGTGTGTGTCCCTTGTCTCTAAATGTGTAGCCCCCTCCCACACAAGGCTCTTCCAGAGCCTTTCGGGATAAAGGGGGTCGTCATTACCTGTGGTGTATTTATTATTTATTATTTATTTATATGCATAAAATATACAGAGCTTTCATTAATGATCACAGGACACATGACCACAAAAATATAGACAACCAACTATACACGATGGTATTGCAATAAACAGAAATACCCTAAATCCATTGGCGTTCTAGTTAAAGGTAAAAAAATTATGATAATTCATTTATTCATCAAATTTAAGAATTTTTTAATATTAAAAGCAAATTTAAATGGGATGCCTTTTATCTGAATAAAAAAATGTTCGCAAGAAATAAATTATTACACCTAATTCAAAATAATCTTTATTTCCACAGACAACATAAATATAAACATTCGAATCGAATAATTCACAGTGAATAAAAGAAATTACATAATAAAAACTTTTGCTACATGAGATTCAAATTAGAAGATGAATGAATACATTTTAATACGAAATGCCAAGAAATTATAACAAATGCTCAAAATGGCTGCCTTGAGTTTCTAAACACACATGGACTCTTCGTTTCATATTTTCGAATACGTTCTGTAACTGATCAACAGTAATATTGTGGATTTCTCTTTCTATTGCCTCTTGTAATTCGTCAATGGTATGTAATCTATTTTAAAACATTGTTCTTCATGTGTCCAAATAAGAAATAAACACAGAGCGTTAGATCTGGAGACCGTGCAGGCCATAGTCCCTGGCTGACTAATCGGTCATCGTAAAACTCCCGTAAAAAATCAAGTGAAGCTCTTGCTGTATGGGCAGTAGCACCGTCTTGCTGGAAATAACCATTTTGCAGTTCATCTTCATGCAACTGCGCCAGAAATGGCTCTAAAATAAGAGTTTGATACCTTTGGGCATTAATTGTTTCACGAAAAAATATAGGGCCTATAATTCGCCTTCTGGATATTGCCACCCATATACCAACTTTTAAGGGGTGTAAACTTGTTTCTATGTAAGTGTCAGGGTTTTCTGTAGCCCATGTCCTGTAGTTCTGACTATTGATATACCCTGTTAAGTGGAACCACGCTTCATCAGTAAATAGGTTAAATCCAATACATTGTTGTTATTTAAATTTCTGTTGAACCAACGACAATATCTTACGATTTTCTAAATCAGGGGGTAATAGTTCTTGAACAACGGTTACCTTGTATGGATGCAAATGGAGTTTTTTGAGTGCTTTATGAGTTGTTCCAACTGAAAGACCTAAAAAAATAAATTTCGTTGATTTGTCGTTTAGGTATATTAAGACATCTGAAGAGAACCGATTCCCAGTTTTATATATTTTTTTATTTGCATTCAGGTTTTATATATAAACAAGAGTTTTAGTAGGTATCTTTATTAGTTTTTGATAATAATTTTCACTAAAGAAATTCATATTTTATATTTTCAAGAAACTAAATTTAAATGGTATGTAACATATTCAGTAATTAAAAAATTTAGTTTAAAAGTACCTGCCTGTTTGAGCGGACAACTTTGGTATGGATTTTGTCGGGCTTTGATTCATTCTTTCTTGAACGTCGTTCATAACCACTTCTGTTAAAACAGCTGGCCTACCAGTGGATTTTCCCTTGCAAAGGCAGTGTTTCTTTGCAAAACGATCAACGAGTACATATTTACGATTTGAAAATGTGTCATATGAAATATTTGCGTCAGGAAATTTTTCCATAAATTGTTCGATGCATGATTGCAATGAATACTTCCATGATCCATCTTCGTTGCGAGTTCCACTTCGAAAATGAGCCATCAAAATGAAGGCATCTTGCTCTGGCGTAAAGACAGGACTAGAATAAAATTTCAAAAACACTACTTAACCTAACATTCTTTTTCTCTTTATCATTACTCACCAGAAGATAACTGATGTAAATTATGTAGTTCTGAAAAGAACTGATTAGTACTCAAATAATAATTAAAATAAAATAATTCAAAACTCGTGAAAAAGAACAGATAATTATGCAACATCCACCAAAACACTACTACTACGTCTATGATATGACATTTATAGATTAAAATAAATAGTTAAATGTTAGGATATGCCTACAAGAAGACTGTACGGCGCTACATATTCTGCGTAGACAAACCGTTGCATTATTGGTTCCGCTGGGCGTGTTCAGTTTCAGAGCCAATTAAATCGTGCGTTCCGTCGAGATTTCGTGTAACTTCGTCGAAAAAAACCGTCAGCAAAGATAATTGAAAACGCACCCTTAGATATATATGAATTAAAATATCCCTAGTATGGAAGGTTCTGACATGGCTAAAACATGACAAGCCTAAAAGATGAACTAAAAAATCACGTGCGCTGTGATCATTATTGAAAGCTCTGTACATCATAGATAACTTTAAATTTAAGCTAAAATAAAGTAAAGTATGTAATATGTAAGTACAGTAAAAGTTACATACCTACGTAGATATATACAAATATACAACAAATAAAAGGAAAACTAATACAATAGTATTGAACAGTTAGTAGATATTTTACAAGTTTGTCACCATACGGACATATAATGAATGAGTACATGTCATAGTTAAGAATAGTCATATACAGGGTGGGGCAATAGTGCGTCGGACCTCGATATCTCGAGTTCTACGATAGCTAGAAATTTTTTAAAAAATTGCAAGTAAACTAGATAAAAAAGTCTATAACTGGAAATTATTTTCGAATATACAGGACGAGCCAAGACAAAATTACAGGACCAAGTGCCTTTTTTTTAAATGGAATGCTATGTGTATCAGTACATTTTTTGAAGCCTCTTTCTAGGCTCTATTCACTAATGTATCAGCATTGAATATCTCCCAACCACTTGGATGTAATGAATTTTTTTGTTGAAATAATGAATCTGCAGATGGATATTAAAAAAATCACCACGGTCACAATTGTGGGTTTTAAGAAAAACTTATGTGAATATCAGTTACGAGACATCTAATTAATGTTGTTGAATCATTTTCATTTCTTAAAAACGTACAGGGTGGCCAGACATTATTTTTCAATTAAGAACATTTAAAACTGAATTTTCCCAATGTTTGCAAATGGAACACCCTGTATATTTTTCGACGATGTAGACATGAAAAACGAACATTTTTTTTAAATACTTCCCTAAGGCTAATTGCAACCAATTTCGTTTTATTGAACAATAATTATAAAATTCAAAAATAAACTTAAAAAAAGAGGTTTCTTCAAATAACTCAGTAGAAAAAAATTATAATAAATATTCCACATGTTATCCATTTTGATTAACACACATCTCTATGCGCTTTTGAAATGAGGTTCCTACTGTTCCTAAAACTGCCGGTGTAATAGATGTAAAGGCAGTTATTATTCTTACCTTCATATTTTGTATTGTTTTGGTGTGTCTCTATAAACAATTTCCTTCACGTATCCCCATAAAAAGAAATCCATTTTTGCAAGATCTGGGGATCTAGCAGGCCATTTAATGAGTCCATTTCTTCAAATCCATTGATTAGGGTAGATATTATTTAAGTGGTCTCTAACTGCATTTAAATAATGTGGTAGAGCACCATCTTGCTGAAACCACATACTATTTCGAATCCTTTCAGGTAGATTAACCAATAATTGTGGCAGATAATTTTCCAAAAAATGAAGATATAATATCCATCTGCAGATTGCATTATTTCAACAAAAAATTCCTTACATCTAAGTGGTTGGGAGATATTCAATGCTAATATATTAATGAATAAAGCCTAGAAAGAGGCTTCAAAAAATGTACTGATATACATAGCATTCCATTTTAAAGAAAAGGCACTTGGTCCTGTAATTTCGTCTTGGCTCACCCTGTATGTTCGAAAATAATTTCCAGTTATAGACATATGTAAACAAATAGAACAAATCACTAGAAATATAAAACACTTACAATTTATACATATAAACACATGTATAGAAACATGAAAAATTAAAGAAGCAAGAAATAAGAACGTTTTAAATTGAATGGTCATAATATTCACTAATATTATAAGAGGTTTTCTGAATCAATGTCTTTCATTGCCTCTCAGAATGTCTTTAATTTAGTAATATTTCTGAGAGACAGGGGTATGTGCTGAGGATGGGCAGAGCAGGGTTAAATTTAACACTTCTCTCGTGTTGTGCTCAGGCAGAGGATCGGTGCTTGGTGTGTTTAGTATTTTCTTATGTATTAGGCGTACTGTTTCTAGAATAAGGATGCATGTAAGCATTAATATCTTGTGAGCGATAAAGAGGTTTACAAAGATTCCTTGGCTTTGCTTTACATAAGTACCTTAGTGCTCTTTTTTGTAAGCTGCTAATGACACTAGTCTAGATGCACAAAAACTTGACTGGTACTATCTGGTATTCACACTGTTTTAGAATGACAAAAATGAACTTTTTGAAGTTCACTGGATATTTTCTGGTTCAATAAAATTCAAAAAGCTGTTATTTTTCATTCTATAAGTAAGTTTTGTACCGACGACTGTGCTTATCGTACACGCAGGTGAACACTGAAATACTCACTCTATTAATTTAAAAAATCAAGAAAATTCATTATATCCCGACAAAATTAAATAGCTATTTGTATGACAAGGGAGAAAAGTGCATAATTTCCTCCCGCGGATAGTTTGATGCCCGACGCGAAGCGGAGCGCATCAATATCTAAGGGAGGAAATGACACTTTGCTCCTGTGTAATACATATGATTTTTTCTACGACCATTTACAGTGTTTTACATTGGTTTTACATATATTTTATTACATTTTCTTATGCATGACAATCAAAAAATCAAATATGTCAAAATGTCATAATAGGTATTTAGATAAGTAAATATTGTTAAAAATCAAAGTACATGTAACGTTGCTAAGGTTGCTTCTTGTTTACAAAATAATCAAACTTCTAAAAAGTTTATAATAATGTATTCCGCATGTGAAGATGAAGTTCCTCAAGATATTGTGGAAGAAGCAAACATGGTTTCGTTAAATCTATTACCATTAAAGTCTAGTGAAAAATATGAAAACGCTATTACCATTACAGCTATTTGAAGTTTCTATTTGTTTGCTTCCAGAAGGAGGCAAAATATTTTCCTCCCGAGGGAGGAAAAGTACTACTTTGCTCCCTGAAATGAGGGAGCAAAATAGTATTTTCTATATAGGGAGTAGAAAAAATATATTTATTCCACTTATCATTTGGTATACCTATTCATACCCACTTTATGTTGTCCTTACTCCGGCTAATGAGGCCAAAAATTGAGGGGGTACCGTGGAGATACTGGAGAATGGAGTGTGCCCGAATCCCCTCGCGTGCACGCTGCTACCACATTCATAATAATTTCAACTTTGTGCGCGCTGATGTGACCCGCGACTCGTTATTTCGCACGGTTCTATCTTTAAAACTATTACACTAATCGAAAAAAATGTAGAGCCCTTTTTTATGTAGAATTTAGTGGAGAATAAATTTCTATTCTAGATTTTTTGGCCTCTTAATGATATTTTCGAAAATATTTTAAAAAACGCCAAAATTTCCATCTTCAATTGTTTAAAAAAATATGTTCCGGACTGAATTGGAGGGGGCATTTTCAATAAATCTCTTTCTAAACATAAAAAGGAGCGATAGAAAAAAAATCTCCCTTAGGAATTTTTATAACAAAAAAAAAACCCGCCTGGGGTATGAGTTATTCATTATCTCGAATCACCAATACACCGTTCTGTTTGTTTCCTGAACGATCTATGCCTTAAAAAAGAAAAGAAGAAATTAATCAACTCGTCACTTGTATTCTCTGTCGAATTTTAAAATTGTTGCTGCCAATGTCTAACTCGGGGTACTAATAGAGAAGAACGATTTTTGACTACATTCTCAATTTGAATAAACGACATATTAACAATTGATTCAAAAATACTCAAAATGGGTATGTGTAAAATGCATATTAAAATTGTTAAATGATAAATTATTTGTGCTCGGTTTGATAATAAATTAGTTGATTTCTTGTCTGGCTTTTATAATTAGTGTTCAGGATACATTTTGTAGTTTTTTTTTGCATTGATCTATATCGTTTGCGTAGGATTAGGAAATAGAAACTACCTCGTAAAATATATAACCAAGGCTACTGATAAGGAGAAAATAAATACATGTAAATTAACTTATGCCTCCAATAAACTATAAATTAAATTTATGTATGTATAAAAGTAGGTCAAAATATTTATATAGTATTATAAATAAATAAATTAAGTAATCAGACATTACGTATTCATTGCAACTAAAAAGTATTAAAAACTTGCAATGTGAGAAAATCTGTTAAAAGTATATGGAAATAGATGAAAAACGAGTATTATATGGCAAAATGTCCCTACTTAATCCAATTAGCATTAACAAGAAAGAACAATATTTCTAAACAGGTCTACTAATTTCTAAATCGAGGAATGAGTATGTGCAAAATGTACCCATTCACACTCTGGTTTTATATTTCCAGTGTTGACTGCAAAAGACAAAGAGCTACTGAATACTTCAATAAGCGTTAGAGAACTCCCTTAAATTTTTATGGTGCGGAGACCTGTTTAAGGAGATGAGGGCTATTTTTGACAAATCAATATAATTGGTTTCTAAAAGCCATTTTTAAAAAACGCCAAAGCATTTTTAAACACTATACTGGAACACACTCTTGACGTCCGTTTCGCTAATTATAGCTGCATTATCGGGAGATGAATAAGACTGATCTTCGGTTTTAATCATCTCCTGATGATTCTAGCAAATTCAGTGATGAGTAGTGTATTCAAGTGTAGTGTTCAATGCTTTGGCATTATATAAAAGTAGTTTTTAGACACCGAAGTGATTAATTCGTGAAAATAGTCCTCATACAAAACAACCCCACCACATGAACCCGGACCTAGCGTACGGTTGTCTCCTTAAATAGGACTACGCAGGAAATCCTCAGACGCGCATTGAAAAATTCAGTAGTTCTTGTTCTAATATATTTGTGTGCAATCTTTGATCCCCCACTGGATTAAATTTTTTGTTTTGACATCTGACTCTGTTTTCCAACTAAATCAATTGCGACGTCAAACAATGAATACTTATGCATTTTATAGTATGAATATGATGAACATCCTGAGTACTGAGGTTGATGACTAACATTGGCATCGATAGAAAAAGATAGTTAGTGATATCTGATACAGCGGATTTTCTTGAATTAACTGCACATGATCTCAAACTCTTAACCGCGGTTTCTTATCAGTTGCCATAGTAGAGTCATGTTTGGGGGAATTAATTTAGGTTCCAAGTCCAATATATAAAAGAATATTAAAGTGTGATCTCATTATATTACCACCAGACTCTACCATTGTTACATAAAATACGTTCAATGGGCGGTATTGCTGCGGTTACACAATATAAAAGTGGTCTGGTGTCCATGTATAAACACAATTATCTATTATTTTTCTCCTACGTGATACCTATCTATAATAATTAAATCGGCTGAGATATTTAAAAATATATATTTTATCGTTTCGGAATTAATAGTATAGTGTTTTATGTGGAGTAAAAGTGATAGTATTTATATCATTTATATCTTTCCTCCATTTCGCACACACAAATTGTAAACCAGATTCACATGAGTGGTGTTTCTTCCGAAAACATGACTGGAGTATTCACGGAGTTGTTCAGAAACCACAATTTGAAGAACTTTGTTTACAACTGGGAGTAAATTTAGTCTATAATCAGCTGGTTGAGACGAAGATCCAACTTTGGGTACTGGAGTTATCATACTAGTAGGTTCAGTTCTGCAGATATTACACCCACAGTTAGGGATAAATTAACTAGGCATAATAAAGAATAGCCCACCACATCAAAAATGCCCTTCAGTAATAGTGATTTCATTGTTATATCTTCATTAGACGTCGATTTATTTTTAAAACTTATGATAAATTTACGAAGTTTGCTAAAGGAAATTGTTTTAATTTCCAGAAACTCTCTAACATGTTGTACCTGAATAATATCATTCATATTATCATTTCCGCCTCTTTCGATACTGTCTGCTTTGTCTTTTAAACTCTCTTCATGAAACGTATTAAAATATTAAAATTTTCCACTAATCTACCTTTATCATTTTCAAAAACTACTTTCTCCATATTCGTTCTGTCCGCCTTTGTATTGGTTACTAATTGTTTCAAAGTTCTCCACATATTTTTAGTGCCCCCCTTAATTCGGTTCAAATATTACTCGTAAAACTTTTTCTTTTCCTGTTTTATCGTGTACCCGACTTTATTTTTCTTTACTTCATAGTCATTCCAATCAGTCGGTGATTTGGAGAGTAAATTTTTTTATGGAATTTATCCCTTTCTTTTTGCGCTAACCGTATTTCATTATTTATCCAAGATATATTATTTGTACCCATTTTTGTTGTGGGTGCAACTTTATGAAAGCTTTAATTTTTTCGAAATATGGAATTATGGAATTTACGAAATTCCGCACGCCCCTGGCTCTACTATTTACTCTTTTCGGCCAGACCGTAGTTTTATATATTAAATAAATTGCTTTTGAGTTTCTCTATATTTTCTTTACTTAGGTTTCGCGTCCATTTAAATGTACGTGTTGCATTTTTTTTAATACATTCAATTCAACTTCAATTATTTTGTAATCTGCAAGATTTATATAGTCTCTCGGTAATCGTTGCAATAAATTATTGTTCCTATAGATATGGTCAATTAGTGAACTTGACATATTTGTAATTATGTATGTTATCATCATCATCACCGAGCCTCTCTAGTCCACTGCTGGACATAGACCTCCTCTAATGCTCTCCAACGATTTCTTTGATTTGCCGTAGCAATCCAATTGGGAATTATCCTTTTAAGTCATCTATCCATCGGCATTTTTAACAGTAAAATATAAAATATCGTTCATGCGCTTACCTGTTAATATGGTCTTCTGGCCGATTTTGATAATTACTTCACCATTGTAATTGAAGATCACGGAAAACCCAGCCTCTTGTATTCTTCTTACCGGCAGAAGATTCATCAGGACCTCTTGAGCATAAAAGACTCCTCGCAGGACACCAGCATGCCCCAAATTAGTGACTACTTCAATGTTCTACATGTGTTGCCCAAATACACACTTTCCTTTTCGCAACCGCAATTTTTATCGGTTCATTCAATAGTAGTCCTTTAGAACCTGAGGTCATTCAGAAGATGTTTTGTTGCTTCAGAACCCAATATAAATTTTAATTTACCTTGGAGCTGTTCACTGTGTTGTTCAGTATATATCATAGAAGCTAAACCAACCTCCCTTTCATCAGAAGGTAACGTAACAGTCATCATTTCAGGAGTGCTCTCAGATCTGCGGTTTTGTTCATTCATTTTTGGTTGGCGATGTTTTTGTCTTTTCAGTTCCTGCTTATGATAATAGCAGTCTCTCTTTATAGGGTTTCTGCGACCATAAAAATAACTTTTGTTCAATTTTAAAACTAGGTTTTATATATGATTTACGAACATAATTTCCTTTATTTATTTGTTTGCGTTTTTTTAAATACTGGTTGAAATTTCAGTGCTTTCATACTTGTATCGGCAATATCTTTCTTTAATTTTTGTTCGTATTCTAAAGCAATTTCTTCACAAAAGCTAAAGTAAGACGACCATCAGACATTGTTTTTATGGCTGTCACTATATATCGGCAGTTATTGATATTATCTATTTAGCTTTTTAAATTTGACATTTATCGTTGGGCCAGCCTGTATAATATTTAATTCCTAGAATTTATTTTCAATTTAAAATAAGGGTTTCATTTAATTAATTCCGTTTAATTTGAATTTCAGCATTTTCTGTTTATTTAAAACTATGAAGCAAAGTAAACATTCTATTAGACAAGCAAGTTCAAGTATGCATAAACATGCAAAACATAACTAACTAAAGTGAATGTGGAATATAAAAGTAGAGCAAAAAGTTGGATAAATTATAAGAAATACATTATTTTCTTTGTTACACAAATTCCACATGAATGCTGCATGTAGTATAACAAAGTGGTTAGATAAATATTATTATAACGGTTTATTATATATTCTACATAGTAGACACTTCTTGGAGCTCACATGTTTAACTTTTATATAAACGTGTAGCTGCGTAATAATAGCTCGTGCCAATAAGAAAATACCACTTTCATCTGAATAATAAATGATGCAATTCATTATAAACTAATACATTATTTGTTTTATAGGTATGATTGGTGGTCGAGAGGTGAGCGCACTTGCCTCTCATCCAATAGTTCCGGGTTTGATCCCCGGTCGCATATTCGTATCGAGCGTATGCTATCGCAGAACGAGAGGTCCCTAATATTTGTTTATATCGAGCGTGTATGATCGTAATGAATGAAGTGCCTTGGATTTTTCTTTGATAGATTTTTAATTTTCCTCGATTTCGAAGCGTCGATGGGCGCGAACGTGTCTTGAAGGACAAGGGATATATAATAGTACTTAGCACCTTATTAAATCTGGGACAGACGGTGTTAAGTATTATTTATAAACGTATATATCCCTTGCCCTTCAAGACCCTGCCTTATCGGTTACTTCCGTCTCTGCGATAGCATACGCTCGATACGAATATGCTCCCCTTTCGTGGCAGTGGAAAATACTGTGAGAGAGATTTTTCCACTATACACGGATATTGGGTGTGTGTCCCTTGTCTTTAAATGTGTAGCCCCCTCCCACACAAAGCTCTTCTAGAGCCTTCCGGGATAAAGGGGGTCGTAATTACCTGTGGTGTTATTTATTATTTATTTATTTATATATACAAGGCAGATAAACTGATTTTCAAAAAATGAAGTTACTAATCGTGAACCATGTTTATTTTCAGTTTTTTTTTCTTATACTTTACAAGGATGGTAATTAATTACAAATATTTGCACATTTCTTTGCTCCATTAATTTATGCGTAAAATTGGTCTAATGGCTTTGTCTATCTACAATAAAAATCGAGACATAACCGGTTGTAGACTATCCGGAACTCTTCGAAGCTGGGAAAACCGTATCGCTCTGGGAGCATCGCGTTCCCTAGCCAGCACAGTCCCTAAGGTGCTGGCTATCAATGTTAATCAAAAAGAAACAAGCATTATAATCGCGACAACAAAAGTGCATGTGAAACGAATACAGTTTTAATTCCTCCCACTCTTGTCACTGCCTGCACCTAGACATAATAACAAGGTATATCTTTAAGCAATTGTGCGCCAGTTAAACCTTCTAAATTCTTTCGCAACTCAATGAGACGTAGTATGTGGTTCAATGTGTACCTACGTGTAAAATGCTCCGTATGTTTGATTGGTATTCCTCTTTCTTCTGAGCTTATCTACATTCAATTTTTTTGCAACGTATGTTTTTTCGTCCTGTTACTACAGGAATTTTTGTATCAGTCTAATTCCCACAGGATAATGGTCCGAGTCCAAGTTCGCTCTACGAAACTGTTTCCCATCTTTTTGATATAAAAATGTGGCCTATCTCATTCGCAATGTCTATTGCTGGAATCTCCCATGTACCTTATAAATGGTTTTTCTTTGAAAATGTATACTAGCTACAATATGGTTATTTTCAGTTGCAAATTGTGCTACTCTGATTCTGTTGTTACCGGCTTCATTATGTAAACTGTATTTTTCTGAAATCGGTCAAGAATACTTATATTACTTTCTCGGCGCAATTTCAGATCCCAAAATACGTTATTTTAGTATTTTAGTCCGTTGCTAAGCAACCATCAGAAAACAGGCCGGGAAAGTAGATAACTTTCCCGTACCGGTTTTTTTAATATACATTTTGGATAGGAAATAAATACACGCAGACAGCCAACTAACATTAAAAAATGCACTTTTTAGCAAATAGGCCATTTATTGAACATATTATTACACATATGGAATGTTTATTATAACTATTTGTTTATATTTATAGTTATATTGCAGTTTGAACAACTATTAAACATTGGCTGAACTGTACCTTAAAAGTCAATGACGTTATTGCTGTTAATAATTGTTGTTCCTCCTTCGGCAATAATGTTATCTGTCTCTATTTGTTATCTGCTATGTCTACTTTATTTGTAAAAGATTCCCCTATATATCTTTTGGCAACGGTTGAGGATATCTATCTCCATTCCCCTTTAAAAGAATTAATTCTGCTCCAGCATTAACCAAAATTGTCGCAGAGGAACGACGGAAACAATGTCCTACGTATTCATCTGCATTTGGCAAATTTAAAAATTTTGCGACAATTTGAGGCATTTTGCCAAATTGATGTACTCCCACTACTTGCCTGCAACTTTTCCCATTTGAATATTTAAAAAAGAAGCGGGAACTTTCAAAATATTCTGGACGGCATGCAACATACTTTATATACGATGGCAAAGTTTCTTTTATTACAAATTATCTTCTTTTTTTTTTCATTTTATTATCCAGTATTTTAATCAAAAGTTTAGATCCAAAATCTTCTGTCATTCCAATTTAGTCGATATAGTTCATCATGCATCGGCAACACCAAATGTTAAGGCAACCTAAAAAGTAAACACTATATGAATAACTAGGTAATTTTACAATTCTTACGTTCTAAACGTACCTTATTTATTAAGTATACAGTTTAGACCATTAATAATAGGCCACAGTTCAGGCGTAGATTCTTTGGGTCAAAGTATGAGAATATAACCAAATATGCCTTAGTAAAATGTTGTTGTGGATAAAGATACAGGGTGTCAAAGTTCAAATTATTTTTTCGTTTTATTGCAATAACTCAACAGCCTCTTGACTTATCTTCGCCAAATTTGCTAGGGCAACTTTATTTATTCTAAGAAACAATAATTTATGTATTACATCACGTTGGATCATAGAGGGCGCCGCAGGACCTGTATCTGATGAGGAATTTTTTTCATATTTTTTTTACGAAACGTTGTGGTACTTCTAACCAGAAAATTCTGATGAGGGCGTCATTTACACGTATAAAAGGTACACTTGGTAGAACTTGAAAACTCTAACCGTTTTCGAGGAAAGTGCCGTAAAACATTTCAATCATTTTTTGAAAGACAAATTCAAATTGAATGAAACAAAGTGTATTTATTGAAAAATGTGCTTTGGTTACGTGTTGGAGCTGTTATTAATCATTTTATTTTGTTCTTGTGTTCCTTGAGCTAATTTCTTTAACTTCTTTATTTACAATGTCTAGACATAATAATTTTTCAAATAGGGAAATGAGTTGTATGATATGTGTTTACGCAGAAAATAATTTTAGCGGACGTGCTGCAGCGAGGAGATACTCATTGCAATATCCAAATAGCCAGACCATAAGATTTTCAAAGATCTGTTTGGTCATATGGCAGAAGTGGGTTCATTTCGCCATAAAAACGATGTAGGACGACCGAAATGAATTATTCCAGATCAAGAACTAGAAATTTTAGTTCGTGTGGATGAAGATCCTTAAGTCAGCTCAAGTCGTTTAGCAGCGGCAACAGGGGTGAGTAATCAATCTGTCCTAAGAGTCTTACGTAAAGAACGCTTCTACCCATATCATCTCACTCCTGTACAAAACTTACTTCGAACGGATCTTCCACACAGTGGCGGCCTGTAGCTTTCAGCTCTGGGTGGGCAGGATTGGGGATAGAACCGAATAATAATGACACTTTTCCACAGAAATTTAGTGGATATAAAAATCACGCAAAAAACATTCAATGATGCCTCTACTCATTTCAATCGCCTTGTATAACGTTTTTTAATTATCTGTCCCTGTTAAATTCTACGGATTTTTACTATTTTTACTGAATAACATGCAAACAGGCCAGCAATATAGTTTATTTTTTATTTTACTTCCAGAAACATTTCTGATACCCTGTTTAGTACAAAAATTTTGTCGTCGTATGTTGGGGACACAAAACTGTTTTCTAATAAAAAATGTATAATGTCAGAATTATCGCTTACTGTTTATCTTACGTCGGCCATGGCAAATATTTTAATATTAATAATTTGTCAGTTGTCCATTCACTACACTTTTTTCTGCTAAAGTAGACACTTTTACTATTTTCTAAATACCAATAAAGATCACAGATTACAAATTAAAAAAATATGAAATTGAGAGAATAAAACATTACACAAAGCTAACTAAAATCTTCCAATTCCAACAACAATTTCCAACGTTTGAGATTCGCGGATACTGACTTGACCTGACTCCACACGTCCGAAAATGAAACGATTCTCGGCGAAACATCACGACATTATAAAAGAGAAGGAAAGGGATGAGGGTGGCAGTGTCCACATCCCATCGAGCACGAAGTCCCATATTTGAATAATATGCATTTATTTCATTTATATATTATATTAATTTCATATATAAAACCGCTAAAATAAAATGCTAAAATAAAATTATTTTGGTACTTTTTGGATAATATAGAGGCATATGTGTTCTAATACATATACCTTAAAACGCAAAGAAAAATAAAATTACAGTTATAGGTAACTTACTATAGTCTAGTATATTTTAACTTGGCGTGTGCATGTATGAGTTAATATTTCCGTACGATTTCATTTTCCCTTGTACACAAAGATCCAGAAATATTGTCCACGTAGACAATGTTTCTGGACTATTGCTTTAACTTTGTGTACAATATGGGAGAAAATGAAATCGTACGGAAATATTAACTCATACATACACACGCCAAGTTAAAGTATACTAGACTCTATATGGCACCGCTGATATGTATTTTAACTTCTTTTTGATTCTATTTATCAAATTAGAAATTGCTATCTTATTTGATATTCATAAGGGATTGATTAATCGATATTAACGTATTAGTTATTTTTCCTGTTTGATATCTTTTCAATTGTGAACATATTCTATTCAATATTCATATTGTTTATTGCAAGTTTTGCTCAGGGATGGCATGCCCACTCTAGGCTGTAAATATCCTAAGCATGCAAGACGTACGTCTCGTTTTGATGTGCATTACATGCGTAAGATTGAATAACCAACATGCGCGTAGACGTATTATGATTGAATTCACGATTTCTGAGCGATGCTTGCCCGCCCTGGCTTGGCGCATGACACTTATTTCGACAGTATTATGCCCGGTTTCTAAACTGATTCATAAGTGTACCTATATGAGGCAGATTAATACGTAGTAAAAATAGTATTATAAAATTAAACTAACTTTTTAATTTTATTATTACAATTAATTAATCGCAAAATTTTATTTGATAATTTAAGTACAAAAGTATATAAAAATGTAAATATACCTTTATAACTACTGCTTGTGTAATTGGGTGGGCACTGCCTACCCAGCCATCCCTGAAGGGCCGCCACTGCTTCCACAAGGCTACAGTTTTGTCAATTTGTTTTAAAATAACACAACAGGGATCGAAATTTTGTTAAGAACACTTTATTTACCAACTTTATTAAGCAACTTTTACTCGCCGAGGCGTTTTTAACTAGAGAAATGCCCATTACTGGGAAGTAGAAAATTCTCATGTCGTTAAAGAAAGGCATTTTCTGCAAGAATTTAATATTAACGTTCGGTGTAGTATCATCGGCGATCAATTATTGCGACCATTTGTCCTTCCTCCAAATTTAAATGGACAGTCTTATCTGTTTTTTCTTCAAAATACTCTTGTTGATATATTACATGCTTTCATGCTAGACCTACGGAATAAAATGTGGTTCATGCAAGATGGAGCTCCCCCTCATTTCTCCATTGAAGTCAGGAATTATCTTGATGAGACTTTCTCACGTAGATGGATCGCTCGAGGAAGTGAGTTTGCTTGGCTACCAAGGAGTCCTGAGTATAATCCTTCAGATTATTATGTGTGGAGACATATGAAGTCCTTAGTCTATGCAAATACTATCAACTCAAGAGAAGAACTGTGGGACAAAATGCAAGACGTAGCGAATTTTATTAGAGGAGAGGATTTTTCAATGTAAGAAAATATTTTATGAATAGAATTAGAAAAGGCATAGAGGCAGGTGGAGACCAAGGCTTGTAAAGTAAGATAGGCATGGTAACTTTCGACCAATCAGAGATCACTATTTAAAATGCGGGAACGCGTCACTCTGCCTGCTCATTCGAATTTCTGGCATTCAAACCATTCGTATAGAAGTATAATTAGTTATGAATTTGAACTCCAAGCACAAATTAATAAATTGACTTTTTTGATTAATGATTATTAACATCGATAATGTTTTCCTTGGAATTTAAATTTGACATTACTATATATCAAATTTATAACTAATTAATGTATGCAGTTAAAGAAGTACATTTTATATCAAGGGACTGAAGTAGGTTCTTTTAATCTTGTGTGCAATTTCTTGCCCGAGATTTCAGTCTTGATTTCATTGCTTTATATAATTCTTAGTGAATTTAATAAGTTATAAGATAGATGAAGAAATATACATGATACTAATTTTCGCCCTAACGAAAAGAGTTACTTAGAAAAGTTTCTTATTTTATGACGTACTGAATAGAAATTTTTCCCCAGGCCAACCTTTACAATTATGTAGTATTAAAAAAATTTAATGCAAATTTTTTATTAGAATTAGATGTGCTTACAATAATTTATTAATAAAATTTAACAACAGGACCATTAAATTTTATCATGTCATATTAGACACAGCAATTAATAAGAAAAAATCACTCATTGGTTTTTTCTAATATCTCTTTGTATCATATGAAAATAAATTTTATTTCCTGTATTAAGTAATTTATTTCTAAAAATATTACAATACATTATTTATATATACATATTTACTACTAGTTTTACAACAAAACTTTTATATTAGATAAGTATTTACACAACAAAATGCAAAATATACACATACCTATATTTTTACATGTACTATTGCGGCCGAATTAAAGTAATCGATTTTTTATCTAGTATATTTTTTCAAAAAAGTCTGTTGTAAATAGGGCTTCTTACGTCAGTTATGTCAATTAAATTATTTTGACAACCAGTCATCTAATAATTGTATGTAACATTGTTATTTGTTATTATTATGAACGAAAAATAATAGAAATTGTTTACCTTTAAATTATTTCTGTAGATACACAGGTTACAAACTTCTATACACTATGAGTCTTTTTTCTTTAACAGTAATTGTCAATTAGATTATACACTAAATAACTATAACTGCACGATTATAAACACAAAAACAACAAATATTTCGAAATAACTCAACAAATAAGCGCACCGTCTCAAAAAATGCATACGTACAATTAAGTTTCAGCAGGCACGATGACGCACAAGATGGCGTAACCCCTCCATTCCGTTCAAGTTACCATGCTACCTATCTTACTTTCCAAACATTGGGTGGAGACCATATCGAACATTTACTCGAAGTTGCAGCAATGGGGTTATTGCATGGGGGGAAACTTTATAATGTCATTAAGTCAACTTTTACGTTATTTGTTTGTGTTCTAATAAGATTAGATCCTTATTTTAGACAATTTTTTGATTTATGTATTTATCTCAATACCATGAAAATAATCCATTCGTTCATATGAAAGTGAGGAAGAATTTACGCTGTTATTACGGTTTTGTTTTCCTTTACGTTTTGTAATTTTTTCAATAAATTCACTTTGTTTCATTAAATTTGAATTGGTCTTTCAAAAAATTATTGGAAGGTTTAACGGTACTTTCCTCGAGAACGGTTGGAGTTATCAAGTTCTGTCAAGTTTATCTTTTATACGAGGAAATGGCGCCCTCATCAGATTTTCTGGTCAGAAGTACAACGTTTCGTCAAAATATGGAAATTCATCATCCGATACAAGTCCTGCGGTGCCCTCTATGATCTAACGTGATGTAATACATAAATTATTGTTTCTTAGAATAAAGAAAGTTCCTCTAGCAAATTTGGCGAAGATCAGTCAAGAGGCTGTTCAGTTATTGCAAAAAAAAAGGAAAAATAATTTGAACTTGATACCCTGTATCTTTTTCCACAGCAACATTTTACTAAAGCATATTTAGTTATATCCTCATATTTTAGCTCAAAGAATCCACCCCTGAAATATGACCAATTATTAATGGTCCACCCGGTATATGATCTGGTGCTTGAGTAATATACGTTTCAATTTGTTTATTTGAAAAAACTTTTGACTTCTTTGGTTTATAGTTGTTGTCATCTTGACGTTTCAGGAAGGCATACAATTTCGAATATTTTGATATATCAATATCTTCTTTCATACTAAGTGTAGCTTTCGGCATGGAGTAATTTGACCATAACGTAGGTGCATTCAACTATACAGGGTGTTGCATCATGAGAGGGACATAGCTTAATAGGAGGTAGAGAACATCAGTGGTAACCGGAACCTCCCATAAAATGTCTCATTGGGCCTTCATTACGAAGTTACAGGGTGTTAAATAATTTCTGGCCAAACCTGTTTTTTGTCATAACTTTGACAGGGAATGAAATAACGGATTCATATTTGGTACGGCTAATGTACTAACGAGCCCCAAGAGGTACATGTATAAAAAAAAATATATCCAGGTCCGGACTCACTATAATTTATGTTTCTTCTTTGCATCAATAAAACATCACCCTGTATATATTTTTTTGAAATTTCGATACGATATTCGAAAAGAGCAAGAAAAAACAAACAAAATGGCCTATTTCATTTTTTTGTTACACCTTCGTGGTTATTTCAATACGTTGTTAAATGTGCAAGAAAATGGATTACAGAACCCTATTAAATGAGAGGCACGTGAAATAAATAGTTTTATAACTAAAATTTGCAAAAATTCTATTGAGCCTAGGTGGTCTGGGTGAATCCTAATTCCGGCACGTTTTAAAGGTCCATTTTGGTAAAAAAACTGTGGTCCTAATAAGTAATCGGGTATGAAATAACAAAATTTTTCGTCAATCACAGTAGGCTTGTTCAAAGAATAAAAGTGACAGATAATTTAAATCATTTAGGCCTAAGCAACCAGTTACTTTGATCCAGAAAATCATCATCATTTTATACTTAATAAAAATTGGAAAAGAGAACAAACTAAAATCTAAATAAATAAAATATTTTCCATTCAATTAACAATAAATAACAAAACAATAACTAAATGTGTTTAAAAATAAAACGTAATTGGCACTAAAGTAAATTTTCAAACTGTCCTCCCCCACATTCTGTGCATTTTCTTGCACGTTTAGAAAGGTCACCAATTGCTCGACGTATCATTTCTGGATTATTCCGTATTTCGTCGCAGGTTGTAACGATGCGCTGGATTAAATGTTGTCTACTTTCAATTTCAATGCTATAAACCTCGTTTTTTAAGTGGCCTCATAAAAAGTAATCACAAGGGTTACAATCAGGAGATCTTGGTGGCCATTCATGTGGACCCCCGCGTCCAATCCATCTATTAGGATACACATTGTTTAAGTGTTCTCTTACTTGAAGGTTAAAATGTGGTGGGGCCCCATCATGCTGAAACAACATGCCTCTTATACCGATATTTTCTAACATATTCGGTAAAATGTTTTGAAGAAAATCAAAGTAAATTTCACCATTCAATCTTTCTTCAAAAAAATGTGGCCCTATCAAATGTCTATTCACAAGTCCGACCCAAATATTTACAGAAAACCTGTGTTGCGAACGGCGTTGGCGTACCGCATGTGGGTTTTCCTGTGCCCATTTATGATTATTTCGTGAATTGTTTACTCCATCCCTTGTAAATTGTGCCTCATCCGTAAATAAGGTTCTGTAAATGACTGGGCGATGGTTAGATAACCAATGACAAAATGCCAGGCGGGGGATATCGTCGCCTTGTTGAAGACGCTGTACCTGCTGGATATGATATGGATGGTAACGTTCTCTTTTTAGGGTTCTCCATACTCGCCAATGAGGAATACCAGTTGCCAAACTGATTGGTCTAGTGCTCATATTTGGGTTTTCTTGAACTACGTTTATAATATTGTTTTGTTCCTGCACACCTTGTTGTAAAACACGCTCCACAACTGCAGAAGTAGGAAACTTTCCGTGTTGTCTTGCATACTGGAACACCGTACTAAAGGTTTTATGATTAGGGCATCGACGACCAGGAAAACGCAGCCGATATTCTCTTTCCGCCGACCTACCATTTCCATTACAGAAACCATAGATGAATATTATGTCAGCATATTCCACGTTTGTAAATTTTACTGGCATAGTTAAAATATTTTCACAAGTTTTCACTAACTAAATGCGGATTATTGACACATTAAATTACTAACAAACAATTATTCAACTGTTTAGGAGATTTCTTTTTATTATCTGTCACTTTGAACAAGCCTACTGTGATTGATTAAAAATTTTGTTATTTCATACCCGATTACTTATTAGGACCACAGTTTTTTACCAAAATGGACCTTTAAAACGTACCGGAATTAGGATTCACCCAGACCACCTAGGCTCAATAGAATTTTTGCAAATTTTAGTTATAAAACTATTTATTTCACGTGCCTCTCATTTAATAGGGTTCTGTAATCCATTTTCTTGCACATTTAACAACGTATTTAAATAACCACGAAGGTGTAACAAAAAAATGAAATAGGCCATTTTGTTTGTTTTTTCTTGCTCTTTTCGAATATCGTATCGAAATTTCAAAAAAATATATACAGGGTGATGTTTTATTGATGCAAAGAAGAAACATAAATTATAGTGAGTCCGGATCTGGATATATATTTTTTTATACATGTACCTCTTGGGGCTCGTTAGTACATTAGCCGTACCAAATATGAATCCGTTATTTCATTCCCTGTCAAAGTTATGACAAAAAACAGGTTTGGCCAAAAATTATTTAACACCCTGTAACTTCGTAATGAAGGCCGAATGAGACATTTCTATGGGAGGTTCCGGTTACCACTGATGTTCTCTACCTCCTATTAAGCTATGTCCCTCTCATGATGCAACACCCTGTATAGATAAATCGGAAAAGTTATGCAATCACGACGTTCTCAGATCGGGAGGTCGTATTTTTTTCTTGGCAATAATCCATGAAACGTTTGTAAGCATATTTCATATTTTGCCTTCGCTATCAACCACCCCAACGACCCATCAAAAGCAGAAGCTTTTACCCAATCTAAGTATGAAACGCAACGCGAAATCAGAAGAATAAAGAACGAGCGGTGGGTAAGCAAGGCCAGAGAAATTCAATGGTACGCCGATTCACACGACTACAGGAATTTCTTTCAAGGAGTAAAAGCAGTGTACGGCCCCAGTCGGAAAAATATGTGCCCTATTAAAGATTTAAATGGAAATCTCCCCAAAGAAGACCAGGAAATAAGAGCCCGATGGAAAGAACACTACTCTAACATTCTTAACCAGCAAAGTCAAGCCGATCACGATATTATAAATATTGTCCCTCAATATGACACCTTCGAAGACTTAGATAAACCACTAAGAACGGAAGAGATCTTAACCGCCATTGGGCAGCTAAAAAATAACAAATCTCCCGGCGCCGACTCACTCCCAGCTGAGATCTTTAAAGCTGTGTCGTCAGAGCTCATGCCCTACCTCAAAAAACTGTTTGATGTCGTGTGGGAAAGTGGTCAAGCTCTGCAAGAGTTTCGTGATACACTTTTAATCAACCTCTTCAAAAACAAAGGGAGCGCTGCGGACTGTGGAAATTACAGGGGTATAGCTCTCCTGGCTGTTGGAGGGAAGATACTCACTAAAGCGATGGCAAATAGGCTAACACCTGTTATGGAAAAGTTACTTCCTGAAACACAGAGTGGCTTTAGACGAAACCGAGGCACATCGGATTTAATCTTCACACTTAAACAGCTTCAAGAAAAAGCACTCGAACATCAAGGAGAAATTCATATGGCCTTCATTGATTTAACCAAGGCGTTTGACTCGGTGGACAGGGAAGTGCTCTGGAAAATTATGTTCCGCTTAGGTATCCCTAGAAAATTTGTGGGAGTATGTCGCAGTCTACATACAAACAACAACGCCCAGGTTATGTATAATAATGAGGCAACCGAACCTTTCCAAACCCTCACTGGAGTTAGGCAGGGATGTGTCCTGGCACCCCTACTCTTTAATTTGTTTACCACTGCTCTAACAATTATTGTTGACAACAAACTGACAGTCAGAGGAATAGGTCTCAGATACCGTTTTGATGGCGGTCTCTTTAACATAGGGCGTTTTAGAGCTTTCACGAAGACACGCACACGATTCATTTGTGATCTCCAGCATGCGGATGACTGTGCACTTTTAGCCTCTACGCCGGAAGAGCTTCAAGAACTTTTAGATGTGTATGCCCAGAGCTATGATTCCTTGGGACTTAAAATCAACATTGGAAAGACTAAGATTATGTCAACGCCTCATCAAGTGAACCAAATAGACATTACACTTAACGGAAATTCTCTTGAAGTGGTGGATCAGTTCAATTACTTAGGCAACGTTGTTAATGACAAAGCAAACATGGACAGCGAGATTCGCAATAGAATTAACGCTGCATCTAGAGCACTCTGGGGACTTAGAGAGAGAGTATTTGACAACCACGGCCTTGCTTTGTCAACGAAAATGGGTGCCTACAGAGCAGTTGTCATTTCAACACTGCTATATGGATGTGAAAGCTGGGTCACTTACCGTCGTCATGTGAAAGAATTAGAACGTTTTCAGCAAAGACACCTCAGAAGTATGATGAAAATCCGTTGGTTCCATCACATATCAAACGTGGAAGTACTCAGGAGAGCAAACAGCCTTCCAATTGAGGTGCTTATTTCAAGAGCACGCCTAAGATGGGCAGGCCACGTTCATCGTGTGCATGATAACCGCCTTCTTAAATGTACACTTTATGGTGAATTGCTAAGCGGTAGAAGAAGGCGTGGCGGTCAACGAAAGAGGTTCAAAGACGCTCTCCATGAAAATCTAAAATCCTGTGGTATTGCAAACGAGCAATGGGAACATCTTGCAGCGGACAGAACCGAATGGCGAGGGGTTGTGGCCAGCTATCAAGGAAATGTTGCTGCAAGAAGGCCGGATCCAAGACCTAACCAGGTCTATGTTTGTCCTGACTGCGGTCGACATGTGCTCTCCCGAATTGGCCTCTATAGCCATAGTCGTGTGCACCGTAGATGAATGGGAATTACAATAGACTACAACTTTTACTTGTTTTTTATTGTACACAATTTATCGAGTGTAACATTTTTATACTCGGACTCGAGTAACGGCTAATAATAATTTGGCAATAAATTTAAAGTGACATTTTTAGTAGCTTCTAGTAACTCCGGGGGTGACCCAAACACTTTTACATCATCATCACATCCATTTTAAATATTTTTTAGTGATAAGTAGGTATTAATGCGAAATAAGTACTGAATCTCTTACTTTTGTCACAACAATAAACAAACAGTGATTGTCAAGTAAACGATTTCATAGACAATTAGATGGTAATGAAAAAATGTTATACATTTCATAAAATTTCTTAATTTATAATAATATTGATTCCGATTTCAGAAAAAATAGTATGTGTACCTCGTAGTAAAAGCACATTCCCGGACTTCAATGCTTGTTTTACAACAATTTACGTCGTCATCAACATCCGGGAATGTATTGCTTTTACTACTAGATGTTGAGACTTAAATAATACAAATATACAATCTGTTGGATACCGTAAGAGATACATATGAATTTTTCATTTTATAAATACACCCTCTACACTATTGAAGCACTTAAACCCTTAAGAGAAGTTTTAATGCTGCATTCATTCCTGAGACAACACAATCTTCTTTTATGGAAGAATTTTTCATTGACATTACAGGGTGACTAGACTTTCAACTATACTATAATTTCTGGATCATCAGGTATACATACACACAAAAATATTCCTATCAAAAGTTGCTTTATTGAGTAGTCGAATAACGTATCCTAAAATTAGTTCCGCAGCATTCTATATATCCAGTACCATGTTCTTTAGTTCTATTACTTAAAGTTCAAAAATACTCCTTTTAAAGCTCGTGGTATCAACCTTTAAGGATATTCTGATTCTGAGTTAATAGAACCGAAATAGATTTGAGCTCATCTACAAGCTTTTAATTATTGATATTAACTATTGAGACGCCATGTAGATATAAAATATATAATATGCTTTTCCCGCAATCTGCAATATATAGAAAATTACCACTGGTCGTAATTTAATACGTAATAATCATGTATGCACTACGATAACGCCTTTAAAATCAACTGTATAAGTTACTGTCAATAATAGCTAAGCCGTGGTTGTAATTTACCGATAATTACATAACAACAATTAGTTTTTTACATTCAGTGAACGAGACAACAATTCTAAGATAAGGAATTTTAGTAGCATCGAAGGTATGTATTTAGAAAAATCGTCGAAGCATTTCCTTTAATGATTATGCTTGTTTCCGTACTGGAGTAATTTACCGCAAGTTTTGTAACGATCTGTATTTCAAATACACACCCAATTAGATGTTATTATACCTTTACGTATCAAATTCACGTTTGCAATTGGTTTAATGGTCACATGTTCGGCGCAAATGCCAACTGTTAGCTATACAATGTCAATTATATCGAGCTCGTTAGGTATGATTGTTCAGTCTGCTGAATTGAAAATTGAAAAACTTTTAGTTTCAATGTTAAATGGTTCATTATCTGTAATTGTTAAAAACTATAGGTTGTTAATCTCCTTACCTAATTAAATTATAAACGTTTTCTTGTAGGCATGTACCATTAAATGACTAACAAATTTTCTGCATCTAAATGGGTTTGCTTTTTAGCATTTGCTATTTGCAAAGTGAAAGTTAGTGTCTAGTTATTTCGTATAGGAATTTGTTCTTTAAGGTCAATATAATAAAATCAGTTCTCATTATGCCATTGACCAGTTTATTTTTAGATAAATTTGTGATCTAATTGAAATGACACATTTCCACATAAATGAGTTTAAAATTGATGTAAGAATTTGTTTAAAATAACAGTGCCTCATATGGTCAGGTAAACGAACACCCTAGCACCCATTATCATATGCATTTGTATCTGGGATTATTAATTATTAACCATCATTTTAATAAATAAACGAAAAGAATTAGATGCTCTTCGGCGGCCTATTAAAGTATTTTTTATATATACGTTGGATATTCTATAAAATAATTTTCGCATTTTTTTAAAATCAAATCAAATCAAAATCAAATCAATTTTGTTGAATATAAAATGTTTTACAAACTTACAATTTAACACTAATATTTACAACATAATAATTTCAATTTCTTTATGATCTGCGTAAACTATGAAAGTTTGTTTGCAGTATCATAAAGAGAACCGAGAAACACAATTAAACAAAATTTGAGGATATTGTTATGTGCACGCCTACGCAACTGCCTCATGGAATGTGCGAGAAAGGGCCGGAGGCGTCTGGATGATTCTAGAAGGATCGAGTATATATACAGTGGATCCAAATGCACGGAGGACAGTTTGATATGAGACGAACAATTGAACAGATGGAATAAGAACAGTAATAAGTTGTAAATTATAGTAGTGGTAAATGGAACTTATAATTAAGTGATTAATTAAGTAGTGCTTTATGAAAGATTTTTGTTGCAAGTTATTTGAACCTACATTCAGGGTGTTTACTGGAGATAGTAAACACGTAATAATATAATATATAAAGGAGGATAAAATGTACAAAATATTAATTATTGTTTTTTAATAATTTCATTTTATTTATTTATTATTATTATTATTTCAGAAATAATAATCATAGTTTTTGAGGAAGAAATGTTTTATTCATGTAGCTAGTGAACTAAGAGACAAGTGATCTTGTGTAGTTATCACTATTAGCAATATATTTTTTTAATATTATCAAAGTTTCAATAATAAATGATTTAAGTTGTTTCTTCAATTTAGTTTTATTAATAACTTCTCTTAGATTTTTTGGCAGCATATTATATAATTTTCGCCCGTAGTAAAATATGAATCGTTGAGTATGGCGTTTGATACATAATGGCAATGTGACGGATATTTTTCTTGCGATTCCTAATCACGGGACGTCCACAATAAAGCATAAAGTTCTCTCCCTGCAAATAGGCTGAACTCATCGTATAACATTTTAGTAGGATAACTGTAGCTCTTTTTAAACAATATTTTTAAAATTGTGTTTTGCATTTTTTCTAAACAATATATTGGATTATAATATATGATTTGCAGGAAACAACTACTCAGCAGGCAAATACATCTACATTGAATTACACCTTACAAATCATGAAAGAATGGTAACCAATAGCATTTGTCAATTCCCTGACCAGGCATAGGCCGGCTTCGAACTTATTAGATCTCATCAGTATGCCATAGGTCATGGAAGAGGCAAATGATAGTGGCCAACCTGCTAGTTTTATACAAACTATAGTAAATTGAGTAGTGGTGAGAGGTAAGTGAAACCTCTCAAATGGTCAATTGCTACTATACACCATAGATGTCTCCATGGGCGTATAGGGACTTGCGATTTTGCAACCGGCAACCTTTCAATGTAGGTCGAGGTATTTGCCCGCTGAGTAGTTGTTTCCTGCAAATCATATATTATAACAGTAGGTTAAGTCCACCTATGACTGAAAGGTCGCCGCTCTCAGATACTTGCAGAATCGCAAGTTGCTATACGCCCATGGAGACATCTATGGTGTATAGTAGCAATTGACCATTACTTAATATATAGGATTGTTTAGAAGACCACCCCAAATCAATATACAACATCTAATTATGGACTCAGCTAAGGCATTATAAATTATCATTAATAATTTTTTATTTAAAATATCTCTTATTTGATAAAATTTACGTAACAGTCTTCTGAGTCGTTCTGCTATATATTAAGCATGATTTTTCCACTTTAGATGTTGATCAACTAGTACGCCTAGATATTTAATACAAGTTATTTTCTGAATAGCTGCGCATGTACAATTTGCTTGTTTGATACATAACCTAGAATGAATTTTTATGTTGCTTAATTCTGGTTGATCAGCGACTGTGGATTAGAATGTTACAAATTTAGTTTTGTAACAGTCTTCTGAATCTTCATTCAGAAGACTGTTATCTAACCATATTTTAAGTTTTCCCAATCATCGTTTGGCTTTTTTATATACATTTTCCCAAGGCTTTCTTACGAATATAATAGCAGTATCATCGGCAAATGATATAATTTACCCATCTATACGCACTATTTGTGAGATAGAGTTGATATAAACTAATAATAAGGTGGGTGCCAGAACAGTGCCCTGAGGAATACCCATTATGACGCGGAGGGGATCACTGTACATGTTATTGACTTTCACTCTCTGTTTTCTCCCTGTCAGGTAGTCCTGGAAAATGTTTAATGGTTCGCCTCTTACACCCAGGGATTCCAAATGTTTCAATAATAATTTCTGGTTAACAGTATCGTATGCCTTAGCTAAATCCAAAAATATTGCCAAAAATTTTTATTTTTATTAAAACCATTTACGATATCACTTAAAAATTCTATAATTGCATCTTGCGTACTTAGATTTTGTTAGAAACCAAATTTTTTACTGTTTAACAATTTTTTACTTTCTAAAAAATTTACTTGACGTTTCCCAATTCACACGTTGACACCTCTGCATTATTTTTGCAAAATGGTTTATGACGGATATTGGCCTATAGTTTGTTGGCAATTTCCTTTTTATAAACTGGCGTTATGATAGACTCTCTCATGGCTTGAGGAATATATTGGAAATCATTTGATTAAATATAGAAGACGTAAGAGGAGTTTGAATGTTTAAGGTATGGATTTTATTGTTTTAACAAATATTCCATCAAGCCCATTTGCAGAGTTATTTTTAATGCCACGAAAATAATTAGCTTATTGTTTATTCAATTTTGACATTTCAAACCGTCATTATTAACTCCATAGCAACAACCGTAAATAGATGTGTATTCACTAGTAAAATAAAAAGTTTTTTCTACGGGTGATTTGAAAAGTGCTATTCTACGCACTACTAGTTAACGCTTGAAAACTATTGATTTCACCTAGTGTGTGATAAATCTTTAACGCACGCTAACAGTATGTGAAAACGCTTTCACGTCTCATAAGTACTATTTTCAACATGTAAATTATATATTACTAAACTAACTAGCTTCTTTTAATTATTTAACCTCATAAGCCCTTTTTTTAAATAAAATAAATGTTGAGGCAACTCTTATTGGTTTTAAAATTGCTAAACATTGGGCGATTACTGTTTTATTACCTTTTTAATTCGCTTCAGGCGAAAGGAGCCTGCCTCTTCTTTAAATTATAT
The DNA here is from genome assembly GCA_963675555.1 of Leptura quadrifasciata. Classification (NCBI taxonomy): domain Eukaryota; kingdom Metazoa; phylum Arthropoda; class Insecta; order Coleoptera; family Cerambycidae; genus Leptura; species Leptura quadrifasciata. Next base: position 41,162,959 of record OY776677.1, read on the forward strand.
TTTCCTCACAAATGTCAACAAGAAAACGTAACTTCTGACAAGTTTTTTGAATTTAAACTGTAATTTCCCTCACACTATATCTGACTGGCTGATTATAGCTAGGGAGGTGATGGCAATACGAGTATATGATTTTTTAGGCAACTGTCACAAAAAAATGATGTTTATCGGATCTGACAGCATTCCTAAAGTGTCATCCCTTTGTACTCATTTATCAATCTGATTTTTTTTGGCCGCTTTTATTTCACGGCCGTATGTAATTACTTGATCACCACTAATATTTGAAATATGTCGTGGCTTGTCAATGAACTATCTAGTGACGTTTTCATTTGTTTTCATTGAAAATGTATTAAAACTGTCAACTTAGTAGCCTTCTTGCGAAATATTGTCCATGTCTCCAGTAATTTATACGAAACAATTTTAAAAATACTTTTTTCGCCGATTGACAGCAAAGTACTAACTTTGCTGACTAATGTGAATCAGCAAAGCGGCACTTTCCCTGCCTAGGCAGGGAAAGTCACACTTAGTTTCCATGGTAACCAACTTGTAACAACAGCGATTTTTAATGAATTTTTATTAAATTTATTACAACAAAAATAAAGAGATTGAGAATTGTAATAATTTAATTATTTTAGAATATATTTAAACAATCGGCGAAAAATTATCTGTTCAACTCAGCACCAAAATAGATTGACTGCCTTGGCAGAGTTATCAGTCGCGGCAGTCAATCTACTATTTTGCTGCCTAGTTAAAATAATAACTATTATTTCGGGCCCCACGTTGGGCGCCAAATTTGCGACGCGCTTTTCTTACAATGCCACTTAATTGGACACGGAGTGGTGATAGCGCGGCACAAAAAATTGTTACCCGAGCTCAGTCAGAGAGTGGGGTGGGCTAAAAAAAAAAATAAATTAAGGGCGCCACTAGTTTATTTCCACTTTAAACTAGAAAAGCCCCTGTTCTTATAGGAATCCGTTCCAAAAAAAATATATATACCTATATATATATATCAATCTAAGTGGCAAAACTCAAATAGTGAACTATATACCTTTAGACGCACAGACGAAACAAAATATATATACAACAATGTTAAATTACCTTCTCTTCTTGATTTCGAGGAGTCCTTGCTCAAAAAAAAGGACAATGTATTGGTAGCTTCAATAAGTTATTATCTTTTCAGCGTCTTTATTCATAAATAAGTCACCATTAAAATTTAAGAAAATATTTATTTACCTACTGATGATAAATAACAGTCAATCAGAAATGAAATGTTTCTGCAAATGATATCTGATTTATTTATTTACTATTGTTAAAAATTTAAATGACGTAAGGTAAAAAATTTGTGTAAAATATAACTTTTCTTTGGCGGGCAGTATATTACATAAAATTCGTGTAAGCAGTGTATAATAATTTATAGAAAATAAGGAGAAATTAGATATATATATACAACCCCATAAACGTAATTACCGTACGTGTACACGTAAAGTTTACATATTTTTATTTATTTTCACTGATTACGTAGTTAAACGAAAATGCTTGCGCCAAAAAGAAAAATAAACTATTGGTAGTAATATGTTTTTTTTTGTGCAAAATCTAGTTTTGTACTAAAACAAGAATGAATGTTTTCACTTGCAAATAATAAAAAAAGTAAATATGTATAGGGTTGGTGCCCTATAAATGGTGGTTACTACCCACTGTAACACATGTATCGCTTGTATGATTAAGCAGCAAAAAAAATATTATGCAAAAACAATATGCTAATTTACTGATTATAAAAAAAAAAAAATAGATAGGTAAATAAAACATGCAATGATTTTATCTGAAGCTACGTGTGGATGTAAAATTGTCGAATCTTCTTCCAAATCGTGGATACTCCGGGGTGAAACAGGCAGGAAAATTCTCTCAGGAGCACAGCAGCCAGGAATTAAGGGTTGAAATATTTTCTCATACAATCCATACTTGAACTCAAATGCTCGGACTATTACAAAACTGGTGGATGGAATCCAAATATTACGACTAGTAATAAAAATTTGTGGGTACACTTCCAATATCTTAACTAGTATTTAAAAACAATTGGTGGATACCAAACTGATACTAAAAACCCTAAAATAAAATAATAATCTGTTACGAAACAGAAGAAAAGGACACAAAATAGTCAAAACTTACCTCTTTCGAGGGTTTCCTACACAACAAAATGAATCTTATCGTTTTTCAGACCCGGTGGTACGGTCAAAGAAATGCCAGAGGGAATATGGCCTAGCAGAAAAATCTTCTATCAGAGACACAGTTTCCAAAACACACTATCCAAATGCTCCACAGCAACTCCAAAAAAATGGAAACTGATTTACTTTAGTTTTAACGAGAAAATCCCAAAAGTATGGCACAATTAAATATATTGTAACTCGCTAGAACTCACTAGGTCAAAATTCATAAAGCAAATGGCTAACACCCAATATCTTTTTTCTACTGTAGTTTTCTGGAATGTTCGAAAAAGATAATTCATTGTTTTTTTTCATTCTAACAAAAATTGACGTTCCACAAAAAAAAGTAAGTTGATAAGAAGTACTATATGGTTCTACAAATCTGGTCTATATTTCATATAGGCAACCCAATTAACAATTAGTGTGTTTGATGAGATGTCAGCATTTTCCTAAATTTAATTTATAAATCAGGGAACGCTAATACTCGTAAATTTTACAACCTGGCTATGTGGCTATGCCCGTTGTAGCGATCAGAATAGATCGTTACAACTTTTTGAGAGTTGCCTGAAAAATTTTGTGTACACCTCGGCCAAATGATCTTTCTCGGTCTTATCCGAAGTTTGCTTGGCCTTGGCTGTGCCTCGGCCGCAATTTTTGAATCCGGTTGAGAAAGTACAACATTACTGCCTTGATACACAAATAAATATTATTGTAGCTGGCAATAATATGGGATGAAGGTATTGATGTAACTGACGGGTTAGAGCAACTACGGAGTTTGGTTGCTGCTGAGTTTCTGACAGTAATATCAAAAACGAAGCATCTGAACTCAATGTCAATGTCAATACTACAGTTGCAAAAAAGGCCCGCTATAAACAGGGATTTTTATGTCAGTTGCTTTTATTTTATTTTATTTTTTATTTTATCGCCTTATTTAGTAACGTCCTGGCGCAGTTTAGCATTAGCTATTCTACCACTCTACTAGGACACATACACATAGACAATTATATAACGACCATTCCCTATGACATTGCCATCTGCCGCAGCTGAGACTCGAACTCAGGAGTGGTACAGCAACTGCCGTGTTGTGTTGTCTCACACAACCTCGTCTAGTCCACTGCCATCAACTCTGTAACACATGAAAACCACCAAAAAACATGCATATCCTAATCAAGATTCGAACCTGGGACTCCTTGGTTACAAGTCTAGCACGTAACCGTTGTGCCGGTTAAATGTCAACGTCAATTCAATTATTTTGACAAGAAATCATTGGTGGGTGTCACAATGATATTGAGACTAATTAAGATAATAATATATATTATGAGTGATGCGTCACTGGTGAGAAACATTTTTACAATGGGAAAATCAGTTGATTACTTCTTCTCGGCTCCAATAGTACGTGGCATTTGGAAAGTCAAAAATGTTTTGAATTTATAGAGAGGAATTGTCTCTATGAGATGAATGTCTAGCGAATGTTGACGCAGGTGCTTTTTATTTATTTTATCCTTTTTCCACAAATATGCACTTTTTTTATTTGAGCTCTCGGCGCGCTTTTTTGAGTGGTTTATCCTGGAGGCTTATTCCATTAAAATTCTGCCCACTTTTACTCACTAGACGGTTCGTCATCGACGAACAGTTCTTCAAATTCGGAATTGAAACATCCTTGCCCATGGCAATTAGAGCATATTGTTGAGCGGCGTAATCCAGCCTTAACACAGGTGCATCGTTTCCCGCAACCCTTTTTGCAGTTGCAGGATACTAGTTGAAGGGTGAAAATTGGTGCTGATAATCTGGTAATTTGGTGGTGTAAATGGGAGTTAAGATATTGCCCATTTTCTTTCAACCCAATTCCGTTGGTTCCAAATTTTCTCCTCTCCAAGACTAAATTTGATATATATAACCATAATATTTTGAAGGCGTTTATATTTATCGTCCTATCGAGCTTTCCTAATGGCTATTAAATTCACCAAGCCTCTTTCAACATGCACAGTTTCACCTTCTTAAAGCGCCTTTTCGCAAATGAAACAATCACCTGTATATTATATTATTTAGGAATTACTCAAAGTAGTAGAAAATAACAAACTATCTAGTTTTTATGTTTATACCGATGTTCTTTCATCTGAACATACCATATAAAAGTACTAAGTTTAAAAATCGTTATAAACAAACGCAAACTAATGAAAAATAATCCAGCTTTTCTGCATTTATATGAACATTCTCAATTCCGAATATATCAACACATCAAAGCATTAGACAAAAATGATTAATCATTTTAAAAAACAAACCATTGTTGTAGAATCTATCAAAACAACTACCTTATCCTAGTTAATACTAGAAGAAAGTAGATTATAAATTAGAATTCATAGCATTTTGAAGCAAATAAATTTTTAAAATGAAAATTCAAAGAAAATTATTGCATGACATTCACAATGAAGTTAAAATTTAAATCACCAACAACGAATAATAATATAACTGTAGTAATGAGAAAACATTTTATAATTTCAGCAAATAGTTGAAAGAAATGTCAGTTAATTTATATACTATATTAATATTCTACTCAGGTTCATCAATTTCTTTTCTTATGAAAATCTATGCAAGTCTTCTCCTTAATGTGGTGATTCTAAGGCTTTACTTTTTTTTGCATGGTTTGGTTGGTTAAGTCAGCCTCTAGTCATTATTGCTGGTATGTTGATTACTGTGCATAATGGGTTTCACTGCGCATGAATAATTGTTGTTGGGGGCACTTTTCTAAATATATTTTCAAATATAGCCATAAGCTCGAGACATTACAATTTATGATGTTACGAATACTGGAGTGAGTAAGCTTCCTTCCAAGGAACATGATTTTAGGTACTTGTTATAGAAATAATTATCTTTTCATGCCAATTATTTTTTTAATTTAAATAATTAAGTCTTTTTGATTAAATATTTAAGTATTTTTGATTAAATAATCAAGCATGTATGTTAATATTTCTAATTATTCCAAGAAACTTCTTATTTTTAAAAAACTCATCACGCCTCTTAATAATAAATTTTCTTCTTGATTATTTTTGATAATGTAGAGTATTATGAAAAATTAATAGGTAATTTTAACATTCATATTTATTAAAAATGTCATTGTTTATTAAGTATTTTTCATAAATAAAGAATTATTTTTAAAATATTTAATTAAGAGTGATTGATGTTAAAATTACTTATTAATTTTTCATAATGTGTTAAATATCTGATGAAAATAATGATGAAAAATATATCATTAAGAGATGTCAAATTTTCAAAAAATTATGGGTTCTTTTGGAATAATTAAAAATATTAACGCTAATACTTCATTACCAAAATAAATAGATCAAATGAGAATGAAAAGAGAAAGGACCACGCACAGAAACACGTGATTTGGGATCCCGGTGAAAATGGTCGAAATTGAGATATGTTGTACTTCAGACCTTCCCGATGAAAAGTTCAAATGGGATCAAGGCTCGAAAACCTTTTTTATTGTGGAGTTACAGCAAGCGCAAAAATCGAAAATTTGTAAATTCTGGGATTTGGGATCCCGGTGAAAATGGTCCAAATTGAGATATTATGTTATAGTTCAGACCTTCCTGATGAAAAGTTGAAATGGGTCCAAGGCTCGAAAATCTTTTATTTTGGAATTACAGCAAGGTCGAGAATTCGTGACAAGTCTTCAAAAATCAAAAAGATATATTTATATATACGTTACTAGATAACAGTCATGCGATATTAATATCATAATGCAACTTTTGAATTTAAAATTACCAAGTGCGTCGTCTGCTAGATATGCAGTGCATGCGCAAATAAGATTATATGAAAACGGAATCTCCGTTGCAAATATGCTACGATCATCGAGTTCAGGAGCTAGTCATATTCAATGTTTGACGTTAGAAATGAGAGAGAAGAGGCTAAAAAAAATAAAAATAAAATACCTTCTCGTCAAGAATAAAAATCAAAAACTCGGAGGAGCGTAAAAAATTGTTATTTGCAGAAAATTCCTACACTGTAGAGATTTTCGAATTTTCCTACTAACATATTCCAATTTTTTGGCTGGCATAATTTTCGCACACAACAGTTTTGAGTAAAACATAAAATAAGTACCAATTATATATTAGGTTGATAAAAATGAGAGAAGGAATAGGCATTCGAATATTGAATATTTTGTTGAAAAAATAAAATTTTAACACAGATAAATAGAATAAAATCGACCGTTCATATAACGGTCCTTGTGTAAATGAGTTATTTTGTAGTACTCGCATTTATAAAACGCACGGATTTGGAAGAGTAAAAACCGGACTAGACAATGTAAAAATCAAAACACTCTTCTAAGAGTTTCAAACGTAGCTTTTATATTTGAGTGATTATAAAATCCGTATATCGTATGTATATGCGTATACATACAGGGTGTAACATAATGGAATGTCAAAAATGAAGGAGCGCATTCTTCGTACAAATTTAAGAATATTTTTTCATTTTCATTTTTTCATTAGAGCCTTCGTTTACAAGATACAGGGTGTTGTAATTTTCAAAAATACAATTATTTCCCTAAATATCTTTTAAACAAATGTGGATATTTACCTGAAATTTTGTGTGTAGAATATATGATTAGTATTGTATTTAAATTTTAAAAAATGTAGCCCCAGCTGGGCCAATTTTTTTTGTGCATATTTTGGATTTCAAATTTAATTTTAAACAACAATGTTTTCTTGACATTTTTGCGCATATTTTACCGCTTTAAAAAGTTTAACCGTATTGATGTTATTGTTAGATAAAATAATGCGCCAATTGTATCTTACAAAAATAAGTGGGCATCTGTCAAGCAGTGTTTAGCTGATTAGCGTCCAGTCAAATTTATTGATCTGAATTGTCGATTTAAATTTAAAAAATGGTTTACTCTTTTGTAGAATTGACAGATATGCATTTCTGTTGTGGGCTTTCTAATGGTAATAATGTAGAAGCAGCTACATTTTATGCGGAGCGCTTTCCCAACCGACGTCATCCACATCAAAGAATGTTTATGAATATTCATATGCGCTTACGTTAATTAGGACATTTGTAACTTAATCATGGTGGTGGAAGAAGGGTGACGATAGCAACGATTCAACGGGATGAAAGAATACTAGAAACAGTTGAGGAGAATCCTAGTATTAGCACAAGAAAAATTGCGGCAATGGAACGTGTGAGTCACATGACTATTTTAAAAACCAATTTATTGTATCCATATCATTTACAAAGAGTTCGCTGAATCCCGAGGATGCAGTACCGCGTATGAGATTCTGCGAGTGGTTTACACGGAAATGTATTCGAAATTCTTTATTTCATTCTTCTGTATTATTTACGGATGAAGCTGGATTTAACAGGGATGGAATTATAAATGTTCATAATAACCACTTATGGGCTGATGAAAATCCTCACTGAATAATTGAGTCGAGGCACCAACAACGTTTTTCAATTAATGTCTGGGCTGGAATTGTCGATGAGTTTTTAATTGGTCCATTTATTTTACCACGAAAACTTAATGGACGATCTTACCTAAATTTTCTTTGAGATAATTTGCCGCTTATAATGGAGATTGTTCCATTAGCCGTAAGGCAACGTACTTTTTTATGCATGATGGTGCTCCACCTCATTTATCCTTGCTCGTACGAGCATATCTCAATGAAACTTATCACAACAAATGGATAAGTCGTGGAGGACCTATAGCATTGCCAGCCCGCTCCCCAGACCTGAATACACTAGATTATTATTTATTCTGTTCCTATTCCCGATGAACAAACTCTTCTTCATAGGATAGAAGAAGGATGCCAGCAAATTCGCCAGAATCCTGGAATATTTGGTAGAGTAAGAACATCTGTGAGACAACGTACCCAAAAGTGTATTGAGACACATGGACGTCACTTCGAACATCTCTTGTAAAGTTATTGCATTAATTTCTTGTTTCGTTTATCTTTGCTAATTTTTGTTTAAATTAAAAATTTAAATTTCTGATGAGTTTGTTTTTCTTCAATTTGACACGGTATTAGTTAGAAAAAATTAGGACAATAACAACATTAACTGCGCAAAAATGTCAAGAGAACATTGTTGTTCAAAATTAAATTTGAAATCCAAAATATGCACAAAAAAAATTGGCCCAGTGGCGTGCCATACCTTCATGAAGAAAGGTATCCTACATACCACAAATCTACTTCACTGGTTAAAGCCGGGGCTTCGTTTTTTAAACTTAAATACAATACTAATCATGTATTCTACATACAAAATTTCAGGTATATATCTACATTTGTTTAAAAGATATTTAGGGAAATAATTGTATTTTTGAAAACCACAACGTAAACGAAGGCTCTAATGACAATTATTTATATGACAAAATATTCTTAAATTTGTATATGCTCCTTCATTTATGACATTCCATTATGTTACACCCTGTATATACGTACACATAAATATATAAATATATACCTATATTTTTGAAGATTTTTCACGAATTTTCGATTTTTCGACTTCTGTCCTTGCCGTAACTCCAAAATAAAAGGTTTTCGATCCTTGGCCCCATTTGAACTTTTCATTTTCATCGGGATCCCAAATCACGTGTTTCTGTGTGGGGCCCTTTATTAAAAAAAAATAATAATAATAATTAAACCTCGAGGTATTTCAACCCCAATTCTTTGGGCAAAAGGCGGATGTTCTATATACTGAGGCATCGATGACCCCCGCCATCTAGAAGGTCCCCTCGTTGTTTTATTTTAAAATTGTATGTTTAATATTTTGTTAAGATTGGTTGAAAGATAAAGAAAATCTGACAAAATAATATTTCAATAAATGCTAACGACGAACTAACATACCCTGTTTCCGCAATAAATTTATTACAGAAACAGGGCATGTTAGATCGGTAGATTTATAAGAATTTAAAATTTTAACGAAAAAAATTATTTATTCCGAAGTGGGACAGTTTGTCCGTGTTGTCACGGATCGATTTTTTTCAGTAGCTTTGAATTCCTGGAAAATTTATTCCCACCTAGTTAAGCTGCCTATGCCCAAGGTACATACACACAATTTAATAACACATATACCTACCAATTTTCGTTGTTAAGAAATGTGGCAGTCTTAATTATTTAACAGTTATGTCGCCTTTGTATATTTCTAGTGATTGTTGGATAAATCACTCGGTCTGCTGCTGCACCACATTTAAGGCTTGTTATCTTGGTAGTCATTGAAATAAACACAATAGTTTATTCCAAAATAGTATTGCAATATCTACACGCATATTTAGAATACATACAGATAACATATATAATAGATAATTTACAAGTTTAAGTGTGTATCTAGATAGTGGTTCTTATTCTGAATCCAAATGACAAAATGTAATGTAAAAACAAGTCTGGTCTCTATTGCCGCTACCTAAATGAAAGAGTAAAAACAGGTAAATGGGATTCCCTAATTCCATTGGGATAATAGATAGATTACAAAGTTCTTGGACATAGTTATAAATCTAAATAGAAGGCCACAAATCTAAATATTTGTGTATAATAAATGCAAATGTAAGTAACAGGAACAAATACTGTTCGAAGATGGTACGCAGACTCTAATAAAATCTTATTTATAATATTTAGTATGCATAGACATTATTTACAGGTATATATTATTTAGAACTCAGGTCTGTATTTACGTATTTACGTGAAAATTATACAATACATCATTAACATTTTATATATGCAGCGTAAACAGCCTTATTTATAAAATTATGTTTCTAGTAAACAATTAAAATGCTCCTTCAGTTTATACTATATCTCCCAATCCATGCAAAACTTTTTAAATTAAGGAAAAGAAAATGAAAACAATTCTTTTTTAAGAAAACTTTTAATAAATATGGTACAATATGACAAAGAATACCATAAAAACAATAAATAGGAACTAATATATACCTCGTTACCAAAGCACAACAAAATATATATATAATATACTGTTTATTATAATTGAAATATCCTCTTTTGTATGAAACCAAGCTATCTTTCTTCACCGCTTGCATCAGGCTGAGCTTCTATTAAATGTTCCAGATCCAAATTACTCAGGTAACTGAACATTTCATTTGCAAAAGTATATGGTAACTTGTATCCCGATAAGGAATTTAACGATTTTATGCAGGATTTTAACAAAACCTCCCGTTCTTGCGCATTTTTAAACTGGTTGTGTATTATATTGGCATAACTCGGAAACATTGTTCGGTAATCACTTGATTCCATTGTTTCCACTACATTTTCATTACTAGAATATTTGGCTAACTTATGCACGTCTTTCATCAACATGTCATAAAAAGAAACTTTGGTGTTACCTATTTTCTCATTTTTCATTTTCTTAATTTCTGTTTCGCAGCTATTATAAAACGCTTTTAACTTACAATTCTTATTAATCCTTTTTAAATATTTTTCATTTACAAATAAATTTTTAGCCTTCAGTTTTACTACGTGACGGACAAGACTTTCAGTGGTTTTATTTTTTCTTGAAGTGCACCTCGAAACATCCCAAAGCTCCCTAACAATCGCACCAATATCAGCAAGGTCAAGTGCTGTATAACCTTCTTTGCATAAAATATTAATATCAGCACGATTCTGTAGAAAGGCGGTAACAACTTCTGGTTGTCTACTCATAGAAGCACAAAGAAGTGGTGTCATGCCAGATTTATCAATACAGTCGATATCGGCACCAAAATTTAAGAGAATTTTAATAATTCTTAGATCCACGCTGTCATCAGCATCAAAAAGTGGCGTCATATTTCTTGAATCCTGGGTATCAACGTCTACACCATATTTCGGCAAAATATTATTAACTGATTCCTGATCATTGAGTGGTGATTGAAAATGAATTCCTCGACAAGCAAAAAATATTGGAGTTTTCCCGACGTTATTTTTAGCATTTACATCGGCTCCGTAATTTATCAACAGTTTGGTTATTTCCAATTGTCCACATTCAACGGCTGAATGTAAGAGTGTGTAACCTCGGTGGTTCTTTATGTTAACATCCGCACCATACTTCAACAAATGTTCAATAGTCTTCAAGTTTCCCCTTTGGGCGGCAGTATGCAGCAATTGAGAGTCATCTATATCTGTGAAGTCGACATCAATATGATATTTAGGGACTTCCAGATCAAGATTATCCATATTCCAAATTCTTATAAAGTCACAGTGGTTATTTTGATAATATACCTGTAACAGTCATAATAGTATATTGCATTGTAAGTCCGTTACATAGGGTTTAACATGCGAGCATGGAAGTTAACTGAGCGAGCAATAGCGAACTCAGTTATCCATGTGAGCATCAAATATTTTACAACTTCTTATGTTATCCTGAAGCTCTTTTCATCCAAAAGAGAGAATAAACTAATAAATTTGGTAAATTTTTATTTTTATTGTTAGTACAGGCAAAGATCTAGTTACGTTTTGGAAAGCAACTGTGTTTTCATAGCAACGGATAACAAGATGTATCGGTAAAAATCAAAATATATCAGTAGTAGTATTTTACATTACAAGCAAGGTAAAACAGTTTTAATGATGATAGGAGGAAAATGAAATGACTGGCGAGCCTGTTATCTCCTAGAGCCAGTAAAAATTCTTATCTTACGTCTGATGTACAATATTTTATTTGTCATTAATTTGTACATATTCTTGTTAATAATATATAACCAAATCGTAACAGTTTCAATAAGCGTGGCCTCTCAGTGACAAGAATATCAAAGACCGAACACTGACACCTAGTAGATCTGAATACACAAGCGAACAGGCTTTTTGATGTGCTGTTATGACATTTCCCACTATTAGTGGAGTGTGTGAGTCGGAAAAAAGCCGAAAATTGTAAATATTTTGCTATGCAACCAGAGTACCTCCTCTCCTCGTTTTCGAAGATGCTGAACACGATTGTGCTGGTAGAATTTCTCTTTCGAGTTGCACAATCCCCCAAACGGCTAAAAATCACCCCAAAATGGGGTTAAACGCTTATCACATCTTTTCCAACGATGAAACTTAGCGTACCCCCCACTTTCGAGGTGGTGATGCTTCATGTTTTTTCCTCCTCCAACCCCTCTATCAGCTAATAAACATCCCCGAAAGGGATAAAAATCTTTTTTTATATCACGGGAAAATGCATGCAACGCCCATCTTGGACGTTGAACACGGTGGTGATGATGAATGATTTTTCTGACTCCCTCCAACCCTCTAACGGCTAATAAAATACTCCCGAAAGGGGTGAGAAACTGTTTTTAATCTCGCTCGTAAAGTGGTGGCGATGTTGAATGTTCTTTTACCCTCTCCAATTCCGTTAACGGCTAATAAACATCCCCAACAGGGGTGAGTCTTTTTTTGTAAGATATCTGCGGAAAAATTCATGAACCGCCTGTCTTCGAGTATACCAAGCACGGTGGTGATGATGAATGTTTTTCTGACGAGAGTACATTCAAAGTTACGCGGATTCTCGCAGCATCTCGCGCAGCTTCCACGCATCTCCACGTGCATCAGTATCGCTGGATGTGCATTCCTTAACTTTGTCGAGTAGTCTCCGAACTCTTTACCAAAAACTTAGTTTTTCCAACGGCAAAAAATTGATAATTTATCATTTTTATTCTAATAAAGGGGTGCTTGAAAACTTCAGAAAACGTACCGTACCAAACCAATTGAAATCTCACGTTGCAAACTCGGTAGGTTTAACATGAAGTGTTTTTTGTATAAATTGTCAAGATACTACAGTACAAAACGAAAATTACTCTTTAGAACTGAATGTAACGAGACTGAAAATGATATTGACCAAATATTGTTGAAGTGTGTACCGAAAATGCACATCAGCGATTCTGACAGGGAAACGGCTGATAAAGTCAGTGACGTTGATGATTGTGATATCCATTTCGAATCATATCAACAAACAATTCTACTTGTAAGAGATGTGGGTTAAATTAATGTAGATAAGGTATGAATGAAACAAAAAAATGTATTGTAAGCATTTTTTATCTTTATGTATAACGTCTAGTATTTTTCATGTAAGGAAAGCAACTGTAACAATTTAGTTAAGCTTATTTATATGCGTCAATATAATTTTTTCTATAATTTTTTGTAACAAAATAAATGTACGTATCAATGTTTCAATAGACTTGTGTTTCTGTAAGTACTCAATTATCTTTTTCAGATAAAGGGTAAAGAAAGACAATTATAGTCACGAAGAGAAGCATGACTATTTTTCCTGTGCTCAGCGTCCTCGAAAACGGGGGTATATCATTTTGCCGGCGATATAAAAAAATTATTTTCACCCCTTACGGAGGTATTGGTTAGCTGTTAGAGGGATTGGAGGGAGTCAGAAAAAGTATTGATCATCACCACCGTGTTCAGAATCCTCAAAAACGGAGGGAGGAGGTACTCTCGTTGCAAATATTTATATAAAAAATATTTTTTGCAAGTACCTACTACACTTACAAAGCTTATCGTCATTAAATTGTATTGTTATTAATATGAAAGAACTATTTTAAATGAAGCTACTAGCGAGCTTTTAGTTTAAAAAATATAATTTTCTAATGTCAACACTACTATCTTATAAAATTGACAGTTGCCAGTGTAAAAGTATTTTACACTGGCTAGCTAGATAAAAGTGATTTTCAATGTTTGTATACTGTCTTGATAAACATCGTTTTACAAATGAATAATAAATAAAAGATTTTACCAATCTAGGCTGTTATGAAAATTTTTACATAAAAATAAATGCCAGTTTTAACTTTAAGAACTACAGTACTAATAAAATGAAATAAACTATACGCAGAAAAACTAGAAAAACGCAATTAATATATTCTATGAAAACACAAATCTAAGCGTAAATGAAGCAACCGATTGACATAAAAAGTAAAAACACTAAACTCAAACCATAGATTCCCAAGCTATTCAAAGCTCGATAAGAAAGCGCGATAGACTTAAACAAAAATTACTGAAACTTACACTGATATTGAAAACTACTATAAAAACTATAGAAATATTGTAACGAATCTAATTAAAATTTCAAAAAACAACTTCTATAAAGGGAAAATTCTCGAGGCTAGAAACAATAATAGAAGAGTTTGGAAGTGTATCAACGAAGTCACAAATTGTGATAAAAAATGCGAAGACAATATAGAGTAAATAATAACAGACGACAACACAGTAATCACGAAGACGAAATAGCGTCTAACTTAAACCAGTTCTTTATTGTCATCGACGAAAAAATATCTAGTGACACTCACAAAATCTGACCTTAAACTATAACACAAGCCAGAATCTCAACTCCATGTTCCTGGAAGATGTTGACGATACTGAAATAAAAAATATAGAATGTGGAGTCCCACAGGAAAGAGTCTTAGGTCCTAGCTTATTCCTACTGTTTATCAACGATTTACTGGACAAGAACTTTGGATGCAACATCATATTATATGCAGATGACACTGTACTGATATGTTCGAGAGAGACCTGGAACTTAGCACGAGAAAAAGCTGCTGAGGAAATTATTAAAGCCAAAAATTGGCTAGAAAAAATTTTGTTAAAACTAGGTATGGCAAAGACTAAATTTATGGCCTTTTCTCAAACGAAGACAGGACTACCCTAAAAGGTGCAACCTATTCTTATAGATAGAGAAATGAATAGTTACATTCTATATACCACTACTATCATTATTATTATTGTTTACGATAATCACCTAAAATGGGATAACCATATTGAATATTTACACGGGAAGCTAAGAAAACTAATATATAAATTCTATAACCTGAAAAGTATACTAAATAGAATGACGCTTTTAGTGACATATAACAGCCTAACGGAGTCCCTAATGAGGAAGCTGCATGATTTTTTTTATATCACAGATAGATCGACGGCGGAAAAATATGCTTCCTCGTATTTTTTTCTTTTTCTTTTTTGTTAAAATTGAGGGTGAAAAAAAATATTTATTTCGGCTGAGAATTTAAAACCATTAAAATGCTCTATCCCTAACGAATAGCGTCATTCGTGACCTGTAGCGTCACGTCGTTATTGTTAAAACGTTGAAACATCTAAAAAGGAAACTGTGGTTATAGATAAACACGTTAGGGATGTTATAAAATGATTGTCCGTCATATTAACCAATAATTAATAACAAGATCAAGAATGACAACGTAAATTAGCAAACTAAGATCCAATTAGTGACGTCAAAATGACGTCAAAGCAATATTATAGCATTTTCAGTCACGTGGTTTTGTCTACACAAAAGTTCAAATTTTAATGTGGAATATTTACGAAGCGAAATTTTTCTATGAGTTTCTTTTATTATATTCTCAACTTATATAGTACATATTATGGAAAAATAATAAAATTAAGCATGTTTAAAATCCATGCATCTTCCTCATTAGGTAAGGTATTACGGTATTAGCGTCTTTGGCTTAGCCTACAATGCAAACCCTCCAACCTCCACAGATAACACAAAATTGTATACTACGGGCAATTTTTAACAGGAAAAGTCGAGACAACTGTAGAGATATATTTACTGATAATAAATTATTGAATGTGAAGGGGTTGTAATGCATAAGGCTATAGTTTATACTCACGACAAGAAGCACATAAAGTCGAGGCAAGAATTCAAGCGATGCACGTCACGAGTGATCTCATTAAAGAAATTTTAATACTAACATAATTTTTAATCATTAATTACGTTAAAAAGAGTAATCCTTGACACCCAGTTATTGAGCTTTTTTCAGAAATAGGTACAGTTTAATGGGGCTTCATGATTTTTAGCAGTATTGTCTTATTTATAGAATCGATCTGTGACGTGCAGCGCTTGAATTATTGCCTAGACTTTATTTGGATCGCCAGTAAACCACCAATATGAAACAAGAAATAGATCTAAAAACGCGTATCAAACTCCAAAATTATATAATCGATTTTATATTGTATTATACTATCACTTTATATTATATTATAACTACAAACCTATAAAATGCAATGGATATTAACGTATGAACAAAATGTTAAATACTGCTAGACATAACACAATGTCCCCTCAGGTGTCATAACACGTTAATAAGTGGAATTGTAAAATTAAAAACAAACAAATAAAAATAAAGTTCCCAAAAAGAACACATGTACTTACATGAATATATAGAATACCCAATCCTCAAACAATAAAACGCAATGAGTAATATTATAAAAATGGCAGATTAAATACAAGAAATTTTAAGCACTTAATTTCACAAAATTTATTCAGATATTGATCTGATACATTTCAGTTTCTCGACTATTACCGTAGAGCGTTTATGAACGAAATAAAATTGTACAGGACAAGTTTATGTATATACAAAAGGAATATTACCTGGATTTACTTAATAGCCTACTCGCTAGGTTCAAAAGAAAGTCCTAAAATTGCAAAAGTTTGATACCACTATTTTCTTTTATTAATTGTGGGGTGGAGGGACATTAATTTATCCAAAGAGCTTTTTACAGAATGATCTATCACTTTTGTGTAAAACATTTTTCTTTAAAATCAATATTTTCTGTGGTACATCACTCCAAAATGACACAATGTCCCTTTTTAAAATAATTTTAAAACTAAGGACATATATTTTATTATTATGGAATTTCTCAGAAATTGTAATATACAGGTATAAGAATCAAACAATAAAACTTGCGATGTTAGTATTTTAGGTTTTTGTTTTAGGTTTTATTCCTTTTAACCTTTGTTTATTAATCCTTTTATCCGTGATCTATTTCATGTTCGTTTATCAGAAGTCATGATGGACACCTTGATGTGAAACGAGTGTTCCTTGTCTTGAGATGTTATTAATATAACTTTAATCTGTGGATGAATTTCTGGTGGCATCACTTACTAGGATAGTTTTTACAGGATTTAAGCCTATTTTTTGTTTAGATTTTTTTTTAAATTTCTGCTGATAACTGCTGTGTGATACCAAAATACGGTTCCCCGATCAAAATTGCGCAAAAGAGATGCAGCCAACCGTATTTTCTTTGTAAAAATTGATTCCTTTCATTATTTTTTTCATTTGTCCATAGTACATTTTTTCGGTAAAACTATATTAGGTTTCTTCTGTAACTACTTGCCAAATACAGATTATATATTTTTTAATAGATCTTTAGATATAGCGCCAGCGGACATGTTGATGCCAGACAGACAGACTGACATAATTGCAGGACCATAATTTTCATAATCTACTTACTTTGAAAATCTGAGGAAGTCTCAAAGAATGACTCGTTTCTCCAGACTAATAATATTGCAAATTTTGGCGGATGCGCCAATGTTACGGCGCCTATTCCACCTACAAATTTTATATGCCCTATCTACTGAAATGAGGTTAGTTGTACAAAGTTATAGAACTTCATGCTAATGTAATTTTTTTTTGCAGGTCAGTACCAGTATAATTAACTATGTGACTTCTCTTACGGTGAGTAATAATACATTTCAATAACAAGCAGTTCGCTTTTAACATTTTCGTGTGATAATCAACGTTCGGAATTTGGACTTAATTTCAGTGGCGTTGCCGGCGTGTATTTATTTACGCGTTCCGCTTCTTTAACTTGAATAGCGTTTTTTAAAATAGATTATATATAATTTATGTTCATTTTCAATTTTTCACTCCTTTATACTTTTTGTAATATATCTCGAGATATCTCAATTAGTGCAATTGATAAAAAAATATTAAATAATGTATGGAGATTACGATGGTAATGTTAAAAATTATATAAAAAAAATAATTTTAAAAAAGCTTTTATTTAAATGCTCTAAAATGTAGAAAATAAACTTTGAAGTAAATCATACCCATCATTTTGTTACATTATATAATTTTTTTTATGATATAAATTTTTCTGTGTAAAGGAGATTGCTCGCGACAAGTTTTTATATCATAAAAATATGTATAATATAATGTAACGAAATGATGGATTTGATTTAGTTCAAAGTTAATTATAATCCCCAGATATCGATTTTGAGATAAATCGGATCATAAACGGTAAAGTCGTCCGCCATCTTGAATTAAATTTTTCACTAGAAATTCTTAATCCGTGACCCCGAAAACCCCCAGATATCGATTTTGATCGATTTGGACCATAAATGACAAAAGTCGTCCGCCATATTGGCGCCGAGATTTTGAATTTCAAAATTTTGATCAAGAATTAATAATTGGCGATCGCGAAACCCCTCAGATATCGACTTTGAGT
Organism: Leptura quadrifasciata; assembly: GCA_963675555.1. Classification (NCBI taxonomy): domain Eukaryota; kingdom Metazoa; phylum Arthropoda; class Insecta; order Coleoptera; family Cerambycidae; genus Leptura; species Leptura quadrifasciata. The sequence goes on from OY776677.1 coordinate 41,181,353, forward strand.
CGAATCGGATCATAAACGGCAAAGTCGTCCGCCATCTTGAAACTGTCGTCTTGTTTTTTCTTATATGAAAATGTTAAAGTGTATTGTCACCGCACTTATACACGTGCAAAATTCCAAAGCTCTAGCTTAAATAGAACTAATCGAAATTTTGATTGCCAGATTTGACCTAAGCAAACTAACTAAATAACTAACAAACAAATACACGTTGCAATTTTAATAAAAACGTGTTTAAATTAGTTGTTTCAAGATAAAAATTATGAACGCAAGGGTACTGAAATGTAGAGAAAACGTAGCGTCTAGGTAATTTGTTTACTTCTAAAAATATGATCTGGTTTGTGTGAGCAATGTTTTATTAGTATAAAAACAACAAATTTAATGTTTATGGTTCAATATTCTAACTGCAGATAGCAGGGGATAGGGGAGTATTTTTTAATTCTTAACCAGATATAGACCGGTTTCGAACTATTTATATTCTCATCAGTATGTCATAGATCATGGAACAGACAAATAATGATAGTGACCAACCAACCTACTAGCCTTAAGCTAGACTAAGCAAATGAAGTAGTGGTGAGAAGTAAGTGAAGCCTCGTAGATGGTCAATGCTACTATACGCTGCATATCATAGATGTCTCTGTGACGTATAGCATCTTGCTTCTCTGCAAGCACCATGATCGACGACCTCTAACTCTAGTGGACTAAACACAATTTTGCTAAGCAAGATTTGTAGGAAACAACTACTCAGTGAGCAATTACCCCTACCTGCATTGGATTACACCCGCAAATCCTGATGGATCGGTAGCCAACACAGCACAGCGTCTTATTTACAAATTTCTTTAGAGTTGAGATTTATTTGCTTTTGTGTTGAAAGTTTATATTTGAAAATAAATACATTGCATTATATTCTGCAGAATGTAAAGTTATTGTAGGTTTCTTTTTGCTCAAAATCATCTCTAGCCCAGTTACCAGGGGTTTTAAGTTGTAATTAATTGTTACCTCGCTAATTCTTTCATGAAAGGCTATTTCTTTGCTAGTAGAAAGTGGTTCAAAAAAAGTTTACTAAAATCTACCTCCGCGAACCCTTAAAAACAACCCTCTCAAACGAAAAAAAAATCAGTTTTTTGCTAATAACTCGAAAAATAATAACGGATAGCACCACGTGAAAGGGCGGGAAATTTTACATAAAAATAGTATAGAAGTTCTTTTAATAAGTTTTTCCCTTAGCATGAGAAATTCGTTCGTTCAATATTTCAAGCGCGTCACACAGGCAAATGAAGCATTTCTCAGCCGCCGCTACATAATAAATACAATTTGTACTCATTAAAACGAAAAAAAAGTAGCATTTTAAAGAGGAAGAATTCAGCTTTCCAACTTACTTTTAATTTTTGTAATTTTTATTTCTTATAAATTGCACCTGAAAGTTAAGTTTTATCTTTCCAGTCTATATTAAAACAAATATTAAATAAAATACTAATTTAAAAAAATCCTTGGAGACATAGCTTGTTTATACCTTAAACTTCAATCTAAGATTAATTTTTATGCTCTAAAGTATCCAGGGTAAAAAAAAATAAGTTTTAAATCATTGGTATTTCTTCCATTGTTTAGGGTTAGGAAATTTTTACTTGAAGACTTGTCCAAGACGGTTAAAAAAGTTTGTAGGTAAAAAAAAGGTAGGTTTTTTTACCTACAAGTCTGTTTGGACCGTTTTAGACAAGTTTTCAAGTGGAAATTTCCTAACCTTAGAAAATGGAAACCCTGGATACTTTAGAGCATAAAAATTAATCTTACATTGAAGTTTAAGGTATACACAAGCTATATCTACAAGGATTTTTTTTAATTAGTATTTTATTTAATATTTATATTTTAACATAGAGTGGAAAAAAATGATAAAACTTAACTTTCACGTGCAATTTATAAGAAGAAAAAATTATAAAAATTAAAAGTAAGTATACCGTTGGAAAGCTGAATTCTTCCTCTTTAAAATGCTACCATTTTTTTTTGTTTTAAATGGATACAAATTGTCTTTATTATGTAGCGGCAGTCGAAAAATGCATCATTTGCGTCATTTGAATGTGTGACGCTCTTGAAATATTGAGCGAACTGTAATAATTTCTCATTCTAAGGGAAACATTTATTTTAAAAAAACTTTTATACTATTTTTATGTAAAATTTTCCGCTCAACTGAATGTTTCCGTTTCAGAGGGTTGTTTTTAATGGTTCGCGGCGGTAGATTTTGGTAAACTTTGTAAAATTAGCGGGGTAACAATTAATTCTAACTTTTCATCAAAATTAGTCTCTGATAAATGGGCTACTCTTGCTGTAGCTTTCCCTTTGTGAAGTATTTCAATATAATTGTAAAACACAAATCCCATTTGGATGTCATTGTTGAAGATTTGATGTTGGCTACCATTGCCTTGATTTGTCTTCAGGAAAAGATTAGAGAAATATGTACTAATAGGAGGTCTACATATAGTGGTGTCCAACTTCATTAAATATTTTTTTTTTATTTTCGTTAAAAATGTAAAACAAGTAGTTTGCTTAAATTCTATTTCATATTTTCTAATTTGTAAAATATCCCATATAATTTATCTTAAATTTGACAACCGTATTAGGCTTCCTAAGACAAGCGAAATTTTTTATAAAAAATGACTTTTTCTCGGAAAATCAAAAATAACAATGTGTACAAGAGTTCGTTACCTCATCCGGGAACATACTGTATGTAATATAGTTTGACATAATAAAATAATACACCCCAAGTTGATCCCCTCCGAATTATGACAATCCCCGAAAATGCTTCAAGATTTTCGTGTTTATACAATTATAAAAATTGTATCTTTTGTGCATTATTAACGTATGCTGCTGGTTCAAATATTATTTAGTTTGTTATCTAATGTATTTCACATTGTAAAAACAGAATGTACAATATTAAATGCATTAAGTAATGAAATCTTGTGATCGTGTCTTGGCTACCACAGTATTGGCTATTTACTTCATTCTTGCTTTCTGACAAATATAAAAGGATTAAACCTAGCGTACGTAGGTGCGTCTTTACTATGTACATACTTCGGTATGCGATGTAAAGCAACGACAGGCGCAGTTAGTACTTGGATGGGTGACCATTCCAACGGAAACCGCGTCCTCGCCCCACACATCTTCCAGCGGCTTGTATATCAGTGTATGCGCGGAAGCTATACAACCTTAGGCGAGGGTTGTATAGGAGATATACCATCCTTCGGAGAGGATGTAAAGCCGTCGGTCCCTTGTCTATTAAATGTTAGGCAAGTAAAAGATCCCTACTCTTCTTAAGGGAAGAGGTTCGGCAAAATTCCTGGTTGGGGTAGCTCGTCTACAGGCGTCGGTGTTAGGCCTCAGTAGCGGAAATAGGCCGACGTTAAATAAATGTATTAAAAAAAAAAAAAAACAACCTAGCGTAACAAAGTTGAAGGTGTACTTTAATTATATGTTGGAGAAACCCCTTTATTCTTGATGTTAAAAGATTTCGAAACACAAAGATATGAATATTCTATAGCCTCGCTATGCCTTACACTATACGAAACTCTACTTTGTTAGAATTCTAACCAGCTTTTAAATTAACCGTTAATAATTAATATTTTAGTGCTTGTAAAACCTATTTTGCCGTAACTTGTAATACTATAATACACCCAGACTGTGTAATAATAGTTTTGTGGTAGCTAATTTTTATATATCTTACCCAATGAAATGTATTATTGTCCTCTTCAAAAACAAATCACCGAATCTACAAAATAATAGAATTATTGGAAAAAAGCCTCTGCGCCCGTGACGTTTACGCCAAAGGAATATATAGTCAGTTATAGCTTTACTCTTGATGCGACTAGAATGCACTGGGATTATATTGACGCTATGGAGGATCTAAATATTAGAACTCAAATCATTATCATTGACACCATACTGTCTCTTTTTGATGTATATGCCCCACTATGTATAATTCGAACGAAGTGAAATTACCAGACATACATTACATTCAATTTAAAATATGATTCAACAAAAAAATAGAGCTCATTTAAAATATCTAAAAAATAAATCAGAGACTGGCAGACTATATTATGTTACCTTAAGAAACTATGTTAAAGGTGCTATCAATCGTGAAAAAAGGCTTCTATTCAGTTTATTTTTGTGTCAAAAGAGATCTAAAAAAAATATTAAAAACATTACACAACTGTGGAGTTTTTAATGGAAAGAGGGACTGCATTAACAATTTACCTGCAGATTTAATGAAACCAAATGAAATAAATTAATAATTTCTAAGCATTGCAGGCAATTCAAGTGTAAATAACGAATTATTAAATTACTATAAGAATAATAAATTGAATGATGGGCAATTTTCTATGAAATACATCAGTAATGAGGATATTATATATCTAGATAGCTTAAAATCTATTAAATTAGAAACGTATGGAGTAGGTAATATGAATACAAAAATGATAAATATTGTTTTGTAAGTATAGTAAGAAATCTATTCAGTGACTCTATAAATACTCTATAATCTTTCCACTAATTTGGGAATTTGTAGACATCATAGCCTCGCCTAAATTGCTATGTCCAACCTCATATAATGACTTAAGACCAATATTTATACAGCCAGCAGCATTCTCAAAACTGCTGAAAAAAATTGCTTAAAAATTACTTAGAAACAAATCAAATTCTTGCATTGATACAATCAGTTTTCCGTCAAAAATTTAGCACTAAACAGCTTTATTAAAAGTAGTTGATGACATAGCGACGGTATTTGACAGTACTAATACTTTGGAAAAAAGTAAAGCATTTGATTTAGTAAAGCATTTAATTTTGATTTATTGCTTGCAAAGTTGTCCTTCATAGGTTTTGATACTACTATCTTAGCCTGGTTTTCTGAATATTTGTATGGCCGTTCGCAAAGAGTGAAAATTAATAAAACAGTTCACTCTGACTTTAGTCACCGCAATTCCAATGTACCCCAGGGTAGCATTCTTGGCTCATTGTTATTCTCGATTTTCACATTTGATCTGCCTGATGCTGTAAAATATTCTCAACTCTATTTGTATGCTGACGATATACCGTTGTATAACTCTTGTAATGGATCTAATGCTAATGAGGTTATAAATTTAGTGAATCTTGATCTAAAAAGTATCTTTGACCGGTGTGGTAAAAATGGTCTTAATATAAATCCAACTAAAACAGTGGCTCTCTGTATAGGTCCTGGCTGCCAACGAGATGATATTTGTAATAATCACCTGAAAATTCAGTGCAGTTTTTTTATCTAAATATTTAAGACTTGCTCATAATCATATTTTATTATTAACAAATTTTTATAATGGATAGTTACACGTATACTTGTGCGTGCATACGTATAATACCGAAAATGACAGGAAATCACCGCGCGCATGTATATACCAAAAAGGACAAAAAATCGGCTAAATCAAAAAAAACGTATTTTTAGTTACATCACGTGAAAATACATAGAATACCTTCATTTTGGTAAAAAAAAATTCGTTCGACCATTTGGGCAAATTGGGGAAAATTTTGAATATTTTGTGAAATTTGGACTAAAAACGGAATTACGACCAAACTGTTTGATATTCTTTGTTAAAATTTGGCGGACTGTTTCTTGGTTGCACAGCTCAGCTTTGTCTAAAATGTCATCAAATTCTGTTTAATTTTGGCCAAGTTAGCCGTAATTAAACTTATTACGTTTTTTCAGTATATTTATATACATATCGTGGAAGGCGTTGAACCGATTTTCACAAAATTTGAACTGGAGGTTCCTTGATCATCTACAATAAAAAGGTCCTATGCTCGTTTTTTAACTAGCATTTTAAAGGGTTCAAAATAAATTAAAACTGAAAAACCACTCTTGAAAATTACCAATTTACCCCTTTTTCGTGAAAAAAAAAGGGTTGCCCCACCTACTCGAACCGGAAAACTCAGGGTATTCTTAGTTTCACCAAAACAAACTTATTTATTTGTCGCGTTGCTCCATGTAAAATTTTCTCTGAAAATCTAATTTTACTCCACTATTTGTGTATTTCTAATGATTGTTCTCTAGAAGAAACCAATTCTCTAGATGTCGCTGCTACCTGGACACAAATTAAAGACAGTTTAAAAAGTGCGAGTGAGGAAATTCTTGGCACTGCAGCAAGTAAAAAACAGGAGGACTGGTTCAATGATAATGAAGCTTTTATACAAGAACTTCTTGACCGCAAACATACTGCCTTCCAAAACGCTATCAACCACCCCAACGACTCATCAAAAGCAGAAGCTTTTACCCAATCTAAGTATGAAACGCAACGCCAAATCAGAAGAATAAAGAACGAGTGGTGGGCAAGCAAGGCCAGAGAAATCCAAAGGTACGCCGATTCACACGACTACAGGAATTTCTTTCAAGGAGTAAAAGCAGTGTACGGCCCCAGTCGGAAAAATATGTGCCCTATTAAAGATTTAAATGGAAATCTCCTCAAAGAAGACCAGGAAATAAGAGCCCGATGGAAAGAACACTACTTTAACATTCTTAACCAGCAAAGTCAAGCCGATCACGATATTATAAATCTTATCCCTCAATATGACACCTTCGAAGACTTAGATAAACCACTAACAACGGAAGAGATCTTAATCGCCATTGGGCAGCTAAAAAATAACAAATCTCCCGGCGCCGACTCACTCCCAGCTGAGATCTTTAAAGCTGTGTCGTCAGAGCTCATACCCTACCTCAAAAAACTGTTTGATGTCGTGTGGGAAAGTGGTCAAGCTCCGCAGGAGTTTCGTGATACACTTTTAATCAACCTCTTCAAAAACAAAGGGAGCGCTGCGGACTGTGGAAATTACAGGGGTATAGCTCTCCTGGCTGTTGGAGGGAAGATACTCATTAAAGCGATGGCAAATAGGCTAACACCTGTTATGGAAAAGTTACTTCCTGAAACACAGAGTGGCTTTAGACCAAACCGAGGCACATCGGATTTAATCTTCACACTTAAACAGCTTCAAGAAAAAGCACTCGAACATCAAGGAGAAATTCACATGGCCTTCATTGATTTAACCAAGGCGTTTGACTCGGTGGACAGGGAAGTGCTCTGGAAAATTATGTTCCGCTTAGGTATCCCTAGAAAATTTGTGGAAGTATGTCGCAGTCTACATACAAACAACAACGCCCAGGTTATGTATAATAATGAGGCAACCGAATCTTTCCAAACCCTCACTGGAGTTAGGCAGGGATGTGTCCTGGCACCCCTACTCTTTAATTTGTTTACCACTGCTTTAACAATTATTGTTGACAACAAACTGACAGTCAGAGGAATAGGTCTCAGATACCGTTTTGATGGCGGTCTCTTTAACATAGGGCGCTTTAGAGCTTTCACGAAGACACGCACACGATTCATTTGTGATCTCCAGTATGCGGATGACTGTGCACTTTTAGCCTCTACGCCGGAAGAGCTTCAAGAACTTTTAGATGTGTATGCCCAGAGCTATGATTCCTTGGGACTTAATATCAACATTGGAAAGACTAAGATTATGTCAACTCCTCATCAAGTGAACCGAATAGACATTACACTTAACGGAAATTCTCTTGAAGTGGTGGATCAGTTCAATTACTTAGGCAACGTTGTTAATGACAAAGCAAACATGGACAGCGAGATTCGCAATAGAATTAACGCTGCATCTAGAGCACTCTGGGGACTTAGAGAGAGAGAGTATTTGACAACCACGACCTTGCTTTGTCAACGAAAATGGCTGTCTACAGAGCAGTTGTCATTCCAACACTGCTATATGGATGTGAAAGCTGGGTCACTTACCGTCGTCATGTGAAAGAATTAGAAGGTTTTCATCAAAGACACCTCAGAAGTATGATGAAAATCCGTTGGTTCCATCACATATCAAACGTGGAAGTACTCAGGAGAGCAAACAGCCTTCCAATTGAGGTGCTTATTTCAAGAGCACGCCTAAGATGGGCAGGTCACGTTCATCGTATGCATGATAACCGCCTTCCTAAATGTACACTTTATGGTGAATTGCTAAGCGGTAGAAGAAGGCGTGGCGGTCAACGAAAGAGGTTCAAAGACGCTCTCCATGAAAATCTAAAATCCTGCGGTGTTGCGGACGAGCAATGGGAACAACTTGCAGCGGACAGAACCGAATGGCGAGGGGTTGTGGCCAGCTGTCAAGGAAATGTTGCTGCAAGAAGGCCGAATCCAAGACCTAACCAGGTCTATGTTTGTCCTGACTGCGGTCGACAGGTGCTCTCCCGAATTGGCCTCTATAGCCATAGTCGTGTGCACCGTAGATGAATGGGAATTACAATGGACTACACCTTTTACTTGTTTTTTATTGTACACAATTTATCGACTGTAACATTTTTATACTCGGACTTGAGTAACGGCTAATAAATAATAATGATTGTTGGAAAAATCACTCGGTTCTGCTGTTGTATCACATCTGAGGTTTGCTATCTTGATAGTAATAGAAATAAACACAATATTTTATTCCAAAATATTATTGTAATATTTATACGTACATTTAGAATATATGCTGAGAGAACATCGGTAATTTACAAATTTAAGTGTGTATCTAGATGGCAAGTGTTTCTTGTCCTGAATGTGTGTGTGTTCTAACAAAATGAAAGGTAAAAACACGTCTGGTCTCTATTGTTCGTACCTAGATATATGGGTAAAGACAGGTAAATGGGATAATAGATAGATTACAAAATTCATAGAAATAGTTATAAATCTAAATAGAAGGCTACAAATTTGAATATTTGTTTACAATAAATGCAAATGTAAGTAACAGGAACAAATACTGTTAGGGAATAATAGGCAGACTCTAATAAAATCGTATTTATCATATTTCCAGACATTTGCAGCTATATACTATTCAGGACTCAGGTCAGTATTTATAAAATTATGTAAAAATTATACAATATATTATTAACATTTTATATATGCAGGGTAAACAGCCTTATTTATAAAATTATGTTAGTAAATACCTAAAATGCTCTTTCAGTTTGTACTATATCTGGCAATCCATGCAGAACTTTTTAAATTTAGGGAAAGAAAACTAAAATAATGCTTTTTAAGAACATTTTTAATTAACATGGTACAGTATGACAAATTTCTCGTTACCAAAGCACAACAAAATATATAACATACTGTTTAATTTTGCATGAAACCAAGCTACTTTTCATGACCGCTTGCATCAGCTTCTATTAAATGTTCCAAATCCAATTTACTCAGGTAATTGAATATTTCATTGACAAAAATATATGGTAACTCGTATCCAGATAAGGAATTTAATGATTTTATACAGGACTTTAACAAAACTTCCCGTTCTTGCGCATTTTTAAACTGGTTGTGTATTATATTGGCATAACTCGGAAACATTGTTCGGTAATCACTTGATTCCATTGTTTCCACTACATTTTCATTATTAGAATATTTGGCTAATTTGTGCACGTCTTTCATTAACATGTCATAAAAAGAAAGTTTAGTGTTACCTATTTTCTCATTTTTCATTTTCTTAATTTCTGTTTCGCAGCTATTATAAAACTCTTTTAACTTACAATTCTTATTAATCCTTTTTAAATATTTTTCAGTTACAAATAAATTTTTAGCCTTCATCTTTACTACGTGCCGGACAAGACTTTCAGTGGTTTTAGTTTCTCTTGAAGTGCACGTCGAAACACTAATATCAGCATGGTCAAGTGCTGTATAATCTTCTTTGGATGAAATATTAATATCAGCGCCGTTCTGCAGAAGTTCGGTAACAACTTCTGGTTGTCTACTCATAGAAGCATAAAGAAGTGGTGTCATGCCGGATTGATCAATACAGTTGATATCGGCACCAAAATTTACGAGAATTTTAACAATTCTTAAATCCACACAATCATCATCATCAAAAAGTAGCGTCATATTTCTTGAACCCCGGCTATCAACGTCTACACTATATTCCACCAAACTATTCACTAGTTCGTGACATCTGTATGACGGTATAAAATTAATGCGTCGGCAAGCAAAAAATATTGGAGTCTCCCCGGCGATATTTTTAGCATTTACATCGGCTCCGTAATTTATCAACAGTTGGGTTATTTCCAATTGCATGCATTCAACCGCCGAATGTAAAGGTGTGTAACCTCGGAGGTCCTTTGTATTAACATCCGCACCATTTTTCAATAAATCTTCAAGAGTCTTCAAGTTTCCCTTTTGGGCGGCAATGTGCAGCAATTGAGAGTCATCCATAACTGTTAAGTTAACAATAAAATATTTCCCCAGATCAAGGCAAAGTCGACTATCCATATTCCAAATACTTCTAAAGTGACAGTGGTTATTTTGATAATTTACCTGTAACATTCATAATAGTATATTGCATTATAAGTCCGTTATATAGGGCTTAATATGCGAGCATGGAAGTTAATTGAGCGAGCAATAGCGAGCTCAGTTATCCATGTGAGCATAAAATATTTTACAACCTCTTATGTTATCCTGAAGCTCTTTTCATCCAAATAGTCCAGTCAATAAATACAGAGTTTGTTGGAAAAGTGTCGGGAAGTTTTGAAACTTGGCACGTACCTAGATCTCGAGCTGCTATTTTTTTGTACGATCAATTTTTACAGAGGTAAGCTTCTCAAATTCGGAAAAAAATGAATTTTCCCGTCTTGTAATAGATATAAAGCAATTGTTTCACCATTGGCAATATTTGCACGAAGTTAGCGAGACAATGTTTTATCACCCACAGCGACACTATATGTGGAAAAAATTGTAGGTTGTGATATTTTTCTCATTTCCACGCCACCTATGAGGTAGAGAAAATTTTTCGCATATAATTCAATAAAAAAAAATCACCAGCCGTAGATATGCTGGCGGGTTCAGCATCACGATTTTTGAAAATCCCAATAATGTCACTGAGAGACCGAGGGTTTCCGAGTGTTTTAAAAAATTTCACTTTTCCCTGATTGTAGATAGACGATGTGGTATCACAACTACTGAATACATGAGGAAACATAATATTGTCTGCTATAGATTCATCGTATTTTTAGCTTCGTGAGGTGTATATTTTCTCGGATTATTTTATTGAATTATACGCGAAAAATTTCGAAACCAATTCCACCCTCAACTCACTTCGGTATAACCTTTTTGCCAAGTGTGCTGCAAAACGTACCTTCCATCTTGCTTCTCTACCAACAACAAGCGAGGCCGCCCGACAGCATTTATATAGAACTTACCATCAAGTTCAGCAGTGGCTTGGTGTGCAGAAAAATCCACTCGATTGGGGTTGGAAAAATCTAGAGATGTCCTGATTGCCATAACTACGCATAGAGAACTTGCTTCACCTAACTTTCTCAATTGCATTCCTTGCAAATGTCAAAAAGGTTGTTGTTCCGCGTGCAGCAGCCTCAAAGCAGGTTTGAAATGCTCCAGAATGTGTGCTATGCAAGCAGCAATATAGCCGACATATGCCTGGATGACGACCATGACGACAAACTTGACGTGCTCCAGAATATAAATAGTGTTGCTGAGGATGATATAGAAGATGCAGAGATGTCGGATGATGATTGCGCCGGTCCGTCGGGTCTTTGATTTAGAGTCGCAACTGTGAATTAGACCTACTCCCTACCTCATAGGTGGCGTGGAAACGAGAAAAATATCACAACCTACAATTTTTTTTCACATATAGCGTCGCTATAGGTGATAAAACATTGTCTCGCTAACGTCGTGCAAGCATTGTCAATAGTTGGTGAAACAATTGCTTTATATTTATTACACAACGGGAAAACTCTTTTTTTTTTCGAATTTGAGATCTCTGTAAATATTGATCGTACCAAAAAATAGTAAAGAGCTAAATAGTAAATAATTTTATAAGGAACAATTTTGAATAGAGGTATTTTTCCAATAAGACGTACAAGGAAGATATGGCTAATTCTCTAATTTCGCGCGCCATTTTTCCGAGATGGCATCGCGTTCGGCAAGACGCCGTGTTCGTACAATCAGGTGGTCGTTAAGGACTTCAAGATCTAGGTATGTGCCAAGTTCCAAAACTTCACAACCTTTTGCAAGATCAATTGTATTCATTGACTGGAATAAAAAGAAAGAGAAAAAACTAATAAATTTGGTAAATTATTATTTTTGTTATTTGCATAGGCAAATATCTAGTTGCATTTTTGGAAAGCAACTGCGTTTTCATAGCAACAGATAACAAGATGTATCGGTAAAAATCAAAATATATCAGTAGTAGTATTTTGCAACAGAAGCAAGGTAAATCAGTTTTATTGGTGATAGAAGAAAATGACTGGCCAGCCGTCAGGCGAGCTTTTTGTCTCCTAGAGCCAGTAAAAATTCTTATCTTGTGTGTGGTGTACAGGGTTAGTCATTGTACATGCCCATCGTGATTATTGTCTATAGAAAAAAAAGTTTTAAATAAAAATTGTGTGGTAATGACTGAATTTTCTTAAAATGCTATCAAAAGTACAGTAGCGTGCAAATTTCAGCGGACACAAAAAATAATATATTGTACTTATTGTATTTTATTAAATTTTTGGAATGATGCTTTTATTTATTTCAAAAATATACCATATAGTGGAGTCGATCTGATATTAAAAATGACTTGAAAGGGACACGTTTTTTTCGTTATTTTTTGTGATGTTATGAAGTCGGACACCTTCTATCATCCGGAAAATTTTCCGATCTAACTTTTCGCGAGGATAGGGGGAGGGAGAATTTACATGTAAACATAGGGAAAATCAGTTTTTTGGACATAACTCTCTTAGTTTGATTCGAATCAAAAAAGTGTATAGGGATAAAATGAAGGGCTCGCGGCGAAACCGAGTAAAGTGATATTTGACTCGTCGAAATCGGTCCAGCAGTTCCTGAGATATTTCGATTTGAAGGTACGGATTTGTATATGGATTTTTCGCTATAACGGGAACGTACCGAGAGCCGTTTTCCCGTTTTTTTTTTTTCAGGGAAGAAAGTGACTTGGCGGCTTTTTTTCTTCCCCCTATAGACACTCAGGACCTAAGTACCGTGTCCAAATTTCAAGTCGCTAGGTTGATTAGGGGGGAGGGGAAAGGGTAAACGCAAATGAAATTAAAACTGTTGTAACTTCCGCAATTGTTTCCGCAAATCGCTCAGCAAACGTGACTTTGAGTTCCGCAGTTTTTGCCCCGTAGATGGGCAAGATAAAGGGTTAGGGCTGGGCTCATTTTCAAGGGCAATCAATTAATTCTCTTTCAAGATTTTTTTACCCAAGTTCTAACTTCATTAGGGCCTGAACGGGCGCGTGATACATTTATAAAACTGGACGAGAGGAGTGGGACGTGTATTTGTGAGAGAGAAGGAAGAGAAGTTGGAGCGCTAGGCTCCTCCACCGTTGTACGGCTGCTGAATTGCCGCACTTGTTTTTATAAACGTATCATGCGCGTGTGCAGGTGCTAATGAAGTTAAAAAAATAAGGTAAAAAAATCTTGAAAGAGAATTGATTGCCCTTCAAAATGAGCCCGACCCAAAGTCCGTAGTCCTTTCTCTTGCCCTTCTATAGGGTAAAAATTTTGCAGGCCCACGTCGCCCCTCTTAATCATCCGATCGCAATCTGGTCGGACTTTAATCAAAGAGAAAAAATTCCACATTTGATGGCAAAAAAAAATCTCCCCTACCTCTTTCCTTCCTGGGGAAAAATGACGCTTTCTAAAAATAATAACAACAATATATTAGTTATTTCGCAACCATTTGTTTATTTATGACGAAAATTAAAATAGCATGAGGGGAACTCAAAGTAGGCACATTAGTACACAATATCACATTTGCTGTGTAATTTGCGAAAAAAATTGCAGAGGTTACAGCAGTTTCAATTTCATTTACGGTTAACCTCCCCCCCCCCCCCCCTAATCATCCTAGCGACTTGAAATTTGGACACAGTACTTAGGTCCTCGGAGGAAGAAAAAAAAAGCCGCCAAGTCACTTTCTTCCCTGAAAAAAAAAAACGCGAAAACGGCTCTCGGTATGTCCCGCCGCAGCGAAAAATCCGTATACAAATCCGCACTTTCAAATCGCAATATCTCGGAAACCGCTAAACCGATTTCGACGAGTCAAAAATCAGTTTACGCGCATTCGTGAGCTCTTTACGTTATCACACTGTTTCGATTCGAATCAAATTAAGCGAGTTATGTCCGAAAAACTGATTTTCCTTATCTTTACATGTAAATTTCCCACCCTCCTCGCGAAAAATTGGACCGGAAAATTTTCTGGATGATTCGAAAAAACGAGTCCGTTTGCAAATCCAGATCAACCCCACCAATACGTTACCCCTACCGTTTTTGAGTTATTAAACGTCGACTATCTTAGTTAAACTAGTTACTGTAAATATGGAAAAGTTAACACTATTAAAGTGAGCTATGCAAATGACAACTATTGTGTTTGATAAGTGACATTGCTTTAATGAAATAAATCAAAATGGTTTACAGTGACGAAGAAGAAGTCCAAATATTTACTTGTTATATAAAAATAAACGCGCAGCAAAAAGAGTATATAGGGTGTTGTATCCAAATCCTCCAACACTATCATATAATACGTTCAAAAATATTTACCGAAAGGTGAATAATATCTCCAGTTTTGGTAGATTAAAGCATGTAGTTCAAACGAACCAGGAAGAAATATATTTTTTGAAATATTGTATTATTTTTTAGGATATTCTGAATGTAGTATAAATAATGCAGTCGATCAATTAGATAAAATCGTTCCAAAATCCAATGTACGTTAAATAATAATAACTACAGACCACATAGAATTTTACCAGTACAAGTTTCAATAGAGGCTCATAAAAGAAAAAGGCTGGACCTTTGCGGCCAGATGATTCAAAAGTTGGATGAAGGTCCCGATTTTTTTTACTAAAATATGATGTACTGATGAATCATCCTTTTCTACGGCAGGCGTTTTTAATAGGAAAATCGAAGGTCGTGGGAAAACAAGTACAACAGAAAAAGATTGGTAAATCAAATAAAAAATCAGGAAGAAAGACTGTTATCGTTTGGTGTGGAATTTTCAGAAACAAAATTGTTGGGCTTATATTTTATTATTATACATTAACTGGAGTTACCTATCTGGAAATAACTATCTCAAAAGAATTCCCCGGAAGCCGAACTTGATGATATGATTTAGATGCAACTCCGCCTCCTACCCGTTCGAGATCTTTTGAAAAATGTATTGCCAATACGGATAGTTAATAATAGAACAATTAAGTGGCCATCTAACAGTCCAGATTTGACCCCTATGGATTAATTTTTTTCAGGGATTTCTAAATGACATAGTCAATAATAATAATAATAATAATAATGGTATTCAAGTCATTAAAGACAGGATTCCACTTGAAATAAACAATCTGAATTTAAATAATGGAGCCATTTCTGATGCAATTAAAAATATAAGAAGATATTATGCATTGACAATAATAGTGGACACATCGAACATCTTTTATGAGATCATTTATTTATATTTAAATTTCCTAAAAAAATCTTTGTTATTTATTTTGTATAAATATTCGGGTTTCTCTTGCTCACAGTAAACCATTTCGCTTATTTCATTAAAGAAATGTTATTCATCAAACATAATAGTTGTCATTTTCATTGCTCACATTAATAATGTTAACTTTTCCATATTTATACAGTATCTAACTAGATTAACTAAGATATTCGACAATTAATAACTCAAGAAAGGAATATAATAGGGGTAACACATGGCACATTTTTGAAGTCAGGAAAAAGGGACCATTCCAAAAATTTAATGATATACAGGGTAAACCATTAACAAATATATATTATTTTTTGTGTCCCCTGAAATCTCCACTCTACTGTACTTTTAATAGCATTTTAATAAAATTCAGTCATAACCACATAACTTTTATTTAAAAATTTTTTTCTTTAAGCAGTAATAACATTGATAAGGGGTGTGTAATTTATAATGAATAACCCTGAGCAATATTTTATTTGTTATTCATTGGTACGTATTCTTAATAAAATATAATCAAATCCTAACAGTTTTAATAAAGCGTGGCTTTTCAGTGACAAAAATATCAAAGACCGAACACTGACATCTAGTAGATCTAAATACACAAGCGAACTTTATTTTTCCCATTATTACAACAATTCAAGTATGTCAAATTTTTATGTAAAAAATAACTATTGCAAGCACCTACTACTTTTGCAAAGCTTATCGTTATTAATTTGTACTGACATCGATATGGCAGAAACTATTATAGATGAAGCCGCGATCGAGCTTTAAGTTTAAAAAATACAATTTTCTATTGTCAACACTACTAACTTGTAAAATTGACATCTGCCAGTGTAAAATTTTTTCACTGGCTAGCTAGTTAAAAGTGATTTTTAATGTTTGTGTATTGTCTTGATAAATATCGTTTTACAAGTGAATAACAAATAAAAGTTTTTACCAATCTAGTCTGTTATGAACATTTTTACATAAAAATAAATTACAATGCCCAAAAAGAAAACATGTACTTACGTGAGTATATGGAATCCACAATCCTCAAACAATGAAACGCGATGAGTATTTATAAAAATAACTGATTGAAAACAAGGAACTTAAGCACTTACTTTCACAAAATTTATTCAGATATTGGTCTGGTACATTTCAGTTACCTACTCGACTATTACCGTAGAGCGTTTATGAATGAAATAAAATTGTACAGGACAAGTTTATGTATTTACACAAGGTATATTACCTGGATTTACTTAATAGCCTAGTCGTTAGGTTCAAAAGAAAGTCCTGATGTTGCAAAAATTCTATACCACTATTTTCTTTTATTAATCGCTAGGGGAAAGGGCCATTAATTTATCAAAAGAGCTTTTCTACAGTATGATCAGTATTTTTTGCGGTACAGTCCTCCAAAATGACAGTGTCTCTTTTTAAAATAACTTTAAAATAAATAATTTAAAAAATTTTCATATTATAAAATAATATGGGATTAAATTCCTTATAAGTTTTGTGTAAGACTTATTTCTATGCGGTGAATATTTATCGAGTTATAGTGCAACAAATATCGTCACTGACGCGAAACCATTGACTTCCGAAAAACGCTACTAAGGAAAGTAATTAATGATAGATTGGACGGAATAAATTCAATAAAAGTACACGAATACTTGAATACATGTTTGTTCCTGGCAGTTTAACGATGAAAAATTT
Source organism: Leptura quadrifasciata (assembly GCA_963675555.1). Taxonomy (NCBI): domain Eukaryota; kingdom Metazoa; phylum Arthropoda; class Insecta; order Coleoptera; family Cerambycidae; genus Leptura; species Leptura quadrifasciata. Next base: position 41,198,539 of record OY776677.1, read on the forward strand.
TACAATTTCAATTCGATAGCACTTCCAGTTGAGCGTTCATAAATATTTAAAAATGCCCCAATAGAATGGAAAAATTTGGATGAAATAATTCAGAGCGGGCTGAAATTTTGAGAACAGACTTATTTTATGGTACTTTTTAACATATCAAAAGTCCCCACCCGTAGACGTCGGCGGAGTGGAAGGGGGAAAAATAGTTTTAAAAAATCGGCTTTCCGCAAAAACCTTGAAAAGTATCAATTTTATTGTAAAATATGTATACAGGAAAATTAAAGGTAATAAAAAATCCGCACAATTTCGTTTTCTTAAAACTTCGTACGACCTATTGGAGCTGAGGTAGATTTTTTAAATTTTGACAGTTTTGCGACGAATTCAAATGAAAGTTGTAAAGAATTCCATTACCTTTTCCTTTTATTTTTCATTTCCATTCGATCAATATTGACAGAGATATGAATTTTAAAACATCTTTATAGCGCGCTATCAGAACACTTTTTCATGATAAAATCGATAAAAACTCGAAAACAATAGATCGTACGCATATAGTGTATTCAATGAAAGTTAAAGAAAATCTAATTTTGAATATGATAGTGTATGTACAAAATCGTTTTGATAACGAGTGAATAGAAACAAATGGGATAAATATGAAAAAATATCATTTTCAAATGCATTTTGACAAATAGCTATTTTTTGATTGGCTTTAGGCAATAATGACACTAAAGATTTTTTGAAGAGAATTAAATTATCTCTAAAATGAGCTCCAAGTGACCTTCATACTATGAATGGTTCACGAGTTACAGCTGTTTAAAGCTATGAACAATAACTTCTTTTCATTATAAATTAAGATTTTCCTGCAAAAACTGTACATAACAATTTTTTAAAAATTGGTCTTGACCTATTTTTATTAGTTTATATACATATGAAAGTAATGCAATATCATAAGTCATTCGCAAGGTATATTTTCTTTAAAAAAAGGTTCTTGAAAACCGTTTTTGTTCAATAAAATTGAAGCAATATTATTTCTTAATTCTTTTTATTTTTTGTATAATATCATCATTTCTTTTGACTTTACGACAAAATTTCATAAGACCTATTTAAATAAAGGCTTACAGAATTTCCTGCAAAAACCACTTTTTCGTGTATACTTTTCAATAAGCAGCGACAAGGAACTGACGATTGAAAATGCCGTTGATTTTTAATTTTTAGCAAACAGGCAATTTTCGTCACGTTTGAAGTACAAAAAAGTACATTTAATAATATTTTTTCACTTTTTGAAGTATCAAAAGTTATTTCTGAGTCGTTTCATACTGGGCCCATATTTTTAAAAAATAATTGTGCACAGTTCTTGCAGGAAAATCTTAATTTATAACAAAAAAGAAATTTTTGCTCATAGCTTTAAACAGCTGTAACTCGTGAACCACTCATCATATGAAGGTCACTTGGAGCTCATTTTACAGATAATTTAATTATCTTCAAAAAAACTGTAGTTGCCTAAAGCCAGTCAAAAAATAGCTATTTGTTTAAATGCACTTGAAAATGACAATTTTTCATATTTTTCCGTTTTATCTCCATTCATTCGTTATCAAAACGATATTGTACATGTACATACACCAACATATCAAACTTTGATTCTCTTCAACTATCATTGAACCTTAAATTATCGGACTACAATTTATAGGTAGTAGTTATAACATAATATAAAGTGGTAGTATAATATAATATAATATTAAATGAAATAATTAGACTGAGGAAAACAAGGAGAATACATAATTAATTAAATTTAAATTTATTATATTTTATTATTTTTATTTTCGACTTGATTATTTATAAGCATTAGTTATAGTTACAACTTAAAATGCCCTTTCAGTTTGTACTATATCTGGCAATTAATACAAGAACCTTTTTAAATTTAGGGAAAGAAAACTAAAAAAAAATTCTTTTAAGAAATGTTTTAATAAATATGGTACAGTGCAATACAGAATGCAACAAAAACAAGAATAGGAACTAATATATACAAATTTTTCGTTACTACAAAATATATAATATACAATTATCATTGAAATGTCTTCTTTTGTATGAAATCAAGAAAAGCTACTTTTCGTCACCGCTTGCATCAGGCCGAGCTTCTATTAAATGTTCCAGATCAAAATTACTCAGATAACCGAATATTTTATTGGCAAAAATGTATGGTAACTCGTATCCCGATAAGGATTTTAACGATTCTATGCAGGAGTTTAACAAACTCTCTCTTTCTTGCGCTTCTTCAAACTGGTTTTGTATTATATCGGCATATATCGGAAACATTGTTAGGTAATCACTTGATTCCATTGTTTCCACTATATTTTCATTTCTAGAATATTTGGCTAATTGGTGTACGTCTTTCATCAACATATCATAAAAAGAAACTTTAGTGTTACTTATTTTCACATTTTTCATTTTTTCAATTTCCGTCTTGCAGCCATTGTAATACTCTTTTAACCTACATCTCTTATCAATACTTTGTAAATATTTTTCACTGACAAATAAATGTTTAGCCTTCATTTTTGCTATGTGCCGGACAAGACTTTCAGTGATTTCAATCCTTCTTAAAGTGCACCTCGAAATTCTCCAAAGAATAATAACTATATCGACATCAGCAAAGTCAAGTGCTGTGTAGCCCTCTTTGCCTATAACATTAATATCAGCACCATTCCGTAGAAGTAGCTCAACAATTTCTGGTTGTTTACTTATAGAAGCATAATGAAGTGGTGTTAAGCCATGTTTATCAATAGAGTTAATATCAGCACCAGAATTTAAGAGGGTTTCAATAATCAAGCAGTCCAGCCACTCAGCAACAAAATGTGGCAGCATATCTCTTGAATGCCGGGAATCAACGTCTACACCATGCTCCGGCAAAGCATTCACTAGGTCATAACCTTTATATAACGATATGAAATGAATGCCTCGGCAAGCAAGAAATATTGGAGTCTTTTTGGCGTTATTTTTAGCATTTACATCGGCTCCGTAATTTATCAACAGTTGGGTCATTTCCAATTCCGCGGATTCAACCGCTGAATGTAAGAGTGTGTAACCTCGCTGGTCCTTTATGTTAACATCCGCACCATACTTCAACAAAACTTCAACAGTCTTCAAGTATCCCATTTTAACGGCAGTGTGCAGAAATTGAGAGTCATTTCTTTTATCTGGGATGTCAAACCAAGTTTCACTATCCATTTTGTTAATCAACCTGTAACATTCATAATAGTGTCTTACATTATAAATCCGTTATATAGACTTTAACATGCTAGTGTGGAAGTTAACTTAGCGAGCAATAGCGAACTCAGTTATCCACGTGAGCATCGAATATTTCACGTCTTATCATCCAAAAGAGAGAGAATAAACTAATAAGTTTTTTTTTTCTTTATTAGTATAAGCAAAAATCTATTTGCATTTTTGGAAAGCAAGTCTGTTTTCATAGCAACGGATAACAAGACGTGTCGGTAAAAGTCAAAATATATCAATCAGTAGTAGTATTTTACATTACAAGCAAGGTAAAACAGTTTTACTGGTGATAGGAAATGAGTGTCGAGCCGTCAGGCGAGCATGTTATCTCCTATAGTCAGTAAAAATAGTTACCTTGCGTGTGATGTACAATATTTTATTTGTTATTCATTTGTGCATATTTTTCTTAATAAAATATAATCCTAACAGTTTCAACAAGCGTAACTTTTCAGCGGCAGAAATGTCAAAGACCGAACATTCTTGACTGTTCATATTTTTAAAAATTACTCGCATAATGAAAATTCATACTAGATATTCTTGATCATTCGCAAGACATTCGAGTATTCACTTTAAACAGCGAGTGGATTTTGACAATTGGTAAATGTGCGAACGATGATATAACCTAATTTTTTATTTCAAAATCTTTAAATTTATTATGTTCGCGATATGATATAAATCAAAAAGTCTCTTGTGCTGTAATTTGTTGATAATGGACGATTCACAATATATTGTGAACATTGAAAATATGGAAAATGTGTTTATTTCATAAGGCCCTCCTCCAGTTTTCTACGTTGGCCATCTTTTTGAGTAAATCCATTAGAAAATTTACCAGACGCAAGTTTGGAATTTTTCTTTATAAGTTCCAGTATTAACCGTTATTGTTCAGTAGAAGCATTAACAGTTCTGCGTAGAGTCTCCATTACACAATAAATTATTAGCAAACAAATATTTTTATTTTTGAATACAAATATAACCTACAACCAACTAACAATCAACAAATATCAGTCCACAATGCTGTCCTGTCATCCCTAACTCAGTGAATGATATTTTTCGAAACTGAGATGTTACCAAGTGCTAGTTTACGTGCGATTAATTTTGTTCATATACATATGCGCAATGCAGTCAAGAATACCATCTGTTGGAAGTGTTCGCAAATACACCGCTCGCATTAACACGTATACGCACAACAGCGAAGTATGTCAAGAATAGCGCTGCAGGCTTTTTGCTGATTGTTATGATATTTTGCACCATTACAACCAGCCAAGTAGTATCAAATTTTTATATAAAAATCACTATTGTAAGCACCTACTACTTTTGTAAAGCTTATCGTTATTAATTTGTACTGACATCGATATGGCAGAAACTATTATAGATGAAGCCGCGAGCGAGCTTTAAGTTTAAAAAATATAATTTTCTAATGCCAACACTGCTAATTTGTAAAATTAACAGCTGCCAGTGTAAAAATTTTTCACTGGCTAGCCAGTTAAACGTGACTTTCAATGTTTGTATTATATATTATTTTGATAAATAGCGTTTTGCAAGTGAATGACAAATAAAAGATTTTAATAGTCTAGCCGGCTAGGAACATTTTTACATAAAAATAAATTACAATTCCCAAAAAGAACACATGTTACTTACGTGAGTATATAGAATCCACAGTCCTCAAACAATAAAATGCAATGATTAATTATAAAAATAACTGATTAAAACACTTAAGCACTTGATTTAATAAAATTTCTGTAGATATTGATCTCGACTAATACCGTAGAGAATGCATGAACCAAATAAAATTGTACAGTACAAGTTGATGTATTTATACAAATCTTGAGGAATCCTCAATTTTATTACCCCTAATTTAGTTAAATTAGTCCCAAATTTACCTAAATGTAAAATCTACGTATTACCTAGAAAGTTTTATTGGGTATTTCCGTAATTTCCATATTTACATTGTAAAGATTTTGTCAACATATATAGGAAGTAAAATTAGATTTTCTTGGAAAATTTTACATGGAGCAACGCGACAGAAAAATAAGTTTATTTTGGTGAAACTAAGAATAACCTGAGTTTTCCACTTCGAGTAGGTGGGGAACCCTTTTTTTCGCGAAAAAAGGGGTAAGTTCGTCATTTTTAAGGGTGGTTTTTCAGTTTTAATTTATCTTGGACTCTTTAAAATACTAGTTAAAGAACGAGCACGGGACCCTTTTATTATAGATGATCAACGAAACAGTTCAAATTTCGTGAATATCGGTTCACTGCCTCCCACGATTTGTCTATGCTGAAAAAATGTCAAAAATTGAATTACGGCTATCTTGGCCAAAATTAAACGAATTTGATGAAATTTTAGAGAAAACTAACCTATGTAATCAAGAAATAGTCTGCCAAATTTTAGCAGAAAATAACCGACAGTTTGGTCGCAATTCCATTTCTAGTCCCAATTCCACAAAATTTTTAAAACTTTCCCCAATTTTCCCAAATAGTCGAAAAAATTTTGTTTAACCAAAGTAAAGATATTCTTATGTACTTCTGCGTGATGTAACTAAAAAATAGTTTTTATTTTAATTTAGCCGATTTTTTGTCATCTTTGGTTTATACATGCGCGCGACGATTTCCCGTAATTTTCGGTATTATACGTATGCACGCACAAGTATACGTGCAATATTATTCATTATAAACATTTCAATATTAATAATAGAAAATGATTGTAAGCAGGTTTTAAATATTTAGATAAAAAAAACTCTCGAAGGTAAATTTTTCACTTCATTTTTATTAAACTTTTTACATATATTGATTATTATTTTGTTTTATTCATGTTTCCTGTTTGTAACAGTTATACTAGATGTACTACTACAGGAAGTGTCAAGTTCCGAATCGGTAACTGGGGTTTGAAATATTTCGTCACCCCCGTCATCGCTAAAATCGTATACATCTGAGATATTCTCTGAACTACAAACATCTTCTTTATAATTATCATATTCTTCGAATTCTTCAATATCATAAATATCAGGACTGATTTCTAATCGTTCAGGATCTTTATCAACCACAGCTTCGTTAACAATATTATCTGCATTTTGACACAAAGTATTCCTTCCATTGTGTCATAAATTGTTGCATATGACACCGACCACACCATTATTGTATCATGGTTAAAAACTCTCCCGTCTAAATTAAACACATTTGTAGTCAATAGTATCGATAATCCAAATTTATTCGAAACCTTCGATGTGGAGACATGTTCCTACTGAATATAATCCAGTAGATATCATATCTCGTGGGTTGTCCCCCAACTAATTATTAGAATCAAAATTATGGTGGCGTGGGGCTGAATTCTTTACCCAATATTCGCAGTTTTATCCTGATGTTAAACTTGATCGTTTAAATGAAAAACGCAACGTAAATTGTCTAATCACAACCGTTGAAAAGAATCCACTATTAATAAGTAATAGCTTACTGCTTGTAATTTATCTATAACTGTAGATCCAAGTCCAAAAGGTTAAATGAATATTTATCATGTAATGAACTTAACAATGCTACCAATCTTATATTAAAATTCGTTCAATTGGAGAATTTTCTATGGAAATCAACCAGTTAAAGAAATGGGCAAGTTTCGAGCGAAAGTAACATGCTTAGATTAAACGTGTTTTTAGATAAAAAAGAATTGATTAGAGTTGGTGGACGTTTAAACAACGCATCTATACCTTACAATAGGAAACATCCAATTTTTCTGCCTAAAAATCATTTTGTAACTGAGCTTCTCATCATGCGAGAGCATATAAGGCAATTACACAGTGGTCCCCAACTAACATTATCATGTTTGAGACATACATACTGGATCATGTCTGGTTGAAGAGTAACTATTATACAATTGCATAACCTGCTTCAGCACAAAACAAATTATTTCCCAACAGTTAATGGGTGATCTACCACGGGTTAGAACTACACCATCTCGTTCCTACATTGCGGTATAGATTATGCAGATCCGATTTTTATTGGTCGTTTTGGTCGAAGCAAAAAGAGTAAAGTCCTGTATTTCATTTTAGTTTATATTAAATGTATTTTAATGTTTAATGTGTAAGTTTATTATTGTTATTCACATGGATTTAAATTTAGGAATTTCCATTAAACCTACATTCTTAGAAATATTTTAGAAAGCATGATCATTTTAGAACCTTAGTAAATTATCAATTATTTTGTTAAATGCAACTGGGAAAGCCCTTTACTTTCAATTACCCTTGCAGCTAAATAGAGTAGATGTAATGGCTAATCCAGTCATGTCTTTGTATAATAACTGAGATTAAGTTGAGACGCGAGAGTGTTGAGTAAAGGTTGTACGTATCCGCTACGTACCCTTAGAATTTCGCAGAATTAATTCTCTGGAAGTTGTATAATGTTAAAATAAATGTATAATTGTTTTAACAGGTTTTTAAGTTGTGCCCGTTACACAGGATGTGCCCATTGCACTGGTCCATATATCGAAGGAGACAAGTTGGAATATTTAGCCATCATAGTGGCAATTAAGGGTGCCTAAGCAAACGGCGTTCTTAACAATGCACTCAATAACAATGCGTCGTTCGTAAAAATTGTATTCTCTTTACACACAATTTCAAATTGTTTATCGTTAAATAACCCTTAAATAATGTATTTAAGCGAAATGGGGAATGAAACATTTTTTTATTACTTTTTCAACAAGTAATTAGGTAGTTGTAGTTTATTGAAACTGACTTTCCGTATGCAAGTGTGTATTTTTTTTTGGAAATGCGTATTAGAATGACGTTAGTTTATCTTGACAATCCGTTTTATTAACATTTATGCACCTAAAAGGGCGAGCGTGGGTGCGTCTTTACTATGTACATACTTCGATATGCGATGTAAAGCAACGTAAGGCGCGGTTAGTAGTTGGATGGGTGACCGTTCCAACGAAGACCGCGTCCTCGCCTCACACATCTTCCAGCGGCTTGTATATCAGTGTATGCGCGGAAGCTATACAACCTTACGCGAGGGTTGTATAGGGAATATACCATCCTTAGGAGGGGAAGTAAACCGCCGGTCCCTTGTCTATTAAATGTTAGGCAAGTAAAAAATCCCTACTCCTCTTAAGGGAAGAGGTTCGGCAAAATTCCTGATTGGGGGTAGCTCGTCTACAGGCGTCGGTGATAGGCCTCAGTAGCGGAAATAGGCCGACGTTAAATAAATGTATAAAAAAAAATGTACCTAATGTGCTGCACTAATAAAACATTTTAATAAGAGTAGATCTCGCACTAGAGGGAACACTTTTTTGCATTTGAAGGTAAAAATCAAGCGATTAGAACCGTTTCCATGTTCAAGTTGTTTCCATTATTCACACTCAGAACCTTATACATATTTTTGGATTAAGTTTTGGTGGATAACTAATAACTTTGTCCATTATATGAGACTCTTTTAAATATAAAAGACGAGATAATATTATGTGAGCTGTCTGCATAATTACGTATACGTTTTTGAAATAGAAGCTAAAAATATAAAATAACCAAATAATCAGATCACTATTAAATATGAGAGAATACACAGAGTGTCTCACCGGGAAATTAGTCGATCGATATAGAGAAAAGTACGCATCAGAAAATTTTGAAAATTTTGATAATCACTAATGTTGGTGTGGCCAATCCAACTAAAATAATTACAAGCAGCTGGCACTTCCCCTTATACCGGAAGTCGATACCAACTTGCTTATTTCAAACGGAACGCCCTATATATTTTAGGGTTTTCGAAAAGAGCATGAAATTCTGAAGTCGAAAATATGTAGCATATCCTATACCTAAACCTAGCCGTTTCAGAAATATTTGACATTTTACAGAAAATTTTACAGGTGCAACGGTTTGCAAGAACCGTTATAACTTTCTTCGTGTAAAAGATCGTCATTTGTTTCTTATCACGTAAAAAGAACACAAGGAGAACTATGTTCTGCAACTGAAATAAATTCAATAATATCATACCAAGTGTTCCGTTTTTTGCGTTACATTTTGTCAACTTCAAACCGCGAAAACTTGTTTAGGTCAAATGGAACAACCTGTATTTTTTTACGTCAAGTTGTGTAAAATCGAATTCCCTTTTTTCTGATATTAGCATTATGGGGGTTAAAGTTACAACTTTTTTAAAGATTTGCGATTTTATTAGAAATTCATGAATTGTTGTAATCGTTTCATCAAAATAGCCATGATTAGAAACAATCAGTCATTATCTTATGTCAAAAAATGCCAGCACGTTTAAATTATACCAACGAAAACTTTTTAAATTTGTTTAATATTTATGGAGAATGTGATAAAGTAATATTAAGAACTTGCAGCACATTTGCGTACTGGAAAATTTTAAAAATTATGGCTCTGTCAAGACAAAAATGCAAAGAAGAAAGCCTATTATTAATGACGAAGACATTGAAATAGTCATTCTGGGATATTTTCATGCATTTCCAAGGATGTCATTAAGACAAGCTGCTCTGGAATCGGGACTATGCAAGGATTCAATTCACAGAATCTTATTAAAACATAAGCTTCACCCGTTTTCATTCCATATGGTTCAAGGATTAAAAGAAACAGATTTCCTAAGAAGACAGAATTTTTATGAGTTTATTCTAATAAGGTCTGAGGGTCACGATATTCTTATTTGGGAAATATTAATATTATTTTTCTGAGTGGCGACTCTGGGCCATTAGCATCACTTCAGAGATCAATAGTTGGAGAACAGAGATCTACTTCCTGAGTAGAAAACTACAGAGATGGTATTAATATAACTATAACTTCTGCTATTGTACTTATTTCTGCTGAAGTTACTGATATGAAAATATTTTGACCTGGTGTCATCCATATAGGAATCAATTATCTTATGGTAAGAAATTGTGATTTGAATTTCGGAGGTATTTTTTTCAAATCACACCTGTTAAAGGTAACATATTGGCAATTTCGTAAGTGCACCTGATGATGCATGGTTTGATAGATTTTTAATTGTTCATTTTCCATTTATTTTAGTTGTAATTAATCATTGGATACACTATCCTACCCATAATGACTGTTTGCGGTGGAAATTTGTTATTGTTTTGAAAAAATAAAAATACAAGGTATTGAAGGTATGTAACAGAAAAATCTTGTAGACTTTCTTAACGTGAAGTTTTCATAGTTGTCAAGGGTATTTATTTATATGGGGAGCTATTCAATTAAGCCGTAGTGGCAGATTGAATTTTCATTTACTTGGAGGCCCCTACGTAGACACATTTTAAACATTATCTAGGTTCCCCATTTAAACTCTTTGGAGAGCAATCCAGTACGATATGGTACAGTTTCTATTCCCGCATCGATAGCCGGACCTGGGCATACACACAGCTAAATCATATACTATAAGTTTCTTTCTGTTTTAATATATTTTGTCTATTTGTACACACATAACCGATTGGACAGCTCTCTGACTAACGTGTGACAATTTAATATAGTAATTTAAAATTATAGGTAATCAGATAGGTAATTTGTTAGATTGAATAATTGATATATGTTCAGCGGGAATTGACATATTAGCGTGGGACCCAACTAAATTATAATGAAGGTATCAAGATCATACTTGCTCACACCGTGTAAAAAACGTGAGAACTATATTGATTTGTCATTATTCACTGGTAGTTGATAGCAACAAATTAACTTTGTTTAATTATGATTTAATATACTAACATCTTTCAGTATGTATTCTCATCCAGGTTATTTATCTGACCTAAAATGTTAGAAGGTATAAATAAGAAGTGGAAGTTAATAGCTCAGTCAAAATATGTATAAGTAAAGAATTATCCGTAAATTTTTATTATAGCGGTTTTTGCGCGAAAAATTGTGAAATATTTATTACTGATTTATTATTGTCATAAATCAGTCTTCTGTTGGATCATTCAATAGTAATGTTTAATTCACTTATTAAATTTAGTTTCATCTTTTTTGGTAATACTTGTCAAGTAGTTTCTTTCAGTAATTACGGGTCTTAACCCTCTTGCACTGATTTCTCAAGAATAAAATTTAGAAGCTGAGTGTTATAACGAGTCTGGCAGAATGAGTTGTTTTTATTAATGGCTAAGTTTTTATTCAAAAATTAAACACAGGAAACATGAAAAATTTTATTTTTTAAATATTACATCAGTTAAATGACCCCCTCCTCGTTGCTGACACTCTTGAAGCCTAGCACGAAAGTTTTTCATCGCCTACTCGAACATTTCAATTGGGATTATTGTTCTTTGTGGTGACTTTAACTTTAACCAGCCAAGTAGTATGAGCATAAAGCTACTAACAGGCATATTTAATTCGTTTGGGTTAAACATGTGCTCCAGTGGCAGTACCAAAATTTGTGCTAATAGAAATGGCCATACTAGTTCCTCTTGGATCGGCTACATGGTCACCAGCATAGATAATTCCAGGTTTGACTGCAATTTAGTTAATCCGAACATTGCGGACTACTTCGCATATTCTGAAGCTGAACTTTTCTAACATCATTCTTTCATATAAAAAGGATGTTCCTGTCTTTTCTAGACAACTTGGTGCAGATAATGTTAATGAAGTTAGATCTAGATTGGCCAAAGTAAATTGGATCTTCTTGTTTGATTTTGGAATAAATACTTGATTTAAGTTATTTGTGGATTGCTTATGCTGCTGGGATTTCAGTGTGTGCTGTCCTTTAACCACGCAGAAAGCTTCCAAAAACTGGGTTAGAGACCAGATTACTGAAGAAAGTGAGAGATTTAAGAGGCTGTCTGGCTTATGACTAATACAAGACTTCCTGAAATTAAAGATCTATACAAATTTTAAAAAAGGAACATAAATTCAATATCAAGTTAGTGAAGTCAAATTATTATAATAAAAAAATCACTAATTTATCCCACAAGACCAAAGAAACCTGGTGCATAATTAATTCTATATTAGGCAAGACCAACAGTGACATAAAAACTGTTGTCGTTAATTACAATGGCGTTTGTATAGATAGTTCAAATGAAGTTGCTAATCTTTTTTCCAGCCACTTCTCTAATGCAGCTGAGGAAAATGCCCTTAATCATTTTGGGCTGAATTTGGTACTGCCTTGTACATTAATACCAAATATGAACATTACGAACCTACATATTGGCCCTTTCAAGCGTACGGACGTACACCGAGCCATCAGAGTGCACAGTGAAGTGGAAGCCCCACAGACAGTGACGTCGATAGTGTTGAAGAGGAAGTTCACACGTCTTTTTCAAGACACCATTTTCTGTTATTAATCATAACTTTTTCCCATAATAATATAGGTATTCCCTTACAGGAAACCGACAACGACGTTACCGTGGAGGACGGTAACATGGAGTACAGTGAAGACGAAACGTCCCAGAGCGGTAGCTCCCGAGGGGGCCCCCCAACCCCAAGGGACGACAAGGAGACGATAAAACGTCTCACAGAGGAGAACAATGCTCTCAAGAAGAAAATAGAGGAGCTCACCGAAAGGTTGGAGCAGATGCAGAGGGAACAGAAGTCCCAGCATCAAGAGCTTCTGCGTGCGATTCGGGGAGAATCGCAAACACGGAAAAGAAAAAATCCGCCCGCTGCCAACACGGACTCGGACGAAGAGGCCCCTAAGGCGGCAAAGAAGGTGGCTGAAGAGCCCCTCAAGTGCCCCCCCGAGTCCGAGTCACCCAGACAGAGCAAATCGGGATCCAGAGCCCCCCAGCAGGAGGCTAGCGTCCCCCAACAAGAAACCCGGAAAGAGGAGACCGAGGCCCCTCAAACAAGGACAAGAAGCCAGCGTGTACCCCCGGTAGTGCTGCGAAACAAAGAGACGTGGACAACGGTGAGCCGTCGTTTAACCGAAACCGGTATAAACTTCAACAAGGCCAAAGTTACCGGGGAGGGAATCTCCATCGAGCCCGCGACGTCCGAGGACTATCGGAGGATGACAAGGATGTTCGCAAATGAAAAGAGGGAGTACCACACGTATGCCCTGCCAGAGGAAAGGCAGCTACGTGTGGTCATTCGAGGGATCCCGAGCGGCGTTACCTGCAAAGAGGTGGCAGAAGACCTCCAGGACCAAGGATTCGCACCTACCGCGGTCCAGCGAATGATGTCAAGACGGACAAAACAGGAGGTGCCCCTCATGCTTGTCCTAGTCCCACAGGACCAGGACAAGATACTCCAAGTAACGAGGTGCTGTTCTCTAGTTGTAAGGACTGAGAGACAGCGAGCCAAGGTAGCGGCATCCCAATGCCACCGCTGCCAGCGTTTCGGCCACGGCCAATCCAGGTGCACCGCGCAGCCGAAATGCGTGAAGTGCGGCGAGGCACACCGGACGACTGACTGCAAGAAGAAGGCAGACGAACCGGCCAAGTGTGCGAACTGCCAAGGGGCCCACCCGGCCAGCTACAAGGGGTTTCCAAAATACCCCAAGCAATCAGCCAGCGCCACTCAAAGGCCGGTACAGAGGCCGACGACGACCTCAACAAAGAAGGGCGGCGTAGCGCCAGGCACTAGCTACGCAAAGGTAGCCCAGAGCAAGGCAGGGCAGAACACCGTCCCTGCCTCAAAACAACAAGCATCGCCAGAGGCCAAAAACCTCACAGCGGTGCTAGCACAGATGCAACAAATGTGCTCAGCAATGAGTGCATTTTTTGCTCAAATGCCAAACTTTACTAATCTGTAATGCCTTTACAGATTAAACCGGAATTCCTGCAGATGGCGGCCTGGAATGTAAACGGCCTGCAACAAAGGAGACTTGAAGTCGAAGAGCTCCTGACCAGGTACGATATAGACGTCATGGCACTGCAGGAAACCAAGATGACCCCAGCCAAGGAGATCAACTTCCCAGGATACCACACGTACAGGATGGACTGGGTAAACATACCTCGGCGACCCGCAAGAGGAGTGGCTCTACTCGTTAAAAAGACCATAGCCCACCATCCGACGGTACTACCTGAGCTAGAAAATATGAATGCCACCGCCGTAGTAGTGTCCACAGCACGAAACGGCGACGGCCAAGTGGTTTCATGTTACCAGCCACCCCACAGCACGCTAACCGAGGGGGATCTGGACGCAATTCTACCCGCTAGGACACAGGTCGTCGCAATTGGCGATTTTAACGCCAAATCCCAGCAATGGAACAGCGGCGTAACCAACACTCGAGGACGAGAACTGCTGCGGTTCCTGGGACAGCACGCCGGCGAACTGCTGGTGGTAGGACCAGTCCAGCCCACCTTTGACAACGGTAGAAACAGGCCAGACATACTGGACATAGCCATCCTAAAGGAGATGACCCTCGAAGCGGAGATCTCCACCAGAACGGAGGGATCTACCGAGCACAACCCGATCTTCCTAACTCTAGGAGGACAGGCGGGTGACGACAACGCTACCTTCACGAAGCGACGAACGGACTGGGAATCGTACCGGCTGCACCTGCAGCAGTACATTGCACAAATTCCCAGGCTAGATACCGTGGGGGACGTTGAGAGGGCCGTCATTACCCTAGAGGAGCAGATCCTGGGAGCAATAAGGGCCAGCACGACAGAAACAGAAGTAAGAAGACACCCAGCACCGATGGCGGACCTACCAGAGGTCACCAGGCAGCTGATAAGGGATAGAAGAAGCGCCAAGAGACGGGCTCAGAGGACGAGACTCCCCGCCGACAGAAGGGAGTATAACGTCCTCAGCCGAAGAGTGAAAGCCGCCCTCCAAGAACACCGTCAGGAGGGGTGGCAACGCCACCTTGAGTCACTCGATCCACAGGACAGAAGTATGTGGAATACCCAACGTGCCCTGCGAAACCGGAGGAAACCTATACCCCCGATTCACGGAGAGCGAGGGATCGTCTACACTAACCAGGAAAAAGCCGAGGCGTTTGCCGACAGCTTAGAACTGCAGTGTAGAGAGAACGAGCTCGATGACGAGGACGAGGACTGGGTGGACGATGTCGAGCGCAGAGTACGTAGGATCCACCGCCTGCCTGATGACGACCACATCCGCCCGACTACCCCCGAGGTAGTCAAGGAAATCCTTAGGAGCCTAAAGCCGAGAAAGGCTCCGGGATGTGACAAGATAGGAAACATCGCTCTCAAAAAGCTACCCAGGAAAGGAGTAGCGGCGCTAGTCAACATCGTAAACGCGATGTTAAGGTTACGGCATTTTCCAGCCAGGTGGAAAAAGGCCGACGTCATTATGATCCCTAAACCAGGGAAAGAACTAATTTTCCCGTGTTCTTACAGGCCCATCAGCCTCCTCCCAGCCATGAGCAAGGTTGCAGAACGGGTCATCTTGAAGAGGCTCACAGAAAAGACAGAAGAGCTGAATATCATCCCGGATGAACAGTTCGCGTACCGAACAGGACATTCCACCGAACTCCACGTACTTCGCCTCACCGAGGAGATTACTAAGGGGTTCAACCAGCGGCAAGTCACCGCGGCGCTGTTCCTAGATGTTGCCAAAGCGTTCCACAGGGTCTGGCACGATGGCCTCCTAGCTAAAATGATGAGTATGGGTTACCCCATCGAACTCGTCAAACTAGTGAGGTCCTACCTGCACCGCAGACAGCTAAGGGTCAAAATCTCGGACCAACTCTCCACTTACAGGACCGTGGAGGCGGGAGTTCCGCAAGGTTCGGTGCTGTCACCGCACCTGTTCGCTATCTACACCTCAGACCTCCCCAGGACCGACCACACAGCCCTGGCCCTGTATGCAGACGACACAGCAATAATTGCCAGAGCCTGGAAAGCCAGGAACGCAACCAGAAAACTCCAGGAAATGGCCACACTCCTGGAAGAATGGTGCACGAAGTGGAAAGTCGCCGTCAACGCCGACAAAAGCCAAGCCATACTCTTCAGACGAGTGCGGAAAGAAATTCCCACAGGACACGTCTCCATGAACGGCGAGGACATCCAATGGCACGACACCGCCAAATACCTTGGCGTGGTCATGGACAAAAGCCTAACGTGGAGACAGAACACGGAGGCTATTACAGCCAAGGCGCGGCGCACAAGAGCCCTCATCTACCCGATGATGGAAAACGGTAGCCGTCTCAACCTGAGGAATAAGCTCACGCTTATCAAAACCCTCATCAGGCCGCAGCTGACGTACGCCTCGGTAGCGTGGGGTTACCAGGCAAAGTCCTACATGAAGAAAATCCAGGCAGTGGAAAACATCGCCCTCAGGACGGCGGTCGACGCACCATGGTACGTGAGAAACGCAGATATCGTCAGAGACCTGGAGTACACCACGGTCACTGAAGTCATCCGGGAACGAGCGAAGAAGCTGTACGCCCAAGCAGAGGAGCACAGGAACCCGCTAATCAGACAGGCCACCGATTACGACCCTGCCGACGCCCCGAGGCACAAACGGCCGAGGGTACAGCTTCTGGACAACGGGTGAGTATAACTTATATTTCCCGCTAACCGATCTGTTTCAGATACCCCAGGACGGACCACCACTACCAGAGACATGACGTTTTTCTACCCAAACCCAACCTCCTTGCGGGCGTCGGACAACATACCGTCCAACGCCCGTTGTCCTACCTGCTCCGTGGAGACCGAAAGTGCTAAAAAAGCACTTAGGGTCTCCACACTCCCGAGCTACACAGCTCATATCCTTACCTTTCCGATGATCCGGGGTAGGACACACCTTTACTGTGTCCTACGTACCGGCAGTCAATCCCAGCCAAAACTTCCTAAAACCCAACTAGACCGATGACTACCCACGGGGGTGACAAGCTGGCGAAGAAAGAAAATATCAAGACAAGAAGAGCGCCAGAAGAGACCTCTGCCAGCGAGGTTGAAGAGCCAGGACCAGGGGAGGTCCGCAGAAAATACCACGACACATCTCGCATTTGCGGGCTGGGTCTGGTAGAAGTAAGCGGGCCCACCTATCACGAAGGCCGGTCCAGGTCTACAGAGATAATCTAGGAGCAAAGAGTAGTAGTCCTACTCGGCCCTAGTTATCGAGACCGTCATCAAGCCAATGGATATTGGCGCGATCATCATTTTAGGAAAAATAGATCTGTCGAATCAGCCACCTGTGAATTGTTGAATTTCGTTTACCTGGACTGAGGCAGATATGTGGCCTCACTACTATTTGACCTGTAGTGCAGTCATTCAAGCTTTATACCTCAGAAATATTTTACTACGAACCGATTTACATGAAATTTTGGAATTAGGCTTATCTTACCCTTAACTTCAAAAGTGATATTGACCCGACCTCCGTTCTTACCCTGGGGGTGGTTGCCACCCCTTCTCGTTAGTGGAAATTTTTTTGGTCATAATAGCCTCGGGGATCGATAGAAGACCCAATTCTAAGCAAAAAGTGTCCCATAAAGTTTTTTCAAAAACTCAATACTTTTCAAGTTATTGGCGATTTAAAACTCCGAATTTTCCCACGTTTTTCAACGGTTTTTTGCAAATATCTCAAAAAATATGCGTTTTAACGATAATTTTATAATAAACAAAATTGTAGAAGGTAAAAAAATTAACAAACTGGTTTTTTAAAGAGTGTTCTAAATGCAATATTAAGCGAGATATTGAAGATAAAAGCCGTTTTTTTTTGTCTGAACTTTAATCGATATATTCAATCCCATCTAGCGGACAACGGATACATTTTATCCATATGACAATGACAAACTTTTTTATAGTGCTTAAAATAATCTTTAAAATGAGCAGTGTTAAAAGTCTTTTGCACGTAAAGTGAGTGAGTTGTAATGAAAAAAAGAGGGACATCTAATATATTTTTTTTAAATCGATGTTTCATAAGTGCCATTTCCACCAAAATTAAAATTAACCGTATTTCGTCTAGATTTAACTTTAATATGAAGAGTTTATTGGATTCCAGCCGTTCGGCTGCTTTGGAATGCATACTTTTCAAAAAAATCACTATTTTAAGAAGAAAAATTTTTTTAATTTTTTAAAATAACACCTTTTTTTCATAATATTTCAAAAATAATGAAAGATACGTAAAAACTGTAATGATAAAAAATGTAGGTCTTTGTTTGACAAAAATTTTGTTTTTTTTTTCTGTCAGACCAAAATTGACGGAGATATGACTGTTTAAAGAGCGCGCGGTAGCGCAATCACAGTCTCTCTCGAGCCCTTTGACCCTTCACCGTTTCAAAATGAAGGGTTTTACACTACATGTCATAATGAAAAAAGTTGTAGCTCTTTCAATTACCTTTAAAATGGTTTTTTCAAAGTTGTGATAGCTTAAAAATTGAAGGAGTTATGGTCCAAAAACTAAACGCTTTTTTTTTTCTATTGCTACGAGTTGAACGTACATAAGCAAATAGATACGTTAGATCTTAATGATTATCAGACATTACGTAACGAAATCACTTGGGCTACTGTAGCGTAGCAGATACCGTAGGCACTGGCTTACCCGGAAAGTGATGTACGTGCCTACGATAAAATTTCTCTAGCTCAGACTATCTCAGGGCGTTAAGCCCAAGCTTACATAAACTATGCAAAATTATTAGTTTACTTACTTAACAAATCACTGAGTTTTTCCATATGTAGTGGTCGCAGATGAAATAATGACACTTTCTTTAAAAATGAAATGCACTATATTGAACAATTTACAAAATTAGTTCTTTAGCATGTAACCTGGTGATGTTCACAAGGTGTGACAAATTTCACGCTTAAAAAGTTATAACACATTCATAAAATGCCTCGTGTAGCTACACATCGGTTTACAATTTGATCATAAAATTGTCATAGATTCTGCCACAAAGGTTGATTTAAAGAACCTCCTTAAGTATATGTAAATATATGCATAAAATCTCTAATATATACAGGTTAAAATGCCAAAGGTATGAATTGATGTCCAGCGGAACCACTGAAGGTGGTACCCGGTAAGTAAAAATAAACACAACACCAAACACACTTATTCAGGGTGGTACGATACCGAGTCCGGACGTGGAGGAACTGTAGCCCTACGTAGATGTCTTCGGGACACAAGACATGGACCCAAGGATGGGGTTGATGGTAGCCTCACCAGCCCTGGAGCCTTCCACTGTGTGTGGATGCCCCGTCCGTGGAACTCTCACTGACGTGTGTAGAAGCCCCGTCCGTGGAACCCTAAAGATATCACGATTTAATTCACAGTCAGAAATGCACGTGAAGCGTGCTTAATGTGAGAAATTCTGACATAACCTAAAAATGAAAAATAATTTACCTCACTGATGAGGGAACAATCCACCAAAACTCCTGTAAGCCACAGTCGGATAAATGGGGTCGAGTCCGCCTTTTGAGTTGACACTGTATTTCCAAAGGAAAGCCTGCAAATTTGCGAAACACGTGGGTAGAGAACGGGCAAGATGGCGTGAAGAGGTTAGCTTACCTTGTGTAATTTAATATCCTGCTTCCGCAGATAAAATTTACTCACAAACACAAAATATTCCGCTAAACGGAACAACAACGGATTGAGGAAATTTTCTTGAGTTGATTATTCTAAAATCCACGCGGATGACTTGAATAAAATCAAGGTTCACAGAATAACAACTAACCAACAAGCCAAGCCAAGCCAACCAAAAAATGTCTGGCTCCGTTTTCACTGTTGATCACGTGTCACAAATGTGTCGCCGTCCCATGGAGAATAGCGAAATGTGTTACGGACGTGTAGCAGTTGTTATAATGCGGCCCACAAAACGCTAAAGCGTATGGTGGGTCGCATACGCTAGAGGTCCGTAACAACTCCCCCTTTACTCGCAGGAAAAAAAAATCGAAGATTTTTTTTTCTTACTAGCTTCTCACCAGAGGATGGATAATTGGTGGGGAGACTTAATATGCACGGGGATGGCTAACCCGCCTCCCAAGTTACCATCAGGCATAACAATGAAAATAATGAGACTTAAATGCACGAGGATGACTAACTCGTCTCCTAAGTTATCATCAGGTATAACAACAAAAATAATGTCAAAAAATAAGGAGACTTAAATGCACGGGGATGGCTAACTCGTCTCCCAAGTTACCATCAGGCATAACAACACAACTCAAAAAAAAAAAAATACATAGAGAAAAAAAAGAAGGGAAAAAAAAAGACAAAAAAACGCATAAGGACTTAACAGCTAGGAAGTAGCTCGCCCCAAGGCTACTCCACCAGCAAAACAATGAGGTACGGGAGTGTTCCCCGTCACACCACGACGACCACCCTTGCTAGACAACGAGGTTAGTCTGAAGCCCAGTAGTGCCTACCCGGGTAATGATAACCAGGCCTAGACCAGGCTACCTCCAAGCAGCACCTCCCAAGCTCGAGCCCCTCCAACGGATACCTTTAAAGGCAGCTGCCAGCAATGTGAGCGCCCCCAACGAGACGGAATCCCTCAAGACGCAAGCGCCACACAAGACCATTTTGGGGACTCTTACCCCTCGCAGGTATAACCACGGTGATGGTATTCGTGCATCCCCCATCACGGAGATCCAACAAAGAGGTGAAAACTTACTCAGTGGGTTTCAGCCACCTGAGCAAGACCAATGAACCAGAAAAACAAATGTTACTACCAAATTAACGACAGAAGTGACCTAAAACCATGTTACTAAGACCAACATAAAAAAAAAACGAATTCGTCATTGCCTATTCGGATGCCTAAGTACGTCAACGGAACTAACAGAACAGACCACAACTAGTTGTCATCGGGAGGGTGTGCTTTCAGATCTTTTATGTGCCACACCGAACGTTTACCGTCAGAACCTTCGAGCTCATAAGTCCATGGTGAGAGAATTTTTCTAATCGTGAAAGGACCCACAAATTTAGGTGCTAACTTTGCCGTGAAATATTTAGAAGCATCAGACTGGGCGTGAGAACGTCTCCAGACCTTTTGCTTCAAAACAAACTTATCGGGTCGGCGTCTTAGGTTATAATGTTTCTTACTGGATTTATGGGCCTTTAATATTCTACTCTGAACATCCTTATAAATCTTAGCGAAGGCAAGTTTACGGTTTTCAGGATTTACAACTGGATACTCCGACTCAGAAGGTACGTACTTATCACTGTTGCCATCTAACGAAATTTCACGACCAAAATTGACAAAATTAGGCGTTAGGCCTGTAACCTCATGTTTGGACGATCTAATGGCGAAACCTATTTTCGGCAAAAATTGATCCCAAGCCCTGTGATTATCCTTTACATACGCAGATAACATAGTCTTAACAACACGATTTACCCTTTCAGTCAGGTTGCATTGAGGGTGGTAATTTGCAGTGTATGCTATTTCGATGTTGTAGGTTTTCGCAAGATTTTGGAAACGGTTACTCTGAAACTGACGACCATTGTCTACCACTATAGTCTTCGGAGCGCCAAATAAGAGAATTACATTATCCTCGATGACCTGCGATATGCTATTAGCGGTAGCTGACCTCAATGGAAACACCATGGCAAACTTACTAAAATTGTCACACACGACAAGAATAAACTGATAACCTTTAGCCGTCCTGCCAATTGCCAAGGTTTTCCAACGGTAGGTGTCTTACTCAACAAATTTCCCCTAAGTGACTTCTGTTCGGGTTTAGTACTTATGCAAATCTCACATTGCCTAACGAACTTAGCCACATCGGCCTTTAATTTCGGCCAATAATACCTATTTCCCACTCGAGCCACAGTCTTATGGACCCCTGCGTGTCCACAACTCGCATCACAATGCAACGACCTAATTATTTCTAGGCGTTTCTCTTTGGGTAAAACCAGTCTCCAAGTGTCGGCAGGATCTGCTAACTCGGGATAACGCAAACGTACATACTTGTACAACTGGCCATTCTGTATACGCCATAAGGGATAACGCATAGGAGACCTTTCGACTCGCTCCAACATTCTCAAATACCATTTATCGGTGGGAAAATCAGCATGATCCGTGACCGACAATACTTCGATGGATTCCACCGTTACTGGTACTGAACGAGACAGAAAATCAGGGACGGTATGTTCAGAGCCCTTGCGATGAATCAGTTCAAAATCATAAGGTTGCAGACGAAGTGCCCATCTGGCCAATCGACCTTGGGGATCTTTCAGCTGCTGCAACCATAGCAAAGAATGACAATCCGTTATGATTTTGAAGTGGAAACCTTCCAGATAGTGACGTAGCTTCTCCACTGCCCAAATTACGCCAATGCATTCTCTTTCGACCGAGCTATATTTGCGCTCCTGGCTAGTCAAAGAACGGGACAAATAGCAAATTACCTTTTCGCCATCATCAAATTGCTGCGTGAGCACGGCACCGACACCGAATGCCGACGAATCTGTCTGCACATAAAAGGTACGCTCAAAATCAGGGCAGGTCAAAATAGGTGCAGTAACCAAACACTCCTTAAGAAGTTTAAAAGATTTCTCGCACTCAGGCGACCAACACCAACTAACATTCTTCTTTGTGAGGTTCGACAAAGGAGCCACTATTGTAGAAAACTGCGGTACAAACCTTCGATACCAAGATGCTGTGCCTATAAATCTACGAATTTCCCTAACATTTTTCGGAGAAGGTACACTCAAAATCGACTCTACTTTCGCTGGGTCAGGACGTAAACCATACTTATCAACAACATATCCCAAGTACTTAAGCTCAGGACGGCAAAATTGACACTTGTCAAAACTAACTATCAGCCCAGCAGAATGCAAGCGATCAAAAACCTTCTGCAACGTCTCTAGGTGAGATTCGAAATCCTTCGACACTACCACAATGTCATCCAAATAAACCAAAACCGAAGGCTGCAAATCAGCTCCAAGCACGGTGTCAATAAGACGCTGCCAAGTCGCAGGCGCATTTGACAACCCAAAAGGCATAACACGAAACCTATACAAGCCATTAGGGACAGTGAAAGCGGTATAGTCTTTGGACGATTCAGCAATAGGAACTTGCCAATATGCACTCTTAATATCTAATGAACTTAAATATTTGGCATCCCTCAACTGATCTAATATGGAGGAAATCAGCGGCAGAGGATAGGCATCCTTTTTAGTAACAGCGTTAAGGCGCCGGTAATCTACACAAAAACGCAGAGTTTGATCCTTTTTCTGAACTAAACATATTGGAGAAGACCAAGGACTTTTACACGGTTCGATGATATTTAACTCCAGCATTTTCTTAATTTCATCATCAATCAGTTTTTGTCTGGCAGGCGAAACAGGATAGTATCTCTGTTTGATAGGTTTGGTATCTGGGAGTAACTCGATCTCATGAGAAACGAGATGTGTACGACCAAGGGAAGTACCCATCAGTTTTCATCCACCAAACTATCCAGAGCTAGTTTCTGTGATACACTTAAAGAAGTTTCGTCAAGGACACTGTTAACCTCAACGAGTGGTTCCTGCTCAGAAAAATGCCAAACGTCTTGTCGCAAATCTGGTATAATATTCATCGCCACCCAAAAATCTATCCCTAGAATTAACTTATGCGGTATTTCCGGAACTACTAGGACATCTATTACATGAACCTTGTCACCCAAGCAGAAAGGAACAGATACATAACCTATAACGGAACAGACTTGCCCATTAGCCACTCTGCACTCATTGACAGAAGGCTTCAAACTTAAACCAATCTGCTGGAAGACCTCAAAACCAGATGATCCTACCATTGTCCTGGTAGCACCTGAATCCAACAAACCCATCATAGGAAAACCTAACACCGAAAGTTGTAAGTAAGGACGCTGATCACCAACCACATGAGAAATGACATAATCGAGAAAAATTTGTTGTTTTAAGTCAACAACATTGCTGGTCGACTCACATACACCGGTAGAAACTGTTCGACCAATTAGTGTCTCCCTGGACAGTTTTCCGAACGCGAACACTTAGGACAGGACCTAATCGTAACCTCTGCTTTACCACATTTATAGCAGAATTTCTTCCTAGGAGCCTGACAATCCCGATGCCCATGACCTACTTGACCACAATTGAAACATTTGATTCCAGAATATTGGACTTCATCCAAGACGAGACTAGAACGAGAGGTTGAACGAGAAGTAGTAGAACTAGTAGATGCATAAGCCAACTCTGGTATAAGAGATTTACTCTTAGGTGGAGGAGGAACATACGACTTAGCCAATTGTCGTTTGGAGTCAAGCATACGACAACATTGCAGGAGTTGCGTGACAGAAGTTATATTCTCAAAAGCAAGAAAAGGATGATAATATGGATCTATGCGCTCCAAAATGATTTCGAGTTGGGTTCCCATAGGTATTGGAGTGTGCATCTTCTTGAACAACCCAATCATACTAGCGATGTATAATCCTATACTTTCCCGACTACCTTGAGTACGTCGCTTAATCTCCTCAAACAAGTCACGGTCAAAAGACTCTGGCATGAACTGTTCCCTCATTGCCTCCACTAAGGATGGCCAATCGGTGGCCCAGTCTTTCACCAGATTATACCAATTGTAGGCATCTCCCTCGAATAAGTCTACTGCATCTTTAAATAACCGTGCGCGTGAAATGCCACGAGACCTCCGTTTCTCCTCGACGCGTTCTAAGAAAGTTGAAAAAGACATGTCGCCCTTGCGGCCAGTAAATTTCAAGCCCCAGTC
The DNA here is from genome assembly GCA_963675555.1 of Leptura quadrifasciata. Classification (NCBI taxonomy): domain Eukaryota; kingdom Metazoa; phylum Arthropoda; class Insecta; order Coleoptera; family Cerambycidae; genus Leptura; species Leptura quadrifasciata. The sequence goes on from OY776677.1 coordinate 41,223,283, forward strand.
TCTAACCGGTACGAGTTTAGGTTTCGCAGCCTCCTCCTCATCTGAACTAAAATCAGTAGTTATTGCAGAGCTATGCGCATCAGGCTGAACCTGAGCCATGGCATTATGCAACACCGACATATCGAGGATGGCTGACTCTTTAAGCTTACGATCCCCGCGGGCCTTATCCTTAAGTTTATCAAAAGCTAACAATAAATTAATCCGAGTACTGGACTTCACACCTTTTTGCTCGTCATTAGTGGGCATGGACCTGTTAACACGACCCAACGCATGAGCTATCTTGGAAACAATCCCCTTGTATTTACTATCGTGCTCACTACCTACAAATTCATCAATAAGTTTTTGAATAGTAGCTAGGGATACCGTTAGAGCTTCAGAATCGACAGTGAATTGGTACGGGTATGGAGGACTTTTAATAGCCAAAGTAGTTTTCTCTAAATTTCAAGCCCCAGTCTCTAACCGGTACGGGTTTAGGTTTCGCAGCCTCCTCCTCATCTGAACTAAAATCAGTAGTTATTGCAGAGCTATGCGCATCAGGCTGAACCTGAGCCATGGCATTATGCAACACCGACATATCGAGGATGGCTGACTCTTTAAGCTTACGATCCCCGCGGGCCTTATCCTTAAGTTTATCAAAAGCTAACAATAAATTAATCCGAGTACTGGACTTCACACCTTTTTGCTCGTCATTAGTGGGCATGGACCTGTTAACACGACCCAACGCATGAGCTATCTTGGAAACAATCCCCTTGTATTTACTATCGTGCTCACTACCTACAAATTCATCAATAAGTTTTTGAATAGTAGCTAGGGATACCGTTAGAGCTTCAGAATCGACAGTGAATTGGTACGGGTATGGAGGACTTTTAATAGCCAAAGTAGTTTTCTCTAAATGCATGGCTTCTCTTAAAACAGTGCGCAACTCTGCCACAGTAAGATCGCTACCATCTCCTAAGCCACGTACTTGTAATTCATAAACAAGCTCATCCCTAACTAACCTATTAATATCTAACTTGATTTGTGAACTGGCCATATTGAATTTTCAACTAAACACACAAAAAAAACGACAAAATCAGGTAAATTAACAAAACGACGCTGGGCGTCGGTACGCAAAAACAGTTTACAAACACTAATAAGCACTTAATAATGTATAAAAACGACAAAATCTAGAAAATTAGCAAAACGACGCTGGGCGTCGGCAACTGTATGGACGCAGAAAAAGTTTACTAACACTAGTAAGTACCTAATAATGTGTAAAAATGACAATATCGGGTAAATTAGCAAAACGACGCTGGGCGTCGGTACGTATCAACAACAAAAAAAACTGTTGGCTGCACTTAGGAATCTTTCCAATGGTTTATACGCAACAACTATTGTTTACTAATCCGCTCATGAAATAGTAAGACAAAAAAACGAAGTCACCCCCCTACCAAAAAAAGCGAAGCGATTACGCTGAGGCAAAGTAACCCCCTTTTGATGTGTGTCACGTACGTTACTATGTGTCTGGCTATTATTTCATATGCAAACCACCAACAAATGGAACACTCAATTTATCACCAAAAAAAACTTAATTAGGGGCGATACTACTATCCCCTTGAGATAACTTCACTATTTAAGTTGGGCGCCACTGCTATCGCCTTGAGATAACTGTACTATTTAAGTTGGGCGCCACTGCTACGAGTTGAACGTACATAAGCAAATAGATACGTTGGATCTTAATGATTATCAGACATTACGTAACGAAATCACTTGGGTTACTGTAGCGTAGCAGATACCGTAGGCACTGGCTTACCCGGAAAGTGATGTACGTGCCTACGATAAAATTTCTCTAGCTCAGACTATCTCAGGGCGTTAAGCCCAAGCTTACATAAACTATGCAAAATTATTAGTTTACTTACTTAACAAATCACTGAGTTTTTCCATATGTAGTGGTCGCAGATGAAATAATGACACTTTCTTTAAAAATGAAATGCACTATATTGAACAATTTACAAAATTAGTTCTTTAGCATGTAACCTGGTGATGTTCACAAGGTGTGACAAATTTCACGCTTAAAAAGTTATAACACATTCATAAAATGCCTCGTGTAGCTACACATCGGTTTACAATTTGATCATAAAATTGTCATAGATTCTGCCACAAAGGTTGATTTAAAGAACCTCCTTAAGTATATGTAAATATATGCATAAAATCTCTAATATATACAGGTTAAAATGCCAAAGGTATGAATTGATGTCCAGCGGAACCACTGAAGGTGGTACCCGGTAAGTAAAAATAAACACAACACCAAACACACTTATTCAGGGTGGTACGATACCGAGTCCGGACGTGGAGGAACTGTAGCCCTACGTAGATGTCTTCGGGACACAAGACATGGACCCAAGGATGGGGTTGATGGTAGCCTCACCAGCCCTGGAGCCTTCCACTGTGTGTGGATGCCCCGTCCGTGGAACTCTCACTGACGTGTGTAGAAGCCCCGTCCGTGGAACCCTAAAGATATCACGATTTAATTCACAGTCAGAAATGCACGTGAAGCGTGCTTAATGTGAGAAATTCTGACATAACCTAAAAATGAAAAATAATTTACCTCACTGATGAGGGAACAATCCACCAAAACTCCTGTAAGCCACAGTCGGATAAATGGGGTCGAGTCCGCCTTTTGAGTTGACACTGTATTTCCAAAGGAAAGCCTGCAAATTTGCGAAACACGTGGGTAGAGAACGGGCAAGATGGCGTGAAGAGGTTAGCTTACCTTGTGTAATTTAATATCCTGCTTCCGCAGATAAAATTTACTCACAAACACAAAATATTCCGCTAAACGGAACAACAACGGATTGAGGAAATTTTCTTGAGTTGATTATTCTAAAATCCACGCGGATGACTTGAATAAAATCAAGGTTCACAGAATAACAACTAACCAACAAGCCAAGCCAAGCCAACCAAAAAATGTCTGCCTCCGTTTTCACTGTTGATCACGTGTCACAAATGTGTCGCCCTCCCATGGAGAATAGCGAAATGTGTTACGGACGTGTAGCAGTTGTTATAATGCGGCCCACAAAACGCTAAAGCGTATGGTGGGTCGCATACGCTAGAGGTCCGTAACACTATTTAGTAAAATGAAAATTTCGGAGCACAAAAATTTGGAGCAGAGTGAAAGTAAAGAATAATATGAACCCAAAACTGTTGTCTTATATATATATATCCATATATGGCATTTATATCGGAAACATACGCACGAATACATACAAACGTTCATATATGTATATCCAATAAAATCCAATCCAATAAAAACTGCAGAAGATCCACCTGCACCGCAAGATTTACTTAAAATGATTTTTTGCAACTGCAAAAAAGGTTGCGGAGCCACTTGCGGATGCCGAAGAGTCGGGCTGTTTTGCAATGTAACTTGTGGAACATGCAGTGGAGATAACTGCCAGAATAGCCCTCCAATTGACCCAGAAGAAGATCTTGATTACGACAGCAACTCCGATATTGAGTCATGAACGATTGGTATAATAGTTTTTTTATGTATTGTAATGCTCTTGTTGCAGAATTTTTTATAATTAATTACTAATTTAATCTAGTACATTTCCAGATAACTTGTAAGTTTATATTTTATTCAATAAAAAGTGTCTGATTACTTACTCTATAATTAAATTATTTTTAATTGTATAAACACATATTTTCAATGTTTTAATTTAGGGGTAGTTTTAAGGGTTGAAAAGCTAAACATATGATAGTCATTTTCGAGAACGTGGAACAACATTTAAATCATTTTGAGTTCATCAATAGAAATTATTTTATACAATTTTTAATTGAGGGGTTGTTTTTAAGGCTTGAAAAGAGGTTAAAAATATGATAATTAAGGTAGAGAACGTAAAACAATATTTACTCTATATTTAAATCTTTTTAAGTTATACAAAAGTATTTTTTGTAATTTTCTTCAATTTAGGGGTCGTTGCAGGGGTTGTAAAGTTTTCTAGGGTTTGAAAATGGGTTAAACATGAGATAATTGTGTTAGAGAACACTTTACGATTTCACTCCTTATTATTAAATACGTTTTCTAGCGATAAAATGGCTCAATATCAATTTTTTCATTAAGGGGTCGTTTTTACCCCTTAAAAATAAAAAACGGAGGTCGGGTCAATATCACTTTTGAAATTAAGGGTAAGATAAGTCTAATTCCTAAATTTCATGTAAATCGGTTGGTAGTAAAATATTTCGGAGGTAAGACCCTATTTTTTGCTTCAATGACTGCACTACTGTCCAAGGCATTTGATTCTGTATGCCCTGATTTTTTAATAATGAAACTTAGCAGATATAACTTGTCAGGCAACATAATTAGTTGGATCCAATCGTATCTTCAGAGACGAAATATGGTCATTGTTATTAATGGTGTCAATTCAGCTGTGCACGATGTTAAACTTGGTGTGTCACAGGGATCTGTGCTAGGTTTATTATTGTTTTTACTATTTATCAAGTACTTGCCGAATCATATAACTGGGTGCCTTATTACAATATTCTCTGATAATACTGCCATAACTCTATCAGGTGAAACACCCCAGTAGCTGCTAAATATAATTCATGATGCCACCTGTGACTTAAGTACTTGGTGCGAAAGATATAGATTCGTTTTGAATAAAACTAAAACAAAATTCATACACTCTTTTAAGAGAACAGATATTCTCAATAAAAACCTGATTAGCGATATCCAAATCTCGCAGTCAGTCGGTAACGTTTCTAGGTACCTGCATAGATGACAGACTTACCTGGGATGCTCATGTGGATGGTATCTGTAACAAACTGAATAAAGCCTTTTATGCCATTTTGCAAATGAAATGTATCTTAACTGTTCCAGGACTTCTACATATATATTACGCCATGGCATACTCACATATTTCTCTGAATATAATTAGCTGGGGTGGTGGGAGAGACTTCAAGAGAATACTTGTAGCTCAAAAGAAACTTCTAAGACTAATTTTTAATATGAAGTACAATGAAGGATGTAAGCAGATTTTTGTGAATGATAAAATTCTTACAGCCCCATCAATTTATATCTTTAAGTGTGTAACGTTCGTCAAAAGCCACTAATTTATTCAATAGCAATTCATGTCTACACGGCCATAGTACTTCACCCGGTGAATTATTGCGTATTCCTCACCATAATACCTCTACATATATTCACCTAACTACAAATGTATCAAACTGTATAATAAATTGCCCACTAACCAACAAAAATGTGGTAAATTTTGATACCTTTAAAAAATATATAAGAACCTTGTTTTTACAGTGTTGACGAATTCTTATCAGCCTCCTTTGATAGTATGTGATATAACATTTAATTAATTAACCAATACATATTTATCTCAAACTTTGCCTGCCTCACGTACTTAATATGTTTGACTTTTCTCTATATTTTTATCACATACGCTAATTGTTGTAAATGTTTGTATACTCTATAAATCAACTTTTACCAGTCTATCTTTTACTTTTATTTTATTTTTTTGTATATTTGTTTATTTTTTCTTTTCATTATATCATGTGACTTTTACATATATATGTTTTATATTGACGTTTCATATCTGTAAAATGTACAGCCTTATATGAATAAATTATTGCGTCAATCTCTCCCCGAATATATTATATTTTAGTTGTTCCAAAGTTTGTAGTCGATTAGAAAACGCTTTTGCCTTTAAGTGGTCTCATGAAAAGAAATTACAAGCTGAGAGATTCGCTGACAGTGACGGCCAGTTGATGTCTCCAAATTTTGAAATGGCATGACCAGGAAACATTCTTCCCATAATCGTCACAGAATCCCTAGCAGTCTGGAAGTGATTCCGTCCAGATGAGACCATATTCTTCGAATATCCACACCAACATTACGAAGTTGTTCTTCAAAGTTACACAATGACTATTGATAACGTTGTGATGTAACAGTGACCGTCAAGTCATTTTTCTCAAAGAAGGACGGGCCCAAAGAATCCAAAGGCGGATGCTGCACACCACAGAGTAAACTTTTTGCTATGAAGCGGTACTCCCTGCGTTTGCAGAGGATTTTCCGTCTCCCAGTAGTGAACGTTCTGTTTATTAACAAATCTGGAAAGATGAAAGATTTTCAGCAAGAAATCCTTCGAAACGTTCGCAAAAATCAACGCATGTTCCAAAATCTTGAAGCAAAAGTTATTGTACGACACGAATTCCGTAGGAAGTCTTTCAGTATGCGGCGATAACTACGGCTTGAAAAATTGAGTGCTAATGCTTTTCGGTTTGCGTTTAGGATTTCTCAGCATAGCTGCTCTTGCCTTTTCAGCATTGCGTGTGTACAAGTCGAGTTCCTCCTTTCTCTGGCACATGAAGCAGAACTGCGAAGCTTGTTTAAAGTCGGTCTCAGCGTTTATGGCGTGTGCGTCATGAGAAGCGTATGGTCTAAGACGATTTGAAGCAGGGGAAAAACAGTGTGGGCTCAACAGTTTTGCACTGAAGTTGAAATTAATGAATTAAATAAAATCAAAATTTGGTATTATAGCAAGATCTGGAACTAGATTATATTTTGATCTAATTCCGTTGAAGGGTTCGGGTGTAAATGGGGTAAATAAGGGTAAATAGGCAAAGCAAGCAAACAAGGGTCCATAGAATTACGATTTAGGGCATGTGCGAAAAGTCAAGGTCCAAAAACTTTTTTTGTCAACAGTCACCCCTACTATCAACCTCATAACCACTCCTATAACCATCCCCACACTATTATGAAAGGGGGTAAAAAAAATTAAAAAAGTAAAAGCAAAAAAGTAAAAAAAATTAATTAGATTTAGTGTGTATGCAAGAACGAAAGGATTTAGTGTTGGTACGAGAACCAAGGGCCTCTAAAATTTATTTTGGCATTAGCTACCTCCTCTACAACTTCCATTGCCATCCCCATCCTATTGTTAAAGAGAGTAAAAAATTGAATTGAGACTTGGATAAAAAATCTGGATGTGGCAGTAATGTTTCCTTGGGCAGTGGTTTTTTGTAAAATGTTTTTAAAATACGTTCAAAACATTTTGAATATATCGAAAGCATTCAATTATACTTAGAGCCTTTGCACACGGGGCAACATGAAAGCAATTAAAAGTCATTAGGTGATGTTGGCGATAACGGTGATATAGGAGATATTGATGATCTGAGCAACAGGACATCCGCACACGGGGCAATTTTAGACAGTCAAGTTTTGCCTTCCAAGTACAAAATACCCATTTAATATATTGCAATAGTTGGTTTTTAAAGGTCCTACATCTTTTTTCATCATGTCGAGTGAGTCAAGTGAAGAACTTTTATTCGTATATTAGGTAATAAATTATTTTGTAAAATAATTTTTTTCAATAAATTACTCTACATGCTTGACAAATTGACTTCTGCTGCCATCTGATACCATGCTTTGTCTGCAATGTCTTTTCAGGAATAAACTGTGAGAGTAAAATCGTATAAAACGGTGTTTCTGCCCCCACCAATTTTACATTAAACGCCTTCATATACAGGCGATATGAAAACAGATTGTATAGGTGGCGCTTCGCTGCAGGTTGCCCGGGTTGCGCAAGTTGAGGAGATCGCGAATAGATTGCTTTCATATTGCCTCGTTGGTGGGTTCCCATTCTTATATCTAGGAAGTGAAGTTTTATAGAGTGGAAAGTCGTAGGTAGCTTTAGAGTGACCGCTTGATATGTGTATGAGTGAGAACAAATCTTGAAGCAAGGCGTAGCTCGAGTCGTACACACGCCATAAACGCTGAGACCGACATTACTCATTTTTTAACTGTTATTCTAGTAGTGGCGTCGAAATAAACGCTTGGTGATTACAACAGAATAGTTATTTTTTAAATAAGCTTCAGCAGCAAAATAACGTTGAATATTTGACCAACGCTCCATATTGTTTTAAATATCCATTTATCGTGAAAGCATGGCGACTTGATTTAAGTGTAGATCTCATTGTTTTATGACGTGAATTGAAAATGGATATTTCGTTCTGCCGGATCCGTTATTTTAATATGCGATATTTTATTTAAAATTTTTAGTAGGTAATTTTCCTTCAGACCATGAAAACCTCAATTACTTGTAGTTAATTGCAATATGTAATTTAATACTATACATATAACGATGTTGCAGCGATGGAGTATTTTCTTTTTTTTTTTTTGCTAAAAGTTAAAGAAGTTACTTTCCCATCTTTTATGGAAAAAAAGGTGCTATTATAAAAAAAATGTTCAGATGATGATTTACTTGTACGTATTTTTACTGAGCTATAACACGAAATAAGAAAATAATGCAACTGACTTCTTGTTCATTCGTTTATCTAGGCTATACCTAAAATTTTAAGGTCAGCTAATTTACAAGATGAGAGTTTCTTCTAATTACATCTCTTTAATTTTGACCATTACTTTCACATTCATTGGAATTTCATTCTACACTTTCTTTATTTAAATATTTAATTTCAGCACATTACATACTAGTTATGTTTGTACATAGAACATTGGTACTTATTAAGTTATCATACTATAACTGAGTCCGTGGAAAACAAACATTTCTTGATAAAAGTCAGTTTAATCATGGACCTAGTCTGAATGTTTAATTATAAAATCATAGCTTTAGAAGCGGTTAAGAATTGATAGTCTGTGCGCTATTTTTTGCATTTATATATATTAAAACATTATATTTCAGTCGCAAGCTCCTCTATAGAATCCTTATTTTACTATAAGGAATGTAACCAGACTGCAACCAACAGCTACTTTTCGGACTATGTGCCCCGCCTAGCGCTGAATTACAAGTAACAAGCCTGGCGCGTTAAGTGTAATAATCGCATATTACCAACAAAATATGCTTCAATTCCAACAGACACCAGCCAAAAGACTAATCCTACTTAAAGGAGGTCTCGTGCCAGTGGACCGCTAGATGGCGCCTGCTTACTATTTTACATGTCGCTATCGTAAAGATGACGAGATGTACCAAATAGTCAAGGGATCCTCGTGTCCTTCGTCACATGCCTACCTTGCACTGACGAGAGGCAACAGCTTGAAACTGCAGTCTGCAAGTGGTATGGGACGACTGGCACGAGAGCTCCTTTAAGTAGGATCAGTCTTTCGGCTGGTGTTTGTTGCAATCGAAGCATTAGCGTTTTGTTGGTAATATGCCATTATTGTGCTTAACGCGCCAGGCTTGTAACTTGTAATTCAGCGCTCGGCGGGGTACATAGCCCGGAGAGGAACTGTTGGTTGCAGTCTGGTTACATTCCTTATAGTAAAATAAAATTAATCATAGAAGGAATCACTGAACCACTTACAATTATCATAAACAAATGTTTTCTCAAGGGGCAATATCCATCGAAACTTAAAATTTCAAAAATAACTCCTATTTTTTTTATACATTTATTTAACGTCGGCCTATTTCCGCTCTGAGGCCTAACACCGACGCCTGTAGACGAGCTACCCCCAACCAGGAATTTTGCCGAACCTCTTCCCTTAAGAAGAGTAGGGATCTTTTACTTGCCTAACATTTAATAGACAAGGGACCGACGGCTTTACATCCCCTCCGAAGGATGGTATATCTCCTATACAACCCTCGCATAAGGTTGTATAGCTTCCGCGCATACACAAATAACTCCTATATATACAAAGAAAGGATCTAAAACATGTATGAATAATCACCGCCCTCTGTCTATAATACCGTCCATATCAAAGCCAATTGCAGTTGCATTTAACGTTAGACTAACCAGTTATCTGGAAAAACACAAATTATTTGATATGATTCAATATGGTTTTCGATAAAAATCGTCGATAATAAAGCCTTTAATTAAAATGGTGACACATCCACACTGCTTTCGAGAGGGGATAAATATTTTGTGACATCTCGAAGGCATTTTACTACGTGTCATACCAAATACTCTTAGGAAAACTTAATGATTGCGGTATTATGTGTGCAGGTCACAATCTAATTACGTCATATCTAACAAACAAAATACAAATCACATATTGCAATGGAACGATGCCATCCGCACTGACCGTCAAGGCAGGTGTGCCCCAAGGCTCTATATTGGGGCCATTTCTCTTTATACTCTACATTAATGGCTTATGTTATCTACAAATGACAAACACCATACAATATGCAGATGACACTACACTATATAATATCGACGATAATATCAGCCCCATCAGTTTGCAGTAAAAATTTAGGAAAAATCGTAATTTTTGGAAGGTTTACCCCTAGTAAAGAGTTGAAATGATTAAGGTTCAGTTTCTTGGTTATTTCAATTATTTTTTATTAGTCCAATATTGTCAAACTATAATAAGAAATTTATCACAATTTTTGCGAAAGAAATGGTCGGGCGTAGGAGGTTTTCCACGGGGGAGAACCGAAAGGGTTCAATAATGTGTCAGTCGAATATTTTTTTAAATATTTGAAAAAGAATAAGTGACACCCAAATAAATTTAATTTACATTAAGAACTTAACGAAGATGGTTTCGACCGCAGAGTAGAATTTTGCGAAACCATGATAGAATGATAAAATACCAATCCACACTTCTTAAGTCGAGTACTCTTCTCAGATGAGGCCACCTTCTGTTTAAATTGCGCTGTAAATAGGCAAAACATTCGATATTCGTCGCATGAAAATCTACGCTGGATGATGTAGGCACATACCCAGTTTCCACAAAAAGTTAACGTGTTTGCTGGAATTATTGGGGCTTGGTACTATTTTGGGTCAATTTTTTATTGAAGGTTCATTAAATGGTGAAAATAAAACATAATTCCAGGACTTGCTGCACTATATCCAAATGCCGAGACTCTATTATACCAGAAAACTTCATATGGCATTAATCGGTAATAGTGCTTTTTACTATGTCATAATAATTTTATGAAAATTTATAGTCCTCCTGCTTAGAGTTTATAAGACAAGGTGATACTAATTAGCTCAAAAAATCTTATGCATTTCATTTATACATTAAAGCAAAACTGGATTGGAAACAATACTGTGGAAAATCGTTTTTATATTATTTTTTTATGAGCAAATTTTTTACGAACAGAAATATTACATATTTATAGTATAAAATATTGTGTTTTATTTATGGAACTAAAATCATTTATTTTAAAAGTATGGAGTTTTAATATTTTTTTGGCATTTTTTAATGTCATCCATATTAATTAAATTGTAATATTTGTTTGTTTCTACATTAAAATTTTTCACATTGTTTTATTCTCCCATGAAAGGAAGGCCATCTGCAAAATAGAATAGATCATATTTGGTTTTGCCACCAACACTTGGCAGTAGAAAAGATATTAGGCTGATGTCTGCCTGAGGGGCATTGACTTGGGGTAGGCAGCAAAAAGGGGGGAAATACTTGACACTAACACACGTATGAGCCCCAAAGTAGAGCGTGCAGCTAGCTCTGAATGACCTCAGGGTCTAGGTACGGCCATCGTACTGCCTAGAGCAAATACAAAAGAATATGCAATATATTACAGTTTATTAGATACAGAACAGATATTGCAAGAGATATATTTGTCGGGTGATTAGACCTTTCCCTCCTCACACAGGAGCCGATACAGCAGTGCAGATATTATTATTAGTGAAATTTAGGCCACATTAAATACTAGGTAACGATATTAAATTTGCCACTTAGCGCTAATAACAGGTGTCATATATTTACAAATTTCCCGGGTGCAGGTTAGAAATGCATTTAAAAATCGACGTGTCTGATCAAATTTTTGTCAGCTGCATTGTAACGATTTTAAGAAATTTATTTCAACCTTTACGTGCTCACAGTATCATAGTATTAAATTCTATCAATAAATAGTAGGGTTTGGGATTAGCCTACAGTTGTTAATTATGACCATCAAATTGAAAATATTTATGTAGGTGGATCCAATTGCGAATACACAACTTTATGTAAATGTAATTATTATTGTGGTCAAACACAATGTTTATATGTACCTAAATTTTGCTATACGAAAACCTAAATTTATAATGCTGCAGTTTGTAAAATATTAAATCTGCATTAATATACCAGTATATGAAATTAGTCCTTGAATTGTATGAGGAATGTCTGTTAAACAAATTATTCCAGTTTTAATTGCATTAATATTGTAGATTTAAATGCATTGAATCAAGGTTAATAGCATGAGTCATGGATGTCAAAGGATTTACTATATCAAGGAAGAAACATTTCATAAACTTCAAATGTTTTATTACATTATATTCATTAAATAACTAATTAACTTTTGTAATTATATAATTCAACTACTGCAATTTTTAGTAATTATAATCCAGTTATTGCTTGAATAACTTTCCGCACGAATTCGGAAAAGTTGTTAATACATACATTAAACAAGTAATTATAAATCACCAAACAAAAAACAAATTTCTTAAGTGATTTTTTTACACACTTGTCTTTAAGTACTTACCCTTCATGAAATCAATCAGTTTTGAAATATTTTGAGTGATTTGATTTGTGTTACCAGTATACAGTAGGCATTACTGCCACTACCGTAAAACCGCCCCACAGTGGTCCCGATTGAGTATATACAGTGCGAAACTTCATTCTAGTTTATTACTTTCGCTCGCTTCTAATCAGTTTTTAAGAATATAATTAACATAAAAAAATTAATAACGTGTATTTAACCAAAAACCAAATTAATCAAATAGTAGAGCAAATGAATGCTTTTCGGTCTTAATCGTTACTACTTCAATGTAAAAAGGCTTGCAACCTTTTGCATGATATTAAGTTTCGGCTACGTATGAAATGTATACCTTAGAAAATTAGTGCACTCACTCCAGGGGGGTTGCAGCCCCCATTTTACACCCCCCAATTCAATAACTCGCAAAGTTTTCAACGAAATCGGCTAAAATTGATATCATGGGGGTTTTCGTGGTCGCTGATTATGAATCCGAAGTGAAAATTGAAGTAGGAGACTAAGACTTCCACTTCTATGCTTTTCAATTCAACAGGGATTTATTAAAATCAAAATGGTATAAAGAGTTGCCTAACCAGAGTCTGCCCCGGGACTGATGCGCTGATGCGGTGGCGGAACAGGTCTCGGTAGGCGAAAACGAAAATGAACCTAAACACCTTTTGTGAACACAAATAAAAATAGGCAATACGATTTTTAACAATGTCTAAAAACAGATTCAATGAAACTTAATATTACACACAGAGAAGAACACTTTTCCACATGAACGCTTTATTTTCGTATCTGACGCAGGCACCCTAACTTGAACGAGGTGCCCTCCACGAGATACGTCAATCCAGTTACACGCTTAATATTGTGGAAATTTCATTTGTCTGTGAAATAAAATACCTTGGAGTCATCTTTGACCAAAAATTCAAAAAGTCACACAGAAAGCAACAATTGTCCCGGTAAGATGCAGGCAAACGTGTGAGGTGAGGTACGGTCATCGATTTAAGCGCCGAAACCTCGATCAGCCAAGTTAAGCAGCGTTGGTCGAGTTTGTCATTCGTACGGGAGTCCCGCAAGGATCGTGTCTGTCACCGAAGTTGTACAACTTGTACGTCTCCGATTTTCTAGAGTTCCCGAATACCAATTTGGCCAAGTACTCTGATGACACGGCCATGTACGAGCATTCACAAAACGCACAAATACAGAATATGCTGTCGGTGGAAGATTCGCGTGAACGTTGGGAAGTCAGAGGCGATAGTCTTTACGCGTCGCTTCACAGAAAACAAAATATTCGCTCCAATTTCGATCCGGAGAAGCCAAATTCCAACCAAAAGATGCATGAAGTACTTGGGGCTCAAACTGCACCGACTGTATATCGTGGAATTCTCAGCCCTCGCTGAGAGCAACATTGTCTTGAAAGAGGAGGAAAAACGGACAAAATATCGAGATTTGCTCTTCGAACTCCGCAGACTGTATCCGGGTCATTCTGTCAAAATAGTGATACTGATTATAGGAGCCCTCGGTGGAATGAGACAGATGCTGCTTTCGGAACTAAAGATCATACCTGCATGCCGACACTCGGCAGAGATCTTAGCTGGCAGAATGCAGAAGGCTGTCATCCTCGGTTCATTGCGTCTACTCAGGGCACACGATTCGCGGACCTGGTAGTCACTCACCCCACGGGCGTGGAGAGTGGCTATTATTTATTACCAACTCCCCTCTGTAAGGGTCGGAGCCACAGAGTAGGGTGACTTTCTTTGTAAAAAAAGGTTTTATTTCCAGTAATATTCTGCATAGAGAAAAGAGAACATATGTAAGATGTATTTTAGAGAATCCCAAGGAGAAGTTCACAACAAGTGTGCTCTACTGCTTAACCCCCGATATACATTAAAAATGAAAAATTACGCACAAAGTTAATTTATAATAAGTATAAAGTAGCATAAAAAAACTAAAGCATTATATGCATGAGTAAGAAATAAACAAGTAAATAAAATAAATAGGCACGTACAACTATTCTGACCAACCTAACAAAGTAGCTTTAAAATATCTTGTAAATTTTGCAGCACTAAATGACTTGGCAGTAAATGAGACCTGATTATATAATTTGTAAATGCAATATCTGAAACTTCTCTTATAGAACGAAGTTCTATGCATAGCTGGACTAAGTAAACCATTAGATTGACATTGAGATTATGAACATAGTTGCGAAAAGTTATTTTATTGTAGAGATAAGACGGAATCTTCATTGTGATAATCTTGTGAAAGATACAAGCTGAATAAAAGTTCCTCTAAGCTTGCATGTTCAGTCACATGAGCTCAGGCAGCTTATGTGAAACATGTTCATATTTACGTATACCATAGATAAATCGAATATATTTCGCGCTGTATGCGACTGCTACAATCCTTGTCCAAACAAGGGCCATAAACTGGGGCACAGTATGTGAACTGCGACAATACCAATAAATGTTTCGCAAAGCGTCTTTTTAGTATTTATGCTTAAGTAACTTCTGTGCGGATAAAGAAGCCTTAGGCCGGAGTTGTTGCGAAAATTCTAAATGACATCCGTTTATTTCAATATTAATAAGATTTTTCAAATTTGCACAGTCGGGCTTCTTACCGAATGAAAGCATAGCTGATTTTAATAGATCTAAAACGAGTGAATGCAGCAAAGAAATGTCCGATAAACTTTTTAGGTCACTGTTGATTTGTTGCATAGCAGCTTCATAATTCTTAGCATAAAGAGAATAGTAAATTTGGGTATCGTCTGCAAACATACGAACCGAACAGGATTTAACAAAATTTACAAATTATTCATTATACCTTCTAAAATTTTATGGTCGGAGCGGCGTTACGTCCCTGTGCAGCGACATTTAGTATACTCCCTAAAATTACACTCCTTGGTGAGTTTCTGATATTTTTGCATAAAAAACGCATTTTTTCGCAAAGCACGCTTTTGATGCGAAATATTTCGGATTTTGTTATAGTTTTGAAAAGCTTATCGAGGGATTTGACGTGTTCTTTAACAACCTCAACAACACCATCCGTTATATGCATTAAAGCTGTAGAGCAACTATAACTAGACTGGATTTCTGGAAGTATGTTAAGAGTATCAACATGTTCCCTAAGCTGGATCTCAATTATTTTTTCAGCCAACTTTGACAATCGTGTGAGGCTACTAATAGGTCTCAAGTTTGAAAATGCCTTTGGATAATTTTTTTCGGGACGGAAGTTACTAGAGCAACTTTCCATGCAGAAGGAAACTGACATTCAATAAAGAAACTATTAATAATATGAGTTAAGAAGTTTAGTAAATACGGACAACATAATTTAATAAAATAAATGCTTAACGAGTCAGATCCGGATATAGGATTTTTTAACTTACAAAGAACTTTTAAATAAGTTGAGTGGAAAGTACGCTGAAATTGAACTCTAAATTGGTGATTTAATTTTGGTTATTATAATTCAAGACATCTGCAATACTGTTGTTATTTTCACGGACATTATCTATAAAATAATTATTGATAGTATCAGGGTCTAGTAAATTGCTAGGCATTTGTGATTAATTTATTACTGGACGTAATATTTAGTGACTTAAGCTCACCCCAGAGCTTTTTACAATTTATGTTTCTAGCAGTATGATTAAAATAAACACGTTCTTCAGCGGTTTGGGCATGGTTTGTAGCAGTTCTCTTATATTCAGATTTGGCCTTATCTCTTTGCCTCATCAACAGCTTTAAATTATCAATCAACCAAGGAGCCTTATTTCTACTTACATGGACTGTTCTTAAAGGGACATGTTTATTAAAAAGATATAATAAGTGTATTGTTAGATGATTTACTTTAGCATCAATATTATTGATGTAAAACATATTTTGTAGAGGAAGCCCTTGTAAGTCGGTATAAAATGTATGTTCATCATTAAAATCTTTATGAGTTATGTAAGTTGGTTTAAATTTAGAGCTACTCGTTATTATTTCACACTGAACTAGTTCATGATCAGATACATCCAATCCTCCTGCTTTTAGAAATGAGACAGATTTCAGACCACCGCAAAATACAACATCAAGTAATGATAGATTATTAGAGATAACATGAGTGGGTTCATTGATAATTTAATCGAATTCGAGTGATTCAAACATTGATGTAAAATATTGAGATACGCTTAGGTCTATATTTAGTAAATTGATATTTACGTCTCCAAAACAAAAAAAAATTATCTCCATATTGCATAGAGATTGATAGTGCTTCCTCCAATAGATCTGTAAAATATTTAAAATTCATGTGATAGATTAATTGTTATCCACCAAATAACTTGGGTTAATATCAAACCGATTTTCGATTTGAGGTTATCAATAGATTTGTCGTGAAAATTAATACTTGATTACGTGGTGTCTAAAAGATGTTGCCATTTGAAAAAGTTGAGGTAATTACAACCTAGCGATTTCGGAAATGTTGGTTGGTCGTAGGTACTTAAACCAATTCGAAAAGTCTCACGTTTACATTTTTCTCGTATCGTTTTGGTCCACTTGATTGATTTGAGTGCATTCATCGCACTCTAGGTGCAACAATAAAAATATCTCTAAAAAATCAAGTAGTCTCAAAAATGTTTTTAAATTTATGTAAAGTTGGAACTATTTTCGGGGAATCAGAAGTAATGCAAATGTGTCAAATAATGAAAAATTGGTCATTTTTAATATAAGCATTACCCCTGCTAAGTTTAAGACATATATCTTGAAAACTCTGGACACTATGGCTTGTCTAACGATTACGTTGACATCCGGTATATATACTGTATTTTTACTACAACCTATTAAAGACAAACACGATAAAGTAATTCATTGTTGCAAAAGATTAGCGCCATCTTTACTCAGTTCTTATCATTACCAATGATTACAAAATCATACACCTACATTACCACCACCTCCTCCATTAATGCGTATAACTTCATTCTCAGTTTATATATTTAGTTCTTAGATTATATTTTGTATAAAGCAAGTACCTACCCAGAATTATATTCTTTTTCGCATATCCGACAACAGTATATCTTTAAAAGTTCACGGTTATATAAATCCTGTCGACAACAAATAAATTGCATTGCAATTACACTTACATTGTGTAAAACTATTTACAGGGTGTGTCAATTTTTAAGTAAAAAGCAAGAGTTATATCCAACTGATTATTAATAAAGTTTTGGTTTAGTATAAATAAAAATATTGTCTTACATTCTGCGGCTATTTACTACTACCCACCTCTTTGTCCTACTTATTGTGTTGCCAATATTTAACACGCCTTTATTTTGATTTTTTGTTTTTAACTTATTATCTATAATTAGATATCTGTAGTGAGTTCAATATAAGATGATGAATAAATAATTGTTTTCATTTTGTACCTGCATACTTTTAGCTGCACTATAATGTAAATGCAGTTTTACTTTAATTATAATTTTAATTAAAAAGGAAAGTCTTACATTACTTAGTTTACAGAAATGACTCGTAGCACAAGGTCACGTAAAAGTGAATTATTATTACTGTACTCTCTTTCTAATTATTTAAATGACATTGTTTCCTAAAAATACAGTTAACTCTTAGATTTTTTTTCTCCTTTATTTTGTAATAATAATAATATACCGAGTGTCTATGATATTACTAACTAGCATATAATTTTCTTGCAGAAAAGACATCGATTTAAAATTTTGGGATATTGTATGATTCAATTGGGTTCACATTTTGATTGATCTAACATCTGTTTTTTATTTTTGGTTTAATCGGAAATAGTATTACGTACTGGCCTCCTTTAGGCCATATACGCACTAGGGGGTAACGCGGATGGCAGAACGTAAAAGACAACTTAAAAATATAGGATAAATGACATTTATTTGATCTAAGACAATATGAAAGATGGGTGAACTTAAAACTAATGAAAATGAACAATTCTTACTTACATAATTATTATCACTACCCAGCACTCCATCAAGATTTTATAGAGGAGTTTTCGACTAAAAATATTATGTTTAACTTAATATTAACTATGATATATCAACCAATCTTGAACTCTCCTCACTTTTTTCCTTGATGGAGTTTTTCGCTTCTTGGACTTTTTTCATTCATTTGAGAGAATTATAGAAAAGTGTAACCTATTTCGATTTTTCGTCGAAGTCGGTTTTTTTTTTCCAGCGAAGTATATTCGACTATACATGTATTATGACAATTAGTTTCCACGAAAGGGGAGTGCTTGTTCTATCCATTCTTTGTGCCCACCGCGAATTTTAGTGTCATTTTACTCTTTGTTTTGCTCTCATTTGAACTGCCTATGGAAAATTGATTATATTAGCACTTGGTAGATGTTGTTTAATTATTATTGTGCTGTTTGAAGTGTTGGTTTATAGTTATGTTTCGCTACCGAAATATGGCCAGGTTTTATATTTATTTTTATCTTTTATATAAGTATCTTCTTTTTACTGTTAAAATAAAATATATATTGTACCGCATTAACCGAACTATTGTACATTACCAGAAAGTATTTACTATTTAAGTACTTTATTTAAAGTAAAGAATATTTGTAAACTAGGAATTATTGCTATTCTAAGTTATACTTTTCAGCAATTAATTTAATAATTAGTTATCTGTGGCCGATTAATTCCGTTTTTTTTTTCGTAGTAGCTTAGACTAACTATTTGAAATAGATTGCAAGTATTTGGAGTACTTTGTACTTTGTTTACGCTAATTAACGCTCCTAATCATAATTTACCAGTACATTCAATAATCCAATGCAGCCGTCGTCGCTATCTCGTAGCAAGCACATCGATGGATACGCGTTCATAAGGGGTGTCAACTCGCGATTCTGTAGTGAAGAGCGTGGCTATAAAACAGACAGCGACGATAACTTAGTTGTTGTTCCAAAGCTTCAATCGACCACTCGAATACCAATCTAACAATGTCCACCGCCGAAGTAGGAGAGAGTAAGTTAAAAGATATTCTTATACTTGGCTAGTGCAATTTTATTTCGTGTTTTACTGATTGATATTTTACTTATTTCTATGATTTCGTTCTACCATTACCGCAGATTAACTTCACGCTTACCTACCTGTTGTCACATTATTGTTTACTCCACGCTGATACAGATCAGCTGGCTGGTATTCCGCTTTTGTATATTTTATTTTGGTTGAAACCGCACACTGTCCGCCTGTCATCTCCTTTATCATTCACTCGATAACTTCATCATTCATTATAACGTCATACTCGCTTTTATCGCTTGCTAACCTCTCTCTGTCGCCTGTATAAACTTGTACTTAGTTTCTTTATTTTAACTTAGAATTGTAAATCGTAATATCGAATTGTAAATCGTAATATACTTTGTTATTTTTGAACCTCTACGTTATACTGCTGCGTTTGTGAAAGCCTGATTTCCTTTGTTGACCAACTAGAATTAACCGTTTCTTCATTGAGCTGCTCAGTCCCATTTACAGACTTTTGAGTAGTGTTTTTCAATCACTCTAAACTTGAACTGGCGCCCGAGCAAGCAAATAAGAAAGCTCGAGTGTCAAAGTGACAGCTTTCTCTCGTACTGAATGAGAAAAACACGTCACAATCATTCAATAAAAGTCCTAAGAATACGAATTTAGGTAAAAATAAGTATTTGGTCATCCCGGGCGAAACCAAATCATACGAAATATACAAGGTATCTGGAAATACCTAACTTTGGGTAAAGATATGGTTTATAAAAATATGAAAAACGTTTCTTTACAGACATGTGCTCGGAAATACTTCCTAAGGGTGCTAGTGCCCTTTGAATGTGGTGCCCAAGAGTAAGTTTTTGTTTCATATTTCAAGAACTTTTTATGTTACAGCTATGAGATTTGGTGCATTATTTAGTAGCAATAAGGATTTTATTTTATGGTACTACCCAAAATGAAGTTTGACCAAAGGCGTTAAGTGGGAGGGGTGCACTGCATTTAACTTTGAAATATATTTGTTCCTCTTTTTATTATCTTGGTGCTGAAGTATAGTTTTTTGACCAATATGACATAAAAAAAGGCCCTCTCTGCTAAACAACGCAGAAAAGACCGAAATAGGTTAGGTATAATAAATGCCAGTAAATGGAGAGCAGAAGTAATGACATCTCTGTGTCATTACTTATGTCACTTGAATGTGTTCTGAGCTTATCTACATGTGTATCGTGGTATCCTCCGCTACCTCTCTTCATTCTCTCAATGGATTAGCATCCTATCTCAGCATAATCTAGGACAAGCCAGATGTTTCACTGATGACATATTTTGGTTTATGTATGAATCAAATCGCAAGAGGTAGGATTCTTCAAATAAAAGTTCAGATACCTGCTTTTTGCACATTTTATTCAAGGTCTAAATTAGAAGGCAATACACAAAAGCAAAATCTGCAGCTGAAGCTAACTATATCGACTCTTCTACGCAGAATCCTGAAAGTTACAGTCACATAATAAAAGACAAGACTGCTTACATAGAGAGTACTATTAAGGTCCGGTTTATGGACGCAGGGTTAATACTTAACTATAGTATAAATGTCAAACGAACCAATGGGTATCTATTGTTTTGTTTGACAGTTATCCTTTGGTTACGAGTTAACCTTGTATTGATAAACCGGCCCTAAATGAAGTATCTGATTTATTTAATTTGTAATTTTTGGACCATGAGAGAGCAACCCGTAAACAAAATACTAACACATGGCAGGAATACAACGATGTGTGACATATACAGAACATCTCGACATTGAGTCTCTTGTCTCGGTTCTAATGCACTACTATTTACGCTATTACATCGACTTTCGCTGCTTCCTATTTACTACAGCATATTCACATTACAGATTTATATGATGTAAGCAAAATCAACGCGTGCCAAGGCGTTTTTTGCTGAATGTTGCGTTGCTATTAGCCTATCGTATGCATTTGTTTACGTCGTATGAACCTTAAATGTGAATATGCTATATACCCAGCTTATTCGAAGATAGTCCGTACGTATACATGTTTTATTTATAAAGTATGCTTAAATAGTTCTAACAAATTGCGTATTTTTTTAACGAGACATGATATTTTTAATGTATTTAGAATAGGCAAGCTTACAATCATCAATGAGTTTGCGCTTTATATACTGTATCACATAATATACTTACATTTATGGACACATATAACATGTACCTACTTGTATAATTTGTTAAAAACTTAACAATATGATATTAAGTTAATTATGCTATTCCTTTACTTGTATCTCATTTAAATTATCACATTAAGGTTCACATTTACATTTAGAAACGATTAATTACATGTTAGTTCTGACAACTTGTTTCATCTTATTACATTTTAACATATTATGTTGCAAAGGACAAAATTAATAAATTTCTGATATTATTATATTCTTTAATATCTTACTGTGTGCCTTAAATAATAGAAATTGTTAGTTTTGTAAATCCTATATATATGTAAATTTTGTAAGCATCTACTTTATAAAAAGTTTAGAAACATAAATAAGAATAATAACAATAACAGGGGAGGGGGGGCTGACTTCCATATATCAAGCGTTTGGTGAGTAGCGCCATCACTTACTCCCCTCTGGTGTCAGTCGTGGGCCTGCTGGGCTAACCATCCACAGGCTCTACTCTTTGGTCCCAGCAGACCGAAAACCCCGTGCAGATAGGGGTCAAGGGCGAGGTGGTGGGGCCCAACCGGATAGATCGCTCGTTGACGACATAGGCAATGACCAAGGACGCTTTGAGTGGATAGATAGATGAACTGAGGGATTAGCTTCTGCATTGTTATGAAAGCAGTGAGCCCGCGCGGAGAGGGCACATCGCGCTGATGTATGCTTTGTGTGAGAGGCTTCCAGAACATAGCGCCTTCACGCCACAAAATCTGCGTGACTATGTGTGCCACCTTCGTAGTAGGGGCTTACGTGAGGGCTGCTCCTGAAATGAGGTGGCCGATCAGCCGCCGCATTCACTGGTTGAGAATGTAGTTCTCCTCCTTCCGCCAACATCAGAGGGCTTCAGTACCAGAAGGGGGTTACACCGTATGAAAACCCCCGGGCCATAAGACCTGGCCAGAGTGGGCGCTGAACTTCGTGCAGCGCTACCAGAAGAGGCTGACATCTGGCCCATAAACCGTGCCATGTATGCCGCTGCTCAACGCTTGTGTCAGGTGGAGAGGCGAAACACCTCTTCTCCACAGGAGAGAGCGCAGCGGCACATATGAAAGATGGGGGCCAAAATCCTGTCGGCGAAGCAACACGCATCCCGTGTTCAATGTGTGATGAATTACATGGCGGCCAATAGGCCTTTCACGCCTAAAGTTCGACGTATAGCCGCCAACTTAAGATGCGCCCATCACACACTTAACGGGGTAGTGCTACAAACTACCAAACAGTACTGCCTCGATAGGATACGGATGCTAGTGGCAAAAAGTCACTAGTGAGGAGGGCGAAGGGGCTGGCGGAAAATAACCTTTTTCATTAAAAGCCTTTGCGCCTATTCGAACCACCTCAGCGTGTTGCTGACAATCCGCCGACCGTGAATCAGAAAATTTCTGGAAAACGTACGAACAGAGGCTTCCGTTGAACAGAGACTCTCGGCTCTGGCACACTTTGAAGCCTTTTGCCTTTTCCAACAATTCCTTAGGACGGTACAGGAGTACACGCAGGCTGTCGGTATGCAGTTCGGGTTGGACAAATGTGCACAGTAATGTGAGTAATAACGTAGGTATACTTTTTACTAACGAGGCTCTAACGACCGAGTAAGGGCGGAATAACCCTTACCTTTTGCCGTGAGCACATCCACCTGCTCACGAAAAGTGCGGTAAAATTAACCCACCGCACACAAAGGTTGCTTTTGGAATCTTTTGGTTACCCCATCGTCGCAGTCTCCTTCTGTGCCATGGGACCACACCACTCGCCTTCCGCAACCGAGCTGGTCAGTTGCATACCTGCTTCAGCTAAAACTTCAAATGCAGCTTCATTTTCAGTCGATTAAGGCTTAAAAAAAAATGATGGAGCGCTCAAGTGGGACAAAATCATCCGGAAGCAAACTACCCTCCCGATCGGATCTCCGGGGGAGGGTGCCCACAGGGACACCTCATCGAATGTCGAAAAAACACCGACAAGTTAAATCCAAGAAAACTAATTCTTTCATCTACGGCGCTTGGAATGTTCGTACTTTGAACGACAGCACTCGCACCGATCGGCCTGAAAGAAGAACTGCTCTAATAGATAGAGAACTTCACCGACTCAATGTTGACTGCAGCTCTCAGCGAAACTCGATTTTTGGAGGAAGGCTCTCTCACAGAAAAGTACTACACCTTCTATTGGAAAGGTCTTCCCACCAATTCAAGAAGACCACATGGAGTAGGATTTGCCGTTCGGAATCAACTTGTATCCAACTTAACACAAGTATCACAAGGCCTATCCAAGCGTCTAATGCTGCTACGCTATAAGCTATCAGATGGCAACGCGGTAAATCTAATAAGCGCCTACGCTCCGCTCCCACTCTGGATGCAAGTCACGAAACCAAGGAAAGCTTCTATCAACAGCTGGAAGAAACCCTCTGTAGAATACCTAAAACGGAACGGCTCGTTATTCTTGGCAATTTTAACGCTAGAGTAGGGAGAGACGCAGACACCTGGCCAGGCATCATAGGCAAGAACGGTTTGGGCAACATGAACGCTAACGGTCAACTACTCCTAACTAAATGCACCGAACATGATCTAGTTATAACAAACACCATTTTCCGACAAAAGGATAAATTTAAAGGCACCTGGCGTCACCCCAGATCAGGCCACTGGCATCTATTGGACTATGTTATCGTACGTAGGAAGCATCTCAAGGACGTCCAAATTACAAAGGCGCGCATTGATAGCGAATGCTGGACCAATCATCATCCTGTTGTCTCTAAAATGAAAATTGTTATGAGACCCAAACACCGAAGAACTCAAGTAAAACGTAGACCCCGTCTCTGTATTAGTAAATTGCGTGACCAACAAACCGTCAAACAGCTAAAGCAAAAAGTTCAAGAGAATTTGAGTGCACTAGAAGAAACCAATTCTGTAGATGTCGCTCCTACCTGGACACAAATTAAAGACAGTTTAAAAAGTGCGAGTGAGGAAATTCTTGGCACTGCAGCAAGTAAAAAACAGGAGGACTGGTTCAATGATAATGAAACTTTTATACAAGAACTTCTTGATCGCAAACATATTGCCTTCCAAAACGCTATCAACCACCCCAACGACTCATCAAAAGCAGAAGCTTTTACCCAATCTAAGTATGAAACGCAACGCGAAATCAGAAGAATAAAGAACGAGTGGAGGGCAAGCAATGCTAGAGAAATTCAAAGGTACGCCGATTCACACGACTACAGGAATTTCTTTCAAGGAGTAAAAGCAGTGTTCGGCCTCAGTCGGAAAAATATGTGCCCTATTAAATATTAAAATGGAAATGTCATCAAAGAAGACCAGGAAATAAGAGCCTGATGGAAAGAACACTACTCTAACATTCTTAACCAGCAAAGTCAAGCCGATCACGATATTATAAATCTTATACCTCAATATGACACCTTCGAAGACTTAGATAAACCACTAACAACGGAAGAGATCTTAACCGCCATTGGGCAGCTAAAAAATAACAAATCTCCCGACGCCGACTCACTCCCAACTGAGATCTTTAAAGCTGTGTCGTCAGAGCTCATACCCTACCTCAAAAAACTGTTTGATGTCGTGTGGGAAAGTGGTTAAGCTCCGCAGGAGTTTCGTGATACATTTTTAATCAACCTCTTCAAAAACAAAGGGAGCGCTGCGGACTGTGGGAATTACAGGGGTATAGCTCTCCTGGCTGTTGGAGGGAAGATACTCACTAAAGCGATGGCAAATAGGCTAACACCTGTTATGGAAAAGTTACTTCCTGAAACACAGAGTGGCTTTAGACCAAACCGAGGCACATCGGATTTAATCTTCACACTTAAACAGCTTCAAGAAAAAGCACTCAAACATCAAGGAGAAATTCACATGGCCCTCATTGATTTAACCAAGGTGTTTGACTCGGTGGACAGGGAAGTGCTCTGGAAAATTATGCTCCGCTTAGGTATCCCTAGATAATTTGTGGAAGTATGTCGCAGTCTACATACAAACAACAACGCCCAGGTTATGCATAATAATGAGGCAACCGAACCTCTCCAAACCCTCACTGAAGTTAGGCAGGGATGTGTCCTGGCACCCCTACTTTTTAATTTGTTTACCACTGCTCTAACAATTATTGTTGACAACAAACTGACAGTCAGAGGAATAGGTCTCAGATACCGTTCTGATGGCGGTCTCTTTAACATAGGGCGCTTTAGAGCTTTCACGAAGACATGCACACGATTCATTTGTGATCTCCAGTATGCGGATGACTGTGCACTTTTAGCCTCTACGCCGGAAGAGCTTCAAGAACTTTTAGATGTGTATGCCCAGTGCTATGATTCCTTGGGACTTAAAATCAACATTGGAAAGACTAAGATTATGTCAACTCCTCATCAAGTGAACCAAATGAACATTACACTTAACGGAAATTCTCTTGAAGTGGTAGATCAGTTCAATTACTTAGGCAACGTTGTTAATGACAAAGCAAACATGGACAGCGAGATTCGCAACAGAATTAACGCTGCATCTAGAGCACTCTGGGGACTTAGAGAGAGAGTATTTGACAACCACGACCTTGCTTTGTCAACGATAATGGCTGTCTACAGAGCAGTTATCATTCCAACACTGCTATATGGATGTGAGAGCTGGGTCACTTACCGTCGTCATGTGAAGAATTAGAACGTTTTCAGCAAAGACACCTCAGAAGTATGATGAAAATCCGTTGGTTCCATCACATATCAAACGTGGAAGTACTCAGGAGAGCAAACAGCCTTCCAATTGAGGTGCTTATTTCAAGAGCATGCCTAAGATAGGCAGGTCACGTTCATCGTATGCATTTTAACCGCCTTCCTAAATGTACACTTTATGGTGAATTGCTAAGCGGTAGAAGAAGGCGTGGCGGTAAACGAAAGAGGTTCAAAGACGTTCTCCATGAAAATCTAAAATTCTGCGGTATTCCAGACGAGCAATGGGAACAACTTGCAGCGGACAGAACCGAATGGCGAGGTGTTGTGGCCAGCTATCAAGGAAATGTTGCTGCAAGAAGGCCGAATCCAAGACCTAACCAGGTCTATGTTTGTCCTGACTGCGGTCGACATGTGCTCTCCCGAATTGGCATCTATAGCCATAGTCGTGTGCACCGTAGATGAATGGGAATTACAATAGACTACACCTTTTACTTTTTTTTTATTACACACAATCTATCGACTGTAACATTTTTTATACTCGGACTCGAGTAAAGGCTAATAAATAAATAAATATAACACTTTCATTTTATTTTAAAATTTATGGTTACATTTTTTCCAATTCCCCACTTTATAAATAGACACACTCCAATCTGTACAGGCCAGAAGTCGCCTGTGGAACGAAGATGTCAGGAAGATGCCTCTTCTACAGGCGTGAACAGATGGCATTCCTCCCCAGTTTGTCTTTGACAAACTGAACATAATACCGACGAATAGTGAGAACAAGGCTGCTAGCGAAGGTGCGATCAGCATATTCACAGACGGATTAAAAAAGAAGGATGGGACAGAATGTGCAATATACTCCAGAATATGGATGGGCGATGAGTGTAATACAGATGGAACTGGCGAGCATAAACATATCCGCAAAAGAGATTGTCCGTAGACAATCTGTGGACAAAACAATTAGGATCTACATAGATTGTGGACAATCACTACAAGCCTGTAGAAGTTACAAAATTACCACAGGAGCATGTCACCAAGCACCTGTAGGTGCCCCCAGCATGAATAATATATCGGTATGCTGGGTGAAAGGACATACATAGCGCAGTGGGAACAAATAGCCGACAGACGGGCAAAAGAAGAAGCAAGGCTAAATATCTTTTGACCAGGCCCAGCCAGTCTGTTACCGATCGCGGCGATAACCCAAGTAATTAAAGAGAACACCCACAACGAATTCAGGAAGCTGTGGGATGAAACAAGCAGCTGTCAGCTTGCTAGGTAGCTACCAAAATATACCAACAAAAGTACAACAATGGACTACCTGGCAATGTCCAGAAGGAATCTACGTTTTATGACGGAAATCCAGACTGGTCATTGTCCGTTAAGGAAACATCTACACTATATGAGTTTAAGCGAAACACGTCTCTGCAGAGGTTGTGAACAACATGTATTCTGTGACTATTCTACAGCATCACCACTTACTTCGCAAGATTAGGTTGGTTGGAGGCCTAGGCGAGGGTCTTCATACAGGGGGGAAGTACAACGGACCCAATGGGGCCTAAGCGCTGCGGTTCAATATTTTTTCTTTGACTACCTTCCCAACCAATTCCAATAATCTGTAGATTTTCTGTAATAGTTTTTGACATAGCCGCGCCCAAGAAACCATTTTGATGAGCTTTATTTGCTCATAAATCACATAATTTTAGTATTATCGACGGAATTTCGATTTCTCTATAGACACTCAATTATATTAAATCATACCAATCATGACATAATTGGAAAACTAAGAACTAAATTAAAATACATATTTACGCTTGAAATGTCATTTATGTGGCATCTGGCATCATTGGACATTGAAAAAGTATGCAGAATTCAAAAACGCAATAATATATAGGATGCTGTATTTGAAAATTCCGGTTTCACCGGAAGTAAACAGAAAGTCATTTATTTATTAAAAAGTGTTGTTCATTAAGTATATGAAATGATCCAAATACCAACTGTTTATCTTTGAAATTAACAGAAAAGGAGATGAACCATGATCCTGTTACACGTGATATATTTATATCAATTTTATAATAAATTTGAATTTTTAATATAGGTACATCACATATACCACCTCAAAAAGAAATTACTTTCCTAAATCTCTGTAGCTGCGGAATTATTTCCCATGCCAAAAAACCCTACTACTACACATATGCCATCATTTTATAAATCCTCCATTATACTCTCCATTCATCCTCCATTTATAAATCCTCTTCATAAGTTGTTCTATAAACAGACTCAATCATCAAACGTACTTATTTGGATTGTTTCACTCTGTATAGTAACTGTTACATTAAATATTAAAAAAGATAATATCTTGATAACTACATAGCATGGTTATTAAATGGATTCTACTGCTATAAAGCTATTTCAACTGCACACGTGTTCGAAACACATGTTTAAAAAGTACAATTCTATCAGCGCAGGTTGACTTAGCACACCTTTGCACGCCAATCCTAAGCTTATTGAAGAGGCTTATGGTCTTTCTACTCTTATTTTTAGACTTCTTGAAGTAACAATTCTCACTTTAAACTAAGATATTTATTTATTTCCAGATTTACTTAACGTTATAAATCTTTAAAAATTGTGAATATTTACTTTCATTAATAGATGAAAAAATGATAGATTGCTCATGTATTTATTTATTTTATTTATTTATTAGCCGTTACACGAGTCCGAGTATAAAAATGTTACAGTCGATAAATTGTGTACAATAAAAAACAAGTAAAAGGTGTAGTCTATTGTAATTCCCAATCATCTACGGTGCACACGACTATGGCTATAGAGGCCAATTCGGGAGAGCACATGTCGACCGCAGTCAGGACAAACATAGACCTGGTTAGGTCTTGGATTCGGCCTTCTTGCAGCAATATTTCCTTGATAGCTGGCCACAACCCCCCGCCATTCGGTTCTGTCCGCTGCAAATTGTTCCCATTGCTCGTCTGCAACACCGCAGGATTTTAGATTTTCATGGAGAGCGTCTTTGAACCTCTTTCGTTGACCGCCACGCTTTCTTCTACCGCTTAGCAATTCACCATAAAGTGTACATTTAGGAAGGCGGTTATCATGCATACGATGAACGTGACCTGCCCATCTTAGGTGTGCTCTTGATATAAGCACCTCAATTGGAAGGCTGTTTGCTCTCCTGAGTACTTCCACGTTTGATATGTGATGGAACCAACGGATCTTCATCATACTTCTGAGGTGTCTTTGCTGAAAACGTTCTAATTCTTTCACATGACGACGGTAAGTGACCCAGCTTTCACATCCATATAGCAGTGTTGGAATGACAACTGCTCTGTAGACAGCCATTTTCGTTGACAAAGCAAGGTCGTGGTTGTCAAATACTCTCTCTCTAAGTCCCCAGAGTGCTCTAGATGCAGCGTTAATTCTATTGCGAATCTCGCTGTCCATGTTTGCTTTGTCATTAACAACGTTGCCTAAGTAATTGAACTGATCCACCACTTCAAGAGAATTTCCGTTAAGTGTAATGTCTATTTGGTTCACTTGATGAGGAGTTGACATAATCTTAGTCTTTCCAATGTTGATTTTAAGTCCCAAGGAATCATAGCTCTGGGCATACACATCTAAAAGTTCTTGAAGCTCTTCCGGCGTAGAGGCTAAAAGTGCACAGTCATCCGCATACTGGAGATCACAAATGAATCATGTATATTCACTAGCTAAAATTAAAATTTATGCGTATCCAGATGGACCCATATTTCACTAAGAATACAGTTACATCTAATACATTATACTTGTCATATATTGAATTGGAAAATTTTCAGTTTCAACTTGCACGCACATCCCCAATCTGTTTATAATGCAATTTGTTTCCATGTAGGTACTGATTGTGTTGGTTTTCTCGATTAAAATAAAGTAGACGTATCGTAACGTTGCTAATAGTAACTTATATGCATTTAGTGCGTAGGTTAGTTTCATCCTCAGAAATTTGAATCTCTCGGTGATAGTGATGCCAATTCCTTCGTAAATTGCATCGGGCTTAACTTTGTATTTGTCATTATAACAGTTTTATTGATATTAACTTCACATTAAACACGAACGAGGAACTGCTCAAAGCGATTTTTTCCTGTTTACGTCATGCTTTCATCTGAGCCGGTATATTCACTAAAACTTATGATAATACTTTCTGCCACGCTAATTATTTTCATTTAATAGACTTGTTTGGTATTCAGTTTGTTTTTCTTGCTTTGCCAATCTATAAGTGATCTTTTACTTTTGCCATCATTGATGCAAGAATAAACATATTTATGTCACTTGTTCACCTAAGTGTTCCATAATCTTATGTCAATCCTTATCCAGTTTCGTTACTTTTTTTATTAAAACGCATTCTGAAGCGGAATGGCAAAAATAGTCTTGTAATTTGTCTTGTCTCTTGGTCTCACTATAATCGTTGGTTCTAAATTGGTCTTCCAATTCACTGCGCGCATCTATCTTGAAAGGATTTTTGCTGACGGCTTTCCTAAAAAATATGTATAATTACTATATATTGGTAAGCATCCCTATGTAATATAATGATTAAAGCCGAAAATTAGGTAATTTTAATCATCTCCCGATGATGGTAACGTGGTTAGTGAAACGTGTGTCGAGTAGTGTATTCAAGTGTTTTGGTGTCTTTTGAAAATGAATTTGTAGAAGGTTTTCAGTTACCTTCTCAAAATTTCAATAGGTTATGATTCATCATCTTTCATATTACAATAATCTGAATAAAAACGAATACTTTAATTTTGTTTTAAAATCTATAATTTAATGTCTCTCCAACCTCCTACTTCAAGTTTTCATAATGAAAAATCGGTAGTCTATAGATTATCTATGTGATAGTTTTTGAAGTAACCACACTACGGCTTTTTGAAGAAATCTTTCTTCGGTAATAGAAATAGTCAAGCATATTTTTATTTTTCATAATAATAATAATAATAATAATTTATTTTCCAGTCAGATCCTTTATGAAAATTGGAATGTCAAAGATGGTGATTATTGTAAAGAGAAAACAAGAAAATAATAATTGTCCATAAATAGAAATTACAAAATAATGTCAAGCAAGTATGTGTACATTACGTAACATAAAATATATATTAAGAAAGAAAAAAAGCGAACAAAACAGAGACATAAGACGAGTACGACCTATATAAACGTCAAAAATATAAAATAAAATTATCACAAAAAAATAATACTATTGACATTCCTTACGATACAATGAATTAAACATAATATTCAGCTACGCCGTAATACTGTCGATTAAGAAAATACCGTTTTAGTTCATTTTTATTAAAAACTTTTATTAAACTTGCAATGTTTGTTGGTTAGTTAGTTTTTTTAGATCAAATCTTGCAATCAAAATTTCGATTAGTTCTAATTAAGCTAGTGCTTTGAAATTTTGCACATGTGTATAAGTACGGTGCACAGTACACTTTAACATTTTCATATAAGAAGAAAACTAGTGGATTCGAGGTGGCTGATGACTTTACCGCTTATGATCCGATTCGATTTAAAATCGATATCTGGGGGTTTTCCCAATCGCCAATTATCAGGCCAGTGCGGTGGGTTTTTCATAGGTGAGGCGATACTTGCGATTGTCGCCCCAATTACTGCATCAATATTATTAATAAAAACATTAATTTTGTATACAGGTTCTTAATATAAAAAAAACAGTAACCAAGCAGAGTGATATATAAATAATCAAGACATGTATAATATTAAATAGAATAAATAAACAGATCTCTTCAGTGAAAGAAACAAATTAAACATTTACAAATGAACTCAACTTTCTGCTTTGCAAAATTGCTAATCAGATCGGAATAATCTAACTCAGCTACGTTTTCAGATTCTATTAAAAGAAGAATTAAAGACGATAGTTTGGTTTGGCTTAAAGTTGACCTTAGATAGGTTTTTATTAATTTCAACTCTGAGAAACTACGCTCACCACCAGCAACAGTTACCGGTAAAGTTACTAAGATGCTCAAGGCAACGACAGTATTTGTGTATAGGACATTGTACTCCGTAGAGTTTAAATAATTTAAAACCTCCATAGGATCCTTGTTGCATGGTAAACACTTAGACAAGTCACTCAATTCTTCTTTTAACTCCGCACCATCCACGTCGCAGTCTTCACCATCCTTCAACATAAGATGCAGATCATCACAATTTGCTTTTAGAACTGCTTCATTCATATCTTTTATATTAAAAATGTTATATAAAAACTGAAAATTATTACAGTGGGAGCGTAACTGCATAAAACGTTCTTCCAACGAATTAAGAGTAACATTTCAAAACTCGAATCAATTGGGGTAAGAGGTGTGTCCCTTGAAGTGTTCAGTAGTTATTTATCAAATAGGCAGCAGCGCGTTAAAATAAATGAAGCTATAAGTGACCCACTAGTTGTCACCAGGGGCGTCCCTCAAGGGACAGTGGTGGGTCCAATATTATTTCTAATCTATATAAATAATTTATTAAAACTACAGGTTAATGCTGAAATTATATCTTATGCTGACGATACTGCTGTACTATTTGTGGGTGACTCTTGGAACATGATTTACCAAGATGCAGCAATATCTTAAAAAAAAAAAAATTGGCTTAGTTCAAACCTCTTAAGTCTAAATATAGATAAAACAAAATTTCTAACTTTTTCAACCACAGCGGATGAACAACCAAATCAGAATACCCTGGTCATTCATGGAAACTCTTGTGATAAAACTCAAGACTGTAGCTGTCAATCTGTTGAAAAAGCTAATAATATTAAATATCTCGGTGTCATGATTGACCATCACCTAAAGTGGAAAGAACATGTCACTTATTTGAATATTAGACTTAGGAGGTTGTTTCATAAATTTTATCTATTGCGCGATGTATTAAATAGAAAAAATCTATTAATTGTATATAATGCTTTAGTTGAATCGATATTAAACTATTGTATTGTTGTATGGGGTGGCATGTATGATCAATTCTTAAATAATCTTAATGTAGCACAGAAAACAATTCTAAAAATAATGTTTAAAAAGGAAAAAAGTTATTCATCAACTTTACTATTTTCAGAAACAAAAGTATTTACAATAAGGAAATTATTTTCCTACCAATGTCTTCTATGGATGTACAAAAACCCGCTATTCCATACAGAAATAAGTCATAAGCATGACACCAGGACAAAAGAGAATCTGTCTATCAAACTACCTCTTTCCACAGAGTCGCACACCCAACGATTTGTATTTTATTACGGCCCAAAATTATTCAACCTTCTACCTCCAAAACTAAAAAAAATGAAGCAAGCTAATAACTTAAATCTAAAGAAAATAAAGGTGGAGATAAAAGCATTTGTAGACGATAATTTTGAAAATTTTAAAAACATTTATAAACATAAATAAAGTATTAAGTATAAAATAGTATATACACGTATATATGAATGTTTTAGTGGTTTCTATATGTCTTCATCCTTTTGTTGCTTCAAGTGATAACTTTCGCCATCAAACCACCACCTCGTCGTCTGAATATATTGTGTCCTTCTACCCCTATACCTGTATACTCTCGAAAATTTATATCTTGTTTTTCTTATGTATCTCTCATTGTATTATGTAATCAGGCTTTTTAGTACGCACACAGGCAGTCTGTTGCCTAGGCGGCTTACAAAATTGCACATTATAAAGATATTATATATTTAGTATAATACTTTGAGGAAAAAATATTTTGTATTGCATGAACTCTATTTTTGGGATAAATAAATTTGATTTGATTTGATTTGATTTAAGAGGAAATTAAAGAACTCCACTTCAAACTTGTCTTTTTCACTCAAAGGCGCTTCATCAGGTGCTTCATAAAAAAATTGGCGCTTCTTGCGACGTGGTCTAATATCTCCTACTAATTTAAATTCTGGTTCGATTTCTAATTTCCCTTATTTGCACAAAACCGTTCGATCTATAAGATTTCAAAAACTGTACAATTTTTTCCAGCATCTCTACACATGCTGCTATATTCATATTATGTGATTGCATAAGTAATGATATTTTGTTTACTTGAAAGAGAATATCATACCACAAAATTATACTACAAATAAATTTATAATCTTTGACCTTTTTTGCCAAACCCTTGGCTTTATTTTTAGTATCAGCATCTATCACATTATCTTCTATAATTACCACCAGTGCATCATAGACTGCACCATTTTGATATCTCAATGGCTTCAAGGTATCGATTCTGTTGGACCACCTTGTGGTACTTAGTGGTTTAAGGGTTAGTTGAGTTGAATGAGCCGACAGTTCCTTAATCAGCAGTGTCCATCTCTTTGGAGATCCAGAGAAAAACACGTACAACTCCTGGATAATTGAAAAAAAACCCAAAATTTCTCATGAACAAGCAGCTGCATCGTTGACAACTAAATTCATCGAATGACATGCACAGGGTACAAAAGTGCTCTGGGATTTTTCGATAAAATTCTGTTTTGCACACCTTTGTGAACTCCTTTCATATTTGAACCATTCTCATAACCTTGTCCTCTAATATTTTTAATGTCAAGATCCAATTCTGAAAGATGTTTGACAATAAGTTTAGTGAGGCCCTCTCCAGTTGTTTCAGTTGCTTCAAAAATCCGACGAAAAATTCTTCACACCTAAATTTATTATTAGTAGTGGGTTCCAAACATACTGCTCTCAAAATTAAAGATAATTGCTCATTATGGCTTACAGCAGGTGTGCAATCAATGATAATGGAAAAGTACTTTGCTTCTTTAACTTTTTCCACAATTTTAGCAAGAACTTCCTTTCCCATCAATTGTATTAGTTCGTCTTGAATCTTACCACTTAGATAAGTTACAAACCATATTTCTGAATTATTTCGAATTCGTCGTAGATGTTCCTCCATAACGGGGTCAAACTCGGAAAGTAATTCGATAATTTTTAAGAAATTTCCATTGTTTCGCTGAAATAATTGTTCTGTAGATCCTCGAAAAGCTAAACATTGACCTGCCATCATTCGTATCACGGATATTATACTTTTTAAAACATTTCTCCAATGTTGAATTTCCAAATGTAATATTCTTTGATATTCGTGATCAGTGGTTTTCTTACATTTTAAGCGATTATCAAATTCTTTTCATTTTTTAAACGAATTTCTGTGGGATCTACTGCCCTCGTGTGATGAAAGTGCTCGTGTTAAATTTTTCCTGTTTGAGTAGCCACTTTCTGACCAATGCATACTAGAGGATTGGTCAAATAGCATACAACAAAAACAAAAAGTCGAATCCTTCTTCAGAGAATATATTAACCACGGTCTTTCTACTTTTTCGCCATTCTTTAAAATTTTTATGTAATGGAAGGCAGTAAAATGACGATTTGAAGCATCTGTCGGAAAATTATATTCTCTTACTTGCAATGGGCCATTTTCGACAAGTATTTGACGCATTCTATCTGTCACAGAAGTAAATATTCCATAAGGCCGGGTGAGATGAAATTGCTATATTCTCTTCTACTACAATTATATTTGAGTAGATGTTTTCAGTTTTCTTTTTATTTTTCTCTAGTTCCACAGTAACTACATTATTTACATTGTCATTATCATATGTATTATAGTCAAAATCAAGATCTTCTTCGGGTATTTTCGAGCAACTAGGCGGAGGGAAATCAAGAGAGTAGGTATCAGCATTTTCATCAAATTTGGATTTATTATGATTTATACTTCTACTAACGTTACTTTCGATGATTGATGTGCACGGCTGATTTTTATTGAAATATTGTTGTAAACGGTTACTTAATATATCATTCCTTGTTTGATTCTCAAGTCGTTTAGTTCTATAGTGATGGCCTGAGAGTCTTTTTCTCTTTTTATTCAATTCCATCATTTGTCACGTAGGTAAGTAACCGTAAGTATTACATAAGATAATTTTAAGGTTGGTAATAAATATATGAGGATTGTAGAAAATAAATTACAATGTATCTTCTTATTATATTGTAAATAATGCGGAACACCTATGAACTATAATCTTGAAGCTTCTTAAATCACACAATTACAAAAAAACGCACAGCACCAGTAAAGCAACGTAGCAAGCTAGTAATTTTTGCCTTTGGTCACAGCTTGATTTTCGATCGTTAAACTTATAAACAAACAACCCACGCCCCACGATATTGTCGATATTAAACATAAACTATAGGTAGATCATTTATTTAACGTGTATTTATTAGGCCCAAATTTTAGTAGGTACCTATTATATAACACCACACCAAAGAAATTATATTATATGTATAATTCAAACATTTAGGGCCGGTTTTATAATATCGGATTAAACTGCAGAGCACAGATTAAACTACAGATGTTAAAAAAAGTTTGTTTTATAATGTCAGTAATTTTTAGTTTGCAGATTAATTACGTCACAGTAAAGTTAAACTTCAAACGGTGAATGGGGATGGCTTAAACTCTGGATTATCAGATGTCAGAATGTTCATAATCTCAGAATTAATAAAATTCGGTGTAATATTTGATGAATGTATTCGAA
Source organism: Leptura quadrifasciata (assembly GCA_963675555.1). Taxonomy (NCBI): domain Eukaryota; kingdom Metazoa; phylum Arthropoda; class Insecta; order Coleoptera; family Cerambycidae; genus Leptura; species Leptura quadrifasciata. The sequence continues at coordinate 41,260,041 of OY776677.1, forward strand.
ATATCTAATTATTTACAATCTGATGATTACAGAAAATTATTATTAATACCTATGCTCAAAGTTCTGGAAATTTTAGAATCAGACCTATAGTTACAAGGATTATTATTTGTTATTATTTGTGATTAGAACATGTAGATGGTGCTAGAGTTCTCGACTCTTAGGTTTACTATCCATCTATCTGTTTTGTATATCTATGCTGTGTATTGTAACTAAACCTTTCATGTAGTTTTTTGATAAAAAATATTAATAAATGACAGTTCTCAACTAAACGGTTTGTCTTGTAACATCGTTAATTATCACTGCAATCTCAACAGGTCATGTGCCCAATGTTACCGCGAATTAACGACCGTGAAAGTATAGTTACACCGAAATAAGTATTTTTTTATAGTTCATCGTGCGTGAAATACGCTGAAGTAAAAACCGAGAACGTGTTAAGAACTTTTCCGACAACATGGCGAACATAAATTCCGTAAGCACGCTGCCGCCGGTAGAAAAGTTAAAAGGACGTGAGAACTATTCCACATGGAAGTTTGCAATGAAAGCGTATTTGCAACATGAAGATTTATGGGATACAGTTGAAATTCCAGCTGATGAAGCTATATCGAACGATGCGCGAAAAATCACACGTGCACATTCAAAAATTATCCTCTCATTGGATCCAATAAACTATGTGCACGTGCAGGACACCCAAACTACAAAAGATGCGTGGGATAAACTCAATTCTGCATTTGAGGATAGTGGACTTACTCGACGCGTAGGACTGCTCCGTACTTTAATTACCACGCAACTTACGAATTGCGAATCCGTTAATGATTACGTGAATACGGTAATCACAACCGCACATAAATTAAATGGTATCGGTTTCAAAATTAGTGAAGAGTGGATCGGCACTTTACTATTGGCAGGACTTCCAAACGAATATAAACCAATGATAATGGGCCTCGAAAATTCGGGTACACCTATAACAGGAGATGCCATTAAAACAAAATTACTCCAAGATGTGAAATGGGAAAAAAGTTCGAGATCGCCCACGGATGACAAGGCATTCTATTCCAAATCGCCAAACACAAAATTTCCAAACAAGCAGGCAAAATGGAAGTCACTGCGTTGTTTCGAGTGCAACAAGCAGGGTCATCGCGCAGTGGACTGTAGACAACGTAAAGAGAAACAGTCAAAGGCCAATAACTGCGAAGTGTCAGACTTAAGAGCATTCTTCGCTCTCCAGTCAAGTAACACGACAAACCAGAAGGACTGGCTGATAGATTCTGGTGCATCAGTACATATGACGAAGAATCGTCACTGGTTTAGGGAGCTCAACCCATCAGGATCAAAGAAGGAGATCGTCGTCGCCAACGATCAACGACTACCTGTCGAGGGAACAGGAGATATCATTTTAAAGGTCGGTCATAATGGTATGACAGAGGATGTGTTGGCAAAAAATGTCCTATATGCCAAGATTGCCAAGAAGGGTAACAAAGTTATTTTTGAGGGACCTGAGTATCAAATATTGGACCGAAATAATGAATTAATCGCTTCAGGATCTGCAGTGAACAATACGTACAAGCTGAATTCAGCGGAGGAACAGACACCCCGTTCTGCACCGTTAGTAGATGAAAACATATGGCACAGGCGCCTAGGGCATATGAATAGAAAATTCATGTGTGACCTCCGTAATCACGCTGCCATAGGAGTAAATTTTAAAGACGAAAAAAGGGAGATTTGCATCACATGCACTAAAGGTAAGCAAACTAAAGTTCCTTACGAACCTCAAAATAAATTAGCCAGAAGAATACTAGACTTAATCCACACCGATTTATGTGGTCCTATGGAAAATAACTCAATTGGAGGAGCTAAGTATATGATCACCTTCATGGATGATCACTCAAGAAAAGTATTTGTTTATTTTCTGGCAACCAAGAATCAAGTACCAGATACCTTCCTTGAATTCAAGACATTCGTAGAAAAACAAACAGGCAGACATATTAAATGCTTGAGGAGCGATAATGGCACCGAGTATGTTAATCATAAGATGAAGGATATCATGCGCACAGCAGGAATTCAACACCAAACCACCATTCCATACAACCCACAACAGAACGGAACTGCCGAGAGAATGAATCGTACGCTAGTGGAGAAAGCTAAGTGTATGCTGTTAGACGCGAAGGTGGACATAATATTCTGGGCAGAGGCGGTCGCCACTGCTGCCTACCTGGTGAATCGTGCACCAAATCAGCGACTCAATGGATGCACTCCGGAGGAAATTTGGACCAACCAAAAGCCTGATCTCAGCCATTTACGCATATTTGGATGCAAGGCACTAGTGCACGTCCCGAGCCAACTCCGTAAGAAATGGGATGCAAAGAGCATAGAATGTGTTCTTTTCGGTTATTGTACAGATTCTAAAGGATATCGACTCTGGGATCCTACATCGAAAAAGGTGATTAAAAGTCGTGACATTACTTTTGTAGAAACCAGTCAAACTTCTAATGAGGTAGAGCCATCCGAACCTATCATGATGCTGCCGTTAGTCGATTCCATCGACACCGAAGCAAGTGAGGAATATGGTTCCGAGCTAAAAGATGAAATAACCGATGCAGAAAATTCAGGTGACGAACTAGCAGATCAAAATGTAGATCAACTTATTATACGCAGGTCCAGCAGGCCACATAAGCCACGAAATTTTGACGACTATGTGACGTACTCAGCAGTCGTACAGAGTCATGATCCAGTTACCTACAACGAAGCCGTGGATAGACCAGATGGTACTAAATGGATGGACGCCATGACATCTGAGTTGCAATCATTAATTAAAAATAAAACGTGGACTTTACAGGACCTTCCTGCGGGCAAAAGGGCCCTTAAATGTAAATGGGTTTTCAAAATAAAAACCAACGCTGCAGATGGAAGCACACGTCACAAGGCGAGGCTCGTAGCCAAAGGCTATTCACAACGAAGAGGTCTGGACTACGAAGAAATTTATGCCCCCGTAGTGAGGTATACATCCATCCGTCTATTGTTCGCATTAGCTACAAAAATGGACTTGGACATCGAACATTTGGATGTGGTTACAGCTTTCCTGCACGGTGACTTGAAAGAAGAAATTTGTCTAGCACAACCAGAAGGCTTCGAATAGCCTGGAAGTGAAACTAAGGTATGCAAATTAAATAAGGCAATTTATGGGCTTAAACAAGGCAGCAAAGCCTGGAATGAAAAACTTAATGAAACATTGACACGTATGGGATTAGTACGATGTAAATATGATCAATGTGTATACTATCATATATACGAGGGCTCTATAATAATAATTGCCGTATATGTTGATGATCTTCTTTTGTTTACTAACTCCACGAAGCATAAAACACAACTGAAACAGGAGTTAATGAAAGAATATGAAATGAAAGACCTAGGAGAGGCAAAAAACTGCTTAGGAATCGAAATTACCAGGGATCGTGAACAAGGTAAGATTTGGCTTAACCAATCGAAATACATAACCGACGTGCTTCAAAGATTTGGGATGTCTAACTGTAATCCTGCACGAACGCCCTTAGAACCTGTACTCAGACTTACTAAGGACATGTCTCCGAAGACACAAAGCGAAAGGGATGAGATGGCGAAACGCCCTTATCAAAGTGCCGTTGGATCCATAATGTATGCCTGCCAAGGTACAAGACCAGACTTAGCGCATGCAATAAGCATGGTTTCTCGTTTCAATCAAGATCCTGGGGAGACGCACTGGACTGCAGTAAAACGAATACTGCGATATTTAAAAGCTACCATCGACTACAAGCTGGAGTTCAGCAAGGACAAGAATCCTGAGATACAAGGTTTCTGCGATGCTGACTGGGCAAACGATTTAGATGGCATTCCACCACAGGATACAGCTTTACGTTGCAAGGAGGAGCCATCAGCTGGAATAGCAAGCGCCAACCATCGGCAGCCTTGTCCACCACGGAAGCTGAATATATGGCCTTATCTAGTGCTACACAAGAAGCTTTGTGGTTACGTGGACTTGCAAGTGAGATCGGCTTGAAAACTGAACATCCGATATTAATTCACTGTGACAATCGAAGTGCCATTCAATTAAGTGAAACCGCGAATTTTAGTGCTCGCACAAAACATATAGACACCAGGCATCACTTTCTGAGAGAAAAGATTACGGAAGGCAGGATTAAATTAATGCACTTGCCCTCAGTCGAAATGCCTGCGGACATGCTAACTAAAGCAGTTACAGGCACTAAGCTTAACAAATGTTCTAGTTTATTAGGTTTAAGTGCTTGATGAAGAACTCTGTTCAAATCAAGTGAGGATGTTATTATTTGTGATTAGAATATGTAGATGGTGCTAGAGTTCTCGACTCTTAGGTTTACTATCCATCTATCTGTTTTGTATATCTATGCTGTGTATTGTAACTAAACCTTTCATGTAGTTTTTTGATAAAAAATATTAATAAATGACAGTTCTCAACTAAACGGTTTGTCTTGTAACATCGTTAATTATCACTGCAATCTCAACAAGAATGCAATCAGAAAAATGTATAAGCTGTTTAGATTGGGCCAGTTATTATTTTATTGGAGCTAATTAAAATTTATAATTACATCTGACAGAAAGGTAAAGATTTATGTTTGATGTCCTCACACCTATATGCATATATATGCTTATTGTTACCAGAAACTTTGGGAGCCTACACAAATCAACTGCCTCTTGTATAATTAAAAATGTTTCAGTAATAAAATTAATTCAGCGAATTTATCGTTCTTCTATTTTCCTCCATTTTTAACAAAAATAACTTGAAATGTCATGTCAAAATGTCGAAATTGGTTAGAATCAAACTAAGAGAAGTTGCGATTTCTGTTGAACAGTAGTGCCAACTGTATAAATTTAAGTTTATTTTTATAAAACAGGCGTTTGTAAAGTTTAAATCATGGTTTAATCTTAAGGTTAAACTTAAGATAAACCTGGAGTTAATCTAACATTATAAAACCGGCCCTAAGTGTTAAATGCTAACTAACCATTTAGTTAACTAAAATTTCACTAAATAAAATATTTTTACGGCACTCGTCGTCGGCACTTTGTTATTTGTCTATTAAAGGCGAACCGCCGACACGTGTTATTGACAATAAATTGTGCACACTGCACATTTTTACCTATTTTTACCTTTGGCTTAATTTCATATCTGCCTGTTACAGCATCATGCTTGGGTCAATGGTTATCAAACTAGATGGGCGCTCACAAACTGTATTAAAATACTGTATTGGAGTTTCCAAATGGCCAGCAATCTGTATTTTATATTTTTACGATTAGTTGAAAATTCAGAAAATTTTAGAGGTACCATTATTATTTCTCCTGGCATTATGGCATATTATCAAATAAACGAAAGACTAAGAAATTATACAACAAAAAACGTGTCAGAAGAAGCTAAAATGCCCCCCCTGAAACGTGTGCCGTCTTGGGCGGTCGTCTCGCCGCCTCACCTCACCGCACGACCCTGCCAATTATGAATTCTTGGTCAAAATTTAGAAATTGAAAATGGCGGCGCCAATGTGGCGTGGCGGACGACTTTTGTCATTTATAGTCCAAATCGATCAAAATCGATATCTGGGGGTTTTCGGGTTCGCCGATTACAAATTTCTAGTCAAAAATTTAGTTCAAGATGGCGGAGACTTTGCCTTTTATGATTCGATTCGTCTCAAAATCGATATCTGGGGATTACAGCATATCAAAAGACTAAGAAGTAAAAAATAAAATTATAAAAGGAGTATTTAAAAAACAATTTTTATTTAAGTGCTCTAAAAAGTAGAAAATAAACTTCGATGTAAATCAAACCCATCATTTTGTTACATTATATATTTTTTTTATGATATAAAAGCTTATCGCGAGCAATCTCCTTTACAGAGGAAAATCTCGCGACAAGCTTTTACATCATGAAAAAATTTATATAATGTAACAAAATGATGGGTTTGATTTACTTCATAGTTTTTTTTCTACTTTTTAGAGCATTTTAATAAAAGCTTTTTTTTTAATATTTTTTTTAAATCGTTCTTACTTCAATATCTTCGTATTTTTGTGATAACTGGTTATTCAACTTAATGACCATGTCTTTCTCGCACAGTGTGGATGTGTGTTTTGGAATACTTAATAACTGTACTTGTTTAAGGTGCTTATTGAGCAATTTGTTGCATATTTCTTTAAATTATCATAGACAAATAATATTGTATCGTAAATATATAGTGAATATATTATCATAATGTCTCATTTTAGGAAAAGTGGAAAGCAATGATCATTATAATCAACATGATTCATATTTCTGATATTTTTTTTTTGTAAAATAAATATTCCGCTTCAGCTTCAGCTTCACCCCAATACATTATCCTATGTGACAGGTGGCTCTAGACGTTTGAAAAATAAAAAACTTTGCATGATGAAAAACTCACTAAGTTTCTAATATTTAATAAGTAATGCAAAAGTAGCACTACCGAGGTTTGCTGTTAATGTATTGATATTAGTCTCCCATTTATAATATTCATTGATCTATACACCGAGAAATTTTGTACTTAGTTCTTGTTTAACGGAAGTACCATTATACCTAACAATAGGACTGGAACCGTTTGTATTACTCTAATTTTGGAAATAAATTAGTTTTGGAGATATTAAACAGTTGAGCATTTACCTTACACTAATTAGACATACTTGTACAGCAGAATTGGCTAGTAGTACTGTTTGTTTGATATACTTATTGACACATCTAATATTGCACCTTGAGGGGTGCTCCTATTGACGGTTTTAGTTTCGGATAAGTAGGGAAAGTTTAAAGTAAATCCATGTATGCCTCTAATTTCAACAACCTGTGACATACCGGACAAGAATCCAACATATTGCGAGGCGTGTTATGCCCTAGGATTCCAATTTCTTAAGCAAAATTGAGTGGTCTAGTAGGTCAAAGACCTTTGAAAGAACAAAGAAGATTCCTAAAGCACACTGGCCGTTATCCGATGAGTCTAAAATATTAATAATAATAATAATCTCTTTATTTCCAACAGGTAAGCACCCAATTACAGGAAATACATGAAAACACATAAAGCGAATAAAAAAGAAAAATAATATTGACACTTAAGTTACAAACAAAATTAAACCTACTATTCAATAATAATTATATGACTTAATATACTGTCTAGACTGTCAAAATTAATATCACATACATGGGAGATTTTATTAAAATGATTTCACATTACATAAATTGGAGATCTCGCCATAATATTTGTCCTATAGTTCTTGACATAGAAGGTTGTGTGATGGCGGATTTCAAGTCTGTGTATGTGGAAATTGATTTTATCTAACAAAAAGGGACAATCAATAGTATTGTGAATTAAAGTGAATAAATATTTAATGGAAATTATTTCGCGACGAGTTTATAATGACACGATTTTAAAACGGTTCGTTAAAATGGACGTATTTATTCCTCTCGGCGGGTAAATCCAATCCTCCTTAAAAAACAAATATTTTGTGGACTTCCTCTGAACTGACTCAATATTATTCACGTGACATGTGTACCACGGATATGCGTAATATAACAACGTTAGGCTAGAAGTTTTGCTAAAACACTTGCAGCTTCTTAATATGAAGCCTATTAATATGGGCTCGAAATGTTAACTGGCTATCGAAGATAATACCCAAATCTTTGATTTCTGTACATCTGGTTGTACTCTCTGAATTTATTTTATAATCATATTCTTCAGGTTTATTTTTCCGAGAAAAAGTGATAACGTAATATTTTTGAACATTAATACACAGATGGTTCGCACTACACCAATCAGATAGGGCTTTAAGGTCATTCTGCATCATTCTACAATCACTTATCGCTCTTATCTCTCTATAGATTTTCAAATCATTCGCGAACATTAATTTTGAACAGCTAGTAACATCATTAATATCGTTAACGTAAATGAGAAATAGAAGTGATCCTAAATTGGAGCCTTGTGGTACTCCGGATGCATTAATGTAGTAATGTAATTATTTCGAATAATTTCGCAAAATTACATAAAATAGAAATAGGCCGATAATTTTGGAGTACAGCTGGGTCACCTTTCTTTAACACGGGAGTGATTCGAGCGATTTTCCACATATCGGGAATGTAGCTCTTCCCAAGATTAAGTTATAAATGAAAAGTAGGGGTTCTAACAAGGACGACAACAATCTTTAACAAAAAAGTAGGGAATATCATCAATGCCTGAAGTAAGTTTGTCTTTTAATTTCTTAGATGCTTTAATGATATTGTCGTATTACATAGAAAATAGTACACCGCGGTCGTGGTCGATCTAATTCTTCTAAATCCGTGTTTCACTAAATAATTTTAAATGGTTGAAATATGATAGTATCTTAACATACATGGCCTTTTCAAAGATCTTGGACAATATTGACAACAAGGAAATAGGTCTACAGCTGTTAACTTCCTTTGTATTTCCATTTTTATGTATTGGCTTAACTTTGGCCATTTTTAGCAAATTAAAAAAAGTGCCTTGTGTAAATGGCTGCTTGATAAGAAAAGTCAAAGGAGTTGCATTATTTTTGACAACATCTTTAAAAACATTGATTAATTTACTGTTATTCTGCGGAAGAAGATAAAACGTTTGTGAACTGTCATCGTATGAATCATAAATGTAGGTTACATACTTCTAGTCAGGTTGTTCGAGAAGATAAAAATGACATAGTTTGTTATAAGCACTTAGATGCCGCTTGAACAACCAATTGTTAAAAATAGAAAAAAATTTATCCACGCTACTATTTCTTTATTTGGCGAATTTGGTTGTGCAGTCGTCCAGCTTAATTTGAAACGGATAGTAAAAATGTCAGTGATGGTTATTAGAAATTTTATTCGGTTACAACTCTTTGATAAAATTAAATAGGTACAATAAATGCTGTAATAAAATACGTTCATAATAAGTAATAAAGTATTTATATTATGCTAGAACTCATCATGCTGTAACTAATATTATAAAATAAATCTCGGAGTATTTTTGCAATTTAATTAAAAAATATCTATAATTAACTTTTTGCCATACAACTTTTTTCCCATTAGGTATATTTGTTGTTAAATGTTTCTTAATTTCTCACAAGTCTTTTAATTACGAAGAACGTCTTCTTCAGTTACATCAGTTAGTCTATTTTGTTTTCTATAATATTAAGTTTATTAAAAGTATATAAAATGCCACACAACTGAAATCTGTCCAAGACTATTTTGTTATTTTTTTAATGGTATTGTTCTTCTGAAAACTTCATCTCGCCTGCATTGACTAGGAAGTTTTGGACCAGCGCGCTGGCCACTGAGATCGCTTTGCTAAATACCTGTTGATTATTTTCTATACGGTCATGTAAAAGCCATCATTTATAAAAGTCCCACATGAGTCCTGAATGGCAAACTAAAAAATAACAAATACAGTTTTGCATTCTTAAAAATATGATATGAACGGCAAATAATGATATGGTTCAAATGATGTCTCTCTATATTACTAAAAATAGGAAATAGTTTGAACACATGAAAAAGTATAAGAGGATTAATACTTTGTTCATTAGTATCTATAAATTTGATATTTCATTTGACATCCTAGACTTATTTCCCATGAGCTATGATAAGTTGTAATATATCAAATTGCGTTCCATAAAATTGCGCGATTTTTCTATAACCTAACCGTCTCTTCATCTTCAACGGCTTACAAAATCCCAATGGTGAGCCTCAGAAAAGTTGGACTTTACGTGTAAATAGGTATGCATAACACAGGATAAAACTGAAAACTATCTTAATAATTTGAACCTTTACATACATTATATGATTTTTTATTAACAAGCTATAGTTTTCCTTGCACATTAATAATAATAATAAATAACACCACAGGCAATTACGACCCCCTTTATCCCGGAAGTCTCTAGACGAGTCTTGTGTGGGAGAGGCTACACATTTAGAGACAAGGGACACACACCCAATATCCGTGTTAAGTGAAAAAATCCCTCTCACGGTATTTTCCACTGCCACGACCGGGGATGGAATCCGGAACTTTTGAGTGAGAGGCAAGTGCGCTCAACCATCAGTCATACATTGTCCTGGTATTTCAGAATCTCTTCAAGGATTTTCTGCCCACTGCTTTCGGAAATAAACATGATCAATAAGTATATTAACAAGAAACAAAAACATACATTTCTCGCCTGATTGTCCCATGATCGAACAATTTTTGCGTACTGTTTATTTGAGTGTTAATATACCAGATTTAAGATTTAAAAGTGATTTTTTTGTTTCAGGTAAACAACTAAAAAAATAGCCATTAACAAGGATTTTATACTTCGAGCTGGCAGTAAGTTGATATTTTAATTATCTGTTCCAAAAAATATTTATTTTGACATTAGATTACATTATTTTTAGACTACCCAGCTAATAAAGCCTAATCACGTAAAACGTTAATTTATTAAGTAGGGGTGTTGACACTTTTCTTATTTTATATCTAGTAGAACTCTAATCATTAAGGTATCCACTTTCATCTTTACATTTGAGTAAACCGTTTAGTCCGTGTCTTGATTTACCATTAACCTATTGCTTCATGCTTACCATGAAATGTACCCAATTGTTTTCAAAAATAATTAGTTTCGTTGAATTAATTTTAATAATAATAATCAAATCAATATTTCAAAGTTTTTACTTTTTGCTTTCTTACATGTAATAATAGAAAAAAAATCACTGTTGTAAATCATACAAAAAAAAACGTCTTGTTGAGATCAGCTCCTGACTTACCCGCTTCCGTTAATATGACCATGCCATTTGGTCTCTAACCGTCACAGATATGTCGTAGTATACGTGATCGGTGGTGAATCGAACGCTCTAAACCTTTCATCTGAAAAAATTGGTATCGGGCATACGCACGTCGATAATGTTGATATATCCTGATTATATTTTTAACTTTCAAGACTTTTTGATAGGATGTAAAATTAACTTAACACAATTTCCGCCATATTAAAAAAAAATGTAAAAAACATTTTTTTTTAAATTATACATATTTTTGAGGGGAAGGGATTCGACGAAACATGTCTTGGGCTCCTTCTGGAACTGCGTCTAAAGCTGTGACGAGAAATTTGACAAACAGTTTGATACAATTTTCCATCCTGAACAATTTTTACTTGAAACAGAGAGCCTCCGCAGGTGTTGTGACGAGAAATTTGAAAAAGACCCTTTTCAAAACAATTTTTTTTTCTTCTAAATAACTTTTATACAGGGTGTAACGCAACTTACCCGAAAAATTTTAACCACACATGCATCTTTAAATAAGAAGTCGATTTCTTAAAAATTTTTAAATAAAAGTCCAACACAGAAAAAGATACAGATTGCTAAAATTAGAAATTAATGGAAATATTAAAATAACATATTATTTCTATAAAAACTGTTCGAAATCCTGTCCACTGACATTCAAGCACGCCTCAACCCGTCTAATCCAATTTTGTCACACTAACTGAAGTGTTCTCCCTACCTGCTGTTCCTGAAGACGCAGATTATGGACGGCCGTTGTGGTACGTTCACGTAATACATCGATATTGTCAACTTCGGTTTGGTAGACTAAACCATTTTTTTAAATATCCCCACAAAAAGAAGAAGTCAAGAAGATTTAGATCGGAAGACCGCGGAGGCCAAGCTACGGGTCCACCCCGTCCGATCCAACGTATTCCGATTAATTGGGTTCAGTAATCTCGGACAACTAAACGATAATGTGGAGGCGCGCCATCATGTAAAAACCACATCCGACTTGGGACTTCCAAGGGCACACCTTCAAGAAGACCAGGAAGATCATTACGGAGAAACTGCAGATATTGCAGACCATCCATCCGACTTGGCAATATGAACGGACCAATTAGGCGTTCATTGATGTTGAAAGTGATTCCGAACTACTGGATGAGAATTCTCAATTGCCCAAACGTGCATATTATGTAGATTGGTTATACCATTACGCGTAAAAATAGCTTCATCTGTGACCAACACATCGGCAAATTTTCATTAATTTGTAACTTTAACAATTTGTATTTTTTTCTGTGTTGGACTTTTATTACTTTTTTTTTTTTTTCAAGAAACCGACTTCTTATTTAAAGGTGTATGTATGATTAAAATTTTTCGGGTAAGTTGCATTACACCCTGTATATAAAATAATTTTGTATTCAATGACACACGATTTTTTGATTTTACACAATAATTACAAACAAATTATCTTTTTCTATATATCTGAGAAATTTAAACAATAATGAGTAATTAATTAATTAAATTACTATTATTATACGGCACAAATTTTAAAACCTGATGAATCCGTGATTCGATCTTTATAGTTTACAAATTCTAATAAACTTTTTCAAGTCATAAATATATATATTATAAGACTAATGCAATCAGGTTTATATCAGAGGTAAGTACCTCCCTATGCATATATAGTAGTTTCAACTTACTTATGATTTTTGTATCAATTTAGCAACATGAGTGGCACAATCTTAACTTAACATCGAGATATAAGCCTAAATTATTTGCTTCATCAACGGGGGTCAAGTCTTTCTGTCTAAGGGTAATTTTAAAATTTTGATCGCTAACCACTTTGCACCTATCCTTACCAAAAACTAATAAATCAGTTTTAGACTCATTTAGAGCTAAACCATGAGCATTAGAGGCCTCAGCAATTGATGCTAGGTCAGAGTTAATCTTATCCTTTGCTAGTAAATAATCATTAAAACTGAACGAAAAATATAACTACCGTGACATGAGAAAAAGAAAACTCGCTCACCAAATTTGGGAATTTTAAATTATTATATTTTTCTGCCATTAAATCATATTTACCCTGTACCTACGGTAAGTTGGTTATGAAAAAATTGTTGATTAAATTAGGATCGGTACAATCACATGAACTATCGTTGATTTTATTTACATTTAATTATTTTAAAGTACGCCAGAACATTTTAGGATCCAATTTGTATTTAAACTGTAGGTAGGTATGCCCTCTTTTCCAATTTAATTGATCTGTTCTTTTATATTCATTCCACGAGTTATCGGTGTTAAGTTTTTTATATCGATTGGTTGTTTAGTTACTCAGTTTTGAAAGGCCCATGAATGTTAAATAAATATAATAAGTTGTCATTTCAAAATTCTAACATTTCATCAATATTTTCTATCAAGTAAATATAGCCCCAATTTACATATAGCATATCCTACAGAAAGTCTTGATAATTAAAGTTAGAAAAATCTCGGAAAGTAAGAAATTTAGGCTGTTGTTTTTCTTTCTTAATTTTTAGTTTACATATGACGAGTGGCCAGAAATATCCACTCTCAGAACATTTGACACAACTACTATATCATTAGCTGATGTAATAATTACGTCAATCAAAGTACTTGTAATGTATGTAACTAGAGTAGGAAGTTCAATTTGTTGGAATAACTTAAATTATTTAAAAATCTAGTAACATATGCGTGCTATTGTTATATTTATTGAGTAAGTCAACATTTAGATCGCCTCCAAAAATTAAATGGTCAAATTCGGATAGAAACACAGATATTATATTTTCTAAATGATCTAGGCAAAGTCTGACGTTAGAACTGGGAGGTCTATACAAGGTCTTCAAACAAATACTTTTACCAGAGATTCTAATAGCCACCCATAGGCTTTCCAATTGACTACCTTCTAGATCAGGAATTTCCAGTATTTTATACTTTAAATTCTTTTTAACATAAAAAGCAGCACTCGCTCCCTACTGCAGCGATCTTTCTTTATCAATTTATAACCTTCAATAACAACACCACTAGTAGGAAATGAAGAATCAAGCCAAGTCTCAGACAGACCCAAAACATCAGGTGATCCGTTGACTACAACATCCGAAGCAAGTCAAATTCTGTGCATAAAGACCTAATATTAAAGTAGGGTAGAAGGCTAAGCGGTAGAAGAAGGCGTGGCGGTCAACGAAAGAGGTTCAAATACGCTCTCCATGAAAATCTAAAATCCTGCGGTATTGCAGACGAGCAATGGGAACAACTTGCAGCGGACAGAACCGAATGGCGAGGGGTTGTGGGCAGCTATCAAGGAAATGTTGCTGCAAGAAGGCCGAATACAAGACCCAACCAGGTCTATGTTTGTCCTGATTGCGGTCGACATATTGTGCTCTCCAGAATTGGCCTCTATAGCCATAGTCGTGTGCACCGTGGATGAATGGGAATTACAATAGACTACACCTTTTACTTGTTTTTTATTGTACACAATTTATCGACTGTAACATTTTTATACTCGGACTCAAGTAACAGCTAATAATAATAATAATAATAATATTAAAGTGCAAAAAATTTAACCATTTGCAATATGACATTGCAAACACGCATATGAGATATACAATAATTAAGAAGCTCCACAAGAAAAAGTTATTAAATATTTCATGTAAGAATATTTAAAATAAAATTTAATATTTAGGACTTGCATACAAACAAAATGTTTTTGCTAATAAATAAGGAAGATCACAAAAACAGGATAAAAAATTCTGAGATAAAACAGCATTTTGTTACTATTTAAATATAAATATAAATAAGAATAAAGATGCTACCAAACAAACAACCAAAAAATCGCTTAGTACACTGAGTATACACTTTAAATATAGTCATACCAGGTTAATAAATTTATAGATCTGCCACAGAACTAATAGCAAATATTCTGTTTTCGTTATCATTCCAAATATAAATTTTACCACCTGCAGACTCATGCCTTCTTATTTCGTTTTTCTTAGCCTCAATCAGTAAACCATATCTAATTTTTAAATCCTCAAATATGGAAACGCTATGTCTTTAAGTTGCCTTTTTGCATTAAAAAATCATTTCATTTAATATAACTTACGAAATTTACTAGGACTGTGCGAGGTTTTTCATTATTTTGCAGTGCAGTTAACAAGTAATTCTTTATTAATAAATTTGACAACATTATCTAAAACTGTCTCGCCATCACACTCTTCTCAGGAAATTTTTTAAAGAGAGTCGTGCGTATATTCGACAGAGGATACTTTTGATTGTGAGCAACTTTTAGTTCAATGCCATTTATCGACTTATACTTACTTATAGAATTTTTATACTGTTTTATCAATTTTAGCGTCCATTTTACTGGAAATTCGGCGCATACCTTATTAATAAGTTATCATTTGACAAATCAACATTAGTTTGATTAGTATGCTTGGACTTATTAAGCCTTGACATCTTGGATGCCAGTCCTTTATTACACTGGTACATATAAGCATAGTAATTAAATGAAGGTTTACTTTAATTGTTATTAATTTTTTCTTTTTTTTGGTGTAGAAAATGATAATTTCTCCCCATGCTAAATTTCTCTGCTCTCTCATTTTATAGTTTGAATGGACCTCATAAGAAGCAACAGTACAATTTCCCCTAAAAAACTGTCGCTAAAAAAAAAAATCAATTCGATTGTGCTAGTATTGTCTTCACTGTTGGAAAGGACCTAAATCAGCTAAAACACGTGACGAGTTTTAATGAAACTTTATGAACCTTTAAAAAGCATAATATTTTATTTATATATTCGAAGAATATTGTATATGTGACATATTTATTTCTATTATGTAGACACATGTAATTTCTAAACGGTATTTATGTTCAATTTGACCTCATGACCAAATACTCAATTTCATTTAATTACATGGTGTAACACCTATTATAAAATACTACTTAATACCGATATGCGTGAAGTTAATAAATTAAATGGGTTAGATAATTCGCGTAAACACATATACATATATTAAAAATCAAATAGGCAAATGGTATCCAGGTTTCGAAACCATACATGTGTTTTAAAACGTGTATTGTTTATTCATGTTTTAGCAGTAAACAAAGAAACGGTAAAAAATTCTAAAGTAAGTTCATATTTCCTATCGCGTATTTATATACGTGACAGTTTAATTAAATCATGATAAATCTTTTCGCCAAATTAAGCGTGAAGAGATCCTCGATTTCGGGATTATATTGCATGTCAGCTCTATAAAATACTTATAGTGAATTAAACTGGACACGGATAATAAGTTTGTGGAGATATGCACATTGGGTCCGCCGATGCCTTAAAAGGAGTGGCTAGTGAGAGTGATCTGGTCTTGAGAACGGTAGGCTGGACGTCTGCTTCCCACATGTCTTTGAAAAGAACTTACCAGCATAGCACGAGATACCTAAGGCATTATTTTATTTAAATTAGATGGATAGTGAATTAAGTGTACATGTATTTTTGTCAGTTTAAAATAAGTGATAGAAAATATATAGTCAAATACAGTTATTACGCATTTGGAAAACGTCATCCTACGTAACAATATTCAAATCGTAAATGGGGGAACCGATACTCGCGTCAGTTCATATTTCATTGGTTAGAGATTAGAATTAGAAAAATAAAAGTTCTGTATCTCACAAACTCTATATTTTGCTACCGGTTTCGTGGTATGATGTACATTAAGTACTACCACATCTTCAGGCATCAAGACTAAACTAATAGAAAAAGCAGATATTTAATAGGACACTTATTATAGAAAGGTTTAATTTAAAATTTAGAAATAATAACTTACGTTACACAAAAGTAAAAAGAATTGCCCATAGAATAAAAATACAGTACAGTGCCAAAACAAAATAAATTAAAAATAATTAAGAAAGACAACAGAGAACCAAAACAAACCTTTTTTTCAGTAGACGGGCTCAGAATGCCACTCATATGAGACTTCTGTTGGATAGTTAGTAAAGTACAACTGCTGCCCTGTAATTATGGATTTTAAATAGTAAATATAAATCATGGCTATATAAATATGTAATAGAAAGTATACAATTGAAATAAAATCATTAATAAACAGTAAAGTTCAAAATATTTATCTACGACAAAATATTATAATAAATAACTAAAAAATATGAAAAAAGCGAATCAATGACTCTATGGAGCATAATGTAAAGAAAAAGCAATAAACTAGTTCCTCAAGAAACACAATTTTATTTATTTGTGCACGACCTTGGTCATAGAAAATGTAAAAGGTAAATTATTCTGAAGTTTTGTAGCTAGTGCAGAAATTATTTCGTGGATGTTACTCCCAGTTTTTGAGGATGCTGAGCACGATAGTGATGTCGAGACCCCTCCTCGACCACCGCCAACCCCCCAGACAATCCAAAAATCACCCCCGAAAGGGGTAAGTTGCGTATCCGCTAACTCCATCGAAACCCATGTTACCCCCGTTTTCGAGGATGCTAATCACGATGGTGATGTTGGATCTTCTCCCCGAGGCAAACCGACCCCTCAAACGGCAAGAACTACCCCTGTGATACGCGGTTTTATGAAGTAAGTGAGTAAGTTCACAGATCATTGAATACGTACCGGATGCTGATTATAAGTATCTTGATTAGGGCTGGTTTTTAGTCGTTTGGGGGGTTGGCGGAGATCGAGGAGAGATCTCTACATCACCATCATGCTCAGCATCCTCGAAAACGGGAGGGTAACACGGGTTTAGCCGAGAGAAGATGGCCCATCGGCGGTTTACCCCTTTCGGGAGTGGTTTAACTGGGGTAACACATGGTAGAAGACAGGGATACGCGGTTTAACCCTTTCTGGGGTGTTTCTTGGCCCTTTGGGGGATGGGGTGTCCTCGGAGAGAGATTTAACCACCGCCATCATGTTCAGCATCCCCGAAAACGGGGGGGGACACATAGTCTTGTTAGGTTAGAAAATATTCATATTCCTGTCCAACTTACAGAATGCACTACCAGTATCCATGCTTACATGCATTTTGGGTCGTTCTTGCGTTGCTCACGGCTCATGTCTACATATACCTGGTTATAAACAAAAATGTTTCTAGCACTGGTTTTCTTGTTTCCTGTGAGGATTATATTTACAAACATCTTAACCGAATTTTGAAATAAAGTTGTTTATATTAACGTCATAAAACTTAATTGCTCACTCTATGTAAACTATACTGGCAAAGTAAACCTCTATATTTATTTTAAATGACGATTCCCTGTTTATGTATATGTGTTATTAATTGTAAACACCTAGGCACAGAGCGTATCATAACTTAAGAGTGGGTTTTCACGCACCAGTCAGTCGCGAGTAAATTTGTAAGTAATCGGATTACATCGTCCTGTCGATATCACAGAAGTCACACTAGTCTAGGCGGCATACAGTGCCACGCACTTTTCTAATAAAAATTAACTAGTGGTGGATTGCAGCATCGAGCGTAACAAAATGCATGCTAGCTCTAGCCGTTGGGGGGGGGGGGGTATTTATATTAGGGGCTCAACTGATTTTCTCTTGCTGGTCTAAACCAGAAGACCACCAGGTGTGAAAGAATCCACCACCAGAAACAATTAAAATAAACAGTAACGATGATTTAAATTAGGACAATTTATTATGACTAAAATTTTACATACAAAAAAAAACTGAACGTGACGTCAGGCTTGACTAACAATTTGTTTATAATTTTTAAACTTTGTGTTCTTGTTTTTTCCCAATAAATTTTGTGGCCTAACAATTAGCATTCAATTGAATTTAGTTATTACAAAATATTAAAACAAGGAAAAAAAAGAAATAAAATCAGCGTTTTTAATGAAAGGTATTGATTGTGCACTTGTCGAGGTAATCTGCAAAATATAATGTCTATCAAGTTCCTACCAAACCAAGGACTTGTACTGAGAGCTGGTATGAAAACTGAGAAACCTGGTCGGAAGATGCGAACAGAGGCCTTGGCGAAAGACCTGATCGGAAGTCCCTTAAAGGGAACCAGATTACGGTATATGTTACTTGAGCAACAGTTCAGTCTTCTATAAAACCAAACAAAACAAACCAAACGACCATCCAAAATAGTGTATTTCTAAAATGATTTATGTGAAATTTAAAATATCAATTTGAAAAACGTCAAGTACTTACAAATTTGAAGAGATCCAAAATCCCTTTAAAATGTATAGATTCAACAACAACATAAGATTGAATGTGGGCAGCAAAGGAATAAATCCGAATTATAAACGAGAAACATACAATTTCCTTTTCTGCTTTTCTCACCAAAATTATTTATTTCCTCAGTTACTCATAACAAACATTTTAATTTAGGCCTACCCCCAAAATATATTTATATTAAATTTCCATACACTAGACTACATGCAACAGAAATACATTAATGTATTGCGAGTCACTAAAAATTTCAAAAGTGAAACGTTACAAATCGATCGTACGAATGTAATCGCGACGTGATTTTATATTTATACGTATCAGTTACAAACAAAACCTCGGTGACACACGCCTTGAAATATTGTGGATTGCGCGTATTTAGTTGGCATAAAAGACGAAATATTAGTAAATCACCGAATTTAGCTATCAGGAACACATAACATATTTATTTACATAATATGATACCGCCACGCGAAGCTCTCAGGCTAAATGAAAAATTATGAGCCCGACCCTGCTTTGACACACGTCTGGCAATGGTCATCGCTATGATGCTGCCTCTAGTAGCAAAACGTTCAACGCCGAAATTTAACAAATTCCTATTCGACGTTAAACTTTAATAGGAACAAATATGCAGAATTTTTACTTTTTTTCATGTTATTTTATTTTATACTACATTGTATTATATTTTATTTGAATATTTAAGTCCCTTTGTAGAATATAAAACAATTTATGGCGAGTGGTACGTTCGCGCTGAATAATCAAGGAGAAGAAAATTTTTACTTAGAATTACAATATAAAATATAATAAGTCCTTGTCTTAAGTTCGCTAGTTTACATAATGAAATCAATTCTGAATTCTGTTGGCTCGTTTTTAAGATGGATGTAAAATAAGAATGAGGATATTTTACGCATTATTTGACCTTGGTAACGCACCCTTAAATAGGAATATAAACAAAAATTATACTTTAAGAAATAAACGTAAATATTAATTGTTGTAGAAAACGCTAAATCATCTTCATTTTATAAACTTTTTTTTGTCTGAACATTTTTTCACCAATATTTATGTTGGTTCGCTAAAATAGCAACAAATTTACGTCTTTTGGAGAATTTCTATATAGCTTAGAAGCCAAGTTGTTTCAAATAAATTTTTTTAAATACTTAAAAAACTGAAATATAAAACTCTTCGATGGCGAAGACTTTAAGAATCGGGTGGACCTTTTTTTTTTAATTTGGCTAATTTCAACAAATTTAGTGCCCAATATAATAGATTGCTTACTTTTATCGACTAATTAACAACTAAATATTATTGCTATATACTTATATTTTTTGTTGTTAAAAAACGAATAAAAGTACACAATTAATTTAAATAGATGTGGAAATTATGTAATTCTAACAAATAACAAATACCTCTTCCTCTATTATTTTTGTCCCGTTTCACTGAACACATTTCGTTTAAACGGTCAGTATCTCATTGTGTAAGCAAAAGTAATTATTGGGAAAACTAAAACTACTAAATTATACATTTCTAGGAAAGATGATGTGATGTAAAGCAACGTTAGGCGCAGTTAGTAGTTGTATGCGTGACTGTCCCAACGAAGACCGCGTCCTCGCCACACACATCTTCCAGCGGCTTGTATATCAGTGTATGCGCGGAAGCTATACAACTTTAGGCGAGGGTTGTATAGGGGATATACCATCCTTCGGAGGGGATGTAAAGCCGTCGGCCCCTTGTCTATTAAATGTTAGGCAAGTAAAAGATCCCTACTCTTCTTAAGGGAAGAAGTTCGGCAAAAATTCCTGGTTGGGGCATCGGTGTTAGGCCTCAGTAGCGGAAATAGGCCGACGTTAAATAAATGTATAAAGAAAAAGAAAGATGAGGCGAGAATTTGTCGATATAAAATTGTTTATACAGTTGTTATTTTTACACAGATTTTTTTAGCGTCGTCAATATTATTTATTTCTGTTAATTAAATATTTAACCGTATTGAATTTTTGCTGCATATTTCATGTCATGGTTCTATACATATATTGCAATTTTTTCAACTTGCATAGTTCATTAAATCAGATTTTATCTAAATTTATCTGCGAATTGGGTTGGTTGTACATGCAAGGATTGTTACGGTTGACTACATCTTCATAATAAAGCAAGGTGGATTCAATGGCTATTATAATGTAAAGGTAAATTGACCTTAAATAATTTGTAAAATTACCTCGTTATTGATTTTTACAATACTTTTTATTACTGTAATTATCTCGAACTTGCGGATACTAAACTTCTGATTGTGGTTATAAAAATAGTGTACATAGTAAACTAAAATATGCAATTTAATCATCATAAAAAATCTTAAAGAGGAAGTTGGAGAGCTACGTGTGGCTTTTAGCTCGCATCACTTTTCTTTTAACAGATTTACGTTCCTAGAGAGTTAAAATTACTATAAATATATACATATATTGGCATTATGCAATTATCTAGAAATAATTAGATAAATTAGTCGAGTCAAATTGAGGTTTTCACGTTCTGAAAGCAAATTAGTGAAAATTCTAAATAAAACTCTTCTAAATATCGTATATTAAATTTATAACACTCGGTATCTAAGTTTTATTCTTAAGAAATCACTTCAAGACGTTTAACACCTATAATTAATTATTGAAGCGAAAGGATTCAGATTTTTATTCACCTTTAGTACCTGTTATCTGAAAATCTTGGTTTTGCAAAAATGACGTAGGTCTGGGAGCTCTGGGATCTTACTCTATAAAGAAATATTCGTATTAGATATTTCAGTTGCTAATCGACCCGAAATACATCTTGCATAAAATGTAGTAAAAAATCGGCAGCTACTGGAAGCGACTGGAACCTCCCCACTCGGTGGATCTTTGAAGCCGAAAAGAGCATTAAATTGTGTGACAAAACGGCACTAAACGTAATCCGAACTCATCCAAAACCTTTTCAGATCTTCTGGGGTACTAAAAAAACCCTCAACTTAATGAATTTACAATCATCTATGCGAGTTATTACCTACATTACCGCTCGTTGAATAATATACTATTAGGATATTAACAACTTTAACATCACTTGAACGACTAAGAAAGTCTAGTTATCCTAAATACTACAGATTTGTAAAGCAACAATTTGAAAATTGGTAAAGTGATAATCTATAATAAATTCACCAACGAAGGTACAGAAAGCATATGATATTGTTATATCTACCTTTAAAGTTTGTGACAATCCACTAAAAGTTACAAATATGCCGAAGTTTTATTAACATGACATGACACCAACGTTATCGGATGACAAACGATGACAATGGCAATCGTCAAAATTTGCCCATTGCAATCCGATCGCTCGCGGCTGTCTTTGTTAAATGAAACATTAGCATTTCAGTAATTTTACTAGTATCATGCGAAATGTGATCTATGCCATATTTGCTTTGTTTTTAATTTTTTTCACGGAAACCAAATCGAAAGGGTGGAAGTGTGATATATCGTTGAAATCAGAATTTTAACTGCTTTTCAATGGCCCCATTGCAAATTGATAGTAATTATAAAATAAACAACTTGTTGCGTCAAAATGGCACTAAACGTAATCCGATCTCAACCAAAACCTTTTCAGATCTTCTAGGGCACTAAAGAAACGCACACGCAAAGTATGATTCAAATCCGTTCAGTAATTTCGGCGCTATCGTGCTAACACACATACACACATACACACACACAGACATTTTTCAAAAATCACTTTTTTGGGTTCCTAGGACCTCAAAACGTAAAGATTTGATGTTATCTCAATTTTCGTTTTTGTACCAATTTTAGTAACCTCTCACAATTTTATTGTGGAGAGGTTAAAAAACTGTCAAGAGTTGATTCGAACCTTCAACCACACGCTTAAGAATCGGACAACACAACCACTAAACCACGGACGACTTTCAATGAACTTACATACTTTTTGCTATATGAACGTAAGATAAAGATTTTTTATTTACCTTCAATTCGTATTATCTGTAAAAGGGCCCCGCTTTCAAGCTAACCAGTACGCAATACGTTTTTACCTACATATTACACATTTATTGTGAAAATCTTAGCTTTGCTAAAATGACGTAGGTCTGGTGGCTCTGGGATCTTACTCTAAAACTACTTGACAAGTATTGGCAAATAAAAAATTTGTAAATTAAATTTTAATAAACACATCAAACAGTATCATAATATGATCCAACATAGGACTGATCTACAACAATAATAAGAATAAATAAAACATACCTAAATTGTTAATAGTAGAAAAGATATATAGCCCAGTTTTCAAAGATTAATTTTGATGAAAAGTTAGAATTCATTGTTATCTCGTAATTCTTTCATGAAAGGCTAGTTTTTTGCTAGTAGAAAGTGACTCAAAAAAGTTTATCAAAATGTACCCCCGCGAACCCTTATAAACAACCCTCTGAAACGGAAAAAATTAGTTTTTTACTAATGTCTCGAAAAATAATAAAAAAAAAAACGGATAGCACCACGTGAAAGAGCGCGAAATTTTACAAGAAAATTGTATAAAGTTTTTTTAAATAAATGTTTCCCTTAAGCATGAGAAATTTTTAGAGTTCGCTCAATATTCCAAGCGCGTCGCACAGGAAAATGAAGCATTTCTCGACCGCGGCTACATAAAGACAATTTGTACCCATTAAAAACTAAAAAAAAGGTACCGTTTTAAAGAGGAAGAATTCAGCTTATAAATTGCACGTGAAAGTTAAGCTTTATCATTTTTTCCCACTCTATATTAAAATATAAATATTAAATAAAATACTATTTAAAAAAAATTGTAGATATAGCTCGTTTATACCTTAAACCTCAATCTAAGATAAATTTTTATGCTCTAAAGTATCCAGGGTAAAAAAAATAAACTTTTAAATCAATGGTATTTTTTCCATTTTTTAGGGTTCGGAAACTTTCACTTAAAAACTTGTCGAAAACGGTCAAAAAAGGCTTGTAGGTAAAAAAAAAAATTTTTTTTTACCTCCAAGCTTTACCTCATGCTAAGGGAAAAATTTATAAAAAAAAACTTTTATACTATTTCTTTGTAAAATTTCCCGCTCTTTCACGTGTTGCTATCCGTTTTTTTATTACTATTTTTCGAGATATTAGCAAAATAAATGATTTTTTGCATTTCAGAGTTGTTTATAAGGGTTGGCGGGGGTAAATTTTGGTAAACTTTCTTGAGTCACTTTCTACTAGCAAAAAACTAACCTTTCATGAAAAAATTAGCGAGGTAACAATTAATTCCCACTTAAAACACCTGGCAACTGGGCTAATAAGGATACACGTATTTATTTTATTTGTGCATTCTTAATATTGTATAACAATGCCAATCAAAAAAAGTTATCCGCTAGATAGATCACACATCAAGCTATATCTGTTTTGCTTTGGAATTATAAATTTATTGATCTGAAAAACATTTTCCTGAATTGAAAACGACCTAAAAGAATTTTATTTTAAAAAAATCGTTATTTAAGAATACTTTTCATTTTACCCATTTAGGCAAAATTAGAAAAATTACGTTTCAATTTGTCTGATTTTGACGTAAATTAACTTTTGCAAAAATATAGACATTTAGACATGTCAAAAGATAGACAATGGAGAAGCAAATTTATTAATGTATCAACTATTTACACTCACGTTAGAAATTTATTTATTATATCATAAATTTAATTACCAATAAGAACAGAGTAAATTCAATTATTTCTGAATTTAGTATAAGTAGAAAAAGAATGTTCTATTACTTCAATTTGAACATATTCAACTTACGAAATGCATCAAAATTTAATAAGAAAACATAACCAAGAAAAATATGAGGAGAAATAAATGAAACAGAAGTTACAAATTATCCATTGTAACAAGAGAAGATAAATATATATATATATATATATATATATATATATATATATAATTCAATGCAGGTCGGGGTATTTGCCCGCTGAGTAGTTGTTTCCTGCAAATCATGTATAATAACAGTATATGGGTTAAGTCCACCAAGGGCTAAAGGTCACCGCTCTCGGTACTTGCAAAATAGCAAGTCGCTATACACCATGGAGACATCTATGATGTCTGGTGTATAGTAGCATTTGACCACATGAGGGTATTCACTTACCTCTCACCGGTACACCATTTACTTAAGTTTGTATAAAACTAACAGGTTGGCCACTGTCATTTGTCTGTTCCATGACCTATGGCATACTGATGAGAACTAATAAGTTCGAAACCGGTCTATGTCTGGTCGGGGAATTGACAAATGGCATTGGCTACCAATCTTTCATGATTTGTAAGGTATAATTCAATGCAGGTCGGGGTATTTGCCCGCTGAGTAGTTGTTTCCTGCAAATCATGTATAATAACAGTATATGGGTTAAGTCCACCAAGGGCTAAAGGTCACCGCTCTCGGTACTTGCAAAATAGCAAGTCGCTATACACCATGGAGACATCTATGATGTCTGGTGTATAGTAGCATTTGATCACATGAGGGTATTCACTTACCTCTCACCGGTACACCATTTACTTAAGTTTGTATAAAACTAACAGGTTGGCCACTGTCATTTGTCTGTTCCATGACCTATGGCATACTGATGAGAACTAATAAGTTCGAAACCGGTCTATGTCTGGTCGGGGAATTGACAAATGGCATTGGCTACCAATCTTTCATGATTTGTAAGGTATAATTCAATGCAGGTCGGGGTATTTGCCCGCTGAGTAGTTGTTTCCTGCAAATCATGTATAATAACAGTATATGGGTTAAGTCCACCAAGGGCTAAAGGTCACCGCTCTCGGTACTTGCAAAATAGCAAGTCGCTATACACCATGGAGACATCTATGATGTCTGGTGTATAGTAGCATTTGACCACATGAGGGTATTCACTTACCTCTCACCGGTACACCATTTACTTAAGTTTGTATAAAACTAACAGGTTGGCCACTGTCATTTGTCTGTTCCATGACCTATGGCATACTGATGAGAACTAATAAGTTCGAAACCGGTCTATGTCTGGTCGGGGAATTGACAAATGGCATTGGCTACCAATCTTTCATGATTTGTAAGGTATAATTCAATGCAGGTCGGGGTATTTGCCCGCTGAGTAGTTGTTTCCTGCAAATCATGTATAATAACAATATATATATATATAATATTGAGGACCAAAGGCAAGTAAATTGAATAGAAGCTAATAAATATCCAGCTAATAAGCAGATATGAAATGGAGGTGTAGAAAGAGATAATTTAGGAATACGGTAAGTGTTATTGGCACTAAAAAAAATAAAGCCTAAACTCACCATGGGTCCTGATGGGATCCCCGCATTTCTACTTAGATACGGCGCTGCTATCTTTGCTCACCCACTCATGATATTATTTAATTTATTTATTAAATGCTGCTATTTTCCTGATATTTGGAATTACTCCAAAATCTGACCGGTATACAAAAATGGAAATAAAATAATGAACTTAATCCATAACTCTACCCTCATACTAAAAATTTCGAGTCAGTAACACGGATTTATGAAAGATCGCTCTACTACTACCAGTATCATATGTGCTACCCAATTCATATCTGAGTCCATGGACATGCAAATGCAAACGGACATCATATACTTCGACTTCACGAAAGCTTTTGATAGGCTTAATCATAACATGTTGATTGCAAACCATTCCGACTTTGGTATTTCGGACCAGCTCATAACCTTCTTTAGATTTTATCTAACTGACAGACTTCAATATGTCGCGCATAATGGGTTTGCGTCCTATCATTGTCTCATCCTCGGGTGTTCCCCGAAAATCGACTAATCACACCAATTTCGATCAGGGGCAACCAAATTCCTATTAGGGGATGCGTGAAGTACCTGGGGGTCAGACTGGACAGAAGACTGACGTTCAACACCCACGTAAACGAAACCATACGGACGGTCTACTCCCTGTCCAGGAGTCTGTATCCGCTCATGGTCAGGGGTAGCAGACTAAACAGACACAATAAAAAGTTGTTGTACACAATGGTGGTCAGGCCTTCCATCACATACGCGGCGCCGGTCTGGTGCAGCATACCGGCCACGACAATGAAAAAACTCGAAATTTTAGAACGAAAATTTATGCGCCTCATATCCAACTCAGGAAGGTACACCTCCCTCAGAGACCTCTACGAACGCTGCAACGACATCACCCCGATAGCCGACTACGTCCAGCGCATCTCTCAGAACTTCTACTCGTTCAAACTGGGCGATAGTCCGCTAACAAGACACATTACACAAATTAGACAGCATAATGCCCCATTTCGGATCAAACACCCCTTACCTTACCAGACGTTACCGATCTTCCGGCAGCCACTCTAGCCAAACTTTCACCTACTATACCTTCCCTGCTACTATCCACCTTTCACTGATATTTCATACCTTTCATCGACTTTCAATTCTTTCCTGTCCCCCTCTTCTTTTGTTTTTGTGTATTTTTGTTTTCGCGTTTTTTGTTCCTTCGTTTCTGTTTGTACATTTTTGTCTGTAAATTCATTCTTCCTTCATTAATCTTGTAACAGTTTCCAAATTTTTTATACAAAACCAATTCAAAATTTAGAATCACAGTTTAGGCCAGCCTTGCGCAGCCCGTCGCTGGAGTGATTCGCGGATGGCACGGCGTACAAGTTACGGTGCCAGCGACAGCAACAAAATTTTAAAAAATAGTGAAAGTGCGCGAACGGCGAAAGCCAGTGATCGTTTTAACCCCTTGTTATGTTAAGCTTTACTTTTTAAGCATTTTTGTACAAAATTACCTTTTTAATTTACTTTTGTAAAAGGAGTTAGGTTTTATTTTTATATACATTTTTACTCACGCCGAACCAACCCCGCCTCGGCCCGACCTTGCGATGCACCACCGCGTCAACGTGGTGGTCGCAGGATCGGTCCCGGGACGGGTGCTGGGGAGGCAGTTCACTGTTCAAATTAAATTTTAATAAAGTTCTTTTGAATTGAATTGAATTGGGTGTTCCCAAGGCTTTTTCTTGGGCCACGGCTTTTCAATATATTTATAAATGGCATAGGCAATATTTTAGATGTGCACTTCTTAATGTATGCAGATAACATAAAACTTCTACACTAAATCTCTGGTTTGAACGACTGCATTATAATGCAAAATTTGAATCCCTGGTGAATTAAAAATAATCTGTCGTTAAACGTGCAAAAGTGCAATGTAATGTCGTTTTCCACTAGAGATTCTGAGTATATCTACGAGTACACGCTGAACGACGAACTCGAGCGTCCACGTTTAAAAACCTTGGTGCAACTTTTGACAAAAAACTGACTTTTGTCGATCATATCAACACGTCTCTCTGTGACATGTATACAGGGTGGATATAGGTACCACATCGGAGGTCTTAAGAGATTTACTCAAAGATACTTTCCCGGAAGTAATTTGCCAGTCCCTTACACCTAAATATCCGGATCTTTATTCTTATTTTAAAGTGAGTATACACGAGGACAATTTCTCTAGTGCTATGAATCCAGACGTATGGCCGGAGGGCGCCTATGTAAGTAGGTTTTTTCAGTTAAGGAGGAGGTCGGTCCTGAATCAATGATGTTCAGACCTGATGTGTTTTCGTTAAATGCGCAAAGCTTAAACGTTAAATCAATAAATGGTTTAGAAATTGATAGTTGTAATTATGATACTTTAAAATTTTTATGCCTGACGGAAACCCATGCCAGTGGGGACTCAATTCATAGTAAGACTATTAGGAACTTTTCATTGTCTAGTTTTTATTGTAGAAACGTGTATGAAAAGGGTGGGGTTGCAATATATTCAAGAACTTGTTTGATTGTAAATAAAATCGATTTAGATACATTCTGCATTGATAAGCACATTGAAATATGTGGGATTTCTTGGAAAGAAAATAATAAAGTTATAATTATATTAACCTGTTATAGGGCTCCAACTGGAGATCTTAATATATTTTTACTAATATATATGACGTATTAGATATGTTTTTTCGTCCAAATGTAAGGATTATTTTAAATGGGGATTTTAATTTAGATTCGTCTTTAAATTCCAGAAATCTCACTGATTTTAAGAAACTATGTAACATTTTGTTTGGTTTTAACCTTCATCCGATGGTAAGGTGGCCGACCCGTATAACGAGCTGTACCTCTACTATTATTGATCATATTTTTACGAACATGACAGATCATACTTTAGTTTGTGTAAATGACAATGATATTTCGGATCACAGGACCATACTATTTGAATTTAGTTCAAAAATAAGTTGTAATCCCCAATGTTCCTATTTCAAAAGAAGTTACGATGAAAATGCTGTGTTAAATTTTCACTCAGCTCTTGAGTATGAGAGCTGGTCGGATCTTTATAATTTCACAGACATTGATGAGGCATTTGAACATTTTCACAAGATATTGCTATATCATTTTAATATACATTTTCCTTTACGTAAATTTTATAATAAGAGCAATAAGAAAGGGTGGGTGAATGATGATGTCAAGGTATCAAGTAGGAATCTTAAGGATCTGCATAACATGAAAAAAGTGTACCCAAATTTAGCACCTTTATACAAAAATTCGAAAAAAAACACATGATCTGTTGGTGATTAATACTAAAAAGCAGTATTACCAAAATAAAATAATAAATTCAGACAATTCACCTTCAGCTGCGTGGAAGGTGATAGCTGAATTATCCGGTAAAGTGAAAATTCATAAAAATATAACACTGAAAAATGAAGGAGAATTATGTGACGATCCGGATCACATAGCCTCCATATTTAGTGAGTACTTCATAAAAGCACCGTTAGATATAGTCAATAATATACCGCCAAATAATGCTCCTATTAAAGACGTGCCTTATTTCCACCAATCGATCTTTTTGGAACCCTTTGTAGAAGAAGAGCTGTTCAATTTATTAAAATTAAAGAATAAACGCTCAGCCGGACCTGACGAGATTCCCTCATTTATTTTAAAGAAAATAATCTGGGTAATCATACGACCTATTACTTTTTTAGTTAACCATTCATTTATATCTGGAAAATTTCCAAGTAGCCTAAAAATAGGAAAAGTTGTACCTATATATAAGAAGCACGAGTTAAATATGGTTGAAAATTATAGACCAGTTACCGTACCGTCGGGTATCTCAAAAATTTTTGAATATGCTTTTTTACATCGCCTTATGAATTTTTGTGAAAATAATAATATTTTGACGAAAAATCAACATGGCTTTCGTTCTAATAAATCCACACATACTGCTATGTATGCCTTCTTTGAGAGGCTCATTGATTATATCGAAGCCGGGGGGTGCCCTGTTGGGATATTCTGCGATCTCAGCAGGGCATTTGACTGTGTCGATCATGATAAATTATTAATAAAACTTTATGCCTATGGAATTCGTGGAGTGGCTGGGGATTGGATAGCCTCTTTTTTGAAAAATAGACAACTGTATGTATCTGTGACATACTCCTCCAATGGAAATACCAGGAGTGTCAGCTCGGGGTACAAGATAAATAATTTGGGAGTCCCCCAGGGCTCAATTTTGGGGCCCATTCTATTTTTACTTTATACCAACGAACTTGATACCTTGACATCTGAGGCCGACTTGATAATGTATGCAGATGACCAGTCTCTACTGTTATCAGATAGATTTGATAATTTCTTGGAGCAGAAATGCAACGTTTCTTTAAATAAATTTTTTAACTGGTACTGTTTTTATAAACAATTTTTAAATGCTGATAAGACCCAACATATAAGATTTCACAACCGACAAAAAAATTGCTTAGATCTTGACATTAAAATTAATGCCAATAGTATCTCAAATAGGAAAAATGTTAAATTCTTGGGATTAACATTAGATAAGTGTCTCAATTGGAAGGCACACTGTGAGCAATTAATATCAAAACTTAATTCGATCTCTTAAGAAGCTTAAAAGAAATTCTATTAAAAGACCAACTATTAAATTTGTATCATGCACAAGTAGGGTCTAGACTCAGATATGGCATCGCCTTTTGGGGATGTTTTTATTGTACAAAAACGAATTTTAAGAAACATGGCAGGGATTTCTAGTACCTGTTCCTGCAGAGATGCTTTTAAAGACTATAAAGTTTTAACCCTTGTTAGTATTTTAATTTTTGAATTGTGTGTATATGTTTACAGTAATATGGCTAAATTTATTACGAATAAGAAGTTTCATGCTATAGACACGAGACAAAAGGAAGAATTTCATGTTCCTTATTATAAATATAATATATTCTTAAATGCACCCAACTGTCTAGGTCTTAAATTGTTTAATTGTTTATCTGATGATATCAAACAGGCAAAGAATGTAAATAGTTTTAGACTAAAATTAAGACTATATTTATTAAACAATTGTTTTTATACGTTAGAAGAATTTTTTGTAGCATAATTGTGTGCCAAACTGTGACGATTCCTATACATGTATATACTGTCTGAAAGGAAAATAAAGGTATTATTATTATTATTATTATTATTATTATTATTATTATTGACGTAAACAAAACTTTGGGTTTTATCATAGGTAATGGCCATGATTCCTCTAATACTTCAACCTAAAAATTATACTTTTAATTTTTGAGATCTAAGCTAGAGTATACGTCTCTTGTTTAACAACCCTGCTGTGTAGCGACACTTTCTTAAATATCTCTATTTTAAATTTCTAAATACATATCCGCCTATTGGTTTTCCTCAATCAAACCTTGACATCTTTTCTATGTGAGGCTTAAGTGATAGATGAAATAACTTCGCTATCAGCTTTTTGAAGAATGTCATTCACCAAGAAATTGATTGCAGCGAGATACTTGAGAACTTTGTACCTGCCTAGAGCTCGGACTAAGGTCCTAAAATTCTCACCTATATATAATATTTGCTCCCGTTACAACAACAATCAGAATATTGATATTTTACAATAATGGGGCTGCCTGCCTATGTTCGCCTATCAATTTTCCTAATTATATTTTATATATTAATTATGTAAAACGGTCTTGCTAATTGTCCCATAAACTATACAGTTTTTCTTAGCTGTCTTCTAGTACTAGTCAGTTTAGATTTTAGACTCATGTTAAGTCGTTCTTTCCCACTTTATTATATAGGTATATATTTAAGCTACTCTCTATGTGCACTGTATATTATTAAATATGTGTTGTTTCCTATTTTCTAAATGGTCTTTGCACTGCTAGATGTTAGATAAATAAATAAATAACCGAAAGAAGATGAATAGCAGAGTTTTGGAAAGAGTACCATGCTTAGATAAATAGCCGTTAAAGGATAAAGGGATATAAGGTCTGGGAAACAAATTGTTTGAAAGATGGGAGCCGAGGAGGAATTAAGTCTGCCAAGAGACAAAGACATAATAGTGCAGCGAAAGTTGAATGCTATAGTATACTTAGCGGAATTTCTCTAAGTACAGTTCACTAAAGTTATACATCATTTCTTGAAGCTTTTATCGCTTGTTTGTAAAGTTTTGAGAGAGCACATATCTAAATGCAACTGGACTCTTCGATTACTATCGAATATACTGCAAAGCAAATTATCAACTCGTTGCCACAAATGCTAGTGGAATTTTTCAACAATATATAAAATGTGTTTTTTTAAAGAAAGGCACACTGCATAATAATATAACGAAGTGGCACTGCTCAAATAAATATTTGCAGTTAAAACCGTGTAGTAGCATTTATTACATCTATAAAATGTTTATAACTAAAGTTACTTAACTTCGAAGTCATTGAAGTAATTCTTTAAAATTAAGACTTGTGTGTGTATCGAGCTGTTTATATTTCTCGGGATGAAGATTTTCTATAATAATAAGTTGCCTCAGGAGATTCCGTTGTTGGTAATTCTGACATATCGCTGTGAATCGATCGTGCTTGTTATCATCCTTAACCTTTTAATGCCGTTTCTTATTTACTACGACCTTATTATAAGATGCTTATAAATAATTGTAAACTTGTTTTAAGATTCTCAGTGACCAATTTAGCAAACTCTAGAGGAGCGGTTAAACTGCGCTACGACCCTCTTTAAAAGAGGAAATTTTTTTTAAGGCATAAAGTAATACGACTTAAATAGAAGTGTTGAAGAACTTGTCTCTAGGTAGAATGGAAAGTTACGGGTCTTTTGGCTGGTCGAGACAGAGGATATAGGTTGAAATATGAAAATAGTTTTAAAATAATTAGATCTATTTTTTTTGTTTAACTGGCTCTAACTCAAAAACAGAAAAATTAACTGATCTCAAATTTTTACCACGTAAGTAATACATACATTTTAACAAAATGTATTAATATAAAGATTTTTTACTTAATTGTAAAATATATGGATTTTTATTTAAAGCTACTAAAAAAACAAACAATTTCAAATTGGTTAAAAAAATACATAATGACAGAGAGAAAGAAAATTAGTACTGAAATTTACTTAAAAAAAAACAAAATCTGATATAAGTGATTAAGGTTCTCATTTATTTTTATCTGTAAATATATTACTTCAAATAATTCCCATTAAAAGTGAACTGTCTCTCGTATACTTTTTAAAATTATTTTCTTTGTGTCAATTACGATGATGGTGCAAAAATTGGATTTTGAGTTTTTGACGGATTTACACGTTTTTAAGTCCCCTGAACCCAAAAAAGTGGCTTATAAAAAATGTCTGCTTGCCGTCTGTCGTCTTCCGTCTGTCTTCTGTCGTCTGTGGTCGCACCTAGAGCCCAAACTACTCGATCGATTTTGTTCAAATTTTACATGTGTGTTCAAGACGGTCACGCCTAGAGGTAAAATCGCAAAATCAGTCCTAGCTCAAATGTGCGGGGAGTAAACCCCTAAAAACAGGAAAAAAATAGAAAATATTTTTTTCTCTAAAAGTGCCGATATGAAGTGACATGACCAGGTGCTCTTAGAAAATACCGGGAGAGAAGCTGTGGGGAGGTTGTGGGGGGGGGAGCAAGGAATTATACATTTTTTTCTCTAAAAAGGTTCTAGCGATTTTTATTAAATTTGGCACATGAACACTCCCCTAATACCGATATGAAATGACATGACCAGTTGCTCCTAGAAAATGTAGCTGTGGGGGGGGTGAGTTTTAAATAATTTCATAATTTTTTTCTTTAAAACGGATCTAACAGTTTTAATCAAAATGTAAAATGTGAGTACTGTAGTAGTAGCATAAGGTAACATGACCAATTGCACTTAAGAAATGCAGGGAGGGAGGTAGCGGGGGCGCAAGGAGTTAAAACAAAATGTTTTAAATTTCAACTAGATTGGTTGAGAAGAAATAGAGATTTGACGATGAAAAGATTCGATGCCGGGATCAGGGTACATTAGTTTGGTCTACTCCTATATGGGATACTTTGTCCG
The DNA here is from genome assembly GCA_963675555.1 of Leptura quadrifasciata. Classification (NCBI taxonomy): domain Eukaryota; kingdom Metazoa; phylum Arthropoda; class Insecta; order Coleoptera; family Cerambycidae; genus Leptura; species Leptura quadrifasciata. Next base: position 41,294,337 of record OY776677.1, read on the forward strand.
AGTTGCCGCGGACCGATTTTTTAATTTCATTTTCATTTATAGCGAACTGCCTCTTTTTTACACTTCTATAAACTCTCGTACTTTGAATTAATCATATTATATTTCTATATTGAAATGGATATCATATTCCTGCCTGTGTATCTATTTATAAATTATCATTGTTTTATACTTATGTTATGTTTTGTTTTATATTTATAAATACATGCGTGTATTTGTATGTTTATGTATGTGCGCATATGTGTAGATATATGTACACATCTACTATCTATGTTTACTTGGTCACGGTCTTGTAACTATTTGTTTTAGTTTATTTACAATATCCCTCTATCTAGGAGTTTTATAACTGTATGTGTATATTTGTATATTTGTACTAGATTTCCAATAAAGTGTATGATATTATTTATTTAATTATTGCTGCCATTAATTGGAATACTATACAGGGTGATTCTTTTAAGGCGGCTATTAGAATATGTAAGAATAAATTCCATAATAATATACCAAGTGTTTTATTTTTTACGTTACATTTTGTCAAATTGAAACTTCAAAATTTCACATAGAACACCCTGTAATTTTTTTACATCAAATTATGTAAAGTTAAATTTCCTTTTTTCTAGTGTAAGCATTGTGGGGGTTAAAGTTACAACTTTTTAAAATATTTGCGATTTTCTTAAATGTCCAAGAATTTCTTGTAAAAATTGCCATCAACTTACCCATGATTAAAAACAATCATTAATATTAGCCATTCTCTCATGTTAAAAAATGCCAGCACGTTTAAATTACACCCACGAAGACTTTTAGATTTGTTTATTATTTATAGAGAGTGTGATAAAGTAATACCAAAAAGATGTAACATATTAGCTTTGCTACTCGACACCCACAACAACAGAAACCATTCACCTTACACTTTTTGAATATTCACAAGTTTTCGTTGAAAATTATAAGTTATCCAAAAAAAACATAGTAGCCTATGAGACAATAGAAACAATAGAAGCAAAAGAACACAAAATAACAACAAAACTTAGATACGTGTTTAATACAGCATATTATCTATCCACCTACCTAATTCAATTTGCTAATATTTTGGATAGGTATACTTGATCTAGTGTAAAATAACTACTAACTATGTGTGCATAAGATGCTCGACATGTGCACCGTTTTGGTTCAAACACTCAATAATCCGACGCTGGACGGCTGTGGTAGCATGTCTTATTTCATTTCCATCAATCTCATTCCTGGCTTGTGCTATTTTTAATCTCAAGTCTTCCCTAGTTGCGGGTGCAATTTGACAACAGATCCTTAACTTGCCTCCATAAATAAAAATCTGATGGGATCAGATCCGGTGATCTTGGAGGCCAAAGAAATGGACCTCTGTTACCCTGTTAAAGAACACGATAAAACCCTCGATATACTTTTCGAAACTGTAACAAAACCCGACGAGGTTTTTATATTCTTAATCATATTTTCGCCCTACGGAGCGCTTTTTATGCAAAAATTTCAATAACTCATGAAGGAGCGTCATTTTAGAAAGTGTAGTAAATGTCGCTACACAGGGACGTAATGTCGCCCCGACCACCAAAATTTAGAAACGGTAACAAAATTTGACTGAATTTCGGAAATTTCAAAATTAAAAACCCTTTTACGAATCCATGTTGTTAAGCACTGCTACTCATTCGTGGTATTAAATATGAGGACAACTTAATCCAGCTTCTATTCAAAGTATATCGTGAGTTTTAGCGAAAATAGCCCTTAGCGACATGGGACCCCCATCACTTCTTAGCAGTCGATTTTGACGGGAAAATGATGAGTTTTAACGGGATTTGTCCTAAACCGGTTCCTCAGTGATTCGGTGTCAGAAAAGTATCTTTACCATGTACTCATATGTGCATGGGACCGCCTTGCCTGAACGTATGAAATTGTAATTGCAGAATATAATTCAAAGTCGTTGCGATTCAAGCATTTTCAAGCTCCGAGGAGCGACCAAAATTGATATTGAAATAGAAATACATGAATAGACAAGCAAGCAAAAGCCCACCAAAATTTTACAAACATTGAACTTTTCTTGAATCTTTTTGTGTAATCGTTAGCTCAAAAACTGCACATTGGATGGTAGTTGGTACATTATAAGTCGTCCGTTTCTCACCATGTGTTGTACACGGGCCAGACTATAGTTTCCCAAAACATATTTCTTGAAGTTGTTGTAAAACATAAATTTTTGAAGAGATTTAATATATATTTTATAACTTTATATTGTCTTTTAATTGTGTTTTAAAAAAATTCCCTTTCAGGTATAATTTTAAGAAAGTGTTAGTACCTACTGTGTTAGATTTATAGTGTTACGACGTCCAATAGATACCATCAGAGCAGCAGTTAAGCAAAAACGAACAGTAAGTATAAATTTTACATTATTCTCCGTCTGAAACAGTCGTTTTGAACCCTTATTTTGTGAACGTTAACGTTCATTTTTGATAAATATAAAAGTCCTTCAGACGCAAAAGATGGATCGTTCACAATCCCACCATCTGTTTTCAAACAGTTCTCTTAGTCTTAATCCACAACATTTGTTAAATGTGCTGGTGCTCCATCCATTTGATTCCATAAATGGACAGCATGTTGCAATGGAAGATTATCGACAAAATTTGAACCACATTGTTAATAATTTTTAAATATTTGTCCCCATTCAAATTGTCATCATACATGTACCAATATAACAGATTATCCATTACTAGACAGAAAACGTTTATCAAACATTGAATTTGATTTTCAACTTCAAAGAATAGGTAGAGATTTGCGGCGGCCCAAAAATGTCGATTTTTTCTGTTGAAAACTCCCACCTGTGCAAATTTTGCTTCATCCGCCCAAATAATTCGTCTAAAAAAATTGGGGTCTTCTCGTCAAAAGGTCTTCACAAAAATTTACTCGTCTGGGATAATGGTTGGTCGAAGCTTTTGTAACCGTATGAAAGAATGTCTTTTATGATCATGTAAAATTCTCTGCACCGAGGAGTAACTCAATCCAAAATCAAAAGTTGCTGCTCGTATCGATGATCTGGGAAACGCCTCAAAACATCCCAGAACGTTTATTTGATTGTCTTCAGATGCCCTAACAGATTTAATTTTTCTTCTTGGAGGATGAATGTTTCCGGCACGAAGAAACTTGTTTTTCAGTCTTGAAAACTTTTATTTATTCATCCGCGGGAAATCAGGACATTTGACATTAAATTCGCAACAGATTCTTGCAAAGATTTTCTGGCAGTTGCCGTGTACCACAAATAAATCAAAAATCACTTCATTGGTATAAAGAGCCATTTTCGTTTATGAAAGAGCAGCAAAACGTAGTTAACTACAACTAAAAACTGACAGTTTAAAAGTCAATTTGTTCTTTTTTTCTTTATTGTTTCACTTGTCTCATAGGCTACTATGTTTTTTGGATAAATTATAATTCTCAACAAAAACCTGTGAATAATTCAAAAAGTACGTGCTCGGTATAACATGATACCTCAAATTTAATTCTGCATGGATTGCCATAATAAATTTGGCACGTGCCATTTAACAGAGCCGAATATGTATTCTAAAATGATCCAATATGCGTTTTACAGTGTAAGGCGAATGATTTCTGTTCTTGTGGGTATCGAGTAGCAAATCAAATGTGTTACATGTTAGTGGTATTACTTTATTACATACTCCATAAATAATAAACATAAAAGTCTTCGTGGGTGTAATTTAAGCGTGCTAACATAAGAGAATGGCTGACATTGATGATTGTTTTTAATCATGGGTAATTTGATGACAATTTTTACAAAAAATTCTTGGACATTTAAGAAAATCACCATTATTTAAAAAAGGTGTAACCTTAACCCCCACAATGCTTACACTATAAAATAGAAAATTTAATTTTACATAATTTGATGTAAAACATACATATGAAATAAAAAAGTTTTTGAGGTATGAATTTGACAAAATGTAACGTAAAAAATAAAACACTTGGTATACTATTATGGAATTTACTTTTATTGTAGAGAGTAGCTCATCTTGTATTCTTTCAACGTGCCAGAGAGCAAATGAGGATGTCCTACACGAAGAAAGTTATAACGGTTCTTGCAAACCATTCCACCTGTCAAAATATCTCCAAAACCGCTCGTTTTAGGTATGGGTTGTGCTACATGTCCCGACTCAGAATTTCATGTCCATTTCAAAAACTCGAAAATATGTAGGGTGTCCCATTTAAATTAAGCAAGTTGGTATCGACTTCCGGTATTTCCGGAAGCGCCGCCATTTACAAATTATTACTTTGAGACTCGCAATGATCGACTATTGTAGAGTACCAAATCTCAAATGTCTATCTCATCTACAAGTGGGAGATATTCTAATGGCCGCCTTAAAAGAATCACCCTGTATATATTTTTAACTCTCTAGAGGAAAAGTTAACTCCCCCAACGCAAATCTATCAAATCTTTTTAATCGCCATTCTCGTTACTTTCAAATCGAGTAAGCGTCCAGAACCATGGTTTACAGTGACTTTATCTTGGTTAACATATATGAAAGTAGAAGTGCTATCCACAGACAATATTTTTGTGAAATTCATAATTATTACAAGAATGCCGTTATTCAAGATAGAACTGCATGTTATTCTTTTCATATTAATAGTACTAAGAATAATCCTATACAAGTGTGTACTAACTTAAAGTCATGGGGAGTAGTAAAAGATAACGTTCCAACAAATCTTCCTGAAAATCTTTGTAATGATGACGATATCAACAATTATTTCATGAATTCCATACCAAATTTAAAATCTAATGAGCAACATAGCGATTATATTTTTAAAAACTAAGTTTATGGACGACGTTTTATTTACTTTCAAACCAGTTACTGTTAAAAAAATTGTAGATATAAATAAGTAAAAATCCCACACTATGGGTCCAGATGGATTATCGGCAAAAATGTTACACTTGCATTACAGTAGATATCAGCCCCGCTGACCCATATTAGTCATATATCATTAGAACTAGGTATTCTTCCTCATCAATGGAAAACGCCCTCAATTGAGCCTATACCTAAGAAAAAACCTGAACAATTTAGAAATCTACTCCCTATTAGCTTGCTTTTTGTTTGTTTTTGAATCAGGTATATATGAACAACCGAAATTGAGTTTTGAAAGACATATTCAGATGTCAAAACTCAATAATTTCTTCTAATCGTTCTGTATTCTACACTACTAAATAATATAAGTAAAATTATGTGAGCCATTGACAACACGAAAGTCACCTCTTTGACATAACATGATATTACCAAAGCTTTTGACTGCTTAGATATTGACTGCCTAGTTATTATGGTATAACTAGAAGTACTTTTTCCTGATTTCAAAATTATCTTAATGACAGACAACAGCATGCTAGTATTAATATACAAAGAGCGTAAATAATCTTGGTATTAACTTTGATCCATTACTAAGCTTTTTTGTATATGGTCAATGTTTTATTCAAGAAGACAAGCACCGTTTACAAAAAAATTTAAAATTGTTGTGTACGTTATTTTACAACTGTGTCCCAATATAGTCAAATCACTCCTCATTTACGCGAATTCAAACTATTAAATATGCGTGAAAGGAGATTCATATTCGTAGTAGGATTCATTTTAAATATTCAAAAGGGGAAAATCTAGTTATTTATTTCATAAAATACAAAAACGAACTGAAATTTGTAGCAGAGATCTGAGACGCGTTGAAAATAAAGTTCATATGCACATGTAATGTAGTTCACATGTAAATGTTCATATTTTATTAACAGCATTAATAAGATCCATATTTCTACACTTATTATCTTCCGTTCTTGAGTTAACCAACTTTTTCACATTTTCGGCCCTATCTTTTGTTTCGACAAACCAAAATTGTCGTAATATTTCATTTTATGGGGAGCATAAGCTTTTGGACACTTTTGTTGAGATTGTACCGACTTTATGTGTCTAAAATTTTTACTTTACAGTTTCATTGCTGATGTTAAAAGTAAAATTGTAACTGTGCGTGCACCACTGTGTACCGGTAACCCCAACTTAACCTACGACAATGGCTCTAATCTGTTAACAGTCAGATAAAATAAAATATTACGTGAAGTTCTAGTTTTCATAAATCTCTGCTGTTTAGTGAGGTATTCCTCACAGGTTATGGTCGCAGCACGTTTCCACTGCGCGGGAAAGCTTATCTAAAGTAGTGAAGATCGCGAGTGGATTTTGGAGAACAATGGCGACGGCGATGAAATTTGAATTACCAAGTATTGAGAAACTAAATGGCTCAAATTACGTTATTTGGAAAAAGAAAGTTGAATTGATACTTAAAGTGCAAGGTTTTATGAAGATAGTTAGTGGCGAGCTTAAAAGGCCAGACGAAACAAAATTAAATGAACAGGGCGTATGGGATATGCAAGACATGCAAGCACAATTACTGTTGCTAAGCATGATTGACGAAAGTCAAATGGTGTTCATTGACTCCTGCACATCGTCTGCAGACATTTGGATAAAACTAAAGGAGCATTATGAAAAATTCGACCCATCCAGCAAAGTTGCAGCACAGACTGCATTTTTTGGATATGTGTATGATGGTTCCAAAACAATGGTAGAACACATTGCTCATGTGGAAAATTTGGCTAAGAAATTAAAAGATCTTGGCGAGTTAGTGTCTGACGAGGCTATCATGGCCAGGTTGCTATATAAATTACCAGATACATACAGCGGTTTACTAAATACATGGAATTTCTCCGCTAAGGAGCAACAAACATTTTCAAAGCTTACACAGGAACTTGTTCGTGAAGAAATGAGTCAGACTAGTGTATACGAGGTGCCGACAAGTGTAATGGCCGTTCAGAAAAAGAATGACAAGAAATCAAGTGAAACCGGGTCGGAATCCAAACAATCACAGGGTAATAAGTCCAAGAAAAATGTCACATGTTTTTATTGTCAGAAAAAGGGACATTATGCTCGTGATTTTCGCTTGAAAAAGAAAGACAAACAAAGTAAAAATGAAGAGGCTATGGTAGTTGAACCTGAGTGCTTTGAAGCAGATGTAGCAAGTAATGTTTCAGGAGGCAGAGACACGTGGTTAGCAGACACTGGTGCAACAAATCACATGGTAAACGATCGTTCCTGGTTCGTGGAATTTGAACATTGCGAGTCTGCCATATCGTTAGCTGATAAGTCAACAATTAAAGTTGAAGGTCGCGGGACAGTGGAAGTTGAGCGTTTCGTGAAAAATAAATGGTTACGTGGGACTATATTAAACGTACTTTATGTTCCGAATTTAAGTAAAAATTTGTTGAGTGTCGGTTCAACAGTAAAGCGCGGATTTAAACAAGAGTGCGATACTAAAGAAATGCGTTTTATCAAAGACAATGAACTGTTTGCCGTTGGAAAAATGATAGAGAACAATACTTATAAAATGCAATTTCGACATATACCTCGTGCAGAAGCTAATACAGTTAAGAGTGATTTATTGCAGTGGCATGAGCGCTTAGGACATCTTAATTTACAAGCAATGAAGTTGCTGGTCAAGGACAATTTAGAAAATGTTAAATTTACAGTTCCACCTAACGCTGAATTATTCTGCGAAGCCTGTCAGCTTGGTAAGGCACATCGACAACCATTCCAATCATCAGGTGATAAACAGAGGTACGGTCCTGGAGAATTAATACATACAGATGTAAATGGGCCAATGTCTAAACCTTCAGTGAGTGGTGCAAGGTATTTTGTTTTATTCAAGGACGATTACTCGGGTTATCGGTTCGTATTCACAATTCAGCAAAAATCAGAAGTTTTTAGCAAGTTAGTTGAGCTGGTAAATTTAATTAAAAATAAATTTGGACATTCGGTTAAGAAAGTTCGCAGCGACAATGGTCTGGAACATGTAAATAAAAACTTTAGCGATTATTTTGCAAAATGTGGGATCGAACATGAGACAACAGAACCTTACACACCACAGCAAAGCGGTCGTAGTGAACGCGATAACCGTACGATTGCCGAGGCTGCGAGGTCGATGTTGGTTGCAAGAGCTGTACCAGAGAAACTGTGGAGTGAAGCAGTAAAAACTGCCGTATATACCTTGAACAGAACGTCAACCAAACAGGCACCTAACTCTACCCCATATGAATTATGGACCGGAAGTAAAGCTAAACTTGGTCACATCAAAACATTTGGTTGTGTGGCATATGAATTCATACCCAAACACCGCACAAAATGGACTGCTAAGTCGAAGAAGAAGATGTTTGTTGGTTATGACAATGAAGGTTCAAATTATAAATTATATGATCCACAGACAAGAAAGTTTTCTGTTTCAAGAAACGTCACATTCAATGAAAAAGAATGCTGGAAAATAAATGAGGGCATAAAACCACTCGAATTGCATCTTAATAATGCACCCGATGTGCTGACAAGTCAAGAACCGGTGGTAGCCGAAGAAATTAGCGTACCTGTGACTGGTGACAACAGTGGTGGATGTCGACAATTAAGGGATAGGAACATGTTAGCTCCGATTGAGCGTTATCAGGCAAATATGGTTGAATTTGAGGAACCCACCTCTTACAAAGAAGCCTTGGCAAGCCCAGATGCAAGTAAGTGGCAAGAAGCTATACATGAGGAGCTTTTAGCGCTTGCTAAAAATAATACTTGGACACTCACAACATTGCCTCATCACAAACGAACCATTTCAGCTAAATGAGTATTTAAAATGAAGCGGGACACTAGTGGTAAAACAGTTCGCTATAAAGCTAGGTTGGTGGCCAAGGGTTATTTACAACGTCCTAGTGTAGATTTTAACGAGACTTTCGCTCCGGTTGTTAGATATGAATCTGTGCGAATATTACTGTCAGTGGCATCTTACCGAGATTATGAAATTAGTCAGTTTGACATTAAAACTGCATTTTTGAATGGTGAGCTGAACGATGACATTTTTATCGACATACCAGGAGTAAATGTGGATAATAAAAGTCTTGTGTGCAAATTAAATAAGTCGTTATATGGACTAAAGCAGTCACCGCGACAGTGGAATAAAGAAATTAATGAATTTCTTCAGCTGTACGATTTTAAGCCTAATGAAGCGGACCACTGCGTATATCATGGTTATTATGGCACACACGAATTGATACTAGCCTTATATGTGGACGATGGCTTAATAATGTCTAGTTTTGTGGACGCTATACAATTAATATTAAGCGAATTAAAGAAACAATTTGAAATAACTGTTGGAAATGGAACTTATTTTGTTGGACTGAAAATTAAGAGAGATAGAGATAAACGAGAATTATTCATCTCTCAAGAGAATTATTTAACTCGAGTGTTAGATAAATTTAATATGGCCACCGCAAATTCTGTTGCGATACCATTCGAGGCAGGTGCTCATCTAGAAGTGGGAGAGCCCCTAAATGTTGATGAACAGTTAAAAATGGACAGTGTACCATACCGCCAAGCGGTAGGCTCCCTGATGTTTGCAGCTACTGTCAGTCGCCCCGATATAATGTTTGCGGTTTGTGTAGTGAGCAGGTATTTATCAAATCCGAAACCTGTACACTGGTCAGCTGTGAAGAGAATATTTCGTTATTTAAAAGGAATAATATCACTTGGTATTACTTATGGTCGAAGTAGTGATGGACTTGTTGGATATTCAGACTCCGATTATGCTGGGGATTTGGACACACGTAAGTCAACCAGTGGTTATGTTTTTAAAATCGCAGGTGGTGCTGTGACTTGGATGAGTCAGCGTCAGAAGGTTGTTGCTCTCTCTACCACAGAGGCCGAGTATATAGCAGCTAGTGATGCTACAAAAGAGGCAATTTGGTTAAAATTATTATTGTCAGGAATTAGTGTTGAAATGAGCAATCCTGTAGAAATGCGACTAGATAATCAAGGTTCCATTAAACTGATTAATAATCCACAGTTCCACAAACGTACAAAGCATATAGATGTGCGTTACCATTTCATCAGAGAAAAATTTGATAATGGGGACATCAATATTTCATATGTTGCTTCCGAGAATCAACTGGCTGACATCCTCACCAAGGGACTGGCGAAGAATATTTTCCAAGAAATTCGCGAGGAAGTCGGAATAGACGTATTCAATGTTAAATTAGACGCAAAGTGAACAATTGGTGGGAGTGTTAAAAGTAAAATTGTAACTGTGCGTGCACCACTGTGTACCGGTAACCCCAACTTAACCTACGACAATGGCTCTAATCTGTTAACAGTCAGATAAAATAAAATATTACGTGAAGTTCTAGTTTTCATAAATCTCTGCTGTTTAGTGAGGTATTCCTCACAGCTGACAGTAGATTCCGCTAAATACACAGTCTTTAAGTTCAAACTAACTATACACAAAGAACATCATAGAACGATCACCCGGTAATTATAGACGAGGAACAAATATTTATATACATCGTATAATATAATAGGGCTATTATATAATGTATTACAACTAGATATACCGATAACAATCATAATTACTTTCCTCTGGATATGTACCTGTCTATATTTGACACACGTTAAAAATCTGCATGCAGATAATCTGGGTGGTGACATTATAAACAAATTATAAATAACTTATTACTATGGCTACGTGACAAGTAAATTACCTTCAGTGGAAAAAATGCTGGTATTGTTTAGAATATATAATCATAATATACATACTTTCCCATCATAATACTTCTTATAGATACATTTTAAAATGTCAAACATATGTTTAATTTATATCTAAGTTGCCTTCAACAATATAACAAATGCTGTTGCTCACAGTAGATTTTAATAAACTGAGGATCATTTATGACTCTGAATTAGTATAGTTTTTATGCAAATGTATTGATTTAGGTTTGTTAACAAACTGCAACTGACTTGCTTTACATTCACGTTTTCCATAAAGCACAATTTGCAATTCTAATTTCCTATTGGCCTTAATATTGTAACATTGTTTCAGTTCTCCATATTCTCCCAACAATATTAAAGAGAACAAATTAATAATACCCTTAGTAGTCTCTCCTTTTACTATTTTTACACATAAATTAATTTTATTCATTTATTCTGTAAATCAAGTTTTAATTTGGAAGACATGGAAAATTTGATGAAATATTTGGGAATAAGAGAAATATTTCTAGGCAAGTAGACTATTGTAGCAGAAACATTAAATAACAATACTTGTAACTGTATTTTTAGAAAAGTTATTTTTTTATTGATATATGGTACCGTATCGTAATTAAATGAAAGAAGTCTTTGTGAGAAAACGTTTTGCTGATTCCTCTGGGCCAGAAATAATTTTCCATTTCAATATACATAAATAAATCTAGAACGCTATGTATTTTCTTATTTTGTTTTTGCTTAGAATTATTAGTATTCTCTGGATTGTTTAATGATACCAAAGCCATAAAATGAATTTTCAGGAAAAATTTGTATGTGACAAGTCGAGTGACTGAATATACAGGGTGTTTGGTAAGGCGATGCCGACCCTGAACAGGGAGGTAGAGGGAGTCAATTGGCGTCTATATGACTAAACATACCTATATGAAAAATACTATAGTTTTTTTTATTTTGCCGATTTTATACTTTTTTATAAAATCTCTATATTTCATTATTTATTTAAGTATTACGTACTAAATTTAACTTTTGACATTCTGAAATATTTTTTTTTTACCTGAAATATATAAACTTCCAACAAAAATTAAAAAAAGGCTATCTCGCCTATTAAAAAAATGGCATTTATTAGAAGAAAATTATAATGGCAATTAAAAATGTCTATTTTCGTAGTCTTACAAATTTTTTAAAAAAGTCATCTAGTTATTACAATTACTTTTAAAACTTTCTCTATTTCATCCTTTTTAAGTAGCAATATCATACATACCAGTTTTACCAGTCATTAAAAATAGCAAACAGATTAATCAATCGGCAATAATTTTTCATTTAATCAAAAATTAAATATGCGCGTTTTTTTAACAAAAACAAAGCTATCGTTGCAAAAGTAATCATAATCACAGTCATTTGTTTGTTAGTAATATCACTGACAGCCGTCACGCGCACACTTTCGTATTTTTTGTATTTTTAACGAAGTTTATATCTATTCTCAGTTTTGTGCCGTTTTGTACTAATAAGTTTCTGGCATATTGAGAAAAATAATTTCAATGGCTACTTGTAGTAACCAAGAGTATGCTGACATACTCTTTTACTGTGGCAAACCAGATGGAAATGCTTACCTTGCTGCAAGATTGTATCATGACCGAGTTCATCCACGTAGAAAGATTCCAGATCCTCGTGTATTCAGCAACATTTATCGCCGAATGGCGGAAACAGGTAATTTACATCATCATAAGCCTGCTGTAGGACCTGCACGCCATCACCCAGAAGATGACGAAAATATTCTAGCCGCATTTGCTGCAGATCCCACAACAAGCGTTAGAAAAGTGCCACAGCAACTTGGAGTGTCAATTTGGAAGACTTGGTCAGTAATGAATACAGAGAAAAACTTCCTTACCAAGAGGGTGACCCTGTACGAAGAATAGCATTTTGTCGCTTTTTATTGAATGCCGATATTGAGGACCTTCCTTACTTAAAATCTATTCTATGGACGGATGAATCAAAATCCTCCCGTCAATTTATAACCAATTTTCATAATCTCCATTATTGGACGGACAAGTGTGACAACCCGCAAATGAAGAAACAAACTTCCTTTCAGAATAAGTTTAGTGTCAATGTTTGGATGGGTGTAATTCCTGGACATGCCATTGGGCGTCATTATCTGCCAGATAACCTGAACGGAGACACTTACCTCGACTTCTTGCAGAACGATCTTCCTACGCTCCTGGAAAATTTTCCAATTAACCTTCGCCACCGTATTATATTCCAAACGCTCACTACCGCTTGACAGACAGTCCGTCAATTCTTAGATCGAACATATCCTCTTCGGTGGATTGGGTGTAGTGGACCTATTCTGTGGCCTGCAAAGTCCACAGACTTAACGCCGTTCAACCAGTAGCAAAAATAGAGCGAGCCGGTCTACAACTACGACCAGAAGTGAGATTAAAGACTGCTGAAATTAGACGGGCGAGGAAATGTATTATTAGGTTTCATCGTGAACACCAAAAATAATAAATTTGTTCTCAAATAATAATGTTTGTAGCGGAAGTAGATTGATCCCATGTGAGTAGTAATTCATTATTGGTACTTCTTAATTTCCTATATTTTATAATGAAATGTATCAGTACAACTTTTGACTCTTGGATGGTTCGGATAAGTATGGGATATTGTAGATACTGAAGATCTCAAGAAATCGCAACGGTAGTCTTGGTGTATTGTGACATAAGTGAAGTAGAATTTGTGGACAATAGTTAATAATCAAATACAGGAAGATAATAGAGTGCACATATCTGATAAAGGCATAATGCAAAAGATTTACGGTGCTAGGTTGGGCAAAATCACTACTCATTCTTATTATAAATTCAAGACAATATGCTTCTTTTTGCACTAAGCTAATAAATATTTTTGTTGAAAGGCAATTCTTTGCCACGTATTACGCAAAGGTCTTTAATGAAACTAGGATGTGCTGAACATTTATTATGTATACGATAAACAAAAGTTAATGGACTTGGATACCATTTGAATTACATTAGGTTGCATTTCTTGATATTCAGAGGTAAAATATTTACAACATACCAATTATTTAATGTTCTGAAGTGGGCTGTAACCGAGCACAATCATCATATGAGTAAATTTTGGTATGAAACTTCATATCATCCACATAAATTAGAAATATACGGAAGTAGATATATAGCAATTTATTGAATAAGAGTATTCCCACTGTCGAACCCTATAGGACTGCTGGTAATGCTGTTATATTTTAAGGCTTTTAACCAAAATATTTTATATATTTTACTCTATTTTCAAGGTTAAAATAAACAAGGTTAACTACAAGTAATATCATTTATATTTTTAATAAAAAACTTGATATGCAAAAGTAATAATAGTTTTATTGTACTAAACGAACTATGAAAAATTTTACAATTATTGGTGAATCGAAACAGAAACTAATTATGAAAATTATATCTTGAACATGAATCAAATATACAGTGCCTTTACACAAAAAAATGGAATGGTAAGCTTACAATGTTTATTAACCCAGTTTCAGATTATAATACATTTTTATTTCCTTTTTCAATATATTACTAAACAATTTCATCAACGGAGTACTTTTGTCTTGCATTAGCCTTACATTCCTTAAATTTAAAAATATATCAGAAAGCAGGAAATAATAACTAAAAGAATTAATTTTTTAATCGCCTTAAGATATTACAAATATTTTTAGTATTTTTTTTATACCAGTAATTATCAACAATCTGAATTTCTTTATTGTTCATTCTTATAATATTTTAACAATAACAAACTATTAATAGAGATCATTAGGTTGAGCTGGGAAAGAAATGTCGATTGGGGTGTGGCGACAAACCTATTGGTAAATTCCTAATTACATGTATTAGAAAGAATTTTAAAGTGATTTATATATGCATTTATTCAAATTTTGGCGTACCATATCCAAGTTATGGTAAATTATCATCACTTTTTTTTCATTTCTTTAAGCAACTATTTTATTTTATTTAAAATTTTTTATCTGAATGATTTTTGATTCAAGAAACTGTTCACTATACTCTATTTGGGGAACAAAGAAAATACTAATTAAAGCTCATTACAGATGCAACTTCTTTAGAAACATGGTCAGGTTGCTTATAGAAATAACTTTAAATATGTATTTCTGTTATATATTAGTAGTCTGCATTTTTAGAGAAATTTAATTAAAAATACCCATACCATGACAGTTCAGATTTAATCCCTGACAATTTGTCCTTGTCTTTGTCGCTGGAACTGTATCTTGATAGGTTTATTTTGAAAGTAGGTACGAAGAACATAGACTTTTCAATTAAATGAGGTCTATTTAATTTTTGTAAAGATGTTTATTTTGTAAAAAATATTATTTAACAACGTTATACTAAAAAGAAATAAAAAGTTTGAGATCTTCGAGTATTAAGACTGGGAACATGGAAATTTAATTTGCCCACTAATTCCTGACAATTAATGTTATTATGTATGATTTTATACAAAAAAAACCTGAGAATAATAATTCCGTTGAGTTTTTAGAGCAGCCATGGAAAATCTTGTCAGAAGCTCTTGATATAACCAACTGCCGGCCGGGTAAACGTCATCTGCTTTAAACCACAATAGTTATAAAAACGGCTTTGAACTCGTTGAGAAGAATCAATATGATATTTATAATAGGGGTTTCAAACGAGAGACGCATATTCAAGTTTAGAACAGACAAAATTAAGATGTAAAATGTTTAAGTATCAGTGACATCCCTGATTAGAAATCCAACTGATTTGAAGGAATTGAAAACTAAGTCATTTATATGAGGTAAAAAAGAGAATTTTATGCCAAGTTATGCCAAAGTCTACAAGAGTAGGTCTACAAAGGGCTGCATCGTCTACATTATAGTAAAAAATAAGAGCTATTATTTCTGTTGTTAATGACATCACGTTACATTTAGTCACGTTTAGTTTATTTATGATGCACCAATTGGATATATTTAAAAGATTTTGTTGCAGAATAACGCAGTCCTTCAATGAAGACACAGTTGTAAATATTTTGTGATTATTATCATAAATCAAAACAGACACAAGTAGCTCGCACTATATCATTAATAAAAATATTAAATAGTAAGGGTCCGAGAATTGATCCCTGCGGAACGCCCGATCTAGCTAACTATTCGACAGACCGAAACCCATTATACACCACATATTGCTTTCTATTAGACAGAGAGGATTGGAAAACAAATAGACTACAAGGTAGATAGACACATTTATTGATTCCTATTTTGCCAACAATAGATAGGGCAGATATAGGATAGATGTAGTATCTTTGACTTATACTACATAATGCTGCTAGTCTAGCTGTTAACTCAGTTGGTAAAGCGCGAGGTGGTGACCGCAATTAATCAATTTAGCATCACGCCATCGGATTCGAGTCCCAACTTGTGGGTTGTCTAATTTATGTGGTGTTTATTTATTCATTTATTTTTGAAATTGTTTCTAAATTGGAGAAAATAATACAATATATAATAATAAAGTTCAATTATAAAATATGACGATGATATACAATAAAAAAACCTATCTACTGGTAATTGAGTCCACGTTAATATAACAATGGTTTAAAAAATAACGCCAAGTGGTCTATTTAAATGAAAATGTAGGACTTGTATTATTGGTTCCTCTTCATAAGATGAATCATATTACATTATTTGTTGCACTATTCTCAGAATACAAAGAGTACATTACAATTACTAGGGACTTTTCGTACGCAGAGAGTGATATATCTATTTGGATGTTAAAGATGCTGGTGTTGGGACGTTTGATATTCTTGTTAGATAAACTAAAGTTCTAAAGCAGTTATAATCTTAAGTAGGTCAGTATTCTGATAGTTTGATTTTTGAGTTTGACTTAGTCCGAAAAACAGTAACAGTATCTTCTTCACTTGAAGATGTAGCATTGCATATGCTACATTTTTGATTTATACTAAATTTAAAAATTGAATTAGCGCCACCCAGTATGTGGATAAATGTATTACTGGTTGCCGTGAAAAATCTCATGAAATGGAATTTATTAAACAGACATAAATATTTTTTTTATTCTTTCTTTCCTGCAAAAACTTGCTTCACATGCAGTAAATATCTAAATAAATAATAATGAAAATAATGCGGCACCGTTTCAGACAATTAACACTGCACTTATAACTTGTTCAGGTTGAAAAGCACTTGACACCTTATTTTGGGTTAACACCGAAATATGGTAAACACACGACGTCCTCTCTTCCTGGCTGGTTTAACAGCATGTTTTTTTATGTACTTGTTTTATTTATTCCTTCAGAAACACATAGTAGCACACTCTCTATTTTAAGGTTGTGTTGTTATAAATTTCAACTTATTGTCTCCTCTTCTTCTTCTTATCTTTAGATTTTGCCAAGTGCACAAGTTTGTGACTTGGGTTTGTAATTAAGACCTGCGTGTCGGATCGTTTAGTTTTTTTTTAATTCAGAAGACCGCGTTAGGGAGCCTAGCCATCTTGGCGTCCCTTTCAGGCGTGATCCATTGAAGGAGCAGGTTGTGCTTAGGCTTGGGGCTGTAGCCTATTTATTAAGTTTTGTTAAGCCGTAATTTTTTTATTCACGCCATAAGCTTAGGCTTATTGTCGAAACTGAGCTCCCACAGGTCACTTGGGGGTTGCCAGTATCCCTCATATGAGGTAATTTTTTTGGTGTGAGATAATTGGTATATCACCTTTCTGATGTAACGGCCATAGGCATGGTCATGTTTTAAGAAGAGAGGTCAATAATTGATGGAATCTGAGTCGAGTCAATTTTTTACCACGTAGACAGTGGAGACGAATTTGAGAGTGGAGGCAGCGTGTTGCAGAGGGGTCCTTGCAGTAATACCTGATTTTGAAACGAAGCTACACCAGGGCCTTCTGTTTGGTGGTATTGTTTATAACATTTTTTTTTTATTAAAAATTCCACTTGTCAGATATTTTTTTAGTCCTGTAAGAAATGGTACCATTTTAACTAAATTTAACGTTTTCAAATATTCATACAAATTTTCACGTTAATATTTTTACCTATAATTTTTTTAAATAATACTTGTTAAACCTTGGTCATAATTTAATATATTTTTTTTTATTATCAATCATTCAAATTTTAACTTAACTCAATTTTTTTACTATTGTTTATTAAATTTATTCAACTATCCCATAATCAAATATTAAAGTCAACTTACTAGTAACATGTGTGTTTCCTTTCTTTTACTCATTTAGCTGGATATATATTATTTGTGAGCTTATTACATAACTTAGGGACTCAGTATTGTTTTCCTTAGCTTTCACAATACTCCTGGTTCATATAATAAGTTAAGGTGGTGCCCTGAACATCTATTTTTTTTATGTATTCACTATTTTATATTGTTTTATATTTACAGAGTTATCAAATTGAGTAAATATCGAACCACGACCTCGCTTTCTCATAACCCAGAACTGCCGTTCGCACAATTGAAACACTTCCTGGTTTTAAGCCAAGGGGTGTTACAAAGAATATACAGTGCAAGGGATATAATCAGAATTCATGTTTATATTTCCTAGAAAATCTGGCTCTGGAGTAGTCTTTACTATATTTTCATCAACAATTGCAATTCTAGAAGTTTCTGTTGTAATTTGTCCGCTTTTATTCTCCTGTATAAGGGTTTCTCTTTTCAAATCAACAATATGCATGATTTTTACGATATACTTAGGTATTTGACAATGTTTTTAACCGCCTTCCAGATCACATGACTGACCCTCTTAAGTCTAGGAGATTTTCTATCCGAGTAGAGGAGACCTGCAGTTTTTACTGAGATCCAAACCAATTTTTGAGGATAATTTATGTTGAAAATTACTTCGCTTCAACCCTGTAGGTAGGGCTCGAGCCCACTTCGTTTGTATTGTTTCCTTTTTACTTATAACGCCAGAAAGAATGTTCATACACAAAATTATTCTTTTTATGAAGAAGTGAAGAAAGTTATAGCTGAAAAACCATCATTTTACAAAATGGTAGCTTGACCACAACCTTAGTTTATAGGAGCTTTGAATATTTTCACTAGTTAATTAATTCCAAGTTTCCACTTTTTCTTAACTTCTCGCGAGCCCATCAAACTTTAATACAGTTTTATATAAGTTTAATTAACAAACATTAACATTAACAAAACTGGAATAAGAATTGCGTATTCCATTAAAAAGTACAATTAAAGACACTTTAATCCGACCCTTTAGGCAAAAGGTTTATTTTCAAGTTACTTAATTTATTCTTTAGGTAATTTACACATTACGTAATATATTAAGACCACTCCTTATAGTGAGTTATTTAATTTAAACTCGATAACATCAAATTTTTGCAAATTTGTCAGAAATGTGTCGTATTATGTTGAAACTTAGATCATATTAAGATAGAAACACCATTATCTAAGACCCAAATCGACATATTATAAATCATGTGAAAAATTTTGAACAGGTTCTTTACATTTAAGAAATGTATTACCGAATTTTGAGGAAGGTCATTTGGCATTGTCGTTAGTGATCACATCTAGGTACTTATATAAGCGTCATGAAAAGAAATATAGAGAACGTGGAGGTCGTGATAAGAGGCAGAGGGTGCAGGCCAGGATCATAACTTTATTGTTCGCTCGATTACTTTTTGAATATATTGCATGTGCGCTTAGTTTGATTAATAAAATATTAATAGAGGAAAAGAGATTGTGAAATGTTTGTATGAAATAAAGAACAGGAATAAAAATATCGATAACTATGGAAAAGGTAGCAAAACATGTGATTTTCAAAATAAAAACAAAAATAAATTATAAAAGTAGGCTCTTAAAACTCTTAATAAATATTTAAGACAAAGAGCTCAAAAGATGTTTAAATTATTAGAAATAAAATTAAAACAAAATGATGAACTATGATATTATTAACAAAATGTTTTCCTCAATAAATGAAATAAGAATAAACTAAATAAAAAAATATGAAAATATAAAACGAATTGAAAATTTGAAAAAATAAAAAATATATAAATTACCAAAATAAATACTGTATACTTATGTATGTGTTTCATAATTGAAGCAGCCACTAATGGCATGAATGAATAAGATTATAAGTGATACATTATATACCATGTTATAATAATAATAATAATAATAATAATAATAAACGTCTTTATTTTGAGGGCGAAGTTTGTCTATACGACATTCTTCGTGAAACTCTGTTGATGCAACCCCTAACTTCAGTAGCTGATTTCTAGAAAACTTGTCTTCTAAACAATTTAGGTAATAAACACTTTTTTATGCAGAACTTTACTGGGAATATTTTTTGTAAGTGTAATTTTTTTTGTAGGACAAACGGTTTTCGAGAAAATCACAAAAACTACCGAATTGCACTTTAGGGGTGGGTTTTAGGGATGTTGTTGTTTTTAATGTAATTTAGAAGAACGTTTCACAGATTAATGTTTTTAATTATCTGTTAATTTCTAATCTTCTGTTAAAGTTAGAATTGTTTCTACCTTTATGAATTTCAAAGAAACTAAAATAAATGATGCAAAGTCGTAATGCCTAAGTAAATAAAGAAATACATTAACAATGATCATCAGAACCTGCTGCGGGATATCATTATTCTCACCTTTTCTGTGGGCGTAAAATTTTTTGGGCATTGATTAGAGCCACCCAACAGGATAACTGTATTAACATATATGAAAGTAGAATAATGAAAAATAACACGATTTAAAAGTATCTATTTGCTTTTAAATACTTTTCCAAATTACAGATCAAAAATATAATATTAAACAGTTGAACTACTTGACAGGACAAATTAAGTCTGCTGTTCAAGACAACACCTAATAACTTAACACAACTACCTGGTACCAAATCAGCATAGGTGATTCAAATCAGCTTTTTTGTTCTATCAGAAAGTTGAAGTTTAAAATTAGGCATCAATGACAAGCAGAGGTGTATCGTCTGTATATTTTACATATTTTATAGACACTTTAAAATGTAATGAGTCATTAACACATAAAGTAATCAGGAGCAGTCCCAAAACTGTACCTTGAGGCACCCCATACATACCAAAATTTTTATGTTGTTTCACATGTTGAGTTCCATTTTGTAAGTATGGATTAAATTGAGAGGCCAACCTCCGATGCCATACATTGTGATATAATTTCTCCATCGAAATACGATGAGAGTTAAAAGTCTTGAAGAGGTCATATTGAGAAAGGGCTGTGTGTTTACCATCCTCAAGGCTTCCGATTATGTCACTAACTGTACAGTAAGACTTGTGAAACAGTTACTGAGAAAACCAAACTGACAGCAATTTAAAATCGAACATCTATCTAACTAATAAGTAAACAGAGCTTGATAACTTTGGTTAATATGTGAACTTTGAACACTGGACGATAGTTGTCCATATTTAGAGAATCATCTCTTTTTTTTAATATCGAAGGTACTATCGAATGTTTTAAAGATTCAGGCAAAATACCGTGTTGAACATACAAAACCCAATAAAATCTTTGATAGTAATAATAACTAATACCTTTGGTTTTACAAAATCACATAAATCACTTTATCAGTTCTTCACTTAAATTCTTTTTACTCTTCCCTCCACTTTCAGTATTACTATCCTTGTGTAAATTTATTATTTCCGTTTATACAAAATTGGAGAATTTTAAAATTTTCAACCTAAATTCGAATTATTTTTTTAGTTCTTCTCAATTCCGCTTGCCGATTTTCGACGTCCAATCCATCGATTATACCGTGATATCAAAAACTATGTTGGTCAAAAGTGGTCATAGCTTCTTAAATAATGTAAATGAAAAATTAAAAAAAAAAAATAAAGATTGGAAAGCATTAATCGCAAAGTAATCTCCAATTAAACGAAAAAAAAATTGAGAGATATTTTCCGACGTTACTTTCTAGCACAAATATCTCCTATTCTACAGTAGTATATATTGATATGAAGAAATATTATTTGAAGATTTGAAATAGGATAAGAAATCATTATGAAAGGAACATGTTCATCTTATATCTGCACTTTTTTATTTTTGCGTTAATAGTAAAACCTCGCCCATTTAGAATGTTATACTTCAACTTCATTATGCAATATAATGAAGTAACATTAAAAATTAAATCAAGAATGAATTGTTCGTCACGAAATGAATGTTTAATCGTTTCATAAAAGCGAAGTGGGTATCGAGATTTTTAATAACCATATTTTCCAATTATATTTATTTACTAGTTATTCTTTTGATTTTCTTATTTTTAAATGAAGGCTAAATAACTCGATATAGTTCCGATTGACAAAATAATAAATTGCGCATTTGATGTATACAAATTGGAATGGAAAAATGGAATTTACATATGTCTAAAAATATTCTAGATATAATCTACACTAAATAGCCTCCACAGGCACATTACATAATGGAATGAGGAAATTGCTTGATTTTCATATAAATAAGCTGATTATTCGGGAGTAGTCAACATTTTAAACTCATTTTTGTTAAACTTGAATATGAAAATTTGTTGGAATGTGTTAATAATGTTACGGTGGACTAATATTAAGCCAAATATTTTCGAAAAAATGTTGTGAAAAAATTTAAAATTTTATAAATTCAAAAAACATATCTACGGGACGTTATTTATTGCAGTTACAATAATTCCTCTCACGGAATTGATTTTTATGATAATGATATAATAAAATTTTATTGTAAAATTTCCTTGTACTTACGAAAATATCTTCCGTCGATGTTTTTACATGTCGCATGAGCGTCATGCAAAATATTTCGGATTTCGATATAGTTACGCAAAATTTCTTCGATGACATTTTTTGCTGATTTCAAGTGTGATGCGTTTAAATATGTTTTGGTAGGTTCTTTGACAGTAGGACCAATAAAACCGGAGATATTTAAAAAACAATTCAAAAAACCAGTCATGGCGGCCATTTTATATAAAAGTGGCTCTAAACAGTGAAATGGAGACTTGAATAGCATTTTCATAACCCATGGGGCTCGACTAATGAATTCAAAAAAAATCTCTTGTATCAGCTAGATCCATTTTCAAAAATTTTTGGTTTAATATTACTCCACTATTAGTTATCTATTGTATTTAGATTTAAAATAGTGAATGCTTGATTTACTCAACCACGTCATTCAAACTAATGTTTGATTTAATTTATATATTTATATCCAAAAATGTTTAAGGTGTTAACACGTTACATTCATTAACACTTACTGGTTGTTTCTCTTTGAATGATCAAACTTTTGAAAAAGGAAAGACTTTCATTAAGGATGTAGCTAAGAGCAATAGATTACAAATTTATGGATACAATAATTACAAATGGTAGATTTAGAGAAATCCCCTGAAACTCCTCGGCCTTTCAAACTGAATAGAAAAAAGAAATGTAAACTAAAAAGTAAAAAGTAATAATGTATAGTTGATTTTAAAAAAAAACTGGTACACTTTCTTTTAGCTATGTAAATCATTCGTTCTTTGATTGATATTAGTAATCTTACAAATGTCACTTTGACGTTAATCAGTGGCGTCATTATTAACAATGGTTCAACATCTAACAGATATTCAAAAACTTTGAATTGTTTCTAAAATTGAAGATGGTTGGTCCATAAGAAGACTTGCTGCTGAACTCAATGTGAGTAAAACCACGATAATGAGTGTTAAAAAATAATGGGAAACTAACCAAACGGTATGCCGTAAAGTTGTTTCCGGTAGGCCCAGAAAGAGCAATAATCAATAAGATGAAAATCTTATAAATTACCTAACAGAAAATCCTTTTCAGACTGCAGTAAATGCAATTTCAGAGACAAATTTCCCTGTTTCGGTACCTACTGCTTGCAGAAGAATAAAACTAGGAAGCGAATTGAAGAGTTGTTCAGCGGCAAAAAAATACAAACTTTCAGAAGATAAGAAGCAGGATAGGATTATTTTTGCACTGAACTATATAATCAATGATGAAAACTTGTGGGGACAAGTTGTCTTTTCTGACGAAAAGGTTTTTAAATCCTGTAACGATGGACATGTTACGCGTATATAGGCCTTCTTCCACTAGATACGACGAAAAATATACTTTCGATCCAAAAATATCAGGAAGGTGCTGGATGAGCTTAAATGGGTTAGGTGTGTGTTAGGACAGTAGTGGTCATCTCAATTCCATTAAATATATTGAAATATTAGACAATATTATGTTGCTGTCAGTAATAGAGGTGTTTCCGGAAAATAATTTTATTTTCCAACAAGACAACTGCTCCATACATACGGCTCATCGTGTCAGGCAATGGTTTCTTAATAAAAAAAACATAGAGTTGATACCGTGGCCATCTAAAAGTCCGGATTTAAATCCAATTGAAAATGTTTGGGGAATAATGGTGAAACATATAAGAAAATTAAATAACCATCCAAATAATGCCCAAGAATTGGAAGGGATAATTGAAGACGAAGTTGACCTTGCAAGAAATCTGATTTTGTCCGTGCCTGCAAGACTTCAGGCAGTTTTAGACGCTAATGGAGTAATGACAAAATATTAGTTAATTCTGTATTACGTAGTTGAAGTTCATTTATTTAATTTTTTATTGTATTTTTATGTTCAGTTTGCATTGTTTAAATTTTTTTAAATCTCAAGAGGTATTTTTGTGTTCTTATTTTAAAAGTAGAATTATCATTATTCAGTTAGTATTTCAATTACAACCATTAGTAGAATTATCCGTAACAAATATTATTTTTTTAAACAATAATATGGCAGGCTTGAAAATGTTTTGAAAAAGTTATTTTCTAATTATTTTTTTAAATTCCATTTGAATAAAATTAAAAAGAAAGGTTTAATAAGTTTAAAAACACTAAGAAAACCGGTCTCCTCCAAAAAACTCAGGTCCGGGGTAAACACCTCTTCTCCACCCCCCTCTCGACATGCCTGGCCAGTACTATTTACAGACATATGCACAGAACTAAACTGATTACAAGAGTTGTACCAGTTTTTTTTTAAAACCAACTGTACGACTGCAAGAAAGGCAAGGCGTGCGCACTTTGTATACTTAATTATACGCATGTTTGTATGAAAGGGGTGGAATCGTTGTACGTATATTGCCTGCAATCATGCGTACATAAAGATGATACATATACTTATATACAAAGTGCGCACGCCTTGCTTTTCTTGCAGTCGTACATTATTATTTTTTACTTTTTACTATGATTTTTTACAGAAAGGTTTAAAAAAAATCATTTTTTTTTTATTTTCTACTTTTTAGTCATAAGATAACATTATATATTTAGGTTAGATTGAGGGTGGGGTGCCGGGCGTCGCGAGGGGGGGGGGGCGGAGTCCCCGTTCGGCGTATTTGGGGTGTTTACCCCCCCAGAGAGCGCTTGATAAAAATTCGTCTCTTAACGATTTGTTTTGATTTCTCGCTCCTTCGTTTTGCATATTTTTCCATTTTCACACCCGCGCCCCCTACGTGCGGATATTTGGAAAAAGTACGGTGGAATACTTATCTTCCGATCTCAGTAACTGTGAAAAGTTTCATCAATTGATTGTGTCAGGAAGTGTGTTAAATAAAGGATACAATATTTGAAGACAAATATTAAAAAAGTGCATTATGAGTTAAAGAAAAGCAAGTAAATAATACAAACATATCCATTCCATATGAATTTACCCTGGTTTAAGTAAGATTTCTAAAAGTTCAGATATGACAGTTGCCCATATGCCCTGAAATAAATTATAACTATTATGCAATCCATCCGAAGTAAGTCCCCATATTTATAAATTATACATTTACATTTCTTTTCATTTATGACAAATTTTGGAAGTTAAATCGACTAGAGTATCTATGTTAAGTATTAGACATGTTGTATTAGCTCAGAGAGTTAAATTTTATTTATTTTAATTTTAACTCAGGTAGAATGAACTTTAAATGGGTTACAGCATATCCAACCGTGAAATAGTTGATGTGTAAATATTTTTCATCACCGGATAATGTCAAGTTGATTGGCTAAAGTTGCATCGAACGTAGTATTTAGTAGTTACGTAGTAGTTGATTATCTTAGTGTCAACCAAATATGAACAAATTTTTTTTAATAAAGATTGTACCTAATATACATATATATCAAGTTCATCCTCCGCAAATGCAAATTAATTCGATAAAATTAAACTTGATATAATCCACATATAGTTGAATAGCTTGTTCAATTATTATCATTAAATTGATATGAGAAGTCTTACGACTCGGCCGTAACAGTTCCATAGATAATTTGGCACCATCCACAGGAATATTCGAAATGTGATCATACCACTTCCGTCCCCGTCTGTTTAATTCATGTTATATGGCGAAATGTCTGGTCAACGACCTGATAAATTTTATACAGTTGCAGTTGCAACATTATATTTTATATATTTTTATACATGTAGCTTATTTTTATTCGTATAATTTAACACAATTGTATATTATATAATCTACACAATGACATGAATGTTAAATTCTTTAATTCCATAATTTTTCAGGTTTCTATCTAGGAATGTATGTGGTTTTACATGAAATTTGATATTTGAATGCAACAACGTGTTTAATGAAGTTTTCTCTTCTATTAAATTTATGAGAATGTTTTATATACAGGGCGGACCTCAGAAAAGAAAATTTTAAATGAAAGAAGGACAAATGACAGAAGAATAAATATCTAAACCCGTCAATTCTTGTTTCTGGAAGACATTGTTTACAGTTATTTAACGAACAAGCACATTAATAACGGCGATTAATAATCGAGATATTTTAATTAATAATTTTAATAAACAATGGTCGAGATTATTAATCATATACGAGTTAGTTACAATTTTTTTCTGTCGACAAATTTAATTATCCATTAAATTGACAGTGACAAATATTGGTGACAAGGCGTCTTGATTTAGATATTTCATTTTATGTATTTTTGGGTGTTTATTCTACAATCGTTATTAATAGTAAAACCATTTATTAATTTTAATTTTTTATTTGATTAAACCAAATACAATTGAATTATTCATAAAATTAATATTATCTGATTTTTGTTTGTAAGTATTTATATTATAACACATTTCAGAAATTATACGCTTGACAGTGACAGACATATTGATGACATGGCGTCTTAATTTTGATACTTGATTTTAGGTATTATTAATGATAAAATCATGCATCAATAGAGGTCATTAATAAACGATTTTGCATACATTAATCAACTTTTTAATACACGGAGACGGAAAAGTGTTTTTATTCATGCCGCTTTAACCCCCACCAAGCAAGGACCGCGCGACGCAAGGTCTAAAGCTTAATAAATATCCTATAAAAAGGAGCTATTTAAATTGGTTACCAAGTTACGCCTTGTCTCCTGGATAGACATGACAACAAAAATGTTTATAAGCAAAAACGCGCTTCTATCTAACAATATTTAAACCGCCTCCTAGGTCACTTAATGACCCTCCTAGTTTAGGAGATCTAGATCTGTCTTAGCAAAGAAGATGGGATCCTACAGTTTATAATGGAATCCGAACTACTTCTTGGGGATCATTTATAATTAAAAATTACTTCAAAATAGATGAGGCTCGACACTTGGTTAAGTATATTTAACTTGTAATTGTTCAAATTTATTGAGATTAAAACAAAAAGAATATAGTATAATAAACAACACTATTCCTGCATTGAGCATGCATTATGTTGGCTATGCGAACTTGTCGGATGCAGGCAAAGAGGTATCCGTGTTTCCTAAAAATAATCCAGAACTTAATAAAATCTATAACAGTGCTTTTCAATTGCACTTACCACTTTGGTAAGACTTGGGTCTAAAACCGAAAATGATACATTTGTCGTACCTATCGGTTGTGAGACCTATGCTGACCTATGCATCATGTGTATGGTGGCCAAAAACAGAAGAAACATTAGCACAAGGAAAGTTGAAAAAATTGCAACGACTTGCCTGTTTAGGGACTACAGGAGCAATGCACTCGTGTCTCACAGCAGCTATGCAATGCTTGATCTACTTAATTTGCACTTGCATGTAAAGAAGGAGGCAGCACTTAACGTCTTAAGACTGCATCAGGCACTCAAATTTAAACCAGGCGATCTGGTTGGTAACTTAAGGATTTTGGAGCTAATCCATTTTCAGTCCATGACCAAATCTACTGACTCAATATCAATCAAACAGAATTTGACTGTCCGTTTGACGTGCTGATCGAAAGCCGTCAGACGAGCAAGATGGAGGCACTGCGATTGGAACAAGGGTCACTCATCTGATATACAGATGGATCTAAGATGGCTGAAGGGGTAGCAATGGGTGCAGCAGGGCCAAATTGTAGGCTATCAAACGCCCTTGGTAACACCCCAACCATAAAGGCATTCGAAAGGCAAAGGTCTATATACTATTAGATAGTCAGGCAGCATTAAAAGCTCTAAGATCCTGTACCTTTGAGTTTAAAATTGCCTGGGAATGAAAACAATCTCTAAAGGAACTGACTAACAACAACAAGGTTACCTTGATGTGGGTGCCAGTGCATGATGGAGTACAAGGTAATGAATTTGCTGACAACCTTGCAAAAAAAGAAGCTGAAGCACAATTCATTGGACCTGAATCGTTTTGTGACCTGGCTAAGGGACACATAATGGAGGAGATCCAAAAATGGCAACAGAAACAAAAAAAGTCCTACTGGAGGAATGCTTCAGGCCAAAGACAAGCGAAAAGTTTATAACTTATTCGACAAAGAATGCCACAAGGCTTCACGAACTTGAAATGTCCAAATTAAGGCTAATAACAGGCCTTCTAACTGGCCACTGCCCCTTGAGATATCATCTGAAGAACATGGGCAAGGCAGTAGACGACAAATGCAGATACTGTGATACTGCAACTGAAACTACGGAACATATACTTTGTGAATGCAAGATATTAATCCGCACTAGGCTAAAGTTCCTAGAGCAGGTGGAATTAACGCCTTAAGACATAGGTAAATTAGTCCCCAGGAAAATTACAGTCTTGGAATCCTGGGCAATAACTAGTTGTAGGGTTATTCACAAAAGATCTTTTAGGTCGAAGCGAAGTAAGGCTACTTAAAGACTAACGACCCCTTAAACAATCTACAATCTATCACTTGTCAAGTCATTAAATTATTGCTGAATTCCAGACCATAGGGAAATGTTATTTTCATATACTAACATCAAATTCCTGGGTATCACGTAACTGATATTGTTTCCTAAACTAAGAAAAATGATATAGGCCCCTGAGTACTTTGTTAATGTTTCAAATTTGTAAAGCTTATGCAATGCTGTGTTTCAATTTTGAAATTGAATTGAGTTAGAATTTCATCTAGGGAATATTTAATTAACCTGATAATCGACAAGACGATTCGGTTTTTATTTTAAATAAACAGGGGGCAGGTATTCCTTAAGCGGAGCCAAATAACTTATCTTGGTTTCCGAGGCCGCCTATGGAGGTCGAATTCTATCGTATATATAATTTTCTAGTGTTGACTTGTGGTGAATTGCATATGAAAACTCCAACATAGAGTGAGTAGCTTTAATTTTTTTATATCCCAAAGAAAAAACCATGTACAACCGCAAGGGAAGATTCT
The DNA here is from genome assembly GCA_963675555.1 of Leptura quadrifasciata. Taxonomy (NCBI): domain Eukaryota; kingdom Metazoa; phylum Arthropoda; class Insecta; order Coleoptera; family Cerambycidae; genus Leptura; species Leptura quadrifasciata. Next base: position 41,323,543 of record OY776677.1, read on the forward strand.
CTTTAGTAGCCTTTAGCAAAGAAGTACTAATATTGTTATATTTTTCTTGACATATATTTTTTGTGTTTAATGTATTTTTTATTGTATGCTACCGTCTTTTACAACATTTTATTTAATCGTAATGTTACCAAAAATTTTTCATTTTAAATCATAGTCGATATGTAAACCATAGACAGCTGTTTATGGTCCTAGAAAACAAGGTTCATATAGGTCTATACCTAATTGCTTCAAATATATATCAAATCAAAATATGTTTCTTTAAAAGTACTCACCTGCATACCTAGTTAACGCTTTATTTGCTACTGTCTACGGGTACTTTACCTTGCAATTTTAAAATATTTATCATTTCACAAGTACTTTTAGTAATAACTTGTGTTTTCTTCTACACATGTTTCAATAGTAATTTTTTTATACATTAAATACTTCGTTTTATGTCAGTTTTTCTATTGAATTTTGTTTGTTTTGTTGTATTCTCATTCTGCCAATTAATTTTGGCCGGCGTTCTAAACCTCACAAATTGTTTATATGTTTGTAACATCTTAAGTTGAAGTTATTGTATTAAACAATTGACATATGACATAACCACACTCACGCCTAGCTCATTCAAACTCGGCCACGTTATTTGACGCCAAAACACTCCACTTTGGGCGCCAAAAATTTGTGAAGTCAAATAACGCGACCTAGTTTGATTGGTCCAAGTTTACCATAGAAAATTCGCCCACCGGTAACTCTTTCTGTCGGAGTTCACTATGGTCAACTTGGGCCATTCAAACTCAGTCATGTTATTTGAGTTCACAAATTTTTGGCTTTTGACAAGCAATGCAAAGCAGTAGCTCGACACGAGCAATGGTCCAACTTTAATACAGAAGGACAATTGAATTGTTAACAAAATACATTAACTTTGAATATTACGACAAAACTAGATTTTATAATTTAACGTTGCAAACATGGTTATTGACTATTTAATTGTTAAACAAGACGGTACCTTACAGTTGGAGTCTCCCACGTAAAGGTAGCGTCCCCAACTTGAAATTTCACGGAAAATCACCCGGAATCTAATTTAGAAATTACGGTGCATCTCAATTGGAGTGTCCTACTTAAAGGCAGCGTCCCCAACTGAAAATTTGGCGGAAAATATCCCGATGTAAATGCTAATGCATAGAAAGTCTACCAAGCTAACAGGTTCGGACGTCAAGCCTTATTTTAACAGATATTAATTTGTCTTTGCATCTAACGATCGTGGCTATAAATAATCTATTCCTTTAACCATTTATCCCATAAAATACGGTTCAACTCAATTTGAGTGTCCCACTTAAGCAGCGTCCCCAGAGGGTATTACTCACAACGATATATCTTCCCGGATTATTATTAATCACGTTCGGTTAATTGAAAGTTAATATCAGTTGCTGGAAGTAGAAGTTCTCAGAATATTACAAATACAAATTAAAAATTAAGCAAATAAATACAAGAAAATATATTAAGTCCAAAATTACCACAAAATAATGAACTCAAAATAGAGAATTCTTACCAAACGGTCGACCGATCACCTCGAACGCAGAAAACCAAAGAGACCCTTAGCAGCGGGTCGTTTCAGGATATCACCGTGCTGAGCTAGAATTCAACCTGTCTAGCGCCGAATGCGCGGTCACATTTGAACCAAGCAGGCATCAGTCGATGGCGTAGCAGAACGTTTATAATTGGTAGAGTCAATTGATATAAATAGTAATTTTTTTACAGTTTAGACGGCGGGAATCGCTTGCAAATAACCTACTTATATTATTTAGGTAAAAGAATGAATTTAATAGTCCCAGTATTAACAATTATGATTATAAATTAAATGGTTATTTTTGAAGCCGGTTCGTATTACTAATTTCGAGCGTTAACTAGTTTAAACAATAAATTTGAGCTGTTCAAACTTCTTGGAATCGGTTTGAAATTAAAACTTTACCTGGTTACTGAAAATAACCAAATTTAATCATCCCTGGTTTGATAATTATCAACAAAAATACAAATATATTACTTCAGACACAAAGATAAACTGATAACATATACCAAATTTCCCATTTAAAATGAAAATGATTTTTTTATGTCTGGGTTGTGAGCTTAACTCATCCGTAAGGTACACTCTCGACACATAAAATGTCATTTTTACTCCATATTAATCAAGTAATAGTATATCTATTGCTGTCAAAAATTTGAATTCAAATTATTATAATTATGCCGAACTAAGATGCCTGCAGTCGATTTTTACATCGTCAAATCTTTGTTATTTGTTATGCGAATGAAATATAAAACGTATAATTTTTTAAGAGGCACTACGTTTTATTTCTGTACCCACTTTTATAGTTTTCTTTTATCATTTTTATCCTTACTAAATTCTCAATACTACAATGGTCAAAGAGGTATAAGTACTGCCACATCTATTAATAAAACATTTTAAAAAACATTGTTGTCGTGATTATCGTCATTTTGTCTTTATCTCCAACTCGCTTTTAAAAATTATGCAAAAACGGCATTTTTGTTATCCAAGGACTAACACTCAACAATTATAATTATAAATGGTAATTTCAAAGAAGTTGCACTCAATCTTCATACGTCAGATGTGCTTACTAACAAGAAGCTCCCTGGTGTGATACGAATTGTTTTTTGCATGATTCTTGGCCATATTTGGCTACAATTTCCTATTTCAATAGACCAATTTATGAGTTCTCTTCCACGCGCTGTCACTATCTCTTGAGGTTTTAATCATATCCAATCAAATACTACAAATTGATTTATAATTTTTTGAGAAGCAACTAATCTGAACTTTTTGTGTGTGTTTCTATTTCCACAGCCTAAACGATAGAATAATATCTACTGGCAAGTTCCTCTCTAGTAATACAAAGTAAAATGCTATTATTCAATAATACGTGTACATATAATCAGTCAATTATGTTTAATAGGATCCACTTCCTGCAGTGTTAAAATACGGAGTTTTTGTTATAATGATATAATACAGTTAAGAACAAAAGTTTAATATGTGCAATGTGCATAAACGATATATTTACCGAAATTTCTGTAATATCGCGATAATTTTAAAATTTTCAAACATATCTTACAATAACGAAAAAGGTTTGAGATATATACTGTGGCAATGAAACTAGTAGTTTTCGCTACTATCATTTTAGGTTCTTTACCTACCCTATCTATAACACTTTTATTTCATTTCCTGTCGTAATCAAATACGATAGGAACATTCCATTTGCAACTGTAGATAGTCAACCCTACAAAAAATTGAAAGAGTATCAAATAATTATTATATTTTTTAGTTAGTTATAAAAACTATAAACTACTGAAGAAGGAATAGAACAGGAGATTTCGGTTTCAATAAAATGAAAATGGGATTTATAAAAATTGGACTGCTCTCAGGAAAAAATGTATTTATTTCCATGGCATTAAATGAAAGGAATTGCAAAAAGCATTCATCAACAATTTAGAGTACCTACCGATTAATATACATATTAAAAAATTCTAATTATTATTGTTATAAAATAGGTGTGTACGAGAATAACTCGTGAGGTTTTTTTTAAATCGCACATCATTATATGTCAAACTTGTTTTGATATGGTGTTCTACATGTTTGATGTGGAATGTATTAATATTAATTATTTTGCCAATAGGAACCTACAGAGTGATTCTGTGAAAACTTTAAAATAAACCGATATGTAAATGTAAGTTTATGGCATTCATAACAGTTTTTATTTACTTAATACAGAATAATTATTTTATTATACAACAAAATGAAACTGAGGAGTTTGTTCATCGCAACTTGTACACTTGTGTGCAATGATATCCCGTACACCTATTTTTAGCTATATTAAATCAGTTTTTATTTATGTATCAGTATCAGTGTTATATTTTCGCAATGGCAAAATTAACTGAACACAAAAAATTTAATTATCTCTAAAATTGAAGAGGAATGAGGAACCTGAAGAGTTGCTAACCAATATCAATTGATTAAAAGTACTGTTATGAGTGTGAAGAAATGGTATGAGGGGGAAGGTAGCGTAAAGAGAAAAAACGGTTCAAACCGAATCTCGTTCAAGATGAAGCGCTCCTTGGCTCGAGGGGATATTCGTTTCAAACGGCTGGAGATGCTGTATTTATGATAAATTTTCCAGCATCGAGGTTAACACCTGGCCGATGGATAGGAAAATCGAAATTGAAAAACTGTACAAGTGCCAAAAAACCATATTAACAGAAGAACAGAAGCCAGCCCGCATTCTGTTTTGTTTAAATTATGTCGCCCGTTGAAGTTTTGGAACAATCTTGTGTTTACCGATGAAAAAGTTTTTCAGTCTTGTAATGACGGATATATTCGGGTGTACCGTCTTACAAATACCAGGTTTCACGAAAGTTACGTGTCGCCGCGGAACCGGTCCGTGCGATTTTCTGTTAATGTTTGGGCATGGATAAGCGTGCATGGCTCTGGTGTAGCGTAGTGTATTATGGGTAATGATAGATTTCATGGACAGGTCCATAGGGATATTTTCCACCATCGGTGGAGCAATTATATCCAAACAACACCTTCATTTATCAACAAGACAACTGTCCTACTCATACTGCCAGGATAATTTGTCAATGATTTGGGAACAATAATATTGAATTATTACCATGACCTTTTCACAGTCCCGACATAACCCCAATTGAGAACGTCTGGGGTTTACTGGTAAAAAAATGTATGGATGAAATTTCAGACCAAGAAATGAAAACTATTGTCCTAACTAATTGTTTCTATGTCAACAAGATTTAATCACGTGTCTTGGAAGGAAACGAAGCCATGACAAAATATTAGGTTACATTATTTACATAATAAATACAATCGCAGTTGTGTGCACCCGCTTCTGTGAATTTTTTACCGTAAAGTTTTACATTTGTTATAAATCGAAATCTTTCCTATCGAATGGTCTAAAAAAGTAAAAACCACAAAAAAATATATGTTTTTCTTCTGGATTAACAATATTCAAATACCTTATTTATGACGTTTCACAATCGATGTAAGTTTTTTATAAATTATAGGATAATAAGCAATCGAAATTCCAAAAAGTCTGATTCACACCAGTCAATATTAGTAAAAACTGGATTATTTTTCAAGTGTACGAGATTTCATTGGACAGAAGTGTACTTTATAAATTAATGAAAATAATTAGATAAAAATTTAAAAGATAAGAAACGTGGAGTATTTAAGGCACATTAGTTAACTTTTTCGTACACTTAATTATAAATTTATTTTTCTGACATTGTCCAACTCAAAATGTTACTTGACACGCTTTTCGATAACTGTGTTGGTATCATCAGGAGATTATTAGAACTGACTGACTTTACGATTAAGGATTTCAAGACTAATAACTTCAGACTACTAAATACGCCAAAAAACATGACTTTACGGTCGCCATGAGCGACACTAAAAGTATTCTAAGAAAAAATAAGTATTCATTTAATTCATATCTGACGATTGAAAAAAAGAGTATGTAAGTGATAAAATTAATAAGAAATATCATGATTTTCTGATGTCTGAAGAAAAAAGAAATTTTTTGTCTTGCTCCCGCAACGGATACCATTTTGTATCTTGAAAAAATGGCAATTTCTGTGATATAGTTAAAATCATGAATGTTGCCATTCACGTCATAAATTTATGTACTTTCAAGGACATCAGATTGTTCTTTCTTTGTAAATACAAAGCGCATAAGATGTAAATAATAGAAAGGCACGTCTTTTGGGGCTACGACAGAAGTTCTAAAAGTAACGATGCGTTTTATAAATTAATAATACAACAGTTAGTTGTAGCCGCAATCAACGTTCAGCATTCTGTAAGTTTTCTATCAATTCAGTAGCTGACCGTGGACCCATATATCAAATTTGTTGATTTTCTATTTGTTTTCGACTTATATAAGTTTTTAGTGTTTCTTGCTGTACTGTTTTGAGTTTCCTTGAATTAGGTAAATAATTTGTGATTGATTTAGTTTTGCTTCTTGTAAAGAAATTAACATCAAAATGCCTGGTAAAAGACTGAATACAGTAGCCAAAGACCTGGTGGTCAAATTAGTTAGGTACATACTTGAATCGAGAAAAAACGTAAAGGAGGTCCCGTTTTATCTTTGCAAGCAGTTCATGAAGTGAATTGTAAAATTAAATGGGACATCGGATGTTAAAATTCATTGTACTGCATGCTTATTATTATTATTATTATCGATGTATAAAATACCTACTTCTCTTTTACAATTGTTGATGCACACATGCGTGCTATTCCATGTGATGAGTCGATTTGGTTGGGAAATTAAAGGCTGATGACTTTAACGACAGCATTCTGATTTGGGTTATACCTTCTGTACAGTTTTCTGGATTATCTCGGCTTATGGTTATTGAATTACAAAGAAAAATTCGCTTTAAATTTTTCTTCGAGACTGTAGACTCTTTCTTTACATTTACTATATTACCTAAAAAACTAAGTATAACCAAATTTCAAATTTATTGAACAACTTAATATGTAGCAAGAGCATGGATTTTTATATGACTTGCTCAAAATATATTTTAATTACCGTGAATGAGTGTCACATTTTTCAAGTCAAAATATGTATTAGAACAAAAGACTAAAAGAAATACTCAATCTCAAAAATTCCACAGGAGCCAAAAAATAAACATGTTATCGAAAAATCAAATAAAACATAATTTCCGTTACAGGTATAAGGCAATGACGTTTCAGGTATTCTGTGATCCCAGGAATAATAAAAAAATATAAGTTTTTTTCAATCGAATTTTTAAAAAATTTTACATTACGTTTTACAAGCAATTAATGCTTTAAAACATATATTTTCTCCACATGGGATACCATCGTAGATAATACTGCATGGACAAAAAATGTAAGATTTATTTAAATTCAATTTAAAAAATATAAATCATTAAACAACAATAGTTACCCACATTTAGTAAATATAATAGAATAATAGGCAAAGTCAGTTATTGTTAGTCATTAGATTTAATCAATTATAATTATCACATATTTTGTATTAATAGTTGAATCTTATAAAAGATAATAAACCTACAAATATTACAAATATAGTATCATATTATATAATGTTGGGCCTATCTAACTTTTTTCTTTCATATAGCTTTATTACAGATACACATTTTTCTGTATCATAATGCACTAGCTCAGTTTGTTAACGAGTAAACTGAGTATGCCTAGCGAAGTGGGTTAAAAAATTGCCCCAAGAGTGGTTTGGACTCCACAATAAACTGTAGGGCCTCGTCTCTCTTTACCTAGCACAAAATCCTTGTGACCTTCCAGAGGGTTACTTCGGTAACTTGAGAGGCGGTTAAGAAAACATTTTAAGAAAACATTTTTCTTAAGAAACTATATTTTTGGATGTATCAATTTAACCTCGGCTGACATAATGTATTATTCACATAATTTTTCGAAAGAAATGTAAGAATATCGGAACTTATGTTTCTTACGTCTAGTAAGTAATTAAAAATCATGTTTTATCTGTGTATAAATGACAAACTAAACTTAAAATGAGTTCTGCAGCTAATTTTACATCTCGGTTCATAGAACGTATACACTTAATTAAATAGAAAAAGTTTATTTCCGTACTATCATAAATATTGTCATATTTAGGAACGGAGAAGAAGCAAACAACTTTCTCTAAATTCAACCATATGTTACCCTAATGATATTTGATTTAACATTTTTTGCACAAACGTGCATCGAATAAGGAAATATTTAGAATTCAGATCGCTAGGACCATATGCTGTTACATCTCCGCATTCGTTATTTGTTTTACTCCAACGCTACAAGTATACATCAGTAAATTGTACTGGTATCTAGGAAGTATAATTTCAATAAGCAATATTGTAACCAAACAGTCGCAGAGTGTATAAGATTCAGAATAGAGTCAAATCAAGAAGAAATTAAACTATTTGAATCTTGGCCATGTATCTAAAGGGCCACAGTCTGGGTACTCATAAGTATCTGCTAAAGAAAGAACATCGTATGTTAATAAAAAATTGATTGCAATATATTCATGGTATAGTCGAGTACACATTGTCTGGGCATTCAAAAAACGTAACAAAAACTTTACGGCTTCATTAAAATACCATTACACCTTGTGCTATCTAGACCGCAAATTGACTCGCTTACCTTTATAGGTTTTTAATGTGCGACAGCTTGTTTGATGACACCATGCTGTATGGGCCAACGGCGATAATAATGAGGTCATAGAGTTTTTGTTGCGATTTTTGAGTACCCAGCAAATGTGTACTCGGCTATAACTAATTAGGCCTACCCACTCTCACCGATAATTCACAAGTCTAAACAGTATACAAATATTAATTTTCAATCAGATCTCGAAATTTGAACACCTTCATGCTTATAGTGTGCAGGTTGATACAGAGATATTTTTTTTTAAATAAAGAAAATAAGAAACCAGTGAAATTGGACAAGAGAAACCGAAATTTATCATTTACTTGATAAAGTAAAACAGGAAAATAGTACTTAAGTGCATTGAATATAAATATTTTCCACTAACTGAAGAAGTTGGTCAATGCCATTGTTATAGAACAAGACATGGTAGCAAATTATAATACCAGCTCATAAGACATCTACATATGAAAAATCTCCTGCCTACAATTTTAGTTTGAGGTATATCAAACCAAGGATGGTAATAGAGCGTTCGAAATATTTATGAACCATTTAAAATACTAGTACTACTACTCATATTAAAATACTAAATACTGTTGCTTTCCCTGTAAAAAAATATGTTTTAGAAATTCTATAAAACCCTGGTTAGCTCGAGGCATCAAAATATCAGCTTGAAAAATGGAAGATCTATAATGCAACTATGATTGAAACAGGACATACAGTGGATATAAATTATTATAAAAAATGCAAAAACGTTTACAAAAAAGTTATTACTGCAGCTAAAAAACATGGACAATAATCAATAAATCTATAAACAAAAATAAAATGAAAAACGAAAATTTTCAAATTAAAGTAGGAAATTTCATTGTACAGGTTTATAAAACTACAGAAAATTCTTTTAATGATGATTTTGTGGGATTAGTTCACAAACTGTGAAATGAATAAAGTTAAAATATTGATAACAATCATAACGACATACTCTCAAAAATTGATAATACAATGTTTGTAAGTCGTGTCAGCGAAAACATTGTATATAATACCATAATTGTTTAAATTATGGCATATCTAATAACTTGTGCCTGGCTGCGTGGTTTGTTACCTAATGCTATTAAAAAAAAAATACCGTAATTAATCTCAAAAAAAGCGTTTATTTAAATGCTCTAAAAAGTAGAAAATAAACTTTGAAGTAAATCAAACCCATCATTTTGTTGCATTATATACTTTTTTTATGATATAAAAACTTGACATGAGATTTTTCTATGTAAAGCAGATTGCTAGCGACAAGCTTTTATATCATAAAAAATTATATAATATAAAATAATAAAATGGTGGGTTTGATTTACTTCAAAGTTTATTTTCTACTTTTTAGAGCATTTAAATAAAAGCTTTTTTTAAAAGTATTTGTTTATATAATTTTATTTTTTACTTTTTAGTCTTTTGATATGCTGTAATCCCCAGATATCGATTTTGAGACGAATCGGATCATAAACGGTAAAGTCGTCCGCCATCTTGAACTAAATTTTTTATTACAAATTCGTAATCTGCGACCCCGAAAATCCCCAGATATCGATTTTGATCGATTTGGATCTAAATGACAAAAGTCGTCAGCCATATTGGCGCCACCATTTTGAATTTCTGAATTTTGACTAAAAATTCATAATCCGCGACCTAGAAAACCCCCAGATATCGATTTTGAGTTGAATCGGATTTTAAACCGTAAAGTCGTCCGCCATCTTGAAGTCGCTAGCCTGAGCTAAATTTTTGACTAGAAATTCGTAACCGGCGAACCCGACAATCCCCAGATTTTGATCGATTTGGACCATAAATGACAAAAGCCGTTCGCCATATTGGCGCCGGCATTTTGAATTTCTAAATTTTGACCAAGAATTCATAATTGGCGATCTCGAAAACCCCCAGATATCGATTTGAGTCAAATCGGATTATAAGCGGTAAAGTCGTCCGCATATCTTGAAGCCACCATCTTGTTTTTTTCTTGTATGAAAATATTAAAAGTGTACTGTCACCGGACTTATACATATGTACAAAATTTCAAAGCTCTAGCTTAATTAGAACTAATCGAAATATTTTGATTGCAAGATTTAACCTAAACAAACACACCAACTAATTAACTAACTAACTAACATTGCAAGTTTATTTAAAGCTTTTAAAAATCGTACTCGGCAGGAGTCCATTCAATTTCCCCAAATCTCGTTAAGTCCATGGTAAACTATATTACTTAATCCGTTAACTTATCTCATAAATTTATCGTAAATATTTAAAATAGCGCGGGTTGATCTCATACAAAAAAGGCGAAAAAGTCAATATTGCGAATTATAGACCTGTCTCCTTGCTTAGTTCGATTTCTAAAGGCATTGAGAGAATTTTGTTTGACCAGATAAATAATTCTTTAACATCTTTTCACTGTATTAACTAGTGTACAACATGGATTTAGGTAAAATAAAAGCACGGCAACTGCTGTAACTCAATTTATTAGTCAATTATATGACAACCTGGATGGTAATAAAAAAACTAAGTCTTTTTATGAACTTAAGCAAGGCTTTTGACTTAGTCAACCACACCTTACTTAAGGAAAAAATAAATGACTTTCGATTGCAAGGAAAAATAAATAATTAGCTGAGAACCTTCTTGTCAGTGACGGCTCGTGGTTAATTTTATAGAGGGGCACACATTTGACATTCTGAAATAGTATATTAAAATTATCTTACCAGAGAACCATTCACCATATTCTTTGTTCTTAAAATCGCGTGCTAGGTGTCCTCCCTCTTTAAGATTAGTACATACACATACACACACAAACAAAAACATTGTATTTATACATAAAATCCATTCTACGTTTCTTACTAGCTGAGAAAATGTCTATCATTTTATTATCAAAGTCAGGAATTAACTAAACCAAATTTTTTTCAATTGATAACATCGAAATTGCATTAAGCCTTTCTTGGCCCATAGTGTTCCTTAGAAAACATTTTATTCTTTTTAACGTAGAAAAACCTCTTTCACATTCGCACGTTGTCATAGGTGTACTACATATATAATACTTACAATTTTGTACGTCTCAAATAAGCCTTCCTCCAAATTATTTTTATTAATAAATGTCGGAAGAGGTAAAACACCATTGCAGCACAATCATCCCTGCCATAAATAACTTTCAATTCAGTTCTTAATTTCTCTTTGTCTATCAAAGCATTAAAAGCAACAAAACAGAACAGCTTATTTCGCTCAGAACATTCACACACCCATGAAAATTTATTATATGTATTTTCTTTTTTAAAATATCTATTAAATTGCCCACAGTAGTTTTTTTAATATTTAATTCCGAGATAGGCCTTCCTAATTTTTTTATATTAACTTTATCCTCGTAGCTTAGCGGCTTGTTACTTAAAATATAGGACACTGAATTCATTTTTAAATGTCTTATGTGTGCCTAAGCGAAACGAAATAAACAAATAATAAAAAACAGAACTCGCGATTCAAGCAGCGGTGGGCAAACATAAATATCAGCCGATTAAGCATATAATACAGATACGATTCTGCAATTGCATGCAGGCTGAGATTGAAATAAGTATAAAAATGTTACAGTCGATAAATTGTGTACAATAAAAAACAAGTAAAAGGTGTAGTCTATTGTCATTCCCATTCATCTACGGTGCACACGACTATGGCTATAGAGGCCAATTCGGGAGAGCACATGTCGACCGCAGTCAGGACAAACATAGACCTGGTTAGGTCTTGGATTCTGCCCTCTTGCAGCAACATTTCCTTGATAGCTGGCCACAACCCCTCGCCATTCGGTTCTGTCCGCTGCAAGTTGTTCCCATTGCTCGTCTGGAATACCGCAGGATTTTAGATTTTCATGGAGAACGTCTTTGAACCTCTTTCGTTGACCGCCACGCCTTCTTCTACCGCTTAGCAATTCACCATAAAGTGTACATTTAGGAAGGCGGTTATCATGCATACAATGAACGTGACCTGCCCATCTTAGGCGTGCTCTTGAAATAAGCACCTCAATTGGAAGGCTGTTTGCTCTCCTGAGTGCTTCCACGTTTGATATGTGATGGAACCAACGGATTTTCATCATACTTCTGAGGTGTCTCTGCTAAAAACGTTCGAATTCTTTCACATGACGACGGTAAGTGACTCAGCTTTCACATCCATATAGAAGTGTTGGAATGACAACTGCTCTGTAGACAGCCATTTCCGTTGACAAAGCAAGGTCGTGGTTGTGTTCTAGATGCAGCGTTAATTCTATTGCGAATCTCGCTGTCCATGTTTGCTTTGTCATTAACAACGTTGCCTAAGTAATTGAACTGATCCACCACTTCAAGAGAATTTCCGTTAAGTGTAATGTCTATTTGGTTCACTTGATGAGGAGTTGACATAATCTTAGTCTTTCCAATGTTAATTTTTCCAATTTTTTTTAAAGGAATCATAGCTCTGGGCATATACATCTAAAAGTTCTTGAAGCTCTTCCGGCGTAGAGGCTAAAAGTGCACAGTCATCCGCATACTGGAGATCACAAATGAATCGTGTGCGTGTCTTCGTGAAAGCTCTAAAGCGCCGTATGTTAAAGAGACCGCCATCAGAACGGTATCTGAGACCTATTCCTCTGACTGTCAATTTGTTGTCAACAATAATTGTTAGAGCAGTGGTAAACAAATTAAAAAGTAGGGGTGCCAGGACACATCCCTGCCTAACTCCAGTGAGGGTTTGGAAAGGTTCGGTTGCCTCATTATTATACATAACCTGGGCGTTGTTGTTTGTATGTAGACTGCGACATACTTCCACAAATTTTCTAGGGATACCTAAGCGGAGCATAATTTTCCAGAGCACTTCCCTGTCCACCGAGTCAAACGCCTTGGTTAAATCAATGAAGACCATGTGAATTTCTCCTTGATGTTCGAGTACTTTTTCTTGAAGCTGTTTAAGTGTGAAGATTAGATCCGATTTGGTCTAAAACCACTCTGTGTTTCAGGAAGTAACTTTTCCATAACAGGTGTTAGCCTATTTGCCATCGCTTTAGTGAGTATCTTCCCTCCAACAGCCAGGAGAGCTATACCCCTGTAATTTCCACAGTCCGCAGCGCTCCCTTTATTTTTGAAAAGGTTGATTAAAAGTGTATCACGAAACTCCTGCGGAGCTTGACCACTTTCCCACACGACATCAAACAGTTTTTTGAGGTAGGATATGAGCTCTGGCGACACAGCTTTAAAGATCTCAGCTGGGAGTGAGTCGGCGCCGGGAGATTTGTTATTTTTTAGCTGCCCAATGGCGGTTAAGATCTCTTCCGTTGTTAGTGGTTTAGCTAAGTCTTCGAAGGTGTCATATTGAGGGATAAGATTTATAATATCGTGATCGGCTTGACTTTGCTGGTTAAGAATGTTAGAGTAGTGTTCTTTCCATCGGGCTCTTATTTCCTGGTCTTCTTTGAGGAGATTTCCATTTAAATATTTAATAGGGCACATATTTTTCCGACTGGGGCCGTACACTGCCTTCCTGTAGTCGTGTGAATCGGCGTACCTTTGAATTTCTCTGGCCTTGCTTGTCCACCACTCGTTCTTTATTCTTCTGATTTCGCGTTGCGTTTCATACTTAGATTGGGTAAAAGCTTCTGCTTTTGATGAGTCGTTGGGGTGGTTGATAACGTTTTGGAAGGCAGTATGTTTGCGGTCAAGAAGTTCTTGTATAAAAGCTTCATTATCATTGAACCAGTCCTCCTGTTTTTTACTTGCTGCAGTGCCAAGAATTTCCTCACTCGCACTTTTTAAACTGTCTTTAATTTGTGTCCAGGTAGCAGCGACATCTACAGAATTGGTTTCTTCTAGTGCACTCAAATTCTCTTGAACTTTTTGCTTTAGCTGTTCGACGGTTTGTTGGTCACGCAATTTACTAATACAGAGACGGAGTCTACGTTTTACTTGAGTTCTTCGGTGTTTGGATCTCATAACAATTTTCATTTTAGAGACAACAGGACGGTGATCGGTCCAACATTCGCTATCAATGCGCGCCTTTGTAATTTGGACGTCCTTGAGATACTTCCTACGTACGATAACATAGTCCAGTAGATGCCAGTGACCTGATCTGGGGTGACGCCAGGTGCCTTTAAATTTATCCTTTTGTCGGAAAATGGTGTTTGTTATAACTAGATCATGTTCGGCGCATTTAGTTAGGAGTAGTTGACCGTTAGCGTTCATGTTGCCCAAACCGTTCTTGCCTATGATGCCTGGCCAGGTGTTTGCATCTCTCCCTACTCTAGCGTTAAAATCGCCAAGAATAACGAGTCGTTCCGTTTTAGGTATTCTACAGAGGGTTTCTTCCAGCTGTTGATAGAAGCTTTCCTTGGTTTCGTGACTTGCATCCAGAGTGGGAGCGTAGGCGCTTATTAGATTTACCGCGTTGCCATCTGATAGCTCATAGCGTAGCAGCATTAGACGCTCGGATAGGCCTTGTGGTACTTGGATACCAGTTAATTCCGAACAGCAAATCCTACTCCATGTTGTCTTCTTGAATTGGTGGGAAGACCTTTCCAATAGAAGGTGTAGTACTTTTCTGTGAGAGAGTCTTCCTCCAAAAATCGAGTTTCGCTGAGAGCTGCAACGTCAACATTGAGTCGGTGAAGTTCTCTATCTATTAGAGCAGTTCTTCTTTCAGGCCGATCGGTGTGAGTGCTGTCGTTCAAAGTACGAACATTCCAAGCGCCGTAGATGAAAGAATTAGTTTTGCTGGATTTAACTTGTCGGTGTTTTTTCGACATTCGATGAGGTGTCCCTGTGGGCACTCTCCCCCGGAGATCCGATCGGGAGGGTATTTTACCTCCGGATGATTTTGTCCCACTTGAACGCTCCATCATTTTTTTAAAGCCTTAATCGACTGAAAACGAAGCTGCATTTGAAGTTTTAGACGGAGCAGGTATGCAACTGACCAGCCCGGTTGCGGAAGGCGAGTGGTGTGGTCCCATGGCACAGAAGGAGACTGCGACGATGGGGTAACCAAACGATTCCAAAAGCAACCTTTGTGTGCGGTGCGTTAGAGCCTCGTTAGTGAAAACAGGGTGCACCAAGTTCAAATTGAACTCATCGCGAAGGTGAGGTTAACAATTGGGTAGGAGAGGCTATAACTTGCGCTTCACTACCCCATTACACCTCCCGCATTAGAGCCTAAGGTGCGTGTCGTTGCCATAGCAACGTCGTAAACAAAATTCAGCCAAAAGCAGAAACATGACATGGTCTCCGTACACAACTGATGTGGTGCACTTTGGAAAGCAGATATTGGAAAACTCAAGTTGTAACGTAGCGATAGCGTCGGAAATTAGTTTTGGGGTTTAATATGTTGATACAAATGTTAAAATGGATAAAAATAAATATAAGTTAACTAGCTGGCTGAATTAGCTTTGGTGAGCCGAATTAGCTTTGGGGGGCACGTGCTTCTGTGCCCCTTAGGAGCAGCCGTCACTGCTTCATGTATAATAGAACACATAAATGGTACCTATTCGAATAATATATGATGATGTCGGAGTCACCCAGGGTTCTATTTTGGGTCCTCTCTTATTCTTGATATTTGTTAATGATCTTCCTGAAATATCAAATTTTGTAAATAACTTCATTATATTTGCAGATGACAGTAATTATTTGTGTGAAGATTTAACCCTAGTAGATGCCGTTGCTAAATTACAAATGATGATTAAAAAATTAGTAGATTGGTCAGTTAAAAATAAAGAGTAAATCGATCGTTCATGTCAATAGCACAAAATTTCTTGGAGTTCGTATAGATAATGCATTAAACTGGAAAATGCACACAGACATTATTTGTAATAAACTTTCATCGTATTGTTTTACCCTCTTTAAGTTAAGAAATATTACTTACAAGAATATTCTTCACCCTTTCTATCATGCCCAATTTGTTTCTCGCTTGCGTTATGAAATTTTACTCTGGGGGGCTTCAAATCATTTAAAGAGAGTATTTAAAATACAAAAAAGAGCAATAAGGAATATAGTAGGTATATCAAATCGAACATCATGCAGGACATATTTTTAAAAAATACGATTGATAACATTACCTTGTATATACGTATATCTTAGAAATTTTATTATACGTCAAATCGAACTTAAATAAGTTTATAACTAATGGCGACTTTCATCACTTTAGCAATGTATGAAAAAAGCCCTATATAATATATGTAAAAATTAAATTATTCAATAAATTAAGACCAGAAGTCAGGTATATAAGCAACCTAAAATTATTCAAATCTAGAATGTATAATATGGTACTTGAAAATGTGTCTTACAGTATTTCAGAACTCAAATTCGTAGTTTGTATACTGTAGCTGTCGTTAAATTAATTATATCATATTAAAATTATGCTTGCGTTAGATAACTTCTTACTGTCTATATATGTCAGCATCAATTTTAAATAATTTAAAAATGTTTATACATATCTTTTAAATCTTGTGTCAGATAATTTTTGTATCTATTTTGTTATTTCAAATCTATAGCTTATATTCATTATTGTTCTGTGACGTATCCATTTTTTTTTTTCAGAGTAATTTCCTCTGAATTTTTCCTATACTATAATATGGTCGCTTAGAATAAACTATTTATCTAAAAATATTTGATACATTATCTCAAAATTTAAAAATTAATATATTAATATTAAAAATTTCTCCAGACTTAAAAAGAAACAAAATAATTTTTCGTGGAAAATGCGTTTTATTCTGTACAAGAGTTTTATCTATATAAATATAGATATTCATCATTTTAAAGACAACCTAGATGGGTTAAGTATTTTTTAAATATTTTTATATATGTACATGTTTGTATGTCAATGTTTTATATGTTTTATTCTTACATTTTAATCTATTATGACTATCCATACAGTACCAACAAATGAAAACAGTGAAATTAATTATTTTTATTCGACAAGAAAGTTTAATTTTTTTTATGTTTGACTGGTCAATTTCTGATACATGCCAGAAAAGCTGAATGACTTTTAACTTATCTTAGTAACTAGCAATATATTGTAGTTAGCGTAGTTAGTAACCCTCATGTCGATAGTAATCAAACGAAAAACAGCTTACGGTCTCCATAATTATACACAGAAATACCACATACCACATAAATTAAGTTTCATTAAATCAAGTATGCACTGTAAAACCACACTAACACGAGAGTGATTGAGGTAGGTCTAGTAAGAAAAAATAATTCTCTAAGACATTCTTAATACACTACAATGAATAAACTATGGTAATTTCATTATATGTGTATACAGTGCCAATGCCTTACTTGTTTACAATAGGCCAGTGTGCCTTTTAACCAGATTCCGTTATATCAGAGAACTCGTTGAGAAGAATCACCCAGCGAAACGTTTAGTTTATTTCTTTGTTTTTTATTGAAAATTAAATTCCCGTAATTACTATAATAAATAAAGCTTTACCACTAACACAGTAATTATTTCCTGTATAGTGTGATGAACTGAAATTGAAACAACTAAATAGCATAACCATAATATCTTAATCGCATGCGAAAATATAATTGTATTATAGAGGTATATGTAAATGAGGAGCACTTAATTAAACGATTACAAAAAAAAAAACATGCTACTAGATTAATGATTGGATGATTGATAGCTAAACTGTTGTTTTATATTTGTGAGGGGCTTTTCTGTGTGTCCAAATATAATTTTAAAATTAAGTGCACATTCTACAATATTATCTTAGTTATATTGTAATACCCACATTATGACATATAACTGTTACCTGTTCAAATTCAAATGTTCGATGTATTATTACACACTCGGCACATGTTAAACACATTTTTTCTTAAGTACAACAGTATCAAATTATATTTAATAGTAGGTAGTTAATAATAATTTATTAATTTAAGAGACCTTACAAAATAAGAGATATTAAACAAATCAAAATTGCGAACATGTACATATATAACAGAAAATATTTAAAGAGCAGATAATATACGAAATTAAAAGATACATATACATCTCACAATAACAATTAAATATTACTAAGTACATATCACTCTCGTTCAAGTATCCTGATACATTATTTATAAGCAACATTCGATTCTTAATGAAATATATATTTTCGATAAATTGTATGATATCAGGTATCCTAACTTATGGAACAGTTGTATACCAATATACCTATGCAGCGTTATTTTCATAAAGCCTAATTATGAATTGGTAAACTCAAATCTTGACCTCTCCTGGAGTTATAGATACGATAATGACTATTTTTCATAAATTTATCATAGTTAAAGTTAACAAATAATAAAATTTCCATGATATAGATAGACGGAAAAGTACCTAAGCACTTTTAACTCTCTACATATAGGCCTGCATGACGTAAGCATGGAAACATTTGCGATGCATCTAACAGCTCGTTTTCGAAATTTGAATAGCAGAATATTATGCCATATTTTAATCTTGAATACATCGTTACATAATAAGAAAACATCTAACCTGTTTTAGCCTGTAAAAAGCAAAACAGACCGACAACATTTTTTGCATAGTATATCAATATGAGGTTTTCAGCTGAGACTCTTATCAATATATAAACCTAGGAATATTGTTTCACTGGCTTGTTCTCTGCTTTTTCCATTGCATTTTAAAACGTAACTCTCACTGGTATATTTCAATCTGGGCATAAAATGAGTGAATACCGTGTTATTAACATTTAAAAATGTTTGAATTAAAACATAAAATAAACTTATTAAGCATTGCCTGTGTATTTTTTACTACATTTAAAATACTAACATCACTGTATAGGTAACTATTATCATCCGTGTACATAATTATATCAGATTGATTATTGCTTATATCTGGTAAGTCGCTTACAAAAAGGAGAAATAGTAATGGCCCCAGAATTGGTCCTTGTGGGACACTATATTTAATTTCCATAATATTTGATCTTATATTATCAATTTCTACTAATAGCTTACGGTCCACTAGATACGACTATAATAATTCACTAACTTTACTCCTTAAACCATATGCTTCTAGTTTTTGTAAAAGAAGGATGTAATCTACAAAATCAAGCCTTACTTAAGTTCATAAATAAGCCCATGGTTTTTTTTATTGTCATCTACATTCAATATTGAAAAAACAATAATGGCCGATATGATCGATTTTCTCTTCCTGAAAAAACGTTGTGCGGGGTTTAAAATATTAAAACATGATACAAAATAAATAATTTTACTTCCACGTCCAGTGGAAGTATAGTAACGCAAAAAAAAATTATTTTTTTTTTGTTGAAATGTAAAATGTCATGAAACGGCGAGATTTTAAATTTGAGCGAAAAAATTCCTGTCTGTCTGTCTGTAACTTTTTTGTGCGCACGTTTACTCTGGAACTGTTCATGATACTGACTTGAAACTTGGTACATTTATGTATTGTAACGAGATCTGAAACAAGATTATATTTTGATCTAATTCCGTTGAACGGTTTGGGGGTACATGGGGTAAATAAAGGTAAATATAATTTTCTATTTTCTTTTGAGTGAAATTATTTCCAAATCATTGTAAAGTGATATGCATCACTATATTTAACAAATTAACATGTAAAATATGTTCGATAGTTGTCTGTGAGAGTTTTATGTCAAGCAAATGAGAGTTATTATTTTCCATGCGACAAAGAAGTAATTATAGATAATATTTACACCTTGTTATTTTGACCACTTAATTTTAAAAGTCACAAATAAGAATTTGATATTTATATAATTACCTGAAACCTATTATGTAAACATATGTTCATTGATTATTAATTTATCAATTTTGACACACAAAATATACGGACATTTATCAATGCCACAGGCATGAAGAGGGAAACTAGCAACTAAATAATTTGAAAAATGCACCACTGAATATTAAATTAATAGTATATTACACTACAAAGTAGGACGTCCTACATCGTTTTTATGGCGAAATGAACCAGTTTTTCCCAAACGACGAAACAGATCTTTGAAAATGTTATGGTCTGACTGTATTCTATTTAGATATTGCAATGAGTATCCGCTAAAATTATTTTGTGCGTAAACACATATCATATCCCTCATTTCCCTATTAAAAATTATTATGTCTAGGCATTGTAAATAAGAAAGCTAAAGAAATTAGCTCGAGTAACTCAAGAACAAAATAAAATGATTAAATGAGTTAAATGACGGAAAGAAAACGTAACCAAAGCACACTGTTCAATAAATACACTTTGTTTCATTAAATTTGAATTTGTCTCTCAAAAAATTATTGAAATATTTAACGGCACTTTCCTCGAAGACGGTTGGAGTTATCAAGTTCTACCGAGTGTACCTTTTATACGTGGAAATGACGTCCTCATCAGATTTTCTGGTCAGAAGTACCACAACGTTTCGTCAAAAAAAAAATGAAAAAAATTCATCATCAGATGCGGGTCCTGCGGTGCCCTCTATGATCTAACGTGATGTAATGCATAAATTACTGTTTCTTAGAATAAAAAAAGTTCCTCTAGCAAATTTGGTGAAGAACAGTCAAGAGGCTGTTGAGTTATTGCAAAGAAAAGAAAAAATAAGTTGAACTTTGACACCCTGTATCTTTTTCCACGGCAACATGTTACTAAAGCATATTTGATTATATCCTCATATTTTGGCCCAAAGAATCTACCCCTGAATATGGAAAAGGTCGCGGTGGTAAAGGCTAAACAACCAGCTCCTTTGTGAATCTAATGGTCTATTATTAATGATCTACCCTGTATAAATAATAGACAAAAATATACAATTTTATTACACTTAATTGTCCCTTGATAACGGTTTTTATTATAACCACTTGAAGCCAAGACAAAGATTTGACAATTTTACTTTTAATACGCCTCTAAGTTTCCTTAAACAGCAGGTTAACCTTCTGTGAATTAAATACTTACCCACGTATACACTAGTCCATTAAAACACTGGCAAAAAATGGAAACACTTCAAAAATAATAATACAGGAACCATTTGCATACAATTTAAATGATCGATTTGGCATTGGCGTGGCAAATTTTAAACTTCTTATATTCAAATAATTTTATTGGAATCGACACGTGATTATTGTGTACGGTAATGATAAATAATTAATGGCTGCACCTACATTGTTCAAGCCAAGGTTTACCGACATTCTATTGCATTAAAAGTCTGTAAACTGTGTCAAATAAATAAAAAATAGAGTTGTTGCTAATCTTATCGGTCATGCATTTGAACTTAAAGCACTCCAAATTATAATAAAGATTCAACTGATTTCTACACAATACAATGTGTTATTCCGTAATCTTTGTAGAAATTGTTAAACGCCATGGTGTTCCGTTCGAATAAAATACGCAGAGTAAAATGCATGCTTTATTTTTTTTATTTCCCTCAAAGATATCCAGTACTACGGTCATTACCTATACCCTGCTCCATTCATTGTTCAAGCCTATTCAATTGTTCATAAAACATTACGTAACGGATAAAATCTAATTCTAATTAATTGCTCTTAATATTGTTGCTTTTCAAACTAAAAATAGTTTTAGTCTTATCCTTTAAAACTTACTGATTATGTAAATATGAAACATTTTTCTTAGTTTATTGTTTAGAATTTTCCAAGAATTGGAATCGAACTTACAAAAAACATTTATGTAATATTTTAATATACTAATTGGCTATTCTCCAGTTGTATTTAGTAAATTAGACTAATTTCATTATGTAAGTAATATTCTTGTGGCGAGAAGGAAATTAACTTATCTTAATAAAAAAAGCACTTAACATTATTACAATCTAGTTAATGTTCTAAAGACCACAACTTATTTTCCTTATTTTCCTAATTTATTTCTTAGTTTTCGAAACTAACAAATTTTAAGTCAATTATAATTTAGAAATAAAAGAAAACTTGTTTGGTGCATAGTAATAACACAATTTATTACATTTTCCAAATTGAAAATTACATCGCAGGAGGAGAGTCAATCCTACACGGTAAAAGTTATACAGTCGTTTGAGCTAAAACCAGCTGAAATGTATTCGTTGGGCCATTCCGAACAAAAGGTCTTATATGCAGTAAGTCCAAGAAATTCATAGATTTCAAGTTACGGACACTTGAATGTCAAATAATGATTATTCATTTACTTGAAGGTTTTTAACTTTCCATATGCTATAGTAACTCTGCTGAGATTTCAGAGGAATTGACCAGAACAAAACTTGTAAGAAAATGAGTATGTTACCTTGTGATGACCTTAACTTTGACCTCTAGCAATATTTTCAGTCATTTGATCGTAAACTATATTTTGTTTGTCTATAAAACCAATATTTTTCATCTTTTGAATTCAGAAAAAACTCGTAATCTCACTTTAAGATACAAATCTTTCAAGAAAATATTATATAGAAGAGGAGGATCCATGAAAGTCATCTGAAAGTCTGAAAAGTTATTGTTACAAAATAGCTTGGAACTTCTGATTTAGTAATAGTACAGTAAAAATAGGGTTTGAACTACATAAAAATTAGTTCGTTCAAAAAAAATTTGTAATAACTCCTATCCGACATATAGTTTAAAAATCCAAAGAGTCCCCAAAAATTGGAGGGGTGGGAATGAGGCTTTTGGGAGGAGGAAGGGATGAGAAATTTTTGAAAATGTACTTTTTTGAAAGTAGAGATGTGGGGAGTCGTTTTCCATTTTGTTTTGCATGCTGAATCGATGAGACCAAAATCAAGTCGATAGGATCAACCCTTAACGAGTAAAAAATGATTCTAATAATGGTACGATAAAACGCAAGAGATTTTATTAAAAAAGAAAGGGAGACGCACAGTATTAATGTAGTACTTGAAAAACTTTTATATGAAGTATGTAGTACTCTGTTGATATGGGTAACACGTCTAACGAAACTGCAATTTTGGTGCAACTGTTCATGCAGGCCCCTCTCTCACAAATTTTGCACAAAATTGAGTATTCCACACCGCGTTTTGCACAGGAGCACTGAGAAGTGGAGCAATTTCCTTTGCAAGTACAGGAAATCGACTTAAGGATGGCCTCTGGAGCAGCGTCAAGAGTTGTCCTGATTGGGTGCAAATCATTGCCATGACAAACCCAACCCCACTGTTGTGGATCCAGTTTATTCCCGAGCCACAACTGTACTTGATAGAAGGTACAATATGAATGTTGTACAGCACTTGCTGATGTAGCAGGAAGTGATTCCAGCTTTGCTACATTTTTAGTGAGTGATTTCTGGAACATTACGTACCGTAGTTCATCTAACGTATGTTTTACATCTTTGGAGCCATAAATATACAAAAAAAGAATCACTCCGGATTTTTCTACTTCACTGTGAGTTGCTGAAAGCTGTTTGGAATACGTGTATGATGTGGCGCAATTCAGGTTCTGTCTCAAGCAACTTGATGATGTTCTTTTTCCCTTTTCCATACACTTGTGGTGTCGCAACCACTAAAAGAGTGAGCGAGTACTGATGAAGAAAGTTTTTTCTTCTTCGTACGTCCGATTTTTGATTTGAGTAAAAATGTTTCTTGATTCAAAGGAGCAAAAGCAGTCAACAATACTAAAATATCAGTATCCTGACAAACAATGGCAGGCCCGTGTTTTCTTATGGCTTTCTGGACTATTAGTATGCCAGCATCTCCACTGGACTGTCTTACCTCAATGTTGCTGTCCTCAAATTTTTTTAAGCAGCTCGATCAATCACTTTCTATTTTCCACATTGGAAAGAAATGTTTCTTGATTGAAATAGATGGGTGTGTTCTCTGTTACGTGGAATTGAGAAGTATAATGTTTGTACCTTCGTAGATGTTCGGATCTCTTGATTCTGTCATGATGATAATCATATCCATCGAAAATAACAATAGTGGATTCATAATGGTTTTTCGAGTTAGTAACGCTTATATACAGGGCGTTTGATAAATGGAAAAATGCATTCAAAGGGTGATTTTTTTAAAGATTTATGATGATAATACTTTAGTTGCCTACCTATCTTTTCTCATTTTTCCACTATTAGAACCATTTTTATTCGTTAAGGGTTGATCCTATCGACTTGATTTTGGTCTCATTCCATTTGACATGCAAAAAACATAGAAAATGACACCACACCTCTACTTTAAAAAACTACATTTTTAAACATTTCTCCTCCCAAAAACCTTATTTCCACCGCTCCAATTTTTAAGGACTCTTTGGATTCTTAAACTACATGTCGAGTAGCACTAACACCAAAGTTTCAAAAACGGACTAATTTTTATATTGTTGAGGTACTTTTATAATATTATATAAACACCACAGATATTAGACAACCAGCAGCCTGAGGCTTATACGGAAGGGGGTTACATAGTGAGAAAACGCGGACATACAACCATTTCCTCGACAGTGCCGGAGCCAGGATTCGAACCCAGTGGCGCAACACCCGTGTGATTAATCACGATTGCCACCTCGCGCCTTAACCCACGCGGCTATCGACCAGGTTGCTGCTGACTGCAATTTCACTATGGTATAAGAACTTACCCAGATAAAGGCTGTAGGAAGTCAAATAAAGTAAGTTCTAGTGACCTTGCCCTTGAAACGTCATTAAAAAGATCATCTCTTTTTATATAACACTATATTTTTGGGTTGTTTGTATTTGATATACGTATGTGAGAACAAACATTTTATATGTATTTACTCATACCTCATCAGACACATTTTTTTCAAGGTTGTACATCACAATTATCAAAGATAATACTTTTAAACATATTTCTGGCGATATTCTGTTACATGTGAGTAAAATATATTTTTTGAGATTGTATAATAAAACTTTCCATTGTGATTATATATATTTTGTAGACATGGCTAACCGCATACCTTGTTTGTGGTACTGCCTTTTTACATAGAGGAATGATTCTGTTCCTACAATCAGTTCAAGATGTAGCTAAAAAAACATAAATCAAATGGAAGTAATAGATCCTTTACAAAATAATTTAAAAGTACTTAAACCTATTGATATTCAACGATAATTCAAAACTGTTAATAAAAAATAAAGTAAAACCCAAAAACAAAACGAAAAACACCAAAAACCAAAAAAAAATTAATCAAAAAAAGTAGTCAAAGACCCTTCACGTCCGTGCAGTTGACTTAGGGTAACACTAACACACTGGCTTACGTGGATGGCGCCGCGCGGACCGGCCGTTACCAGCGGCGATATGAATCCAAGGGCATGTGTCTTACGTTGTCGTTTTCTTGCGGCGCTGGCGGCGTTGGCCGGTTTGAGCGGTTCGGGCGGTCAAATTATTTAGTATTCGCCGGTTGGGCCGCATGGACGCCTGTAAGTTCAGGTTATAAATTCAATTGCAGAATTTACTTTTTTGAGATTATGGCTCGGATTATGGCGAGTATTTTTATAGAACTGTTAATTAGCCTAGTTCGAAACTGCCGTATGCTATGGGATATGAGGCATAAACACTATCACAACAGGCTATTAGTGGATAGAGAATGGAATAGAATTGCAGCCAATCTACGTGAAACAAGTAAGGATGACTTTAACTATACTAAAAATTAATATTTGTTTTAAAAGGAATTGTTCTTTATACGTAATACATACCTACTTGTGTTGCAACTATAGAAAGTAGATATTGGTATTTTCAGAGAAAATTTGAATTTTGAGGGCCCAGGCCTCTGCGCTGCCTCTTTCTAAATAGAAAATATCTGTCGGCTTTCTTCATCCCTGCGTCTTCTTCGTATCCTTAATATTTTTTTTACATGTGCTTTACAATAATATAATTTTTTTGGTTTTCGACATTATCGCCTTTCAAATTAACGTCTACTACATGACAGGTATAAAATGCACGAAAGATGGAAATGCCGGCTCAACTGGTGCTACTACATAATGCGCACGCAAGCCAGAACTGCCGCCTTAGCCGGTGATACCGGGCTTGCCGGCTCTACCGTCCGTGCCGACCGGTTCACGCGGTCCGTCCACGTAAGCCAATGCCTTAAGAACGGGTTATATTTAGCAAAATGAAATAATTTATGCCACAATGAATAATCTTAAAACTGTACATCAAGGTCACCAGAAGTTAGTTAATTTGATTTCCTACAACCTTTATCTGGGTAAGTTCTTACTAAATCAGGAGTTCCAAGCTATTTTGTTTTGTTGAGTTTTTCCGACCAAAAGGTGCAAAATATTGGTTGCATTGAAAAAAAAATAGAGTTTACGAACAAATGACATTGAAAATGTTGTTAAAGGTCAATATAAAGGTCATCACAAGGTAGCTTATTCATTTTCCCACAACTTTTGTTCTGGTCAATTCCTGTGAAATTTCAGCACAGAGTTACTATAGCACTTTTGGAAAGTTAAAAACCTTCAAGTAAATGAATAATAATTATTTCATCTTCAAATGTCCGTAATGTCTGAAATCTATGGACTTCTTGGGCTCGCTGTATATAAGAAGTTTTGTTCGGAATGGCCCAATGAATACATTTCAGCTAGGTTTAGCTCAAATGACTGTATAACTTTTACCGTGTATTTTGTGCGGAGTCCTATGAGCCGATTTTGAATAATTAGGGGCTCCCGATTTCGAATATGCCGTTAATTTTTCTAGATTAGCTCTAGTTTTCTAGAAAATAATTATGCCCTAAAACATTAAGTGTAATAAGTTACGAGGGCTGTTTCTTATAAGACTTCCTTCTCTGCCTTTGCTGCAGACAGTCTCTTTGCAAGTTTCAACAGTAGTCAGTCATCATGTGACGGTCCCACCTTCCCTGGTATCTCTCTTCCATCACTTGGATATACTGGTGGCACCGTTCATCGTATGCTCCTCAGTATAATCTTCCAGATTGGAAGGAGCTTCGGCTAAATGGCTATGCAAAAACTTATAGTGTGGTGGCTTAGAGCAAATATTTGCCAGAATCGTGACCTGCTGGATTAAAACGAGATATTTTGCACAATTCATATGTACCCTTAGTACAAACAATTCATGGGTGGGTGTCCGCTTTTCAGACTTGCCATCTTGAAATGCGACGCCATCTTTGTTTTCTTTAAGAGTTTTTGACTTTTATTTTTAAAAATACTGAATATCACCTATGCGGTTGAGTTTCCGGCAGAACATGTTATTATATGTTTTATTAATAATTATTAATAATTAAATTTGCTACAACATGAGCTCAATACCGTCTTGGTAGGTTGAATATTTTGTGAGATACAAACTTTTTAAATTTTGTCATCTTTAAAATTTTCGAATTCTATTGAAAAATCACCAACTATAACCCCAACGGCAGGGTTAACAGCAAAAGGGCTTATAACTGATGTACGGTCGTGAGCAAAAAAAAATAGGACGTCTTATAACGGAATTTTGCTAAAATCTAATTGTGTACATCTAACTTTAAGTTTTGTGACATTGTCAGTTAGTTGTCATAATTTATTGCAAGTGTGCAAAAAACTAATGTACCTCATATAAGCGATTTAGTTAAATCTGGAGCTATTGTTAAAGCAAAAGATGGATGGTCAATAAGACAAATTGCACTGCGTTATAATATTGACAAAAATTCGGTGTGTAACATTTTAAGAAAGTGGAGAATAAACGGTACGATTAGTAGAAATCCTGGACAGGGCGACGAAGGATATCAACTTTACAACAAGATTTGCAATTAGTAAATGCTTTAGTAGAAAATCAATTTTACTCAGTTATTCAGGCTGCTGAAGAAACTAATTTTCCTGGATCGAGTAGTACTGGTCGCCGACAAGTAAGAGAATCGGAGCTACGCTGTCATGCAACAGCACAGAAATACTTACTTAAAGCTGAACATAAAGAAGCTCGAGTAGGATTTGTGCTTGAATTTTTAGCGCATGATATAAATTTTTGGAACAATGTAATCTTTACAGGCGAAAAAACTTTCCAGTCAACACACAGCGATCGTATTCGTGTTTACCGCTCTCCGAAAACTCGATTCGATGAGAAATATATATCTAACAATGATAAAAGTGGTAGATTTTCCGTCAATATGTTGGCTCGGATACCGGCACGTGGTCCTGGTGTTTTGTGGCATATTGAGGAACGATTTAATAGTGAAACGTATATTAGGATTTTAGACAATATTATGCTCCCTTCTGTGTCACAATTATTTCCTAATAATGAGTTCATATTTCAACAAGACAATTGTTCCGCTCATACTGCTCATACCTTAATTAACTGGTTTCAATATAACAACATCAATGTTCTTAACTGGCCCAGTAATAGCCCAGATCTTAACCCTGTGGAAGAAGTAAGGGGACTACTCGCAAGAAGTATCCAAAAACGAAATGTGAGACCACGGAATGCCGAAGAATTACTGGGTGGATTTTGGCCGTTTGAGGGGTTGGCGGGAGTCGAGGAGAGGTCTCGACATCACCGTAGTGCTCAGCATCCTCGAAAATGGGTGGTAACGCGGGTTTGGCCGGTAGGAGACGGCGGATACGGGGTTTACCGCTTTTGGGGGTGGTTTTTCGCCGTCTGGGGGATGGGGTGAGCTCGGAGACAGTTTTAACCATCGCTATCATGTTCAACATCCTCGAGAATTGGGGAGAGGACATAGTCTCGTTAGGCTCTGAAAAATGAACATTTTTCGAAGTTTTTCCGATTTACAGAATGCACTAAATTAACTCTATTCTTTTTTATTCATGAAATTAACAAAAAACATTCAAGTAAAAAAGTAAGGTTTTCTACCACATTTTATTCATCTAACAACTAAATATCAAGATATAATTCAATGTATAATATACAAAATTTAAATCAAAACGAATATCGTACATCGCCAACCAACTAAATCACTAATCATATGTGTCCTTGTGAAATAAAAATAATTAAAACTACATAGGTTTATATAATACTTCCGTATCAAAAAACGTGAATAACAAAATATTTCTGCATTTCATTTACGGATATCCGTTGACTGACGTGTTTCCCGCCGTAGCATCGCAATAAATGCCTTTTGGAAAATGCGACTCTTCTCTCCAGAGCATAAATTATTTGCGTGACATTATTTATAATCGTACTACAATTAACTTGGGTTTCTCATAATTGTTTGTTTTTGTTGATTGACATTCCATAATGAAATTTTATTCTCACATGAGTTTAAAGTCAAGTTCAAACAGATGAGCAATGTCAAATATTACCTTGTAAATATTAAATATAATGGAGGTAATAACTTTTTATGCATATGTCTACAAAATTGTATAACCAATGTTCGTCAATACGGGTATAAATATTTATTATTATTTTTATATAACTATTGTGGATACTTATTTATGTATTAAATTCGCTTAGTATAATTAACTTTTATATTCCTCAACATTGAAATTTCGGAAATTTAAAACAGTGGAGAATTGGCAGTAGAAATAAATCTTACCCACTGATAAAATTCTGCCACAAATATTCATTTGCAATCACGTAATTATCTTAATAAACCAACAGTTGCGTCTATTGTACTTATGAAATATCATCCATACAACAATCGAAGATGTCAAAATTTATTACAACATCTGTTGGTAGATCAGCTAATGAATCAAATAATCATTATTCTAACGAAAATTGTGTTACACATCTTATGAGCTCATTGTGTAACTGATTTAATGGCTTATAAATAATTACAAATGAAAACGAAATGAGCGACATAAATAGTGAAACGATCAGACAATATTATCACGAGTTTCACACGTTATGATGATTGCAAGTTTATTAAGTGAACTAACTCACTTTTACTTAATGCCCGAAGCGAGTTTAGTGGCCCAAATATTAGAGAAAGTCAACAACGGAAGATCCTAGTAAAGATAAAATCCATAACCAAATATTGTAGTAATTATTTATTGGTGGTTAATTCAAGAAACAACGATGCAATGGGTAAATATTTATTATTTTGGGTCATGACTTTGCCCCTAATGCATATTTTGTGGTAAAGAACTATTATTAGATCAAGAGCTATGAAATTTTGAAAAGTTTCAGCCTTGAACTTGTGTGGTTCGTAATCCTATTTAAGGAAAGCATTCTGCGTTGGGTTCGAGTTCCAAGGGCCCAAATCCCATGTGACAACTATTTTACTCAAATCAACCAGTGTCATAAACACCAAAGCACTTGAACACTATACTCGAGTTCAATAGTCGATGTCTTTTCGCTAACGATGTTAACATCATCGGGAAATGAAAACAGTTTATATCATTTATGAGCACATTTATTTAAAAACTGTGAAATGGACGTAAAGATGTTTTCTTTTTTAACACTTATTTAACGTCAGCCTATTTCCGCTACTTGGGCCTAACACCGACGTCTGTAGACGAGCTACCCCCACCAGGAATTTTACGGAACGCCTTCTCTTTCGAAGAGTAGGAATCTTTTACTTCCCTAACATTTAATAGACAAGGGACCGACGGGTTTACACCCCCTCCGAAGGATGGTATATCCTCTACACAATCCTCACCTAAGTTGCATAGCTTCCTCGAAAACATTGATATACAAGCCGCTGGAAGATGTGAGGCGAGGACGCGGTCTCTCTTGTGAATATGCTCGAGCCTTCTGTGTTTGAAAAAATAGAACAGTTTGATATGGAGAGTTTGAGTCGAAACCCCAGAGGCCGCGTGTACAATTAATTTTGATTTGAAGAATCGGGGTGGTTTATTCTTAAATGGTAGGAAGGAGCCTAATGCTTCGCCCTGTATATGTCTCAGAGCTATAGTTCACTTGTATTTATTATTTAGAGTCTGACTAGCACTTTATTTAAATTCAATATTTATGGCAGGGTTAAAAGCTACTTGTATTTGCTTTTCTTGAAACTAAACACTTTGTTTAAACGAATTTTAAAAAATTGTTTATTAAGCGTAAGTAGCATTATTTTATTTAAATTAAAATTTATTTACAAGAGATAAAATAGTTAACGTATCGACACTTGAAATTTTGCCCTTAAGATGATTTTATTTTTTATTGGTTTTATTTAGATTATTTAAAACAGAGAAAATTAACTTTTTATTTTATGCGCGTAGACAAACATTAAACACCAAAACATTTCGAAAGTTTCTTGAAGAGAATTTTACTGATATATTAGAATAACATGGCTCTTCCAACAAGTCAGAATTTAATACTTGAACTGGACGGAGCACCAGCTCGTAATCCGTATGTTGTTCGTAATGGGCTTAACATACATTTTCTCCTGAAACGGACAGACTCAAGAAGTCTTCTTCAAGAATGGCCATCATGGTTTCCAGATCTCACACCAAAAGACTTTTACTTATGGGGGCGTATTAAAAATGTAATGTACCAAGGGATATATTCACATGGGTGGAAGATATGTTGAGCAAACTGTGATTTAGTTATTTACCGGCACAGTAGCTCAGTGGACTAGAGCGCGTTATGTAGCAAATTCGCTCTGGTTGACTCTGCTGTGCTCTGAGTTCGATCCCTAGCGCCGACACTGATAATGTGGTTAGGTAATGGATCCTGTCTACTCTTTTTCAAATGTGTAACCCTCTTCCGGACGACCCTTGACCTTGGATTTGGTGGTTGTCTACTATATGTGATGTGTTTATGCTATATCTTTCATGTAAGCTTTATGATTTATTGAATTGTTCACGAATTAAAACTATTTGAAATTGAATTACTTTTCATTAATATACAATGTTTTCATGCAAAATGTTTCTGTTCAAATCTTGCATCCTTCTTTTAACAAGTGTGTTAAATTTCAGGAAGTGTCCTGACATAATCAATTGATGAAATTTTGGACAGTTACTAGAGTGTTCCACCGTTACTTTTGCAAATATCCACACGTAAGGAGCGCGGGAGTGAAAATTGTCTTCAAATCTTACATCACTTATTTAACACACTTTCTAACATAATCAATTGATAAAATTTTGCAAAGTTATTAAGATCGGATGACAATACAGTATTCCACTGACACTTTGCAAATATCTGCATATAGAGGGCGCGGGGGTGAAAAGAAAAATCTGCAAAACAAAGGAACGAGAAAGCGAAGGAGCGAGAACTCAAAACAAATCGTTAAGAGACGAATTTTTATTGAGCGATCTCTGGGGGGTAAACCCTCCAAAAATATGACTAAAAAGTAGAAAATAGAAAAAATTAAAACTTGCTCTTCTGTAAAATGTCGTACTAAAAATTTAAAAAAAAATACTAATGTACGAATGCAAGAAAAGCAAGGCTTATATCTTCTATCGTCTGACTGAAAGCACTATATGTCCAACGATTTCACCCCTTTCATACAATCACGCGTACAATCATACAAAGTGAGCACGCCTTGCTTTCCTTGCATTCGTACATTAGTATTTTTTTATTTTTTACTTTTTAGTACGACTTTTTACAGAAACGCAAGTTCAAATTTTTTTAAAATTTTATTTTCAATTCTATCATTGTTTAATTTGGGCTGTTAAGTAAAACTAACTAACCACGTGATTAATTTTAAATGGAAAGCCTGTCATCTTCCAGCTTAATTAACTCTAAATT
Source organism: Leptura quadrifasciata (assembly GCA_963675555.1). Taxonomy (NCBI): domain Eukaryota; kingdom Metazoa; phylum Arthropoda; class Insecta; order Coleoptera; family Cerambycidae; genus Leptura; species Leptura quadrifasciata. Next base: position 41,356,170 of record OY776677.1, read on the forward strand.
ACTGCCAAAAATAAAGTTATTGAGGGTGCTTTAAAAAAATCATTTTTATTTTCTTATTATGTTAACTTCATTGTAAGCTGCCTTTTTAAATTTCTGTATTAGTGTGTTTTTAATAACAGCGAACAAGATTATGCGATTATCTTACAGTTCAAGCTGTGCCTAATATATTTTTTTGGAAAATTAGGTTCATTTTTCTTCACAACGTTGAACGCCACTAGTGAATTTTTCAATAATCTACCATGACGCAATTTTCTGATGAGTAAAGTACCTTCGAAGCAAATTGTAAAAAAAATCAAATTGTATAAAGGAGCTATAATATAGAAGTCACTAGAAATGTGACATTCTGCATAGATAAAGTATTGACATCGCGAAAAAATTCAAATTCTAAATTACGATTAAAATGGACACTTTGAAGCCAGAAAGTGGCAAATTCATTCGAATCGCCATGCCGTCTGTGTGCCTGTCTATGAAAAATGCGTTTTTATTGAACACCGGGTAACATAGAAAGCTACATTTTAGGCATAAGACTTGAGAGCTCCAAGGAAGAACCCTATTGGGCGGCTCTAAACAGGGCCAATAATAATAGTTCGTTACATCTAAAAATGTTTCAAATTAAAAATGTTTAAGATGGAAAATTGTTAAGTTGAATAGATATTTAAGGTAGATTCAGTCTTAGTATAAATATTTGTTATATATTTATTTCTAAATAAACTTGTTTTATGAGGTAATACTGTCTAATACTTACTACAACATACAATATACAGTGCTAATTACATAATTCAGTACAATAAATTATCCTTAGACAAAATCTCTGGACTATAAATATTCATGGTGGCCCTATAAATGTTGAGTAACCCTTAACCAAGCAATTCCCTCAAGCATAAAATTGGCAGCGAGCTATGAGGATTACCTCTTACGTTATAATTTTTATAATTATATTAATGACACATTTCTTTAAAATCTTTATAGCGAAAATTCAATACAGCCGTTAGACTGATTGGAAAACATCGACGCCGCGTTGCATAGAGAAATAGCTATAAGAGTTCTTTAAAAAATATCCTGACATTCATAAATAAAGTGAATATAATTAAGAATACATTCGATCGATGTCACAGTTAAATGTTAAAAATAAATTATTATTAGCTAAGGTTCATCGTTCGTTTGGATTTCTGAATACGTCAGATTAAATAAAGTATATTTAAGATGAATTTTTGCATAATTATTTATGCTAAATTGAAATACATTTGAATATAATATTACTTAGCTTCGAATGTTTATTAAATGAAAGCCAATTTTAGTTTAGCAAGCTACCTTGTAATTTGGTGGGAATAAATAAATGTTGGTTAAAGACATTACTTAAGTCTATTGCAAATGATATATGATTTATAGCCCAATAAAATGGGACGAAATTTGTAGATTTGGATGAAATAATTCAGACCGGGTTGAAATTTTGGGAACAGGCTTATTTTGTGGTACTTTTTAACTTATCAAAAGTCTCCGCTAGAAAATAGGTAAAAAAAATCGATTTTTCGCAAAAAACTCAGAAAGTATCAATTTTACTATAAAATACACACATGAACATTATAGGCAATAAAAATCCGCACAACTTATTTTTTTTTAACTTTCGTACGACCTATTGGAGCCGAGATAGATTTTTTTGAAATTTTCACAGTATTCCGACACAACGGAAACGCGCGCGTTTTTCGCTAAAATCTCAAAAATGGTAATTCTAATCGCAAATTGTTTCAAATGAGAGTTGTAGAGAATTCGATTACAAACAATTTCCTTTTATTTTTCATTTCTATTCGATCAATATTGGCACAGATATGAATTTTTAAACATCTTTATAGCGCGCTATCAGAATACTTGTTTCATGATAAAATCGATAAAAACTCGAAAACGATAGATCATACACATATGGTGTATCTAATCAAAGTTAAGGAGAATCAAATTTTAAGTATGTTGGTGAATGAACAAAATCCTGCAAGAAATGTACATAACAATTTTTTTAAAAATATGGGTCTAGTATGAAATGACTCAGAAATGCCCACAAAATAACTTCTGATACTTCAAAAAGTGAAAAAATATTATTAAATGTACTTGTTTGCCCTTCAAACGTGACAAAAATTGCCTGTTTGCTAAAAATTAAAAATCAACTGCATTTTCAATCGTCAGTTCCTTGTCGCTACTTATTGGAAATCATACACGAAAAAGTGTTTTTTATAGTAAATTTTGTAAACCTTTCCTTTAGGAAATTTTGTCGTAAAGTCGAAAGAAACGCCGATATATACAAAAAGGGAATTAAAAAATAATGTTAGTTCAATTTTTCTGAACAAAAACAGTTTTCAAGAACCTTTTCTTTTAAGAAAATATACCATGCGAACAACTTATGTTATTGCATTACTTTCATATGTATATAAACTGGTAAAAATAGGTCAAAACCAATTTTTAAAACATTTTCACGTTTCATGTTTCTGCGTGGTGTAGAGCTCCATAATGATTTTATCTCGTTTTTATTTGAAGTATGTCAAAAATCAAACCTAGCGAAAATGAGAGGCAATTCAAATCACACACCTGTTATAGATACACCCGTAGTAGATATTGGGTCACCATGGCGCCAGTGTGATAAAATTTTAATTACCTTGGGAAGTTTTTCTTGGCCGGGGAACATTGTCGGCATATGTCAAAGGAAGCCGCCTACAGGTATTAACAGGACATCTGCAAGTACCGTCACGTTTTTCAACGTCGCTGCTTGTAGATAAAACAAACCACATACTACAACTTTAATTTAGTTCCTTATAATAACTATCACTTCTTAAATAGCTATTACGTTGTTATTAATTACATTTTAGTAAAAATTAACAATTAAATGATATTTTATGCTATCAACTAAACGTTTTAGGTTATAATTCGATATTCCTTGATTTATGTTCCCTTTAAGTAACGACCTTGGAAGACATTTGCCAATTCAATGTATCCAGATGTCTAGTCCCTGCTTCCTGAGGTCATATAAAGTTCATGTGACGTCGTTGTAGAAGTAATTACCACAAAATTGAGGAGAGTTCATCAGTACGAAGGATTTCATCGATATAATCATCGCAATATCTTAGCTTATCTATGTTTAATGATTAACAATATGTATCACACTAGAGAGTGTGATACATATTGTTAATCATTAAACATAGATTTCGGTGACAATCTATTTGATTTTTATCAAATGTAGACGGAAGATATCGATTTTTCATACTATGGTTTAACTTCTGTATTTAAACCTCCTTGTTTTTATATTCTCAGTCAATTGGGCCTGTTTCCAATTAACATTACGAACAACGACCAGTAGAGGAGTCGGTAACTCTTCTTTTAAGTCTCTGCTATTTGATTATGTTTTATTGCCAAACTATCCGTGTGTACAACGTGCTTAAACTTGCCTTGTACTGATGAGGGCCAATAACCCGAAACTAGTATACGAGTAGTGTTTCGTCCTTGGCCACATGCTGAATTTAATTACTGATGGTAACCAATTATAATATGTTAGCTTAACTACTTTTCTTGGGGCTAGCGTAGGTGCGTCTTTACTACGTACATACTTCGATATGCGATGTAAAGCAATGTCAGGCACTGTTAATAGATGGATGGCTGACCGTTCCAACGAAGACCGCGTCCTCACCTCACACATCTTCCAGCGGCTTGTATATCAGTGTATGCGCGGAAGCTATACAACCTTAGGCGAGGGTTGTATATTAAATGTTAGGCATGTAAAAGATTCCTACTCTTCTTAAGAGAAGAGGTTCGGCAAAATTTCTGGATGGGGGCAGCTCGTCTACAGGCGTCGGTGTTAGGCCTCGGTAGCGGAAATAGGCCGACGTTAAATAAATGTGTAAAAAAGCTATTTTTCTTACCATAATACAAGTTCTTAATTATTAGAAGCATATTTCAGTGCTGCTGTTTTTGATTTTTATGCAAAAATTATTATCCTCCGTCCATTTTCAAAGATGGACAGAGAACATCGACTTTGTGGTATTTATTACTATGATTTCGCCTCTTCAAATTCTTTGTTTCATAAAAAGTTTATATTCGAAAAATTGGTGAAGGTGCCAGTGATAACTCATATTTGCTGTTTGTAATTAAACTGTAGGGTATTGTTCCGGTTTATTTATTTAACTGTGTAGAAGATAAATAATAGGACACTAGAGACAGCAAAAAAAATTGTGTGCAGGAGATTGAACCTCCTTAAAGAAATCAACAAAGTATGTGAAAAAACGATGACTAAATCAACATGGTTGCATTGATTAAGTGAACCTTCATATTGATAATAATTTATGGTCGACACTAAAGTTGGTGTAAAATGAACAAAAATGTAAAATTAACTAATAAATCATTCATATTTCAATGCGGATTTGGGCAACAAGGAATCACTCCGCGGAACTTTTTGCTCTTATAATTTTTATTGATTTTCTGAAGAAGGATCAATATTTTCCACAATGTGATATATGAATGACAGGGATTTTGTCGTTAACGTCAGCAGTATTTAAAATTAATATATTATATGCTGTTTTATTACTCGCGTTAAATTGTTTTATGACATTTAGTTTTAAAATCTGCATTAGGTTACGTTATAAATAATGCATAAAACAACTGGTTAAAATCTTTTAGTAGTAGAATTTATTGTCACTTTTTATATTGTTTCTATTAAATATACTCATCAAAAATTTAAAGCATTGATAATTGTCACATTATTTTTTATGTTATGTTGTTGTACTGTATTCATTTTTTTATTACTTTAAATAATAGCGGGTCAGGTAGAATGAAGTATCCATTTTATACTGAATTGTTTATATTAATGGCAAAATTTTTGTTAAAAAATTTAAACACAAGGTTCATAAGAGGAAACACGGAAATTTTATTTTTTAAATATTTTTGCTTGTTTATACCCTCCAGAAAACACCCTACTAAATTGCAACAAGAATCTTCACAAACCACTGATTTATTAACCACTTAAATTACAATAATTAATCCTTAAATGGAACACAACTAATAATAACTTTAATTTAACATAAATTCACTACTTTCAATCACAACTTGTTACTGTTCTTTATTTCATCTGATCACCTGTTCGTCTAATATAAAACTCTCCAGTGCGTTTGAATCCACTCTATATATACTCGCGTCGAATGTACTCGAACTCCCTAGAATCATCGAGGCAGTTGCTCGCGGCGCCTCCGCCCTTTCTCGCACATTCCATGAGGCAGTGGCGTAGGCGTGTACATAATAATATTACATCAGTCAAATAACCTCCTCCACGCTGCTGACACTCTTGAAGCCTAGCACGAAAGTGTGTCATCACCAGCTCTAACGTTAATCTCTGTCCGAATATTATATTCTAATTGTTCCAAAGTTTGCGGTCGATTAGAAAACACTTTTGACTTTAAGTAGCTCCATAAATAGAAATCACAAGCTGAGAAATCCGGTGACCGTGCCGACCAGTTGATGTCCCCAAAATTCGAAATGACATGACCAGGAAACATTATTTGCAAAATTGTCATAGAATCGCTAGTGGTGTGCGAAGTGACTTCGTTCTGCTGAAACCATATTCTTCCAATATCCACACCTACATTATGAAGTTGTTGTTCAAAGTTAGGCAATAACTGTTGATAACGTTATGATGTTTTTTGCTATGAAGCGGTCCTTTGTGCAATTGCAGAGGATTTTCCATCGCACAGATTAGAGAAAATTCTGTTTGTTAACATATACGCAAAGATGAAAACGAGCTTTATCTGGCATCAGCAAATTATCAACGATATTCGGGTTTTCAGCAAGTAGCCCTTCGAAACGTTCGCAAAAATCAACGCGTGTTCCAAAATCGTGAGGCAGAAGTTTGTGTACGATTTGAATTTTGTAGGGATAGAAAGGCGTCTTTCAGAATGTGGCGATAACAACGGTTCGAAATATTGAACTTCATAGCACTTACCCTTTCAGCATTTTCAGGTGTACGTACAGAATTGATTTTTCTCTAGCACTACAAAACTTATTTACCCAATTTTTAATTGTTATTCAACTAGGAACTGGTTTTCGTAAATTTAAATGAAAATGACGACGAAATTACGAATATTTTTTAAATTAGCCTCAACCGCAAAAGAACGTTGAATATTTGACCAACGCTCCATATTCACAGCTAAACTGACATTTCTCGCAAACGCTTTGGCAACTATCTTAAATTTCCATTTCTCGTGAAAGGATGGCGACTTGATTTAAATCTATATCTTATTATCCGGCTCAGTGGCTCAATACTTACGTGTTAGGCTTGCAACTATGGAGTCCCCGGTTTGAATGTTTAGTGACGTTTTTAATGTGTTACGGAATTGGTAGCAATGGACTAGACGAAGTTGTGTGAGAGACAACCCGTCTAGTGGGTGTACCACTCCTGAGTTCGAGTCTCACCTGCGACAGATGACAATGTCGCAGGGAATGGTTGTTGCATAATTGCTTATAACATCGTTCCTGCAGAGTGGTGATAAATAAATAAATTAATAAATGTATGATGACATGAATTAACTTTGAAAATGGATACTTTATTCTGTCGGACCCGTCAGTATGTTCTCAATTCTCGACACATAACATTTTTTACAATTACTGCCTCATAGTGTAAGAAAATATTAACGGGTATGCCGCAACGAACTACAATATACAGGGTGTCCCGATAGTGCGTCAAAGTATAATATCGGTCTTATTAGAAGACTTTGGAAAGTAATTTTTTATGGAAGTGGTATAGTGTTAAAAAGCGCACATTATAAAAATATTTTGAAATGTACAGGGTGATTCGCTACAGCGGAGCATCTTCGAGATCATTTTTATAAATGGAAATGGAAATTTTTACATTTATGAATTCAGTGTAAAATTACCTTTCCAACGACCTTCAGATTTTTTGTTTTTGACGTGGTGTTGTTATTCGAAAAAATATGAAAATCTTGGCTGGAACAAGATTTAACAAATTAATTCGCTGTGTGTGTACTACTAATAATTAAGAAGATTTATTTGGCAATTATGTAGACAAGGGATGTATTACAACGATACAACTACCAAATATTGATTATAATTATGCAGGGTGTATTTTATACTAGCGCTAATTTAGAACATTTCAAAGTGAAATTTCCCAGTTTTTTCAAATGGAACACTCTGTATATTATTGTATTTTTGAATTGATACGTTAATTCTCTACGATTATTGTGAATAATATCCTGTACCTAAAATTTATACTTCCCGAGACATTTTTATTTTTTCATTAAAAACCGTTAAATTATATAATACTTTTCATTTCTTACTGATCCAGTAGCCATGAGTTTGACATAAAGTGAGAATAATTAAAATCAGTATTAAATTTTTTTCAGGGTGCGTTGGTTGCCTCACTAATATTTTTTCACAGTTTAATTAAATCACATTTGAGTGAGTTTTTAAATAACCGTTTAATATTATTATTTAAAACAGTTGACATAAATAACAGGAACAGAAAATACGGTATTAGATACTATTTTAAAAATTCAATGTTGTTTTGAATCCAATTTAATGAATAAATAATATCTACTGTTTATAGGAACTGTTCAAAGTGGCCTCTCAATACGTCTATGCATTTCTGTAGACGATTTTCGAATGATCTACCGACATTTCTTAAAATATCTACAGCAATTTCCTGAGAAACTTCCTTTATTCTTTCTTTTATATTTTCTTTTGTAATTATAGGAGCTTGGTATACTTGCTCCTTAACATAGCCCCACAAAAAAAGTGTATTTTGGTAAAATCGGGGCTTCTGGCAGACCAACTATGGGGTCCTCCTCTTCCTATCCAACCACTTGGAAAAGCGTCGTTTAAATGTTCGTGAATAGCCGCAGTGTGGTACACAGGTGTTCCGTCGTGGAGGTACCACATTCTCTCACTAATTTCTCTGGAGACATCCTCCAGTAATTCCTCCAAGCTATCTTGCAAAAATTCCAAATAAATTTGACCATTCACATGTCCATCAAGAAAAATGTGGTCCTATCACATAGTCCCCAACAATTCCCCACCAAATATTCAATGACCATCTTGTTCGTGAGATGTAAGGATTGGTTGCATCGTAATAATGAAAATTATGATGATTAACATATCCATTTTTATGCAACATTGCTTCATCGGCAAACAAAACAAAGTCAAAAAAATTTCTTTGTAGTCCTATTTTTTGTTTTGCTTATTGACAAAATTGAATTTGGTTTTCATAATCCCTATTAATCAGTTCCTGCATTAGCTGAACACGGTAGGGATGAAATTTGTTCCTTTGTAGGATTCGATGGACTGAATATCGGCTTATATCGTTTTCTCTTGCAAATTCTCTTATACTGCGATGAGGATTTTCAATCACGCTCAAAAGTAAGACTGTTTCGTTTTCTTCATTTACTACATTTTTCTCATATTCCACTTTCCCCGTATTATCAAATCGTTCCATCAACCTCTCAAATGATTTTTAGAGGGTTGTCTTCTTTCCAGATATCGCTCCGTGTAAATTCGAGTTGATAGTAAACAATTTTGATCACTTGCACCCAGAACATAACATATCGACCATTTCTTCTCTCGAAAAATTCATTATTGGAAAGTGCGAATTTTAAACTAATTTATAACTTAAAATAAGTATAAATACTTTATCACAATAGTTAATAATTAAACGTCAATAAGATAAGTTTCAATTATTCTCTCTTTATGTCAAAATCATGACTACTACATCAGTTCGAAATGAAAAGTATTATAATTTAACAGTTTTTAATGGAAAATTAAAAATATCTCTGGAAATATCGATTTTAGGTATAGGATATTCACAAAATTCGTAGATAATAATATACAGAGTGTTCCATTTGAAAAAATTGATAAAATTCACTTTAAAATGTGCTGAATTAGCGCTAGTATATAATACACCATGTATAATCATAATCAAAATTTGGTGGTAGTGTCGTTGTAGTACATCCCTTGTCTACGTAATTGCAGAATAAATCTTCTTAATTAATAGTAATACATACACAGCGAATTAATTTGTTCCATCTTATTTCTACCAAAATTTTCATATTATAAAATCTGTAGGTCATTAGAAAGGTAATTTTACGCTGAATTCGTAAATATAAAAATATATAGGGTATTCCATTTTTTTAAAATTATCTGGAAGATTCTTCGCTGTAACGAGTCACCCTGTATAATTCAAAATATTTTTAAAATGTGCGCCTTTTGACACTATACCACTTGCATAAAAAAACAATTTTCCAAAATCTTCTAATAAACCAGATATTGGACTTTGTTTATAGTGATATTAGCTAAAAGTATAATTTTAGTTCTGATTCCATTTTAAAACATTTTTTATTTATAAAATAAATTATTATTCCTCTGGTAAATTCTTATCGTGAAATAAGGTTGTTCAAGAGCTGTTTATATTTATTCCCTGCTAATGTTAAAGATTATTTTAATGACGACCCTGGTTTAATTTTTCCCTTTATGCGAATGATTGTAAAATTTAAAACTCCGGGTAAAACTCTTATCTACCAACTGAAGCAAGTCATTTTGAGATAAAATGGGATTGCCACGTTAACTAAAGCATCACTTACATTGATAAAATTTAGGGGATTTGAAATCTTCCGCGTCTGCTCCAAGACCAATAAGCTTTATTGATTGAAACTACAGAAAAGCAAAATCTCCTGACTTACCGGCTTACGATTCGGTTTCCTCTGTTTGCTAAATTAGTCTATTCCAATGATTATTGTGTTTAATTTCCTTTATTATATTACGACATACTTATTAATATTTCAAAAATTTAAGTTTGGTATGAAAGACGCAAAATAGAAATTCCATCACTGTCAGCATGTAATGGTTAATATTGTTGTACAGCGTACTCTATTTAAAGGCAGTCACTTTATGTATCAGTTAGTAATCATCTCATATTAATAAAAAATCGAACTACGCACTCGAGTTAATTCTTTATATTATAATTTACTATTGATTTGCTATTTTAATGTAAAAATTACAATGAGTATTAAATATTATAAATATTTTCAAATGCATGTAGCTCCAAACTTGTGAACACTAGGCCCTAAGTAGTAAGGTCGTTGAAATCAAATTTCCATAGAGATTCTAAAAAATTTAAAAATGTACAGGGTGTTCCATTTAAACAAAGTAGATGACGCCATAACAGAAGCAACGATGACGTCATAACTAAAGAAATCAAAGCAGAAGATGGTCAATTCAAAATTAAGATTGACCTGTCCACGGATTTCTTCAAAATATTTTCGTATTCAAAAATAATGAATGCATCCCATGCTTAATGTCCACACTGTGTAATTAATACATTGAAAATATTTTAACCATTAAAAAAAATAATTTAACGGAACACAGTTTTCGAAAACACTTCTCTAGAACGTCGAGAAGTTTTGCGAATGACCGTTCTAAAACATGCTCAACATTGTTGAGTTAGTTTTTCGGTAAAAATCTGCATTAACATCGATTCTTATTTTCCTTGCTTATAATGCAAACATAATTATTTGTATCAATCAAAATTATCATACTAAGGGATAATAGGTTATGGATGTGAGACTATTAAAAGTGGGAAACGTTATTTAAGATGGAGGAGAAAACGAAATATTTAAATATCTTAGTGAAAGTAAATAAATGGTTCAGTGTTGACAATGTTATGAATGGATTCTTGACCACTGGAATTTTTTCTTGTTCAACAGAATTCGACAATTTACTTGCTCTATGTTACTTATGAACTTAATTTATTGATTTGCACTTAAAGAATGAAAAGCTCTACACGTATATACCGTCTGTCTAGTTTACGAAGGGCTCACCAAATGTATCGCTTAATATCTATTGTAAAAGAATAAAGTTTTAGAAACAGTTATCCCATTTCTTGTGAGCTATATTTCAGTAAAAAGACATTTGAAATCCATAGCCTACTCTGTGAGATATAAAATCTGAAAAATAGGAAAACCACAAATGGTTATAGCTTCCTTATTTGAGGAGATACGAAAAACGTTAAAGGAATGAAAGTTGACGGCAAAGACAATAAGAATAATAATGTGTATCAAAAAATTCTAAAAACGCAGTTGGCTTTGATATACGCCCTTGTGAAAAAATGAAAAGAACAAATCTCAAAGTAGGCCATAACACCATTAATTCCGTTTATTTTTTCTCTTTCCAACAATATAAAACATGTCGCACAACTTTTAACTGATAGTGTTAATATTTAATATTTTTCGAAACTATAATTCATATTATTGAATCGTAAAAATCGGCTCTGCCATAATAGTAAAAATTCACTTTATAATAATTATAATTCAGTAATTATTTATTACAATTTAATACAAACAAATATCCCATAAATAAAAATACAAGTACAAAATGAACATAAAAAAAACCAAAAACTATGTATAACTACCTACTACCATACTGAAAAGAAAATGTGTGTATTTGTTTTACTAACTACAAATGCTCAAATTGTGTACCATGCATTCTAATACACAAACGTACTCTATGAGACAACGCACGCATTACATTTTGGAGTATTTCAGGAGTAATTGCCTCACATGCTTTTCTAATTCGGGTTTTGATATTTTCTGGGGTAGTTTGAAATACCTTGTCTTTAATGTAACCCCAGACGAGAAAATTCAAGGGAGTAATATCTGGCAATCGAGCTGGCTATAGGATGTGTCCATAGGTGCCTATCCAGCTATCAGGCATAACTTGATTTAAATAATTTGTACATATTACAGCAGTGTCAAGTGGAGCCCCATCTTGTTGAAAATATAAATAATTTAATTTTCCTGCCACTGTTAATTCATAGAGAAAATCTAGAAATTCATTTTGCAGGAAATTAAGGTGACAATCTGTCAAATTTGTTAATAATTGTATACATTGTTTTTCACTAATCCTGGCATAGCTGATTTTTACGATTCAGTATGAATGAGGAAGTTGCATGATTTTTTTTATATCACAGATAGATAGACGACAGAAGAATATGCTTCCTCGTATATTTTCTTTTTCTTTTTTGTTAAAATTGAGAATGAAAAAAAATATTTATTTCAGCTGAGAATTTAAAACCATTAAAACGCTCTATCCCTAACCCGTAGCGTCACGTCATTATTGTTAAAACGTTGAAACAATGAATGCTGTGGTTATAGATTAACACGTCAGGGATGTTATGAAATGATTATCCGTCATATTAACCAATAATTAATAACAAGATTAAGAATAACAACGTAAATTAGCAAATTCAGGTCAAATTAGTGACGTCAAAATGACGTCACAGCAATATTGTAGCGTTTTCAGTCACGTGCTTTTGTTTACACAAAAGTTCAAATTTTAATGTGGCATATTTACAATGCGAAATTTTTCTATGAGTTTCTTTTATTATTTTATCAACTTATATAGCACATATTACGGAAAAATAATAAAATTAAGCATTTTTAAAATCCACGCATCTTCCTCATTGTGATTTTCGTAAAATATTAAATATTGACACTATCACTTTAAATTTTTGTGACATGTTTTATATCGTTGGAAAGAGAAAAAATAAACGGAATTAATGGTGTCATGGCCTACTTTGAGATGCATTCTCTTCATTTTTGCATGAGAGTGTATGTCAAAGCCAACTGCGTATTTCGAATTTTTGTATACACATTATTATTATTCTTATTTTCTTTTTTGTCAGCTTTCATCCCTCGTATCTCCTCAAATAAGGAAACTATAACCGTGTGTGGTTTTCCTACTTTTCAGGTTCTTGTAATATATCTCACAAAGTAGGTTATAGATTTCAAATTTCTTTTTACTGAAATATAGGTCACGAAAAATAGGATAATGGGTAGGTATATGGGGATAATGGGTATACAGTGTATCCCGCTTTTCATAAATCCACCCTAATATCTCAGTTATTAATAATGCGATTTTCTTCAAATTTGGGTGTTGGAAAAATGAATTATTTGGCATAGTAAACATTTTCATTCTCATTGGCGTGCGGTTTTAGGGGGTAAAATAGGGTAGGTTTTTTGGCAAAAGGATATTAGGTCTTATTTTAAACAAATTTTTATCATATTTGGATTCAGCATGTCCAAAAATCCCTTTATCCATATTTTCAATGATCTCCAAAACGAATTGTGGCAGAAACGAAAAATTAATTAATTTCTTAAAAGACGCTTTTTAAATTTTTTATAACTTTATTTAATTGCTATAACAAACTAAAAACAACTTTTTTAAAATTCTGGTCACTTTAACATAACTACCTTCTAATAAAATACACTTTTCAACAACCCTTCTTAACCGTTCAATCACTTTTCTTAAAATTTGGGAAGTAATTTCTTGACACGCTTGCCTAATCCTAAGGCAAAGTTCTTATCTGTTACTCAGTCGAGTGGCATACACTTTATTTTTCAAGTACCCCATAGAAAAAAGTCACAAGGGGTAATATCAGGCGATCTAAAGGGCTATTTCTACCTATCCACTTCATAGGGAAATTTACATTTAAAAATTTTTTAACTATCAGAGAATTGTGCGTGGGGCAGCATCTAACTGAAAGTATATTTTCTCTCTATGCTAAAGGCATTTCCATAAAAAAAATCATGTAAATCATTTTGTAAAAATTTAGAAAATTTTCTGCGTTGAGGTTATCCAGGAAAAAGGGACTAACAAGGGTCGTTTTATATGCCACACCACACGTTAACTTTTCAGTGTATTGGTTCTTACAGTTAATTACAAAGTTGGGATTTTTGGCTGTCCAATATCTACAATTTTGACTAGATACTATACCGTTTGTCGTAAATGTTGCCTCGTCACTTAAACAGTATGTTCTTAAAAAGTCTGTCCTCAACCATAGACAAAAATCAAACCGCCGTTCAAAATCACCTTCTAAGAGAGTATGCAAAAATTTTGGTTTATATGCCCTAATCCTACTGCGTTTCAAACATCTCCATATCTATTAACCTCTCTACAATAAAATTGTAAGAGGTTACTAAAATTGGTTCAAAAACGAAAATTGAGATAACATCAAATCTTTACGTTTTGAGGTCCTAGGAACCCAAAAAAGTGGTTTTTGAAAAATGTCTGTGTGTGTGTGTATGTGTGTTAGCACGATAGCGCCGAAACTACTGAACGGATTTGAATGAAACTTTGCATGTGCGTTTCTTTAGCGCCGCAGAAGATCTGAAAATAAGATCGGATTACGTTTAGTGCTATTTTGACGCAACAAGTTGTTTATTTTATAATTACTTTCAATTTGCAAGGGAACCTTGAAAAGCAGTTAAAATTCCGATTTCAACGATATATCCCACTTCCACCCTTTCGATTTGGTTTACGTGAAAAAAATTAAAAACAAAGCAAATATGAAGCATAGTCGCATTTCGCATGACATGATCGATGCGCGTAGCCGTTACGTCATGAAACTCGTCACATCACGTGTCAATTCACATGTGAGGGTTTCTTCACTGCTCTAGAAGTAGAGTGGATTACGCTTAGTGCCGTTTTTAAATATATATACAGACAAATCGAAGAATTAAACTACAAGTATTCCTCTAAAATCTAGTAAAATTACTAAAATGCTAATGTTTCATTTAACAAAGACAGCCGCGAGCGACCGGATTGCAATGAGCAAATTTTAATGATTGTCATTGTCATCGTTTGTCATCCGATAATAACGTTGGTGTCATGTCATGTTAATAAGATTTCGGCATATTTGTAACTTTTAGTGACTGCACCAGTGGATTGTCACAAATTTTAAAGGTAGATGTAACAATATCAATATCATATGCTTTCTGTACCTTCGTTGGTGAATTTATTATAAATTATCACTTTACCAATGTTCAGTTTGTTGCTTTACAAATCTGTAATATTTAGGATAACTAGACTTTCTTAGTCGTTCAAGTGATGTTAAAGTTGTTAATATCCTAATAGTATATTATTCAACGAGGGATAATGTAGGTAATAACTCGCATAGATGATTGTAAATTCATTAAGTTGAGGGTTTCTTTAGTGCCCCAGAAGATCTGAAAAGGTTTTGGATCAGATCGGATTACGTTTAGTGCCGTTTTGTCACACAATTTAATGCTCTTTTCGGCTTCAAAGATCCACCGAGTGGGGAGGTTCCAGCCGCTTCCAGTAGCTGCCGATTTGTTTTAAAATACATCCTGGATTGTTCCGAAATTCTGTTAAAATGCGTTCGTCGTCTGGATATTGTCGTGGATTTAAATTGTACCTTCTTGATCTTGTCTTGAGAATGGCTCCGGTTCTTGAAAATAGTGTGTTGATGTCACCAACGGTTTTGTGCCAAATTGGTACTCGATCACGATGACGTTGATTAAATATTCGAGCAACCTGATGCGTAGATCTTTCATTATCATCAAATACGCGGATAATTTCAATTTTTTCTTCAATTGTAAGAATTACTACTCTCCGATTTTCTGCCATTATCAATAAGATTGATAAATTAAATAACAATAACTAACTAAACTAAATAACTTTTGACAATTCTTATGAATCGCCAAATGTCAAATAAAAACGTATTTTTCAAAGCACCTTTGATTAATCCTATGGTAGCAAGGTAACTATCTTAACGACAGATTTTGTTAAAGAACAAAGACAAACTGTGTGGTATCATTGGAAGGTGGTTATGTTGAGGAGA
The DNA here is from genome assembly GCA_963675555.1 of Leptura quadrifasciata. NCBI lineage: Eukaryota > Metazoa > Arthropoda > Insecta > Coleoptera > Cerambycidae > Leptura > Leptura quadrifasciata. The sequence goes on from OY776677.1 coordinate 41,371,840, forward strand.
CCAGAATTTAAAGAAAAGTTGTTTTTAGTTTGTTATAGCAATTAAATAAAGTTATAAAAAATTTAAAAAGCGTTTTTTAAGAAATTAATTAATTTCTCGTTTCTGTCACAATTCGTTTTGGAGATCATTGAGAATAATTCATTTTTCCAACATATAATTACCACCCAAATTTGAAGAAAATCGCATTGTTAATAACTGAGATATTAGGGTGGATTTATGAAAAATATTTGTATAATTTGTTACACATTCATATGCAGTATTCTAACGCAGTAACAAGCTCAGCTTTTAATAGACAAATTATTTTTTCGATCATCTTGAAAATATCTACTTGAAAGGAAAAATTACAAGTTGGGAGCTGACTAAATTTGATTTATTATTATTGTACGAGTAAAACTCACTGAATTGCAACAAAACGGAGTGGCTGTTATGATTATGTTCAATATAATTTAAAATTTTTCAGGCATATCACATCTACTATCAATATTTTTATTTAAAGACTAGCGTCTCGCCCTGGCTAAAACAACGTTAATTTGTTCATGAAAGAAAATGTTTATCATAAAAAATGCTCATTGCAAGTTCGATATATACAATTATATAATGGCGGACTTTTATGTAATACTTATTAAGAGCTACATATCTGTTGCATATCGTTTCGATATATTTCATACAATTTTGACAGCACATCAAGTCTTCTGTGCACCAACACCAATTGATTTCTGTGACTTGGCGAAGTATAAGCTGTAGAACAGAGAAATCTACATGAAAACAGATTTAGTGGTTTTCGACATTAGTTAGTGCGTATGCAGATGGACAGAAAAATATAGCAATATTCCTTTTATGCTATGTAGTGATAAAGCTAGTTAATTTGTGCATACTCTCAAATGTACATACATATATGCATACATTATAATAAATATTATTATAATTTAAATAAAATTAAATGTCAGGGATTTGTCGGTCGTTAACATTTTCTAATAAAAAAATGTATCCGTATCCTATAAAATATGTAACGGATATGCAACCAGTAACTTACTAATTAATATCAAAATCATTGCATTTTTGTTTTGCCACAATTAAATAGAGTAATGAATTGTATTCTATAAGTAAAATTGTGGATGGTAATCAGAGCCAAAGTATATGTTTGGCTACAGCCACCACGAAAAGTTGTCTTAGTGGACAAATATTGATACAAATAAGTGTTTCAGTATATCATTTTTTGTGCTAATAAAAAGTTATATGTTTTTACACCTTCTTAAGAAAGAATAAGTCATCGTTAATATTAAAATTAAATATATTTAATAATAATATAGAAGTATAGTACAAAAATTTAATCAGATGGTATTGTACCTGCATAAAAAATATCTTCTGTCGATTTTTGCAGACCAATAATTTTATTTCGAAGGAAATTATGACAAATTTTTCGTTGCTATTGAGAATTTCCTATTCCTATGTTTACGTGTTTACTCCCTCCAGAACTGGCGCGATGCCCTGGTCCCGCTTCTTATATATATCCGTGGCGCTTATTCTCGATTAATCCAATCTATCATTCGAGAAGTTCCTACTCTTTCCAATGGATTTTATGAGGCAGCGCCAGACTGGTGAAGTATTGTTTTACTGGTTGCCCATTAGGCAGACTGCCTTTTACTCTGTCTACTACTACGGATTAAACCTCTCTTCGTAAGAGGGAGTAGGCATGCACATAACACTACCCCCTCCTTAAACCCGAACGTCCGTCCCGGTCAGGCAATTCCGAGTTCCCAACATACTTCGCAAATCTGTCCAGGTGCACGATTTTGATCTTGGATCCGATAAACAACGTCGTTAATCCGGGTGATGACAGAATACGGTCCTTCCCAAGGTGAGGCCTTCGAGAATCCTTCTTCACTCCGCTGTGGGTTGTACCAAGTCCCCCAACTCAAATCCCGCTAAACTGACGTTACGGTCATATCAAGCCTCCCTAGGTGGCCGCATCCGCGCCAACTTTGCATTTGCAGCACTGAGCCCTTACATCCTGAAAGCTATTTTTATCCAATAAAATCGTTCCGGTACTCTAACCAAGGTTTCATTTTTGCCAAAATACTCCGGACATTCCGTCGTGCACTTCTCGAAGTACTTTTGGTACCCGGCATCTGGGTATCACCAGCCGCATGGTAACTTCTTTCCTATCTAGGGTCTCCCACGCTACCCATAATAGTCCATCTTTAAGCCTTAAGGAATCCCATTGCGTCCACAAAGCCTTCAGTTCAACATGTTTCCTTTTTCTTTCGCCTTCGATATTGGTCCAGTTTCGTCATCGTTCCGTTGTTCCTTCCTTGTCCAGTCTTTCGGAACCTCTATCTTAACCACCTTGGCTTTTGCTACATCCTGCTATTTTTCTATATCCTCGGAATTTACTTGCTTAGGGTGCGTCTGGGGCGACAGTACCTCTTGACATGCCCCAATGTGTCGTAATTATAACAGCGGATTTCTCTTATCAGCCTTTCACTGCTTTGTTACTGCTTCGGCTCCTGTTTCGGTGGTTGGGGTCCCTGCCTTGACTCTTCTCGAGAACTTAATTCGTTCAGTACTAACGCGACCATTCTCTGTTTGTCCTTTAGCATAGCCATCAATGTTGTCTTATCAGAGCTGATTTCCTCTTTCCTTGCAGCGTTTACTTCCCCAAGGTTACATTGTCGACAATCTCGCATCATATGGTCTGGTTTGATGCACCGGTAACATTGGATACTTCCGCTGCTTCCTTATCGGTTTTCCTGTTTTCCTGGAAAACTTGTCTTGGTCATTAATTACAAATTCATTTCCTCTGATTGAGCTTCTTCAATAGAGAAGGCTCGTACACAGAGGAATCCATAAAGACGGCCTCTATCTCAAGTGAATATCCTTTTCTTCATTATTCCAGTTGTTGGCACATGCAGCAGCCTCATTCTGTCTCATATGTGTAATCCATGAAGTTCAACCCTCAAGGGAGGGCGGTTATAACCGAGGGTTTGATGATACTACTAGCTGGCCTCCTTTTCCCTCAACTGTTGCTTAAGTCGTTCTACTTCTTCTTTGATCATATTCACCTTCCCTTTGACTTCGACTTCACTTACTTCATCTTCGACCGTATTTAGGTTTTCCTTTGTTCTCGCTTACTTTTTCTTCAACCTTATTAGCTTTAGCATTTACGAACCTTATATCTTCCTTGATTTCGTTTTTAATCTCTTCAGTGGCTGAGAGGATAGCGTCCTGTTGGGTCTCTATAATTTTTCTTGACTCATCCTATCGTGTCATTTTTTCCTGTTTTTCTTCGTAAAGTTTTATCCCCAGGTCTTCCATCATTTTCTTCGATTCATCTTTGCCTTCTTTACATCGCCGTTCTTGATCTTCTTCCTCTTCTAGGTATTTTCTTTCTTGTTCTTCATTCTCTTCTTGACGTTGTCTTTTGGTCTTATTTTTCGAGTTCTTTATCTTTCTGACGTCGTCTATCTTGTTCCTCTTTCTCTTCTTGATATTTCTTCTCCTGTTCTAATATAGTTTTTGTCAGTTCGATAAATATGTCCTGCATTTGTTTTTCAGCAGCATTACTTCTTGTTTCCATTAACACGATCTCGAAACAGCACTAACAAGTCTCTTTTTTAGGTTTATATTAGGTATCTATCACAAACTATTTATTACGTTTTCAATTAACACAGAATTTAATTATAACCAGGCCCATTTTCAAACTATTTATTTTACAATCCGTATTTTATTAATAATTGTGCTAAATAGAAGATTTCATTATCCTGAAAACTAGACATATATAACAATAAAAAATATATTCAATGAATTAATCTCTGTTAGTTATGCGTGAGTAATATAATATAGTCTCCATGAAATGGATCTTTAATGTCTAAAACCAACCAAAGCATTATCCACTACACATATTATGTTTGCCATTATATTTTTATGACTCAACGTACTTGACATGTTTGCAGATTATTTTTATTTTACCTATTATAAATTTAATAGAATATATAACTGAGTAATTATTACACAGTGCTGGTTTAAAGTTTAATGCATTTCGCATGCACTGAACATACACAATTAAATTAAAAATTTACACAAATAAAAAACATTTCTTGAAATTAATAAGGTATCTGAGCCCGGATAGTATTCATATACAATACTAAAATTAGGGCAAAATATTCCTCGTGATATTTCAATACAAATGTATACAACGCCCATCTTTTCAATTCAGTGGTTCAGTTAAATTGGAGAGAAAAAAATCAGTATAGGCATCTTATCTGGTCTAGTAGTCTTTACGCGTCGTTTTACAGAAAATAAAATCATAACGTCCATTTCGATCAGCAGAAACAAAATAAGAAATGCGTGACGTACTTGTGGAGTCAGACCGGATCAACGATTGATGTTGAACACCCACATGAGACAATACGGATGGTATACTCCCTGTCTAAGGGTCTGTATCCGCTCATGGTCAGAGGTAGTAGACTTAACCGATAAAATAACAAACTGTTGTATACAATAGTGGTCAAGCCATCTATCACATACGCGGCACCGGTGTGGTTCAGTATACCAATCACGACAATGAAAAAACTAAAAGTGCTCTAACACAAATTTATGCGCTCATTTCAAATTCAGGAAGGTACACCTTCCTCAGAGATATATATGCATTTTGCAACGACATAACCTCTATAGCGGATTAAATCCAGCAGATCTCTCAAAACTTCTACTCATTCAAGCTCAGCGGTAGTCCGCTAACAAGACACATAACGCAAATCAGACAGCATAATGCCTCCCCCATTTACCGCACCAGACGTTACTGATTTTTTGACAACCCTGTAGCCAAACTTCACCATCTTCGCTTACCCTATCCACCTTTACTGATATTCATACCTTCATAAAATCAAAATCTTGTGATATATAAATTTTTAAGATCAGAGTTTAGGCCAGCCTTGCGCAGCCCGGTGTTTACACATCTCACAGCAGGCTCTTCATTTGGATTGATGTGCCTGTGTCATATACAAAAAAATTGTTAGTGTCCAAGTTTTTAAAACAATGTGTAGTTATGCTATGCTAAATCTTTTTTGTATTATATATAAGAATTTTATTACCTGTTTTTATCTGCTTGTGCAGAAGGAGTGTAGGTTAAGGTTTTATAAATTTTTCTTTTAATCGAGCCAGACCTATTCGAGCCGATCCTGCAATCCGCCACAGTGATTAACGCGGTGGTTGCACGGTCGGTTCCGGGATGGATTCTGGTGAAGTTCCTGTTGTGTTAAAATAGAGATAAAGTCATGTTGAATTGAATTGGTTTCTTCGGCAACTCCTTTTCTCAGAATTGCAAAAAGCGCTTTATTTTCATGCACCGATAAAATATTTAAGGTCAGTGCGGTTACCCGTTTATTATTCTGTACACTTGTACTTTGCCTACCGGTAGTAGATCAGCCTAGCTAGCCAGGCTTCAAGTATATTCGCACAAACTGACAGCCTCCAACTTTCCTTTTTGAAACAACACGAAGGATTTGAGGGTAACGAAGAAGCGTATGACCTAGCCCTCAAAGGTTCTAAGATTGCTCTGGATGATCCAGAACTTACAACAGTGTTTTCATAGTCAGATCTCAGTTTCTAACGAAAAATGTATATACAAGTACTATACGGACCTGTTAACTCATTTAAGTAGCTGCAAATATAGCAATATGCAACTAGGAATAATTCACATATTTCCTGATATTATTAACAGGATCCTTGAGACTAAATAGAGACCTTTACACGGTAAAGGTTATGGATAATCTCAAGAAGAAGTACTGAATATGTATTAAAGCATCCATACTTTTGGCCCAGTATGACTAGCATATGTGGCGCTCTAATGGGCCTTCTTTTCAGATTCATCGCAAGATGAATGAGAGGTTAGGGAATAATACGATCGCCTGTGAGGGTAACGTCACAGGACACCTAACTGCATATAGGCGCTGGCCCACTATCCACTCAAAAATCCAGAATCACTTTACTAAACTCTAATTTTGTACATTAATTAATTATTCCTAATTAATTTTTACCAGTGTATATCATTTAGTTATTTTTGTATATTAGTAAAAACAGAACATAACTATAACTGAACTAATGAAAAACATGTAAAACAAAAAATTTATATTTTTTTCAGGCATGGACTCAACTTCTAGAAACAGATTTCATCCCACAAGTGTCTGCGACGTGCAAAGCAGGTCACATGAGCATAAAAGTAAATTTTAACAGTTCATTCACTGGTACAGTCCACGCACGGGATTATCGAACACCAGCTTGTATGCAAAATGGCAACGGATCGAATTCAGTATCACTGGACATCAACTTATTGGCTCAACCAGGAGCACCCGATTATTGTGGGCTACTTATTAATAATGTAAGTAGAATTAAATATGCTTATCCTTAGTAGTACCTTGATTTTAACATTGATTAAACAACACATTAAAAATTTCATATTGTGAGGCCTGGTGTCTACACGATTACAAGAAAAAATAAATTGATTACATAATGAATGACAGGTTTAAATGAAGTTTAAGAGGTATTACTCTAAAATGCATTTATTATTTATTTCTATAACTTTATAAGTAAATGTAGTTTAATTTCTCACATACAGTCTGTTTCGCTTAAAGCTAAAAATTGTTTTGTTTTTTTGTCCGATTTAAATCAAACTAATCTCAAAATATGAGGTCGCAAGGTCTATTTAAGACCATAAAATCACTTTTCATCTTTAAATGCAAGGCCTATATGCTAAATTATATGAAAAAAATCAAAAAATCATAGTAGACATTTTTTAATCAAAAAATTTTATTAACAAAATTTGTTCGAAATCATTTAAAAACCCCGAATCTGAAGTTTCGTTAAATTAAAAACAAAATGAGGTCTTGAAAAAAATCCAGTCCCAAATTTCTCATTTTGATAAGCATGCTCCGACTCCTTTGTATCTACCGAGACAATTTTGTAAATGTCAGATTAGTTGTTAAGTAATTGTCAATTTTCATTGCATTTGAACAACAAAAAATAATACTATACAAATTAAAGTAAATAGCATTTTATTTTTTAACACAAGTGTGTTTTGCATTAAAAACTGTAAACTGGCGATAAAGTGTCAAATATTTGACATTATTAATTGGTGTAAATGGGCAAAACAATCTAAATACTTACCCTCGAGCAAAATACATCTGTTGTTGTTATGATTTGGGACAAATTAGAAATAAAGAAATGGTTAGATATTTTGAAAAACATTTTTCAGGGACATTACAGTTAAATGTATTGCCACAAAATTTAGACCGTTAAAAATCAAAAGAACGAGAATAAAAGATCGGACGAAGACGATGAGATAATAGTTTTGGCACTGGACGATGTCAGAGCAAATGACGAAATTTCATTAAAACGTAGGACAGAAGAAATTGGCGTGAGCAAATCACATTTTCAAAGAATATTTAAGATAAATAAGATAATTCCATACAAACCTAAATTTTGCCACACGTTGAAACCAAACGACGAAGGAAAACGGATGAACTTTTTTTATGGATTGGAGAGAAGTGTCTCACGGAAACAAATTTTGAAAATATTTTTTTTTTTTTTTTGGACGAGGCCTCAGTTGCTACTAACGGAGTTGTTTCTTCACAAAATTGTAGTTACTGGTCAGATGAAAATTCAAATTTTAGAATAAATTGCAGAAGGCTGTACTCAAAAAAATCTTTGATGTGCAGTTTCATACGATAGGATAAGTGGACCTTATTTTTTGCATGAAAATTTAAATCAACGTGCGTATTTGGAGATATTGCAATATTACTTATAGATTTACCTTGATGAAATGAATTTGGCTAAGAGACAAAAAATTTATTATTAGCAAGACGGTTGCAACCCACAGACAACTCTTGAAGGAATTATTTAAACAATACAATCAAATGGCGCGAGGTTGGGAGATCTTGCTGGCCACTCAATAATTCCTCTTCGACCTATCCATCGGTTTTCGAAAGTACCATTCAAATAGTCCCTAACAATATCCCGATAGTGTGGAGGAGCCCCATTTTGCTGGAACCAAACATTATCGAACTCATCACCAGCAATCTCTTGTATTGCGGGAACTATTTGATTTGTCAACATTTCCAGGTATTTTTCTCCATTCAAATTTCCATCTCTAAAAAACGGTCCTATTATTCGATCCCTGAAAACTCCTGCCCAAACATTTAGTTTTTGTGGATACTGCGTGTCTGTTTCAAGCATCCAGTGAGGGTTTTCGTCACTCCAATATCTGAAATTACGGCGATTAACTTTTCCACTGAGTTCGAAAGTTGCTTCATCTGAGAAGACAAGTAGAGATGACAAAAAAATTTGGGTTTTGGTTACTCCTTTCCATCATTAATTCACTAAATTCAAGTCGCCGATCAAAATCATCTTCATTTAACTCTTGGTGAAGGTGAATTTTGTAAGGATGAAATTTCAAAAGTTTCAAATTCTTATGTACTGAAAATGCACTCATATCAAGCTGTTGACTGGCTTTTCTGATTGATAACCTTCGATTTTCAACAAATGCCTGGCCACTTCCATTTGTCGAGCTTCCGATGTTTCAGATTTTGGTCTTCCAGATTTTGGGCGATTCTTATTTGTCCTTGTGTCTAAGAATCGTTTGATGGTACGGAACACAGTAGACTTCGAAATTCCCACTTGATCTACACGGAAAGTTTCGTTGAATAAAATCACAGCTTCATCATAGGACCTTTCGTTATCGCCCCAGCCTCGCATCATTAAAAGAGAAACTCTCTCTTCCTCTGTTAAAGTAGCCATTATGCAGAAAAAAACGCGAGAACTAATGAAAAATTAAATAACTTTTTCCGTACAAAAGTGCGCTTCTGCCTCTACAAAAGCTGGAAGGAACTGAACGTTCTCGTAGAAATTTCACAAAACAAATACTGTTATTAAGAACACTTTAAAAAAAAAACATTCATAAAAACCAAAATATCACAGATATTGTTTTTTAAACTGAATGTTTTTTTGTCAACACGAGTAGCTATAGTTTATAAATATTTACAAACTTTTGGACGCTTAAGGTTTATTTCAATTTTGTGCGATTGCAGCGACACCTTACGAGAATCGAAAAATATGCCCGATATAAAATTCACGTATTATTGGCCGTAGAATCCGAATCCGCTATAAAAGAAATAGGGATTTTCATTACAAATTTCAAAGTTGCCCCCCCGCCCCACCCACTGGGTTAGGGGTGGGAGAGTCTAATCCAATGTCATTGGATAGATTTCGTAAAAATAACAAATACGTGTTTTTCGGTTTTTGAATTGGACGTTTTTTTATGGGCACAAGACGCTACCCTTGAAACAGTAATGCTTTCTTTTCATTTTTGCGATTACAGCGACACCATGCAAGAATCGAAAAAAATGTCTCGAATAAAATTTACGTAATTTTTGCCGTAGAATCCGATTCCGCAATAAAAAATAAGGGTTTTCACTTGAAATTTTAAAGTTGCCCCTCGCCCCACCCACCGGGTGGTGGGTGGGGAGTTCATTTTGGTATCAGTAAATAGTTTTTTGAAAAATTTTTGATACGTATTTTTTTATTTTTCGATTTGATGCAAACTGTTCGAGATTTTCCACTGTTACCATATTTTTCTAACACCCGGTATACCATGTACAAACATACCATGTTAAAAAAACGCACCGATAGTCCGTTAGGCTCTACTTCTTGGATGGCGTAGAAACGAGTTACAAAATGAAATGATAAATATCGTATCCATTAGGGAAGTAGCTGTGTCCCTACAAAATATATAGATCTCCCAAATGGTATATAGTACCTCTGGATTTCTGAACCAACTCTCCTCTGTATCTGAAGCTAAGCCTAGATTAAACTTAATGTAGTAGTAATCCGAAAGCGCAGGTTCCGTTCATACTTGCCAATTCTTTATCAGCGGCATCGTGGATCTAGGTATGCTACGTTTCTTTTGTTCATCCGTCAAGTACATTCTCATCATAAAATTTTATTGAATTCCAACGGCATGAACTAGAAATATAATTTTATATATCTAAATCTTGTTTCGATATTTAGGCATCATCAGGCGTCGAGCTATTTTTATTTACTGATTTATCAAAAATATTTTCTCTGATTTTATGATATACACATCATAAGGTTAATGTTTCAAGTTTCATTTGAACTCGAAGGAAATCTCCGCCTAATTATTTATAACGTAACAAAACGAAGTGGTACTTAATTGAAAGGAGTATGTAAAGTAAATCTAAAATTCGGAAGGTTTGCATTTGTTCAGATGACCAGCAGCTGACTGCACGCGAAACTCGTATTTCAGTCATTCTCTACTGCTGTGCCGGCGCCGTCTGGTAGACAAATCTGTTGCGGTGGTCCATATACGATTATAATAGTATTTTCAATACTAAAACATCAATTGTAATTGGAAAATTGGAAAAGGATTCTAAAAACCACTCTATAGAAATACTTATGTAGCCTATCAGTTTACAGGTTTGTCAAAACAGGTTTAATTTATTGTACCCAATATAATTACATTTCTTTCGTTATTGGAGTTATACCCATTAAAATTAATACAAAATTTAACAAGTATGACAATCACTATTTTGCTAACATTGCAAAGTTTGGTTCCATTGGGTATGACATAAATTTGATGTTATGAAAATTGTTTCAAGAGACGTTTTAAATAAATATATAATTATGTTCTTAAATCTAATAAAATTTTATAAGAATGTACTTAGTTATAGAGATTTATAAACTTTGACAACTAGTAAGGTTATTCATATATTACTTTTTCCGTTTCATGATTTTGTCAACTGGTTTTATAAAAAAAATAAACGGTGTTTTACAACCTTACAAGATAAATTAACCTCATTCTTAATACCACAGATTTTATTTCAATAAAGGTTATCACGTTTATCAGTGACAAAATCTTCCTCTGTTATTGATATTTTATTTCATTTATTGCCTCCTTATACTCCAGCCTGCACCAAGTTTTACTTAGAAATAATTTAAGGGAAAATAACTAACACGCGTGCTATAAACAATATAATATTACCTACTTTGCGACGAAATCGGCAAATATGATTCTTAACGTCCTAAGGAAATTACCTTATTCCTAATAGATTAAGCCGAAAATAACTGTCCAATTAAAAGAATCAGTACGGTCGTGAGCAAAAAAAAAATAGGGCAAGTCTTATAACGGTATTTTGCTAAAATCTAGTTGTGTACATCTAACTTTAATTTTTGTGACATTGTCAGTTAGTTGTCATAATTTATTCCAATTGTGCAAAAAACTAATATGCCTCATATAAGCGATTTAGTTAAATCTGGAGTTATTGCTAAAGCAGAAGATGGATGGTCAATAAGACAAATTGCACTGCGTTATAATATTGACAAAAATTCGGTGTGTAACATTTTAAGAAAGTGGAGAACAAACGGTACGATTGGTAGAATTCCAGGATCAGGGAACTCAACAACAAGATTTGCAATTGGTAAATGCTTTAGTAGAAAATCCATTTTACTCAGTTATTCAGGCTGCCGAAGAAACGAATTTTCCTGGATCGAGTAGTACTGGTCGCCGGCGAGTAAGAGAATCGGAGCTACGCTGTCATGCAACAGCACAGAGATACTTACTTAAAGCTGAACATAAAGAAGCTCGAGTAGGATTTGCGCTTGAATTTTTAGCGCATGATGTAAATTTTTGGAACAATGTAATCTTTACAGACGAAAAAACTTTCCAGTCGACACACAGCGGTCGTATTCGTGTTTACCGCTCTCCGAATACTCGATTCGATGAGAAATATATATCTAACAATGATAAAAGTGGTAGATTCTCCGTCAATACGTGGGCTTGGATATCGGCACGTGGTCCTGGTGTTTTGTGGCATATTGAGGAACGATTTAATAGTGAAACGTATATTAGGATTTTAGACAATATTATGCTCCCTTCTGTGTTACAATTATTTCCTAATAATGAGTTCATATTTCAACAAGACAATTGTTCCGTTCTTACTGCTCATACCGTAACTAACTGGTTTCAAGATAACAACATCAATGTACTTAACTGGCCCAGTCATAGTCCAGATCTTAACCCTATGGAAGAAATATGGGGACTGCTCGTAAGAAATATCCAAAAACGAAATATGAGACCACGGAATGCCGAAGAATTACTGGAAATAGTAAATAATGCATGGGAAAATATTATTACTAATGATTATTGTATAAGGTTATTTAATTATATGTGAAACAGACTTATAGAAGTTATAAATAGAAATGGTTAAATAACGAAATATTAATAATTAGTTTCTTGTTAAGTAGGATATCCTTTGTCCTTTGATCCAGGATTTCTACTAATCGTGCCGTTTATTCTCCACTTTCTTAAAATGTTACACACCAAATTTTTGTTAATGTTACGCAGTGCAATTTGTCTCATTAACCATCCATCATTTACTATAGCAATAACTACAGCATTAAAATAAAAAATAAATTAAAAGTGATATCTGTTTTATTTCAGCTACTCATTACATATTCAAATAGAGACAGATTTACATTAGAAGAAAAAAGTTGTCCTATTTTTTCTGCTCACGGCAGTACATTTGTTGTACTATAATTAATTTATGTCCAGTTCTTGTCATTCAACTATAGTTATTTCTTTAATCGGTTTCTGGTCACTTTTTCTCAATTTGCATATTCTACAAAAATATATAGTAAACAATGGACATACTAAAACTTCCCTGCAGGATTATCATTTATGCTATGGCGAGAACGAATAATCTCGATGTTAAAAGGTACTCACAAACTGGATACCGTTCAGAAGATATGAGGAATGTTACAGAGTAGTTTAAAAGGGAAAAATCATGAATTTACCACCCGGTAGGTAGCGAAAAGTTCCATCTGTAGCGCTACTGTGCCATAATAATAATAATAATATACGAAAATAACTATTTATCATAGATTTCATCTTCTTCGTTTATGTTTATTACTATTGTAAGCACTATACCTGTTGAAAGATAAATATACACATAAACTAATAGTCCACCGTGTTGCAATTTTACACTAGTTGTATTTTAAGATATTTTGCATACAGTGTATCCCGTAATAACGTGCAAAAAAATTAGCAAAAAATTAACTGTAGATTATAATTAAACATTATGATTCATTTAGAAATATTTTTATCTTTTGAAAAAATTTCGTAAAATCGACCATTTTTGAGAAAAAAATTAAATTACACCGGCCTAAGTAATCAATCAAAAGCGATGAGCAATAATTATATTAGTATAAAATACTAAAATTAGGCTAGTGTCAAATTATAATTTGACAATATAACATACTGATATGATCATTTAGTGCTTATAAATTGCACGAGAGATTACAAATTAAAGGAAAAAAAAGCAGATTTATTAAAAAACTAAAAAAAAACTAACACAAAACACACAAAAGATGAATTTAAACAGTAAAAAAATTTAAACATGAAGACGAAGATTGTTGTTTTTATATATTAAAAAACCTTTTCTAAAATTGCCATACAAGTTATTTCAAACATGTGGAAAGTTTCGAACTTCATTGGCAGCATTAAAAATTCTCTCTCTTAAAACTTCGATGTTAGGGACAGGTGTCGAGTAAACAATACTTTTCAAGTGGCCCCAAAAGTAATAATCCAATGGATTCATATCTGGGGACTGAGGGGGCCATATAATTGTGACTTCTCTCCTCCTTCCGATCCATCGATTTCTAAATGTTGAGTGTAGCCATTCTCGAACCTCTAAAGAATAATGAGGTGGCGCACCATCCTGCATAATCTACAGTGTTTGATGTAAAGCAAGAGGTAAATCGTTTATAAGTTGATACAGGTCATTTTGTAAAAAGTTTAAATAAGCTGGACCATTTAACGTTTGATAACTCAAAAGGCCCTATTAATTTATTGCCTATAATTCCGGCCCAATTATTTATTGAAAAGTTGTATTATCTTCCATTTTCAAAGCGTGAGGACTATCGTCGCTCTATAAATTCTGGTTACGAAAATTTAAAACTCCTTGTCGAGTAAAGCAGCATTCATCTGTGAATAGTACTTTTCTTGTCAAATCTAACAGCTTCCTAAGTATAATTCTACAAAAATCAAGTCTTACTGGAAAGTCACGAGGGATCCGCTCTTGCATTCTCTGTAAATGATAGGGGTAAAGTCCTTGACTTTTCAAAATCCTCCATAGTGATGTTCTTGTTATGTGGAATTAAAGAGCAGACTGTCTAATACTATTCAGGATGTTGACCAAAATAATGTAATATTTGTGCCTTCATCGCACTTCCTATTTGTCTCCGACGACCACAACCATGACTTCTTTTTTTAAAACACTCCCTTTCTCTTAACCACAAGTTCCTCAAGGAACTTACAACGATATCGTCCTTTTGCCGCTGAAGCATTTCCTTTACATTCACCATAAATTCAATGTATGTCTGCATATTCCTCATTACTAAAACTATGCATTTTAAAATCTGGTTAGAAAACTACTAGTATTAAGTAGTAAAGAATAATTATCTTATTATTTCAAAGGCAAGAAGCAACGTAATATTGTCAAATTACAATTTGACACCAGCTTGCGATCTCGTGTTATAATTATCACATTTGTACTCAGTATATCCCCTCCAAAACATTCGAAACTGATCGTGACGATCTCAGTGTAACGAAAACGCAGATTGCGCTCTGTGTGAAGGGGATATACTGAGTACAAATGTGATTACTATAACACGAGATCGCAAGCGTTAGGATCGCGCCCTGTGGGGAAGAGGCCTAAGGTAGATGCAATTTAGTTTTTTTCTCAAAAATGGTCGATTTTACGAAAATTTTTCAAGAAATAAAAAAGTTTCTAAATGAATCATAATGTTTAGTTATTTTTTTTTAATTGAAAAAAAGTTAATTTCACCATTTTGTGTACACGCTATGAGGATGAAATAATTTCGTTAGATGCCTTTTGATGGGTAACCGAGATATATCAAATATCGTCTTTTTCAGATTACGTTGTTTTGAGATAAAAATTAAAAACCGGCTTTTGGCACATCCCTTTAAGGAGGTGGAGCTGGACAGGAAAGGGTTATTTTCAAAAATTGTATACGAAGAACCCGTCTTAATTTTCGGCAGGGAATCTACAGTTAAATTTTTGCACGTTATTACGGGACACCCTGTATATAATGTGTATCAACCAAAAGTATACAAGAATGACCTTGAAAATTATAAGATATTAAAAACGTTACACTATGATCGTCTACCTATTTCTCTTTACTGGTCACTGGTCAATAAATATTATGCAGAATCATATTATTGGTAGTGAAAGTATAAAGTGGCTCCAACGAAAGCTTTCGCGCTTATAGTGATATATAGACAGTAGTAATTTCTTTTTTAATATTATAGAGCTGAATGTAATCAAACGAATTCCTTCTCAATGTTGTTTTTTCCATCATGATTATTTTTGTCTGATTATAATATATTTTATTTATTAAATGAAATAGGTATAATAAAGAATATTATAATTTTTTGTAAGGCTAATTTACATATTTCAACAGTTTATTCCTGCTAATTAATTTTCATCACTATTAGTATTGACGTTTTTGTTAAAAAAAAAAGAAGATAATATGACAAGATTTAATTGAGCGTTGAACATAGATGATTTATGTATGATACTTCCTAGTTTATCATATACGCATGTAATATATTTAGTAGGTATTTAAAAACTCTGCCGGCTATTTCCAGTATAATTTCGAATATAAAATCACGCACGTGTATAATATATTTACGCCTTAAGAACATAATCTGCAGCGACTTATCGACATGTTGCGCACTGGCTGTGATACTTTGCCCTGTGAATTTATTATTCATATTAGTTTCAGCACTGGAAAATGCAGCAGATGCACGCTTTGCATGGCATAAATCATTATCTTAAGGAATACAATTTACTAATATAATAAACTAGTATAATTTATGTAACCAAAAAGATCACTTTGCCTATGCAAGGAAGTATAGGTTTCTATTAAGCTGGTGTACTTTGCGTTGTATTAGATCATTAGTTTTCTTGCGTCCAATTAATCACAGGAGTTCCAAAGATGAATTAAATTTTGCCAAGACATTTATTTTCAAGGATAATGATTCACAAATAGAATCTAACGCATTGGTGGCATATTACGCCAAAACTGACGTTCCTCGGTAGGCATATACGTAGTAAAAGTTAATTTAGGAAGAATTATCAAAATTTTCTTTCAGGAAAATTTATTAATTTATTTATTTACAAAATGTAAGGGCGAATAAGCCCCATTGTAGCTCATTAACCCCTATGGATGGGTCACTATAATTCCACCATTTAACGAATACCTAACTACTATAAACACAAGAAATGAATAAAAATTAAGAAATACGTACACCACTATTTTATATAACTATGCATTAATGTATGTTTATTTATGTAGCTAATGCTAACTGGTCCTGTGGTAATTGAAATTTAATTTATTAATAAAACCTGGTGGTGCACAGATGTAAAGGTTGCATTGCTTTTCTATAGAGCTTATATTAGATCAGTCATAGATTATGGATGTATTAGGTATGGATCTACAAATGAATCTATACTAAATAGGTTAAGCAAAAAGCGATTCGGATTTGTCTTGGTGCAATTAATTCCACTCCTATCGATCCACTTCATGTTGAAGCTCTTGAGCCCCTCTTGATATAAGGAGAGACCTTCTTAGCAACAAATTTATGCTCAAACAACTTTATTTCATTACTCCACTATTAGGCAAAATTTTAAACCTAAATATCTCCGACTTATGTAACAAGTTTTGGTTTAAAAACCTTCATGTTCCTTGACTACATATTTTCGACACTGTTCTGAACTTCCAGACCTGAAGCAATTTTCCATTAATAATTTTATTTTTTTTATTTATTCACCGATACCGATTTTATCATACTATCTTATGCGAAAAATTGTTTAATCAACTTCAACTCACAAAAATTTACTGAATCAATTTGATGACCCACTGCTTATTCTCAGACTGGCAGGGCTTACTTCATCCCATCATTGAATATTGAGAACTATTTCCAATTTAACACCAATAACTGCTCTATCTTCATGGCGGAAGCCATAGCCATATATCAGGCATTACAATTTATCAAAAGATACAACCCGCCACATTGCAATAGTTATTTTATTCGATTCCTTGTCTGTCCTAAAATCATTAAGTAATACAAACACCATTAGTTACAAAGTCAATCCATATATCCTCAAAATAAAAAATATCATTCATCAAATACACTTATCTGGAAAAAGTTAGATCCGTCTGGGTTAAAGCACATATAGGAATAAAACACAACGACCACGTAGATACATTAGCTAAAAAGGGAGCTTCTTCAAGACACATTCTACAACATAAATTCAGCTTAGCAGATATACATATTATTCTTAAAATAAACTTGAGAGTCAAATGGAATTACCAGTGAAAAGAGGATTGTTGTACCAACCCTACCAGGTACATGATGATCCATCCCAGTGTACCTGATAAACTTTGGCATGAAAATCTCCATGTATCGAGAAAATACATAACATCTCTCATTAGATTAAAATTTGGCCACGCATGTTATCCCGCACATTTATTCAAAATGGGTATATGTATCTCACCAAATTGTGATCACTGTAACATCATAGCAGATTTCGACCATATATTTGTATATATGTATATATTTTACTAGACTATATTTGTTGATTATAGTTGTTACATTTTATATTTGTGTCATTTGTGTGCCTTTTACTTACACCATATTGTACTATTTATCGATATTTCATTTAAATCTGTTGTTATTTGTCCTGTAATTGGGTTTCACCTGTTGGATGAATTATATAAATATAAATAAATAAATAAATATTTTATTTTTTATTTATTTTCATATTTTTATGTTCATAACAGATCTTTTGTAATTACGAGTATATGTTTCATTTTATAAGCGCTTTTATTATATTTAATTTTAATAGAATTAAATTTTGTTTAGTAAATGATTAAATTTTTACCTATACGTTTTGCCCCTGCTAAAATGGCTGCAACGTCATTGTCATTTCATTGGCACCAAGTTGATTAATACTAAATTATAGAATAGCTACCTCCATCAAGTTATATGCCTCCTAGTTTCGTTTAAGGAGATAACTTTACGCTAGGCCTGGGTCCTGATGCTGGGAATATTTTCGTATGAGGGCTATTTTTCACAGATCTATATGTTTGATGTTTGAAAACCACTTTACAAAACTCCAAATCATTTCAATATTACATTCGAATACACTACTCAACACACGGTTCGATATCTGTGTTAATATCATCAGCAGATGATTAAAATAATTGAAAACCAGTCTTATTTTGTCTCCCCATGATGTTGACATGATTAGCGAAATGCGCGTCGGGTAGTATATTCGTGTGTGCTGTTTAAGTGTTTTGGCGTCTTGAGAAAATAGTTTTCAGACATGAAAGATAGTGTTTTCAGGAAAAATA
Organism: Leptura quadrifasciata; assembly: GCA_963675555.1. NCBI lineage: Eukaryota > Metazoa > Arthropoda > Insecta > Coleoptera > Cerambycidae > Leptura > Leptura quadrifasciata. Next base: position 41,390,347 of record OY776677.1, read on the forward strand.
GATCTCATACAACAACACCCCAAAGCCAGGTCCCGAACTCGGCGTACACTCCTTAAATGAAACTAAGAACCAGAAAAGTTGAAGGAGGCTCTCAGATACAATATCATAATGTCGGTAGAACTTGGTATTTGTTAATTATACTTAAATAGTAATTATATCGTAAATTAGTAGAATGAGAGCTAGAACAGTTTTTGTAGAACGTCAAAGAGTGAAAAAATCGAGAGAAGTCAATAAATATTTTGACAATTTTGACTGACTGGCTGGTACTTCCAAAATATTTTTTATGCACATCATCGCATTAGGAGAGCATGTAGACAATTTTGTATGCTTTTTATTACTTTTGAAAATGTAACTGAAATTATAATTTCTTATATTTTTGTAATTGCATACATGAATCGTCTAAACTGAATACTTTAATAAGTCAAAAAGTTTGTTGAAAATAAACAGCGCAAAGTGTAGAACTTGAACTATTTTAAAGTAAGGTGAGTTAATAACTATTATTGTTCGATCACTTATTGTTGTCTGGTGGTAACAATGGTTTCATTTACGATTATAAAGGTCACTGTATCGTTTCATGGGAGAAGTATAATAACTTTTCTTTGTGTAAGGTTCATCTATTGTAAAAAAGTCTTTTAAAGTTAATTAGTTTTTAAATAATATGTAATTTGAAAATATTTATAAAAGTTTATTTCTCCATTAACTGCTTACAGGCACATAAATTGTTCCTTAAAAGTTGCGACTCTTATTCATTTTTATTAAAAACGCACCGTTTAAAAGTTTTCTATCAATACTTTATTTTTATCTATTTTAATCATACTTAACAATATTTACATTTTTTACAATAATTAATTTCATAATAAGAATAAATAAAATAATAAACACCACAGAAATTAGACGACCCCCAATTCCAGAAGCCAGAGGCTTGTGCGGAAGGGGGTTACACTTTGAAAAAACGCGGACATACAACCATTTCCTCCGACAGTGTTAGTGTCGGAGCCGGGATTCGAACCCGGTAGCGCGATACCCATTCGATTAATCCTGGTTGCCATCTCGCGCCTTAGCCAACCTATTAATCCATTAAAATAATATTTATTCAGTCATAAGTACAATACATTTTAATATTTCATATATATCTCATTTGCTTTGTTTTACAATATATATTTTTAAAACATAATATTTTTAGTCGCAAACTCCTCTATAAAATCCTTATTTTACTATAAGGAAGTAACCAGACTGCAACCAACAGATACTCTCCGGGCTATGTGCCCCGCCGAGCGCTGAATTACAAGTTACAAGCCTGGCGCGTTAAGTGTAATAATTGCATATTACCATCAAAACGCTAATGCTTCGATTGCAACAAACACCAGCCGAAAGACTGATTCTACTTAAAGGACTCCCGTGCCAATCGTCACACACCAATTGCAGACTGCAGTTTCGAACTGCTGACTCTCGTCAGTGCAAGGTAGGCATGTGACGACCGACACGAGGATCGCTTGACTATTTAGTACATTTCGGTATCTTTGGGATAGCGACATGTAAAATAGTCAGCAGGCGCCATCTAGCGGCCCATGTCTGTTGCAATCGAAAAATAAATAACCTGACTGGGCTTAGCATACTTCAAATGTGCTTTTAGAGGGCGGAATATTAAAACATAATATTTCTAGTCGCAAACTCCTCTATAAAATCCTTATTTTACTATAAGGAAGTAACCAGACTGCAACCAACAGCTATTCTCTGAGCTGTGTGCCCTGCCGAGTGCTGAATTACAATTTACAGTAATGAATAGTGATATTTTTATCAAAAAACCGTGAAGTCTCTCATTTTCTTGATTTTTATGCTACAGAAAAACATATTTGAAACTAAATTTTAACCAAACTATATATCTTATATAGTTAGAATGTCATACTTGAATTTCCATATCTCATGTTTAGGAGAGGAGAGAATAATTCTGCAGAAGCATAAAAAAACTAGATCAATTCTTGATTTATATCTTTTCCTTCCTGTAAAATTTTTTTGCAAAATATGACATTTTTCAACTTATTCAACAAAAATTGTTTTGGGATACCTATTTTTTCATGCTAAAATAGCAATTTTCAAATTTTAACTTATTTTTCAGTCGCAGTAGTTTTTCTTTGGGTGTCACCTTCTGAAAAGAGTGGCATCTACGCCCTATAAAATAGTAAGCCCCGAATAATATAGAAAAATTTTATTCAATTTTATACTCAAATCTGGGCAAAATTAGACAGGAAGGTGCAAATTATCTAAGACTAATAAGTCTGATGTCGTTTATACTAAAAACTGGAAAAACTGTTGGACGAACATATTAGATACCAATATTCATATAGGGCAGGGATATCAACAGAGACAGCATTACATCAGCTTGTTAACAAAGCTGAGTTTGCTCTCGAAAACAAAGAGGTACTATTATGTGCCTTTTGGGCATTGAGGGACCCTTTGATAACACCTCTTTAAGATCTATCACCAAAGCATCGAGGGAGAAAGTGTTCGATAAAACCAGCTGTAGATGGATAGTCTGTATACTTAAGGATAGATTAGTATACACGTCCGTGATGGGGGAGACACTGGTGGCTCGGGTTGGACGGACATGTTCACAAGGAGGTGTTTTATTGCCTCTTCTGTGGAACCTAGTCATGGACGAGCTACTAAGATTACTGGACAGAGACGGATACAAAATCCTGGGCTACGCGGATGATCTAGTCATACTAGCTCAAGGTAAATTCAACAACGCAGTAAAGGAGCATATGCAGCGTGCTTTAAATGTAACAAAATGGACATATGAAGAGGGACAAAATATCAGTCCTTTCAAGTCGGCAGTAATAGCTTTCACCAGATGCAAAAATTCGAGGGGCTCGGACCACTAATCCTCAATAAAATATCTAGGAGACTTGCCTGGAACCAACAGCTCCAAAGAACCAAATAGAGAGCGGAAACAACACTTATGTTGGCTAGAAGCACAAGAAGGTGCTTAAAGAATAATAAATTTTGTGTCTTTTTCACACAATAAGCCTAAGGTTAAAAATATGTATTACTATTTAAACGACGTTAAAGCAAAAAATTGTTTGCAATTTTTTTTTAGAAAAGTTTAAAGTTCTCTTGCCACTGTTCTCGAATTTCTTTTTTAAATCGCTTAACTAAAGACCAATGGTGCAAATTTTTCTCATCGACGCCTAAGCTTTATTTTAGTATACTATCATTTCTAAATGAAATAGTTTTTGAGTTATTGCAGAACAAAATTTTTCTAGCAAAATCACGAAATTTTATAAAATAAGTGTTTTAAAAATAACTAAAATTTTGAACTTGTCAATGATATTGCAAATTGCCACGATCCTTTAAATGTCTATTCAAATGTCAATGGCAGCAGGAAAACCTTATATTTTCATTAAAAAAATTAAGAGACACTCATTGTTGTACTCGTGGATCCATTGTTTTTAAAATTATGGGAACAGGCAAAACCATTTCAATAAAAGACCTTCAACTTCAATCATGCATTTATATAATTCAAGATTAAGATTTAATATTCAAACATTTTATCTCGATTTACAAATGTTCACGTACGGTCATTAAACTATTTATCATATAGAGAGAAAAACAAAAAATATTTTGTAAGCTTCCCTTTTGTGCCATTTCATTTTTCCGTTAAACATAACAAATCACCGGGATCCGATGAAATCCCTTATGATTTTACAAACATTTACGTAATAACTTGATCTTGTTTATAACATACCTATTTAATCAAATATCAGAGACTCATTCGATCCCTCAAAGTTGGAGTGAAGACATGACATTATGAGGATGTTGCATAAAAAAGAGCCTATCGATGCCCCGAGCAATTATCGAGATATAGCGCTTATTAATGCCCTGACATTTTTTTTTTTTTAGATATTTTAGATAGAAGAACAGGCTGACTGCATGGGCTGAAGAAAACTACATACTCCCAGAAACGCAGGCAGGTTTTAGAAAAACTCGATGATGCATCGATAATACATTTATATTAAGCTATTATTATACAATTGCAGCTGAGACTAAAAAAACGTAAAGTCTTTGTGGCTTTTGTTGACCATAAAAGGACTTTTGACTCTATGAGTCATGCGCTACTTTGACAAAAACTGTTTAATATAGGTGTTAGCAATAATCTTATTTCGCTCATAAGGAAAATTTGCAACTGAAGGTCATAGCTGCTGATGGTTTCACTCGGTCGTTAAATATTACAACAGGGGTACTGCAGGGTGAAACTCTCAGTCCGCTGTTTTCTTCATTATTTGTGACCGACATTGAGCAATTTTTCACAGTCAAGGGTGCAAAAGGTTTTAATATTGATAATAACAGTGAGCTGATAATGTTCCTTTATGTAGCTGACCTTGTTATTATCTCTGATACTGAGATTGATCCAAAACGTAAACTTAAAATTCTTGAGCAATATAGTGAGCAAAACCACCTTAGTGTAAATGTAAACAGAGGAAAAATAATGGTTTTCTCGACAGGACCTCATCATCTAAACTCTTACAATTTTCATTATGCATACAATCTACTTGAAGTTGTAAAAACCTTTTCATCGTCCTTATTTTTCCGAGAAATTACATATTGTACTCTTGAAAAAGCAAAGCAGGTCATTGGATCGGTAATACCCAAAATGGCAAAAACAACAATGAACTCGTGGCGATCTCGAGTTTACTTATATGATTCCTTAGTTACTAGTGTAGTAATCAACTGTATACGAGTATGGTGTATGCGATATACAGATGTGTTGGAACGAAACCAACTTACTTTTTTTAAAAGAGTTCTTTTACTCCCTAAAAACAGTAGATTTTGCTATTGGATTAGAGACAAGAAGAGTTAAGATCTCATTTTACATATTTAAACGTGCATTAAACTGGGGCATCAACATTTTTGACATGGAGGACTACCGCCTTCCAAAAATTTGCTTATTGCGGCAGATAAATCTGGACAGGAAAACATTTAAAATGCAACTGGGTGAATCAGTTTAAATGACGTCTTGAGTAAACTGGATTTACTGACCTATGTAGTGAAATCAATTTTAATACCCTCAAAAGAAATAAAAAATTACTCTTAGATGACTATAAAAATAATTTACGAGGAAAAGGATATAGCCCTACTAAATCAATCTTCATATTTAACGCTTTACAGACATTTAACAATAAATCACGATTTCTAAGACTACCTACAAATTAATCTACCGATTCACTTTACCCGCGTTATTTCGCAACTCCGGTTATGTAACGAATATCGCTTCAAAGCCCACACCTACAATATTAACTCCAAAAAAATATGCACAGCTTGCAACCAAAATTGCTATGAATCTATCATCCACCTTATATTAAATTTTCCGGTGTATGCCTCAACTAGGCCCTCAAATGTTAATTTTCTTGTTGATGTTGATCATTTTATAAACGCTCTCAATAATATAACGCCTTCGATTGCGAAGTCGATATTTTCACATATATGGAATATATTAAAGTTACGCTCCTTTATATTAAATGAATTATAATTTTGCTTCTAGTTTAATACTAATTGTAATGTAGGGTCTCCATTGTGCCATGTATTGTTTTTTTCTCTCTCTTTTTCCGTTCTCTGATCATTTTAGTTTAATCGAAATTATTAGGTGGCAATGCCAAAAGTCACCGAGGACCGTATTGAGCCATCAATTTTTTGTGCTAAAATCTTCAACTCATTATAATTTGAAAAATATCAATTTCCATAAAAAATTGTATACGGTCTTTTTGCTTAAAATTTAATTCTTTAGCAGATTAGTTTTTTTTTTGTCCACTTCCTAGAAGGAATGGGAAGCACCCTCAAGAAAAAAGCGGCTATTCTTAAGTGGCAAACTCTGCTGTACATATGTAATAAACATATTCCAAAAGGTCTTACAAATATCCGTTCAGTGGAGCAGGGCCACCAAGAGCCAGTAGGAACCCCGAGCAAGCTAACTATTTATTACCAGGCTCCCAACATCATATTATGAACTAGAAAAATTAAACAAGTAGATAGACTCGTGAGTCGGCTGTTTACTCTATAATCTATATCTATAATAAAAATTTATGTTGAGCGCAATACTCAACTGGTTAAAGGCTTCCTGCAGTGATCCACTCATTTCAGTTGTTGCAGAAAGTACAAAGAAGGTTATAAAATCAATTATCTTGGAACTGGGGACGGTGTATAGTAAATAACGTTTTGAAGTCCATAATGACTTTGTTACCACCTGCTTCTGATTCAATTCTCAGCATGACCTGCAATTCTAGGTAAGGTTGAAAAATGAACTGTGGGTGTCGAAAAGTCCGATTATCGTAGTAGGACTGTCATGTCGGTAGTAGTCACTGTCTTGCCAGTCTTGTCATAATCCTAAATAAATCCTTAGATTTTTCATGACAGGTCTAATGAGCCTGATGAAACAGACATAAAGGAAGATGAATTATTTGTAATGGATGAGGCAGAAAGTGAAGAAGCTTAATTTTCTACATGTTAAATGACCAGGAAACCTGAATTTTATCTACAGGGGAGATATGTTAAAAAAACAACGCGTCTTGTACTCTACTTCTATGATAGTGTGGAAATACATGATTATACGATAGGATATTTCTAAGCTGCATAACATCAAAACTATTATCCTTACAAAAGAAATTGATAGAACTAAGCCCCTTCGTCGGTCCTGCAGTGAAGCTGGATTCTGAGCTTCTTCCATTTTTGAGTCTAACGACACTTCACTATGCTGATCCGACAGACGTTGTACTGTTATCCTGTTACAAAAAGCATTTTCCAATTTTCCGGGCAGCTTCTTCAATTTTTCGTTCCCTGGAAACCTTCTTCAGACTATGACGAACATCCCCGCCACAAACAGCATTTTCTGTTTTTTCAGAATTTCATAATTTTTCGGGTAACCTTTTAAATTTTTCTTTCCCTGAAAATCTTCTTCGGGCTATTATGAACATCCCTGTCACAAACGGCACTTTCAGTTTTTGCAGAATTTTCCAATTTTCCGGGCAACTTTTTCAATTTTTCTTTCCCTGAAAATTTTCTTCGTAACAACGAACATTAAAAAAAAATAGCCTAAATCGGCCCAATCGTTCTCAAGTGATGCGATTACGAACTAACAGAATTTCATTTTTATTTATATAGATAGGAAAAAGTACTTAATCGCTGTCTTGTGCACATTTCAAAAAATGTATTTGAAAATTTACTTATTTTACTTTCATATATAACTTCTCGAAAATGACAACAAATAAATTAAAACTGCACATAGACAAATTTGTATAGCATCAAATTTCCATCAGGTAGGAGTCATTTTTACAATTTTCGTTTCGAGTAACTCCGTCGCACGAATTTCACCTAGAGGTACCCATGATGAATATTAATATTTTCAGTATTTTAATATTGACCATACGTTCTCACAAAATTTGAGCTACAATTTAAAAAATAAAATTCTGAAATTTGAGAAATCAAATATAGGTATCATTGGCCACATTTTGACCATTCGGTGGTAAAAAAATCAATTCCGGTAATTGCCACAACTTTCTTATTTTAAATAGTACTCTGTATAGTCACTTTTCTCATACAGCTGTAATTTCTCTTTCCAATGCTTTTTTCAGATTTAAAATCCGATGAAAAATAACTTTGGAAATGACATTTATTTGCTATTTCTAATTGGCTTTGGAATTCAGGAACAAACTTGAAAAATTTCGAAGTAGGCTTTGAATTTGAATAAAAGGGTATTTCTCAACAAATTAAATGTAAAATTGGTCTATTTGGTTCGTTTGCTTGGATTTGGAAATTTATTTTCCATTTTTCCATTTACTGGAAATTCAATTTATCATAACTCCAATTTTTCAAATAGTACCCTGTATGTTTTATTTTTTTATCAGATAGAATTATGAATTTACTTTGACTAGTTTTTCCCGATTACAAATTGAATATAAATTAAAATAAATATTAAGCTTTTTGTAGAAGCGATATGTGTCCATATTTTGCAGTAAGTTATGAAAAACAGATGATGTAATTAGAGAACATTTATTTTGATAAATATAACAAAAATGTTGATGAATCATAAGCAAAAATACAAAAATTTACACAATCAAAACCAATTTATGTTATGATACCTACTTGGACAGCAACTTACTAAATTTATAAATATTATAATTAGAACAATACAACACAACTAAATATCAAACCTTATAACAGTACTCAAAATGATGCCCACCCATTTCAGAACACTTGTTCACTTTTCGAATAGTTTCTCTCATAACACTTTGTAAAATGACTGGAGTTATAGATTCAAAGGTATTTAAAATTTTATTTTGGAGTTCTTCTAATGTTGCAGACGGTGTTGAGTATACTTTGTCCGTCAGATCACTCCAAAGAAAAAATCAAGTAGGGTTAGGTCTGGTGACCTAGCAGGCCACCTAATAGTCCCATTAGTAGATATTACTGGGTTGTTGAACTTTGCACTAAGGTAATTTCCCACAAAACCAGCATTATGTGGGGGTGTTCCATCTTGTTGGAAGTACATATTTCTGAAATCTTCCAAGGAAAGTTCATCCCGTTCGTTTTATATTTCATTTTGCAAAAAGCTTAAGTAACGCGCGCCGATTAATGGCCCTTGAAATAGTGTAGGACCAATAATTTTTGTACCGAATATTCCAGCCCACACATTCACTCCAAATCTATCCTGATGATTACCTTCAAACATTTCGTGTAAATTTCCTTTAGACCAATAATGTAGATTATGTTTATTGTCTGCCATTATAGATTCGTCACTAAATAAAATTCTATTGTTTAATTATATGCGTTGAGTAAACCAATTAAAAAAGATCAATCTTCTGTTTCCGTCGTTTTCATATAATTCGTGATGCAATTGATATTTGTAGCATTTAAAACCATGTTTTTCTTAATATACGTCTTACTGTCTCACGACCAGTATCTATTTTTTTTGCTAGCTCTCTTGTAGATACATTTGGTTACACATGTGCGTAAGCCAATACATTGGTCTCAATTTCTTCGCTTACTATAAATCTGTCCTCTGCCACCTCAATATGTTCTGCATTTCGGAATGACTCTTCCAAGATTTTAAAATACTGTCTGTGTGGCTGACGATCGTCGGGATATCTTTCATAATATAGACGTACGGCCGCATGGGCATTTTTCTGTCATTCGCCGTAAATAAAAGTAAATCTACCTTTCCATATTGTGTATATGCATCGTAAATTGTATCTTATTTTGAATAAAGCACTTAATTATAAATTTACAAATAATAAATACGCCTCTATGTCACTCAACAATAACATTTTGACGGATGCTGTGTGCAATTTTTCATCTGTTCTTTTATGGCTTACTACAAGATATGGATACAATTCGAAACGTTTCTACAAAAAGCTTAATATTTATTTTACTTTATATTCAATTTTTAATCGGGAAAAATCAGTCTAAGCAAATTTACCACTCTATTTGATAAAAAAATAAAACATACCGGGTACTATTTGAAAAATTGGAATTATGACAAATTGAATTTCCATGAAATGGAAAAATGGGAAAGACATTTCTAAATCCAAGCAAATGAACAAAGTAGGCCAATGTTACATTTAATTTGTTGAGAAATATCCTTTTATTCAAATTCAGTCTACTTCGAAATTTTTTAAATTTCTTCCTGTATTCCAAAGCCAACTAGAAATAGCAAATAAATGCCATTTCCAAAATTATTTTTCGTCCGATTTTAAATCTGAAAAAAGCGTTGGAAACAGAAATTACAGCTTTATGAGAAAAGTGACTTAAATATACAGGATGCTATTTAAAATAAGAAAATTGTGGCAATTTCCGGTCACCGAATGGTCAAAATGTGGCCATTGATACCTATATTTAATGTCCCAAATTTCAAAATTTTATATTTAAAACTAGAAAAAAGTTGGTGAGGGTAGTGGCTTTCTGGGTCACCCGGTATGTCGTTTCTTCTATTTGAGCATAACCCCATCTCTAAAAATATTGTCGACCTGCGGCCCACAAAGCAATAGTCTTCTATTGATACTTTGGGAAAGACAAATTCGTGTATATGTATGGAGAAATTACCGCTCGATGGGCCTATTTTTGTAGAGCATTGTATTATCCACAAGATAGGTAGGTTAATTGTTTTATAAAAGAAAATCCAATAACCAATTACTGTTAACCTTCAAATTTCAACTTTAAAAAATTATGATAGAAAGCTATGTTGTTTTGTCGACCAAATATCAACAGAATTTTTAAGTAGGAAATTTTATTTCATACAAGATCAGTGGAATAGGATTTAGGCTCACATACATTTTGTGGCTAGGACCTCAAAGAAGAAAGTAACTGGGAGATGAAAAAGTTAATATTTCGACGTGTCTATCAAAAAGAGGCACCTAATATGTTGTTTAAATCCGTCAAAGAAATCCTCAAGGCGACTAAATATTGAAACAATTTTCAGCGTAGAAGTTTTTCAGCGGTTCTTAAAATATTATTAACATAGACAAGAGAAAAAACACTGAGAAAGAAATATACGATCCGTTTATATGACAGTATGAACATGATGGAGGCGGTATAGAGAGAATTCGCGTGGAAATGGTAAAGTAATTTTAGAAACATCAGAAAGCTTATTTTGATGTATTACATCCGATGTGGGGATAATAACCGATTGGTTTTTGTGGAAAAGCACCTTGTAAATGGTGTGAAATAAACGAAAGTATAGGAATTGATATAAGGATGATGGATGTAGCATTTGAGCGAAAGACAGGAAAATCTGGCTAGTTTCTGAAGGACAAATTAGAATCATTTGTAAGTCGGTGATGTGTTTGAAATGTTGCTTTTATACATGGCCTTCTTCTAGATTCTAAAGAAACTGTATTAAATTCCGAAAGAAAAGAGCGTAATATACTAAACGCCATAAAAAATACAACACATATAATTGCGTTTTTGACAGTTTTGATAAGTAAACTGGCAATTTTTGTGCAAAAAATACAGCACTATTTTAATTTATCCAGATCCCTCAGCCGTAATACGGTATTGATGTTCTCTAATGTAAAATTAGATAGATAAACACCTTAGATTATCGGCAATATTGTAAAAAAAGCAAAACTCGTTGTTTGTCTCTTTGCTATGACCCTAAGCAACCAATTTACTAACATTGGAAACAACTGCTTAACTGCTGCTGCACGTGAAATATTAAAATAGTCAACACAAATAGTTAGATTTCATATTCTGTACTCCGTCTCTGTTTAACTGTTCCTTTTTAACATTCTGCCATAGAACCCTCGACTACAAAGAGATCTAGAAACTTCAGTTATCATTAAATACGCCGTGGGCGGTAGAGTCCTCTAAGGCTAAAAGGGGCGAAGATAAATTATACGAAAATTTAATACTTTTTTTTTAATAGGAGCTACCTTTATAGTCACGTTTTATTCGTAAGTAGACAAGTATTTTAATCGTTTGCACCACCGGTGCCACAGATGTCTGCTTAGTAAAATAATAGGTATATTTAAGGTTAATCTCAAGTTATGTTCATTTGCACTTTTATTCAATTATCACGCATCAGTTAAACTTAAAAACATAGTTTTCATATAACATTTTTGGAGTAATCTCTTTTTAAACTGATGAACAGTATATCTTCCACAAGTGCTCTTATTTATTAGTACTATAATGTCTACTATTCAGAAAATGGTCAACTTAATTAAGAGTGCTATAAGGAAGAGCTTTTTATATAAAATGTATGTATGGCTTAAAAACTATTGCCCGCCAAAGTACAACATATATTTAAATATAATACTAATAGTAGACTGATAATCTTGCTTAACTTGAATGTATTATTGTTTGGAAAACATATGCATTTATCTAGAAGCTAAACTATATAGAAATATTATAATGCACGAACAAATATATGCTAATATTATTATGATAAATTCCCTTCCTTGTACTCTATTTTGAACTAGATTAACATATATTACCGTCATACCATCTCATTTGAATTATTAGCTACAATGGATCGATACCTCTTATATCTGAATTGAAGTTCAGTTTAATATCCAACCTTCAAATAACCATCAAAATATTGCGAACATGAAACAATTCATATGAATATATCTTATTCATATATTTGACCTTCCAAAACACCCACACAGGTGTTAAAATTTTATATTTTGTTTTGAAGTTAAACCCACAATATTTAACAAAAAGCGAAAACTATGCGTAAATTAAAATATGTACAAATATATAGTAGCTATTATTGGTGTGTAAATATGTAGTGCCTACATTCGACATTGCTCTTCCTAAAATAAAATGATGTTTTTGTTTATACCAGATGTATATATCATGTTATAATCAATCAATATTAAACTGGTACTTGACCGGTTCGAACTAAATAAGTCATTATATTAGTGCAAATTATTATTATTATGTTAATTATAACCGGTGACTGTTAATGAAATGACTCGCTCAGAAAATCAACTACTTATCTTTTTCTAACCTACTAAAAATTCAGCATGTTATTCTATCAATCTAATTAATCTGCAGCATGTGCTTACACACCCACATCTCCAAGGTCTCAATTTTCTACATGCTGTTTGTACAATAGTACATATTTCAAAAACGTACAGCAGGCCAAAACATTAATGATGCAACTTTCACAATCTCATTTGTAGCCTCAAAGAATTTTCCTTAGGCAAATGTAATTTTTCTAGTCTTTTAACCTCTCCACAATAAAATTGTGAGAGGTTACTAAAATTGGTACAAAAACGAAAATTGAGATAACATCAAATCTTTACGTTTTGAGGTCCTAGGAACCCAAAAAAGTGATTTTTGAAAAATGTCCGTGTGTGTGTATGTGTGTATGTGTGTTAGCACGATAGCGCCGAAACTACTGAACGGATTTGAATCATACTTTGCGTGTGCGTTTCTTTAGTGCCCCAGAAGATCTGAAAAGGTTTTGGTTGAGATCGGATTACGTTTAGTGCCATTTTGACGCAACAAGTTGTTTAATTTATAATTACTTTCAATTTGCAATGGAGCCATTGAAAAGCAGTTAAAATTCTGATTTCAATGATATATCACACTTCCACCCTTTCGATTTGGTTTCCGTGAAAAAAATTAAAAACAAAGCAAATATGGCATTGATCACATTTCGCATGATACTAGTAAAATTACTGAAATGCTAATGTTTCATTTAACAAAGACAGCCGCGAGCGATCGGATTGCAATGGGCAAATTTTGACGATTGTCATTGTCATCGTTTGTCATCCGATAACGTTGGTGTCATGTCATGTTAATAAAACTTCGGCATATTTGTAACTTTTAGTGGATTGTCACAAACTTTAAAGGTAGATATAACAATATCATATGCTTTCTGTACCTTCGTTGGTGAATTTATTATAGATTATCACTTTACCAATTTTCAAATTGTTGCTTTACAAATCTATAGTATTTAGGATAACTAGACTTTCTTAGTCGTTCAAGTGATGTTAAAGTTGTTAATATCCTAATAGTATATTATTCAACGAGCGATAATATAGGTAATAACTCGCATAGTTGATTGTAAATTCATTAAGTTGAGGGTTTCTTTAGTGCCCCAGAAGATCTGAAAAGGTTTTGGATGAGTTCGGATTACGTTTAGTGCCATTTTGTCACACAATTTAATGCTCTTTTCGGCTTCAAAGATCCACCGAGTGGGGAGGTTCCAGTCGCTTCCAGTAGCTGCCGATTTTTTAATGTGATATCGAATGTCTAATACCTGCTTGTGTTCACATTTCATTGTTATAACTGAATTACATTATTCACATATTCTATCCACTGGCAAAATTAGTCGTATTTTTACTTAATCATTTACCAACATTTTGGTCACTCCTATATTTTCAGAATTCAACTATGCAAGCAATAAAACAAATAAAATCTGTAATTACTGACTAAAACTGTTATGTCATATAAGGTGTCACAGGTTTTATTTATTTTATTGTGTGCTTATTCGAACAAATTTTTGCTGTGAAAACCCAGAAGAACATAAAAATAAAAGGTTTACTAAAATGTCGGTAACTGAGTAAGGTAGTTTTTATACAGTCCCAATTCCGACAATCTTAGTCTGGATAACAAAATTGAAACACCCAAACATTTCTGACCGTTTATTCCAGAAGTATTAAAATTATCGTGAGCCATAAAGTTTTTTAAAGAAATTAAGCTATTTTTAATGAAACATATGCTGTGAGGCCCACAAGTAATGGATTTTTAACCAGTATGTATTCACAAAAACTACTGACTGCAGGTTCATTTTATAAACCCATTTTCAAACAATAGATCAAGAACTTATCCATCTTTTTGACTATACGATGAGGTTCATGAGTAACAAATAAATTAATTATCTACATAATTAACAATTTATGTGTAAAATTCTGAAACACGTAAATTTTTAATTCTAAAATGACATTTTTTGAGCATAATTTTATACCACTTCAACTCTCTTGGGGTGAAAGCTACCCCTTTAAAATTTTTAAATGGAATGAGGGTGCGTGATAGCTCATTTGAAAGGGTTTCTAATTCTCTATCCAGCAATATAAGATTTTTTGAATTTCTCTAATTTTTGTTTTTGAAAAATATTAAATGTTTAACATGAAATATGTTAAATTAAATATTCAAACTGGGCGCCCCTGGGTAAATTCGCAACGGTATTCCAGACCGAGATATTCGATATTTTGGTCTGTGTACAGAAGAATATCAGTAGGAGATATTCTAATAAACACATATGTAGTGATAGCCAAGCGTTCCTCAAGGCCCTGGCATCAGTTAAAACCAAATCTTCTTTGGCCAAGGACTATAAACAGGCACTCTGCAAACTTGGCTCGTCCACCGTGGCCAAACTTCCCTGGGTGCCTGGGCACAGTCACATTGAGGGTAACGGGCAGGCAGATGCTCGTGCCAGAGAGGGCCCTGGAGTGGCTCGGAGTCAGCTGTGGCTTACCCTAAAGCAAGCGCCAGAAAGTCAATAGAGGCTGGTCTCACTTCCAGTTCGTTGACCTCTGGATCTCCCACCCAGGATTTCGGCAAACGAAGCTCCTCATTCCAGGATCGTCGCCGAAGAGGGCAGAACAATTACTGTGTTTAAGCAGAAAGCAAGATAAAGTCGCGGTAAGTCTCTTGACTGGACACGGCCCTTTCAGGAAACACTTGCACACCATCGGAGTGGTTAACAACCCCAACAACTGCAGGTTCTGTGGAGAAGTAGAGGAAACTTCCATCCACCTCTTAACCTCCTGCCTCAGTCTCATGAACTTAGGCATAAACACTTCGGTATTGGCTTCCTTATACCAGAGGAAATTAGGAATGCCTCACTGGGAAGTATTCTGGCCTTTGGTTTGGAGTCCGGCTTGGATGAGGACATCCATTGACCAGCTAGTGGATGCACAATGGGCCACGTGACCTGAGTGCAGCGATTTATTATAGCGCCGCTATGAAGGAGAAGGGTGTCTTAAGCTTCTTGACAATAATGAAGTCATTGCTGAAATTCTTCTAAAACATTTTATATCATTTGCGGGGTGATTTGATTAATTTCTTGCCTCATTCTCTCTTTTAAATCATGGACGTTATTTAGTCTGTTGAAGTAGACTTTTGATTTTAAGTAACACCATGAAAAATAGTCAAGCGGGGTCAAATCGGGAGAACGGGCAGGCCACTAAATTTCACCGCGTCTACCGGTCCACCTATTGGGAAAACTTGATTGAGATATGCTTTTACTTTCAATGCAAAATGTAGTGTAGCTCCGTCCTGCTAATACTAAATATTTCTATCAGTTTCACTAGGGTTGTCATCATCTGGAAGAAGTATTCTTAACTCTGGAACTAAGAAATTTTGCAAGAAATCCGAGTAACGCGCGCCAGTTAATGTGCTATCAAAGAAATATGGTTCGATAATTCGAGAAATTATAATTACAGCCCAAACGTTCACCTCAGGATATTGAGTATTACTCCAGTATCTACAGTTCTGTTTGTTGACTATTCCATTTAAGATGAATATTGCTTCATCAGAAAAATTAATGTTTTCTATTATAAATAACGGATCATCTTGGCATCTATTTACCATGATTTCGCAAAATATCAATCGGCAGTCAGGGTCAGACTGTGCTTTATTTATTTCTACAAAAGTATTTCTTGGCATTCTTTCTATTTTTGTAAAAGAGATGACCAGTTCTCTTAATATTTTGACATGCCGGAATTGAACCCTCTGTCCAAATTGACCCATTACGTCTCGATTTCATTGCAGCCTCAAAAATAGCTCAAAATTATAAAATTTGCCTTTTTGAACTATTTTTGCCCAAATTATTTTCAGAGACTAGAAAAGAATTGGGTTGTAATGGACGAATTTGGACGTGTTCATTGTGTCCAAATGCTGTGTTATCTTTGGACAAAACTGCGACATGTTTACAAAGCTCTGCAACCAAAATTAAAAGAAAAAATTTAAAAACTTCCTTTTCTGTAAAAAGTCGTGCTAAAAAGTAAAAAATAATAATGTACGACTTCAAAAAAAGCGAGGCGCGTGCACTTTGTATGATCGTATGATGCATAGTTATATGAAAAGGGTAGAATTGTACACATATTGCCTTCAATCGTGCTTAAATAAAGATGATACATATAATACTTATATGCAAAGTGCACACACTCTGCTTTTCTTGCAGTAGTACATTATTATTTTTTACTTTTTAGCACGATTTTTTACAGAAAAGAAAGATTTAAAAAATATATCTTTTTATTTTCTACTTTTTAGTCATATGTTAATGAAATTATTATCATACATTGCCTAATTTTAATTAGTAGGTTAATATTTTCAAAGATAACGTTTATTATATGTATATTTAGGTTAGATTGAGGGAGGGGGCGCGGGAGGTCACACCCACAGAGCGCTCAATAAAAATTTGTCTCAACGAATTGTTTTGATTTCTCGCTCCCTTGTTGTACAGATTTTTCAATTTCCACCCCCGCACCCCCTACGTGCGGATTTGACAAATGTAACAGTGGAATGTATTGTCATCCGATCTTAGTAACTGTGCAAAATTTCATCAATGATTGATTATGTCAGGAACTGTGTTAAATAATGGATACAAGATTTAAAGCCAAACATTCAGAATACACTATGAGTTAAAGAAAAGCAAGTAAAAATATAAACATTATTTGCTATTTGGCTACTTCGCATGTAAGTTGATTAAACCACAATCGCAAAATTAAAATAACATTGAATCACTAACAAATTATTTAAAAATTTAATGAGCTGTTGTAAATGTCATTGAACATATCACGATTAACTTAATAAAATTTATTTTAAATATAGATATTACAGAAGATTTTTAACTTTTATTTAATATTTTAATAGCAACATTTTAATTTACGCTTCTTTAATGCAGCAATCCTTCATGCAAAAGTTTATAATAATGCTGACCAGTCAATGTGCCTTCGAAAAAGTAGGGGTCACAATAATTGATTTGTACATAATACCTGCCTACAAGTAAATTTTTTGTGGATACTGCGAATGAGCGCTATCGTTCAATGCGGATTTCCTTTAGGCCAATATTAGTACAATCAATAAACCGATTCACCTCCGAAATCTGATCAACTCAACCGATTTGTTTGAAATTTTGACAGTAGCTCAAAAATGATGCAAGTAACAAACCTGACTAATGGCCAGTTTCTGAAACGTAAAATAAAGTTATCTATTAATAAATGTCATAGTAACAATTGTTGTCACAATTGTAACTATGACAGTAAACGAATAATTAACTCTATCTAACGTTTCAGAAACTGGCCATTAGTGCCGATATGTGCTTCCACGCCGGGGGTGAATGCCACCCTTTCTCCAGGGTGGAAATTTAAACATTCAAAATGATACCGGGAATCGATTCTAAGAAGAATATGTAGTATACAGTTTTTTCTACAACCTAATAATTTCTGTTATTCGCGATTGAAAATTCCAATAAAAAACACGTTTTTCAACAGTTTTTCGTGAATAACTCGAAAATTAAACGTTTTCTGGAAAAAACTATTCTTATCAAAATTGAAGCTTATAAAGGAACAAAGCGATTCGTTGTTTTTCTTCAATGTTTTAGGTCATATTAAGCGACTTATGAGTCATTGAAGACGAATTTTTGTTTGTCGTAAATTTATCTAAAGATTTAAACTCAAATAACGGAAAAACGAGTAATTTTTCAGAGAAAATGTCCATAACCTTTTTTAAAGTGATTTATTAGACCTTTAAAATAAGCTTTTATAAAAGCCTTTAGCATGAAAATTAAGGAAGTTATGACGAAAATAGGTTAAGTCTCTGGAATTTTCGAAAAAAAATTGACAATAAAATTGGCGCCATGAGCGGCAAAATTAAACTTAATCGTAGCCCATGAAAAATTACCTTTATTTATGTCCTAATAATACGTTCCAAACGTTTGAATGGTTTAGAGAATGTACATCTTGAAAAAAGTTGTTTTAAGTAATTATTTTTTTTCAATTTTTCAAAAAATACGTTGTTTTTTCAAAATAACTCAAAAAATAATGGTTTTACGAAAGAAAGTGTTCTTAATAAAAATTTAGCTTTCTTTTTACTGAAAATTTTGCTTTTTCAAAATTCATGTAGCTTAAAAATTAAGCGAGATATGGGCATTTTTAAAGCTTTGATTACTATGCAAAGGAAACCTCTTTTTAGCCTTTCAACCTTAAAATTCTCTGAACGAAAGGGTGTAGAAATATTACAATCATCATGACTTTATAGCTTATGAAATTTCCTACAAAATGATGTTTGGGTGAATGCAAAAACTTAAAAGGAAGCCGAGTTATCGTTAAAAAACTAAATACATTTTTCTAGAGATAACGTAGGAAAATTACGGAGCGCCTAAATTTTGAACGTTTTGGAGCATTTATTCTTTTGTACATGCTGTGTCTTCTTGATACATACATATCTGGATTCCCACATGTATAAACACATGCATAAAAAGATGTTATATAGATAATATGAGTAAAATATAGGAAAGGAAAGCTCTGAAGGCGACCTTCAACAGAGGAAGGAGCTCTTGGATTATGAACACCTGCTAACGGTTTCTTTCTACATGTATATTTTCCTGAAAGGGATGAAAATTTTAGAAAAATTTCATTATATCATAAGCAGCAATTTATTTTCATTTTTTTACTTGGAGCTTTCAAAAGGATTTTTTCCCTAATTTTTATTGTAAGGGGTGGTTTTTAGGGGTTGAATCATATTGAAAAATGATGTATCAGGTCGTTTACACAATATATTTTTTCTATTCAAGATCCAAAATAAAAAGATTTTATGCTTTTTAAACCGTTTTTGCGTGAGGGGTAGTTTTTAAGGGTAGTTGCATAGTAAAATATCGAAATATTAATTAAATTATAAAAAACAACAAATATTTAACATATTTTAACATAATGATAACCTATCACTGCTTCCATCTATTAGTTTTCAGTTTTTCCTAAGTCTTATTGTTAGGGGTGGCTTTTGGGGGTTGCATCATTAAAAAAATGAAGTATCAGATTTCTTATACTTAAAGGGAAAAATTCTCCTATTACGATCCAAAATAAAAAGGTTTCATGCTTTTTAAACACATTTTTTTATTAATTTTCGTGTGAGGGGTTGTTTTTAAGGGTAGTTAAATAGTAAAACATTGAAATATTAGATCCATGATTTAAAAAAATTGATATTTAACATATTTGAACATAATTATAGCCCATCACTGCGTTAATTTATTAGTTTTTAATTTATTGGAGTAAGGGGTAGTTTTCGCCCCTTAACAACAAAAAGCACACTTTGCGACCAAGTCACGTTTGAAGAGGAGGGCAAGATGAACTTAATTCTAAATTTTCAAGAAGTTTGGAGCAGTACTTCAGATTTCAGAGATTTGGCCCATTTTTAACGTTGAATGACTGTACTATATCTACAGTTTTGTCTATTTACAATGCCGTTGAGGCAAAATGTTGTTTCTTCTGAAATTATTTTTACAAAAAAATTTAAATCTTAACTGATGTACTTTGCTAGCATCATCATCATCATCATCATCATCATCATCATCATCATAATTGGTGCTACAGGCCTACAAGGACCTCAACCTTCTCAAGAGTTTTCCGACATTCCTTCCGATTTTGTGCTCGTGTCTTCCAGTTGAGAGCATCAATATTATCATTATTTTGTTAGTATTGAAGATACATCTGGGAGTGTATGTATGGGAACCGTATACGCAAATATGGAGCAACATGCTGCACCGGCGCCGTCTCGACGTCTAGAATGTTAATACAACCTTGAAACAAGGCTTTGTTCGATTATGTGAAACTTTAGTGAAAACAGACACTCAATGATGACCTCAATATCCAAACCATTTTCACATGCATAAAATTTTACTTCGAATTCATATCAGTGGATAAATGGACGTCTACTGAATGGACGAAATCCGTACATATAACCAATACAACATATAAGGCCGCAAAAGATTCAAATTTTTTAATAAAAATTGTAAGTTATTAAATATACTTATTTGACGAGTTTAAATTGGATTTAAGGTTTCTAAAATGTCTGTTTCGGGTATTTTCAAGACCCCTACGATATTTGCGTAAGATACAAGTCTCTGAACATTTACACACCCTATATAATAAAAAGTATTTAATTTAACACCTATTAAATAGGTACATTTGACAAAGTTTAAAACTTTTCGTAAGTCAATCAAGATACATTTTTCTGTTTTTATTTCTCTAACACACTCAGAAGGTTGTGTGTATTTGAATTTTAAATTATTTACATTGTATTAATAATACATATTGTAATAAAGGTATTACATACAGCGCGTTTTAGAATGTTGAATATACGTAGAAGTGAGCACAAAAGAACAAAAGGATTACATTCAAGGATCTCTAACATTCATCCTTCCAAATAAGATTCCACAGTTTATGGTCAGTTATGTTATAATATAATGTATGCTTATGTGACCATGTACCATGTCGCTGTACGGACCGCGTTATAGTGTAGGCTTCAAGAATATGTCGTAGGCACATTACGTCGATGACGTCCGTTACATGCTACATAGTTTGCTCCATGGGTGTTTCATCCACGCCTTGTTATTGCAATGACTTAATAACATACGCTCCGCAATACTGACAATAAATATAGCGGCACCAGAACCGTGCTAGTAAGTATTCGTTGTGTTTCTACTTAATGACTAATTAATAAAAGTTCAAAGCATTGTTTAACATTCACTCTGAAAAAATCAACCCACTGATTATTATCCAACGAAGTCCTGTTATAAGTAACACATCTGAAGTCAAGGTTGGTGGATCAACATATTTCGAAAGATTATTGATAAATAGTCTTCAATTATTACAGTAATTTAATACACCCACAGCGTGCTTTTATAGCAAAAATATATTTTTGATTTTGGTAGGTTTTTTTTAATACAAATTTTAAAAAATTGATATTTATATTTGTGCAGTTTGAAAGTGTTTTTTGGTTTCGAATTCAAATAAATATTGTTGATAAACTCTTTAAAACACTAATTCCGGAACACTTTTCTATTTATTGATATTATTCCGTACCAGTGACGGATAATATGTATATTATTTAGATAATTTTTCTTTTCCCTGTGGTATACTATTATTTTCTGGTAATACACTTGCATCTGTATGATATATCAGTTTTACAAGGTTCACTACCACAGCATTCAATGAGCAAAGTCACCATAATTGATTTAAATGTACATATGTAATGGCGACAGCTTTTTTTCCGAAAAATCATTTATGGACATATGCAAATAAATGACCAAAATCGACTTAAAGTTCTTCTAGACTGCTACTTCCAAAAATCCTTTCAAAGGCATCAAAAACTTTGAAGATAGTCGTATTTCCGTGCAAAAACAATTTGATCATACAAGTCAAATTACAATTATGACTGACGGTCGAGAGGTAAGCGCATTTGCCTCTCGCCCAAAAGTTCCGGGTTCGATCCCCGGTCGTGGCCGTGGAAAATACTGTGGGATGGACTTTTCCACTATACACGGATATTGAGTGTGTATCCCTTGTCTTTAAATGTGTAGCCCCCTCCCACACAAGACTCTTCTAGAACCTTCCGGGATAAAGGGGGTCGTCATTACCTGTGGTGTATTTATTTATTATTATTTATTATTATTATTATTATTAGGAAATATACTTGAGACAACAAAACAAATTTTTTCAGTCCATATCAAAATGGTTTACCGAATGCGAATAATTTAAAGTTAAAAGGTTTGATTCTGAATAATTTCCATAAATCCATAGAGTAGACCCCGAGTGAGTTGCTCATACTGAGTAAAAAAACAAAAAGTCTTATTTCACTAAATTCTTTTAATCTTGCAACGACATTAAAAGAATTTAGTGAGAATGGAAATTAAATTTTTTTACTCAATTTCCATAAAATTTAATGAAAAACCACAGTTGAAGTTACAATAAATAGAGGTCATGATAAAGATGTAGTGGATATAAGTGGATGCTTAGATATTAGTTCTTGTTTATTGTTAATGTTGAAATTTATATCTGTATCTCAGAAGCAGTCCGGCGGAAGTACACTTCTTTTAATTTTATAGGAGAGTGAAGAATTCTTTTCAATTCACATTAATAGCACGTGGCCAATGTAAAAATAGTCCAATTGTTATAAGAAATTAAAGTATGAGCCCTGAAACATACGGTTTATTATTCATTTTATTATTTAAAAAATAAAAGTTATTAAAGTGCAACAAAAAAATATTTTTTGTTGAACTTACAGAACTTGCGCCCCTCCTGCTTCTAACTGTGTATCTAAATTATCATGTATTGTTTGTTTCATTGGCACAAAGAATAATACTTATAAGTCATGCAAACTAAGTTCATTTGAAAAATATTAAAATAAAAATACTTTTTTGCGTTTATTACTAATTTATTATTATCAGTCAAAACACATTTTATTATTATTAGTAAAGTTAATTTTCGTTATCAGAAACCTTTACCAAATAATCATTTGCTGTGGCCATATGCTTAAGGCTCTTAGAAAAGGAATAAAAAAACTTGGTCTACCCATTTTAAAAGTTCCATGATAAGGTTATATTTTTTTGTTTCTAAAGGAATAGTTGTTTTTAACATGACTGTTAGTTAGTTCTTCTGGAAGAGTCAACAGTAATCTTACATTTCGCTTTAAATCCACCGATAAGAAATTTGGATCAAAAGACGTTTTGTAAAAGAACATTGCGTCCTCAGATTTTTTACTTGCAGCCAAACTACTGTAGATATCAAAAATGCATCTTTATCTATATTATTCTTTCTAAAAACAAGTGGTGCTTCTTTGCCGTTGAACATATTGGCTGGATCTTTAAAGTCTTCTGATTTCATAGAATAAACAGTAAAAGTTCTTTTATCACCACAGGTATAAACTTATAAACTGAGCCCAATCTCTTAGGACAACAGTTTCTAAAGTGTTTAACCTTTTCTTTTTTCTCTCTAGAATTGCATGCACGCTATCCGCTTTCATGTACGTATGCCCCTTTAATAAATATGAGAATTATTGAACCACAGAACTTAGGCCTCTTGGGCCTCTTGTGCCTCCTCCTCCTCCCTGTAGGCAGACCCTCACTTAGGCCTTCAATCAACCTAATCTTGCGAAGTAGGTGGTGACGCTGCCTAGGGGATCTCCCTTACATCGGCCAAAGTAGGCCATTGTTCTACCAAAATAGATTCTCTGATTGATGAGACGGCAGAACCGTTACAGAGTACATATTGAACCGTCTCATCTTCTTGTACCTCCCAAAAGTGCTTGGTGATATTCCCATACTGCTCCTGTGGTAATTTTGTAACTTCTCGGGGCTAGTAATAATTGTCTAAAATCTTTGTAGATCCTAATTGTTTTGCCCGTAGTTTGTCTATGGACAATCTCTTTTATTAAGTCTATGGTTATACCTGCCAGTTCCATCTGTACTACGCTGGCTCGCCCATCCATACCCATTTATATTGGATTTGCAGATTTCTGGAGTATATTCCACATCCTACCCCATCCTTCTTTTTTGATCCGTCTGTGAAGATGTTGATCACACCTTCGCCAGCAGTCTCGTTTACACTATTCGTCTATATTATGTAGATTCTGATATATATCTAGTGGTGGCAGACAGAGCATTACCTCCATTGACATTAGCTGTAGTCTGTTTGCTCTTAGGCCATCAAACCACAGCTCCATAGGTTATCATTGGTCTTACGACGGTAGTGTATATCCACATGACCACTTTAGGTGTCATTCCTCAGGTTTTCCCCACGGTCCTGCGACACTGCTCATAAGAAATGTAATCCTTCTTTAGCCTTCTATATATGTAAAGATTCCATGTTAGTTTGGTATCGAAGGTTACCCCAAGGTATTTCACTTCTGATGCAAAACTTAGTGTTGTATCCAGGAGGGCAAGTGTCTTCAGTGCGGTTAAAGACAATTATAAATCTTTTCTTTTTATTTATTATTTATTTGTAATGTCACTGTTTGTTTATCACATTGCCTATCACATTCTTGAGCAGACCAGACATTTTCAAATTATGTTTAATGGAAAATTCAAATTCATTTTAGTTCTTTATTCTTTTAACTTTTAAATTTTGCAAAAAGTAATAACGCTTTTTATTGTAAAATTGTATATAGTATCTCATAACTCGAGGATTTAAGAAATTCAGTGGAGAGAACTTGTAGCAAGAAGTTTTTTATGTGATAACGAGTTTGATGTCAGAATTTCAAAATAAAAATTGGCAGATTTAGTATAGCCGACTTAAATCGAATCAACTTTATGAAGGAGTGTAACAATATTTGAAGAAAAATAGGAAATTCCAAACGTTTCATCTCAAAAAGCCATTCACTGTCATCTGAATCAAACATAATAGGAGCTAAACATACAATTAAACAAGAAAGGCAGCATGGTGAAACAGTATGCTTTAGATAAGGTTTATGGACTAGGTATGAATATCTAAAGAATATCTTATGTTAATATTAAGAAAGCTATCTTTTAATTTGAGAAGTTAAGTAGTGAATTTATTACAAAAAATATGTCCATTTTAAATGGAAATATGCAAAATTATATGCATATAACCAGTTTTTTTTTAGGGTCACAAGATGTCATTAGCATTAGCGGGAGGAGATATTGATTAATATAACAGAATTATTTATAAAAAAAAACACACTGAATTAGTGTGAATAAACTTTCTATGTATAAAATTATATGTAGCTATGTGTGTAATGTACTTCAGTACTTGGAATGGATATTTGAATAATAATTTTTTGTCACATAATTTAAAATACATTTTGTGATTTTCTGATAGTTCAATTAAGACAAGTGTAAAGCAATTTTTTAAACTTATTGTGTAATTTGAATTGAGTTGCACATAAAAAATAAAATCAATAAGCGTGACGTTTACATAACTTGTACGGATGTTATACGCCTAAATTTTGGCAATGTTTTTGTTTCAAATTAACAGGTTACATACTCGTGAACGTCAACAACTTTTACGAATATTATACGTCTAAATGTTTGCAATGTTTTTGTTTGAAACTAACAGTACACATATTTTATTATCAAATTAATATCCGTGACGGCTGCACTCCTGTATCTTATTTCCACTAAATCAGTATCACGTTTTCTGTACTCAACTACATACCATATATTATTTTGCTCCATTGAAAAATGTTGATATATATTCATCTGAACATAGAATTAGAGGGTAGAGGGTGCATATAGCATATTTATATTCAGGGTTGATTCAGATTCAGGATTGAAACAGAGTTCTTATAAAATATACTACGGGAAATGTAGTGAAACTATTTTTTTTAATTATAGCCCTATAGAGGATGAATATTTAAAGTATAGAGGATGAACTTTTTTTATACGTTTATTTAATTTCGGCCTATTTTCGTTACTGAGACCTATCACCGACGCCTGTATACGAGCTACCGCCAAAAAGAAATTTTGCCGAACCTCTTCTCTTTCGAAAATTAGAGATTTACTTGCCTAACATTTAATAACCAAGGGACCGACAGCACTCCGAAGAATGGTACTACAGAACCATCGCCTATGTAGTGTGTAGCGATGCCTGGAGTTATCCATCGACGTTCGATGCTTGCCCTGGGTTATTTCCTCTATTAGAATAGCTTTGCTCAACGGCTGACGGTGTTTTTGATTGTTATGCACTTTTTTTGTATTTTATGTAAATAGTTTTTTTGGAATGTTATTTTTTTGTTTTTTTGGATTTTTGTTTCTTGTCATTTTTTTGTATTTTATTATTTTTTTAAACTGCAGTTTACAATATCCATTCTTTAGGGAGTGTAAATGTAGTTAAGGGAGGGATGCGTGGTAGCGTGAAGTAATTTGGTGTCATGGAGTAGTTATGCGGGAGATGTGGAAGGAAGTTTCGTGGCAATTCGTAGGATTTTGTTTTGTACGTACTGGAGGGGTGATTAATGGGATTTGGAAGTGAGGGAGTATCATATAGGAGCGGCGTAGGTGAAGATGGGACGAATGTAGGATTTATATATAAGAGTGGCTGTGTTTGTGGGAGTGCTTTGGATGGGATATAAGGAGGAGCACCGACCCGAACATCTCTTCCTAACGTCCTGTATATACTTTTTAAATTAGAGTTTTTTTTAATCTAGCTCGACATCTAAATATTTCGCCTCGTCTTTCCAAGCCAATGTTTCGCTTTTCCTAAAGAAGTATATCGTTTTTATTTTGTTTATATTGACAAGGAGTCCTCATAGAATTTAATAGTTGTGTCTGTCTGTCTTTGTATAATGTCGGTTAGTATTTATGGGTTTCTAGATGTCGTCAATATCGCGGTGTCGTTCGCGTATAAAAAAAGGGTTCTTTGGGATTGCATAGCTTCCGTGCATACACTGATATATAATCCGCCAGAAGATGCGGAGCAAGGACACGTGTTCCTATGAATGGTCCATGCTACAAGAGTCTGAAAGATATTCCCCTATAATGGGTCGACATAACTCATTGTGAAATGTTAGTTGTACAATATAGGTATATGAAAAATTTATAAGGTTAAAAAAGATATCTGGCCATACCGCACGTGGTGAGTCTTTGAACCACCTCGTATAATACGGTTTCCATCTACCATCCAATGACTTACATTAGAGCAATCAACTGACATCAACAAGGTCAACTTAAAAAGTTTGACATTTGCAAATTTTGTGAGCTTCTTCGCTTGCCTGTCTTCATTACGTGATATAAATTCACTTAGGTAATTTTGAGCACTCTGTTATCGAGTTTAAACACAACAAATTAGAATATTATATTCATATGTTAAGACAAGCCGGATCCCATGTACATAGTTCATGGTAAAAAAGACGATGAGTTTCCCGCCGAAAACGACTGCTAATTTTGTAAAATAATTTTGGAACATTTCAACGTCCTTGAGAAATCTCCTTTCTGGGAGTTTCTTGAGGAACCACTAATCCGTTGTCATAGGTTATACTTTGCATAAGTTGTAGTGCTACACAACATCGGATCGTAAAATAATGTTAACATTTGGAAGTCGTTTTTCGAGACAGTTTTTAAAATGACATTACATTTTAGGGATTACGACCCGTCTTGTGAAATGTGAAATTTCGTCGCAATTGCAAAAATGACACTTTGTGAATCACGTCCCGTGAATTACGTCCTGTCTTACGAAATTTCATTGCAGTTACAAAAATGATGCCTTGTGAATCACGTCTCTTTAACTTTCGTTATACTAATTACTAATTCTACTTACTCTATTACTAATTATTTTTAGAGTGGCTATCCTGTATTTTATCACTAAAAGTATATCAGGTTTCTGCTTTAACAATTGTGTAAACCACATGTCAAATATTATAGTGTTCTGCCACATTTCTTATTAATAATTTTTTTTAAACGTCCACCCTGTATATTTCTCATTGAATTTTCAATTTTTTTCCTTAGAAATAGCGCCAACTGCCTACGAAATATTGTTTTTCCCCGCCAAATAGTGTTTTAGATATACCGCCAACAGACAAACAGACGGACATAAAGATTGACGGAATTAAAGACCTATGCTATCGTAATTTACTAAGAATATTTTTTCACGATTACGATACTTTCCTTCCTGGCTTTACAATCCAGAAGAGTTAGCCTACGAATAAAATAAAAACTAATAAAATCCGATGATCTGTTAAAAAAACACCTCAAAATCCCATTATGTTATTTAGGTTGTGAGTGTACGTTTAGGGAAACATTCCTCAATCTGGGTGAGTTCTGATTTAAAGTGCTATTGCGTGCTAGGTAATTCATTAAAACCTCGTTTACTACAAACATGTTTTAACAATAAGCTGTCTTTTATCCTTTCAACATTCTTCACTTTATAAATTCATGGCCGCATCATTTTTACATTAGGTACTTCTCAAGGGATTGCAAATTTATGTGTACGATCCTGCAATAGTTAGCGCTTTGCTCGTTCTTTATTGCATTGTCATCAATAATAACAGTTCATTATGGTAGTCTGAAAATTCTTTGTCAATTACTGTTGTTCACGTTGTGTAGGTTATAAATTATTTATATTGCATTTTGTTGCTGTAAGCGAAACTATATCTACCGATGGTTACGTACTGTTCAGGATTTATGTCGGTGCAAAGGTTTTCTATTTTTCTGTCTGGATTGCACATCGAACATTACGTTGTGCAGGGATATAGATTTTTCATTATTTAATTTCAATGGGTTTGAGTTTAAAAAGCAGCACATTAAGAAACAATAAGGTACTTATAAGCCTAGAGGATATACATTTTCAAAAGAGTTATTTATATTATTTAAGTAGACGTATAGATTGAAATCCCCCTAATAGGTCAGTCAGTGAGGGAAAAAATTTCCTTTGGCGTGCAAAAGGTGAGGTAGTTCCATTTTTATGTTGTACAGGTGACGTCTTAGTGAAATATCCAAGTTCTCGGCCTCGATCGAGCAACCATTTAGATAAGGTAAAAATTCCTCACATTTTTTGTAGGGAGTTTTTTTCCGTAGGTCTCATGAGTAACGAGTTACAGCAGCACAAAAATGAACGTTTTTCCAAAAAATCATCAAAATCCCATTTTTGTTTTTTAAAATTATTTCTCACTATTCATTATATAAATATAATAAATTAGTAAAATCAAAGTAAACTCATTTTCACACCACCATGACGTAGAGTTCTGGCGTGTTTTTTTTTTTTGATCGTGGTATCTCCAGTAGGCCTCCTAATCTATATATGATTCTCTACTTTATATCATTATTTTTTCGAGAGTCCAGGTAGGTTAATGTTGACGTCATCATTAGCCTCTTCATCCTTAGTGTCATATTCTAACTGATTCTCTTCGCTCTCAATAATCTGGGCTTTCATCGAAAATATATCATCATCCTCGTCACCGCTGTCGACGCTGCATGAAAATGTAAAAATACCTCTGAAAATATCGATTTTAGGTATAGAATATTATTGACAAAAATCGTAGAGCATTAACATGCCAATTCAAAAATACAATAATATTCTTTCCTATTATTTGGGTTTTCTACCACATGTATTGTTATCCTCCTCAAAACATATCACCGAATCTACAAAATAATAGAATTATTGGAAAAAAGCCTCTGCGCCCGTGACGTTTACGCCAAAGAAAAAGCCAGAGGTTATGTTTTGCAAATAATATAAATCGGAATAAACAAATCTTTGATTTGTGAACATGCTTGGGAAAACGGACATAGAATAAACTGGGACAGAAAAAAGAAACAGATACCAAAAAAAGAAAAACTAAAGAATCAGCAATAATCTTATTAAACGAAGATAAGTGCGTATCGAATTGTTCTGTAGATATTTGTGCAACCTGGCTACCAATGTTAAAAGAAGAACTTAACAAACTCAAAATTATCTAAAAGAAAATATCAACAGTTCTATGTTCTGTGTAAGTAATAAGTATCTATGGAAATAACATAAACAGAATCTTAAAGCTGTGTATTTGACATACACATATTTGACTTTCCGAAACGTCAGCAAAATACATTATTTCTGTGTTTATTCCCATTTATATTATTTGCAAAACGTAACCTCTGACTTTTCCTTTGGCGTAATCGTCACGGGCGCAGAGGCTTTTTTCCAATAATTCTATTATTTTGTAGATCCGGTGATTTGTTTTGAAGAGGATAACAATACATGTGGTAGAAAACCCAAATAATATGAAAGAATATTCGTAGAATGCCACAAATAACTTTCAGACAATATACAATAATATATAAAGTGTTCCATTTGAAGAAATTGAGAAAATTCACTATGAAATGTCCTGAATTAGCGCTAGTATAAAATACACCCTGTATTATTATAATCAATATTTGGTGGTTGTTTCGTTGAAGTACATCCCTTGTCTACATAATTGCAAAATAAATCTTCTTAATTAATAGTAATACACACACACAGCGAATTAATTTGTTAAACCTTGCTCCAACCAAAATTTTCATATTTCTTCGAATAACTCGGCAACGTCACGTCAACAATAAAAAAATCTGGAGGTCATTGGAAGGAATTTTACGCTGAATTCGTAAATGTAAAAATATCTTTTTGTCGAAAATATCACTTGGTGTTTCAATATATCCTGTCCTTATAAAAGTAGGCTAGTCATGCCAAGTCAGCATCGAAACTGGGTCACCAAAGATATTGTACAAAAAGGTGATAATTTAAAAAAATTGTTTTGGTTAATGTCAAATTCTGACAGTGCTGAATTAAAAAATATTTACATTAAAAAAAAGGAATATAAAATTAACAAAATTAATCAAAATCAAGGCTGCCTCCAACAAATCAAAAGAGACTTGGAACATTATCAACTCCAAATTAGGTAGAATTTCTAATAAGAAAATTACATCTGTCGCTCATAATTCATATAAGGTCAACAATGCCAGTGAAATTGCTGAAATATTTGCTCACCACTTCTCTTGCGCAAGTACAAAAAGCATTTTAAATCATTTTGGACAAAACTTGTCATTGCCGTGTACGAAAGTTAGTAGTGCTACTTTCCAATATCAGTTTGATTCATCCCCTGTAACTGCATACGAAGTTTTAGATGCGTTAAATCAAATAAAAAATAAAAAACCTCCGGAATCAAATGTTAAACTATATTTATGAAAATTTAGACAATGGCAAAATAGTTGTCTCGTTACTTTTTGATCTCTCAAAAGCATTCGACACAGTTTGTACACATTTTTTAATTACTAAATTGTCAATTATGGGACTACCAGTAAATATTCTGCACTGGATTAAATCATATATGGAGGGGCGAAGTATGATCATTAGTGTTAATGGGGTCAGATCTGAGGCACACGACGTAAAACTTGGTGTTCCTCAAGGTTCTGTCCTGGGCACACTATTATTTTTAATATATGTTAACGATTTATCTAACCTTTTAACTAAAGGGCTAGTCACAATGTTTGCGGATGATACTACCATTACAGTAGCAGCCGATACTCCGCAAGAATTAGAATCTGCAGTTGCTACCATTATGGATGAATTTAGCACCTGGTGTCAACGCAATAGGCTCATACTCAATGACACTAAAAGTACAGTCATCAACTATTACATCAGGAAAGGTATGCCAAATGACACATGCCTATTGCAAAACATCAAGTTCAGTGAGAAGGTAAAATTTCTAGGCACTCACATAGATAATAGACTTACCTGGGATGCTCAAATTAAAAGCGTTTGTGCAAAATGAAGTAAGGCGTATTATGCTATAAGACAAATGAAAGAGTGTCTTAATACTACGGGATTACTTAACATTTATTATGCTCTGGCATATTCCCATATATCTTTAAAGATAATTAGCTGGGGCTGTGCTCGAGAAACACAGAGAGTGTTCATTTCTCAAAAAAGACTAATTAGGCTAATATTTAACATGGATTACAGGGAAAGTTGTCGACAAGTGTTTATAAATCAAAAAATTCTGACCGTACCCTGTATTTTTATTTTTAAATGCTTAATATTTGTTAAAAAGAACGAACACCTTTTTATATCTAACTCATCCTCGCACAACCATAACACTAGACACGGTCTCCTATTAAGAATTCCCTCTCACAAAACATCAACTTATAAAAAATCACCTATCTACAACTGCACTATTTTGTACAACAACTTACCAGTTGATATCAGAAATATTAAAAACACATCTATGTTTAAAAATAAAGTAAAAAATATGTTGATAAATGGGGGTTTTTACAGCACACTTGAGTTTTTGGGCCAATAATTAACTCTTCTTATATGGAATAGAATTATAATATATAATTTGTTTGTTAATCTTGTATTTATGTTTGTCTATTGTATTTATACTTTTATTTATAGTTTATATCATGTATATAAATGTGTATATATATTTTTATTTATTTATTTTTTAAACTGTTCTATTTTTGTATTGACATGCCATATGTACTTCGTGTATCTTTTGGTCAATAAATATTATTATTATTATTATTATATTATATATAGGGTGTTCATTTAAAAAAAAAGAACTCGAAGATACTACGCTGTAGCGAGTCACCTTGTATATTTCAAAATATTTTTAAAATGCGTGCCTTTTGACACTGTACCACTTCCATAAAAAATGATTTTTCAAAGTCTTCTAGTAAGGCCGATATTGGACTTTGGCGCACTATTGGGATACCCTGTATAAAACATACTTAGCCCATAACTTTAAGAGCTTAATGAAATGTAAGAAAATATTTTATGTGATACTGGCATTATTCTGAAACGTGGTTATAAATTATTGACATAAAATCAAACTGTGTATATCATAAATTTTCATTTACATTTCTTTTGGTTAAATTGGTAATTGTCCTTTCCAAATAAAAATACGAATCGTAATCCTTAATACTGTAAATATTGGTAGTGGTATTATATTCATTTAATGACTTCGGTTTAAGCATTCTATCAAACTCAAGGATATTAGCAATAAATATTAACTCAAGATGCCAGCTGAACTATCAGTGTACGTACATTACAGAAATATGTGTGTCGCAAAGATTTACGGTAAACACCAGAAGATTAATCGATTTTAATTATTATTCTGCTGAACAAACGATCATAAACACAAAAAATATTTTTATGACAAAAACTGGGTATGGCCCTCATCTGTCAGATGAATTAAGTACACGAACGACAGTGACGCATTATTTTTATTAATAGCCAATAAAACCTTGATTTCGTTAATATTTCTTTGGAGAACTTTATATTACTATGCTTTGGTAGAATATTCTAAAAATATGTATTTAAATTGTACACTTTAATGGAAGTGATTAGTTTTAGTCATATTTACATAAGATGATAACAAAATAGGAAGGCCGATGAAACGGCCGAAATTAATTTTTTTTCACAGTTTTGGGATTTAACTATTTAATAAATGACTGTTTTAAATTTTGGTATAAACAATAAACTAATTACCTATGTCGTATAATGTACATGTCCGGTCGTGAGCAAAAAAAAAAAAATAGGACAAATCTTATAACGGTATTTTACTAAAATCTAGTTTTGTACATCTAACTTTAATTTTTGTGACATTGTCAGTTAGTTGTCATAATTTATTGCAAGTGTGCAAAAAACTAATATGCCTCATATAAGCGATTTAGTTAAATCTGGAGTTATTGCTAAAGCAGAAGATGGATGATCAATGAGACAAATTACACTGCGTTATAATATTGACAAAAATTCGGTGTGTAACATTTTAAGAAAGTGGAGAATAAACTGTACGATTAGTAGAAATCCTGGATCAGGGCGACGAAGGATATCAACTACTCAACAACAAGATTTACAATTGGTAAATGCTTTAGGAGAAAATCCATTTTACTCAGTTATTCAGGCTGCTGAAGAAACAAATTTTCCTGGATCGAGTAGTACTGGTTGCCGGCGAGTAAGAGAATCGGAGCTACGCTGTCATGCAGCAGCACAGAAATACTTACTTAAAGCTGAACATAAAGAAGCTCGAGTAGAATTTGCGCTTGAATTTTTAGCGCATGATGTCAAATTCTTGGAACAATGTAATCTTTACAGACGAAAAACTTTCCAGTCAACACACAGCGGTCGTATTCATGTTTACCGCCCTCCGAATACTCGATTCGATGACAAATATATATCTAACAATGATAAAAGTGGTAGATTTTCCGTCAATATGTGGGCTTGGATATCGGCACGTTGTCCTGGTGTTTTGTGGCATATTGAGGAACGATTTAATAGTGAAATGTATATTAGGATTTTAGACAATATTATGCTCCCTTCTGTGTCACAATTATTTCCTAATAATGAGTTCATATTTCAACAAGACAATTGTTCCGTTCATACTGCTCATACCGTAAGTAACTGGTTTCAAGATAACAACATCAATGTTCTTAACTCTCCCAGTCATAGTCCAGATCTTAACCCTGTGGAAGAAGTATGGGGACTACTCATAAGAAGTATCCAAAAACGAAATGTGAGACCACGGAATGCCGAAGAATTAGTGGAAATAGTAAATAATGCATGGGTAAATATTATTACTAATAATTATTGTATAAGGTTATTTAATTCTATGCCAAAGAGACTTATAGAAGTTATAAATAGAAAGGGCGCAATAACCTAATATGGATAGTTAGTTTCTTGTTAAGTAGGATATTTGTTTTATTTCGGCTACGCATTACATATTCAAATAGGCAGATTTACATTAGAAAAAAAAAGTTGTCCTATTTTTTTCTGCTCACGACATTACCTCTCTGAAACCACTCTGCAACAAGGCTTTTATGCAGCAAATTGTTATTTATTTACTGGTACCTCTCTGAAACCACTTCGCAACACGACTTTTTTTATAGGATGGACAGATCCATCAATCTCAAGACAATAATGTCAGAAGATACTTATGAGTTGATAGACAACATACCGTCTGATGGTGGTTCTGGCTCTGATGATAATAAGATCTCTGATGAAGACTTTGATCTTGACCTCGACGAACAATTGGATGAATTTGAAACATGGACATCTAGTGATATGGAAGTCGACGCAGTTGTAGAAAGGGGAAATGAAGAAGCCCATGATAATAATGCTGATGTTACTGATGATGATTATATCGATGATAATGCAGATGCCAGCAGTGATCAGTCAGGCTACAGCAGCGAAGATGATATACCGTTGAGCCAAGTAATATGGAGTAAAAAGATTTTAGTCCAAATTTGATGCCATTTAATGAAGAAGTGGGTTTTAAAAATGTGGATGGTAAAACCACACCCATTTAATTTTTCCAATGCTTTTTTGATGATATCTTGCTGAATCATATAGTTTATCAAACCAATCTTTACTGTGTGCAGTCAGGAAAATGATTTGAGCCCACAAATGTTGTCGAAATGAAAATCTTCTTGGCAATAAATATGCTGATGGGTATCAAAGATTCTCCAAGTTATCGAGATTACTGGTCTTCACGACCTAAACTTCGTGATATATGCATTTTTTCCCTAATGAGCGTGAATCGATTTGGGTTTCTTTTGACCAATATTCATTTTAATGATAATACACTTATGCCTAAAAAAGGAGAACCTAGCCTCGATAAACTAAATTCCAAATGTTTTATAACCCAACAAAGGAACAATCGGTGGACGAAATCATGGTGAAATACAAAGGCAGATGTTCCTTCAAACAGTATATGCCGAAAAAACCTATAAAACGAGGCTATAAAATTTGGGCCAGAGCTGACATGTTTGGATATATTTGCGAGGCCGAGCAGAAAAAAAGAAAATAAGAAGCAATAGAAGAACTAGTAAAAATAAAAATGAAACTGAGGATTTAGGGGAATTCTGTCCGTAAAATGTCTATGGGATTAGAAGGTAAAGGCTATCATATCTAGTTCGACAACTTTTTCACTAATGAGAAACTAATGGGGACAATGCATAAGAAAAATATTTACTGCTGTGGAACTGTTCGAAGCAATAGAAGGAATTTTTCTACGGAGTTCAAAGATGACAAGGCTATTGATAGAGGTGAGTGGGATTGGTTCACGAGAAGATTGATGTTGACTT
This sequence comes from Leptura quadrifasciata, assembly GCA_963675555.1. Lineage (NCBI taxonomy): Eukaryota > Metazoa > Arthropoda > Insecta > Coleoptera > Cerambycidae > Leptura > Leptura quadrifasciata. The sequence continues at coordinate 41,426,393 of OY776677.1, forward strand.
GTATCAAATGGAATGATAAGAGAGTTATAACTGTAGTATCTACCATACATGCACCAACTGACAACTCGCCTGTTGGAAAAAAGGAAAAGGATGACACGATCACAAAAATAAATTGTCCCAAGGCTGTGAGTGAATATAGGCGTTGCATGAGCGGGGTGGACAGAGCTGATATGTTCAAGTCTTATTACGCAATTGACCGCAAAAGTTGAAAATTTTGGCACTTTACAGACACTGTAATAATGAATTCTTTTATTCTCTATAAGAAACAAACTGGAAGCAAAATGAAAATAAAAGATTTTCGTTTGGAAATAATATTAGGTCTAGTTGGAGCTAATGCTCTGAAACGAAATTTAGGAAGAAGATCAGAAAGTCCTCTTGCTGGAAATAAATACAAAGTTTTACGAATTGGTCACAATGTAGTAATTATTTACATGAATTATAACCATCTACAAATTTCATATCAAAACATAATATTTTTAGTCGCAAACTCCTCAATAAAATCCTTATTTTATTATAAGGAACGTAACCAGACTGCAACCAACAGCGACTCTCCGAACGCTGAATTACAAATTACAAGCGTGGTGCGTTAAGTGTAATAATTGCATATTACCCTCAAAACACTAATGCTTCAATTGCAACAAACACCAACCGAAAGACTGAAATCTGTAAATTTACCAATATCAAACTTCAACCATTCATTCTAATCAATTCACAAAGGATTCATTACAAAAAACACACCTTAAAAATACAGCCTCCATATATTCATCAACGAGATCAAAATCAATATCCGTACCTAAAATTTCAACATTTTATTTAATTTCGTTAACTTTCTATAAACCATTCCACATTCAAAATTTTACTACTTTTTGACAACCCCTCGTATACTTTAAACTACGTTAAAACTTAACATTTTAACTCATTTCATAAATTTCTTGCAACTATTTCGCATTTCATTTCTTCTTTCTTTTTGACCATCCCTTGTATACTTCAAACCACATTCCGTGCCTCGAGTCTTAACGTTTTATTTAATTTCATCAATTTCTTGCAACTCGGTTGCTATGTTAAATTTCGTCACTTATTGATCACTCTTCGTAATACTACATACAATATCTCGATTTCCCTTGCAACCGATACCTCCATTCAAACACAACTCATATACATTAGAAACATTCTCATATCTTATTTCCAGCCGCCTCGCATATATCGGGAACATTCTCATATCATTTCAACTAGTAAAAATCGGACCTCCGTTAATACTTTACGGGGTCATTTCAGATTGTGTCAAGCAAAGGTTAATACTCCCAAACTATTCAAACTTCGTTCTTCTTTAAAAAAATTCCCCTTTTCATTACCGATTTTTCCATATAACTTTCATTTTCGAAATCTTAAATTTTCAGTTTAAAAGCGATTTTAAGTGTAATAAGCTGATTTACTAGTGCTTCCGGCCCGGTTTCTATTTAACTCGAGTTGTAGCTACTCACCGTCTAGTTAGGCTTTCTTATTTTCAAACCCTGCATACTTTTCGTGACCAGTTGTTCAATACTAGCTTCCCAGGCCGAACCCTGGTTAAAAAGAGTTAGTTTTAAGTCTTCGCCTTAAGTGGCCCCATTTCATTTCGCCTTCGCGGCCCACGCAGCTTTAAATAAAAAGTGATTTTTTTCAGAAGAATAAAGACAAATAATTTAATAAACATTTTTGCTAAATTCCACAGACTGAATTTATGCCGTCGAATAGTTACCCACTTAAAGAAAAATTTATTAAATAAAAGTACCATTCGTTTTAAACTTTGTTCAGTAAAATTCTTAAATAAATATTTTGTTCGTTCGGTTTTAAACCAAGTGTTATTTTTTCAAGAAAACCGCATACAGGGTGTAGCCGTTGACCCTGTCAGAACAAAAAAGACTAATCAGTGCAAATTATAAAATAAAGTGATACAACAGTTCCAGACCACATCATACAGGGTGTAGCAATTGACCCTAACTACCACTACCAGCATTCGAACCCAAAGGCTTCTCACATCAAAATTAAGTGCACGAATGCCCTCGAGGATATCAGCTCTAACTCACCACTGTTCCAAATGTTTTATTTTCCAACGCAGAGGGCTCGTTCGTGTTCACAACGAAGGCCGCGTCCTCGCCTCTTCCAGCTGCTTGTATATCAGTGTATGCGCGGAAGATATACAACCTTAGGCGAGGGTTGTATAGGAGATATACCATCCTTCGGAGGGGATGTAAAACCGTCGGTCCCTTGTCTATTAAATGTTAGGCAAGTAAAAGGTCCCTACTCTTCTTAAAGAAAGAGATTCGGCAAAATTCCTGGTTGGGGGCAGCAAGTCTACAGGCGTCGGTGTTAGGCCCCAGTAGCGGAAATAGGCCGACGTTATATAAATGTATTAAAAAAAACTAAAAGATAAATGGGTGATGTACCGTGATCTTATTACACGGCGTATATATTTATACACATTGTAACAGTGATAGAATTTAGTTATAACGCAACATAATAAATTACAAGGAAAAAAGATTTAATTTTTTTGCGAATTAATAATTACATTTCATACTAATTGGATGACTAATTAATTTGAATTGCAAATTAGTCTCTTTTCCTTTAAATGTTTGTTTAATGTGTCTATTTAATTCGAACAAAAGCCTCCTACAATTATAACTTAGTATAGGAAAAGATCAAATTAATAATAATTATTGAAAGAAGAAACCTCTTTATTTTTTCTTTATATTCAAGAAAAGATAAACCTAGAGTAGCCATTGGTATATATCATATATATAAGGTAATTAAAATAGTACAATGACCAACAAAATATTATTATTAATTGCTCACATAGCTTCATTAAGAGGAGAATATTCACGAATTTTTTATTCGTTTTCTGTCTTCCTGTCGTGTGTGATTTTTGTCATTGAGCCGACGTGGGATATGTTTTTTTTAGGCACACGAGGCTACTCAACCTCCGTGTGGTTTATACAATTGGTCAGTAGGCCGGCGCTGTCTTTTCTACCATATATTTCAAGCCGTATCTGGTTGGTGTAGTGCGAACCATCTGTGCATTAATGTTCAAAAATGTTACGTTATCACATTTTCTCGGAAAAATAAACCTGAAGAATATGATTATAAAATAAATTCAGGGAGTATAACCAGATGTACAGAAATAAAAGATTTGGGTATTATCCCCGGTAGCCAGTTAACATTTCGAGCCCATATTAATAGTGCTGTTTATCAAACTCATATAAAATGCTAGGTGTTTTAGCAAAACTTCTAGCCTAACGTTGTTATATTACGCATACGTTCGCTCAAGATTGGAATGTGGTGCCATCATATGGTATCCGTGGTACACATGTCACGTGAATAATATTGAGTCAGCTCAGAGGAAGTTCCTAAAATATTTGTTTTTTAAGGAGGATGGGATTTACCCGCCGAGAGGAATTAATACGTCTATTTTAAAGAACCATTTTAAAATCGTTTCATTAGAAACTCGTCGCGAAATAATTTCCATTAAATATTTATTCAGTTTAATTCACAATACTATTGATTGTCCCTTTTTGTTAGATAAAATCAATTTACACATACCCAGACTTGAAAGCCCCCGTCACACAACCTTCTACGTCAAGACAAATATTATGGCAAGATCTCCAATTTATGTAATGTGCAATAATTTTAATAAAATCTTCCATCTATGTAATATTAATTTTGACAGTTTAGGTAGTATATTAAGTCATATAATTATTACTGAATAGTAGGTTTAATTTTGTTTGTAACTTAAGTTGTGTCAATATTATGTTTCTTTTTTATTCGCTATTATCATATGTCTGAATGAAAATATTAATAAATTTCAGTCCGGCTTATACGAATTGGTCAGTAGGGCGGCGTTTTCTTTCCTTTGTCTACCATATATTTAGCATTGTAGCGCGGATCCTGATGAGGCAGATGCCGTTTGAGTGAAAAAATGTTTTGCGCGCGCCAATATCCATTGGCTGGATGTCGGTCTCGATAACTAGGGCCGAGTAGGACTATTACTCTTTGCACCTAGATTATCTCTGTAGACCTGGACCGGCCTTCGTGATAGGTGGGCCCGCGTACTTCTACCAGACCCAGCTCACAAATGTGAGATGTGTCGTGGTATTTTCTGCGGACCTCCCCTGGTCCTGGCTGTTGAACCTCGCTGGCTGAGGTCTCTTCTGGCGCTCTTCTTGTCTTGATGTTTTCTTTCTTCGCCAGCTTGTCACCCCCGGGGGTAGTCATCGGTCGAGTTGGGTTTAGGAAGTTTTGGCTGGGACTGACTGCCGGTACGTAGGACATCAATTGATATCCTACCCCGGATCGTCGGAAAGGTAAGGATGAGCTGTGTAGCTCGGGAGTGTGGAGACCTAAGTGCTTCTTTTAGCACTTTCGGTCTCCACGGAGCAGGTAGGACAACGGGCGTTGGACGGTATGTTGTCCGACGCCCGCAAGGAGGTTGGGTTAGGGTTGAAAACGTCATGTCTCTGGTAGTGGTGGTCCGTCCTGGCGTATCTGAAACAGATCTGTTAGCGGGAAATAAAGGTTATACTTACCCGTTGTCCAGTAGCTGAACCCTCGGTCGCTTGTGCCTCGGGGCGTCGGCGGGGTCGTAATCAGTGGCCTGTCTGATCAGCGGGTTCCCATGCTCCTCGGCTTGGGCGTACAGCTTCTTCGCTCGTTCCCGGATGACTTCAGTGACCGTGGTGTACTCCAGGTCTCTGACGATGTCTGCGGTTCTCACGTACCATGGGGCGTCAACTACCGTCCTGAGGGCGATGTTCTCCACTGCCTGGATTCTCTTCATGTAGGACTTTGCCTGGTAGCCCCACGCTACCGAGGCGTACGTCAGCTGCGGCCTGATGAGGGTCTTGATAAGCGTGAGCTTGTTCCTCAAGTTAAGTCGGCTCCCATTTCCCGTCATTGGGTAGATTAGGGCTCTCGTACGTCGGGCCTTAGCTGTGATGGCGTCCGTGTTTTGTCTCCATGTTAGGCTTCTGTCCATGACCACGCCAAGGTATTTGACGGTGTCGTGCCATTGGATGTCCTCGCCGTTCATGGAGACGTGTCCTGTGGGAATTTCTTTCCGCACTCGTCTGAAGAGGATGACTTGGCTCTTGTCGGCGTTGACTGCGACTTTCCACATCGTGCACCATTCTTCCAGGAGTGTGGCCGCTTCCTGGAGTTTTCTGGTTGCGTCTCTGGCCTTCCAGGATCTGGCAATCAGGGCGGTATCGTCTGCATACAGGGCTAGGGCTGTATGGTCGGTCCGGGGGAGGTCCGAGGTATAGATGGCGAACAGGTGCGGTGACAGCACCGATCCCTGTGGAACTCCCGCCTCCACGGTCCTGTAGGTGGAGAGTTGGTCCGAGATTTTCACCCTTAGCTGTCTGCAGTGTAGGTAGGATCTCACTAGTTTGACGAGTTCGATGGGGTAACCCATACTCATCATTTTAGCTAAGAGACCGTCGTGCCAGACCGTGTCGAATGCTTTGGCGACGTCTAGGAACAGCGCCGCGGTGACTTGACGCTGGTTGAACCCCTTGGTGATTTCCTCAGTGAGGCGAAGCACTTGGAGTTCCGTGGAATGTCCTGTTCGGTATGCGAACTGTTCATCGGGGATGATGTTCAGCTCTTCTGTCTTCTCTGTTAGCCTCTTCAAGATGACCCGTTCTGCAACCTTGCTCATGGCTGGGAGGAGGCTGATGGGCCTGTAAGAAGACGGGAAAATTAGGTCTTTCCCTGGTTTAGGGATCATAATGACGTCGGCCTTTTTCCACCTGGCTGGAAAGTGCCGTAACCTTAACATCGCGTTTACGATGTTGACTAGCGCCGCTACTCCTTTCCTGGGCAGCTTTTTGAGAGCGATGTTTCCTATCTTGTCACATCCCGGAGCTTTTCTCGGCTTTAGGCTCCTCAGGATTTCCTTGACTTCCTCGAGGGTAGTCGGACGGATGTGGTTGTCATCTGGTAGGCGACGGATCCTTCGTACTCTGCGTTCGACGTCGTCCACCCAGTCCTCGTCCTCGTCATCGAGCTCGTTCTCTCTGCACTGCAGTTCTAAGCTGTCGGCGAACGCCTCGGCTTTTTCCTGGTTAGTGTAGACGATCCCTCGCTCTCCGTGAATCGGGCGCATAGGCTTCCTTCGGTTTCGCAGGGCACGTTGTGTGTTCCACATGCTTCTGTCCTGTGGATCCAGTGACTCAAGGTGGCGTTGCCACCCCTCCTGACGGTGTTCCTGGAGGGCGGCTTTCACTCTTCGGCTGAGGACATTGTACTCCCTTCTGTCGGCGGGGAGCCTGGTCCTCTGAGCCCGTCTCTTGGCGCTCCTTCTGTCCCTTATCAGCTGTCTGGTGACCTCTGGGAGGTTTGCCATCGGTGCTGGGTGCCTTCTTACTTCTATTTCCGTCGTGCTGGCCCTTATCGCTTCCAGGATCTGCTCCTCTAGGGTAATGATGGCCCTCTCAACGTCCTCCACGGTTTCTAGCCTGGGAATTTGTGCGATGTACTGCTGCAGGTGCTGCCGGTACGATTCCCAGTCCGTTCGTCTCTTCGTGAAGGTGGCGTTGTCCTCACTCGCCTGTCCTCCTAGGGTTAGGAAGATCGGGTTGTGCTCGGTAGATCCCTCCGTTCTGGTGGTGATCTCTACCTCGAAGGTCATCTCCTTTAGGATCGCGATGTCCAGTACGTCTGGCCTGTGTCTGCCGTTGTCGAAGGTGGGCTGGTCCGGTCCTACCACCATCAGTTCGCCGGCGTGCTGCCCCAGGAACCTCAGCAGCTCTCGTCCTCGAGTGTTGGTTATGCCGCTGTTCCATTCCTGGGATTTGGCGTTGAAATCGCCAATTGCGACGACCTGTGTCCTGGCGGGCAAGATTGCGTCCAGATCCCCTTCGGTAAGCGTGCTGCGGGGTGGCTGGTAGCATGAGACCACTTGTATGTCGCCATTTCGTGCTGTGGACACTACTACGGCGGTGGCGTTCATGTTTTCTAGCTCAGGCAGTACTGTCGGATGGTGGGCTATGGTTTTCTTCACCAATAGGGCCACTCCTCTCGCGGGTCGCTGAGGGTTGTTTACCCAGTCCATCCTGTAGGTGTGGTATCCTGGGAAGTTGATCTCCTTGGCCGGGGTCATCTTGGTTTCCTGCAGTGCCATGACGTCTATGTCGTACCTGGTCAGGAGCTCTTCGACTTCAAGTCTCCTTTCTCGCAGGCCATTGACATTCCAGGCCGCCATCTGCAGGACTTCCGGTTTAACCTGTAAAGGCATTACAGATTAGTTAAATTTGGCATTTGTGCAAAAAATGCGCTCATCGCTGAGCACATTTGTTGCATCTGTGCGAGCACCGCTGTGAGGTTTTTGGCCTCTGGCGATGCTTGTTGTTTTGCGGCTGGGACGGTGTTCTGTCCTGCCTTGCCCTGGGCTACTCTGGCGTAGCTTGTGCCTGGCGCTACGCCGCCCTTCTGTGTTGAGGTCATCGTTGGCCTCTGTACCGGCCTTTGGGTGGCGCTGGCTGATTGTTTGGGGTACTTTGGACATCCCCTATAGCTGGCCGGGTGGGCCCCCTGGCAGTTCGCGCACTTGGCCGGTTCGTCTGCCTTCTTTTTGCACTCCGTCATCCGGTGTGCCTCGCCGCACTTCACGCATTTCGGCTGCGCGGTGCACCTGGATTGGCCGTGGCCGAAACGCTGGCAGCGGTGGCATTGGGATGCCGCTACCTTGGCTCGCTGTCTCTCAGTCCTTACAACTAGAGAACAGCACCTCGTTACTTGGAGTATCTTGTCCTGGTCCTGTGGGACTAGGACAAGCATGAGGGGTACCTCCTGTTTTGTCCGTCTTGACATCATTCGCTGGACCGCGGTAGGTGCGAATCCTTGGTCCTGGAGGTCTTCTGCCACCTCTTTGCAGGTAACGCCGCTCGGGATCCCTCGAATGACCACACGTAGCTGCCGTTCCTCTGGCAGGGCATACGTGTGGTACTCCCTCTTTTCATTTGCGAACATCCTTGTCATCCTCCGATAGTCCTCGGACGTCGCGGGCTCGATGGAGATTCCCTCCCCGGTAACTTTGGCCTTGTTGAAGTTTATACCGGTTTCGGTTAAACGACGGCTCACCGTTGTCCACGTCTCTCTGTTTCGCAGCACTACCGGGGGTACACGCTGGCTTCTTGTCCTTGTTTGAGGGGCCTCGGTCTCCTCTTTCCGGGTTTCTTGTTAGGGGACGCTAGCCTCCTGCTGGGGGGCTCTGGATCCCGATCTGCTCTGTCTAGGTGACTCGGACTCGGGGGGGCACTTGAGGGGCTCTTCAGCCACCTTCTTTGCCGCCTTAGGGGCCTCTTCGTCTGAGTCCGTGTTGGCAGCGGGCGGATTTTTTCTTTTCCGTGTTTGCGATTCTCCCCGAATCGCACGCAGAAGCTCTTCATGCTGGGACTTCTGTTCCCTTTGCATCTGCTCCAACCTTTCGGTGAGCTCGTCTATTTTCTTCTTGAGAGCATTGTTCTCCTCTGTGAGGCGTTTTATCGTCTCCTTGTCGTCCCTTGGGGTTGGGGGGCCCCCTCGGAAGCTACCGCTCTGGGATGTTTCGTCTTCACTGTACTAAATGTTTTGCGGCATTACATTGATGACTCGCCGGCCCAGTGGCCAAAATAGTGCGTCATCCGCATGATCTCACACCATACGCAACGTGTTCATCTCATTTACATTTTAAATCGACCTAGGTTTATTTAGGTTTAATTATAATTTCCAATGATTAGCTGCATAGTCTATAACCAAGGGCCCAACAGAAAAGTCTCATTAGGAAGATCAAAATATAAATTGGAAAAATGTTGGAAAATTTAGCTGAAATTAATTTAGCCTCCTGGAAACTTAATGAAATATAGTCGCACTACTGCATTTATTGTCTAACTCTTGAAAATATTAAAGTCTCATTTTTACCAGGCTTCTTTATAATTAGTTAATAGACGAATAAATTACAAAAATCTATTTTCGAAACATTTTCAAATCTCGTACAGTTATTATTCTACATAATTAAGGAATTCTCTTTATATAATTCATTCAATTAATATTAATTTGAAGTTAATAAATTTTCTTGAAAATTAATAAACTTAATTTAATGAGAATCCTGCAAACTGCAAGATACTTGAATATAATGAATATAGAAGATATTCTCGTTTAATTTTACTGCAATCAATACCACTGAAACTAAAATCTGGTTCTGTTTTTCAGTGGGTAAGAAATTACCAAAACTGTACTCAGGTCAACGTACCTACTTCGTAAAATGTGTGGGTTATAATATTACAAATGCAAGTCGCTCCTTAATAGGCAACTAAATCTTAAATTTTTTTTGTAATTTGAACGTATATATATCTGAAACACAAGGCGTTCTCTTTTTTACAATCCGCTAGCAACATCAAATTAAACATTTGTCATGTTTTTTGTTTACATTAATGTCACTGATCAATAGATCTGTTACTCTTACTTTTTTAACCACCATTTCCATGTGTAAGCAAAACTCAGAAATCGACAGAATTTGTCGTTTGCTTCTAATTCAGTACTTGCAGCCCATTCTTCCATCCCATATACATTTCTGTTTGCCACTTTTATTCATTTTTGTTATTTTTTTCTAAGTACATTTGGGTTAGTCGCTACTCTGCTCTGGACGGGTTTTAGCGTTATCAATACACTGGCTTTCCTTCGCTTTCCTTGTTTGAATGCTTCTTTTATCCACGTCCATCATAGTTTTTATTTTTTTGCTGTTCATATCTGATCTTTGTTTACTTACGTGGTGGTGATTTCTTCCTTCTTAAGGTTCTCCTTGGTGCAATTCTGATTTTGAACTCGTTGATGTTCAGTCTAGTTGTTCTCTTCTAATATTATATTTTTCTATTTCTTCGCGGCTCCCTTCTGCAAGTTTTCATGTTTTGTATTTTATTTCTTTACATACTCACGCTTGGTTATTGATAAAAAGGCAGCTTCCATCACCTTCGATTTTTTGCACCAGTACTTGTGTCTTCATTTCTATGTTCTGTAATAGATTTATTCTTTTTATATTTTCTGAAAAGGTTATACTTTCCTGAAATAAATTTGTATTAGGTATATTTCCGCTGAAGGCTTAAAATTAAATTACTCTAGTGCGACATGATGGTGCATTACTGACTATATTAATTGTTTAGATATTTGTATCGAAGACTATACATTACTCTGCAGTTTATTCCTAAGATTTGAATATGTTAACTGAATGAGTTTTGTGCAAATACACTTTGCAGCACAGTTAATGACGGAGAAGGGCCTTGAACCCCTCAACTATAATTATAGTAAGAAATAAAAGTACTGTTCGCAATTTTTTATTAAATTTTTTTCACAGAATAAACTAAATGTATTTGTTGTATTTACAAGTTTTAAACGAAAAAAAATTTGAGTTTTCCTATGCCATATTGTGAAATTTGATTGTAGAAATGATTTTCGGGCTTTCTGGTCTACACAATAAAGATCACAAATCACTTAGATTAGGCGAGTTTATCAACCCCTTACTGTGAGGCGATAGGGGTTGCAAGATAATACAAAAGGAAAACACACTTGAGCTACTAACTGTGCGTAGCAGATCGTGGATACTAGCGGATAAGTGAAGTAGTGTATCCATGACAAAAATTTCACTAGCTCAGAAATCTCAGGGCATTAATAATGACTCTCTCTCAACATGAAATAGTCTATATTACTGTATTTACAACTTATGGTTCTCTAATATAAACCTGGCGATGTGTAGTTATATGGCTATATTTTCATAAATATGTTACAAAATAAATAAAGATAAATTCCCTTCCTGTAGCTACACTTGGTTTACAAACGTGAGGATTGGCTATAATAAATATGGCCGCAATGAGTTACATTAGAGAACGTTCTTAATTAATAATGAATGAGTAAAATATTTGTTTAAATATAAACAAAAGTAAGTTAAAATAAAAACAAATATCGCTACGCAGAACCACTGAAGATGTTTTCCAGGTAGAGGAAACAATAACACTTTTCTAGGCAGTACGATACCCAGACGTCAGCAAGTGGTGGTGGCAGACGATGGTGGTTGGCTTATAGCTTCCCTAATCCCTGGAACGTTTTAGCCTAGACCGTAGAACGTTTCATCCTAGTCCGTGGACCTTAAAGATACACCCATTTAATTTGCACAGTCGAAAATGCACGTAAGACGTGCTTAACGAGAGCAATTGTAATCAGATATAATTCACAAAAGAAACCTCCGATTCCTTGAAGGTACAGTACAATCCGGATAAAAGTGTGGTAGAATGCTACAGCTCAATTAACAGAGTCGAGTCCGTCTCTCTAGCAAACGAGATACTTCCAAAGAAAGTGGTCAACCAGCCCATAAATTTTTGAAACACGTGGGTAAGGTCCGGATAAGACGGCGATAATAAGGTTAACACACCTGTACACCTAAATCCCGTACTAATGCAGATCAAACTCCCTTTGTCATCAAAACATTCTGACAAACAGAGACACCCAAAGCGGTGGAAATTTTAGTGTTGCTAATAAATAAATAAATTAAGTTTCAGGAATTATCGACAGTGTACAGACAGCTAAAACCTTTTCACCTTTACTTTCAACAAGCCGGAATTCACACGACTGTTCCTAGCAACGCTAGCGCTGCTTGACGATATGTGGCCCGCGAAACACAAATGTGCGTTGCGGGTCGCATATGCATTAAGCCCGTAACACCCGAGATAATTATCCCCGTTACCCTCTTTTGACGGCCCTGATTATGTAATTTTACAATAATAAGAATAACTTTATTGTTATTATCACCATTATTACTATAATCGTTCTTCGGGTTTAATTTACATTCAATTATGACATATACTTTTTCACTGTAAATAAAGGTTGGTGCTAAGTGAGTTGCTGAACTAATTATTGCACCATATTTATTTTATGATCACAAATTTTCAGTAAATTCTTGCATTTAGTGTAAAACTGTGTCGGTTTTATTTATACTAATCCGATACTATAAGACCAAAAAGGAATTATTACATGAGATATCACAAAATAAGTGTTTCCCAATAATGCAAATAAAAGGGTGAACCTATGGTTGTTGCTGCTATGTTTATTTGCTTTCTTCCACTACATACTGGTTATTACGCTGAAAGCAATTTTAAAAAAGCCCTGTGAACCATTTGACTTGAAAGAGCGTTTTAAACTGTAAGCTATGAAATGTGGCTCTGGTAAGATGACGCGCCCCCATATTTCTGCGAGGTAGTTACTACATTTTTCAGTCAACAGACTTCTAACCGATGGATAAGTCGAGAGCGGCCGGTTGCTTGGTCTGCGAGGTTACCCAATCTAACAATCCACGATTATTTTCTGTGGGGTTACATGAAAACTGCGATGTATTCTGTCAGATTGCAAATAGGAGAAGAATTTTATTATTTTATTTTTAGTTTTACATTTATTTAACGTCGGCCTATTTCCGCTACTGAGGCCTAACACCAACACCTATAGAGGAGCTACCGCCAACCAGGAATTTTGCCGAATCTCTTCTCTTTCGAAGAGTAGGGATCTTTTACTTGCCTTTACAATGCGCTGGAAAGAAATAAATTGGAAATATTCTGCAAAAAATTAGAAAGAGAAGGATAAGACAAATGCATTAGAAGAGAAATGCCATGTAATAGCAGTAGGTTGTTAAACTTGCCCCACAATTACCCGCCAGTGCCCTTTATTATAAGACAAAATTATGTCACAATTTCACTCACGATTTACGATTTGAGGGATGAAGAAGCTACCGCTACTGGTATGATGAAACCATGGGCAAGCTTCTACATAAGCGTCATTCTTGGTTGAGTATTTAGAGGATAAATTTTTAAAGCAAGACAATTTACTTCCAATTATAAAATATTCGGATGGACGTAACGCCCAAAATCAAAACTACGTGTTATCAAACGCTGTTCTTTATTTATCACAAAAATATAATACCGCTATAGCACAAAAAAATTGGTCACACTCTGTACACAGTAGTTTCGAGACTGCTCTTATAAATAAGGAAATATATTTTCCAAGCGATTATTATTGTATAACAAAAGAATCTAGATTGAAGCAACCTTACACTGTTAAAAATTTTGATTTCAGCTTTTATAAAAATAATGCTGAAAAGGATTTGCTCAAATATATCTCCATTAGGCCTGAAAAACCACACGTAGTAATAAATTTACGTGTTTTGCAATATTCTGATGGGAAAATTACGTATACATTGAAATAATTGAAAACAAAAATGTGAAAAATTTATGGGGCACTATAAAAGATGGATTGAATATGGGGGAAAATAATAATATCTTTGAAGTTGATCACAACGACGAAAAAATAAATGATATAAACTAGTTTCTGAAATTTTCAACAATTATTTTCTAAATCTTGATAAAAGACGTGGCAACAAAATCAAAGTAAATAATACATTAAAGAAGAGAAAAATATCTGTGATAGCTTATTTTTAAGTCCAATTTCAGAACATGAGGTAATTAAAAACATAAATAAGCTAAAAATACTGCAGCGCCTGGATATGACAAAATTTACTCTAAAATGCTTCTTAAACTTATAAAAGACAACATAGCATCACCCTTAACTTACATTTTTAATTTATGTCTAGAAAACGGTATATTTCCTGATGCATTAAAATTATCTGTTATGACACCCATCTTTAAAAAAGGCAAAAAAATCTTTGATTTGCAATTACAGGCCAATATCTGTGATAAACAACATATGCAAATTATTACAAATGTGTTTAAAATCAAGGTTAATGAATCATTTAAATCATAATAAAATTTTATCTAATTATTAGTTCGGATTTATGGAAAGTATGAGTACTGACGATGCGATGTATATGGTTACAAATACATTATATAATAACATTGACAACAAAAAACAGATCGGAGTATTTCTTGATTTAGCCAAGGCATTTAATACAGTGTCTCACAATATGCTTATTGACAAACTGTATGGTTATGGTATACGAGGAATAGCTAATAACTTATTTCGTAGTTACTTACAGAACAGAAGACAATGTGTTACAATCGGTGATCAACTCAGTACGTTTAAACAGCAATTGAAATATGGCATACCTCAAGGAATCGTTCTGGGACCAACACTATTTCTAATTTATATTAACGGGCTATTACTTCTAAATACTAAATGTCAAATTGTATCTTATGCTGATGATACTGTTCATTTAGTGGAAGGTGATAGTTGGGATGAAGTAAAAAAAATACGGTTGAAGAATTTTCAAAAATACAACATTGGCTTTCGGTAAACCGTTTGACAATTAACATGGAAAAAACCAATTTTATGTGTTTCAGTGTATATGATAAATATCTTCCAAACATAAACAAAATTCACTTATATAACTATAACTGTATTCTTAACAACCTTCAAGATAATTGCACATGTATACAAGACATAGCAGCTGTATTTTGCTCCTAAAGTCTACAATTATTTGCCACATCAAATAAAACAGATAAACAATATAAATTTATTCAATAACAAAATTACCTCATTTATTCAATCAAATAAGACTATTATCTCAAATTTGCTATCAAATAAATAAGTTACTTTAATTCTAAAATTCTACATTTATTTTTTTCTTTTTAATTTTGACTGTGATGGACAGCCCCAGGAATCATGTTTGCCTAATTATTATATTATTATGTAATACTAATACTATATCTAAGGACAAATATAAACATATTATATTAAATGAATATTTGCAAAAACTATAATAGTATATATACACACACACAGGTATACTTCATATCTAGGTGTATTCTAATAAGTATTATAAATATTTTTAAAAATATGTATGAATGTAAATGTGGTCAATAAATTTTGATTTGATTTGATTTGATTTGATTTGATTTGATTCGATTTGGAATCGGAAAATATAGATTTAAGCAAGGTGGTGCTCCCACAACTATTTAAATGTAAGTTGCCTATAGCTGAAACAAAATTTTTTCATCTTCAGTAGATAAAAAAAGTCAGTTCAAGGGATTGTTGGAGTTTTTACGACGGGCTCCCTTATAAATCATAAGATTTAAACAGGTTTTGTTACCATTACCTGTATTATCTAAGACGCAATGTTTTTTTATATTGAATACTTATCATTAAATTTTTATTTGTATAAATGAAATGTTTTTTATTTTTCATTTTTTTAAGTAACAGTAAAATATTTATATTGTGAATGATCAATGAATAAAGTAGCTTTAATTTTACGTTTTATTTAAAATTTAACAGCAAGTTATAGTTTTATGTTGTATATTTGCTAAACCACTACCATAAACTGATTTTCAAAATTTATTCCTAGCAGAATAGATACTCTTGAGTAAAGGTAGTATCTCGTATGTAACGCTTTGATAAATACAGTACTTCGGAAGTAACACTATTTTTTACCAATAGATTTTTCTTTGTTTTAGGATTTTGTAAATGACCTTATAAAAACTTACAAAAAGGTGGAAAATATACACATCTGGTTATACTAATTATTATTATGTTTCGGCTTAACAATTAAATATATTTTATATATTTTTACATAACGTTTTGTTGATAACCAATCCAATCCAATCCAAAAGAACTTTATTAAAATTTAATTTGAACAGTGAACTGCCTCCCCAGCACCCGTCCCGGGACCGATCCTGCGACCACCACGTTGACGCGGTGGTGCATCGCAAGGTCGGGCCGAGGCGGGGTTGGTTCGGCGTGAGTAAAAATGTATATAAAAATAAAACCTAACTCCTTTTACAAAAGTAAATTAAAAGGTAATTTTGTACAAAAATGCTTAAAAAGTAAAGCTTAACATAACAAGGGGTTAAAACGATCACTGGCTTTCGCCGTTCGCGCACTTTCACTATTTTTTAAAATTTTGTTGCTGTCGCTGGCACCGTAACTTGTACGCCGTGCCATCCGCGAATCACTCCAGCGACGGGCTGCGCAAGGCTGGCCTAAACTGTGATTCTAAATTTTGAATTGGTTTTGTATAAAAAATTTGGAAACTGTTACAAGATTAATGAAGGAAGAATGAATTTACAGACAAAAATGTACAAACAGAAACGAAGGAACAAAAAACGCGAAAACAAAAATACACAAAAACAAAAGAAGAGGGGGACAGGAAAGAATTGAAAGTCGATGAAAGGTATGAAATATCAGTGAAAGGTGGATAGTAGCAGGGAAGGTATAGTAGGTGAAAGTTTGGCTAGAGTGGCTGCCGGAAGATCGGTAACGTCTGGTAAGGTAAGGGGTGTTTGATCCGAAATGGGGCATTATGCTGTCTAATTTGTGTAATGTGTCTTGTTAGCGGACTATCGCCCAGTTTGAACGAGTAGAAGTTCTGAGAGATGCGCTGGACGTAGTCGGCTATCGGGGTGATGTCGTTGCAGCGTTCGTAGAGGTCTCTGAGGGAGGTGTACCTTCCTGAGTTGGATATGAGGCGCATAAATTTTCGTTCTAAAATTTCGAGTTTTTTCATTGTCGTGGCCGGTATGCTGCACCAGACCGGCGCCGCGTATGTGATGGAAGGCCTGACCACCATTGTGTACAACAACTTTTTATTGTGTCTGTTTAGTCTGCTACCCCTGACCATGAGCGGATACAGACTCCTGGACAGGGAGTAGACCGTCCGTATGGTTTCGTTTACGTGGGTGTTGAACGTCAGTCTTCTGTCCAGTCTGACCCCCAGGTACTTCACGCATCCCCTAATAGGAATTTGGTTGCCCCTGATCGAAATTGGCGTGATTAGTCGATTTTCTGTAAATCGACGCGTGAAGCAGATCGCCTCCGACTTCTCGGCGTTGACCCGAATCTTCCACTGGCCGTAATAAGCCGTGGCACGAGCCATGTGCGCATTCAGCAGCATGTTGGCCGCCTGTGCGTTGTGGGAATGCGCGTACATGGCCGTGTCGTCGGCGTACTTGGCCAGCTTGGTATTCGGAAACTCCGGGAAATCGGAGACGTACAGGTTGTACAACTTAGGTGACAGGCACGATCCTTGCGGGACGCCCGCGCGAATGTCCCGCCGAGTTGACAGTTTGTTGTTCACCCGGACCTGCAGGGTTCTGCCCGTCAGGAACGAGTGAACGAGTTTGGTGATGTGAGTCGGAAAGTTGTAGTTGTGAAGCTTGTAGAGTAGACCCGGGATCCAGACGGTATCGAAGGCCTTCTCAATATCGAGGAGCACCATGGCGGTGCTCTTCCCGAGGTTGTATTGTACCTTTACATCGTTAACTACCCTAACGACCTGTTGGACCGTGCTCCTTCCCCTCCTGAAGCCGAATTGGGACTCGTCGTCGATGTGAAGTTCATCCTGAGCAGCATCAAGTCTGATCAGGATGACCTTCTCCACCAACTTGGAGATCGCCGACAGCAACGAGATGGGCCTGTAGCTGCCGACGAGCCGCGCGTTCTTCTTCGGCTTCAGGATGGGGATGACCACGGCGCCTTTCCACTGGCTGGGCCAGTGCTGCAGTCGCAGGATCGCATTAACGATGTAGGTTAATTGCACAATACCCTTCCTCGGTAGATATTTGAGCAGCTTGTATTCGATACAGTCCGCCCCGGGTGCCTTGTTGTTCGGTAAGTCCTTGACAATTTGTGCTATTTCCGAGGGTTTGGTCATGACTTTAAGAAATTGTCGTCTGGTCAGTTGGATGTCATGACCGAGCAGTTCTTGTACGTTTCGTTCGATGCGGTCGTGTTCTTGGTTGTTAGGCATGGTGTTGTTATGTATAGTCTGAAAATGGTCGGCTAAGTCGTTCGCTTTTTGTGCGTCCGTCAGCGATGTCTGTCCGTTTGTGCCCGTCAAGGCGGGAATGGCTTCCCGCGTACTTTTTAAGGCCCTTGCCAGCTTCCACAGCGAGTTGTCTTGCGGATTCAGTGACGCCAGTTTGTCCCCCCATTTCTGGTTTTTTGCAGTGTTGATGGAGGTTCTGATCTGCCTTTGGAGCCTGATCATCTCGGCCCTGGCGTCGGCATCGCGATTTCGCTGCCAAAGCCGTCTGAGTCGATTTTTCTCCCGAATGTCTCGTTTGACCGCTTCGTCGAGTCGGTCTCTGTTGTCGTTTATGGTTATGGTGGTGGCAACAGTCTGCTTGGCATCCTGCAGCACCCTTGTGAACTCCTCCACCGCATTTTCCAGTTCGGCGGGTGTGGCGATCGTGTTGGTGAGTGTCAAGTTTGTGTTGATGTGTGTCTTATAGAGACGCCAGTCGGCGCCTCTATAAGATGTGACGGTACGTGTTATGTCCTCCCTCGACACACCGTCAAGCTCGACCACAATGGGGTTGTGGTCGGACGTGAGTTCCTGCAGGGCCACGGGGGCCGTGCAGTTCCTCACGCCTTTGTTGACCACTATGTCGAGGGTAGTGGGTGTTGTGCCGTTGTCCGGAAAATGCGTGGGATCGTCCGGGTACTGCACAATGACATTTCGACTATTCACATAGTCGAACAGAGTGTTGCCGTTCGCGTTGTTGCGATGGCAGTTCCAGTTGCGATGCCGAGCGTTGAGGTCGCCTATGAGCAGGCAGCGCGGGCTTACGTTCATTAAATTCTCGAGACAACCCGCCGTGAAGCCGTTCAAGGGTCGATTGTACGCGGCCACGATACTGGTGCCGCCCTCCAGCGTCACACACATATTCTCCACGGTGGTGTTCCGTACAGAATGGTGTGTGTGCGCAATGTCTGACTTTACCAGTACGGCCACCCCGCCACCCCTGTGGTTGTCGGCCCTATCTGTTCTATGGACTGTATACCCCCTGACTCGCAGTTTGTCACGTCTGGTGAGTTTCGTTTCGTTTAGCAGCATAATGTCAATTTTATGCCTCAACAAGTAATTTATAAGAAAAGGAATTTTGTTACCTATACCATTGGCGTTCCAAGAAGAGATTTTTATTGCGATCGTTTAGAACGCATCTTCTGGCATCGCTTCCAAGAAGCGATGCATAACGAAGAATTTATCAGCCGCGTTGGAGCAACTCTCCAGCTCAGCGTTTAAGTTATGATATAGCGACAGTAGTTTGTCTAAATCGATGAGTGACGCCATTCGGCGTTGTTGCTGGCGCAATTCCTCAATTTTTGTCCCTGTGGAGGTGGCGCCGGATCTGGGACTCGTCGTCGGAGTGGGTAATAGGGCTGCTGGTCTCCTCTGGGGCGCGTCGGCTGCCTTCATCGGGGGAGGGGGCTGCGTCCTTGGATGATTCTGGGAGTTGGATGGGGAAGATGCTGCTGCCGCAGCTGCTTTTCTTTCCTCCCATATATTCCGTCTTGGTGGAGGTGCCGCCACATACCTGGTTTCAGGGGCCGGTGTTGTTCTGATATTGTTAGCCTCTAACTGGCCAGCTTTTCGCTTATACACGACGCAAATCACGGCATTGGCGGGGTGGGGGCCGCCGCAATTTACACATTTTGCGGGTGTATCTCTGGACTTGGTGCATGTTTTGGTCAAGTGTGGCTGGGCGCATTTTAGGCAATTCGGTGCCGCATGGCAGTTGGCAGTGGCGTGTCCCCACTGCTGGCACCTGTGACACTGGATAATGGCCTTGTTGTTAATGTGCCGCTCCCAGCTCACACTTGTATAATCTAAATACCTGATCTTGGTTTGCAGGTCTTTCAGAGTGGTTCGGCTGTCTGTGATCATCAGGTATGCCGGAAAGCGGGTCCCCCTCATTTTATATACCTCCCTGCAGGCTATTCCATGGTCTTTCTTCAATTCCTCTTTGATGTCATCTAACACGACTTCGTGGTGAAGCCCACGCACCACGAAGGCGTGCGACTTCTCATCCTTTGGCGTGTAAGTGTGGAATTCTAGTTGGTTTTTCCTGAAACACTCGCTGATGGCCATCCAATCGTCCTTGGTGGACACCTGGAGGGCCGTGTTGGCTGCCGTATGCTTCCAAAAGTGTTTGTTTGTTACATGTGTCTTCACGTAATCGTTCACGGCTCTATGGTCCTCCAGGTGCCCGTGGATTACAATGGGAGGTGGTCGTCTTGCTGGAGTTTTTGCTGGTTGTGAGGGGGCCGCTTCCTCCGGCTTGGGTTGTGGCGGCACCACGTTCATATCTGGCTCTCGTAGGAGCGCCTTGGCCTCGAACCTATTTTTGATTTTTGTTATTTGTTTTGTTTCCGCCGGCTGGTTCATCTTGTCCGCGCCTGGGTGCGTGAATGCCGGGTTTGCTGCGTCGACAACACGCTGCTGCTTCTTCTTAATCCTGAATATTTTTTCAGGGGTCGGGTCTGTCGTTGTCAAGAAAGCCAAATATAGGTATTAACCTGTTACTCACTCAAACTGACTCATGTTTACCTACTGTTGAATATTTATGTACTATAATTGTAGGCGATGGAAGTACTATTTATTTGTTTCAGAAATATGTGTAAATATGTGTCAACCGGACATGCAATGAGTTTTTAATGGGATATTAGATCTATCTTTCGTTTAAATACTGAATTATAAGTCATGTTGGTATGTTTGCTAGTGAACAGGAAAAAGGCATAAAATTACAACGGAAATGAATATAGTATGTTAAAATGTTTATTCAATAATGTGTACGTCATAAATACTTGCAGAATATGGTGAGAAATTGCCATTTTAGTATTGAAATTCTTCTGGGAGTGCGTACAGAGGGAAAATCTACGCAAAAGTGGAGCGACATGGTAGTGGATAATGAGATAATGCGAGATGATAGATTTTGTTCGCACCCAATCAGCGATCGATTGGTTGACTGTGTTCGTATAATTTAATATTAGTTATGGAAATCGTATAGACACCGATGTCTGGAATTTTAATAAAACCTTGAAACAGGACTTTGTCCACTACATTGAACTTTAATGAAAATAGACACCTAATGATGCCTAAATATAAAAAAAGTATTCACATAAAATATATTAAATTTCACTTCCTTCGAGTTCTTGGCAAACCATGTGAACCTGATGATACCTACTGAATGGGCGAATCAGAGAAAACGCCGGTATTTCAATTCCATGATGTCTGATCGAAATAAAATTTGTTTACCTGGGTATATGAACTATCGAATATAATCATCTTCCCTAAACATGTCAAAAGGGTCTTACTTTTAACTCTGTCCGATTTCAAGCGAGCCAAGATCAAAATTCATTAAAAAAGTGACCGAACAACATTATAACAGAATATTTCGATAAGTCAATAAATAATAATGTTTGTCCACCTAATGGTGCGAATATTTCTGATAAGTCAATAAATAAAAGTATTTGGTTAAATGGCTAAATTTACACATTCGTACGAATGACGAGCCGAATCGCGGGGCGAGTGGCGGATCAAATGTGTAGTCGGTTCACTCATCATTCGCCTCGCTCCTGGCCTTGACGCCCATAGCGCTCGCGCCAGAAGCGGTTTTTGGGGACGAGCCAAAGGCTTGTAGATTTCCAAGTCGCCGTCGTCCATTCGCTTCGGCTTAAACTGATACTGGCTGAATGTTAAAACGGTGATTTGCGTTGTTGGGACGAACGTTCGCGAATGTCGGCGAGCGACGAGGCGAAACACGAGCGCGTATGTGTAAATTCAGTATTAGTATATTATTTCTCTAAAGTTATGGCATCAGATTTCAGTAAAACTTGAAATATCAATCAGATGATGCCTTAAAAAAATTTAAGGATTCTAAAATGTTTATGAATTTTCAGTAATTAGATTAATTTTCAATATTTCTACGACGCTTGCGTAAGGTGAGTCTGTGAAATTTTTGTTAATTTCAAACATTTTTGTTGATTCTAGCTTTTACTATGAGTTTTAAACTTCCAATAATATGCAATGTGCCCAAGAAAGAAGACGGTATTATAGGTGTAAATGACAAAAAAAATGGAGTAGTAGCGACAAAATCTGGATTTTGTACTTGCTTGATTCAAAACTTATTTTAGTACACTTGATTTTAAAAAATGTATAGTGGGTGCTGGTAGCAGCTTTATAATAGAGACCCTATAAAAGTAAAGATAAGATAAGAGAAAAATTTAAAATATATAGGAATTTTAATATTCCAACCTATATGCAAGTGCCTTAAATAATGACAACAAAATAAATCAAAACAGCTATTCTCCCTTAGGAGCACCGAATTTTATGGTAAAATTTGCCTATTTTGTCTAAACACTGTTAGCACTAAAATATAATGACTTGAAAATGCTCGAATGCTACGAGGAAGATGGAAGATGCGAGGCCTCCTTCATTTCAGGATGCCACTAACTGCAGACCGGTTTCGACATATTTTTGAGTCTTGTCAGTGCAGTGCAAGTGATATCTTCAATACTGAAGTTCACATCTCATAGACACTGTTAAGTTCCACCGCAGTAGCACGTAACTAGCGCCATCTCTCAGTAGTCTCGAAAAAAATCCAAATCGAAAATAAAATTGATAATCATTACTGAATAAGGAATTTTGTAGCAGAAGGAAATTTTATAAAAATATAAAATATAGGAATTATAATATTCCAACCTATCTGCAAGTGCCTTATATAAATAAGGACTCAACAAATTAAACCAAAACAGCTATTCCCCCTTACGAGCGTTTTGGTTGGTGAGGGGAATAAGAAAGATTTAAAGATGTAAAGGTAGAAATATCAGTAAGGTGGATAGGGTAAGGAAAAGTTATAGTGAACAACCCTTAGCCGTGCCCCAAAGGGTGCGAATATCAATATTTCTAGTTAATATAAATATGCATATTTCGTTAAGCTATTCTTTTGCAAAACAAAAGAATATGCATTAAAATAACATTTTAAATAATCCATCAAATAATATAAAAGGAGCACGATACAGAGCGTATACGTGATAAAACTATCCTTAATTCAGCGGTGTTGTCAAAAATTACATGCAAAGTGTGGTTTCATGTTAAAAACTGAATTTCTAAGTTTACAATTGAGGGGTATCGTTATTTATTGGGATGGAAAACTGCTTCCAGCATTAACTGGGAACGAACAAGTTGATCGACTTCCAGTAATTGTAGCAGCCATCGGTAAAGAACAACTTTTAGGAGTGCCACTACTGACTCTTAAACTCTCAAAAAAGACAGTCCAATGAGAATAGAATATTTGAAGCTCCCCTCTGGTAGTCTTACGGCCACCACTGCAGAGTGCCTCAAACACTTGCTGAAAACACATTTCCTCGAATCTGTGGTGGAGACAGAGGAAAATTCAGCCCCACGGCCGTCCCGCGCGGTCGTCACGACAGCGGACTGGAGGACGGCCTCTAGGGTAGTGACAGTGGAGAGAGTCAAATGGGCAATCTCCAGTTTCGATCCTTATACAAGTCCAGGGACGGATGGTATCTACCCGGCACTTCTTCAGGAGGGCCTGGAGATACTCATGCGTCTTATTTATCATCTGTTGAGAGCTTGTCTGGTCCTAGGATATGTCCTCATACCCTGGAGAACGGTCAGAGTGGTTTTCATCCCAAAAGCAGGACGCATTTCTTACGACATTGCCAAATCCTACAGAGCAATCAGCCTTACATCCTTCCTGCTCAAAACGTTAGAGAGGTTGGTCGAAAGGTACGTTAAAGACGGGGCATTGGCCTTGGAACCTTTGCATCCATCACAACAGGCTTACCAGGCTGGGAAGTTACACCGCAAAGAACTCGCAGCCGGAGCTTTTCTGGACATTCAAGGAGCGTTTGATAACACCTCCTTCGACTCCATTTGTGCCGCGGCCGCCTATCATGGCTTTGAGGACACCATCATTAGATGGATAAGAGCCATGTTGGTGGACAGGCAAATTATCGCTGCCAGTGGAGACACGGCAGCAGCAGTCTGTTATGGTGCCTCATCTTTAATGGCCTACTCAAGGCACTTGAGGACGAAGGTCTTTACACGCAAGGCTACGCCGACGACTTAGCCACTGTCATATCGGAAAAATTCCCTAAACGGTCAGCGGGCTCATGCAAAGGGGCCTGCGAATCGTACAGCAATGATGTGACGACCAGGGCCTTCGACTAAATCCCTCTAAGGTAGAACTGGTCGTTTTTACCAGAAAACGTGCGCTGGACGGTTTTGTCGAGCCCGTGCTTTATGACACCACTCTGAGGGTCCCCAGGACGGTGAAGGATCTAGGCGTCATACTGGACTCCAAGCTGTCCTGGAAAGATTACATAGATAGACAAATACAAAGGGCCACCAATACCCTCTGGGTATGTAGAAGGACCTTTGGAAAAACTTGGGGTTTGAACCCCAGAGTAGCAATGTGGTACTACACTGTTATAGTGAGACCCATGGTAACGTATGCTTCCATTGTCTGGTGGCCGGCAGTTGCTAAACTACACATTTAATGGAAACTTGAGCAGTTCCAAAGACTTGCTTGCTTGGGAGTGACGGGAGTTATTCGCACTCCTCCCACGGCAGCACTGGAGGCCCTTCTGAATCTTGTGCTCCTTCATGTGCTGATCGAGGCCGAGGCTTGGAAAGTGGCCTACAGGCTGAAGTGCGGTCGTCAGTGGAAAGAAGAGGGAGAACGGTTAGGGGACACTAGGGCCCTATCCGACGCGGTGAGGACTCACTCACTTCTGGACGCCAGGAATGATTGTATAACTCCCGTGTTCTACTTCTCAGTACCCTTTAAGGTCATGATTCCGAAAAGGGAGGATTGGTACTCAATCGGGAATATACTCGGATCTACCGATATCGTCTGACAAGCACACACACACACATATATATATATATATTGTTATTATACATGATTTGCAGGAAACAACTACTCAGCGGGCAAATACCCCGACCTGCATTGAATTACACCGTACAAATCATGAAAAATATATAATATATATATATATATATATATGTGTAGTGACAGCCAAGCGGCCCTCAAGGCCCTGGCATCAGTTAAAACCAAATCTTTTTGGTTCAGGACTGTAAAAAGGCGCTCTGCGAACTTGGCTCATCCAATTGGGTCAGGCTTCTCTGGGTGCCTGGGCACAGTAACATTGAGGGTAATGAGCAGGCAGATGCTCTGGCCAGAGAGGGTTCTCAACAGCCCTTGAGGGGCCCGGAGCCAGCACTGGCTTACCAATAGGTCAATAGAGGACTGGTCTCACTCCCAGTTTGTGGACCCCTGGAACTCCCACCCAGGACTTCGGCAAGCGAAGCTCCTCATCTCAGGACCCTTGCCGAAGAGGGCGGAACATTTACTGCATTTAGGTAGAAAGCAAGTTAGGATCGTGGTTATTCTCCTGACTGGACACGGCTCTTTCAGGAAACACCTGCACAACATCGGAGTGGTTAACAACTCCGAGTGTAGGTTTTGTGGAGAGGAGGAGGAAACTTCCATCCACCTCCTAACCTCATGCCCCAGTCTCATGAACTTGAGACACAAGCACTTCGGTATAGACTTCCCTATGCCGGAGGAGGTAAGAAATGCCCCGCTGGGAAGGATTCTGGCCTTTGGTCTGGAGTACGGCCTGGATGGGGACATCCACTGATCAGTTAGCGGATGCACAATGGGCCACTAGGCCTGAGTGCCGCAATTTATGATTGCACCGCTAAGAAGAAGAAGAAGCCACTACTGACTTCTGTAACGGGATGAAATGGCAACAACTAGGTATTTACAGCTTGCTTGAGGAAAATCAACATTTAGATTCAGTCGAGGCTCTGCAATTTGATACCACTGATTCAAATTTTGGAAGGATACATGGTGCCTGTGTTGTTTTAGATCAGAAGTTAGAGAAAGACCTATTAATTTACTTACATTATTACAAACACCACATCTGGACCTGATAGGATGATAGGTTTGTTTAAGCATTTTCAACAGGCCTGGGCTGACTATTAAACGCTACTAAGTATGTAACTGGAATAGAAAATGAATTTGTTATGACGTATTTAAAATGTAGGAAGTTCTCCGGTTTGCATTAGAACAGTTGAAACTACAGCACACAAGGGAAGACTATATAGAGCTTTTAGAGTTAGTTGTCATATTTTAAGAAGTCAGACGTCAAGGGAAGTTAATTTTTGGTTCCCGGGCGCCTTCCACCATGCTAGATGGATGGCTAAGGCGATTTATTGTCTTAAGATTTTTATATTCAGAAACAAATTTAAATTAACAATACTATTAGAATTGTGCTTAAGTGCTCTTCATGCTCACAGAAAAGTAAATGAACAAATTTCTCAAGTTATCACAAAGAAATTTTGTGGCCATTTAAGTATGGTATCTTATTGAAGAAGCTTGTAGCTTTAGCGTTTCCTGACGATTTCATTTCTTACTATACAAAACTAAAAAATGGCTAAGGCTTTTAATGAAAGGGAACCTGAAAATTGTGACACTAAACGTGTAATAATTAAGAGCAAAAATGGCCGAAAGAAATAAAGCAATATGCAATTAAAGAGCTACACCACTTTATATCAAAAAACACCATCAAATTTTTCGAACGATTTCATATTTAATATGAATTTCTTGAAGATGATCACCTAGGATGATCTTCAGGGAACGATAAATATAGTTTGTCACTTGTTCAAAACCTTAGGGCAGTAAATGATACTGCAGAAAGGGATGGGGTGTCAAACTAATGGAGGAATACCCACTTATTACAAAAAATGAAGAGTAAAATCAGTGTTTATTGCAAATTGTAAAAGACTAACACAACCAACTCACACCATACTCTAAACAAGTGTTGTCCAAAAACCATTGTTAAGTTTTTTTTTTTTATTTCTATATTATTTAGTTAAAATCAGTTTCATGTGCATTTGCAGTTTTATTTAAAAGACACATTATAAATTTCAGAAATATTTTGTAAAATAAGTGCTCAATAAAAAAAATATTTTAAATTAATTTCTACGAATTCAAACCCCTCAGGGCACATGTTCAATTAATTCACTGAATTTTTTTCCTGTTACTTACTACACTATAAGTAAAAAAAGGGAGTGAGATTTACAAAAAATTTATTTTTCTCATATATACTAAGAACCACCCTAATATATAACAAGAGATGCGCATGTAAATATGAAAATCCACCTCTCTTTGGATTTTTTTAAAAACCATATGTTATAAAATATTGAATATATTCCATACAGTCCCACCATACTGTATTTAATAACATCCATTAGTAATAATAATTCTGATTTATTGTCAAGGTACCACATGTTACAAAGTGGAATGACGTAACATATTTCGCAAAGCACAATCAAAAATGGCAATGATAATCATGCGGGCTCCGTTATGTAATACATTTAAAAGTACAATAAACCACATGTAGAAGAAAGTGCATATCATTATAAATCAGTGGAACCAGAAATTAAACGTGTACGTTTTCTGAATTGTTCATTTATATTTACCCCAATCAGTCCCCACACAATTTGCATTTCCCATTGTTGCACCATCATCAGAATTTGGAATACCAATACATAGAAGAAATATATAAATATGTAAACCATCGGTCTAGGATATATTACAATATTTGTCGTATTTCTTATCTATCTTGTAACATATAAATTTCAACATGAGGCTTAAGTTGAATTCTCAGACAAATATATTTTAAAACAAAAAATTAAAAAGAAAGAAGTATAAATTTATTGATGTTTGAAATTAAATGAAAATACCACCAAGCTGTGCCAAGTATAACAAGAAATAAAACAGAATTCAGAATCTCAAACAACAGTATAGCGGCCGATACCCAAGAATAATTAATTAATAACGTATTCCGCAGAAAACTATTCTGACTCTTTACCAGAACAAGTGCATGCAAATCACTTGCTGTTTAAATTTTTTATTCTAAACGAACTAAACAAACTTCGGGCACTTCTTCGGCTTTGACGATGTTAAATATCCCATGATTTATTATCTACGTTAAATGTTGCTATCACAAATTCTTAACGAAATTTTATCGTCAAGTAAAAGATTGCAGATTTCAGAAAATATATAATTGTTTCTGTTCAGCCCAGTTTTATCAGCTGATTTCACTATCATCTTGTGTCCTTAAAATTCTGGAAAAGATGATTAAAGTTAGACTCGTGTGTTGGGTTCAAACTGAAATATTAATTCGGTTTCAGAATGGCTTTTGGAACTGTCAATGCCGTTTTTACTCCTTTAGTCGGCATACAAAATAATTTTTAGCATAATTCATATTTATCAGTTTTATTCTTAGATGTTAAGTGTGCATATGACAGTAAGTTTAAATCTGTTGAACGTATACTTGCGTATGTCATGTCATATAGCAAAGGCAATAATTAAGTTATTTTCTAATAGGCAATTTTACTTCAGAGGTGAAGACAATAATAAAATAAACCCTCGCATTAATAGCCTGAGATTACCACAGGGTTCTATACTTAGCCCATTAATTTATAAGTTGTATTCTGTAGACATTCAATTTATTAATAAATTTAACTTTATTGTTGTGCGATATGCTGACGACCCTTGAGTCTATGTTATAAAATATTTCTAGAATATCTGGATGTGATAATACTATTTTTTTTTTTTACAAAAAACCAGTCACCTTACTCGGCGCCGACCCTCACAGAGGGGAGCTGGTAATACCAATAGCCACTCCCCACGCCCATGGGGTGAGTGACTACCGGGTCCGCGAATCGTGTGCCCTGAGTAGACGCAATGAACCGAGGATGGCAGCCTTCTGCATTCTGCCGGCTAAGATCTCTACTATTTACTATTATTATTATTTTTTTTTTTTTTTTTTTTTTTTTTTTTTTTTTTTTTTTTACAAAAAAACAGTCACCCTACTCTGTGGCTCCGACCCTCACAGAGGGGAGCTGGTAATACCAATAGCCACTCCCCACGCCCGTGGGGTGAGTGACTACCGGGTCCGCGAATCGTGTGCCCTGAGTAGACGTAATGAACCGAGGATGACAGCCTTCTGCATTCTGCCGGCTAAGATCTCTGCCGAATCTCGGCATGCCGGTATGATCTTTAGTTCTGAAAGCAGCGTCTGTCTCATTCCACCGAGGGCTCCTATAATCAGTACCACTATTTTAACAGAATGGCCTGGATAAAGCCTGCGGAGTTCGAAGAGCAAATCTCGATATTTTGTCCATTTTTCCTCCTCTTTCAAGACAATGTTGCTCTCAGCGGGAGCTGAGAATTCCACGACATACATTGTCTTGAGTTGGTGGTCGAGGAGTACTATGTCAGGCTTGTTGGCTTGTATTTGCCTGACGGTGGGAAACGAGTAGTTCCAATAAATTAGGCACTTCTCATTCCCCACAACGGACTCAATATCCCCCGGAACGTAAGGCAGCACTGGTGTTTCGTCTATCCCATACGAGTGCCTTAGATGACAGTAAAGCACTCCTAATGCTGCGTTGTGTCTATGAATATAGGCCGAGACTGCGTAAGTCGGGTAAGCCGACAGTAAGTGCATTACAGTCTCCGGCGCCCTGCGGCAGGCCCTGCAGCTGACATCAGGGACCTCCATACCCATGACACGACGTCGATAGACGAGAGTGTTAAATACACCATCCTGGCAAGCCATTATGAATCCCTCGGTCTCAGACTTCAGCCCAGCTGACCTTAAGAAGGCGAAGGTCAGCCTTTCGGATAAGCCGAGGTCTTCTATATTTTTATAGAAGATCCCGTGCAATGGCTTATCCTTATGGAGCTGCAGAAGGATGTTGTGTTCTGCAGCTCTAATGTGGGCTTTTAGTCGAACGGGTTCCAACTCGGTGACAGAGTCGGGGTTTACCCGCTCGACGTCGAAGATGAGACCAAGTTCATCGGCTGCTCTGCGTGCTGCCTTAAAGAGAAAAGCTCCTACCTCTGCATTTTCATGGTCTCGGACCATGCAGAGGAGGGGATCCGAACTCCTGATGACCTTACATGCTCCCTCCAGAACCATCCTGCTATGGAGACTCTCCAAGCTCAAGAGTCCACGGCCTCCCCGATGTCGTGGGAGATATAACCGTGGAACGGACGATTTAGGATGCAAGCTCCTATTGAGATGCATCTTCTTGCGGGTTACTACATCGAGTTGACGCAGCTCTTCTCTAGTCCACTTCACTACTCCGAAAGAGTAGAGAAGGATCGGAACGGCAAGCATATTTGTAGCAGACACCTTGTTCTTCCCCGACAGTTCTGAAGACCAGATCTCTCGGAGTAGGTGCTGATACTTGCCGCGGAGACCGTTTTTCACTACACTCACTTCTTGGGTGGAGCGTTGCTGGACACCCAAGTAAGTGTACGACTCTCCGGCATCTAGATGGTGTAAGATGCTTCCGTCCACGAGCTGCGCGTCCTCTCCATAGTCACCGCATCGTCCTCTCTTGAGATGGATCAGTGCGCATTTGTCCAACCCGAACTGCATACCGACAGCCTGCGTATACTCCTGTACCACCCTAAGGGACTGTTGGAGATCCCTCTCTCCAGAGGCATAAAGTTTAAGGTCATCCATATAAAATAGATGGGTGACCTTATGCCTCCTGTCGCCGGGGGTACCGCAGTTGTAGCCACGGGTTTTCCGGAGCGAGACGGATAATGGCAGTAGTGAGATGCAAAACAGAAGGGGGCTGAGGGAATCTCCCTGAAATACTCCTCTTCTGAATGTTACCGACTCTGTTTGGACTCTATCGTTACCCGATGTTATGGTAAAGCGAGTCCTCCAGAGCGGCATCAGTTCTTCAATACATCTCACTACGGGACCGGGTACCACAAGACATCGGAGCAAGTGAACAATGAGCTCATGCGATGTCATGTCGAATGCCTTGCGGTAGTCGATCCAGGCCATAGAGAGGCTCCGCTTATACTGCATGGAGTCCTGCGTGACACATCTGTCAATCAACAGGTTCTCCTTGCAGCCAGCGACACCTCTCTTCGACCCTCGTTGCTCATATATCCGTTCGTAAACCGGTTCAACTGCGTGGAGCACCCGCATGTACAAAATGCGTGTAAACACCTTGTAACATGCGTTTAGACAGGTTATCGGTCTGTAATTCTTTGGGTTGGACAAATCTCCGTTCTTGGGGATCAGCACTGTCCGCCCCTCAACAACCCAAGAAGGGATTTGCTGCTCCCCATTTAACCAGGAATTAAAAATTCTGGCCAAATGGTGGTGGGTGCTCGATAACTTTTTCCACCAAAAGTTATTTATCCCATCGGGACCTGGAGCAGCAAAGTTCTTAGAGCCATCAAGAGCCCTACGAACCTCTTCTGGGGTTATTGGTTCGCACACTTCCTGTGGTTGCTGAAGCCTTTGACAAAAGGCTTCAAAGTGTGCAAGGGCCGGAGAATCTCGGTTGAGTGGAAGCCTCTCCTCGTACAGCGTTTTCCAGAAGTTCTCCACCTGATCTGCAGTCGGCGGATTGTCTACAACATGCGGAGGCGGTTGGAAAAGGCGCGAGGGCTTCTCGCGGAACAGTTTATTTTCCGCAAGCCCCCTCGCCCGCCTCACTAATGACTTTTTGCAAGTCACTAGCATCCGTATCCTGTCGAGACAGTGCTGTTTGGTGGTTCGCAGCACTGCCTCATTGAGTGTGTGATGGACGCGTCAAAAGTTGGCGGCTAATCGACGCACTTTAGGCGTGAACGGCCTGTTGGCCGCCATATAGTCCATCACACATTGGATACGGGATGCGTGTTGCCTCGCCGACTGGA
The DNA here is from genome assembly GCA_963675555.1 of Leptura quadrifasciata. NCBI lineage: Eukaryota > Metazoa > Arthropoda > Insecta > Coleoptera > Cerambycidae > Leptura > Leptura quadrifasciata. The sequence goes on from OY776677.1 coordinate 41,457,952, forward strand.
TCTTGGCTTCCATCTTTTGTATGCGCCGCTGCGCTCTCTCCTGTGGGGAAGAGGTATTTCGCCTCTCCACCTGAGACGAGCGTTGAGCAGCGGCATACACGGCACAATTTATGTGCCAGATGTCAGCCTCTTCTGGTAGCGCTGTACGAAGTTCAGCGTCCACTCTGGCCAGGTCTTGTGGCCCGGGGGTTTTCAGACGGTGTAACCCCCTTCTGGTACTGAGGCCCTCTGGTATTGGCGGAACGAGGAGAGCCACGTCCTCAACCGGTGAATGTGGCGGCTCTTCGGCCACCTCATTCACCGGCCCAGGAGCAGCCCTCACGTAGCCCCTACTACGAAGGTGGGATACATAGTCACGCAGATTTTGTGGCGTGAAGGCGCTATGCTCTGGTAGCCTCTCACACCACAGAGCATGCATCCGCGCCATGTACCCCCTCCGCGCGGGCTCACTGCTTTCATAACAATGCAGAAGCTCATCCCTCAGTTCATCTGTCCACTCAAAGCGTCCTTGTTCATTGCGTACGTCGTCAACGGGCGGTCTATCCGGTTGGGCCCCACCACCTTGCCCTTGACCCCTATCCGAACGGGGTCGATCGTGGGGGCCCAGTCTTCGGCCTGCCGGAACCAAAGGTTAGAGCCTGTGGGTGGTTAGCCCTGCAGGCCCACGACCGACACCATTATTATTATTATTATTATTATTAGCCTTTACTCGAGTCTGAGTATAAAAAAATGTTACAGTCGATAGATTGTGTGTAATAAAAAACAAGTAAAAGGTGTAGTCTATTGTAATTCCCATTCATCTACGGTGCACACGACTATGGCTATAGAGGCCAATTCGGGAGAGCACATGTCGACCGCAGTCAGGACAAACATAGACCTGGTTAGGTCTTGGATTCGGCCTTCTTGCAGCAACATTTCCTTGATAGCTGGCCACAACCCCTCGCCATTCGGCTCTGTCCGCTGCAGGTTGTTCCCATTGCTCGTCTGGAATACCGCAGGATTTTAGATTTTCATGGTGAACGTCTCTGAACCTCTTTCGTTGACCGCCACGCCTTCTTCTACCGCTTAGCAATTCACCATAAAGTGTACATTTAGGAAGGCGGTTATCATGCATACGATGAACGTGACCTGCCCATCTTAGGCGTACTCTTGAAATAAGCACCTCAATTGGAAGGCTCTTTGCTCTACTTCCATGTTTGATATGTGATGAAACCAACGGATTTTCATCATACGTCTGAGGTGTCTTTGCTGAAAACGTTCTAATTCTTTCACATGACGATGGTAAGTGACCCAGCTTTCACACCCATATAGCAGTGTGGGAATGACAACTGCTCAGCAAGGTCTCTCTAAGTCCCCAGAGTGCTCTAGATGCAGCGTTAATTCTATTGCGAATCTCGCTGTCCATGTTTGCTTTGTCATTAGCAACGTTGCCTAAGTAATTGAACTGATCCACCACTTCAAGAGAATTTGATTTGATTTGATTTGATTTGATTTGAGAATGTGATAATACATGCATTAGGTGACTCGTTTAAATGGCTTTGAACTTATTAATAATAAATCTTATATCTTAATTTGTATCTTCAGTAGCCACAACACACCCGATATCGGATCTATCAAACTTGGCAAATTTACCTTCCTAGGTGACTTCAATATACCTGAATATGCTAATGCTCTTACTAGTAACTGTAATAGCAATAACATCTCTGTCCTAAATAATTTTTGTGAATTTTCAAATCTTATTCAGTATAATAGAATAGTAAGTACAAACAATCATATCTTAGACTTAACTTAGTCCTTAGTAATCATAAAATAGAGGTAAATAATTCTACTGACCACTTACTACCTGAGGATGATCGTCACATTCCTCTGGATATCTATTTACATATAAGTACAGTAAAAACAAAATAAAAATTCTGTTAAGTCTTCTCCCATGTATAATTTTAGAAAAGCTAATTTCCATAAACTGTAAGTGGACTTAACTAATATTGATTTTGCTAGTATTGATCGATGTAAAGACGTGAATGAGGCATGTGATATAATGTATTATATCCTGAACTTTGTTTTCATTGATAGCTAATAAATACCTGTCTTGGTTTAATGGTAATATCATTCACAATATAAGGAAAAAATCAAAACACTGGCGCAACTTTAAAAAAATGGTAACGCAGATGAACGCAATTTAAAATTCTAAGAGCAAACATAAAAATCGATATTGATAATGCGCATAAAGAATATCTTATCAATATTGAGAACCACATTAAGTCCAATCCAAATCATAATTTATGCATTCCCATGTATTACAGAAAATGATGTACTCAAGGCACTTAAGAAAATTCAACCCAAAAACACTACAGGTCCTGATGGTATTCCGACCTTTCCCCTTAAAGATTGTGCCATTATATTTGCAAAACCGTTAGCTACTATTAAAAAATGATAGATGTGATATTGAAAACTATAGACCAATAGAAATATTGTGCAATTTTAGTAAATTATTTGAAAACATAATATATGATATTCTCTTTAATCACGTCAAATCTCAAATTTGCCTCAATCAACACGGATCATACCAAATCGCTCTACCACCAGCAATTTGGTGTGCATTACTCAGTTTACAGCTGAACACTTGGATGCTGGAGGCCAAGTAGATGTCATTTATACAGATTTTTCTAAAGTCTTCGAACAGACTGGACCATGGAATTTTGTTGGAATAAATTATCAGAATTTGGACTAACTTAGAACTTCCTAAACTTTTTTGAATCCTACTTAGTAAATAGACGACTAAATGTACAATATAGCCCATTTAAAACGGGCGTTAGGGTGCCGGAACAGAACACCGTTTCCAGACTACTTTTACTTTATGTTTTTTGGGTCATTGATTACGAAAATCGGGTTTCGGCAGTCCTAAAACGGTTGCGTCACCCTTAGAAATGCAAAAAACACCAATTTTTGAGGGTTTTCGCGATAATTTTAATAATAATGAAGAATAATCCAATGAAATACGCTTTGTTAAACATTTTTTGTACAGGTGATTGATTTATACCAAATAAAGTCAAACTTGATGATAAAGGATAATCCTAGAGGGTTAAAACTACCCCTATATCGACTAAAAATAAAAAAACGTGCACAAAAACTTGTAATTTTTTTTTCATCTTTATACTTCTAATTCGAATGGATTGTCAAATAAAAATAAATTATTTTCTACCCTTAAGGGGGTAAAACTGCTTCTAAATCCTCCTATATTGACGGAAAAAAAAATGTATAAAACATTAGTATAAAATTTTTTTTTGTTTGTAGATTCAAATTTGAATTAATTTTTTGAATGAAAATTTGAATAAATAGGTACTGTGAGGCTAAAATAAATTATTATGTACAAAATACATTTTTAAAATATTTTTTATTATACAGTACGTAAGTGTGATAATAATATCGATAAAGTGATTTTTTACAAAATTTGAACAAAATATTTTACAGTAATCTAGGTTTTTTATGATCCAAATGAATATTCATGCTATTATCATTTTCACATTCAACATTTACATCTTCTAACTCATCTACACTCATGTCGAGTTCATATATTTCATAGCTTTGAGGTTCAAATATACAGCTTTCACCCATACATTCATCCTCATGTTCAGGTGTAATGTTTAAAATAATTTCTGGTTCCATTGGCTCGTATATATCGTGCATATCATATTCTTGACCAATTGAAATGTTTTCGGCTGAAACATTTTCACTGTTTTGGCAGTCTCTACATTTACCTACTTTTTTATATATTTTTTTCCATTTTCAGTCAATATAGGGGGATGTAGGGCATGTTATACTCCCTTAAAGGTAGAAAATAATTCATTTTTGTTTGACAATACCCATTTAATCGAATTAAAAGCATAAAGATGAAGAAAGTTTTTTACAAATTTTTTGCGCACTTTTTTTTATATCTAGTCAATATATGGGTAGTTTTAACCCTCTAGGATTATCCTTTATCATAAAATTTGGCTTGACTTGATTTAAACCAATCACCTGTATCAAGAAATATTTTAAAAAGTGTACATCATTCGATTATTAAAACTATCGCGAAAAAACCTCAAAAAGGGGTGTTTTTGCATTATTAAGGTGACGCAACCATTTTAGGACTGCAGGAACCCAACCCGATTTTCGTAATCAGCGACCCAAAAAACATAAAGTAAAAGTAGTCTGGAACCGGTGTTCTGTTCTGACACCCCTCCCCCCGCATTTTGAATGGAATAATACCTTTGATTTTGGTCTATAGATATCTCAGAGACATCAGGTGTTCCCCAAGGTTCTGTGCTTGGGCCTTTGCTCTTTAACATTTGTATAAATGATATCGTCATTGGCTTACACTCCAAAACATTATTTTATGCCGATGATCTAAATTTTTTTATATCAATCACTAATGTAAAAGACTGTGTTGATTTGCAAAACGACCTTGTACAGCTATGGTCTTAGTGTAGAGTAAACAATTTACAATTAAATATGTCAAAGTGTAGCTCTATAACATACTCTCGTGTATAACATTCAATAAAATTTATCTACACGATTAATAATGAAGAACTGAAGAGCTGTAAAGTCATCCAAAGATCTAGGAGTTATATTCGACCCAAAGTTAGTTAGTCAGCCACTTAGTAAGTATGTTGATACCCGTCGAAATTGTTTTAGTGGCATGAAGTCAACGGTTGTTGATGTACTACATGTAGAAGCTCTAGATCGTCCTTTAAGACTGAAAGGGAATTGCCGCACCGAAAACTTCTTCTGAAAATCTACATGTTAACGATCCTCCACTTTATAGTAATATCCTCGATTTGAATAAACTCTGAATCAAAGAAACTATCCAGGACTTGTTTCTGATTTCCGCGAATGCTGTGATTTAAGATACTTTTTAATGTAACCCAGAAGATAATAATATACATACATTTTCAAACAGTTGCCTTTTAATAGGTACTGTTTTTAATTTTAGTTGATGTTATTCTGATGAAGTCTCTGAATATTCAAAATGCACCACAAAGAAATTGTAAACAATACATATATCAGTAATTATTTACATAAATCAAATAGCGACCAGTAGCTAAGGTCCTATGGTGGTTGATACTTCCCTTTCTGAGTAAAAGCAAATCTCTTTAAGGACACATAGAGTAAGTCAAAATAAAAAGATTTAGAGGCAGACCCACCTCGAAAACCCGCAGAGGCACCCCCACCCCCTGCTTAAAGGGGTGGCGCGCACAGTTGTATATTTTATTTTTTTCCTCGAAAACGATAAAAGACAATATAATGACTTACGGTTTGCGCCAATCGAAAGAAAATAAAATTTTACATACGACTACATTTTTTTGGCTGATCAAAAATTATATTCTTCTCTCGCATTACAAAAAATATGGGAGGGGGCTACTCTGTAATGTCACATTTTTGCTTATTACTCCTAAACGGCCTAATAAATAAAAATTTACCAAGAGTTAAAAAATAAAGCTTATGACTTGTTCTATCGAATGATATATGAAAAGTGAGTGATATCTGTTTAAATAATGCGTACAGTGGCGTAGGGATTTATTTGCATTCGGTAGAATTAATTGCAACAGCGTTTAATAATTAAAAAAATCTCAAAAGAAAGAAAATAAACTTTTTGTCTTACTACAATAAATATAGGAGGGGGTTATTCAGTAATGTTACATTTTATCTTATTACTCCTAAACGGCCCAACAAATCAAAATTTACCAAGAGTCGAAATTTAAAACAATTTCTGCTGTCTATTAATGTTTCAAAAGTCCATTATATTATTTAAATAATAGGTACAGTCTTGAAAAAGAAAAAAAAAATGATTTCTGGTTTACAACAATCGAGCATGTGAAATTATACTTTTTTTTTTAAATTATTTGGCTTTTGATAGTGGAGGGAGAGAGGAAGGTCAATCTAGAAATAAAGCAGTAGACTGGGTTAACCGGTTAAATGTTTTTTAATAAAAATAAAATGAAAACAGTGTAAACGATCAATAAACTCTCAACTCAATAAACAAAAGAAAATTTTTTTAACTAAATAAATAAACAAATACGATAAAGGTAACACAGCGCTAATTGCAACATTCCTTACATGTACATAATTGTGTACATTTTAATTTTTTTTAAAAACACTTACATTTATGACCACAAATTTTGCAATTGCAAATGATTAAAACTTCGTCCTTAATTTTTCGTTATTAATAGTTGTCCAAACTGGCAACCATTTTTCTTGTTCCAGTGTCCACCCCCATTGGGACGGACACGGTAATGCAACGTTTCCTATGGTTAATTAGCCCCAAACAGAACCAACCTGATAAATGCACCTTTCAACGTGCAATGAAAGTGCATTTAATGTGGGGGGAAGATTTTCTATAGACCTATTTTTTTTTGTAAATAATTCCATTCGACAAACGTTCTGCGCTAGGTTTTTTTGGGATGAAGTGTCGGCTCTTTGAAGGATTCATTGGACATAGATTTCAAATTTTCAGAGTACTCTTTGTCAATATTTTTTAGATAAAAAATGGTCTTATCATTATTTTGAATTTCAATGTTAATATTTTGAATTACCATACTTAATGCTAAGGATTCCATATTATTTGTAGCATCTTCAAAGGCCTTATTTGTATCAGATGTATCAGCTCGAGAATGTTGCCGATAGAATGCTGATAAACATGGTAGATGATACTTGATTTCAGATGCTATCAAATCCGAGGCATCATTTATTTTGTTTAGAATTTCATGTTGTATTTTAAGTGCATGATGGATAATTTGAGAACTTGCTTCTAACGTTTCAACATGATGTAATTGATGTATCCCTAGATGTGTCCTCGTGCTATGTAAATCACAAAAAATGCAAATATCTTTAATATCACGAATATTTTTTTTCTGCCTTGTGATTCGTTTTAACTGTGCCGATGCTGCCAGTTGTGTTTTGTTTTAACTTACGCTCGAGTTTTAGATTATTAAACAAATTTGCACAGCTTTTATGCCAGGAAACCCTATGTTCTTTAAAATAATTGTCAATACCTTGACCTTCATCAATATCTGCGATATTAATTTCCAGTGGCAACTGATCAATTTCATTAAACTTCAATATGTTTTGGGCAATATTCGCATAAGAGTTAGAAGGTACTGTAGATTTTGCTGGACAGACTAATTTTTCAACAGTTTGCTTTTTACATAGCACACAGGCATCCATAGTAACTACAAAAATAGACGTTCTTTTAGGAAAACTTATTTACTAGCTTGACAATAATTTCTTACCTTTTTTGCAAATTATTTGTTTAAAAATTATTACAAAATTGTATTATCACTTCACTACTATAATATATGAATAATCCTTAACACTGTTTCAATAAACGTATTACTTCTTCAAAGGGATAATGTGTTTTGTTTTGTACTAGCCAAATTAGAGCATGTGTGGCTGCAATAGTTTTTGCAATGCTTAGTTCCGATGTCGCGTACCCATTGCGGCAACGCACGACAAATATATTTAACTTTTTATAAAAGCGATCGATAGACTTTAATTTTCTACTTTTATAAAATTTTGCTCAATTTGTTGGTTGTGCGGTAATAAGCAAGAATGTGACTTTACGCTGTATCCCTTCCCATATTTTTTGTAGCGGGAACAAAATGGAATTTTTGATAAGTTAAAAAATATGACTGGGGTGTAACATTTTATTTTCTTTCAATTATCGCCAAAGGCAACATATCTATAACCGTTTTTTGAAAAAAAAAAAGTTTATTAAACGGTGTGTTGCAATTCCACCAAATGCAAATAGATTAGCACTCCACTGTACGCATTATTTAAACAAATATCATTCACTTTTTTATATCAATCGATAGGAAAAGCTATAACCTTCAATTTTTAACTCTTGGTAAATATTTCTTTATTAAGCCGTTTACAAGTTATAAGCAGAAATGTGATATTACAGAGTAGCCCCCTCCCATATTTTTTGTAATGGGAGAGAAGAATATTATTTTTGATCAGCCAAAAAATTGTAGTCGTATGTAAAATTTTACTTTCCTTCGATTGACGCAAACCGTAAGTCATTATCTCTTATCGTTTTCGGAAAAAAAAATAAAACATATAACTGTGCTCGACACCCCTTTTACCATGGGGTGGGGGTGCCTCCGCGCGTTTTCGAGGTGGGTCTGCCCCTAAATCTCTTTATTTTGACTTACTCTATGCGCCCTTAAAATGATTTGCTTTTGCTCCGAAGGGGAAGTATCTGACCATTTTTAAGCTTCTAGGCTCTTAGCTACAGTGGAAATAGCACTCCTTGGTGTTATATTTAACTGTTTATTCATTTATTTATTTTCTTACGGAAGTAAGTCAGTAAACGGTACCGAATAAATTCATGCTCCTATGAATCGGCTGTCTATTACATGCAGCGTGCCCGGTATTATAACGTTCCTTTGTTTGCTGGTAGGACATATAAAAGTGCAAATGCTATTAAATTAAGTTATGCGTGGTGTGGTGCAAGGTTAATGGTTGACGAAGTGAGGACACTTATATACGTGTAAACATTGTTCTAATCTGTACTGGATGATCAAAAAAGAAACAAATATTATGTTCATACATTTTCCTTTGTTAGTTACATTGTTCCACGACACCATATACATGTCAATATTTTGTTTCAACAATTTTTTAAAAGCTCGCTGTTGCTTTTATTTAATTAACGTTCTATCTTTTACGTAATTTTTAATAATTATTTACCTATGAATTCAAATTAATGTAGAGATTTTATCGTGTGACTTGGCAGGTGGTAAAAACGTTTTTACTTTTGATTTTTTTAAACGGCCAAGCAGTAAAGTTAGTTAATTTACTTGCAAAGAAAGAATTTTAAATTGTTTTTTTTTAAGTTTTAATTATTAAGTAACAGAGAATATAGGTAAGAATCTAGTACCTGATACGAGAAATTTTGTCTATCAAATTCGCCAGTAGGATTAAGAGTCAAATTATCAATTTTATAATTTTGCGAAGATTTTTTTTTATTTTCTCAATATGACATAATACGGCCGGAAATTAATATTCTACTTACCTACATTATTCATTTCTTTTACAAATAACTTACTTCATGTGCTGCAAAAATTTGGATGGATTGTCTCCGATATTCCTATATCATAAATTCATAAAATTTATGATTCAACTGTTTTATCATTTCTGACAGTTATTTTCTATGAATTCCGATGAATCGGATATCGATGCACAACCAATATAATTTATTGGCTTGTTTATTATACCTGCATACGAAACATTTCGGATTCATTTGCTTTTATAAATTCTGATTTTTATTTTGTTTACTCTTCCTTGCAAAAACTACTTTTTTACAATCGTTTATATTGTCACATCAGTTTAGAAAAGTGATATACAATTTCATATTAGTTCAAAAATTCAATTTCACTTTTCCATTACTGCTTCTTAGCTTAATTACCTTTTTAATTTTTGTTTGAGTACAAATAATTTCAGAAATAATTGATAATGTTGTTATCTCGAAACATGATAGGAAATTACTATGTCCGTTATTGAAATATATTTTTTTATAAAATCTTTAATGGTTGGAGAAAGAAATATAATGCGCACTAAGTAAAGAAATAGCTCATTATCTTAATCATGTGATTGCTGAAATCTGGTACGTTTCCTTCGGCTTCTCATTAATAAGATGATGCATCTCCTTACATGATAAGGATAATTATTTTTTAGCCATTTTTACATAAGAAATTAATTTTTGAAAGTCTGTCGTCATATTTATTCCTCAGGCGTGATATTCCTCAGAAATATTTATATGTATATTTTTAAGAAAAACATTACTTTTGTACTCTCAGATAGTCTAAATGGGTGTGCCGCAGGATACTGTATTGGGGCCTCTGGTATTTCTCGTATATATTAATGAAATTGGAAACATACCAAATAATGGAACTGTAATGTCATATGCAGATGGCACCGCTATTTTATTTATAGGAGTAAATCGGACAGAGGTATACGAGAAAGCTGAAGCAGGCCTCCTGTCGATACAAAATTGGCTAAATTTTGGCTTATTAAATTTAAATATAAAAAAAAAACGACATCCACAATCCACAAAAAAATACTGCAATATCAATTGCAACTGCCCTGAAATAAAAAAAGGTAAAATCTACTAAATATTTATTATTCGTCAACATCTGAGATGGAACGACCATAGTAACTTTATAGCAACAAAAATTTGAAAACCATTTCATAAATTTTATCAGTTAAGATCCGTCATAAATAATAAATTGTTAATGGTTTTATACAATGTCTTAGTCGTGTCTATATTAAAATACTGCATTGTAAATTGGGGTGGATTATACAACAATTCATTACATAATGTTGCTGTGTGTCAAAATACTACTAAAAATAATTTTTAAGAAAGATAGAATGTACTCCACTAACGAACTATATAAGAATACAAATATAATGAATATTAGAAGTCTCTATAGGGCGAGCGTAGGTGCGTCTTTACTATGTACATACTTCGGTATGCGATGTAAAGCAACGACAGGCGCAGTTAGTACTTGGATGGGTGACCATTCCAACGGAAACCGCGTTCTCGCCTCACACATCTTCCAGCGGCTTGTAAATCAGTGTATGCGCGGAAGTTATACAACCTTAGGCGAGGGTTGTACAAGAGATATACCATCCTTCGGAGGGGATGTAAAGCCGTCGGTCACTTGTCTATTAAATGTTAGGCAAGTAAAAGATCCCTACTCTTCTTAAGGGAAGAGGTTCGGCAAAATTCCTGGTTGGGGGTAGCTCGTCTACAGGCGTCGGTGTTAGGCCTCAGTAGCGGAAATAGGCCGACGTTAAATAAATGTATAAAAAAAAAATCTCTATGTGTATAGTTGTTTAAATTTTATATTTAAAAATCAACATTTATATCAATTTGTCATTCATAATTATGAAACTAGAACGATAATTAACAAATCACACACTCAAAGGTATATAACCTATTTTACCCCTCAGTTTCATAATATCCTGCTCTCAAAATTAGACTGATTGCAACCAAAAGAAATAGATTTAAAATAGAATGTAAAATTTTTATAAAAAACACCACTTTTTCATAGCCCTATTCCAATTATTATTATATAATAAAAAAAATAGGAACGTATGCTGTCAAGTTATGATATTCTCCGATATTCTCCTTTATAATTCAATTAATTTTAATTATTTCCAACTATAAGATAATATTTTAATAATTTATCCAAATATTACAGTAAGTACATATCAAAAAGTATTTTTGAGGGCCATGCACAACGCAGATATGTTCTCTGATTCTTATTAAGGACATATTTAGAGTGCACAACCCTTTGCATTTATTTATTTATTAATATACGCATTAATTTCATATTATACGCAATATTTTCATCTTTGTAAAATTTGTTATATGATAACGTGAATAAAGTATGATTTGATTTGATATTGTCAAAAAATAAGACGTGATAAAAACAAATTAAAATCTTGTTTGTTTAAGGTTAGTGTGGTAGAAAAGCAGTTAGTACTTACTTATTTTATCTTTATCTTAATATAACTTTTATTTTGTCAGCTCGGTGAGCGATGGATCAAATGACCAATGAAAAAAAATGAATTCTTTCAACCAAATAATACAACTCCTTTGCCACTTCAGTTAATCTCTTTAGTTTAGTTTTATAGACCAAGAGCTACTGACAATTTGAAAGGTCCACCCCAGGTAGTGTTATCAATCAGAACTTGCGATATTATTGAACATAAGATTTTATAACTGCTACTGTGCATGTCATTTATCTTCGGATGTTTTTCTAGGCAATTAACCAGATTTCTGGCGATTGTTGATTCGTAAGACAATCCTTATTGTACCCCTACTACATCTCTCTACATACAAGACAATGTTGCTTTTATTACTGCTATTTACATAGATGAGTAATGTATTGCCTTTATCACTACTATATACAAAAGGGGAATGCAGTCGCCTACAATTAAGTGGATACAATCCATGCTCAGAAGCAGAATAATTACTACAAGTATGAGGGATGAGTCAGATACGGTGACTACAGTCAGGGGTTGTCCACAAGGTGGCGTCACCATTGCTGTCGTCAATGGTGATCGATGGTCTCCATAAAATGAGTAATTCGGGCTTCAACGTCCAGAGTTATGCAGATGACCTGGTCGTGACTGTGAGAGGCTGAAATTAGTTTTATGATCTCAAACCTCAAGTAAATTGCCTTAAACATAATATCTAAATGGTACTCGGCAGAGAGAATTAATGTCAATCCGAGCAAAAAGTTATTGCCCTGTTCACCGAAAGGAGAAAACTTAATTTTAGAACTCCTATGCCGAATGGAATGTCGCTAAACTTTGTGTGCCATACGACTGCATCAGGCACATAAATTTAAACCAGTCGATCTGGTTGGTCACTTAAGGATCCTGGAGTTAGTCCAGTTGGAGTCCATGACCAAGCCCACTGACTATGCCAAGCAAGCATGACTTTGACTGTCCGTCATGCAAGCAAGATGGAGGCACTGCAATTGAAACAAGGGTCACTCATCTGGTATACAGATAGATCTAAGATGGCTGAAGGGGCAGGACTGGGTATAGCAGGGCCTACGTTTAGGCTATCCAAAGCCCTCGGTAACACCCCAACCATCTTCCAGGCAAAAGTACATGCTATAGATCTGTGTGCCCAGGAATGCCTAAATAAAGGCTTTCGAAGGGCAAAGATCTATATACTATCAGATAGCCAGACAGCATTAAAAGCTCTAAGGTCCTATACCGTTGAGTCTAAAATTGCCTAGGAATGCAACCAATCCCTGAAGCAACTGCTCAACAACAACAAGGTTACCTTGGTGTGGGCGCCAGGGCATGAGGGAGTACAAAGTAATGAATTTGATGACTGCCTTGCGAAAAAAGGAGCTGAAGTACAATTCATTGGACCTGATTTTGTGGCCTGGCCAAGGGACACATAATGGAGAAGATCCAAAAATGGGAAAAGGAACAAAAAAGAGGAACACTCCAAGTCAAAGACAAGCGAAAAAGTTTATAACTTATGTGAAAGAATGCCACAAGGCTTCTCGAGCTTTAAAAATTCGAATTAAGGCTGATAACAGGCCTTCTAACTGACCACTGCCCCTTAAGATATCATCTCAAGAATATGGGCAAGGCAGTAGACGACAAATGCAGATATTGTGATACCGCAACTGAAACTACGGATACTTTGTGAATGCAAGGTATTAATCCGCATTAGGCTAAAGTTCCTAGAACAGGCGGAATTAATGTCTGAATAATAGAGAAATTAGCCCTCAGGAAAATGACAAGCTTTATAAAAAGTCTTGGAATCCTGGGCAACAAATAGATGCAGGGTAAATCACAAAAGATCTTTTAGGTCGAATTGAAGTAAACCTACTCAGAGCCAAGCCACCTCTGGGACAATCTTCTATGTACAATCTCTGCAGTGTTTTGCATACAAATAAATTCAATACGGTGGCTGTCTTGTCAATTTTTTTGCGGCCGCCGTGTCTTCCTATTAATAATATTTTTTAATTGTTGTGTTGTCACTCTCAATATTTCACCTACATAAAGTGGATTGTTTATCCCAACGAGGATTTTACTATTATTATCTTTATTTAGATATCTCAATAAAAGGTTCAAATAAATAAATCAAAATGTGTTTATTGTCCTCTGTTTTTAATTTCACTGATTATACACACTTGTAGATATTTCCAATAGATATATTCTTTAGAAACAAACAATACAAATATGTTACATTTATGGTAATAATATGTTATTTTTCAGAAAACTGAAGAGAGATCCGTTCCCATAGCAGTACGAATCCACCGAACTCTCGAATTAGCAGACGATAAATTCTACGTTATAACTTGCGGCAAAGCAGGCTTTAGAAACGCTCGGAATGAAACATCCTTGGTTTCTTTGCGGCTCCTTGACGGAAACAGAAGAATCACCGAAGCAATTTACAACCACTCTTACACGCTCAGAGCTGAAATATCTAGACCAGATGGCACTTACGGATTCAGGGTGAAGAATTGTTTCGCTTTCGACAGGTTAAACCTCACCGTTGGGCTCATAGACGACAGAGGGTGTCCTGTGAATGATTTCATTAGTCTTTTTAGTTATGATGAGAAGAAAGGAACGGCAGATGCACAACTCAAATCGATGTTCAGATTTCCTGATAGTAATGAAGTTCATTTTCAGGTAAACTGCCGCTTTGTTAGTATGTAATTTTAGAACTAAAATGCCAGCAAACTTAAAAAAAATAAACCACCCTGCAGTGAAAAATCAGATGCCACGTAGAGGCTACGTGTTAGTGTTCCTTAGTATACCGTTTTTAATGGTATAATGTTGTTAAATTATTTTTTTATGGCTGCATTTTATAATAATAATAGTAAAGTATTAGTTACTTATGGTATAAGTGTTAAAAGCGACATCTTATTTTGCGAAGAGGGAAAAATCATGTATCAACAGATGTTTATCAACAAAAAAAGTACAGTAAATGCACCTGGTAAAGGATTAGCTGCTCTATAACTTCTGCGTGAATATTTTTATTATCAAACCCGATGTTAACCTTTTGACGGCGGCTATCCATAAACTGAAGTACTCCACAGTGCGGTTATACATATACGTTTCCCGCAGCGTGAGGATATGGGTATTGGTTATATTATGGGATGGTGTCAAATAATCATCAAAGCTTATTTTGTTGTCAATCCTGGTGTTATACTTTGTAGTTAACTTTAGTCCAATTTTCAATGATTTCTATTGACTAATTGGATTGAAGTTTGTTACAAACTATACCAGAATCGACTAATATTTTGAAAAAAATCGAGACGATTCATTTGATACCTTATATCGGACGACCGGAACTTGTTATTTTATAGCGGATTCTGACGTGTTCGAACCCGGATATATGATTTTATACTTGAGATTCAAATTATTACCTCTAAGCGCTATTTTTGCGCTTAGAACGAAAATACAATATAATTCCAATTCTAGACGTCGAGACGATTCATTAGATACTCCACATTACATGTTTTGGGTGACCGGAAGTTGAAAACGGAAGTTGTTATTTTATAGCGGATTCCGACGTGTTTCAAACCCGGAGACATGATTTTATACCCGAAATTCAAATTATTAACCTCTAAGCGCCATTTTTAAGCTTATAACGAAAATACAATAAAATTATTATTCTAGACGATTCATTTGATACCCCACATTGCATGTTTTGGACGACCGGAAGTTGAAACCCCAAGAAAACATTGCGAGTTATTGAATTGGGGTTATAAAATAGGAGCTACTGCAACTGAATCGACAGTTGATAGGGGTAGGAATACAGGATCAAAAAGTTCACATCCCTAACTGGTGAGCTTCATCCCTTTTTCACCCTTATAATGACACCGTGCTGGTTTATCAATAATATTTTGGAAATGTGATGTTCTACGACAAAAATAGAGGTATAGAAAAATATTCACAATTAAATTTTCTATAAAACATGTTCTATAGATCGTTTGCAGATTATTAAGGGCGTTTACGTTAATCGACGGCAAACTTAGGGGTAGATGACAAAAACGCTTTTGGGTGGAAACACAATATTTATCCAGCCTTGTAATAGTCCGTTTTGTAGCATTCGGTTTCAACAACTTTTTATAAATTATATAGAATTTGGTTAAAAAAAGAACCAAAAATAGCCATTAGCAATTTCTAAACCAAATTCGTTTCCACACCACCCAGGAGATAGAGTTTGTCGGTGCGTTTTTTTTATATGGTTTTCCAGTAAAGGCTTTATTTTTGCTCAAATTCAATTTCATCGGTCCGTTCCGCATTAAAGCATGCTTGTCCGTGACAGTTCATACGCATAACCGAACATTTTAAACCAACCTTTAAACATCCGCATCGCTTTCCGCAGCCCTTTTTACAGGTATTCGAAATTAGCTCTAAAATTGATAAGGGAGCTGCTGCTTCAGTAGTCAAAACAGGTATTAAAATATCACCTGATTTCTTCCATCCCCATTCTTCTGGCTCTAAAACATTTTCATGCCAAGCCTGAATTTGGTAGTAAACCCGCAACGAATATTGTTGCAAAGCTGCGAACGTCGGGGCAGGTAGCCTTGCCAAAGTAACTGTTTGACTAGAATTGCCAACTGAGTTGTTAAACAGAACATACATCTGATGATTTACTGACATTTCATTTTTTATGCTTTATATAGTGCAAGAGCAAATTTTCCCGCAGCCTCAGTAATATCCTGTTTTGAAGCATTTGGTTTGTTAAAGGTTTTAATAACTTCTTGTAAATTTGTTTTCGAGTTTAATAAATTTATAGTTTTAAGTTTGCCTTTTTCAAAAAAAGCAGACGTTGTGTCACTACCACTAAATGCATGAGCAAAAAGAACTGTTTTTCTTGAGTTCTTAAGGGCATTTGACAACTGTAAATCTTTAGATTTAATAACATAAAAAGTAATAGAAATATCGATATATAACACAAAACCTTTTTTGTAGAGAATTTTATGACAAACCTTTTTCTATATTTATGTTTTTCCACTAAGATAAAGCGTTTAAAAGATATTTTTAAAAAACCAGTGCGGTGTCCCTAAAGGGGGTGAGATAGGGATGAAGCTTACCCCTTAGGGGTACAGCAGACTAAGTTGGAGGTAACGATGCAAGGTTACATGTACTTTTTGCCACCAACTTAAAAAAAATAATGCTGTTCCGTAAAGGGTTAAGATAACTTTTTGGCCTGCTGTGTCTATAACATCAGGGTGAGAATTGGGGCTTTAAAACATTCCACGTATTTTTGTAATCCTGCAGATTTTTGTAATAATTTAACGAATTTTGATTCTTCTGGGCATTTACAAGAGTTCGAAGAATAAATTCGTTCTTCCGTTTTCCCCGTGCTTGGCTTCATAAAATACATGTTTGAACAACGTGCGGATAATCCTGCCATAAGGGTTGAAAGGTCGACGTCTTCACCAACTATAATTACCAAATCGTAATGGGGTGAAATATCTATCGCGGAGTTAATAATAAGAGAATCGGCATCTTCGGCATCCTGCTCAACAACGAAATCTACAAGTGGTAAGCTTTTTACGTAACAGTGAGATAAGCTGATTTTTATTTTGATCGTTTGATAGAAACTTCTCCTGTTGCGTGGTTGCTGTCATAGAGTCGTCAAAATTGACGGTTTCAGTAACATTTCTTTGAACTCGTCACTGACGCTCAGCAGATTTTGTACTTTTATCAGATGCATCGGGAGGATACCCATCGAAGACATTGATGCTATTAGCTCTATAAAACTTCTGTATATACCCTACATAGCTAGCTAGGATAAAAGTGACGCCACATAACTCCATGAACTAAAAATCCTCCATCTACAACTTGTATTTTATTGCCAAAATTAATTTTATCAGTGATTGGACAAAATATATCATAAAAACTCGATTTTTTTGTTTTTCGCATTCCATCTAGATTAAAAACTGAAAGCGGATAGGGGGCCAGTTCAAGCTGAAAGTATTGCTGCAAATCTTTATCAGATTTCTTAGCAAGTAAAATTCTTTGAAAGAGCATTCGTCATTGCAGACATGACAAGCTCGCATGAGTTGTAGCAATCGATTTTTTCATCTCCTTGTGCACCTGTACTTATTGACATGATATTCTCATTAATTGGGAACTGGGGATGTGATAAAAGCCAACTAACAAACTTCCCGATATCTGCGTTATCTCTAGATATGCGAGACGCCCTGCAATCTACATGTTGCTCTGTAGTGGCAAATGATATATTACAAATGTCTTTAAATCGCTAATAAGTGCATGCATTTAGACATAGGAGGTAGAAAGCGTGGAATTGTATAGAAAAGTGTCGATATTCAGAGTGAATGTGATACATTGCTCGACTTTCCTCATCTATAACTCCAAGAAGATTAATACTACGTAAAAATGTGTCTGAACCATTTCGATAGAGAATTTACTTAACTTTGATAACCATCTTTTTTTCGTAGGCCCATTCAGAACCAAGATATTTGCAAGAAAAATAATTTTTAAGCGATATTGCCGCAAAATTGGTGGTGTTCCGGGGGGTGGACGAGGGGGAAAAATAAGTACATTTAAAAGAGGACTATATACTGAACTGGTTGCAATAGTAAAATCTTTTGTCCGATTTAAAACGATGTTAGTCTACCTGACGACTGGCCTGTAAATAATATATTGGCTTTTTAATAATTACATCACCATGGATGTGATTTGTTCTACAGTAGGTAGTTGCCACTTTAAAATCTGAGGAAATTAAAACGGACAATTTCCCTGGATTTTTAGCAATTCTCACTAATACGTAATATATTCAAATTTTTGTTGACTAAGGAAGCTTCGCACCTCCACCATTGTGCGAATGTTAATGTCAAATAATTTTAAAAGCTATGTAACTTGATTTTGTCATAATTAATATCATCTCTTCTATATGGTGAGTTGAATTTGACATACTCTCATTCTTTATGGCATTCATTAGGGTTGAGTAAAAACTAATTAATATTTCGGTTATTGCTTTCTTTATCATCAAAAGTTATTATGAAATGTTGTTGAGAATCTAATATTGAGCTCCAATACCAAATTTCATTACGAAATTCTCATTTTTAGTATTTTTTCTTTAATTATTTCAATTACCAAAAGTTAGTTGTTTTCTTTCTCTTAAAATGTATTATTTGTTAAATCGACACTGTTCAATATTTTCTTCCATTTCAATGGCATCCGATTAAATTGAAAAGAAAAATTGTAACCGTGTGTGGACTTTGCGGAAAAATATTAAAAAAGCCAAAAATGTGTATTTCGTACTGAAATTTGATAGTAGGACTCAAATTTGGATTCTAAACAACTTTTCCTAATAACTTTTTTCGGCATCTTCAACGCGAAGCAAAAATCGGGAGCGGGCCTATTTAGAGGGCTGTTGTTGTCTCAGTTGTTAACTAAATTTAAGTTGGACGCCTCTAAATGTACCTCTTATTGTACAGTTGTTCCATAGTTCAAATCCAAATTTCAAAAAATGATGAAAATATCCATGTATCTTCATTTTAAATGAGAAATGCTGTATAGTATAAATTCGCGGCCAAAAATTGCGATGTTATTTTATACACAATAAGGAAAACTGTAATTCTCCATCAAACAGATTTGATTTGAAAAATGGTAAAAAAGGTTTTTGTTTATATCCGCTGGGGATTAATTTTTTGTAAGGAAAAAAGTAGGGGCGCAATTTGTCAGACTAAAGTTAGGATTGCGTTCTATAGAGATTGAAGAAAGCAAGTTTTTAGTATCAATCTGCAGTCAGCAAAGTTTTTCGGGGCAATAAAAAATAGTGTTTAGTTCATCTTTTTATCTTTTTAACTCACTCAATTATATAAAGTAGGCCATCCATATTAGCTTAAAAATAGCCCAATAGAAAAGAAACTTATAAAGTATTGCCACTTGGGAATTAAACTTGTCAAGGGAAGTACTTTCAAAATAAAAAGAGTTCCCAAGCAACAAGTAGGTGCTTTATCCCTAAAACATACCCCTAACATGTAATTCGGTAGTTTTTGCGATTTTCTCGAAAACCGTTTGTCCTACAAAAAAATTATGCTTACAAAAAACATTCCCATTAAAATTCTGCATAAAAAAGTGTTTATTACCTAAATTGTTTAAAACAAAGATTTTCAAGAAATGAGCTATTGAAGTTAGGGGTTGCATTAACAGAGATTCAGAAATATGCAAGAAATTACCGAATTGCACTGTGGGGTGGGTTTTAGGGATGAAGCTCCCACTTGTTTCTTGGGAACTCTTTTTATTTTGAAAGTACATCCCTTGACAAATTGAATCACAAAGTGGCAAAACTTTATGTATTTTTTTTCTATTTATGCTAATATGAATGTTCTAAAGACCTTCTGGAACACTGTAAATAATACATTTATTATATTTAAATATACCAAACAGAACACGGTCTAATTTGGGCATATCCAAGAGCGTGAGAGATCCGATAAGGAAATTTTATTATTTTTGGCCATAACTTTTCGTTTAATACATATATTGGTAAAAAAGTATAAGACTACCTAAAACTATGACAGGTGTTGTAGTGATATGAATTTTCATTCAATAATTTCAGTTGTCTGCAAAATTAGTTATATTAAATTTAAAAATAGTACAAATCTTCATATCTTGTAGTTCTATCGGATCTCTATCGGATCTCTATCGGATCCCTCTCTCTCTCTCTCTTCTTGGAAATGCCCAACTCAACATGTTATTTTACTCTGTACTTTCAGTGTGACGTAGGCCTGTGCAGAGGGGGTTGCCCGCAGCCTTCATGTTCAGGTGATATCTTGCAATCACATGCCCTTACCGATGAAGGTATTTTAATGGCTGCTACGAGCGTCTTCGTATTAAATCCAGGAGAAGCCCCTCTAGTCCGAGAACTATGCGATGAAAGTGGAGTACATCCATCATGGCTATTATGGTTAGCAGTTGCGCTAGGAGTTTTGTTCCTCCTCATGCTCATCATCAACATATTCCTTTGTTCAGCCATGACTTGCGCATGCGCTAGAACTGAAATCATCGAGAAAGAACCTAGTATTATAGAAGACTATGATCCCTACAGAAGCTGGCACGGCAGTCAGTACGGATCAAGGTACAGTATTTAATACTATTTAATCCTTCACTTCTAAATAAACAAGTTATTTAAAAATTAGGTTAGTTAAGTTATAGTAAAATGGTATATCAAAGTCAGGCTTCGTAGTTAGCTTAAAATATTTTATCATTCTTAGGTTGAAGTAATAACTACATTTTAAGGCAAATTAATGAAATTAACACAGACGTATCATCTGTAAATATTATTTGTTTATTATATTATTGTTTATTTTTAAAGCAACGAACTTAAAGTAATAAATAGTTTCATGATAGGAACTAATGTTCAGGTAGTGTAAATTGAAGATTGATCCCTCATTTAGTGATTAAAAAATCTGCAACTGAAAATAATTTAAAATATTTTTTAACCCTGCCACTCTTCATGCATGTGTACCCAAGGTTTTTCATGTCTAATGTGCATGTGCATCTTTTTATTTTATTTAGTTTTCCCGGCACACTTGATATATATAACACTAAAAACTATTTATTTGAGCAATTGTGTCTCTAAACAGAATTTTTTTTTATATCTAACAAAAGAAAGACGTTCTCTTTAGAGTAACGAAAAATAGTTGATTATACAAATTTCAACTTTATTGATTTATTTACCTGTAGAACACAAAACTATTGGTCATTTAATAGTGGAGTAAATTATAGCTTTGTAGAGAAAATTCTATATGGAGCAACACGACATAGAAAAATAAGTTTGTTTTGGTGAAACTAAGATACCCTGAGTTTTCTACTTCGAGTAGGTGAGGGAACTCCTTTTTTTCGCGGGAAAGGGGTAAATTGGTCATTTTTAAGGGTGGTTTTCAGTTTTGATTTATTTTGCTCCCCTTAAAGTGATAGTTAAGGAACGAGAACGGTACCCTTTTATTTTAGGTGTTCAAGGAATCTTCAGTTCAAGTTTCGTGAAAATCGGTTCACCGTCTCCCACGATATGTATTTATAAATATACTGAAAAATCGTAAAAAATTGAATTACGGATAACTTGGCCAAAATTAAACCGAATTTGATGAAATTTTAGATCAAGGTAACCTATATAACCAAAAAATATCTTGCCAAATTTTAGCAAAAAATATCCAACAGTTTGGCCGTAATTCCATTTTTAGTCCAAATTCCACAACATTTTCAAAAGTTTCCCCAATTTGTCCAAATGGCCGAACGAATTCTTTTTTTTAATAAAGTGAAGGTATTCTTGTGTAGTTTCACGTGATGTAACTAAAAAATAACTTTCTTTTCATTTAGTCTGTTTTTTGTCATTTTTGGTATATACATACGCGCGGCGATTTCCCGTCATTTTCGGTATTATACGTATGCGCGCACAAGTATACGAGTAATTATTCATTATAAAAATTTCAATATTAATAATAAATAGTGAATGTGAGCAGGTTTTAAATATTTAGATAAAAAAATCTCTCGAAGGTAAGATATAATTTTTTTTTCGAAAATTCACTTGATTTTTATTAAACATTTTACGTATATTGATTATTATTTTATAGTTGTGCTAGATGTGCTACTGCAAGAAGTGTCTACTTCCGAATCGGTAACTGGAGTTTGGAAAATTTCTTCACCCTCGACATCACTAAAGTTGTATACATCTGAGATATTCTCTGAAGTACCAAAATTGACACGATTTTGGATGGCAGCAAACAACAGATAATGAACTGATGCCGATAAGGACTGATAAAGCTCCTGTTCCTAATGAATTGCTCAATATAACTGCTTGTGACTTTAAGGTCGGTTGCAAAACTAAACGTTGCTCATGCAAAGCCATTGGCGCCACATGCAGCAATTTATGCCACAATGGAAGGAATACTTTGTGTCAAAATGCAGATAATATTGTTGACGAAGCTTTGGTTGATGAAGAGACTAAGCAATTAGAAATTAGTCCTGATATTTATGATATTGAAGAACTCGAAGATGATAATTATGAAGAAGATGTTTGTACTTCAGAGAATATATCAGATGTGTACGATTTTAACGATGACGGGGGTGAAGAAATATTCCAAACTTCAGTTGCCGATTCGAAGTAGACACTTCTTGTATTAGCACATCTAGTACAATTACTAGAAAAAGAAAACATGAATAAAAGAAAATAATAGTTAACATATGTAAAAACTTTCATAAAAATCAAGTGAATTTTCGAGAAAAAAAATGATATCTTACCTTCGAGAGATTTTTTTATCTAAATATTTAAAACCTGCTCACATTCACCATTTATTATTAATATTGAAATTTTTATAATGAATAATTTACACGTATACGTATAATACCTAAAATTACGAGAAATCGGCGCGCGCATGTATATATCAAAAATGTCAAAAAATCGGCTATATTAAAAAAGTTATTATTTAGTTACATCACATGATAGTACATAAGAATACCTTCATTTTGGTAAAATAATTTACTTTGATATAAAATTTCATCAAATTCGGTTTAATTTTTTACGTTTTTTCGGTATATTTATATACATATCGTGGGAGGCGGATTTTCACGAAATTTGAACTTCTACAATAAAAGGATACAGTTCTAGTTTCTTAACTAGCATTTTAAAGGGTCCAAAATAAATTAAAACTGAAAACCAACCTTAAAAATGACCAATTTACCCCTTTTCCGCGAAAAAAAAGGGTTCCCCACCTACTCAAAGTAGAAAACTCAGGGTATTCTTAGTTTCACCAAAACAAACTTATTTTCCTATGTCGCGTTGCTCCATGTACAATTTTCTCTATCGCCTTATTTTGAACTATTTTTACTCCACCATAATGGTTAAATCTAGTTTCTTAGATATTCTTATGTTTTCAATGTCAGTAGTATCAAATTGTTAAGGAAGATTCAAAATGGCGTCCTTGCCCTCCAAGTGTTATTTTTCGGCAATGACAAAGTCGGAGCTCCCAATAATTTATGTCCACGAAGACGAGTGTACTGTATTATATGGTTTGAAGCTTGTGAGAAGAGTATTTGTAATTAAGAAACTATATCTAATACAATACTCTGCGTATGAATTTCGAGTCAACTATTCGAGTGTAGGCAAGGGTTTTACATTATTTTAATTTATAATTAGTCTGAAGTATTGCAATATATTGAAATATGTGATTTTTGTTCCATTAAAGTTTTTTGGAAATGATACTATTTACATAAACTTCAAATAGAAGTAGTAATAATAAGTGATAAGAAAATAAGTTCAATATTATTTTTTTTATTGAGATATTAACACATTTGGAAAAACTCTCCAAGTACTCCAAGCAGATTTATTTACCTATCAGTATTTAAATTTACATTGCGTGTATATTATAAGTAATTTTCCAGTAAAATATCATATATTACTACTTTGGTATAGGCATTCGTGTCACTGTTGTATCATTTCTGCAACCAATCGACAATATCACGTCCAATTATCTTTGAAACTAGAAAAAACCGAATTTTGAAAGAAATATTCCCCTCTCATTATCCGCCTACAAAAGTGTAAATAGAATGCGATATCTAGAAGAAAAATATTAACTCTCCAACAAGAACATAAAATAAATATACTTACTTATTAACCATTTTTTATTCTTTTGAACAGAAATGACGAATTACATAAATATTAATTTCCTGAACCACCCACATCAGCAAATATAAAAAGGTAAATTCATTGAATCATTGACATTGATACATTTTTGTGTCATCTTAACAGTCCTTATCGACATATCACCTAACAACTAAATTTCTCGTGATATTAGGCATTATATTCTATTTTATGAGGTCATCCCCCAACCACTAAAAGTGATGGGTAACCTATTTCTACTCAATCATGCTAACTTTGGGAACATAAAGCTTATAATAAGTATAGCCTAAGTTTAATTTGAAAAAATTTTCATATTAATTTACTAGAGAAATTAGTAACATTATTATGTATTATTAACCTCACCACAATAAAATTGTGAGAGGTTACTAAAATTGGTTCAAAAACGAAAATTGAGATAACATCAAATCTTTACGTTTTGAGGTTCTAGGAACCCAAAAAAGAGGTTTTTGAAAAATGTCTGTGTGTGTGTGTGTATGTGTGTTAGCACGATAGCGCCGAAACGGATTTGAATAAAACTTTGTATGTGAGTTTTTATAGTACCCTAGAAGATCTGAAAAGGTTTTGGTTGAGATCGGATTACGTTTAGTGCCGTATTGACGCAACAAGTTGTTTATTTTATAATTACTTTCAACTTGCAATGGAACCATTGCAAAGCAGTTAAAATTCTGATTTCAACGATATGTCACACTTCCACCCTTTCGATTTGGTTTCCGTGAAAAAAATTAAAAACAAAGCAAATATGAATCATAGATCGCATTTCGCGTGACATGATCGATGTGCGTAGCCGTTACGTCGTGAAACTCGTCACATTACGTCTCAGTTCACGTGTAAGGGTTTCTTCACTGCTCTAGAAGTAGAGCGGATTATGTTTAGTGCCGTTTTTAAATATATATACAGACAAATCGAAGAATTAAACTACAAATATACCTCTAAAATCTAGTAAAATTACTGAAATGCTAATATTTCATTTAACAAAGACAGCCGCGAGCGATCGGATTGCAATGAGCAAATTTTGACGATTGTGATTGACATCGTTTGTCATCCGATAACGTTGGTGTCATGTCATGTTAATAAGATTTCGGCATATTTGTAACTTTTAGTGACTGCACCAGTGGATTGTCACAAACTTTAAAGGTAGATCTAACAATATCAATATCATATGCTTTCTGTACCTTCGTTGGTGAATTTATTATAGATTATCACTTTACCAATTTTTAGTTTGTTGCTTTACAAATCTGTAGTATTTAGGATAAGTAGACTTTCTTAGTCGTTCAAGTGATGTTAAAGTTGTTAATATCCTAATAGTATATTATTCAACGAGCGATAATATAGGTAATAACTCGCATAGATAAAATTTGCAGCACGAACCGCAGGCGAGTGTTGTAAATTCATTAAGTTGAGGGTTTTTTTAGTACCCCAGAAGATCTGAAAAGGTTTTGGATGAGATCGGATTACGTTTAGTGCCGTTTCGTCACACAATTTAATGCTCTATTCGGCTTCAAAGATCCACCGAGTGGGGAGATTCCAGCCGCTTCCGGTAGCTGCCGATTTTCAATAATAAAATGATTAAATGTCATCATATTCTCGCATACAGTATGTCCCACTTCGTGCTAAGTCACCCCTATTACTGGGCTATTTGTAATTGGATTTTAATTTTTTTACAGCACATGCTACTCATCAGGGATTACCTTTGGAAGGTAGACCTGCTACTGGATCTCTAAATCAGGGCCAACAATTTTTTTAAATGGAAATTTTGCCAAAGTAGTATTAGCGATTGAGACGCAGATAGGAAAAACTTATTTAGAAAAGTTGATCAGAATAATTAAATAACTTCAAATACGAAATACGATATCTCAATTAATGCATATACACTTGTAAACAATTACAATGTGTATCCTTTAGAGATGACGGTCAATGTTACTTTTTAAAAAATATTTCATCTGAATTTCCGTCCATTTTCTGAAGGTTCGTTTGTTTTTGCAATATGTGTATAACTCCCCCAAATTTTCCTGGAAAAATATATTTTTTCGCCGATTAACAGCAAAGTACTAACTTTGCTGACTAATATCAATCAGCAAAGTGTCATTTTCCCTGCCTAGGCAGGGCAGGCAGACTTCACATTGTCACATCTTTTGAATTTAATTTATCTGAACTTCTTAGTCGTAAGCTGCTTAAATCCTTGTGTACCGACCGCTTTTGGTAGATGACAATTATTAATGGATTCATTTCCAGTTATTTCAGTTGCTAGCGAAACAACAACTTTACTTGTGTTTGAAAAGGGATCACTCAATTCCAACCGTTCGTGTAGCTTCTTCATGTCATGTTCATCTCTTTTCACTCATCATTTTTTATCCGTTTAGGGTTGATCTTATCGACTTGATTTTGGTCTCAATCGATTCAGCATGCAAAAAATATAGAAAACAACTCCCCATACCTCTACTTTCAAAAAAGTACATTTTCAAAAATGTTTCCCCCCTTCCTCTCCCCCCAAAAACCTCATTTTCACCCCTCCAATTTTTGGAGACTCTTTGGATTCTTAAACTACATAATTGGGTAGCACTAACAACCAAAGTTTCAAGGACGGATAAATTTCTGTTGTTGAGGTACATTTGGGTGCAATTTTCACTGTAGTATATATAGGGTGTCCCAGATTTAAACGGACATACTGTAGTGGAAGGTATAGCACACTCAGCTGAGTTCAAAACATCCCTATACTTATCATTGAATTTGAACTGTTTTTTTAGAAACACCGAATGTCAAAACAAAAACAAATAACAACCTATTCTGCGGGGTATTTAGCTAAAATTAATAAAATAATGATGTTAGCAATTGAATTGTGTTATTTGTAGAATGTCAAATTTGGTCTTTTATTATTTTTGAAAATTTATTGAAGAATAACCATAAACGTGCCATCAAATATTATGACATTATTTCATAAACTGGTCCATAGGCTTTTTAAAAGTTTACTAATATTTACCAAAAAATAATATGCAGTGTGATGTTAACGACCCAAAGGGACATGTTAAAAAAATGGAGGTCGGTCCTCGAATTTTTCCAAAATCACTTAACTTATTTATTAATTTAAAAGAGTATAATATGCATACCAAATTTTATCTAAATATGTGCAGTCATTTCAAAAATATGGCGGACTAAAGTTCTGGTCAAAACCATAAAACATCCCCGTATCTCAAAAACGGTTCACATTCAACGAGAAGTATAACGGTGTTTTGAACTCAGCTGAGTGTGCTCTACCTTCCACTAGAATATGTCCGTTTAAATCTGTGACACTCTGTATAAAGGTCTGATGAACGGGTCCTCGGTAATTCTGAAACTTCTAGTCTGGACATTTGTGTGTAATTCGAAAGAATGCATTTTTTTAGATGTACGTAACAAAATAGGAAAGAATCTACTGATGGTTATTCAGTCAGATCATAATAGTTTCTCGAATACCTTCAGGGTATATCTACCAAATAGGAAATATGAGGGAGTAAGACAGTTGCAGGACATTCAAATGATACCATTATGTGGAATAATAACGGATCACAAACGTTAAATAGTACCGAAGGTGGAGTAACGGGAACAACCAGGGATAGTTATTAACATGATCCTTGGTAGTATGGCAACAGTGTTTCAAGTAGAGACCGTAGACAAAGAAGTCTATGCACAGTAAATAGTACGGTACTGGTAATCATACACTAACAAGGGAGTCCACAACATTACTAACAGTCAAGCCTTTTAAAGCTTTGGAAGCAATAGAGGAACTGTTAGAGACTGCGTGGAACCTGTCACGTAATAGACTGAATACAACAGCCCACAACTGAGGCAGATGAGAAAACACCATCACCGTAGACTTTGAAGAGAGTCCAAGCTTTCTAAATTAGGAGTTGGTTCAATCTTGATGGGACATAAACTAACCTGCGGGATGTTATACGACCCAAAAAAGGTCGGTGAAGGAGTTACTAAATTAGAAAGCCTCCTTGTTCTGGACAGGTACATTAGAATTGAAGCAGCTACATAAGTTTCTTGGTGAACAATCCAAATTAGAGACCAACAAATTGCTAAACCTAAGCAGATTTGCAGAGAGAATTTTTATATGCTAAATAGGCACTTAATTAACATAAGAAGATGACCAATTCAGAGTATTGTAGTGAAGAAGAAAAAACATAGAAGGCTCACAAACTTCGGGGCGACCTCTGAACAAATAGCCAAGGCTCCCGCCATTGTTTTGCTTTTAATGAAATAAGGACTCTATGGAGAACAGTAAACTTAAACTTCAGCACGGCCACTGGTAAAGAGTTGCACAAAATCTCAAGAAATTTATGATCATCAATTTGACCAAAATTTTTCAAAGGCCTATTGAAACCCTACTAATTTCGTACAAGATCTAACTGATTATTGTTGTTCCAAATTTTCAAATATTTCACCCAACAGTTTTCTAGACAAAAATATGGTGAAAATAAAAGCTCTATTGAGCACATAATGCATATGACCCTCAACTATTTGTGCTACTATACATAAATTAAACAACAGAACGTCAGTTACTCCTCTTTCAATTGTTTTTATATGTAATTCCGTATATATGCCAGTAGTAGGAAAAGGAACTAGACCAAACTGCTAAAAAACATTAGAAAACATGTTGAATAGATGGATCATCGACATTATTTTTGGATTCTATGATTAGGCGTTATTTTAATGACAAAAGTATTTTCACAGTGAACAATGCTGTCAAATTTAACACCAATTTCCTCAATAAATAATCATACTTTACAAATACTTGCCATGTTTACAATTTCATAACTATGCGGTTGGTCGGGGAATAAACTAAATTGATTTGTTTTCTAGCCGAAAAACTTGTTTTTTTTTCTTAAAATATAGTTAATCATAATCGTGGTTAATTATCCCACACGAAGTCACTTCAGAAAAACTGCTTTAATAGTGTTGCTTCTTGTGCTATATTTTATGTGTGCAAACTCTAACAACTATAATAATTCATACCTTTTTTATATCATCCTTCAAGGCAGTATCAATCTTTTCACACTAAAAGTTTCCTCATGATGATGTATCTAACCCAGAAATAAATAAATAACTAAAATATTAAATAGGTACCTTTTAAAAACTTTTTATCAAATATGTGTAATTGTTAATCCAGCAACCTAAATTAACACGAATTCGTAATTAATTCTACCAATGTTCCAAATATTCCTAAAGAAACCGTTTGCTTTCAGATATTCATTAAATGGGGCTCCTCAACATCCTAAAGGCTACACGTCAGGTGGTTCAACCATGAACTCTACAAGATCTGTATCTTCTCACAGCGATCACTATGCAATTGTACACTCTAGGCCTGGAAGTAGGGGTTACAACAAACATAGGGGTCCTCCATCGCATATTGGAAGTCATTACAGTGGAAAATAAAAGTTTAAATTGGTTTTAAAAAATGTGTTCACTTTCCTCAAATTAATCCAGAGAGATTACAGATTAATGTAGTGAGAAGCTCCTTATTTTCTTTTATATTTTATATAAATTGTGCAATTTCATAACATTCTCAATAATTTTAAAGATTTTAATACCTTATATTGTACCGATATTACCGCACGCTTAAAGTCAGGTAGTAAAAACTTTTTCTTTCTATTCACATTTTATTTGAAAATATATAAGCTAATTCTGAAATGGTATCGTATAAGGTATAGAAATCGAAATTCTCTACCGAGAAACGAGTGTAACGAAAATAAAAACGAGATAAACGAAAATGTACGCATCTGTACGTACATATTCCAATTCGAAAAAATAGTGTTTCTACTGACAAGTATTTGCTCTAAAATATTTTTGTATATTTATTTTTCCTCTTTTTATTTCTCATAAAATACTTACGGCTTTTTCTACTTTACAAGTATAAAATCCTAATACATTTTTACAAACATTTAGCAAAACAACCAAATTATATCGTAACCTTTTGAACGTGAAAATTACATTTGATTGTGAATTGTAAAACTTTATTAGGATATTTTAATCTCTTACAACTTTGTAGACAATATTTTTCTATTTTCTTGTCAAGAAAATTGTCGATACGGAATATTGTGATAAAATATCTTAAAAAATAAATTTTATTTACCTTACCTTATTAACAATATCTATACGGTTACTTACTTTAATTATAAATATAGCTTTAATTTTGTAAATTTTAATATAATTAGGATTAATATCTAGTGTGAAAATTGTAAAGAGAACTGATTAATAAATCTATTGTAAATATTGGTTTTAAATTATTAACTTTCCTGTTATTTTTTTTTATATATTTAGAGTCGGTATATTTTCTCAACTAAGGCAAATTACCGACGCCGTGCTACTTTATATCTGGCCATCCGACGAATGTCAGAGACGAATCACGAAAGTCTGGCTAAAATAACTCTGTTTTAAAGGATTTACATCCGACACGCATCCAATATACGAGGGAAACATTAACATGCAAACGGCTATAATCTGACCAAAAAGAGTAAATAGTAGAGCCAGGTGCGTGCAGATTTATGAATTTCGTAAATTCCATAATAAAAAATAAATAAATAACACCACAGGAATTAGGCAACCCCCAATTCCACAAGCCAGAGGCTTGTGCGGAAAGGGGTTACACATTGAATAAATGCGGATATAAGACCATTTCCTTTGACAGATCTGGAGCCGGGATTCGAACCCGGTAGCGCGATACCCGTGTGATTAATCGTGATTGCGACCTCGCGCCTCAACTCAACAAATATTTATGAAAATTAAAACATGCAGGACAGTTGTGTAACCAGAGCCTGCCCCGAAATCGACCGTGCAACCACCCCGATAACACGATAGCATATTGCAGGATCGGGTGGAATAGGTTTGTGTCGGCGAAAACGAAATATTGACAAAAATAACCTAAACTCCTTTTTCACGAGAACAAACAGCAATAGGTAATTTCTTTAACATTTTCAAAAACGAATAGAATTAACAAAACTTATAACTACACAACATTAAACACTTATGGGCACAATACACTTTTTAATTTCGTATCTTATCTTTGACTTAAATGACCTTGTGCCTTAACCAACGCGACATCGGCCAGACCATTCTATTATATTACAAAAAAAATGAAAGCCTTCGGATTGTATTAATTATGCATGAGCTACCATGTCTTAAATTAAAATATTATGAATGGAATTTTTTTGTTTTATTTTATATATTACATTATTATATTATTATTTTATATATTCCTGTATAAATATATGTGGCACCACTAGATGACGAGCTATCGGAATATCTGACCTTCGCCTATAAAAGCTCCGTCTATTTCATAGCAGCCAACAAATTATTAGGTATAAATGCGGCACGTTCACACATTCAACTCATTTGGTCGACTATGGCAGTTACACAGAATGTCCTAATCGTGGTTGTCATTTCTGGTAAGAGGCAAAAAGGATAAAATTTAATATATTCCTATGGTAGAACGAGGTGCAGTATTAAATAGCAACTAAACCCTTTGGCGAGAATGCCGGTGATTTTTTGCTCTACTATGTACTCTTTTTGGCTCCACTATAGCAGATTTTGTGTGTGCGGCGACGTATGGTCGTGAGTAAGAAGAAAGGAAACCTACCTTACTGTTGGTGTAACTCATCCACCCTATTTAGTCTTTAAAGAAAAAGAGGTAATAAATTAGATACTAAATGTCTATAGGTCATAAAGAAAATAACTTTACCCCTTTTTTCTCGCAAAGCAGCTCCGTATAGGAAAAACTGAATCCTTGGAGAGGTTAGATAAAAAAATTTAATTTAATAATTGATAATTTAATAAAAAACACCTATATTACTAAAAAAATACAGTTTTGCAAAAGAAAATGAAAATTGAAAGATTTATAAATTTCGAAAGATTAAGAAAAATTGAAAATACATACAAAACAAAATCAAGTTGATACAAAAAAATATAAAATAAATTACCAAATGTAATCCAATATGTGGTTAGGCTGGTATTCAAAGCAGGACTTCGAACTACAAAGTTTGGAACCTTCGGTGTTTGGCAATTTAGTTGAGTTCACGATTAATTCCAGTTTGCCAGGGAGAGAAAAGTAAAAAACTAGTTTTTCCACGACCGGGAGTAGAAATCGATTTCTATTGCATCAAAATTGTGACAGAAGTAAAGCATTTACTCCCTAGGGACCAAATAAGACAATAATTTCCCTAGAGGAGTTTTTATTTCATGCCCAATAGTTAAACAAAATATAATTCTTATTTATTAACATTGATAGTAAATGTTACATTCTCACAACTATTGAAATTAATATTCAAAGGAACTTCACTAAATGAAACATTTTCTGTACTCAGATTTATAGTAAACAAATATCTGTATACGTTGAATGGAAATATCCCAAAGGCTTCTAAATATTGTAATTTCGCTCCAATTTATTATAATTCTTTATTTATGAAATAAATGTATCTACTCCCGATCGTGGAAAAAATAGTATATACACCTCGGGAGAGACCGCCATTTTTCCCTCGATGTATTTGTTGCCCTCGGGCCTCAAATTACACCTCAGGAAAAATAAGACGTTTCTCTCCCTTAGTGTATAATGTACTATTAATGGTATGTTGTCACATATAACAATTGAATGTAATATTATTTAATATATATTCAGTGTTTTTCTGGAGCATACTTTTACTTGTAAGCGTTATAATCATAAGAAACTTTATCTTTTTTTTTTCTATATTTGCTTTTTTGTAGGATCTTTGTTGCATTTTTCTTTCACGTATATAGTTAGATATATTTACTCCTTTTTTGTTGTATATGTAAATATAAGTATAGCACAATTAAGGAATACTTTTTTAAGTGTTTCAAAAAGTTTTATAAAAATTCTACACGATTTGGCTCGTTAGGCCTTTATCAAAAGTAAAGTAGATACTAAATTACAAACTTCTGTTTGGTACCCTTAAACAATAATTACAATAGATGTCTTAAAGGGCTAATAAACTATGCAACTATGCAAATATTATGATAATAGACTACTTAGGAATTCAGGGAATATTAATCATATGCTAATAAACCGAGATATCCTCACCCTCAGGACTTAAATAATAATAGTTCTTAGAATGTTATGACCCATGAAAATTTGTTGTTCGTTACTTACATTCTTGTTATTTTTTCTTGCTTTCGTTATTTCTAATTGTTCTAACAAATCCAATGTTTTCCCTTTTGTTTCTAAGTGTAATAA
Organism: Leptura quadrifasciata; assembly: GCA_963675555.1. Lineage (NCBI taxonomy): Eukaryota > Metazoa > Arthropoda > Insecta > Coleoptera > Cerambycidae > Leptura > Leptura quadrifasciata. The sequence goes on from OY776677.1 coordinate 41,491,380, forward strand.
TTCAACGTTATTTAAATTTACAAAATGATAATTTTCTATAATCTTTCGTTTTATTTGGGTTTTCTACCACGTGTATTATCCTCTTCAAAAACAAATCACCGAGTCTACAAAGTAATAGAGTTATTAATTTTCAATACCCTGAAGCACTTGCTGATAGAGTTTTCATAAATGTAGAAAATAAGGACAATCAGATCCGACAAAAACTTGAACGTCATTATACAGCAACAATTCCTTATGTATACGGACTATCGGAGAAGCTACGCCATACAGGTGACAAATTTAATGTTAGGACGGTATTTCAAATGGAGAACACTTTGAGATCTATTTTAACAAAAAAAAAAAAACTGATAAACCGGGAGCAGCATTTAAAAAACTGTATTTACAATAACCCGTGCGAATGTGATAAATGCTATGTGGATGAGTCATCCAGACTTTTCAGTGTGAGGTTGGATGAACACAAGAATGCTTGGGAAAACGGACATAGAATAAATTGGGACTCGGCAAAAATTTTAACAAAAGAGGCAGATAACAAAAAAGAAAAATTAAAGAATCAGCAATAATCTTATTAAATGAAGATAAATGCGTATCGAATTGTTCTGCAGATATTTGTACAACCTATCTACCAATGTTAAAAGAAGAACTTAACAAACTCAACATTGTCTAAAAGAAAATATCATCAGTTCTGTGTAAGCAGTAAGCATCTATGGAAATAACATAAACAGAATCTTAAAGCTGTGTATTTAACATACACAACAAATAAGAGTTCTTCGAAAAAGGTTTTGAAAACTGAAAGAGACTACTTTCCGAAACGTCAGCAAAATATATTATTACTGTGTTTATTCCGATTTACATTATTTGTTAAAAAAAAAAAAATAACTTCTGACTATTCCTTTGACGTAAACGTCACAGGCGCAGAGGCTTTTTCCAATGATTCTATTATTTTGTAGACTCGGTGATTTGTTTTCGAAGAAGATAATATATGTGGTAGAAAACCCAAATAATATTCGTAGAATGCCACAAATAACTTTTAGACAATATTGTTTTCTATGCAGTGTGTTGACATGCCTGTGCTACATAAACAATTCAAAATGGATGTTTTATGTTAATCGTTTCTTCAATTTTCGACCAGTTCGACCGATACAAATATTATCACAGTCGTTACAATTTAGTTGATATACATCTGCTTTATGTAGTGTTTCTGTTTTGCCTTTATTATTCATTAACATTTTTCCTAGATTATTCTTATTAACTGAAATGGTATAATGGCACTTATGCCCCAGTCCGGCTATCGATGCGGAGATGGAAACTGTACTGTGTCGTGCTCTTCAAAAAGTTTAAATGATAATCCCAGATAATGTTTAAAATGTGTCTAGGTAGGAGCCTCCAAGCAAATGAAAATTAAATCTGCCACTACGGGTTGGTCGAATAGCCTACATATATAAATATCCTTCACAATTAGGATAATTTCACGTTAAGAAACGTCTACAAGATTTATCTGTTACATACCCTTTTTCCAAAAGAATAACAAATTTCCACCGCAATGATCCAATGATCAATTATTATAAAATAAATGGAAAATAAATAACTAAAAATATACCAAGCCATATGCCATCAGGTGCACTTAATGAATTGCCAATATGTTACCTTTAACAAGCGTGGTTTGAAAATAATACCTCCAAATTTAATCTACGAAGCAAGCTACTTGAAATCAAAATTTTTTACCATACGAAAATTAATTCCCTAAACAATCGACACCAGGCCAAAATGTTTTCGTATCAGTAGCCTCGGCAGAAATGAGCACAATGATAGCAGTTATCAGCGGAAGTATAAAATTCTAAACAAAAAGTGGGCTTAAATTCTGTAACTATCCTAGTAAGTGATGCCGCTTGAATTTCATCCACAGATTAAAGAGTTATATTATTAACATCTCTGCAGATTTACATTCAGGAAGTAAATCCCTGTTCTCCAAGTATTGATCTCAGAACATTGCCATTCAACTTGAATAATTATTGTTACAGGTACAACATAATAATTAATAACGAACCCTACCCATATATGTTAATAAATAAAAGCTGTTTGCATAATACAATTAGGGCTGTATTTTTTACCAAAATTGATCTTAAAGCGTGTCGGAATTAGGATTCGCCCAAACCACCTAGCCTCAAGAGAATTTTTGCAAATTTTAGTCACAAGATTATTTATTTCACGCGGCTCATATAATATCATTCTGGAATCCATATCCTTGTACATTTAACACCGTATTTAAATAACCACAAAGGTGTCACAAAAAAGTGAAATAAGCCATTTTACTTATTTTTCATGTTCTATTCGAATATCATATAGAGATTTCGAAAAAATATATGCAGGGTCATGTTTTTCAGAGGTACAGAAGAACCATAAATTTTATTGACTCCGGACTTGGATTCTTCATGTCTTATACATGTACTTCTGAAGGATCGTTACTGCATTAACTGTACCAAATATGAATCCATTATTCCATTCCTTGTCAAAGTTATGGCAGAAAGAAATGTTTGCCAAACATTATAAAACATCCTGTAACTTTGTAGTGAAGGCCCAAGGAGAAATTTCTATGGGAGGTTTTTAATTACCAGTGTTCTCTACCTCCTATTAAGGTATGTCTCTCTCATGTATAAATGAAAAAGCTAGATCAGTAAGTAGTCTGTTTTGAAAGTGGTGAAGAGTGGCCAAATTTCAAATTTCTATATCTATTTTATTTCTTATTTGTGACGATATCATGTAAAATTAAAAAAAAACTATAATTCTATCTTTTATCATAAACTTGAAAAGGATTTCACGTATAGCAGTTTTAATTATGGGCCAATATTTAAAATAGCTTCCCTATAATAACAATAAGAGACAAACCCTGGAAATGCTAGAAATCCTTAAAATTAATTAAGAAGCAGGTAACAAACACCCAAGTTGAATTTGGCATTATCCCTATTACATCAGCCGAAAACTCGAGTCAGTAACGCAAAAAATAAGCGGCACTCTCGTCAAAGGATAGTAGCTCTTATTTGATACTAAAGCGGGACCTCGTTCTACAAAATAATCCCATCGAATCGAGAGAAATATATTAAGTTTTATCAGCCTAATAGAAATAGAAACAACGACTACCATAAACAATTTTAATGACCTAGTCGACAGCATAGAGTAAATGGTTTAACGTCGCGCCTTTATACCTAATAATTTGCTCGACTAACTATTCAGTCGTAAATAAACTTGGAAAGAAAGAAATGATATATTCCGGGCACTCAGTGGCGCCACATACGTATTTATGAAGGTATATATAAAATAATAATATTTCATGAAATAAAAAATAAATATAATTAAATGTGTTTTCACGCTCAACTCAGCCAAAAAGAAAAACTGGAGTTGTTTTAATTTTAATAAAATTTTTAATGACAGGCATAATTTTATTAGGAGTGGAATACTTACGTAATCCGACATTAAAACTGTAGAATGGTTGATGTTTACAAAAATTTTAACCGTGCCAGCTGTTCTTATTGTCCAACAAGGACCAACGTGGAGGCGTGAGCATATTCCTTACCGGGAAAGGATGGTGACAGGGTTGTTAGTTAGGGAGTAATAGGTTAAAAAAGAAAGTAAATAAATAGACTTACGACTTAATAATAAATAAGCGTTCTAAGAACATAAATAAAATTTCTTGTTAAAATATAATAATTAAAAACAAAACATACCAAAGTTAAAAATAAATAACTGTTCTATAACAAAATAAATAAACGTTCTTGTTAAAATAATATAATAAAAAACAAAACTTACCAACAATTAATTTTTCACAATATATAATTCATAATATCACAATCAGTACATGACACTATCACAGATTGTCACTCACTCACCATTGTCACTGTCACTATCACTGTTAGCTCCTACATTTATTATTATTGGCTCAATCACTGCGTCAATCCGAATATCCGTATTCCACATTTTTTCTTCAACTTTTTTAACATTTTTGCCAATAATCAGCTGTAACTCTTTTTATTTTTAATGCACTGGATAGAAGGCCTTTTATATGTTTTAATATAAAAGTTCTATTTTCTCCTTGGACCCTTTACTTCAGTCCAAATAAAATGGGATTGAGTTCACAGTGGTAAGGCGGCAGCAATAATACCTCAAAACCTCTAGCTTTAGCCATTTCATCCACGGTATTTCTTATATATCGGCGAATGCTGTTTCACTAGGATTAATTAGCACTTCGGCTTTCAGCGAAGTACGATCGAATAGGATACCTTTACAGTCTAACCATTCTTGAATTTGCGCTTTTCGCCATGCATTGGTTGGTAATGTTTTCAGTAATCGACTGTGGTACGGAGCGTTATCCATAATACCGACAGATCCGGGTTCAATCTTAGCGAGAATTTTTGCAAACCATTCCTCGAAAACATTCGCATTCATGTCCTCATGATAATCGCCACTTTTTTTCGACACTAACGATAGAAATCGATCTTCCACGAATCCTGAATCACTTCCTATGTGCGTTATCATTAAACGTTTTCCTTTTCCTGTTGGCATTTTTAATACTCCATATGGCATTGACGAACAACTTTTACATTTCTATCTTGCCAAAATTGCATTACAGTATGTCTTTCATTTAACCACATCTCATTTAAATAATAGCCCCTTTTCTTCCTCTTTCACGGGCAGCTCTAATTGCCCTTCGCCAACAAATAATATTATTTTTCTCAAGTGGGAGGCTATTTCTCTTTCCTTTTGCAAATACAAAGTTCATATCATGCAACATTTTTTTAACGTCGATTTTCCCATTTTGTGTATATGTTCATCATCACTCAGGGACTGTAATTTTTTCTTAACAGTAGGGATTTCATTATCATAGAAGAATTTATGAACTTTACGTCGAATTCCATTTTCCTGGAATTTGTCTAATATTATTCAATTCAATTTTTTTTCCAGACTTCGCTTTAGGTTTCTGAACATCCCCTTCATTTTTTTCTTCTCTTAAAATTCTGCAAATGTTACGCTCACTCACGCCGGTATACCTTGAAGTCATGCTAACTAAACCTGTTGATCCTGATTTCTGACACATCTCCAATGCATGATATACATTCATAATAATTTTCTTCTCCTTGAAGCTTAATGGAAACTTTCTAGGGGTATGAAGTTTTATCACTTCTTTTAAACAACCGGAAACCGCTTCCATTTTTGCACATTTAAAAATATTACGATATCCCACAATTACACTTATTTTCACTAAAGCACTAACAAAATAAAACTTTAAGGCCCTGCGATACAACAAGTAAGTAATTTAAAAACAAAAATTAATGCCGCCCAATTCACACTATAAATATTTCACACGAATTAAAATTTTAAGGCACTATGGTACTACAAATACCTAATTTATCAACAACAAATTAATACCGCCCAACTGATAAAATACCGCACTATGTAAACTGATTTTAAACTGAATTATAACGGTTTAACGGACCAAACACCGCTGAATACGTGGAAAATATTGCCAGATTTAAGCATAATATTTTAAATTTAAGATATGGTAGTTCATGCATAGTTAACTCAATCCGAGAACTTTTATTCCTTCGAAATTGATGTTATTCGTAAAAATTCTCCAAACTTAAGGAAAATAAATAGGTAGCAGCGTAAACATATTATATTAGACTGGAGTGTTCGGTCAAAGTATAAGCATTATTAATATTTAAATTTAGATGTCATTATAGCCCTCTCGCTAGGCGCAAAAATTCGGTATAGTCGAGTTCATCTGATGTCGGCACTCAAAAAACGCACCAAAAACTTTACGACATAATTATTATCGCCATTGAGCCAAGCGGCATGATGTTATCAAACAAGCCGACATACATTAAAAACCTATAAAGATAAGCGAGTCAATCTGCGAACGAAATAGTACAGAGAGTACCGGTATTTTAATGAGATCGTAAAGTTTTTGTTGCATTTTTTAAGTGCCGGGAACAGATGAACTCAACTATACCACTATCGATAACTAAATTTCCGATAAGTTTAGTAATGACCATGTTTATTCAATGTTGAAATTTGGCGAGTTATTTGACAAATACTGAAGAGGTTGAAGCCCACCCCAATTAATTACAAATGAAATCCTGGTAATCATGTCACCAGTAAATTCATTACTATTTATTTATCTGAAGGATAAACAAATAAGATTGGCCATTTGCGTGATCGTCTAGTTTTGTTAGTGTAGGACCCCAATTTCGTTGTGTGTGTGTAGTAACCCTTTTTAATTACCCCAGGTTCTTTTATATAAAGTTTAATATTACTTGTTTCTGTCTGATACGATCTACTTTCGAAAATTAATCACTCTGTTAATTTAAATACCTGGTAAACTTGAACACACTGTCTATTAATTGAGAGACCCAGTTAATTATATATGTTATTTATGTAGTATTTTAGTACTCAAGATTGCACTGTACATTTATAGTTGAAGTTTGTTTTCTATTTTGCTTTTGAAATTAAAACATTTATTTAGTTTATTATTTATATGAGGAAAAGGTAAAGGTGAAAGAATAAGACAATAATTGATGGGAAAAAATAGTAAAAAAAAAACATTTTATTTTATATAAATTGATGCAACAATAGTCGAACATGAAAACAAAAGTAATCCAAATATTTGAGACAATTGTCTAAATCTTATAATAGGAAAATTTGCGCTGCTATAGTATTGACCATACTATCGATATACTGAGTGTTTTGATGTAATAACAAGAACTGAGATACAAAAGTATGCTGTGTTATTTTAATAGTAATTAGAGTTGTGGCAAATGCCTGAATAAACATATCACATGTCTACATTGAGAAATTAATATAGACAAGAATAAGAGCAGTGACAATAGTCTATGTACATAATGATTAATAATTAAACTACACAGAAATTAGACTACCATTTTCTCCGACGGTGCCAAGGCCGGAGCCGGGATTCGAACCCAGTGGCGCGATGCTCGTGTGATTAATAGCGATTGCCACCTCGCATCTCAAACAACACGGCTATCGGCCAGACAATACTTATTTTAAACAGTTGTGACAATAGTCTGGGAATGATAATAACATGAGTGAACAAACGTCAAAGATGTTACTTCGAAACAAGGAGAACGCAACTGCAGTGTCAAAGTTTACAAACATAACAGAAAATAAGTGTTTCAATCTAACAAAAGTTTATTTGATATTTTCTGTAGTAGTTGGCTACGGCGCCTGGTTTCAGTGAAAACTCTCATGAGCTGTGGGAAATTAAACTCCCTTTTGCAAGTAATTAATGGTTGAGGAAATTTCCAGTTTTATTATAGTTGTGCTCTCGTCTACTGATAAGAAAAATAGCAGGATACAGTATATGGCAATTACCGACTGCACCTAACCAATCGGCTTCAATAGTATTAGAAAGAACAATCTAAACAACGCTGGAAATTTGATTTTGTGTCAATTGACTGATAAACTAAACAGCAGTAGTAAGTGTTTAGCACCGAACAGATGTTAACATGGGGTGGCCGAAAAGAACAGATTGGTGTAGACAAGTGTCCTTAAAACAGCGGACTGTTAATTTTAAATTTAGATGACTCCGATAGTCCGTAATGCACCCATTTTAATGTTATGTTATGCAAACACAGTTCACAAACAAATACGTTCTCGTAGTCACGAGAACTTTACATCGTTGACAATTTAGTAGTTATATAAATAAAATTGGTTGAAGTCGCCAAAGACTCTTATAACAGCTCTTATATCAGCATAAAGCGCCTAAGAAAAAGTATTTGTAAACTTGTAGTGTATGGTCAAAAGCTATAGTTCTTGAATATAAACTTGTTATTTTGCAAACGCAAACTTCCCTAGCAAAACATTCAGAAAATAAAATTTTATGAATTAAAATCGTGAATAAAATCATAACTGAATAACTGGTAATATAATATTATGATAGTTAAAAATCAAAGCTAATATTCCATTTAAAATATTAATCTAATATTCTTTTGGTACCACAAATGCGCCAATTTTCCCCATTACACCCCGACGAAACCAGAATATAAATGCAATTGCAAATAATAAAGTAGAGTCTCGAAATAAGAAAGTAATCACCTTTAGAAATTTATGCCAGCTGAATTTCTGTACGCCCTGTATAGCGTTACGCCGCCAGTAAATGATCTTCCCCAGCTTCTTCATGTTTAACGTACTCGTTGAGCATCGTAGAGACGTTGAAACGGCACTTCATAAAAAGTACGTTAAACCAGTGAATATCTGCGAGATGCATAGCAAAATTAAATGTGGATTTTCTTGGATCGTTTGACTTGTAGTTTAGATAATTAATCTCAATACTACCATAAGAACAGCTAGCCCAGAGGGTCAGCGATGTGACTTAGGTAAAATATCCACACAATAATGCCATAAGAACAGCGAGCCCGAAGGGTCAGCGATGTGACTTAGGTATATTGAAATGCAATTACTCAGGAGCACAGCGAATGATAGCATTTGGCGATGTAACTCGGGAGTGATAGAAGAGGCATCCCCCGGTAAACAAGCTGGTTTTCTTTTTATATGATACGCGACATCACCCTTCTACTCGAATCTCACATTTCATGTAGGAACTATTTACATTAACAACATTAATAACGTTGGATACGACGTAGCTCTCCATAGACTTTTAGGATGACAACCAACTTTCTATCTTTTTCTTTGGTTAAGGTAGAAAAGTGTAAGCGATTCCATACTATGGTAATACACGAAGTACTTGACGTTTATCTGAATATACGATAAACAAACCCTGCGACGACTAGATTTTATGTAAATTCTGTCTCAAAACGTAGCGTGTAGCGTTTAACTTCGCTTTAAAAATATAATTTTAAAATGCATTCTGGTAACTCTATTGTGTCCAATATTAAACGAGTAAGTATATGTAAAAATGAAATGAATCAACTGCAATAATTACTTGAATTTGGAAACATAAACAAGAAAAAACTAAATTTATATATGGGGTATACAGGGTGTCCCAATAAAAACTCCCAGGCCGGATATATTCTAAACGAATAGAGATATTTTAATTCTGTAAAAGCCAGTTTGTAGAGCATAAAGAGAGCTTCACTTTTGAATATAATTGTTTTTTGAATATATCAGTATATAGATGGCGCTGTGCTCTAAAGAAATATTTCGATGGGAGAAACTTTGAAATGGGGTTTATGTGAAAGAAAATGCATTTCTAAGCAGATTATGTTCTAAAAAAAATACCATAAAACTTACCGTTTTCGAGATATTTGAGTCCAAATGTTGGCATTTGCCAATATTGAATAATTGTAATCTCTTCAACATTTCAGTCCTTTAAGTTGGACAATCTGTATTTAATTATTTAATTTAATTTACAAATTTTGGAAGAAAATATTTAAAGAATTTTCATATCTTATGAATTAAATATATTTGAAGTAAACTAAAAATATTATTTATCATATAATTCAAACATTTAAACAATAAAAAACAATTACGAACATAAATAAAACAATTTTTACAAACTAATGAATTTTAAAATAACTATTTTAATAGGTGTTCAAAATTATTGCCATGTTCATTAACACACATCGTAAACCTATTAATTAGTGCAGATCTACAAACTTTTATTAATGTATGCTGATTAATGGCTGCAGCACTAGCATAAATTTTATTAGAAAGATCTGCCATGCCTTCTATTGGTTCTTTGTACACTTCACTTTTTAAAAATCTCCATAAATAAATGTCTAATGGAGTAATGTCAGGAGGTCGAGCGGGCCATCTCCATTGGTACCAATACATCTTCCTGGGTATGTTTGATTTAAATAATTAACAACGTTGTGATGATTATGTGGGCCTGCTCCATCCTGATGAAACCACATATTATCCAACTGAGCGGGCAAATTTCTTAATAGTACTTGTAAATCATTTTGCAAAAATTGTAAATATCTTTCACCTGTTAAATTCTCATGGTAGAGATATGGGCCAACAATGTAACCATTAACGATACCACACCAAACATTTACTCCAAAACGATTCTGGGATCTGGTATGTCTCATCCACCTAGGATTCTCTTGAGACCAGTAACGACAATTATGTCTTGTAATTACTCCATTATTATGGAATCGAGTTTCATCACTCCACATAATTGTATCTAAAAGATTTGGATTTTGCGTCAAAAAATCTAATCTCCGCTCATTTCCCCCTGGAATCAAATGATGAACTAAATGAACTTTATATGGAAAAATTTTTTTTGTTTTAACAATTCTGTGGCAGGTGGAACGTGCAGTATTTGTTTCTTCCGTCAACTTGCGTACTGAAATGTTTGGGTTATTTTCTACTTGATGTAATACCAATACAATATTTTCATCAGTTGCAGTTCTTTTTCTTCTTATTGTTTTTGGTTTTTAAAACCTCCATAATTTTTCAAATTAGAACACAAACTTACAAAAGTTTTCCGATCTGGTGAAAGTCTGCCCGGGAAACGTGTTCCATATAAACTTACAGCTCTTGAAGCATTTTTACGACATTCCCCATAAATTATAATCATGTTTAATTTATCTTCATTTGTATGAGAAACCATATTTAATAATAAATATGCACAAAGAAAACCATAATTAGGTAAAATAATACAGTTCTATTGACACACCAATAAACAAAATGTGATTGAAATTGAGAAATGTCAAAACTATTATTCCAAAGGTATAATTGGTATTGGTATAAAGGTATTTAATTGTATTTAATTTATAAGGTATAAGGGTTATTATACTCACTAGTTATCAAATATTTCTAATTATAATCCAACCTAATAACAAAGCAATTATATGAAAAATTCTTTAAATATTTTCTTCTAAAATTAAATTAAATACAGATTGTCCAATTTAAAGGACTGAAATGTTGAAGAGATTACAATTATTCTATATTGGCAAATGCCAACATTTGGACTCAAATATTTCGAAACCGGTTAGTTTTATCGTGTTTTTTTTAGAACATAATCTGCTTAGAAATACATTTTCTTTCGCATAAACTCCATTTCAAAGTTTCTCCCATCGAAATATTTCTTTAAAGCACAGCGCCATCTATATACTGATATATTAAAAAAACAATTATATTCAAAAATTAAGCTCTCTTTATGCTCTACAAACTGGCTTCTACAGAATTAAAATATCTCTATTCGCTTAGAATATATCCGGCCTGGGAGTTTTTATTGGGACACCCTGTATACAGGATGTTTCAATACAAATTCCCTTTAAATTCAAGACGGCGCAGCATCCAAAGCTATAACTTTAAAAGTATGCTTGTTAGATAAAAACATCATAACATATTTTGTGTTTAATTTTTGATTATCTATAAAAGAGTTTCATGGTTGTTGATATCGTATCTTGCATATTTCAAAAGATAATAGAGTTAGGAAAAATTAATTTTTTTCACTTTTTTCTGTTGCTGTTTACGAGTATCAAAGTGTCCTTTATTTTTTTGTATTTCACTCATTTGCTAAGATGTCCTTTAATTAATTAACTGGAAGTGATATCGAGTTGAAATTGCGAAATTTTTCAGCGTTAAACTATCGGGAACAAACCTGTATCCATATTCATGAAACCTTATTGGATTCGTTTATTTCGCCAGCTCTATCACTAATTTAAAGTTTTGCTAGTAGCGTTTTTCGGAGTTCAATGGTTTCGGGGCAGTAACGATATTTATCGCATTATAACTCGAGAAATATTCACCGTACAGAAAAAAGTTTTATACAAAACTTATAAGAAATTTAATCCTTTATTATATTATATAATATGACTGATGATAAAGGATTGATTTTAAAGAATAATATTTTAAATAAGAGTGATAGATCATTATGTAAAAAAGCTTTTTTGATAAATTAATGACCCCCTCTATCAATTAATAAAAGAAAATAGTGGTATCGAATGTTTGCAATTCCAGGACTTTCTCATGTACAGTTGTGGACAGTTATTCTCGTACATGTCGTGTCATCATGTCATAAACCCAACATTGAAAAGTTATACAATTTGTAACCATAGCATAAATAACATAACAGATAACATAACAAGTATTAATGCACAAAAATGGCTATAAAGTGCTATATTTGTGGAGAAATACAGCCACCAAAAAACATTAAAAACACATATAAGAAAAAAGCACAGCGGTGAAAAATGTATATCAAAGTTTGAAATATTTGCACTCGATGAAAGTAAATTTGTTCATAAATTAAATTCAACTGTTGCATTATTACGAGATGATAAAAAAATAGTAAATTTTGCTAAATATTTTCAGGAAAACTACTTAAATAATAATTATGAAAGTGTACGTATTGTTTTCAAAAGAATGCCGGCATCAGCACTAATATGCACATAGAGTCGATTGATAAGATAATAATTAATTGGTATTTTTGTATTATAATGCCATATAAAGTCGAGGCAAGAATTCAAGCGATGCTCGTCACGAGTGATCTCATTAAAGAAATTTTAATACTAACATAATTTTTAATCATTAATTACGTTAAAAAGAGTAATTCTTGACTCCCAGTTATTAAGCTTTTTTCAGAAATAGGTACAGTTTAATGGGGCTTCATGATTCTTAGCAGTATTGTCTTATTCTTAAAATCGATCTGTAACGTGCATCGCTTGAATTCTTGCCTTGACTATAGGTATATAGTCTACTGATGATTTATTATGAAGTATTTCGGGTGCAAGCGAAATATCTACATAAGAATTCTTAACAGATTTTCTTCTTTTTATTTCATTTATTTAATTGCCAAACCGAAAATTTAATTAAAACTTGCAGTACTAGGATATTCGGTGATAATAGATTATACATTTACGAACATAACCACAGATCATAGAAGCACATATATTATATGATAGAAGATTTGACTTGAACAGTTGAAATCTACTTAATTTCTCTGGTGGTAGGAGCATGCACAGTTAACATGCCGCATTCGAGGCAAATTGTCGGCTTCTGTAAGTATGAGGCAACTCCAGAATCTGGTTTTGATGAAATTTTAGTATTGTAAGAGAGGCTGTGCTTTAGCGGCAACGCTGTCCTCATTTTCTCTAAAAGCCGTAGATTTGACAACGGCCTTTCATGGCTCTTTGGGAGTCAGGTAAATAAAAGCCCATTTTAAATTGTATAAATTTTGGTCCCTTATATTTACTGTCCACAACTGTACCTAGGGATTAGGTTATTAAGCAAATCCAGGTACTTGACATAATTTGCATAAATACATAAGCTTCTTCTATACAATTTTAGTTCGTTCATAACGCTCTTCGGTAATAGTCGAGAAACTGAAATGTATCAGATCAGTTTTGTGAAATCAAGTGCTTAAATTTCTCTATCTTTATCAATCATTGCATTTTATTATTTGAGGATTGTGAATTCTATATACTCATGTAAGTACATGTGTTCTTTTTGGAAACTGTAGTTTATTTTTATGTAAAAATGTTCATAACAGGCTAGAATGGTAAAACTTTTATTTGTTATTGACTTGTAGAACGATATTTATCAAGACAGTATACAAGTATTGAAAATCATTTTTAACTGGCTAGCCAGTGTAAAAATTTTACACTGACAGCTGTCAATTTTACAAGTTAGTAATGCTGGCATTAGAAAATTATGTTTTTTAAACTGAAAGCTCGCACATGGCTTCATCTAAAATAGTTTCTGGCATATCGATATCAGTACAAATTAATAACGATAACCTTTGCAAAAGTAGTAGGTACTTGCAAAAGTTATTTTTTATATAAAAATTTGACACTACTTGACTTGTAATAGCGCAAAGTTGCATAATATCAAAAAACCTGCCCATTTGCCTATTCAGAACTACTAGATATCAATGTTCGGTCTTTGACATTTTTGTCACTGAAAAGTCACGCTTGTTGAAGCTGTTAGGATTTGGTTATATTTTATTAAGAAGAATATATGCAAATGAATAACAGATAAAATATTGTACATCACAGGCAAGGTAGCAATTTTTACTGGCGCTAGGAGATAACAGGTTCGCCAGTCATTTCCTTTTATCACCAGTAAAACCGGTTTACCTTTCTTGTAATGTAAAATCCTGATATATTTTGATTTTTACCTACACGTCTTGTTACCCGTTGCTATGAAAATACAGTTGCTTTCCAAAAATACAACTAGATTTGTACCTACACTAATAATAAAAAGTAATAAAAATTTACAAAATTTATTAGTTTATTCTCTATCTTTTGGATAAAGAGCTTCAGGATAACATAAAATGTTGTAAAATATTTGATGCTCACATGGATAACTGAGTTCGCTATTGCTCGCTCAGTTAACTTCCATGCTCGCGTTTTGAACGCTATATATCGGACCTAAATATAATATTATGAATGTTACAGGTAAATTATCAAAATAACCACTGTGGCACAAAAACAAATTAGGCAGGTAGTCGGTGGAAAATAGCTGAGTTCTAGGAAGCAAGTTACCAAGGGATATATGAGGCCAAATTTTATTTAGGAGAAGAGGAAGGATACGATAAAAAATTATGGCTAGAAGTATTTTGAATAATCTACGTTGGTTTGTTCTGGAACATCCTGAAGATAACGCTGATGTTGACTTCACAGATATAGATAACCTTCAATTGCTACACACTGCCGCTCAAAGGGGAAACTTGAAAACTATTGAAAATTTGTTGAAGTATGGTGCGGATGTTAACATAAAGGACCAGCGAGGTTACACACTCTTACATTCAGCGGTTGAGTGCGGGAAAGTGGAAATGACCCAACTTTTGATAAATTACGGAGCTGATGTAAATGCTAAAAATAACAGCGGGAAGACTCCATTATTTCTTGCTTGTAGAGGCATTAATTTTTTGTCATTATATAAAGGTCATGAACAAGTAAATTCAAGAAATATGACGAAACTTTTTGCTACTGATGACGGCGTGGATCTAATAATTGTTAAAATTCTTTTAAATTGTGGTGCCGATATTAACTCTGTTGATAAATCTGGCACAACTCCACTTCATTGGGCTTCTATGAGAATACAACCAGAAATTACTACAGTCCTTCTGCAGAATGGTGCTGATATTAACATTATATGCAATGATAGTTACACGGCACTTGACTATCTTGATGTTAGTGAAATAGTTAGCGAGACCAGGAATGTTTCGAGGAGCACTTTAAGAAAAATTGAAACCGCTGAAAGCCTTGTCCGGCATGTAGTAAAAATGAAGGCAAAAAATTTATTTGTAAGTGAAAAATATTTACAAACGATTGATAAGAACTGCAAGTTAAAAGAGTATTATAATTGCTGCGAGACAGAAATTAAAAAAATGAAAAATGTGAAAATAGGTAACACTAAAGTTTCTTTTTGTGACATGTTAATGAAAGACGTGCACCAATTAGCTAAATATTCTAGTAATGAAAATATAGTGGAAACAATGGAATCAAGTGATTACCGAAGGATATTTCCGAGATATGCCAATATAATACATAACCAGTTTAAAAAAGCACAAGAAAGGAAGGGTTTGTTAAAATCCTGCATGAAATCGTTAAATTCCTTATCGGGATATGAGTTACCATATATTTTTGTCAATGAAATGTTTAGTTACCTGAGCAATTTGGATCTGGAACATTTAATAGAAGCTCGGCCTGTAAGCGGTGATGAAAGATAGCTTGATTTCATACAAAAGAAGACATTTCAATTATAATAAACGGTATATTATATATATTTAGTTGTGCCTTAGTAACGAGAATTTGTAAATATATTAGTTCCTATTTTTATTGTTTGTATTACATTGTCTATCATACTGTACGACATTTATTAAAAGTTTTCTTAAAGAAGATTGTTTTAGTTTTTTTTTCCTAAATTAAAAGGTTTTTTGTATGGATTTCCAGATACAGTACAAACTGAAAGAGCGTTTTAAGTATTTAGTAAAAATATAATTTTATAAATAAGGCTCTTTACGCTGCATATATAAAATGTAAATAATGTATTGTATACTTTTTAGGTAATTTTGTAAATACTGACCTGAGTGCTCCATAATATATACCTCCTAATATCTGTGAATACTAAATATTATTACAAATAAGATTTTATTACGGTCTGCGTATCATTTCCTAAAAATATTTGTTCCTGTTACTTGTGTTTACATTTTTTATACGCAAATATTTAGATTTATGGCCTTCAATTTAGATTTATTTATTTAGGAGATATTTGTAATCTATCAATTGTCCCAATGCAATTAGTCAATACCCATTTACCTGTATTTACCCTTACATCTAGATAAGGGCAATAGAAACCAGACATGTTTTTACATTAAATTTTGTCAGTTCACATTTGGATTCAGGGCAAGAAACTCTCACCATCTAGATATTACTTTTTGCAAAAACTGAACAGCCTCTTGACTGATCTTCGCGAAATTTGCTAGAGGAACTTCTTTTATTTTAAGAAACAATAATTTATGTATTACATCACGTTAGATCATTGAGGGCGCCGCAGGACCTGTATCTGATGATTTTTTTTTTCATATTTTTCTTGGCAAAACGTTGTGGTACTCTGACCAGAAAATCTGATGAGGGCGTCAGTCCCACGTATAAAAGGTACACTTGGTAGAACTTGATAACTCCAACCGTTTTCGAGGAAAGTGCCGTTAAATATTTCAATAATTTTTTGAAAGACAAATTGAAATTTAATGAAACAAAGTGTATTTATTGAAAAGTGTGCTTTGGTTACGTTTTAGTTCTGTCATTTACATCTATTAATCATTATATTTTGTTCTTGTGTTCCTCGAGCTAATTTCTTTAACTTCTTTATTTACAATGCCTAGACATAATCATTTTTCAAATAGGGAAATGAGGGATATGATATGTGTTTACGCACAAAATAATTTCAGCGGACGTGCTGCAACGAGGAGATACTCATTGCAATATCCAAATAGACCATAAGATTTTCAAAAATCTGTTTCGTCGTTTGGGAGAAACAGGTTCATTTCGCCATAAAAACGATGTAGGATGACCGAAACGGATTATTCCAGATCAAGAACTAGAAATTTTAGTTCATGTGAATGAAGATCCTCAAGTCGTTTAGCAGCGGCAACAGGTGTGAGTAAACAATTTGTCCTAAGAGTTTTATGTAAAGAACGCTTCTACTCATATCATCTCGCTCTTGTACAAAACCTACTTTGAAGGGATCTTCCACAAAGGCTACAATTTTATCAATTTGTTCTAAATAAACACAACAGGTATCGAAATTTTGTTAAGAACACTTTATTTATCGATGAAGCAACTTTCACTCAGCGAAACGTTTTTAACTGGAGAAATACCCATTACTGGGAAGTAGAAAATCCTCATGTCGTTAAAGAAAGGTATTTTCAGCAAGAATATAAGATTAACGTTTGGTGTGGTATCATCGGCGATCAATTATTAGGACCATTTGTCCTTCCTCCAAATTTAAATGGACAGTCTTATCTGCTTTTTCTTCAAAATACTCTTGCTGATATATTACATGCCATAATGCTAGACAAACGGAACAAAATGTGGTTAATGCAAGATGGAGCTCCCCCTCATTTCTCCATTGAAGTCAGGAATTATCTTGATGAGACATTCCCATGCAGATGAATCGGTCGAGGAAGTGAATTTGCTTGGCCACCAAGGAGTCCTGATTATAATCCTTTGGATTATTATGTAACTTTTACGTTATTTTTTGGTCTTCTAATAAGATTAGATCCTTATTTTAAACAATCTTTTGACATGTATTTATCTCAATACCATGAAAATAATCCACTGGTTCATAAGAAAGTGAGAAAGAGTTTACGCTGTTATTACGATTTTGTACTTTTTTCAATAAATACACTTTGTTTCATTAAATTTGAATTTGTCTTTCAAAAAATTATTGAAATATTTAACGGCACTTTCTTCGAAAACGGTTGGAGTTCTACCAAGTGTACCTTTTACACGTGGGACTGACGCCCTCATCATATTTTCTCGTCAGAAGTACCACAACGTTTCGTAAAAAAAAATATGAACAAAAATTCATCTTCAGATACAGGTCCTGCAGCGCCCTCTATGATCTAACGTGATGTAATATATGAATTATTGTTTCTTAGAATACCCTGTATCCTTTTTCCACAGCAACATTTTACTAAAGCATATTTGATTACATCCTCATATTCTGGCCCAAAGAATCTATCCCTGAACTATGGCCTATTATTAATGGTCCACCCTGTATATTTCAAATATACGTATAAATATTGGAATATTATTTTGGAATAAACTATCGTGTTTAATTCAATTACTGCCAAGAAAACAAACCTCAGATGAAGTGCAATAGCGGAGCCTAGTGATTTATCCAACAATCATTAGAAATACTGCCACATTTCTTAAACCCAAAATTGGTAGGTATATGTCATTAAATTGTGCGTATGCACCGTGGTCCGTGGGTATAGGCAGCTTCCTAGGTGCCCATGAATTTTCCAGAAATTCAAAGCTACTCTAAAAAATCGATCCGCCACAACTCCAACAAACTTTCCCACATAGGAGTAAATAAATGTTTGAGTTAAAATTTTAAATTCTTATAAATCTACCGAACTAACACGCCCCCTGTTTCTGCAATAAATTTATTGCGTTTTCATTCTTTTATTTTGTGAAACTAGGGCATAAATCCTCTTATATAAGTAAATATAGCCGTTAGATACCAGAAAGCCGTTTTGTTGACGAGGAAGATCAGTGTGTAGAACATGCCTTTTGCTCAAAGAATCGGGGTTTTAATATCATAGGGTTTTATTTTCTTTTTTGAAAAATTTCTCTTTTCCTTTTCAATTAATCTATTTATTTGGAGAATCAAGTATTCGAGTTAATATTTTTGATTATTCCTTTATTATTTTATTATTATATTATTATTATTATTCTTTTAATGATATATTTTTCATCATTATTTTTGAGTAGATATTTAATGAGTTATAAAAAATTTGTAAATAATTTTAACATCAATCATTATTAATTAAATATTTTTCAATTAATTCATTATTAAACACATTTAATAAAAAAGACCTTTTTTTATAAATTTGAATGCCAAAGTTATCTATTAATTTTTCATAATAGGTACACTAAATTACATTTAAACAAAAAAAAAATAACTAGCAATGAAATTAAAAAAATTTCTAAAGAAAAAAGAATCCGACTGGATCTGAACCCGGATTCTCCAATCAATCAATACAGCTATATTAAAGCTAAATATTAGATAAGAATGGTAATTTTCAATACGTAATATACGACGAACACTTGGGGTTTGTACAGCGGTACGACACGTGACGTCTTAATCTTCTTATGCTTGTAGAATGGCCTGGACGAACTTCTGCTATAACTTCTTCGACGCGATCCGCATTGAGTTCTTTGTATGCCTTCACGCGTTGTTGTTCCTGGTATTGAACACGATTAGTATTTTTGATGGTTATCATTTGTAATTTTTTTATGTAAAATGACTGATATGAATGTTTGAGCTGTGTTTTTGATAAATTTAGATTATTTATGAATTATCGAGACTATGTGAATTTTTCTAGATTTTTTCTTAAAGAATTGTGGTTTTTTGTTAATTTAAATGACTTTTTTATCAGGGTTTGACAAGTTTAGAGGAAATAATTGACTTCTTGACAAATTTTCTGACTTTTGTCATTTTTTCTGGCTCCGGTTTGGGGAATACACTGTATCCCAAATTAGAGGCGCATGCATTGCTATCTCTGTTATTATTAGAGACAGAGAAACGTTTCGACGAGGAGTTTTTTGAAGAATTTTGTGACCGTTTCGATGCCGTTTTTAAATTTGGCCTAGCTAACTTCATTTCCGAAATATTTTCAAAACTGAAAAGGTGCATTTTAAAAAACCTTCCGTACCTGCTTAATTTGATGACTGGTGATATTTTAATAAGTACTTTTTTAAGGTGCTTCCGTTGACGTTACCAAGAAATTTCTGCCGTCATTTGTTTCTCAGTTTATGCCACTACCTTTGTTTGTTTCTTCTTATAGATGCCATATTGGATTTTTTGTATGTTCTTAATGCTCTTAATTTCCCTTTTAATGATGTATCGCAATGTCAGGAAAATATTAATTTACTGGTATAACATATTTAAAAATTAAGTTTTCTAAGTAGGCTACGAAGAAATTTTATTTTAAAATAATCCGATTTTATTAGCACATAATAGCAGCATAGTAACATAATTCTTAAGAGCAACTTTTAAATAATTGCGAATAATGGCAACGTTCTATGGCCAGCCATGTCTGTTGATCTCGCTCCATTGGACTATTTTCTTTGGGGGCATACAAAAACGAAGTTTATTCATTTGATCCGCCAGGAAATATTCAAATTTTAGAAGAACGTGTAAGAAATACTTTTGCTGCTGTTAACAGAAATACTTTAAGGAGAGCGTGTAGTTCAATATTAAAGCGCTGTTAAAAGTGCATTAATAAATAAGGACGACAATTTCTTTTAATTTTAAGTTGAAGCTAATAGTCATTATTGCCTAAAGCAAATCAAAAAATAGCTATTTGTCAAAATGCACTTGAAAATGACAATTTATCATGTTTTTCCTTTTTATCTCCATTCACTGGTTATCAAAACGATTTTGTACATACACCAGCAGATTCAAAATTTGATTCTCTTCATCACTACACTATATGCGTACGATCTATCGTTTTCGAGTTTTTATCGATTTTGTCATGAAACAAGTGTCCTGACAGCGCGCTATAAAGATATTTAAAAAATCATATCTCTGCCAATATTGATCGAATGGAAGTGATAAATAAAAGGAAATTATTCGTAATCAAATTCTCTACAACTTTTATTTGAAATATTTTGCGATCCGAATGACTATTTTCGAGATTTTAGTGAAAATGCGCGCGTTTCCGTTGCATCGCAAAATTGTCATAATTTCAAAAACATCTATCTCGGTTCCAATAGGTCGTACGAAGTTAAAAAAAGGAATTGTTCGGATTTTTATTACCTATAATTTTCATGTGTACATATTTTACAGTAAAATTGATACTTTCCTAGTTTTTGCGAAAATACGATTTTTTTACCTATTTTCTCGAGAATTAGAATTGAATTGAGAGGGACCCTGGGAGCCTTTCGTACACTTAATTTTACAATTTGAGAACAGTGGGTGGGTCACACGAGCAGAGAGCTGGAAAGATCTGGAAAAGGCTGTATACGTCCCCGCCCATTAAGTGCAGGCGAGGATGACACATCGATTGCGCAATATTGCACAAAATTTCGCAATATTGCATAAGAAACTAGAAAACGTGAAATTTGGAAATGAAAATTATATCACCGTATCAGCCTTAAAAATGGGAATATTTTGATATGCGAATGAAGTCTGAATCAGTTCGGGTTTAGGAGTTATTACCGACAATTTGCACGAAAATTGGAATGACCCCGTAAAGTGGTCCCGAAGATCTGTACGTTGGAGAGTTGAAATGATATGAAAGTGTGCTGATATGCAGTCGGTGAATAGAATGACGTAGATTCAATTTGATTTGATACATACCTTATGATTTGGGAAATGAGTTTTGATATTAATGGAGACGAGAGTAACGGTACTGTATTTGAGTAAATTAAATGGGGACAGATTGTATGTGGATAATTTGCATTCGAGAATGAATGAACAGTGAAATTCGAAAGAAGAATATTTTATAAAAAGTTGAATATTGTACAGGAAGGTATGAATAGTAGCGTTTAAATTTGTGAATCAGCTAGCGAAATAAATGAAACGGGGATAATTTTGTCGTCAACGAGAACATGAGAGAAATTGAGAGAAAAATGTCTTATTAAATTTGATAGAATTAAAATATAATCTTGCGGTTCGGGGTGTGTAAAGTCAATGTGATATAGATTGGATTAGTGAGGGAGCTGTATTTTTGATGGCTGTTATTTGTAATTTTTTGGTGTGAAATGACTGATATGAATGTTTGAGCTGCGTTTTTGATAAATTTAGATTACTTATGAATTATCGAGACTATGTGAATTTTTTTAGATTTTTTCTTAAGGAATTGTGGTTTGTGTTAATTTAAATGTCTTAAGGACTTTTTTATCGAAGTTTTACAAGTTTAGAGGAAATAATTGATTTTTTTAACTTTTGTCATTTTTTCTGGCTCTCGTTTGGGAATATATTATAACAGTATACGCCCTTCCATGTAAGCGTTTTGAGCGTTGATACATACGGTGATCTAGATAGATTTTTACTTGTCAAACACGCTGTCTTTTATAAAATTTTTAAACCTCTGCATCTTGATTTATTAATAAATGAGTAATTTATTTCAACGTACCTAAAAATAATATTTTCTTATTTTTAGCGTGCAAAAGTTCTTATTTTTGTTCCAAATACCAGTAAATTATCACAAATTATATGAATAATGCTTTTATATTAATAATATTTGTATTGATTAATTTCAACATTAAATGAAAAATTCATATCTTTTTCACCTTTCGCTTTAATGTCGCATTATGTCCGATATGGTATTTACAGATTCATTTTGTTTACCAATTTAAATTGGGGATACAATAAGGTAGTTAGTTTTTAAAATTGCAATTATTTTTTATTACATATTATTTTCTTTAAATCGCTTGTAAAACATGACGAAAAGTTATGACACTGCATAAAATGTTGCAACTTTTTTTTAATATGCTGGTGCAACCGTAAGTGAATGAATAGTACTTGATTAAATTACTACATTAATGAACCAGCCGAGGTAAAAAAATCAGAAGGCTGCACCAATAGTCATTATTATTGGTCTTGAGGTCTTCTATCACTCTGTTTGTTTTATGAATGGAACACCCTGTATATTTCGACGAGGGTGTTAAAGAACACGCCAGCTAGAGAAATTTTTCGAAACTATAACGAAATATTTTTGCATGAAACGCGTACTCCACGTAAACACGCCGTCGGAGGATTGTTTTTGGACGTATTAAAAAGATTCGATCTTCGGGGCGTTTTTTATGTAAAAATAAAAATGTTGCTCCATGAAATTTTTGGAACTATCACAAATGTCGCTGCACGGGGCGTAACGTCGCGCCGGCCACCAACATTTTAGAAACTATTATGAAATCCAAATTAACTGTATTTTTATTAACCAACGTTATGCTGTACTGCAACTCATACATCTTATTAAATATGAGAAGGGGTTAAAAAGTTTCTATTCGTACGCGTAATTTGGCGTGATTTTCTGCAATGCGCATTTGCCTTAAACCGGTTTCTTAGTGATTCGGTGGTAAAAAAGTTTAATTACCATGTACTCACGTGTACATGTGCCTTGCCTGAACCTATGAATATAAAAAAGCCACATTATTATTCAGAGTCGTTGCGAAGCATTTTTAAGCTCTAGAAGAGCACCTGAAATTACCATTGTGGTAATTTTAAAAGTACGTAAATAGGCAGGCAAGCAAAAGCCCACCTATTCATAAACGTTGAATTTTTACATTGAATCTTTTTGTGTAATCGTTTGCTATAAACTAACCATTGTATGGTAGTTGGAGACATTGTCTTTGTAATTCCGTTCCTCACTATGTGTGGTACACGAGCCAGACTATTGTTATCTTTATACACATTTCTTGAGGTTTTGTAAAAACATTTTTTAAAAGAACATTATATGTTTTTAAACTATAAATATAATCTTTTTCTTGTGTTTCAAAATTCCCTTTCAGGTTAATTAAGAGAGTGTTAGTATTTACAGTATTAAACTTAAGACAGTGCCACGACGTCCAATTGATACCATCAATGACAGCAGTTAAGCAAAAGAAACAGTAAGTAGAGATTTTTCTTCCAACATTTTAATATCCACTTTAGGGAGGGTTTTTTTTACTGTCCTTCAGACGTGTTAAGATGGATCGTTCACAAGAGCAGAACATTTGAAAATTTAATAATAAATGGCTGATCCATGGTTCTTTGCATACCTGTTAAAACAAAAATTATTATTTTTAATAATAAATATATTTTTTGGTAATTTATGTTCCGCTACATACTTTCATCAATTATATTGTACAGTTTCTGATTAATATTGTATTTCAGTTTTCCGAACTTTTACGTGGGTGTGGACCATTTTAAAAATGTTCTAATGGTTATGTGAAATTGAATTGTTTTCAAGTAAATACCATAAAACAATGCAGTTGTTAACTTTATGCTCACATCGTAGTCGAACAGTTTTTTAACAATACTCATTTGAACATTGAACACCTTTTCTCATGAGCTGAAATTTTCATAAAAGAAACAAAACGTATGTATTCATTCATAAGTAAAAATTGTACTTCCCTTGATTACTGCGTTGCCAATGTGTGATTGAGACAAATTGCAAATCAGTGCACCAAGTAGTTTTAGCACAGAGGAAAGTTCTGTAAGAACTACCAGGTTTCGTTTTTCCATCTGCCTGAGGAACATCCTATGTTATCTATATTTCAATGATAAAATAATTGAGTACCTATTTATAATGCATTTACCAAATGCATTTGTTGTAACCTTGCTAAGTAAATTGCATTCTCAATTTAATTTAATGTATATTATATTTTACCGCTTTATCAAATCTGTTGTTATAGATAGTGGAATTTGATTAATGTCATTACCTATTGCAAAAAATGTTATTATGGATCGGTTTATCAAAAATCTAAAAAAAAAAAAATGGTAGCGGGTAATTATTTGTTTCCTTCTCATTTATTTATTAAAGTCCAGCAGGGTTGCAATGTATACAATTCTTAATATGACTCCGATTACGATGAAGTATTTAACACTGGCGCTATACTTTCTAATATCTTGTAAATTGGTGGCTTCTGAGGTAAGAATTATTTTTATTTCCTTATGGCGGATATTTCAATCAATATTTAATATATAGAAGTTGAAAGTTAATTTAATTACTTTAATTATTTGTTAATTGACGGGTAGGCATACTCCACTATTCGATTTCTGGTGGAGGTACTGAGATTTTTCTGTAAGAAAATTTAAACTTTGGTATCTCAGATAGTGGATACGACGCCGACGTTTACAATATGTAAGCAAGTAGAAAAATGGTGCCACTCTAAAGAGACAAAATTGTCGCCAGAAGTATAAATCTCTATAATGTAATCAGAATGACTACCGGGTATTTCACCAAATTCAATCTTGGCTTGAGAAAAATATGCAGCCAACGCAGTGGAGTTGGAAAAAAATGGGCAATATTTTATCATCAGTTTATACTACAGAGGCGTCTGCTCCAGTTTCTATTTTAATAGTAGTTTGTGCAACAGGAGTGGATATGATAGCCATATCGCACACTCTTTTTTGAAACTGAGAACATAACAAATGCATGGAATTGCATTTAAGTTTTATTTTTAATTTCGTGAAAATTCATCATTTTGCAACCATGTTAGCTTCACCGCAGTATACGTCTTAACTATGTATCTTATTTTAATTTCTATTTTTCATCATTTCTTTTGCTTCTAGCGAACTCATGTGTGGTATATAGTGGAGTTTTCTATGATTCCGTCTACAATCGACTGTTAAAATTTGGGACCTGCCGTAAATTGTTACTTACCCTTTATGAAAATAATTCTACTTGGTTGTATAAAATTGTTATGATACAGTGGGGCTGTTTAGGAAGAAATGAGTGTTTTTGAATTATTTATGTCATTATAATCTACGCAAAATTATCTATCGATCACTTAAGTTTGAAACAAAAATATTAATTATAGATACAGTAAATTAATTATTTAAAATTTTACATTGCGCCTTGCGGAGAAATAGACATTAAAAGCCCATTTTCTCGAAACATCGAATTTTGTAACTGTTTTTAAAATAACTATGTTAAACTATGTTTAAAATAAACGTTGTTACATCATTTTATTAGGATCATATTAATATTTTTATTTTTAAATAGCTTGTTTTATAAGGGAGATATTTAGCAATGTAATGATGCCGCCGCACTGAAATGAACCAGCGAGTGCTCATACGCATTCCCTCTACGACGACCGAGTGAGGCACAAGTTTTGAGCAATGACGCAGTTAAAGTAGACAAAACATATTAGGTGTTTTCTTTCTACCTACAAACTTAGCTAACTTTTAGGTAAGTTTCTTAGCTAAACTAACTTGCAAAAAGAGCGATTAAAACCGACCAGGAAGGCGATAAGGTTGATGACGTTTTCCATTTGTTTATCAATTGTCACCTTTGAAATCAACTTAGACAAATTCCTAAAGTTTAGGAAGAAATACAGTACACTTGACGTAGATAAGGGGGAGAGATATTTAACTGAGCTAACCTAAGATAAAAAGATCAAATAGAATGCACAACTAAGCTAGATTCCTTAAGTTTAGCTTAGTTTGTTTGGTAGAAATAAAACACCTTATTACCTGCCTACATTTGGTTTTGATTATTTATAAGTTTAAAATATTAATAATATTATTTACTTTTTTTTTATGAATAAATCTTTTAATATCCAATATTAAATATTTTACTAAAGACAATTATATAATTAGTAATATGTTAGTCCAGTTATAACAGTTACAAGGTAATGTAATTATTATTTACATCGTTGTTTCATTATTATAAATAAATTGTACCTAAACCGTAAAATGGCCGAAACAAGCGATACAAGTTCAGATAATAGTGAAATAGATAGCAAAGTACAATAAAATATTTAGTCGAAAAAAAAAATTTTGATCTAAAGCAATTCTTATTTTGTCAAATAAAAGATAAAGTAATTTAGTATCCTGTGGGTTGAAGTATAAGCAAACAATTTTAGGTCAAGTTAAAGTTTTCTATAGACACAAAGCATTGTCACAAAATCTGCAGAACGCCTCTGAAAAAATATTCTACTACAGCTTATGATAGAAACGTGTGTTTTGACAAAAAAGACTTAAATATAGAAAGCTCTTCCAGGTAATGACTAAAAACGAGGACACCAATTTAAACTTAAGTATATATATAAAAAAAATACGGAGATCCTCAAAGAAATAGAAGATGATTTAATTGCATCGGAAATCAAATGCCATGACACTTGTTTTACTGTTTATCTATCAAAATCAGGTAAGAAAAATTGTATCGGCACCAAGTAGCATCGAGCTTCATTACCTAGGGGTTCATTATCAGACAAAAATTTGGTTAAATAGTTTAAATCCTAAGTCATCTCTAGGCAGTTATGTACATCGCGATTGGAGAGATTCTATCGAACCAATCTTTTCAACATTAGAGAAAGTTCCAACAAGTTTTATAGGCCTTTCTACGTCTTGACATTGTTTTACTTTTTCTTAAATATCTCAGTTGTAAATTAAGCCATCAACAAAATAAAAGTAGTATAATGAACATAATAAAATTGCGAACAATATTTACTGAAGTATTTCTTTTATTAGTGCAGCGGTTTTGGAGATATTAAGTGTTATACGTAAAAATTTTGAACGCCTTAGTAGTTACGAAGGCATTTTTGTTAATAACTTCTCTATCGCATGTAAAACAATACAAAATTTCATTTTCTTTATTTTTTATAAAAAAAAACGACTCACAATATCATTTTAATGTTTTGTTAGCGTATAGGTTTGTTAATTTTGTGCAAATTTGTTTTTATTTTTTTTTAAAGCTCTCTATAACCGCCCTGCACCATATATGTTTTGTACAACCTAATAGAATTTACTGTATTATGGAACAAGTAACAACTTGTAGGGGTCCCCAAATTTTAACAATGAATTGCGCACGGTTTGAACTTGTAACTGTCAGGTTTAAAATTTTATTTGGCAACACTCTGTATCAAATTTAACATTGATATTTAATAAAAGGAAACTTAATTATTTACTAAATAGAAGGGTAAGGGAGGCTGGCGCAAAATTAACCACAACTCAACTTATTGGGTTAGTCTTATTTTAGGACGCCTTAAAGTATTGAGGCGATATCAAAGACTTTGCAATGCTTGATTGGAAGTACTGGTACTAGGTACAAGACAATAGAAAGAACTTTTATATATAGGGTAAGGTAACAGTATGTCTGATTTCGATAGATCGAGTTCTACGATAGCTAAAAATTTAAAAAAAAATACAGGTAAACCACATAAAAGTCGATGACTGGAAATTATTTTTGAATATGCAGGATGAATCAAAACGATATAGGACCAAGTGCCATTTTCTAAATGGAATGCGATAAATATCAGTACAATTTTAGAAGCCTCTTTTTAGATTACTTTCACTCCCATTTCTTCCCACTTTATTTTAGATATACTACTTTTTTCCATCGACCGCCCCCCCGGAGCCCCAACTTTGGGGCAATATTGCTCAAAAATAATTTTTTTGCCAATATCTCAGTTATGAACGGTCATACGAAAAAATTGATTGTTATTAAAGTTAAAAATAAGTAAATTCTCTGTCGAAATATTTCAGACAAATTTTTACGTAGTATTAATATTATTGGAGTTATAGGCGGGGAAGTCAAGAATCGCGTCGCATATTCCCTCTGTATATCGGCACTTTTCTATATTTGTAACAATCTGGTTAAGATCATTACCACTTGTATATAATATTGTATCATCTGTAAACATGGACATTATACAGTTACTTGCACACTTAACAATATTATTTATATAAAGAGTAAATAGAATAGAACCAAGAATAGTTCCCTGAGGAACGCCATGTTCTATCTGTAGCTTACTTGCTACTGTGTTTTTATATTTAACTCTTTGCGATCTATTGCTCAGGTAACTTTTAAACCAATATTTCTCAGCCCTATTCCCTCTAGTTTGGATATTAACAACTCCCTATTTATCGTTTCAAATGCCCTTTTCAAGCCAAGAAATAAAACTAAAACCACTTAATTGGCTTCTAAACATTGAAATCCAAATTGATTTTGAATGATTACTTCATTATTATCACAACACATTTCGATGGATTTGAAATCTTTGGTGCTGGAATAACGTAGAAAATTTTCAATGCATAAGAGAAGGTACCATATGTCAGCGAAGTATTTACTAGATTAAGAAAATTTATTTCCTATTACTTTAAATCCATCTTTGACCACTTTGATACCAATCATATATTCAGCGTCTGTAGTCTCCTTCAGTGAATAAATAATTTCTCTTAACCTCTTCATAGTTAGTACTACATCCAAGTGGTTGAGAGATAGTCATTAATAATATATGAATGAAAGAAGTCCAAGAAGAAGAAACTATTGCTTCCCTGTGTAGTATACGTATTTAAAACATTTATAAACAAATTATATAGTTAAAAACTTACTAAATTGGTGAATTTGATGGTAGAAAGATCTAAGTATCTTTCAGATACTAGATTTTTACATTATTTTCCGGTAATAATAATCAAATTTTTTTAAACATGTAAATTAAATCTTTTTGCTCTCAATAAATTTACATTATTTCCTGGATTTTTGGCTAGAATTCAAAGCAAAACTTAGAAAATATTAATTTAAAACGGAGATGCATGAACTTTTTACGTTTAATTATTCATAAATAAACAAACTGATGTTTTCACCCGAAATTACATTCCAATATAAAAATCATAAAGAATAAATGTTATCGCCTTTAATTTTCATTTATATCAGACACATTAACTTTTGGTGTACTACAATTTCGCGTGGGGAGGGAAAAATTCACGCCCTCGAATACTTAGGTCAATCGCAACTAGCTTGTATTTCTAATGGTCGCGCCGCAAAATTGCAAAAATTTATTATTAAATTTGAAACAAAATTAGAATTTCGTGAAATTGGTAGAATTGTTAGTTGTTCTGTAAATAAATTTAAAAATACCCCGACTTTAATATATTTTTTTAATTTTAGCCAGTATATGATGTAGTTCATGAACATGCTGAGTTATTGTCGTATGCCAAGAATTATGGAAAGGATGTGGAGTTTAATGTTTTTAAACTTAACAATTCGAATTTCGCTTTAAATGTTTCCTTTTTTACGTTAAGGGCCATTCCTCCTGATAGCATTAAGGTAGGTTTTAGAGAAATATTTGCAATTTAAATAAATGATAATATCTACTAACTAATACTAAAGTGAGATTTAACTGATTTTAAATATAGTTAAAAATGTTTATGAATCAAAACAAATACTTTCTTAAAGTATGAAAACATGTTTCTAAGAAATGATATTATTTTTAAGGGTTCGTACCCAAAAGTAGAAAACGAAACCCATAAAACCAAAGCAAATTTAAATAGAAAACTAAGTTGGTCTGAAGAACACTAACAGGTAGCGAGGGCTTTTCCGCAAATAGAAATTAAAATTAACAAGACGAAAAATCTTAAAAAAGATTGGTTTACCTCAGATTTGCATAAAATGAGGGAAAATATATGCTTACTTACTGAATTCTATAATAATTTTCCAGCTATCAACTTAAAAGAACACCTAAAAAGTACAAAGCGGAATACAGACGTCAAATAAACATAGCCAAAAGAGATTACTATGATAATATGTTACATAAAAATAATAACTCCAAAAACGTTCTGGAATATCATAAACCAAAATAGGCAATAAAAAAACCTGTAAATACCACTCTAGACACAGAAGACAGGAATAACTACTTTATAAACATAACTGAAAATATGATACAAAAATTACCCTTGGTAAATAGGAATTATATAGATTATCTTTCAAGTGCAGACTTTTCAGAAGCAAATGTATCAAGTTTCAAATTCCATGCAGTTAATATAAATACAGTACGCGATTTAATCAATAAAATGAAAAATAAAAGCAGCAAAGATCATTACAATATGTCAATAAATATTATAAAAAATATTAAAAATCTAATAGTCATCTTATCAGTGCATTAGCGCAGGTATCTATCCAGATGCCCTAAAGATCACAAAAGTGATACCAATTCATAAAGGAGGATCTTTTAGTAACAGTAACTTTCGACCTGTCTCACTTGTTCCTATAATATCAAAAATTTTTGAGACATGTCTAAAAAATCAGATAACGTATTATTTTGAAAACAACAGTTTATTTTACAGTAAACAATTTGGTTTTAGAACAAAAATGAGCACAAATGATGCAATTATTCACTTAATAGACAAAATTGTTAAAGGAAATGAGAATAGAGACTATGTTGGAGTTACCTTTTGCGATCTGAAAAAGCATTTGATTGTGTTTCTCACCAAATTCTAATAGATAAATTAAAATTTTACAAATTCGACACGAGCTGCAACATAATAAAATCATTTTTACATAACAGACAGCAGTATATAAGTGTGAATAATACAAATTCAACATCTCAATATATAAGGAGCGGAGTGCCACAGGGATCTGTCCTTGGACCAACCCTATTTCTAATCTATGTAAATGACCTAAGTCCATACCATTGAATTGGTATTATTTGCAGACGATACCACACTCCTGGTATCGGACAATAAATCGGATGTCGTACAAAGACGATTAAGTGAAGCTAAATCAAATGCTTTTGAATGGTTATCATCAAATAAGTTGTCACTTAATGAAAATAAAACCACAAATATGATTTTCAGTCAAAGACCACTTGAAAATTTTGAAAATCCGGAAAAAGCCAAATTTTTAGGTGTATATCTTGACCCAAATTTAAATTGGTTCCATCATGTTGATTATGTAGCAAAAAAAATATCAAAAAATATATAATATATATAAAATTATTTTGGAATTGGGTGTTTTAACGTTTCCATCGCTTTATATTTTCCATTGTTTGATGTATATCAAAAAACATGAGGATATTCATAAATACTCCACGAGGACTCAACAGAATATAGCGATAAACTTTAATAGGCTTAAGTCAAGTGACTGTGGCTTTAATTATTATGGTCCAAAATTTTTTGACAAAATCCCAAATTCAGTGAAAGCCTTACCAGAGGTGAAATATAAACAGGTAATAAAGCTATTTTTAATGAAAGAATCCTTCTATAGTTTACAGGAATTTTTAAATTTTAATGGGATAGAGTCCAAGATAGTGGATAAGTATTTTATGTAATACTCTTTTTTGTATGTATGTATTTATTATATATTTGTGTATAAATGTTTATATATTTATATATGTTATATTTGCAGATTTTAATATCTATGTTTTATATGTTTATTTATATAAATATTTTAATACGTTACCCGTTGCTCGTGTTACAATATTATAGCATTGTATGTATATTATCATTATTTGACTTGTGTAAAACATATTTTTTGTTAAAGGCACCAATAAATTGATTGACTGATTGATTGATATTGGTCGGTGAAGCCAAGAAATTAAAATTAACTTACTTACACATACCGTCTGTCTATTTCACGAGGTCTCTTAATATCTATTGTAGAAGAATAATGGTTTAGAAACAGTTATCTCATTTTTTGTGAGCTATGTTTCAGTAAAAAGAAATTCATAGCCTACTTTGTGAGATATATTACAAAAACCCGAAAAATAGGAAAACCATAAACGGTTATAGCTTCTTATTTGAGGAGATACGAAAAAAAGTTAAAGGGATGAAAGTTGACGGCAAAGATAATAGCAATAATAATAATAATAATAATAATGTGTATAAAAAAATTCTAAAAACGCAGTTGGCTTTGGCAAACGCTCTTGTATAAAAGTTAAAAGAACAAATCTCAAAATAGGCCATGACACCATTAATTAGGTTTATTTTTTCTCTTTTCAACAATATAAAACGTGTCACAAAAATTTTAATTGATAGTGTATAATATTTAATATTTTACGAAAACCACAATTCATATCATTGAATCGTAAAAATTAGCTATGCCATGATTAGTGAAAAGCAATGTATACGGTTATTAGTGGATTTTGTGAGTCGGAAAAAAACCGAAAAACGTAAGTGTTTTCTGACGCGACCAGACCACCTCCCCCTCCCGTTTTCGAAGATTCTGAAAACGATGGTGGTGGAAAAAAATCTTTTTAAGCATGCACAACCCCCCAAACAGCCAAAAAACACCCCCAAATTGGGCTGAAACGCAAAGGAGAGCGCTTCCTTCAGACGAACACCGGTTTATCCCCGTTTTCGAGGATGCTGAGCCTTAAAAATTATCCCCGTTGCAAGCCCACCCCCCCAAACAGCCAAAAACACCCCGGAAAGGGGGCTGAAATGTGAAGGAGCGGATTTCCGTCCAACAAGCATTGGTTTATCTCCGTTTCCGAGGATGCTGAGTCGCTCTGTATCTTGTACACATGCACGTCGAAAAATTCTTTGTTTCGCTGTCAGTTATAATAACAAAATCTGTTTCTTTACTCCAATAAATTTGATATTGGCTATTGTGTATTACAATATAATAATAATATATGAACTTCTGGTAAACACATTCTGAAAACGATTTTTTATTTCATAAATGCAGTATATTTACGAGCGTTACTCTATTTTCCGTTCAATATGAAATATAATACAATGTTTTTTTTGATTTGCTGTATGTATACTCGAATATTATCAAGATACCTTTATTGCATTATCGTACATGTCGGTTTTCATTTGAATTTTCAAAATCCTTTCTAGAATTTCGTTGGTATTGAGAGAAGATGACAATAGTCGTACTTATTTCATATGTACGGAACCTGGTAAAAAAGACAAAGGCCTTCAATGTATACATGTTTCCGAGGTCCAGGCAGAGCGACTTGCACTCTTAAGCAGCATCCAAGCGGACAAAGAGATACCAGCGCAGAACCTTATTACACAAATGTTAGCGCACCGCAGCTGCTTCAACGATTCGAAAACGGACGAGTGCACTGGTTGCTTTGCCGTGGAGAGAAGGGAACTGCAGTTTCACCCCTTTCAAGGGCGGTTTTGGCCGTTTGTGGGGTGAGTATGGGGGCTGATTTTCAAGGCCGGCGTCGGTCTCAGCATTCTCGAAAACGAGGATAAACCAATGTTTGTCGGATGGAAGTCCACTCCTTCTCGTTTCACTCCCCTTTTTGGGGCGTTTTTGGCCATCTGTGGGGTGCGGTTTACACGGGGGATGATTTTAAAGGGAGGCGTCGGTCTCAGCATCCTCGAAAACGAGGATAAATCGGCGTTTATCCGACGGAAACGCGCTCCTTTGCGTTTAACACCATTTGGGGGTGTTTCTTGGCCATTTGGGGGCCGGGTTGTGCATGCTTAAAAAGAATTTTGCCCACCACCATCGTTTTCAGCATCCTCGAAAACGGGAAGGGGAGGTGGTCTGGTCGCGTCAGAAATTACTTACATGTTCGTCCGAGTCACAAAATCCAATATATTAACAAATTTGACAGATTGTGACTGTTATATGTTGTATGTTGCGTTGTCGAGTGCTACGAAAAGTTTTATATCAGTAGTAATTATGGTGTTCACCAACAATAACAAATTCGATATGATTAGCATTTATTCTCAATGCAATTTTGACGCTGAGATGGCAGTCACAGTTTACGGAGATAGATTTCCAGATGCTCCGCAGCCAAATCGAACTATGTTTAGGAAATTAGTTCAAAATCTGAAAACGCATGGTTCATTTTCAAAAAAAGTAGTGAGTCGAGGGCATGTTGAGGATAATGTAAGAAAACTGAAATATTGAATTATGTTAACTAAAATTATAAAACCTCTTTGAGACACATTCAGAGAAACTGTCGTATAAAAAAGACAGTGCAAAAAATGGGATAACTGTTTCTAAAACTTTATTCTTCTACAATAGATATTAAGGGAGATATTTGGTGTGACCCTCGTAAAATAGACAGATGGTATATGAGGTACTTATTCATTGTATCAAACACGTTATTCATACTAATTAATATAAATATGTATTTTAGGTTAAAGTAGCTGTTGACAAATTATATGGAACAGAATATAAAAGAACTGGTACGTCTTTAAGCATGGGTGCATGTCAATTTTCTAGGAAAAATGTTTTCGGAATTTGCAGTCAACTATTGCAACATGGAAACATGGATGTTTGTAATATTCAAAAATCTGTAAGTATATTATAAAAAATTTGAAACTTTTCAGATTATTTATAATAGGACCAAACTTTGAAAACTGCCATTTAACAACAAATTCGAATATGTAGTACACTATGCTATTTATGAACAGTGATTAAACTAAATACAACACAGTACGGAAAGCTATTTTAGGCGATTACGAGTCTCTTCTGATTCCTACCCGACACCGGCAGCTGCATTTAATCGTCTGAGTCCATTTATTCGCTCGATCGTTAAACAAAATCCATATTTAGATATAGGGAACTCGCATCCTCGCTTCACAACTTCCAGCGGCTTGTATATCTGTGTATGCGCGGAAGTTACGAAATCTTACGCGAGGATTGTGTAGTGGATCAGTAGCTCAACGCTTATGTGTTAAAGTATGCAACCAAGGAGTCCCTGGTTCGAATCCTGACTAGGGTATGGATGTTTAGTGGTGTTTTTCATGTGTTACTGAGTGGGTGCCAGTAGACTGGACGAGGCTGTGTGAGAGGCAATGTGGCTAGTTGCTGTACCAGTCCTCTCAGAAGCAGCAGATGGGAATGTCGTAGGGAAGAGTCTTTGTATAATTGTCTAAATAGCTTATGCTAAACTCCGCCAGGACGTTAATCTAAATAAGGCGTAAAAAAAGAAAATGTTAGGCAAGTAAAAAATTCCTACTCTTGAAGAGAGAAGAGGTTTGGCAAAATTTCTGGTTGGGGATAACTCTCGTCTACAGATGTCGGTATTAGGCCTCAGTAGCGGAAATAGGCAGACGTTAAATAAATTTAAAAAAATAAATATACAAAACTCAATTTTAGAAAGATAAACGAAGCTAAGTTATAACTCCATTTGCCTCGAGATGAAATTTTCAACTCATCGTTGGAGACGATCAGATATTTAACATAAATGTGTCAAATTCAAAATCATATACAATTGAATTAGTAGCGTTATGTGTTAAGAGAAACGTAATTTTCGAATTTTACGAATTTTGAGTTTGATGGCAATTTTTAAATTAATAAAATGTTCTCTATATTGTTTTTATATACATTTATTTAACGTCGGCCTATTTCCGCTACTGAGGCCTAACATCGACGCCTGTAGACGAGCCAACGCAACCAGAAATTTTGCCGAACGTCTTCCCTTAAGAAGAGTAGGGATCTTTTACTTGCCTAACATTTAATAGACAAGGGACTGACAGATTTACGTCCCTCCGAAGGATGGTACATCCCCTATATAACCCTCGCCTAAGGTTGTATAGCTTCCGCGCATACACTGATATACAAGCCGCTGGAAGATGTGTGAGGCGAGAAGGCGAGGTTGTGAACACGAAAAAGATCTCGGGATTTATAAAAATAAAATATTTTTCGTTTGGGAGCTTTATGTGAGCTTCTGGGAGCCTGTCGTGCACTTTATTTTGTTTGAATCGAAATTGGGGTGTTTAGTCCTTAAACGGCTGGAACGGGTCAAATGCTTCGACCTGTATACGTTCAGAGCCAAATTTCACTTTTATTTGGGTTGGCAGGGTCAAAGGCTACGCCCTGTATTGACTTTTTGAACTAGATAGATTTTAAAACGTCCTTTATTGCAACTGGGATCTGATGATAGGCACGGACTAGATCGATTCTTGAAAATATGGTTGTACCATGTAAATGGGTGTTAAATCATGGATGCGAGGCAACAGATATTGAGCAGGGATGGTAACTATGTTAAGCTGTCGATAGTCGTCACAAGGTCGCCAATCGTCAGATTCTCTCTTGGCAACCATGTGCAAAGGTGAAGAAAGTGACGATGGTTCACAAATTCTCAACCATCTGTTCGAATTCATTTTTCGCAATATCAAATTTAATAGGATCAAGCCTACACGGCCGACAAAAAGGTAAATGTCTCTCTGTCACTATATGGTACCTAACAGAGTGCTTAACAGGCAACAAATAGTTGGGTGAACTAGTTAGACTTGGGGATTATAATAATAAATCCGTGAATTGGTTTTCCACCGAAAATAATTTAGGAGTGAGAGTGAGCGAATGGTCAATAGCACAGATAATTAATATGTTGTATCGTCCACTAAACGTTTATGTTTTAAGTCTACTATCAAACCAAAATGTTTTAAAAAGTCAGCTCCGAGTATAGGAACTGGTATTTCGGCTATATTAAAAACGAAAGTAAACTTGCGGCGTAATCCTAAATTGACTGTTAATAACTTTTCGCCGCAAGTAGAAATCACAGATTCGTTAGCTGAGGTGAGGATTAGATCTGGATTCTTTTGAAAATCTGTCAGATGATTTCTAGGAATGACTGATAAGTTGGCACCGGTATCCACTAAAAATTGTAATTTGTTTGTATAATCGTAACCAAAAAGGCAAGATTTATTGCTTAGTACATTAGTTTCAGGTGGAAGGACACTAGTGGTGACTAGTGTTTTGAAGTTGAAAAATTGGAGTTTGACGTTTTAGAATATTGGTTAAAATTTGTATTGAAAATGCACCAAGTACAGCCCCACTTATGTGCTATATCTTTATATAGTTGGTGATAGTAACACACAGTAATGTTGGAAGGGTCAAAATGGATACGGTTAGGGGAGGGTGATTGCGATCGTGGCCAATTGGAGATACCTGACGAAGTCGAAGTAGTTGGACAGGAAGACTCATTGTGACTTGGTAAGCAAGCAGACCTCAGTGCAGAGACCTGTGCCTCAAGCGACTGTTGCTTTTGTATAATTTGGTTTAACGTAGCTTGGATATTTATAGTAAAAGTATTGAATTGGGAATGC
The DNA here is from genome assembly GCA_963675555.1 of Leptura quadrifasciata. Taxonomy (NCBI): domain Eukaryota; kingdom Metazoa; phylum Arthropoda; class Insecta; order Coleoptera; family Cerambycidae; genus Leptura; species Leptura quadrifasciata. The sequence continues at coordinate 41,528,985 of OY776677.1, forward strand.
AAATCTGGCACATTAGGTGAACTATTGATACTTGATGGTAGGTTAAAATTAGATGAATTATTAGCAATCGCAGGTAGGTTAAGCTTAAATGAATTCAGTGGCGGATGGTTGATTTGCGACATGATTGGGTTTTGACAAGCTTCCCAAATCTTGTCAGCGATATCGATAACTTCGTCAATATTCGTCATGCCTGAGGTGGTGATGGAAATATAAATAGGTTTCGGTAATCGCCTGACAAGTAATGATCACCTCACGCAAGTGTTGATAGAGATCTTGCTGGGGGGGACGTTGGATGACATCTTAAATTATATCGATAATTTCCAAAGGAAGGCACGCAACGACGTGGTCGTACTTCCTGCGGTCATTTGTGATTCGCGATACGTTGAATTGCGCAACCACCTGGGCGAACCAGATCTCAGGTCTCGTGGCCCAGAACAGAGGAGCCTTTCCTGCAGTGGTAGCGTAATGATGCGAAGCTGTGGTTGCGTATCAACCACAGGTGGAAGCAAATCTGCGGCTTAATCGATCATATTATGAGAACAGACATAAAAATACGAGAGAATGAGAAAAAAAATGAATAAATAAATAAGCCGAGGGACAATTTAGAAAATGAATTGATTCTTTGGCTTCTGATAGGGGAGAATATAAATGTACTCACCTACCAATAATTTTGACCAAAATAAAGGTTATTTGAAAGGGCCGAACTGGACTGGTTGGTACAGTGGGATGGGGAAGCTCACTCAGAGTGGACCAAGCGGGTTCGACAGGGCAGGATAGTGAGGAAATAAAGCTGCTGGGACAGGAAACGGCGACCCTAGGAGTGGAAGGCTGGGCTAGTACTGTCGTGAGCAGAAAAAATAGGACAGCTTTATTTTTCTAATCTAAATCTGTCTCTATTTGAGTATGTAATGAGTAGCCGAAGTAAAACAGATATCACTTTTAATTTATTTTTTATTTTAATGCTGTAGTTATTGCTATAGTAAATGATGGATGGTTAATGAGACAAATTGCACTGCGTTATAACATTAACAAAAATTTGGTGTGTAACATTTTAATAAAGTGTAGAATAAATGGTACGATTAGTAGAAATCCTGGATCAAAGGACAAAGGATATCCTACTTAACAGGAAACTAACTATTAATATTTCGTTATTGCACCATTTCTATTTATAGCTTCTATAAGTCTGTTTGGCATAGAATTAAATAACCTTATACAATAATTATGAGTAAAAATATTTTCCCATGCATTATTTACTTATTTACTATTTCCAGTAATTCTTCGGCATTCCATGGTCTCACACTTCGTTTTTGGATACTTCTTACGAGTAGTCCCCATACTTCTTCCACAGGGTTAAGACTATGAGTGGGTCAGTTATGAACATTGATGTTATCTTGAAACCAGTTAGTTATGGTATGAGCAGTATGAACGGAACAATTGTCTTGTTGAAATATGAACTCATTATTAGGAAATAGTTGTGATGCAGAAGGGAGCATAATATTGTCTAAGATCCTAATATACGTTTCACTATTAAATCGTTCCTCAATATGCCACAAAACACCAGGACCACGTGCTGATATCCAAGCCCACATATTGGCGGAAAATCTACCACTTTTATCATTATTAGATATATATTTCTCATCGAATCGAGTATTCGGAGGGCGGTAAACACGAATAAGACCGCTGTGTGTTGACTGGAAAGTTTTTTCGTCTGTAAAAATTACATTGTTCCAAAAATTTACATCGTGCACTAATAATTCAAGCGCAAATCTTACTCGAGCTTCTTTATGTTCAGCTTTAAGTAAGTATTTCTGTGCTGCTGCATGACAGCATAGCTCCGAATCTCTTACTCGCCGGCGGCCAGTACTACTCGATCCAGGAAAATTCGTTTCTTCAGCAGCCTGAATAACTGAGTAAAATGGATTTTCTACTAAAGCATTTACCAATTGCAAATCCTGTTGTAGAGTTGATATCCTTCGTCGCCCTGATCCAGGATTTCTACTAATCGTACCGTTTATTCTCCACTTTCTTAAAATGTTATGCACTGAATCTTTGTCGATATTATAACACAGTGCAATTTGTCTCATTGATAATCCATCTTGTGTTTTAGCAATAACTCCAGACTTAACTAAATCGCTTATATGAGGCATATTAGTTTTTTCCACACTTGCAATAAATTATGACAACTAACTGACAATGTCACAAAAATTAAAATTAGATGTACACAACTAGATTTTAGCAAAATACCGTTATAAGACTTGTCCTATTTTGTTTGCTCACGACCGTACCAATTTATAGAGCGCCGGGAACGTCGGCTGTTGCAGGTCGGAGCGTCGGAGGTCACCAATTGTAGCTGATGGACTACAAATAAAATATATAAATAGACAATAGTTTATTATTTAATCTACTTATCAAATATAAAATATATGTCAGTTGTGATTCAAAAGCTATAATAATAATAATTCATTTTATTGTTATTTTCCAAATCCTGGTTACATCAAAATACAAATATTTGAGTAACTAAATGGCTAGGACACGGGATAGGCGTGTACGATAAAGTTTTACGCAGCCGCTAACCATGTTGATCGTGAAACTGACACTTTCATGGCGTAGGACAGGAAAACTTGCCAGAAAACTTGTGACACAATTAGACCATTCGATTTTAAAAGTATTAATTAAACAATAATGTAAATACCAGTCCGTTAGTGTAAAAAACCAGGGAGATGCGCTTGTCTTACAAATGCGATGTAAATATGTAAGAAATATGTAAAGATGTGAAAATAACGAGGTCTGAAATTTTATTAATATTTTAATTAAAATTTTTAATGACTGAAGTTGTGACAGATATTTGATTAAATTTTGGAGTTGGTATTCGTCGTTATTTAACTTGCTGATGCAATCAGTATAGTACTGACCATCTTCTGCCTCTAGATTTCCAGTTATTGATTTGAAAATCGTTCCGATACCATTTAGTTAATCCTCGCCTATTTCGTTTTTTGTCAAGGTAGACTTCATTCAATTTTGATTGTATCGATTGAGAGACTTACGTTAATAGACTTGGGTGAATTTTTACTTAGCCCAAAAGACATTCATGTAATGGTATCTTGGGTCGAGTGTGTTGTAGAGAGTCTGTAAAATTTTATCCTTTTTGTCGAAAGCTGTTTTGAGAGTGGATATATTTTGTGTATAAGTAGAGTCTATTTGTTGTGAGAAATTACAATATCTGTGCCCCGGTGATAGTACACTCCGATTGTGTTGTTAATCGCTGTTATTTTATATTGGGCAAGTGCCGATCCTAACAGCAGAAGAAACATAAAAATCTTCATGGATAGGTCTCCCTGTTCTTGTAGTGTAGTCGTACTAGTTAGGCATCGCGTTGGGATGTTCTCCTTGGTCTTGAACATTTCACTACAAGTTAGGCTTCTTAATCCAGGGATATTTAATGGATCCTACCGACTGCGCCAATGTTATAGCTTGGTTATTTAACAGAATAGAGTCAACGTTAACTCTAGAAATAATACAGAATTACATGTTAAGTGTGTAATTCAAAGTGAGTATAATAACTGATTATAAAAACGTTTCGTGGTCGTATTTATAACATTCAAAAGCATCGTCAACTAAATGTTGAACAAAGAAAAGTAAATCCAATATTCAGCATAATTGTGAACGTAGCTGAAATACGATACTCTGGGATAATTTGAAATAGAGTTAAAATCACGTATTACATTTTATACAGTGTCTCAAATCTTATATAACATATATGCATATTTAACCAACTTCCCCCGACTAAAATTTTTCCGCCATTTAACACTATGTTGAGCACGTCGAAACCTACAAAAAAAGTAAAGTAAAAAGAGTGCCGCCTCCAGACTTTTCTGACCAAACTCGTTATTTTTCCTATTTCGGTTGGACTAACAAACTAGCATAAGTTTCATTTAGGTGTGCCTCGGAATCCCTATCATTAAAAACGGCGAGTGTACTTCCTTAACAATGAATCCTGAGACTGTTTTATTAAATTTCCAAATTATTTTTTAATATAAAGAAAGTTTAACATTACGAAGATAATATCTGGCGAAATTTGTGTTATAACCAAATGAACAAAAAATCAACCAGTTCGGTACAACATATTCCCCATGTTTACCCGTCTTTGGATTGTATCATGGAATATTAAATGCTCATATCAATTTATTTCTTTTTAGAAAAAATACTATCTGTATAATTTCACACCAGAAACAAAGTTGTTACCTAAGTATTTACCCTATGGAAGCTACAGAGTATTGATTGAACTCTCTACTGAAAATGAATATGAATTATTCCGCTTGCATTGGTTTGCAAGAGTACAAAAAAGAGTTAATTGGAGTTAAAGAACATTATAAACTATTGATAATAAACACCAATAAATATTGCAAAGCAAATTTTCAATGCTGATTTTATTTTACCTTTGTCCCAGTATTTTAGACACGCGTATTCGAATATGATAAAATTAATGCTGTCCGAGAAGGTTCTGAAAGTTTGAATAGTTCAGAATCTACAATAATGCTTTTCCAGTCAGTCTATAGTTTCCTGATAAGGAATTATGCGCTCAAATACCATGTGGGCTGTTGGAGTACATTAAGCATTTGCAGGCTAGCTAATGCCCAGGAATAATCTACTTCTTTAAGTTATATTACTAACAGGATACGGCAAATTAAACAGACTAACTAAACGAGTTACAGATGACCCCAAATGTAGAGAGAGTAACCTATAAAACGAGACTTTCGAACATGTGTTGTGCCACTGCCTTGTTATCACAACAAAATGAAAATATAGTCCGAAATGGCTTCTCCTAACCAATATTCTGACGTTGAATCAACGTTGAGGTTGCCAACCAAAAGTCGCTGTTGGACGAAGAAAGAACAAAGTGTTAATCCTTATCTATCTATCTGGCTTAACGAGTCTACCCTCAATACCATAAATTTACCAGGTTAGACACTGGCGAGTTCCTTTTAAGATCTACAAGAACACACGGTGGTATCTGTATCTTTCTAAAAAAATAATATCGTATTTTAACCGTTATCGCTCCCACAGTTCTGCTTTGAAATCGATGCAGAATTCTGTGGCATTGAGAGTTTTAGTACAAAGACGGCAGGTATTACCATAAAGTCGAGGCAAGAATTCAAGCGATGCACATCACGAGTGATCTCATTAAAGAAATTTTAATACTAACATAATTTTTAATCATTAATTACGTTAAAAAGAGTAATTCTTGACACCCAGTTATTAAGATTTTTTCAGAAATAGGTACAGTCTAATGGGGCTTCATGATTCTTAGCAGTATTGTCTTATTTATAGAATCGATCTGTGACGTGCATCGCTTGAATTCTTGCGTCGACATATATATTGATCATGTGTTGGGATTTCTTTATTTTTTTAGAGAGACTGGGGCCTCTTCTGGAATCTCTCTCTGATAAATTGTGCTTGCCGGAGATTTCAATATAAATTTTAGATCTGCTTCAGGTAATCTTATCGACATGATATACCTCTTAATTTCCTTCGGACTTTCAGCAACTATTTCAGAGTTCACTAGGGTGATAGCCCATTCCGCCAGCTGTATTGATAACATTGCGACTAATTTGGCAGAGGATGACTATGAGGTGGGTATCTTAGATCCTTGTCTTTCTGACCATTTCGGTCAATTTTTTAAAATATATAATAAACATGGACTCCTTGGCAGGAGATTTACAAATAATAGTTTGGAAAAGTTTAGAAACGATTTGCTTGACACTGACTCGAATGTATTTTACAATACTAACTATGATACTAAGCCCTTGTCCAAGCTTCTGCTGCACAGATTTAATATTCTGGTAAATGAAATATTTCCGTTAAAAAAATGTTTAAATAAAAAGATGCCAATCAATTGGTTTTCCGATTCATTATGCAATAAAAGGTATACCTATGCTCTGTTATACTAATTTGTAACGTGACAAGAAATCCTGCCGATTACTCAGCGCTCTGCGTAAGGACTACAACAATGATATTAAAAATGCAAAGAAAGTGACTTGCAATAAATTTATCAACCGTCTTACTTATCCTTTTTCCTACGACCAATAACTGTACAAGAAGTAAAATTGTCTATTAAGTCTCTAAAAACTCACACTCGCATGATATATACATGATGACCTAAATAATTAAATCTACGGAAGATATTATCACCCCTCCGCTAGCTGCTTTATATAATAGATGCATCGATCAGAATACTTTAGATCAGGTCTTACAGCGACAGGAAGTTTTTAATTAACAGCTATATGTTATTCAGTCCAAAGTCACTCCTGTAAGTTCTGATCCACCAGCCACTTCTCCATTTTGTAGTAATTGTAGAAGTTGAAATAACTCTAGGGCCCGTTCCTCAAATCGTAATAATGCCCGTAATAATTTTGACCCTACAAATAACACAATTTGTTATTGGCAACAACTCTATGAAGAAAAAGCTTTCCGCTCTGGTGGAAGCTGGTGTACTTTTAACAAAAATGCACGTAGTACTCTAGTTAATAATTCAGATTAGCTAGAAGTCGCTAATATGTTGACACCTGACGTTAGCATATCTGACAGTGGTCGTCGACTTTTTATCTATGACAGATCAAATAACTTTCGTTTTCTAATAGATACTGGGGCGGATTTGTCTGTTATTCCTTGCAAATCTGTTTACAGATTTTAATAAAAATCCATTTGTGATTTTGACCGCAGCTAATAACTCTATTATTCACACATATTGTAAGAAATTACCAAAAATTATTTTGAACGTAAGCAGAGTTTCTCCTTTTATTTTTAATATTGCTGAAATTGATTTGCCCATCGTTGGGGCCGATTTTTTATCTCATTTTGGTTTGGTGGTTGACTTAAGAAATGCACGTTTGATTGATAGCACAATTAGTTTATCGTTAAATTGTTTTCTACAAAAAGGACCATAGAATTCTCCTAAATTAATTCATATGGTGAACGAATACAACGCATTGCTTTTACAATTTCCCGGTTTGATAAGTTCACCAAATTACAATTTGCCGGTAAAATATTCAGTTGTGCATCATACTATTGCGGAAGGTCATATGCCATTTTCACGCCCACGTAGGCTAGACAATGTTAAGTTCAGATTAGCTCAAAATGAATTTAACCATATGTTGGGCATATTATTATGCAAACCTTCGTCTTCTTCTGTTTCTTCGCTGCTTTATATGGTAGCTAAGAAAGAGCACAATGACTGGCGTCCTTGCGGAGATTATCGGCAATTGAATATGGTTACCAATCTTGACAGGTACCTCTTACCTCAAATTCACGATTTTAATTCCTAATTGTGTGGTTGTACCATTTATTCCAAAATTGATTTGATCCGTGCGTATCATCAGATACCCGTCGCGAAAAGTGACATTTTAAAGACAGCTAAACTACCCCTTTTGGTTTACTAGAGTTTTTACGAATGCCACGGGCTATGGAATGCTGCTCAAACTTTCCCGCGGTTCATGAATGAGGTATTTTCAGAATTGTCATTCGTTTTCGTCTATTTAGATGACATTTTAGTAGCGAATAAATTTGGCTCGCACCATTTGGAGCATTTAAGGATGATTTTTGAAAGATTGGACAGATGTGGCATAAATATTAAGCATTCTAAATGTATTTTAGGAGTTGACAGTCTGACATTTTTAGGATATCATATATTTTCATCTGGTATATTACCATCCAGTGAGGGAGTAGATATTATTAATGATTTCCCTCTGCCAACTACACTTAAGTAGCTTTTAGTTTAGTAGTTTTATAGGTATGGCAAACTTTTATCACCGCTCGGTACCTAATTTCGCTGAAATTTTAGTTCCGTTACATTCTTTTAGTACTCGCTTACTGCATGATAATGTCAAGGTGATAGATGACTGGCCTGCCGTCTGTTTAGACAGTTTTCAAGGGCTAAAACTGCTATAGCCAGTGCGGCAATGTTAGCTCATCCTTGTGCTGACGGTATGTTGTTGGCGCTAACAGGTTACTGTTCCAATAGCTCCATGGTAGCGATTTTGCAACAAAGGGACATCGATGGAGTTCTAACACCTTCAACTTTCTTTTCACGTAAACTTGCCTTGGCTCAAATAAAGTATTCAACATTTGTCAAGGAACATCTGTCCTTATATACCACTGTAAAGCATTTTAAATTTTTTCTTAAAGGTCGTCGATTTATTTGTTTTACGGATCATAAACTCTTGGTTAATGCATTATTCACCCAGGCGGAAAGATCTCCACGGCGACTAAAGTTGTAACTGTTAAATTAATTAAAATATATTTAATTTGATAGAGTTTTGTCCCATACTAATTATAATACATTAAATGGTAGGGAAGTTTACACAAGTAAATGCTTGTCCTACAAAATTTTCCAACCAACTGTATATGCATTTGCTACCTGGTATGTGATATACCTTTCTTAAATTTTAGATTCATAACAAGTAGGCGATAGAGCATAAATCCCATACCCCGCGAACGTCATTTACTTTTTTTTCCTATAGGACCGCTTCACCCTAATGTGTACACATATGTATATTTAATCGTAACAAATATATAACTTGTACACAAAATATCGATTTTTCTTGCCTTGCCATATTAGCTCTCCTCTATCTCTAAATAACTGGATTGGAAGGCCAGTCATATAATTCCCAAAACTGTTCAATAAAATCGTCAGAGCCTTCAGGAATAAAATGAATTGTAGTCATGTCCACGTATTAAACGTGTAACATTTGGGAACAATTTTTTAAGATCAACATCCGCTGTACTGTCGTGAGCAGAAAAAAATAGAACAACTTTTTTTTTCAAATGTAAATCTGTCTATTTGAATATGTAATGAGTAGCCGAAATAAAACAGATATCACTTTCAATTTATTTTTTATTTTAATGCTGTAGTTATTGCTATAGTAATTAATGGACGGTTAACGAGACAAATTGCACTGCGTTATAACATTAACAAAAATTTGGTGTGTAACATTTTAAGAAAGTGGAGAATAAACGGTACGATTAGTAGAAATTCTGGATCAAATGACAAAGGATATCCTACTTAACAAGAAACTAACTATTAATATTTCGTTATTGCACCATTTCTATTTATAACTTCCATAAGTCTGTTTGGCATAGAATTAAATAACCTTATACAATAATGATTAGTAATAATATTTTCCCATGCATTATTTACTATTTCCAGTAATTCTTCGGCATTCGGTGGTCTCACATTTCGTTTTTGGATACTTCTTACGAGTAGTCCCCATCATCTTCCACAGGGTTAGGATCTGGACTATGACTGGGTCAGTTAAGAACATTGCTGTTGCTATCTTGAAACCAGAGTTACGGTATGAGCAGTATGAACGGAATAATTATCTTGTTGAAATATGAACTCATTATTGTCTAAAATCCTAATATACGTTTCACAATTAAATCGTTCCTTAATATGCCACAAAACACCAGGACCACGTGCCGATATCCAAGCCCATATATTGACGGAAAATCTACCACTTTTATCATTGTTAGATATATATTTCTCATCGAATCGAGTATTCGGAGGGCGGTAAACACGAATACGACCGCTGTGTGTTGACTGGAAAGTTTTTTCGTCTGTAAAGATTACATTGTTCCAAAAATTTACATTATGCGCTAAAAATTCAAGCGCAAATCCTACTCGAGCTTCTTTATGTTCAGCTTTAAGTAAGTATTTCTGTGCTGCTGCATGACAGCGTAGCTCCGATTCTCTTACTCGCCGGCGACCAGTACTACTCGATTCAGGAAAATTCGTTTCTTCAGCAGCCTGAATAATAATAATAATATATATTCACCATTTGAGATACATATAGTAGGTATATATGGCAGGTCATTATAAAACTAAAATTAAAATAGAATAATTACATGCAAACTAACTGAGTAAAATAGATTTTCTACTAAAACATTTACCAATTGCAAATCTTGTTGTTGAGTTGATATCCTTCATTCCTACTAATCGTACCTTCTTAAAATGTTACACACCGAATTTTTGTCAATATTATAACGCAGTGGAACTGGAAATATCACATTAACAATACCTGTCGGAAAATGAGCAGGGGCTACTATGCAATCCTACAACTTAAAAATATTCTGGACCAAAAATCTCTAATAAATGTTTATTATGCCCTCATTAACTCAGTGTTATCCTACAATGTTATTGTATGGGGTGGGGCCACTGATCGTGAAAGAGTTCTAATTGGCCAAAAACGAGTCATACGATTAATTTTCGGTTTGCAAAAAACTCAGTCATGCAGAGATTTTTTCAGGCAACATTTTATATTGACATTTCCCTGTGTGTACATATATAATTGTATATTATATATAAAAAAGAATATGAGCAAATTTGAAACAAACTCGCAACTGCATAATTACCCCACCAGGCATGGTAATTTGTTAAAAATACAAAAACACAGGACTGCCCTATATGAAAGGTCTCCACTACTAGCCGGAGTGAAATTCTTCAATTCTCTACCTTCTAGCATTAAAGAAAAAGCTTCATTATATTCTTTTAAGAAAGAACTACGAAGATATTTAGTAGAAGGATGTTACTATTCAGTCGATGAATTTTTGAACGATAAACGTTCATTTATAACTACTTAAAATATATATTTATGTATTTTACAGTAATGTGTGTTACTTTTATTAATCTGTATCTATGTGCTTGTAATGTATCTATTTCATGTTTTGTATTTTACATAATTTGTTGACATGTCCTATTTCACCATATTGTGATCGAAAGGATGAATAAATTATTATTATTATTATTATTATTAGTGCAATTTATCTCATTGACCATCCATCTCCTGCTTTAGCAATAACTCCAGATTTACCTAAATCGCTTATATGAGGCATATTAGTTTTTTGCACACTTGCAATAAATTATGAGAACTATCTGACAATGTCATAAAAATTAAAGTTAGATGTACACAACTAGATTTTAGCAAAATACCGTTATAAGATTTGTCCTATTTTTTGTTGCTCACGACCGTACACATTTTGCTCAAAATCTAATCTAAGTTAAATATTGACAAATAGAAGAAAAACGACTGTAAAAATGCCGAAAAAAGAAAAATTTTACCACATACATGCGTATGTATGTAATCAAATTTTTCGTGTTCGGTATCTTAAAAGCAGAGTAACTCTACGGCCAGCCGGTTTTTTGTTCTATTTGTCAATATTTAACTTGGATTAGATTTTGACCAAAAAGACATGAATATGAAAATAGGCTGATGATTTCTTAGGTACTAAGACGTGAAATTTTAGTAAAATATCAAAAAAAAATCGGACTAAATCTACCTAACTAAAACTAAAAATCTTTGTGTGAGTTACTACTTAAAGCTATTTTAATTCTAATGTTAGTTCACTTCGGGCATCGAGAAGCAGTAGAGAGCAGCTATTTAGGACGAGTCCGAGGATTCCAAATGAAATTCTGCTGTAATGTCGTTTGAGCACTTAGACCATCTAGTGCCTACCAATCAAGTGCGGCTACGCCCATAAATCTAACATTTGATATGTATATATAGGGTGTACCAGAATATAGAGCAATATTTCGGGAGCGTATGGTTTGGATAATGATAACACTAAAAGTACATTTTTCTTTATGCTTCCTTTAGAATTATTTATTCTCACAGGTCAACTTCAAATCGGTCATTTGCCAATAGCCATCAGACTGTTCTATTGATTGTAATAAAATTTAACAGTACACATGTACCTAAGTATCTCATCTGATTTAGAAATATGTAACGCCTTTCATATCTTGTCTAGAAAAACGTTTTTTCTCCTAAATTTTTACAATTATTTTTTTAAATTACTTAAACCATTTTCTACAAAATATATAACCTTCTTTGACGTATATAAAACTACCCATTTTAGGGGTAAAATTCTAATGTTCTACCCCTAGCTTAGTAGACTAGATACGAAAGACGTCATATAATCAAAATACTTGATATGTACATTTTCTAAATTTTAGTATAATAGATAGAGAAGTTTGGAAGCTTTCAGAATAAAACTTTAAAGATCTAACCTTTGAAGGTGAATAGCTCTGAAGGGGACACCCTGAGAGAAAATATGTACATCAATATTATACTGGTAAAAATGATCAGCACTAAAAGTATTGCCTCGTACTCCTGGAACACCCCGAATACAGCAATACGTGAGACATTTAAAAGAAACATACATAACAGTGCAAAACCTCCTTCATTCTTATTCCATGTCCGGTATATATGTATGTTTATCGTAGTATTTCGTAATTTATAAATGAGACAGTTGCATTTCATAGGTAATGTATTCTCATATAATGTACATGCATATTTGATTCAGAATTGAATTACCAATAGCCTACGATATTCATACATATTATATACATACGAATACCTAAAGCATATAGATTGAAGGTACGCAAATGTCAATCCACCAGTAATTCGAAGTAAGTACAGTAAACATCCATTTAATATACAATATTATCTTCTACATACGTTCTATATTCATAGATGGATAGGACATATCATGTATGTACATTGTATATCCATGTGGACATACAATGTATATTCAGTGTACCTCCCTTGGGTTCACACTTTCATATGCAGTGTACGTACAGACACATGAAAAATACAAAAATTTGTACATTCCATGGACATCCATAATCCGATGATGTACATACAATGTACGTACATTGTACGTAAAATTGCTATCTGAGTATCCAGTGAGTTTATAAGAATCTTCCAACTTATTTTTATGCATACTGAAATACTCTAAGTAAATCCATTGTTAGCTCCCACTCTCTGATGTTTCCACCCATACTCTAGTTTGGTCTTTTAGCCTCTTCGGTTCATAGTGCAATAATTCGTTGATTATTTGTCTAACGCAGATGCAGTATTTTTTCTAGTTCTATTAATTCTAGCAGTTAATTCAATAATTCCAAAAGCCAGTGGACCACCTTTTTTCATAATCCTGTTCTTCTTTCTTTGCATCTTCTTCGTCTCCCCCCAGTTTCTTTGACAAGTTTTGCCCCACCTTGCATTTTATTATGCTTTGGCTGTCTGAAGACGTTCACCTGATTGGGGCTAGACTTAACTTAGACAGATGAAAAATACAAAATTTATGTACTTATTAGCCGTTATTAGTACGTTAAAGTAGAGCCTAGTTAGATGCAATAAATATTTTTGTTTTCCCTATAAAGGTTGGGTGCATTCATTCAAGCAACATTCATAGAGAGCCATCTGTCAAGTTTTCTTAAAAACGACTACGCAAAAATTAAATACAAATATTCCTATATTCATTCAACGTACAATTTAATACTATTTCGTTCCACTATTGTAATAACGCGGTATTTTTGATTTCACGGATAGTGGTCACTGATAACATGAAAGTAGATAGCGATTTAATTAATTATTTATAAGGGTTGTACTGAATTATTTGAACCGATTATATTCGTAATTTTTCTTTGACCTTTTGATCTGTCTTAATCGTTCGGGTATAGTAGCCCTGTTAGAAAAAAAAATAGTTAAGGTGACCTAACAAACCTATTACTTCCAATGCGTTAAATCAGAGACTAAGAAATAGATAAATTATATTCAATTTGATACAATAAACGATTACTTTATTAATTAATACTCTCACAAACGTCCGCCTTTTGTAAAATATACAAATTTATTTCGTTCTTAATTAATTTTTCACATGGTTATAATTATATTAAAATAGAGTTTATAGAAGATCGACGATTTTATTTCTTTATTAGTTTGTTGTTTAACTCAAGTACAAATATTATAAAACAATTTATTTATTGTATAGAGAAAAATTAGCCTAAGGTTTGAATGACGTCAAGATAACTTTTCTCATATTTCTATGATTTATATCATCATATATAGAAATAATAATAATTATTTAGTTCTTGCTATGTAAAGCAAAATAATGTTTTTTGATTTCTCCAAATTTGGACATTTTAATTGTATAAGATATGATATCTAACACTTTATTCTTCATAACAGATACACTGATCTTTTGGACACTTATCTGAAGAATAAACTAGGCACTGATCCATACAATATACATCGGCTCCCACCTTTCCTTTGTATTCACCAGTAGCTTCGCAAGTTGTTCTGAAAAAGGGAAAAGAATAATAAAAACTGTTTTTGAACATGTTTATAATAATACAAAGAATCTTGTTTACATTTGTGTACATTCAATCCGATCGAAAAAACTTAAATTGGTACAATTCTAGAATTTTGTAATGCTCTGCATTATTCAATAAATAATTCTATTGTATCTACGAACATGTTAGTAACAGTTTTTTAAAGATTTAAAATATAAGTTACAGTGGACTGGTTTATTAATATTTTAACACTTCTAAAGTCGACCACAGTGAAACAAAATTAAATTGAGGAAATTGTAGGTTTAGTGATAATTTAGCATTTCTCAGGGGAGGAGGGAGAAGAGGAATAGAAAGAAGTACTCATTGCTTGCAAATTAATATTATGATTCTTTTCTTGAAAGCAGCTCTTTTAGCTATAAAATTTTCTAAACAGAAAAAGTTTGGAACAAATATTGTAGAAAGCTTAAATAGCTTCATATTGATGTATAACATAGTTTCTCAAACAAATAATCAGTGATAAAGCTACTTTTTATGTTAATTTATAAAGGGTTTATAATGAGAATAATTTTTAATACGTAAATTGTGCGGTCTTTTTTGTAGCACTTTTTAAGAGCGACATGTCTCTCATACATCATCTTGATATATTCCTTACAGTTTTGGAAATGTATCAACAACCATTTTCCTCAGATTTCCGACACGTTTGTATTTAATGCTCAACCTCCGTCAGACAAATTGTAATTTATTTCACATATAAACCGTTCCTAAAAAATAACCAAAATGGTGAAAGCCCTATCCAAATCAGTTCTGCACTCGAGATTATCGTGTTCACACAGACCGACAGGCAGATATGACGACTATGTGATAGTGATATTTAAGTAAATGTATACTTTTTATTTTAAAAAGAATTTCTTTTTGCACTTTTGCAATATAATACAATGTTCGATATAATGCTGAATTCTTTATAAATAAGTCGCTATCCTTAGCATTTACCGCTCTTGAAATTTGCTCCCCTAAGCGTTGTAATAACAGACTTATGTGCGAGATTTACCAAGTTAGGACCAGTTTATCAATGTAGGGTTAACGCTATCTAGAAAATAATATCCATTGCTTCGCTGAACAGTAATCCTCTAGTTACGAATTAACCTGGCATTGATAAACCGACCCTTAGTAGCACTAGACTAGGGGTTGTGTGAGAGACAACATGACTAGTCGCTGCAGTATTCCTGTGTTCGAATCTTATAAAAACAACAATTATATAAGACAATTAATCTATCCAGGACGGCTTTTATATACTTAGCAAGACTAACATTTAATAATGGGAACTTTACACAACATCTCTACAAAATGCATTTCGTTGACTCTTCTTATTTTTCGCGGTGCAACGAAAAGTCGCTGCACATAGGCTTTGTGGCCCATTATGTAACCACCACCTACGCAATTAGAGGAATTCCTTTTCCCCGCTGGAGTCCAACACAAAGGCTAAAATCCTTTCCGAGGGGCCATTTCTAATTTCCTCCAACACTGGAAAACCAATGTCGAAATGCTTGTGCCTCAAGGTAATGAGACCAAGGCAAGAAGTCAGGACATGGATAGAAGTTTCCTCCACTTCCCCAGAGAACCTGCAGTCGAGGAGGTTATCAATTACCCCGATGGTGTGCAGGTGTTTTCTGAAAGAGCCATGTCCAGTCAAGAGACTTACCACGATTATGACTTGTGTCCTGCTTAGATGTAGTATTTGCTCTGTCCGCTTCGGCAAGGACCCTGAAACAAGAAGCTTTACTTATTGTAATGACGATCCAGAAGTCAACGAACTGGGAACGCCTCTAGTTCTGGCATTTGATCTAGGGTAGCCTAAGGTTGGCTCCAGACCCATTAAAGGCTGCTGAGACCCCTCACTGGCCAGAGCATCCATCTGCCTGTTACCTTCAATATTACTGTTCCCAGGCAACCAAAGAAGTTTGACCCAGTTTAATGAGCCAAGTTCGCTGAGGGTCTGTTTACCGTCCTGAACCAACAATAATTTGGTCTTAACTGACGTCAGGACCTTGAGGGCCGCTTGGCTATCACTACATATGTACACATGTTTGTTGAAATATCTTTTACGGATATTTTCCTGTGCACATACAAAGATAGCAAATATCTCAATCTGGAATACCGTAGCAAACTTACCCGGGGTGTGGAGAATTTTATCTTGCATTTCTTGTCCATATCCGCTCCAGAACCTCCCTCCGCCTGTGAACCAGATGATGTCGACCGATCCGGAGAATGTTCTTGAGTGAGCTCCTCCTCGACCCCCGCCAACCCCCCAAACGGCCAAAAACCGCCCCTGAAAGGGGTGAAACGCGGATAGGCCGTCTTCTCTCGGCTAAACCCCCCAGTTTTCGAGGATGCTGAGCTTGAAAAAAATATCATGACAATATGTGGTTTAATTTGATCCCCGAAATTCGCATTAGCGAGTCTGATACCGAAACAGCTGATGAAGCCTGTGAAGTTGATGGATGTGATGTTCATTTTGAAAAATACCAATTCCACTTGTAAGCGACGTAGGTTATATTGATTGGATCAATGTTCCACTGGAAAGTGATTTAATGACTATGTGTTATATTTATATATAGTGAATAAGTAATTTTATGCGTCAATAGAACTGTTCATTATTTAATATAATAAAATAAATGAAATTGTGCTAGTGATTGCATATACCTGATTTTTCTATCTAAAACCTAGACACAAATTATGCACCTATTTTTCTTCAGCTGAACAGTCAATCAAGATACCTGTAATCATCATCCGGTACGTATTCAATTATCTGTAAACTTACTCACTTACTTCATAAAACCGCGTATCAAAGGGGTAGTTTTGTCCGTTTTAGGGGTCGGTTCGCCTCGGGGAGAAGATCCAACATCACCATCGTGCTCAGCATCCTCGAAAACGGGGTAACACAGGTTTGGCTGGTAGGAGATACGCGGTTTATCTATTTTGGAGGTGTTTTTTGGTCGTTTGGGGGTGGGGTAACCTTGGAGAGAGATTTAACCACCGTGATCGTATCCAGCATCTTCAGAAATGGAGAGGGGACATGATCTCGTTAGGCTAAGAAAAATTCATATTCCTGTCCGACTTACAGAATGCACTATTTCATCCCTTTCAGGGATGACAATCTCAAAGAGTTCTGAGAAGGAGAACGAGGGCATCACTTCTAGCATCCAGATGTGAGTACGTCCATGTCGCGTCAGATATAGCCCTTCTATGACCCAGCCGTTCTCCTTTTTCCTCCCACTGATCACGACACTTTAGCCTGTAGGCCGCTTTTCGAGCATCGGTCACAATCAGCAAGTGAGGGAGCTCAAGGTCCATAAGGGCATCCGGAGCTGCCGTGGAGGTAATGCGTACAGCCCTGCGAATCGCAGACAAGCGAATTTTTGGCGCTGAGCTAGCTTCTGTTGAATGTTTCGTTGAACATACGACAATGAATAGATATGCGACTTACATTATATTTTTTTGGATGTCGTAACCACATTAATGGAAATTAAACAATTACTTAGAAAAATTGTAGACGCATATCAATAACTTCCAACGAATATATCAAACGTGATAGCTCTAATTACTGAAAACCTTTCATTATGTAAACTTGTTTTGAACTGCATATATTCAATAAGAATTCGGTTATAGATTACCATTCATAGGCGTAGAATAAGTTTTCTTTTTGTCCAATCCTTTGTTCTATGCGCCTACCAACCGTGGTATAGATTACATGTGCGCGTTTATATTAAGCCGCCTTGAGATATCCCTGAGCGTGAAACGTAAATCTTTGTTTATTCTCGGTGATATTTTGCAATCCCTATCTATGTATTATCGTATCTTAAATATTTTGTATAGGTTACAGTAAACACAATAGCTCCTTGTATCAAACACTGACGGGGCTATACGAGCTACGTTCCCAAAGCCATTTTTCTTTGGAAAAATGTTCACTACTCGAAGAACGTAGGTCGAATGAAATCTGGTTATATTTTGCATTATCATCAGAATT
Source organism: Leptura quadrifasciata (assembly GCA_963675555.1). NCBI lineage: Eukaryota > Metazoa > Arthropoda > Insecta > Coleoptera > Cerambycidae > Leptura > Leptura quadrifasciata. The sequence continues at coordinate 41,547,131 of OY776677.1, forward strand.
GGGAATATTATCAGTTCAAAAGTCTTTCAGTGTTCTACAATTTCTATTTCAAACTTTACCTGTATTTTGGGTATCGAAAATTTTATAACTGAAAGAAAATAGCATTGTACCAGAAAATAGAAAAGTAGGAAAATCAAAGAAAGGTGTATGTATATAGACAAAATAAACGGGTGTCAAAGTGTTATATAATTTTCTAACACTAGTCACAATGTCAGAATCTTCTCTTAGATCATCCATTTGTTCATTTAGATGGTATTATAATATTAATATTGTCACACTGCAGATGCCGTAATGCACATACCAGGGACATAACTATTTCTATTATTGTCAAAAGTTGTGCAAAACTGGATTTTGAAGAAATTAATTCTGGCACAGCTAGTCTGATTATAAGAACATCATTAAATAAAAATTACTTCACGCCTGAAATTCTGAAATGAGTACATATTATTGTATTGAAATAACTTACAATTATAATTCACGATTTTGAGGAATGGGTCAAATAAAACCAATGAACTACCCTTTGCTCTAATCAATGTTCTATTTAGTACGAAAGAACTCATGAATTTGAAGTTTATTTTTACCTTCACATTAGTGCTCTGAATTATTTTTAATATTTTTCCTTGGATTATAACAGTGTATTGACTCAACAGACAGAATAAGAAACTGTTGTACACGATGGTGGTCCGGCCGTCCATCACATACGCGGTGTGGTGCAGCCTACCGGCCACGACAATGAAAAAACTCCAAGTGTTTGAACATAAATTTATGCGCCTCGTATCGAATTCAGGAAGATACACCTCCCTCAGAGACATATACGCACGCTGCAACGACATAACCCCAATAGCGGGCTACGTCCAGCACATCTCTCAAAATTTCTACTCATTCAAACTGGGCGATAGTCTGCTAACAAGACACATAACGCAAATTAGACAGCATAATGCCCCATTTCGGATCAAACACCCCTTACTGTACCAGACGTTAGCGATTTTCCGACAACCACTATAGCCAAGTTTCACCAACTATATTTTCAATAGCCCTATCCATCTTTCACTAGTATTTCATACATTTCGCTCATCTTTAAACCTTTCCTGTCCTCCCCTCTTCCTTTCTAATTGTGTATTTTTGTTGCGTTTGTTTTTTCTTCGTTTTTTTGTACAAAATCCATTTCGCATCATTAACCTTTTAAAAAAATCAAAACCTTTCAAAATCAAATTTTTTTAAATTAAAGTTTAGGCCAGCCCTGCGCAGCCCTGCAATGGAGTATTTCGCGGAAGGCACCTTGTTTAATTTGTGGTGCCTGCGTTCAGATACAAAATTTAACAGTGTTTTTGTGCACGAGTTTTATAAAAATTAGTGTAGTTTTATAAGTTTCGTTAAGTTTGTTTTTCAAGCATTTTTGTTAAAAGTTAATACCTACTATTATTTTATTTTTATAAAAAGAAGTTTAGGTTAAGTTTATTGTATTGTTGTTTCCGCCCACCCAAGCCCGATCCTGCAATCCGTTAATATTAATAAAGACTATTTGAATTGAATTGAATAACACTACTCATTCAAGATATTTTTGTAATTACAGCTTCTAGTTTTAAGTCATATTTTAACTTAATTATCTCTCTCTTTAAATATGTTGTTTCAAACATCTAGATAATTTATCAAAATTGGAAATCCCAGGCACATTCAAATGTTAAGTCATTTAGGTGCCTATCTTACTTGTCTAAAATTTGTGATACAGTTATTTCAATAATTGTATATAATTTATTTGAATAAATTGAATTGAAATTGAATACTTACGGGCACTCGCAGACATCATGAGGGCAATTAGGTGGATATCTTAAACAGTTAGTCTGACACCATTCTCTAACACCCGGAATCATCCTATACAAGCTATTAGGAACACAAACTTGTTCCCGAATCACCAACGGAACAACATTATAAGGAGCAGGTCTAGTATAATCCTTGTAGTATAACTGATATGGATTCTGTTGGTCAACAAATAACGGGGGAATTGCTCCACCAGTGCTGGTAAGGATGGCTACATCAGCACAGTTCCTGAATGTTTCTGATTTACCGCACCCCTGCGCTTGAGTTCCATTTGGGCAAGCACCCCATTGGTTTCCAGTGTAATAACTCCATTGTAAGACGCACTGGGTACAGGTGACATAAGCGGGTAATTGAACTTTATATCTAAAAAATAAAAGCTTGTTTTTAATCAATAAATTTTTATGTATAATGGAACTATAAGAATATATTAAGGACTAGAGTATTAACTTAAACCGCAGTATTTCAACTATACGACCTTGAAGAGATTATTTTTTAATTTATTTGTACTCTGAGTACTCACATGCTGACAACACATTTTTAATATTCAATGAAAGAAATGGCAAGGCACGCAACAATAATAATTGGTGTCAGTAAAGTACGCATGTAGCGAACAAAAGGTTTTTGATAAATTATGGGAAAACTTAATTTATTTAATTTTCCACAATCAGATATTGATCAAAATTTTATAAAATAAAATAATAAAATTGCATATAAATGTGTATTTTCAAGTCGATTGATTACACAGTTTTTACTACAATAGATTAGGCAGCCAGGATGCAGCTCACGGTTGTTGTCTCAAACGGGTTTGTTCCTTTAGGTTTTTCCTGCACCAGCTACCAAAATTTATTATAGTCCTGTAGAAAAATTATTATAGACTGTATGGAGAGCGACAGAATTTTTGACTTCAGGGATGGGTTTGAGGTAAACATCCTAAAACTAAAAGCATAATTAATGGCCGAGATGATTGATTTCAAGATTATTTGCTGTAATGTGATAGGGTTATTGCTTGAAATCATACCTACATTTTATTGCATTCATTTGGCTTTTTTTAATCTATTTATTGTTGTAAGTTGTTACATTTAGTAGAGTAATAAGTAGCTACAATCCAACAGTAGGAAAAGGTAGGTAGGTACCTCTATAAGAAAATAACGCAGTATTATGCTTTGAACTGCTTTTATTTAAATATAACAACTATTTTTATTTATATATAATTGGCTACTTGCTAATAGCTAATGCTTTTTAAAAAATGAAAAAAAACCGATCAATTGTCGATCGGGGGAATAGTTTATGGGGTCATCGCTCCAGCAGAAGAGGAAAATGAATCGTCCAAATAAATTATTGTCATCAAATTATTCATCCTCTGTTATGGGGACTCCACTGTGGCAGTTGCCCTGGTAGTTGAGACATGCTGGCGAACAATTTAATGATACCTTTCTGCATCCGCATCTTCCAGAATCACAGTCTTTTTCGCAACGACAAAATATAACTTGAAAAATTTCGTCGGGGATAGCATTTTTGTCTGTTAGTTTGGGCACCAGCTTCCCATTTCTCTCCTCCCAGCCAGGCATTCCTAAACCCCATATATGTGAGGGTAGTATGGTTCCCATCCACTGCTGGATTTGGTAGTATACTCTGTATGAATGGTACTTCGTGGCCCCCTCATTTGATGGGAGAGTGGAAATGTCTCGCTTCATCGAAGCGACTAATCTTAAAAACGACCTATATCTGTAGTCTAGTCTAAGGAGATATCCTTAGATGGAGCACCGTACCACCTAAGGATGCAATTATGTCCTGCTCTTTCGACCTCAAGTGGTGTCGATTAAGGGCTGCTTCTTTGACCGATTTGTCTTTTTGTGTATAATTTTGCAAACCTGACTTTGCTCTTCCTGAAGGCTGCGGAGGTGGTATCACAGCCTGCGAAAGCATATACAAACAGACAAACCCCAGCTGCTGCAGCTCTTGTGAAGAGTGTTTTCCTGTGCATACTTTTCCTCTGCCAGGTTTCACGAGGAATATGTTATGCTGGGGAGAAGTTTTCGCCAACAACAGGACTGCCAAGTCCACATCTTTACCTACCACAGCTACTGAAGAGAAAACTGATTTTTCTATAGCTGTGGATATAATTGCCACATCTGCATCATCCTCTGCTTGGAAGGTATTGATATACACACTAAATATGCCAAATGCAACAACTTAGGGCAATAAATAGATTTTTTTAAAAGTCAAATTAATGCAATAAAATGTATCTACATTTTATTGCATTCATTTGAAGCAATAATCCTACAACATTACAGCAAATAATCTTGAAATATATCATGTCAGCCATTAATTATATGTAGAATTTATATTTTTTAAGTCAATTTAATCCTCTCCACTTAATTTGTTTGTATTTTATTGTACAAAGAAGATTTGAGGTGTTAGAAGCGGAGTATGACGAAAAATGTAATCCGAAACAGCGTTTTCCGGATATCGGCGATTTTCAGAAGCGGGTAACTCGATAACGGTTGAAGATAGAAAGTTTTTGTAAAAATTTAAAAAAGTAGGAAATGTCAAAAAAAGGCAAGAATAATTTTTCGTTTGGGACCAATTGTTTTTGATTTATTAGCGAGAAACCAAAAAGAGTCAAAATTTAGGGCTTTCCGGTAGCCCTCCCCCGCAAGGCTCACCTAGTATCGGGAACTTTTAGGATGTTTACCTCCTAACTACCCCAAACCTATCCCTAAAGTCTAAAATTCTGCCGCCCTCCATGTAGTCTACACCCCCATATTGAAAAATTCGTTGACTTGGCTATTGGTGCATGTCTCCCATATTTTTGGATCATTAATTCTCGCATTAATTTAAGTGTTTTAACTATTTTGACATTTTGTTAATATTATTGCCTGTTTTACTTTATTTGACAGTCAAAAGGAGTTCAGGTTACTTATAACCTCCTAAGCCCCCACGTACTTTGTGAAGAACATAATTCCTAGCAAAATAATTTATTACTTCCAATTATGGCTGAATGTACTTTATGCAAGACATATTGCTTTTGGCGTCATCTGTATTATAAATGGGTGAAACTGTGTGGGAAATATCGTTTTCGCTACATACGTTCTAACATATCTGGATAGATAGCGCTACTTAATATAGATCATGTGGTGAAGAATTTGTGTAAATATGGCAGGTCAGTCCAGACGTGATGAGCAAATCTTTAAATCTTTAGTGAATCATTTTCAAAAATGAAAATATGTTGCATATTACATATATATAAATGTTGTATTTAGTTAAGTACGTTTTTATTTTCGTAATTTGACTTAAGAAAAATGATTAACTGTTGATAAAATGAATATGTACTTTTTAAAGAACATTGGGTCTTAATTCTAAATAGGAAGAACGTATTTTGTCCTGTATTAAGGAGACTCGGTCTTTGTTCCGAAACTATAATTTAAAACAATTTCTTTTCTGATCTAACTGAGACAGAATTGGAAGAGCAGTAAATATGAACTTTCTTCAAGTGACGTTGGATGTTTGGAAAAACCAGTGCGTGGACGTCGCAGAGTTCGTGGATGTAGAGGAGGAATCAATAATAAACAAATTAGACATAAAAACACCAGCAACGAATTTTCTCCAGTAGTTCCTCATCTTGTTGAGCCATCTTATTTGCATATTCCAACCGAAGAGGATGATAACTTTCAGTATTTTTATCGATATATCAATGAAGATATGTTTGAACTCATAGGTCAAATCGAACAACTGTTGAAAGAACAAGAAGAGAATGCAAGATATTTTTTGGGATCACCATGATATGGTCCTGTATACCTATCCTCTGATACGCATATATTGGGGTCTAATGTTCTTTAAAAAGAACCAAAAAATCACATTTCTCTTAATAATAATATATCATAACAGTCTTACCCATTAAGTAACAATATGCAAAAAAAATATTCTAATATTTTCAAAATAAAAATGTATTACAAGCCTTGGGAGTGAAGCATACGGATGATTTTGTTCTTCCTAAGGACGATTGGACATAATTCATACTGAGCCGAAAATGAGTCTGAACTTAATTGTTTCAATTTTTCATCGAACCTGTCCAGTCGCGAAGTGGGTCTTGGGAGGAGGTTAAAATTATTTATTAATTTTTCATAATACATTTAAAAAAACTGGGATATTTAAGCTTGTTTTTAATTTTTGACGAAATACACCAAGCTGAACAGACTTATTAATTTGTAGGTGTATCGAACAGAGTATCATTGTTGAGATGCGTCTTATCCGATTTCCATGTTGTGCCTTTTTTATTGTAGATGAAAAACCAAAATTGAATCGAATCGCTTATAATGCATTCTTCAATTTCTTCAATAGATTTAGTAAGAGCCTCAGAAATTAGAAATTTAACCAATACTCGTACCCTTTTAAAATCCTTGAAATAAATGTGATTATTTGTTTTTTTGTGTGTGTATTTATTTCTATAGTAGTCTTTAAGTTTAATATTGTTTATTTAAATCGGCAGAGGACCGTACAGGGTAGTTACCTTTTTTACGTTGAGGTAAAAGCAGGTATGTAACTTCACTTGAAATTTTCGCCAGCAGCATTGGTTTTAGAAAATTCATTAAGAAACGACCAATCCGTATTAAATAATACTATAAATAATAATACATTTTAAATGGAATACCCTGTATTTTTTACTTTTTTCAGGTACGCACCTAATTGTCAGTATGTCTAATATGGTGAGAAATATTTAGAGTGAACCTTTCGCAAAATAAAACCAAATTTTATAAGTGAGGTGTGTGAAGAAGTGTTTGACTATCACCTCTAGTTTCATACAAAAGAGATTTTTGAAAATTTTATAAATACAGTGTTGTATTGGCTACTACAGGGTAGATAACATTATTAACATTAGATTTATACACAGAAATGAGGTTAATTTTTCGTTAATAAAAATTGTAGGAAATCGGTTTCTTTTTAAATGAAAGATCCCATTTTTCTCATCTCTCATAAAGATTTATTACTGTTATTGTGGATATTTGAAAATTATTTTTAATGAAATTAAAACATATCAATTTTAAATTAAAATTCATATTTCGATACACGTGAAAAAAATTATACATTATAAGTATGTTTTTGTAATAACTTGCAATCATAATAATGCTAAATTACAAATTCTGTCTACGGCATGGATCTTGCAGACGTGAGGCATCTTGGCACACACCTGTGATTTTGTATTTTGTAAGTACGACACTTTAAATTCATGTGGTGTAGTCTACTCGACTGAAAATGGCAAATGCAATCTAATCATATCTCAATAAAAACATAAAACGGTGACAAATGGAAGTAAATATTATTTTGTCATTTGGAGAAAAGAAGCTGAAATATTTAATTTGTATTCTTATATATCTAATTACATATACTCTACAATACGGAGGCAAGTAAGTAAGTAAACATTTATTTTCCACCATTCTTACAATATATACAATCATATACAATCAATTATGGAATAATAATTTATAATGCAATAATAAAGAAACCTACCTAAAGGTGTAGAGAAAGATCTAGTTTTGGTAACAGTCAATAATTTTATACTTTTCTCTAATGAAAATAATCCTTAATATTTAGTTATAGCTATATAATATGTTTAGACATGCATACATATATATTGATATATACACATGTATATACATCACAAATCCACATATATACAGGGTTACTGGTAATTCGATACATTCCTTTGGAGATGTGATGGGGCATGATCTAAGGAGTAAATCTAGCCCTAACATACATTATGCAAAACTCAATAGTTTTTGAGATATTTCAATTTTTTTGTTTTTCTCAAAAAAGTAGATCTTAATGTCTTAAAAGTTAATTTCCGAAAAATCTACTTGACATTTTTAATTTTTTTTTTACTGGATTACCTGTCCAATATTATAGATATCTGTTTGGAATGAAAAATATCCGGAAATATTTCGATCATGTGAACATCTGAAATAAAAACTTATTTTTTTTTTTAAATCAGCTATGAAATTTACCTATTAGGTTTTTTCAAAAAAATATTAACGTAACACGCGTATAAATTATTATAAAAACTGCCTTATTTCAATAGCTATCTAACAAGGTACAAATGTTCAATGTACCCTTAATAGTTCTAAGAAAATACTAGTAAAAATAACACAAGTAAAAAAGTTAAAAGTTAAAAAATTTGCACTTTCTGCATCTGAATTTAACATAAAGCGGCAGAATTCCACTCTCCTTCCAGGATCACCTTCCTCCAAGCCTTGGACAGGGGTATAGGATGACATCCAACTCTACGTATCGTAGACCAAACTTTCCATTGTGACGCTCCGGTTAGTCTTGCGACTTTATTAGTTGAAATAGTTGGGCCTTCCTCAACATACCTCAATATTTCTTCCTCATCATCTGGTTCATAAACGGGAGGAGCACCAGCGTCACTTCTTCTACATTTCACGGAGCCAGTTTCAGCGATATTTCGATATGCCGTACTGAATACACGTGCATTTGGTAAGCGGCGGTTAGGGTACCAAAGACCATATTCTCGGCGAGCTTCAGCAGCGTTGCCGCCACAGTATCCATAAACAAACAAGATATCAGCGTATTCTGCGTTGGCATACGCGGCCATGGCACAGAAAATACAATAACAACAACTAATAACAACAACTACGAGCAAAATCAAAATCTTCGATAACTAATTTAACAAGACCAACAAACTTAAGGGACACGGAGATAAGAATGTCAGTTAATGACATATATGCACAAACGTCAAAGTCAAGGACTGACTGACTTAAATGAAAATGAACGATTAGTCGTTTAATAAATTCCGCCACCAGCATTATCTTTACTAATTTTTTATTAGAACTATCAAGGGCACATTAAACATTTCTACCTAGTTAGATAGCTATTGAAATAAGGAAGTTTTTATAATAATTTGTACGCGTACTACATTAATATTTTTTTGAAAAAACCTAATAGGTAAATTTCATAACTGATTTAAAAAAAAGAAATTTACAAGTTTTTATTTTAAATGTTCACATGATTGAAATGTTTCTGGATATTTTTCATTCCAAACGGATATCTATAATATTGGACAAGTAATCCAGTAAAAAAAATTTAAAAATGTCAAGTAGATTTTTCGGAAATTAACTTTTAAGACATTAAGATCTACTTTTTTGAGAAAAACAAAAAAATTGAAATATCTCAAAAACTATTGAGTTTTGCATAATGTATGTTAGGGCTAGATTTACTCCTTAGCTCATGCCCCATCACATCTCCAAAGGAATGTATCGAATTACCAGTAACCCTGTATACTCCTCCATACATACATACACAAACATAAACACGCATGATACATCTTTAAAGCATTCTTAACATTTTGATTAGAAAACAACAAATTTTAAAAATCCATGGTAATCTCTTTCAATTTTAAAGTGGACCTGTAAAATATTTTTATTTAAATTGTAGAATACATGGTTATGCAAAAATATTTTTATTTTTCGTTTAAAAGTTTTGCAGTTCAAGGATTTTAGATGTACAGGGAGCTTATTGTAAATTTTTATCCAGAGTATAGGGGACCCTTTCTAGTTCTGGTGTAATTATATTTTGGTAGCAAGTAATCTTGATCTCGTGTCGGGTAATTATGAATGTTACTTGGTGTATTTAGAGAATCTTTGTTTTTGTGAATTAAAATACAGAGTCTGTAAATATATAAATTTGTCAAGGTAAATATTTTTATCTTTTTAAAACAATTTCTACAAGACTCTCTAGGGGATAAATCACATAACACTCTAATTGCTTTTTCCGGCACCAAAAATAGCTGCTCGGAGTTGCTAGCCCCACCCCAAAATTCAATTCCATATTGTAGTAAATTCTGAAAGTAGGCGAAGTACACTATTTTTGCTAAGTCAAAATATTTTTTTTTTTTAAATAATTAATAAGGCATATATAGCTTTGCTTAACTTCGCATTCAAGTTAGTTATCTGTATCGACCAAGTCAGTTGTGAGTCAATATAGTTTCCGAGGAATTTAGAAGAGCAAGCTCATCGTTTTTCTTCATTATTTAATTTAAAAATAATATCTGTTACACCCTCTAACAGGAAACTTACGTTACTTGTTTTACTGCAATTGAGTGTAAGTTTATTTGCAAGAAACCAATCTGATATGGACTCTAATAAAGTTTGTGCTTTATTTATTAAATTGTTTTTTATTTATCATGTATTATTATGCTAGTATCGTCTGCAAATATTGAAAATTTTACTTCTGGGAAACTTGCTACTATGTCTTTGATGTATATCAAGAATAATGTTGAATCAATAATAGATCCTTGTGGAACTCCACTCTCAACTGCAGCAAAATCAGAATAATTTGTTTTTGTTATGTTATTATTTGTCTTGGTGGTTGCAACGCACATTTGTCGTTCGTGTAAATATGATTTGAACCAGTTGTTTTCACTATCTTGTATCCCTAATATTCCATTTTTTTAAGGAATATTTGATGATCAACACAATCAAATGAATTGGACAAGTCACTGAAAATTTCTAGCGGTGTTTCTTTATTCTCCAAGCATTCATTAATATTTTCTAATAGGTTAAGAGCTGCATCTGCCATATTACGATTTTCTCGAAAGCCAAATTGAAAATTGTTTAAAATCTGATTACTATTCAAATATAATATTTATCACATCATAAGCTTCTAGCTCAGATGATTCATCCTATAATCTACTTATTTATTTGTCGTTGTTTTATGTGCATATTGAAGTGATTAATACCTGAATAAATTTGATTTCATAATGTTAGTTGATTTTTTACTATATTATTCTAGAATTTTAGAAAAGGATGGTAATAAGGATATACCTCGGTAGTTAGTGGTAAGTAACTTATCTCCATTTTTATAAAGAGGCTTCGTTACTGCAAATTTTAGAGATTGTGGAAATATTCTATTTGTCAAGGACAGGTGAATTAAGTACTCCAAGGGTTTAGCTAAAAAAAATCCACATTTTTCTTTATTATAATTATTGGAATATCTTCATAACCAGTGGGAGGACATCTTTGGTTTTAATGCACCTAAGGCTTTCTTTACTTCACATCTTGTTTAAAATGAAATTGGTTTGCATGGTTAATTGCCATGTTGCAAATATAATTTTTCGCTTGATTTTTTTGAATTAGTGTTAGGTAATGCCGATTTTGCAGCGTTAACAAAATGTGTTTTAAATTTGTTTGCCACTTCATAACCATCTGTAATTATGTTATTCATTTTAATAGCTATAATCTCGTTTTTTCCCATTGTCGTCTTATGTACTATTAGAGTGTTTAACCACTTTCCAAGTTGATTTAATTTTGTTGTCTGAATTTACTATCTTGCTTTTAAAATAATTTTGTTTTGCACCATAAATAACCTGTTTTAGTATATTGGAATAATTATTAATAAAACTTAGTATATTCTCATTATCAGTATGTCATTCTTAAATATGAATAGAAATCCCATCCCCTATATATAGAAAATGTATTGAAGGCTATATTAGTGTCAGTCTATATTAGTAATAATAAATAATGCCTTTATTCATCACCAATGAATACAAAATATCTTAACATATTTCAACAATATTTTAATTCGATGACAAAAGGGTGAAGTTCGTTTTTGTAATTAGGGTGACAAACTCGCTTTTCCACTTAACACTATTACTCTATATAATACTAAAATAAAAGTTGTATCAATTCTAGAATTATTTTATCAATCGATTAAATTATATTTACATATATAAAGAGAAATATTTTTATATACAGGGTGTAACATAATGTCATAAATGAAGGAGCGTATTCCTCACACAAATTTAAGAATATTTTGTCATATACACAATTGTCATTAGAGCCTTCGCTTACAAGATACAGGGCGTTTTAGTTTTCAAAAATACAATTATTTCCCTAAATATCTTTTAAACAAATGTAGTTATTTACCTGAGATTTTGTGTGTAGAATACATGATTAGTATTGTATTTAAATTTTAAAAATGCAGCCCCAGCTTCAACCAGTGACGTAGATTTGGGGGTATGTAGAGTATCTTTTTTCATGAAGGTATGGCACGCCACTGGGTAATTTTTTGTGTGGATATTTTGGATTTCAAATTTAATTTTGAACAACAATGTTCTCTTGACATTTTTGCGCAGCTAATGTTGTTATTGTCCTAATTCTTTCTAACTAATACCGTGCCAAATTGATGAAAAACAAACTCATCAGAAATTTTAATTTATAATTTAAACAAAAATTAGCAAAGATAAACGAAACAAGAAATTAATGCAATAACTTTACAAGAGATGTTCGAAGTGATGTCCATGTGTCTCAATACACTTTTGGGTACGTTGTCTCATAGATGTTCTTACTCTACCAAATATTCCAGGATTCTGGAGAATTTGCTGGCATCCTTCTTCTATCCTATGAAGAAGAAATTGTTCATCGGGAATAGGAACAGAATAAACATATTGTTTTAAATGACCCCAGAAATAATAAGCCAGTGGATTCAGGTCTGGCGAGCGGGCTGGCCATACTATAGGTCCTCCACGACCTATCTATTGAGATATGCTCGTACGAGCAAGGAGAAATGACGTGGAGCACCGAAGAAAATTTAGGTAAGATCGTTCATTAAGTTTTCGAGGTAAAACAAATGGACCAATTAAAAGATCGTCGACGATTCCAGCCCAGACATTAATTGAAAAACGTTGTTGGTGCCTCGACGCAATTATTCCGTGAGGATTTTCATCAGCCCATAAGTGATTATTATGAAAATTTATAATTCCACCCCTGTTAAATCCAGCTTCATCCGTAAATAATACAGAATAATGAAATAAAGGATTTAGAATACATTTCCGTGTAAACCACTCTCATACGAGGTACTGCATCCTCGGGATTCAGCGCCTGAACCCTTTGTAAATGATATGGATACAATAAATTGGTTCTTAAAATGCGATGAACAGTCATGTGACTCACACGTTCCGTTGCCACAATTCTTCTTGTGCTAATACTAGGATTCTCCTCAACTGTTTCTAGTATCCTTTCCTCCCGTTGAATCGTTGTTATCGTCGACCTTCTTCCACCACCATGATTAGGTTTCAAATGTCCTGATTGCCGTAGGCGCATATGAATATTCATAAACATTCTTCGATCTGGATGACGTCGGTTGGGAAAGCGGTCCGCATAAAGTGTAGCTGCTTCTACGTTATTACCATTAGAAAGCCCATAACAGAAATGCATATCTGTCAATTTTACAAAAGAGTAAACCATTTTTTAAATTTAAATCGACAATTCAGATCAATAAATTTGACAGGACGTTAATCAGCTAAACACTGCTTGACAGATGCCCACTTGTTTTTGTAAGATACAATTGGCGCATTATTTCATCTAACAATACATCATTATGGTTAAACTTTAATAATTTTGAAATGTAAAATATGCGCAAAAATGTCAAGTGAACATTGTTGTTCAAAATTAAATTTGAAATCCAAAATATGCACACACAAAATTTTGGCCCAGTGGTGTGCCATAACTTCATGAAAAAAGGTACCATACATACCCCAAATCTACGTCACTGGTTAAAGCCGGAGCTTCTTTTTTTAAAATTTAAATCCAATTTTAATCATGTATTCTACACGCAAAGTTTCAGGTAAATATCTACATTTGTTCGAAAGATATTTAGGAAAATAATTATTTTTGAAAACTACAACGCCTTCTATTTTGTAAACGAAGGCTCTAATGACAATATATTCTTAAATTTGTACGAGGAATACGCTCCTTCATTTATTACATTCCATTATGTTACACCATGTATATTAAATTTTATTTATTTATTTTGGCCAAAAAAAGGAACGAAGGGGAAAAAACATTTAGTTTTTTTAGGTAGTCGAAAATTTATATGAAAATATCATTTCTTTTAGTTTACTTTTAAACCTTTCATTCTTTTTTAATGTTTTAAGCTCATACGGTATGTTGTAGTATTTAAGGTGTTTTGGAAGTAATATAAGTTTGCGATTCCTTGTATTTAATTGATGTATATCTCCACAGAATTCAATTTTTCTATATAGATAGTTGGGGATTCCACTATCTATAACTCTCTAATATAAACAGCAGCTATGTAGTACTCTCCTTTCACGCATGTTCAACCAACTGATTTCCTTTAATTTTCCGTGAAACTGAGTCATGCTTTCTTAATCCAAATATCAAGGAGTTTTGAACCTCTTGAATACCTTTTTCTTCCAGTTTGGTAATACAAAAATTATAGATTACATCCGCAAAATCAAAATAACTCAGTACAAGTGAATTATATAAAATAATTTTCGATTTTTTATCCACAATTTTGCGAATACTATAAATTAACTTTACACTGGAATATGCTTCTTTTATGCAATGATTAATATGTTCATTAAATCTTAAGGACTAGTCTAAGAATAAACCCAGATTGCGAGCACAGTGTACAAAATTTCATTTTCCGCCATTGGCAAAAATTTGTAAATTATTTAAGCAATTAGAACGATTTAACTTTATTTTTTGGGCAGCCTCTGGTAAGTTTTTAGGATCAAAGGATAAATATAATTTGAAGTAAAAATTGTAAGTAATGTCGGTCCTAATATAGAACCTTGCGGAACTCTGTTGCTGATACTTAATGGTGTGGACAATATATCTTTTATTCTAGCACGCTGTAGTCGATTTTCTACATAACTTTTTATTATCGCGAATAAATATTCTCCAAAACCGTAATAGTGAAGTATTGCCAAAAGTAACCGATGATTTATTCTATCAAATGCTTTCGAATAATCTGGAAGTATCAAAGCTGTTAATTTATTATTATCTGTAGCTGACAGAACATCACCAGTCACTTTTAACAACGCCGTTGAACAACTATGGCTTGCTCTAAAACCCGACTGAGACTGAGAAAACTTATCGAGATGCTCACGTATTTGCATATTTAATACTTAATATACTTATTGGGCGAAGATTTTTGAATTACACGGGCTTTTTACTTTTTGGTAGTGGCATGATATTTGCTATTTTCCAGGAAGGTGGAAAATATTTCCTTTCAATACAACAATTCGGGGCGAGCGTAGGTGCGTCTTTACTATGTACATACTTCGGTATGCGATGTAAAGCAACGACAGGCGCGGTTAGTACTTGGATTGGTGACCATTCCAACGGAAACCGCGTTCTCGCCTCACACATCTTCCAGCGGCTTGTATATCAGTGTATGCGCGGAAGCTATACAACCTTAGGCGAGGGTTGTATAGGAGATATACCATCCTTCGGAGGGGATGTAAAGCCGTCGGTCCCTTGTCTATTAAATGTTAGGCAAGTAAAAGATCCCTACTCTTCTTAAGGGAAGAGGTTCGGCAAAATTCCTGGTTGGGGGTAGCTCGTCTACAGGCGTCGGTGTTAGGCCTCAGTAGCGGAAATAGGCCGACGTTAAATAAATGTATAAAAAAAAAAAAATACAACAATTCACAATGTTGGTTAAATAAGGTATAATTAAAGGACAACAAAATAGTGTCATATTTATGTTTAAACCATCTTCACCCGTTGCCTTAGTTTTGACGGAATGTAGAATATTTGATATATCCATAATAATACATAATGTGAAATTAAAAGTATCTGTCCTCTGGATCTAATGTTATTTTTGTAGAAATTTAATGTTTCCAAGTCATTTTCATCAGAGTTTAGAAAAGAATTCACGAAATAAGAGTTTATGTGCTCAACATCACATAGCTCATCAGGTATTTCAACATTAGCAGATTTACTATATATGTTTAGGTCATTAAGGTCTCTCCAAAACGCTTTGTAGTTATTGCTTTGTATTTTAAACTGCAAGTAATCTTTTGTTTTTTTTTTTGTATTTCTGTAATGCTTTGTTTCTGAGTGACATCATATGTTTTATGTTTACCATTAACCAAGGTGACTTATTTTTACTGATTCGTGCAGTTTTTATAGATCCATATTTATTAAATAACGTTATTAGAATAGT
Organism: Leptura quadrifasciata; assembly: GCA_963675555.1. Classification (NCBI taxonomy): domain Eukaryota; kingdom Metazoa; phylum Arthropoda; class Insecta; order Coleoptera; family Cerambycidae; genus Leptura; species Leptura quadrifasciata. The sequence continues at coordinate 41,562,932 of OY776677.1, forward strand.
ATTAAGAATCTGAAATTTATCATCAATATTATCATAATATGGAGTGTAAATCACTGGTTTCTAACTCTGCATAAAACATACCATGATCTAAATTCGCATAGTCTCTATAAGTACAAAAAAATTGTTCAGGTTTGCTTCCAGTTAATTGCAGTGTGCATTCTAATAAATTATGATCTGACATATTTGGTAAAAATCTAAAACATACAGATTTTCACTGCAAATTAAAAGATCTAGAATTGTAGCACTTGTAGGCCCCACTTTAGTTGGTTCACTGACAATCTGTACTAAATCTGATCTAATACAATCGATAAACTACTATAGCTACTGCTTCTAACATCCAAGTAATCAATATTAAAATCCCCACCACATATAATACCATCAAATTTTGTAACAAGTTGACTTAAACATACCTCAAAATTATCGTTAAAATCAAGTACTGAAAAATTTGGCGGCCTACATACCGAGCCAATAGCGTACAATTTATTATCAATTTTTACGGATAACCATAATTGATCAGTATTATTTATCGGAAGATCATTAATATGTGCACAGTTTAAATGAGTTTTGATGAATATGGCCACCACCTCTAGCTCCCTGTCTATCATGTCTAAAAAGCCTATAATTTTTTATTTTTAGAACATCATCCAGAATGCCATTATTCAACCAACTTTTAGAGATTAATACAATGTTGCAATTGTGACGTAGTATGCTATCTTTAAAGTCATTCAATTTATTTAAAAGGAACTTGATGTTATAGTGTGCAATATTTAAATTACACTCTTTAATTGTCTTAGCCAATGGAACAAGAAACATAATAAAAATAAGGTATTAATAATAATATCAAAATGTATAAATGCACACAATCAATAACTGCACAATTCTGAGTTGGTATCAAGCAATTAGTGTCAATATTAGGGTGCCTCAAGAGATTAGATCTATAATTCAATAACGGATATAATATGCTATAAATGGTGTAATGCATAGTTATAAAATTTTGTTTCTACATTTAAAAGATATAAAGTTACTTTTTGTTTATATCTTTTAAACTACAATTTATTCCATTCCATTAAGACCAGGATTACTTCTTTCTAATTTTTTTGTATACCCTTATTCTTTTAGGCTGTATTATTAATAAAATATATTTGTTCTTTCTTTTTAAGTTATAGCATGCCAAGTACGAGAGTACCCATATGGACCCATCAGATGTTTTTAAGCGAAAATGCATCTTTTATTTTATTTTTTTTAACCGTCTTATTTATATTAATGTACTGATAGAGTTTAGCCACAGTTATCCCACCACTCAACCAAGACACGATGTTAAGAAAAATAGCAAGGACTAGTTTCTCACGGAGATGCTGTCTAGTTCACCGCTACCTCCTTGACAATATATGAATTAAATAATATTCATATCTATCTGGGATTCCAACTCCGGGACTCCTTAGTCTCAACACAGACTAATTACAAATTTCCCTACTTCGGTACCTACTGCTTGCAGAAGAATAAAACTAGGAAGCGAATTGAAGAGTTGTTCAGCGGCTAAAAAATACAAACTTTCAGAAGAAAAGAAGCAGGGTAGGATTATTTTTGCTCTGAACTATAAAATCAATGATGAAAACTTGTGGAGACAAGTAGGTACATGTTTATTTATGTCTGATAAAACAAGTTCTATAATGTATTACAAATTTGACTTTTAATTTTCCTATAGTGTATATATTATAATATAGCGTATTTCACATTAAAATTTGTGATCAAGATTAAGCATGAAACGGCATTGTACTTTGATCAAAAGTTTTAAATATCAAATATGTTCACAAAATACAAGTTAAATTAAATATATGGTCAAATCGCCCGCGTCTGCAACTATGGCGCCGTCTGAAATTGGCTTTCGAAAATCGGAGAGAGAGAGAAGGAGAAAAATTTAACAATAAGTTGCTAGTCTGGTAGGTAGTCCGTGGTCTTAAACATAACGCGTGAACACTGAGCTATTGAGGCGGTAATTTGAAGGAGATTCGTTACTACATGATTAAAGAATTTTGTCGTAACATCCGTCAATATTTGGTGAATCGCATAATGCGTAAAGTATCCTTCACATTGCAAAGGAAGCTTAGTTATGATAGATTACATGACATTGTAAACGCCATATTAATTTGACTTAATTATTCTGATGTCTAGGTACTAAAATTGTTAACAAGCTTTTGGCTGGAGGTACTCTACTTGATTGTCTACATTGGCTATTTCAAGTAGATACAACAACTTTGCTTACATATAGATGCACTGAGTAATAAGGCCAAGTATTTTATTTTCTTTGGTTCACAGTATAAACCATGTGGTGTGTTATTGTATGAAATAGTTTTGTTGGCATCATTATATTCGATTGATTTCGGTAAAATGTGCACAAATGTGTAAACAAACCTTGAGATAAAATAAACACCGACGCGTGACGTGAATATGTCTACATTTAACTTCAGATTATGACTTGAAAAATATGGGTTTATAAATTATTTAAAGCAATCTTTATTTTTTACACTAAAACGGTCTCCGTTGCAATTGCATGTAAATCAAACTTGGATTAATTAATTATAGTCAAAATAATATTAATCCAATCATTAGGACCTTTTTTTAACCATTTTTTATTTTTTCAAAGAAAATCATGATTTTTATCAACCCTGATGAATATTATGCCAAAATATTACTCAACGTTAATATTACCTAAAGACTGCCTTCTTTTTGCCATCTTCAGGAATTTCATAAATGAAATTCTTGGTACCAGATATATGTAAGGGGTATCTTTCAAAACATTCTTGGGTAGCCTCTTGATTAGGATTATTATTTGGACACAAAAATATCTCGAATCGTCCATAATGATTTGCTGTGAGTTCGATCTCAATATCTATTCCTTGTCCAACACTATAATGCCTACTGATTATTCCTTTTGCATATAAACCACCAGCTTCATGAGGTCTAGGCTCTTTTACATGATATGGGTCTCCACATGTACCACATTTGCCTTCGTTCTTTTCCCACTGCACTGAAAATAAAGAAATTAATGATTTTGAACAGATGTCTTTAAAAGTAGTCAGTAGATTTTATGGTTCATTGTTCATTAATAACAGAATCGTAAAGACTATAAGAGTATGAAGTACTTACACCTTATTGCATATTGAGAAAATTTCAGATCGCAAGATCGAGTTATTAATAAGAATATTATGATTCAGCTGGTCGAACGCCTCAGGTGGATCAATATACAGTGTGGGGCAACAGTGCGCCGGATCTCGATATCTCGAGTTTTACGACAGCTAGAAATTTTTTAAAAAATTGCAAGTAAACTAGATCAAAAAGTCTATAACTGGAAATTATTTTCGAATATACAGGGCGAGCCAAGACGAAATTACAGGACCAAGTGCCTTTTTTTAAAAAGGAATGCTATGTATATCAGTACATTTTTTGAAGTCTCTCTTTAGGCTCTATTCATTCCTATATTAGCATTGAATATCTCCCAACTGCTTGGATGTAATGAATTTTTTTGTTGAAATAATGCAATCTGCAGATGGATATTAAAAAAATCACAATTATGGGTATTAAGAAAAACTTATGTGAATCAGTTATGAGACATCTAATTAATGTTTTTGAATTATTCTCATTTTCTAAAAACGTACAGGGTGGCCAAAAATTATTTTTAAATTAAGAACTTTTTAAATTGAATGTTCTCAATTTGTTCAAATGGAACATCCTGTATATTTTTCGACGATGTGATGTAGAAATGAAAAACGAACATTTTTTGTTAGTACTTTCCTATGGCTAATTGCAACCATTTTTGTTTTATAAATAAATAAGTGTCAAATTCAAGAATAAACTTTAAAAAAGAGGTTCCCTCAAATAACTCATAAGAAAAATTTATAATAGGTATTCAACGTGTTGCCGATTTTGATTGACACACGTCTTTATGCAATTTTGAAATGAGGCCATTTAGTGGGACCATTTCTTCCAATCCATTGAAATCGTAAATAGTGTTATTTTGTACGTTTTCTTGCTGTTTTTCTTTATTCGACAAGCAATAAAACCTCAACTTGGTATAAATTGTCATATACAAAGGAGCATTTATCACACTTATCGGTCGTTACAATTTGTATTGAATTTAAAATATTTGGAATTTTACAATATGAATTTTAATAAAGCGGAACTTGTAGACATGACTTTTGTTTTGGGCTAGTCAGACAGAAATTGTTTACTTGCCAATAGAATTTATCACCAACGTTGAAAGGAGGATTCCTGATGTTAGCAGCTTCCAAAATCTTTTCGATAGATTTCTGGAAACTGATAATGTCGAATACAAAAAGAATAAAACGTGTTGTGTACGAAGAAAATGAGTTTTCTGTGGTGCTGGCAACGGTTGAGAATCCACATGTTAGTCAAAGAGAAGTGAGCTCATTAGTAGGAATCATATTCAAATGCACCAGGAATTATCTAATGACGATTTTCAAAAGCGCCTACAAATTTGTAATTGTCAACATGTGGATCATTTATTATAATTTTTTCTACTGAGTTATTTGAAGAAACCTCTCTTTTAAGTTTATTTTTGAATTTTGTAATTATTGCTCAATGAAACGAAATCGGTTGAAATTAGTCCTAAGGAAGTACTTACAAAAAAATTTTTGTTTTTCGTTTCTACATCACATCGTCGAAAAATATACAGGTTGTTCCATTTGAAAAAATTGAGAAAATTCAATTTAAAATGTTCTTAATTGAAAAATAATTTTTGGCCACACTGTACATTTTTAGGAAATGAAAATGATTCAAAAACATTAACTAGATATCTCGTAACTGGTATTCACATAAGTTTTTCTTAAAATAAATAAATGTGAGTTTGGTGATTTTTTTAATATCCATCTGCAGATTGCATTATTTCAACAAAAAAATTCATTACGTCCAAGTGGTTGGGAGATATTCAATGCTAATATAGAAACAAATAGAGCCTAGAAAGAGGCTTCAAAAGATGTACTGATATACATAACATTCCATTTCAAAAAAGGCCTGTAATTTCGTCTTGGATCGCCCTGTAAGTTCGAAAATAATTTCTAGTTATAGACTTTTTTATCTAGTTTACTTGCAATTTTTTAAAAAAATTTCTAGCTATCGTAGAACTCGAGATATTGAGGTCCGACGCTCTATTGCCCCACCCCGCCCTGTATATTACGTCCACTTGCCCTTGGTCTTCTAAACTTTCGGCTATATATTTGGTTACGCATAACAAATTAGAACCCCTTTGATAAAACCATGTTGATAAGGAGTAATAATATTGCTGACATGGTTATATAATGAAGCATGAATTAGAATCCCAAGAGCTTTTGGCAGGTTTGATATGATTGTTATTGATCTTTTGACATCATGTTATCACCATTTTTAAAAATTAGACAAATTCGCGATAACTTCCACGTTTCCGGAAAAGTTGAGGTATTGATGATTAAGGTGAACAAAAATTTGATTGGTACTGACAGGACAGACGCGCAGACTCTATGCAGGAAGGATGAAATGTTATCTGACCCGAATGTCAACTTAGGTTTTAAGCTTAAATGCACTCTTATTTAAAGTTTCCATATCAGATGTATTTTCAATATACAAGATATTGGTATTGTTCGTACTACCTGAAAGCTTTATTGGTTGCGAGATTGTATCGTTGCTTGGAAAGAAGTCACTAAAGGCATTAACAATATTATAGGACACAGTACCAAAAGTTACCGTGATTTACATTGTTAACTTCGATATTAATCTCGATATTTTGAATAAAAACTGAGCGGAACACACTTATATCTCTTTCTAGGCCTAAAGTTTCTGAATTACTATGAAAAAAATGTTGACATATGCAAGGGAAATGCAAAGAAAATGTGGAAGGCGATAAAAGAGTTAATTGGGAACAAGAAAGGAAATGACAGTACGGAGAAATAAACCTTGAGAAGTATAATGAAGCAGTGGAAGAAAACATCAGTAAACTCTATTTAGATAGCATAAAAAGTATAGTTTGGAGCATTGAAGATAGATATCCAAAGATTCGAAGTGAAGGACAGCAAGTTAAAACTGAATTTGTAAGTTATGAAGCCATAAGTTCAGCCCATCTAAAAAATATTATATATTACTTAAAAAATAAGTGCACCAGTGATGAAACACTAAGTGTACTGTACCGTTAATAAAGGGATGTTTTGTGTATTTGGTTATCCTTTACTATACTTAGTTAATATATTCCTAGAAACTAAAAGAAAATGGCCCTGTAAATTTATTAAGTGCGTTCCATTTTAGATTTTTAGAAATTTGCACAATACGTTTGAACAATATGAAGTTACTGCATTAAGACAAATACTGTTATTCCGTGGATGCCTTTATAACAAATCCTTTTAAAATTAAGAATTAATTAAATTAATAATCCAGAATAAAGGAATGTTTATGAGGAACAGACATTATTCGTTGAACTATTTTAACCTCTCCACAATAAAATTGTGAGAGGTTACTAAAATTGGTTCAAAAGCGAAAATTGAGATAACATCAAATCTTTACGTTTTGAGGTCCTAGGAACGCAAAAGAGTGGTTTTTGAAAAATGTCTGTGTGTGTGTGTGTGTGTGTGTGTGTGTGTATGTGTTAGCACGATAGCACCGAAACTACTGAACGGATTTGAATGAAACTTTGCGCGTGTGTGTCTTTAGTGCCTCAGAAAATTTGAAAAGGTTTTGGTTGAGATCGGATTACGTTTAGTGTCATTTTGACACAATAAGTTGCTTATTTTATAATTACCTTCAATTTGCAATGAAACCATTGAAAAGCAGTTAAAATTCTGATTTCAACGATATATCACACTTCCACCTTTTCGATTTGGTTTCCGTGAAAAAAATTAAAAACAAAGCAAATATGGCATAGATCGCATTTCGCATGACATGATCGATGCGCGTAGCCATATTACGTTGTGAAACTTGTCACGTCACGTGAGAGGGTTTCTTCACTGCTCTAGAAGTAGAGCGGATTACGTTTAGTGTCGTTTTTAAATATATATACAGACAAATCGAAGAATTAAACTACAAATATTCCTCTAAAATCTAGTAAAATTACTAAAATGCTAATGTTTCATTTAACAAAGACAGCTGCGAGCGATCGGATTGCAATGAGCAAATTTTGACGATTGCCATTGTCATCGCTTGTCATCCGATAACGTTGGTGTCATGTCATGTTAATAAGATGTCGGCATATTTGTAACTTTTAGTGGATTGTCACAAACTTTAAAGGTAGATGTAACAATATCAATATCATATTATAAGATTATCACTTTACCAATTTTCAGTTTGTTGCTTTACAAATCTGTAGTATTTAGGATAGCTAGACTTTCTTAGTCGTTCAAGTGATGTTAAATTGCTAATATCCTAATAGTATATTATTCAACGAGCGATAATGTAGGTAATAAGTCGCATAGATGATTGTAAATTCACTAAGTTGAGGATTTTTTTAGTGCCCCAGAAGATCTGAAACGGTTTTGGATGAAATCGGATTACGTTTAGTGCTGTTTTGTCACACAATTTAATGCTCTTTTCGGCTTCAAAGATCCACCGAGTGGAGAGGTTCCAGCCGCTTCCAGTAGCTGCCGATTTTTTCTTTTTAAATGTAGATTTTAATTATCAATGTGTTCTTTACTATGCTTTAATCTTGATGAAACATGTTTAATATCTATACACCTATTTTGTAATTTTATAATTATAGTTAGGTACCCTTATACAGTAACTTATATATCATGTCTTTTATATCTTATTTTTTATTTCCATGACTCGCTTCAAATGTACTTGTGTATATAATGTGGTTAATTGTGCATTTATATCTATGAATAAAACATAATACTATGAAATATTACTAATATTTATTCATTTTCTCATCGTTTTCAATTATTTAGGAATGTCTCATTAGGTGTGTGTTTACAATATAATATTGTGTCTGAGTAAAAGCTCTCTCTGAAATTTATTGCTATGTTATAGAAAGTACTACATAAATACTATTTTAACCAGAATCCCAGTTAACAGGAAGTACAATATTTGTACATACATTTATTAAAACTAATACACATACCTGCATACCCTCCACAGAATAGCTCGTTATCATTGTAATTTACAGGATTAGGGAAACCGAATCTCCACATCGAATTTCTAGCTGGGGGGTCCATAAGTCTCCCATGTCCTTTAACTAAATCTCCTATATTTATAGTTATCATTATTACTGCTAGCAAACTTATCATGTTGAAAAGGAACTTTTGATGTACTTATCTAGAAAAGAAATGAGAAGTAGGAATTATGAGTGTTGAGGCGTGGTTAGATCTGCATAAATTAACAAATATTTTAGAAAAATTGTTTGTCATTAAGCTCAAAATGAAAGCAGTTGGCAAATAACATTTGCTGATTGTTCACGAATTTGTTTAAAACGAACATTCATATCACTAGGTTGAGTATTTCTAGCAATTAAATCATTTAAAAACGTTTCTTCATCTTTTTCTATATTTTTATAATAAATAATATAAGTAAATGTGTAGGGTACTTTGCTAAAATTAAACAAATATACAATGGCAGAATCGGCCTACGGCTTACTTTATAAATTTTTCATGAATTCTGTTAATATTTAATTGTAATGTAATGTAAAATTGTAATGCAAAGTTAATTTTAAATAAAATTCCTAGCGATATTCATGGATTTTTTAGGTCAAAATTTCCCATGTTGAGAGTAGATCCTGCTGGTTTTTTCTCTGTAGGGCCGATTCTTAGAAGAACCAAAACATTACAAAATTCTTCAACACACTGTGGATGTCTTTGAGTGTCTATAGGTTAGTGTAAATTGAATGCAATAGAAATCTCATTTCTGCTAAGCCCTGGTATCTCTCAACAAATGTTAAGTGTACTTCACAAATATATTTCAAGAGACATTATTATCGTGCAAGTATGTCTATCGAAATATTTGAATGCTCCTTAAACCCGTATTTTTTTACCCAGCACAAATTCAAAGAAATTATTATCAGTTAGATCAGTTTGCATTGATGTCTGTAAGAAGAGTCAATAAACTGCAAACCAGGATAAAAGTACTGTGATTTGTTGATATAACCAAAGATTAGTATAAACATATTTATTATATTCGATTTAAATTCCAGGTGCTAACTTTTGAATAATAATCATACGCCTACGGACATCTTATTTATGTGCATGTCGTTGTTAATTTATCAATTTTAGCTTAAACGCATTTCTTAGTAAACACTTCGGATTAGATTTTTGAAGTAATAATGCTAATACGATTTTAATACTTTTTGGTATTAATCAAGTTTAAGTAAATAATAGTAATAAATAATAATAATGTATGTTATTCCCGTTGCTATTCCTATATGTCAGTAATAGCTCTATATGTAACAAGTCAATAATATAAGGTTTTATTTAACTGACAAGCCTAATAAAGTCTTAAGTTCGGGTTTATACAATTACATGGATGACATAATATTTTTAGTCGCAAACTCCTCTATAAAATCCTTATTTTACTATAAGGAACGTAACCAGACTACAACCAACAGCTACTCTCCGGGCTACGTGCCCGTACAAGCCTGGCGCGGTAAGTGTAATAATTGCATATTACCATCAAAACGCTAATGCTTCGACTGCAACAAACACTAGCCGATAGACTGATCCTACTAAAAGGAGCTCTCGTGCCAGTCGTCACACACCACTTGCAGACTGTAGTTTCGAGCTGTTGGCTCTCGTCAGTGCAAGGTAGGCACGAGAGCTCCTTTAAGTAGGATCAGTCTTTCGGCTGGTGTTTGTTGCAATCGAACCATTAACGTTTTGATGGTAATATGCAATTATTACACTTAACGCACCAGGCTTGTACTTTGTAATTCAGCGCTCGGCGAGGCACATAGCCCGGAGAGTAGCTGTTGGTTGCAGTCTGGTTACGTTCCTTATAGTAAAATAAGGATTTTATACAGGAGTTTGCGACTAAAAATATTATGTTTTAATATTCCGCCCTCTAAAAGCACATTTGAACAATTACAAGCATGGTTTTACTAACGCCAGTAACCACTTACACACCAAATTTATTTTTCTCACGATCCCCCAAGAAAGCGTTTGTATCCACTTAACAAAATCGGTGAAGCATTAAACAATATCACATGTGTGCGTTATTTGCCTAACATACACGTATGTTAGGAAAATATCAACAGTAGATGCTGTTAAAGTATGACATGTGGAGTGCTATAGAGGCACCTGGCAAGTTTCTTGTGTAAGTTGGCCGTGCTCTTGGTACTTATCGTCATAAATTTAAAGTCATATTTCATTGACAACACATTGTTAAATCTATGAAATTTCAGTATTAAAATATGAATACTGACTCAAGAATTGATCATTTTATGGAATGTCTTGGAAGAAACAAATAACACTTTTTATTATCTACAGCGTCTCAACAAAGGTATGGAGTGTTTAAATTAAATTTGTAATTAAATGAAAATTGGTGATGTCCCTCTGATTGCGGGAAAAATACACAACTTGCTGGCAAGTGTCTTCCACACTTGTGCGATTTCTGCACTCTGTCTATCGCCTCACAAGTCACAATTCACAGTAAACGTTTGATAGTGCACCAGTGATTTAGTGCACAGATTTCAGAAGTTAATTGTATTCAAACTTTTCTTCAATGCGCCAATTTGTGCAAAACTGAAACTTTCACCTGTCACGACCAGTGTTTGATTTAAAAATTGTGTATTTTAACGATTTACCTTATGGAAAAGGAGTAAAAAGTGAAATTTAGAAGAGATAATTGAGTTTCTAGAAGAGTATGAGGCATGTCATAATCTAACGCAAAAAGAAAGGTATTAAAAAGTTTTTCTGAAATGTGTCTTATCTGTAAACGATGCATCTTCGCGCCCATACGCGACCTCTTCTTTTATTTTTTTATCTTCTTCTCCAAGTCAGCAGTAATAATCATTTTAACTCAAAACTTTTTGCAATTGCACATGTTTCGCAAGGAAAAAATTATCATAATAACCATCACAATTAAATAACTCTCATAATGACACTTGCACGCCTAAAGACGCGTTTATACATGTACGAATTTGCTAACGCTAGTCCATAAAAAAATTGAAAAAACCCAAACGTTCTGTGACAGAGATGAAACATGGATACCCTCCCGTTTTTGTGGGCGCTGAACACGATTGTGATATTTTTAAGGTTCCCACCCTCAGCAATTACCCCTAAACTTGAAGAATAACCCCTATTTTGCGTTTTTTTATCGTAGACATGCGGATCGTTTTTTTGGACAGGATTCTGGTATGCCGTATGAAATTTAACTATACATCATTTTATCCACCTTCCGCTAATACTAAAATATCCCCAAGGAAATCAAAATACATGAAAATTTGTTTACCCCTGTTTTCGAGGGTACTTAGCACGATGGTAATATTCATTTCACCCCACTCTCCACCAAGCACTCCTAAAACCACCCCTATTTATATTTCTTGATACTGGGCATGTGAGGACTCGTTGGATCGGAATTTATAACGTTTTATAATACCGAAATCCTTTAAAAAAAAAACCGATTCAACTAGTCCCCACATGCCCAGTGTCAAGATATATGAAAAGGGGGTGGTTTTAGGGGTGACTGGTGGAGGGTGAGGGAGAAATGAATATCGTGTTGAGCACCCTCGAAAATGGGGATAAACAAATTTTCATTTTCATTTTTTTGGGGATATTTTAGTATTAGGGGGAGGGAAGTTCAACCCCATCGGTGGATAAGATGTTGTGTAGTTGAATTTCCTCGAATTTATGGGCAGTTGCTGAGGGGTGGGAGCCTTAGAAACATATCACCACCGTGTTCAGCGCTCTCGGAAACGGAGGGGTACCTATGCTACATCCCTGTCACAGAGCTGTTTTGTTTTAAGCCTTTTTCTGCAACTTTTTCATGGACATAACTACTTTAACTACTTGTACAACATTTTGAAATGTATTACTCAGGCAAACGTTTACTGATGAACCACTGATTCGATGCATGCACAGAGGAACTTCAAAACTTAACTGTGTTCACAAACTTTTCCATGACCCAGTTGCCATACAAATAAAATCCAAAATTGCGTGTATAAATTGAAACTATCTCCAACCATGCTGGTGTTTAATTTAAACATTGAATTTCAATGACATTTGCTGTGGAATCTTTAATACTGGTGAACTTTTACACTAAGCTTGGGTGGTGTAGTTCAGTCAAATACTACAAGAATATGTGTAAATAACATCGACCTGGCTGATACTATCTATATTTTCAGTAATAAAATGTGTTACGAGTTAGAGAGTACTTATCTATTTTCCATGGAGTCATCCCGAAAAGGGATAACTGAATTCTTCACATTTAACAGGATTTCATGACGAGGTAATGCTTCAAAATGACATAGAACTTTACATTCTTTATTTTCTTAAAACTACTTTATAAATTAGTTATACACAAACATTTCATATTTATTAGGGTAATTTTGGAGTTAAGTTGAAAACCAGTTTAGAATATATAGTATGCATCAATTTAATATATTTTTCACTAAAAATATTGAATAAGATGTGAATAAAGATTATTTTAATATAATTTTGATAAAATAATGTATCGTTAACGTTACAGGATAACCTGGAAAAGAAAATGTTAGTAACCATAGGGCGACACCTGAAAATGGAAATAACGGACTAGGCAGAATGAATTATCCATCTTAAATCGAGTTGCTTTTATTAATTGTTATTCAACAATTAAACACTTGAGAAAACACGGAAATTTTTTTGTTCCTTAAATAGGTATTGCATCTGTCAAATCCTCCTCGCTGTTAAAACTCTTAAAGCCCGAGGCCGAATCTGGGAGGGGGGCAAAAGGCGCAAACTCCCTGAGCGACATGTTAGGGGCGACGGCAAAATGAGGAAAAGAAAAACAGAAACAGTGAATTAAGAAAGAAGCAACAATGTTGCCAGTTGGTGGTCAATAGTTCGATTTGCGGATATTTTTCTTCGCCCCCGTCCCCCGATCTTTTCATATTTTGTACAGCAACGATCAGAAATGCTGTTCGTATTTTAAACAGGAACGAAGAAAGAAACAATTAAAATAGAGTAAGAATAAAGTGAATCTCCTCCCCGCTTTTCACTTTCTAAATCATACAATAATTTGGTGTATAAAGTATTGTTTAATGTGCAAAAAATTATAATATTACATTTTCATAATTTTCATAAGACGAAAGGGAGGTAGGTTATCGGTTATACAAACAGCAAACAAGATTAAATATATCATGCTTGTAAAATAGAATAATTCAGTCTGTATTCACCAAGTCTGAGAGTAACATCAATAAAAGTAATAGTGAACAACATGTGTTTTATTGATAAAAAAGGCAGTATATTATAAAAGATACATCATTGTTTTGAAGGTTTATATTAGACAGTTTTTTTCAATTTGAGAAATTTGCGTGTGTACAAAACATCTTCTCAATATATTCTAAACTGAAAATTGTAATGAAAATTTTTTAAAGGAAGTGGGTTTATAGAAGAATAATAGTGAGACATAAGATAGACCGATATTTACGCGTTTTGATGTATTTATTTTTTACTGGACTTTTTTTTGTATTCTTGAGCGAATATCATAATCGTAGTTGCTGGTATTATCAATATATTGTTTTTTGTCTCTCACTCAACTATTTGGATAATTATTACTTCCTCCATCTCAAGGTATATTATATGAGAAGATTATTCATTATTATTATTAGCCGTTACTCGAGTCCGAGTATAAAAATGTTACAGTCGATAAATTGTGTACAATAAAAAACAAGTAAAAGGTGTAGTCTATTGTAATTCCCATTCATCTACGGTGCACACGACTATGGCTATAGAGGCCAATTCGGGAGAGCACATGTCGACCGCAGTCAGGACAAACATAGACCTGGTTAGGTCTTGGATTCGACCTTCTTGCAGCAACATTTCCTTGATAGCTGGCCACAACCCCTCGCCATTCGGTTCTGTCCGCTGCAAGTTGTTCCCATTGCTCGTCTACAATACCGCAGGATTTTAGATTTTCATGGAGAGCGTCTTTGAACCTCTTTCGTTGACCGCCACGCCTTCTTCTACCGCTTACCAATTCACCATAAAGTGTACATTTAGGAAGGCGGTTATCATGCATACGATGAACGTGACCTGCCCATCTTAGGCGTGCTCTTGAAATAAGCACCTCAATTGGAAGGCTGTTTGCTCTCCTGAGTACTTCCACGTTTGATATGTGATGGAACCAACGGATTTTCATCATACTTCTGAGGTGTCTTTGCTGAAAACGTTCTAATTCTTTCACATGACGACGGTAAGTGACTCAGCTTTCACATCCATATAGCAGTGTTGGAATGACAACTGCTCTGTAGACAGCCATTTTCGTTGACAAAGCAAGGTCGTGATTGTCAAATACTCTCTCTCTAAGTCCCCAGACTGCTCTAGATGCAGCGTTAATTCTATTGCGAATCTCGCTGTCCATGTTTGCTTTGTCATTAACAACGCTGCCTAAGTAATTGAACTGATCCACCACTTCTAGAGAATTTCCGTTAAGTGTAATGTCTATTTGGTTCACTTGATGAGGAGTTGACATAATCTTAGTCTTTCCAATGTTGATTTTAAGTCCCAAGGAATCATAGCTCTGGGCATACACATCTAAAAGTTCTTGAAGCTCTTCCGGCGTAGAGGCTAAAAGTGCACAGTCATCCGCATACTGGAGATCACAAATGAATCGTGTGCGATTATTCATTATACATTATTTTTGTTCACACTGATAATGTGTCCTTTATACATTAATTTTTTAAATTTTTTTTTCAAACGAATAACTGCTCTAATATAGTTCCAAACATTAGTGGCTTGACTGTGTAGTTATTTGAATTTAAATATATCTATTATTAGAAATAATCAGGAGTTAATTGCATATAGCATTTCAAGGCATTAATTTAATATTTGAATACAGGGCTGGGTCTGTAGTTATTAATTTTAATGTCCCAAGTTAAAAAAATGAATGTAAATTAGTGATTGTTGTTTAAATATCATTATTTTGTATTTTAATCAGGACAACAATAATAGCCTTGACATTTGTGGTAGATTCGACAATTAGCGGTATATCAAGAAGTTGATTGATATTAGTAAGTATAAGTAAATAAAGACTATTAAATTATTACCATGATATTATTCTTTTACTAAAATGTAAAATGTTATTCATAATGTTGTCTTTAAATTACATGGTTTGGCGACGTCTTCTAATTACAATAGAACGTACATAATATACAACATTATTGGCATAAACTGGCTACTCAAAAGCTGTAATTTTACTTGTCTTCAGTTGTTATAGATTTTTAATATTACATAACTAGCGACCCCTCCTGGCATTTTCGGTATCATTTGGAGTTCTCTGTGGCAGATCTAGAGAACTTCTTTGTAGGCAACATTGGTGTTCGTCTACTAATAGCTTTTCACGCAGATGGAAGACTATGAAAGGCTTACGTTTCTTATGAGCAGTGTCGCAAGACTGTGGGGAAAACATAGAGAATAAAAACCAAAGTGGTCATGTGGATATACACCACCATCATAAGCCCAATGATAACCTATGGATCTGTGGTTTGGTTGCCTAAGAGCAAATAGACTACACCTAAGATCAAGCTCAGCCAAGTGCAGAGAGTTGCCTGCCTAAGCATAACCGGAGCTAACGAACAACGCCAACGAGAGCTATGGAGGTAATGCTGTGTGAGCCACCACTATCTAGGAGAAGCGGCTCTGATAACAATGGTATGCCTCAAATACGTTGGCCTACAATTTAATGTAGGCTGTGGAGAGGCTAGAAGTCGCCTGTGAAATGAGGCTGCCAGGAAGACGTTAAAAAAGTTACAAAATTACCACAGGATCAGTTTGGTAATATCACCAAGCACTTGTGGTTGCCTCCAGCATGCATAACATACTGGTATGCTGGATGAAAGGACATGCACAGTGTAGTGGTAACAAAGTAGCCGACAGACTGGCTAAGCAGGCAGCAGGCCTAAGTGTCTTTGGACCAGGCCCGACCAGACTGCTACCGATCACGGCAATAACACAAGTAATTAAAGGGAACACCCACAATTAATTCAAGAATCTGTGGGATGAACGTTTGTAGCATTTCCATGTAGACATTTATGCCATTTGTCTTCCATGTAGCATTTATCCCATTTGTCCTCAAAGAAGTATATATATGATAACTCCATATTAAACGAACTACAAGTAATAATCGATGCATTTGCTAATTACTTTCAAGAGTCATATTCCACATCTATAGACTTTTCTTATGATGTAAATA
The DNA here is from genome assembly GCA_963675555.1 of Leptura quadrifasciata. Classification (NCBI taxonomy): domain Eukaryota; kingdom Metazoa; phylum Arthropoda; class Insecta; order Coleoptera; family Cerambycidae; genus Leptura; species Leptura quadrifasciata. The sequence goes on from OY776677.1 coordinate 41,579,282, forward strand.
GCACTTATTGCAATACTAACGAATTATGCATTTGCCACCAGCACTTGGTAGTATAGAAAAGATGTTAGGCCGACGTCTGCCTGAGGGGCATTGACTTGGGGTAGGCAGCAAAAGGGGAAAAAAATACTTGACACTACCACACGTATGAGCCCCAAAGTAGAGCGTGCGGCTAGCTCTGCGGGACCTCAGGGTCTAGGTATGACCAGCGTACTGCCTAGAGCAAATACAAAAGAATGTTCAACTATATTATAGTTTATTAAATGCAGAGTCGATATTACATGAGATATACATATATATTTTTTAGGGTGCTTAGACCTGCCCCTCCTCACACAGGAGCCGATACAGCAGTGCAAATCTTATGATTATTAAAACTTAGGCCACATTAACTACTAATTAACGGTATTAAATTTGTCATATACTTACTACTTTCCCAGGTGTAGCTACAAGTGGTTTACATGTTAAAAAAAAGGTGTTTATTTTATGAAGTAATAAAAAAAAAAATTGTTAAATGGGGCAAAAGATTAATAATAAATGGAACAAAGGTTATAAATAGCCGAAGGCCCAACTGCTTGCGTTCCAGGGGTTCCACTCCACAGGTTTCCCAATCGAGGTGGTGTTATGTAAAAAAGTGCATCCGGAACCGGATCTTCTGTTTTTGGCCCAATCCAGAGTGCTAAGCCCAAGAGAAGAATCTCGAGCCCAAGATAAGAACCCCTTTTCCTAAGGGTCCTTATAATTCTGTTGTGACTACTATATACAAATAACCAGGGACACCGACTCACAAAACAGATCGTGGACACCAGGACACACGTGTTAAAACCCAGATTTAAAATCAATTTACACAGAAGAACAGCAGTGCCTGCAGTGAAAAATTTCAAGTGCCTAGACCATAAAATCCCACGAGGGTAAGCTTCTCTCCATGTATAAACATCAAAATTCACCAAAAGCAACACACAATGGTGGAGAATAACTTCTGAAAGGCTATGTACATAAATCCCTTGCGGACAATAAAAAAGATTGGAGCTTAAAGTACAGCCAAAATGATACCAGGCACCTTTACCGGTGGTCAGCCGAAAAAAGAAAGATAGGAGCCGCAACCAAGAGAAAAAACGCTCTCCAAAAAAATAAATAGCTTCCGCCGACGCCATGGTCACATCATTGATTTTCTTGCAGCTTGAAATAATAACTAGACCATTGTCGGACAATCCAAAAGTTATTTAACAATGTCAATGGCGTCAATGAAATAATTACAAATATAAATAAACAAACTTGAAAGGATGACTGATGAAATAATTATTAACAATTACACAGAAATTCAGGCGCGTCCCTGGATAGCCACAGATACTACAGAATTTCACTCAGAGTGTTGGTAAGGTGAACAGAAACTGAAAGTCCCTAAGTGAAGTAGGCAAAACAACAAATTCAATTTATAAATTACAAAGTTATAGTGACATAACCCCGAAACTACTCTGTACGGAATAAACTTGTAACACATTCCCTATATTGCAGAACATGACGTACTCAGGGCACTTAAGAAAATTAAACTCAAAAACACTACAGGTTCTGACTTTCTCCTTAAAGATTGTGCCATTTAATTTGCAAAACCGTTAGCTAGTATTTTCAATGTATCTATTAAAACTGCTACTTTTCCAGAAGTTTGGAAAATATCTAGAATCTGTCCGGTATTCAAAAGAAATGATAGATATGCTGTTAAAAACTACAGACCAATAGAAATATTGTGCAATTTTAGTAAATTATTTAAAAACATAATAGCCTTCGACAGACTGGACCACGGAATTTTACTGAACAAATTATACAAATTTGGACTAACTGAGCACTTCCTAAACTTTTTTGAATCCTGCTTAGTAAATATACGACTGCATGTGCAATACCGCGGATTTTGGTCTATAGGTATCTCAGCGACTTCAGGTATTCCTCAAGGTTCTGTGCTTGGGCCTTTGCTATTTGACATTTTTATAAATGATACCGTCATTGACCTACACCGCAAAACGTTACAGCTATCACTAATGTAGAACACTACGCTGATTTGTAAAACGCTCTTATACAGCTATAGCCTTGGTGTAGCGTAAACAATGTACAGTTAAATATCTCAAAGTGTTGCTCTATGACATATTCTCGTGCACAATATCCAATAAAATTTATCTATACAATTAATAATGAAGAACTCATCTCAAAGATCTAATGACTAGAAGTTACATTATAATAATAATAATAATAATAATAATAATAATAATAATAATAATAATAATAATAATAATAATAATAATAATAATAAGCAGGAGGGGCTGACTTCCATCTATCAAGCCTTTGGTGAGTAGCGCCACCACTTACTCCAGCTGGGGTGCAAAACCGAACCGGCAGCCCTAGTGCACCCGGGAGGGGAAAGCGTCTTCCCCTCTGGTGTCGGTCGTGGGTCTGCTGGGCTAACCACCCACAGACACTAAACTTTGGTTCCGGCAGGCCGAAGACAGGGCCCCCACGATCGACCCCGTGCGGATAGGGGTCAAGGGCAAGGTGGTGGGGCCCAACCGGACGGACCGCCCGTTGACGAAATTGGCAATGTCCAAGGACGCTTTGAGTGGACAGATGAACTGAGAGATGAACTTCTGCATTGCTATGAAAGCAGTGAGCCCGCGCGGAGGGGATACATGGCGCGGATGCATGCTCTGTGGTGTGAGAGGCTACCAGAGCATAGCGCCTTCACGCCACAAAATCTGCGTGACTATGTATCCCACCTTCGTAGTAGGGGCTACGTGAGGGCTGCTCCTGGACCGGTGAATGAGGTGGCCGAAGAGCCGCCACAATCACCGGTTGAGGACGTAGCACTCCTCGTTCCGCCAATACCAGAGGGCCTCAGTACCAGAAGGGGGTTACACCATCTGAAAACCCCCGGGCCACAAGACCTGGCCAGAGTGGACGCTGAACTTCGTACAGCGCTACCAGAAGAGGCTGACATCTGGCACATAAATTGTGCCGTGTATGCCGCTGCTCAACGCTCTTCTCAGGTGGAGAGGCGAAATACCTCTTCCCCACAGGAGAGAGCGCAGCGGCGCATACAAAAGATGGAAGCCAAGATCCGGTCGGCGAGGCAACACGCATCCCGTATCCAATGTGTGATGGACTATATGGCGGCCAACAGGCCGTTCACGCCTAAAGTGCGTCGATTAGCCGCCAACCTAAGACGCGTCCATCACACACTCAATGAGGCAGTGCTGCGAACCACCAAACAGCACTGTCTCGACAGGATACGGATGCTAGTGACTTGTAAAAAATCACTAGTGAGGCGGGCGAGAGGGCTTGCGGAAAATAAACTGTTCCGCGAGAAGCCCTCGCGCCTTTTCCAACCGCCTCCGCGTGTTGTAGACAATCCGCCGACTGCAGATCAGGTGGAGAACTTCTGGAAAACGCTATACGAGGAGAGGCTTCCACTCAACCGAGATTCTCCTGCCCTTGCACACTTTGAAGCCTTTTGTCAAAGGCTTCAGCAACCACAGGAAGTGTGCGAACCAATAACCCCAGAAGAGGTTCGTAGGGCTCTTGAGGGCTCTAAGAACTTTGCTGCTCCAGGTCCCGATGGGATAAATAACTTTTGGTGGAAAAAGTTATCGAGCACCCACCACCATTTGGCCAGAATTTTTAATTCCTGGTTAAATGGGGAGCAGCAAATCCCTTCTTGGGTTGTTGAGGGGCGGACAGTGCTGATCCCCAAGAACGGAGATTTGTCCAACCCAAAGAACTACAGACCGATAACCTGTCTAAACGCATGTTACAAGGTGTTTACACGCATTTTGTACATGCGGGTGCTCCGCGCAGTCGAACCGGTTTACGAACGGATATATGAGCAACGAGGGTCGAAGAGAGGTGTCGCTGGCTGCAAGGAGAACCTGCTGATCGATAGATGTATCACGCAGGACTCCATGCAGTATAAGCGGAACCTCTCTATGGCCTGGATCGACTACCGCAAGGCATTTGACATGACATCACATGAGCTCATTGTTCACTTGCTCCGATGTCTTGTGGTACCCGGTCCCGTAGTGAGATGTATTGAAGAACTGATGCCGCTCTGGAGGACTCGCTTTACCATAACATCGGGTAACGATAGAGTCCAAACAGAGTCGGTGACATTCAGAAGAGGAGTATTTCAGGGAGATTCCCTCAGCCCCCTTCTGTTTTGCATCTCACTACTGCCATTATCCGTCTCGCTCCGGAAAACCCGTGGCTACAACTGCGGTACCCCCGGCGACAGGAGGCATAAGGTCACCCATCTATTTTATATGGATGACCTTAAACTTTATGCCTCTGGAGAGAGGGATCTCCAACAGTCCCTTAGGGTGGTACAGGAGTACACGCAGGCTGTCGGTATGCAGTTCGGGTTGGACAAATGCGCACTGATCCATCTCAAGAGAGGACGATGCGGTGACTATGGAGAGGACGCGCAGCTCGTGGACGGAAGCATCTTACACCATCTAGATGCCGGAGAGTCGTACACTTACTTGGGTGTCGAGCAACGCTCCACCCAAGAAGTGAGTGTAGTGAAAAACGCTCTCCGCGGCAAGTATCAGCACCTACTCCGACAGATCTGGTCTTCAGAACTGTCGGGGAAGAACAAGGTGTCTGCTACAAATATGCTTGCCGTTCCGGTCCTTCTCTACTCTTTCGGAGTAGTGAAGTGGACTAGAGAAGAGCTGCGTCAACTCGATGTAGTAACCCGCAAGAAGATGCATCTCAATAGGAGCTTGCATCCTAAATCGTCCGTTCCACGGTTATATCTCCCACGACATCGGGGAGGCCGTGGACTCTTGAGCTTGGAGAGTCTCCATAGCAGGATGGTTCTGGATGGAGCATGTAAGGTCATCAGGAGTTCGGATCCCCTCCTCTGCATGGTCCGAGACCATGAAAATGCAGAGGTAGGAGCTTTTCTCTTTAAGGCAGCACGGAGAGCAGCCGATGAACTTGGTCTCATCTTCGACGTCGAGCGGGTAAACCCCGACTCTGTCACCGAGTTGGAACCCGTTCGACTAAAAGCCCACATTAGAGCTGCAGAACACAACATCCTTCTGCAGCTCCATAAGGATAAGCCATTGCACGGGGTCTTCTATAAAAATATAGAAGACCTCGGCTTATCCGAAAGGCTGACCTTCGCCTTCTTAAGGTCAGCTGGGCTGAAGTCTGAGACCGAGGGATTCATAATGGCTTGCCAGGATGGTGTATTTAACACTCTCGTCTATCGACGTCGTGTCATGGGTATGGAGGTCCCTGATATCAGCTGCAGGGCCTGCCGCAGGGCGCCGGAGACTGTAATGCACTTACTGTCGGCTTGCCCGACATACGCAGTCTCGGCCTATATTCATAGACACAACGCAGCATTACGAGTGCTTTACTATCATCTAAGGCACTCGTATGGGATAGACGAAACACCAGTGCTGCCTTACGTTCCGGGGGATATTGAGTCCGTTGTGGGGAATGAGAAGTGCCTAATTTATTGGAACTACTCGTTTCCCACCGTCAGGCAAATACAAGCCAACAAGCCTGACATAATACTCCTCGACCACCAACTCAAGACAATGTATGTCGTGGAATTCTCGGCTCCCGCTGAGAGCAACATTGTCTTGAAAGAGGAGGAAAAACGGACAAAATATCGAGATTTGCTCTTCGAACTCCGCAGGCTTTATCCAGGCCATTCTGTTAAAATAGTGGTACTGATTATAGGAGCCCTCGGTGGAATGAGACAGACGCTGCTTTCAGAATTAAAGATCATACCGGCATGCCGAGATTCGGCAGAGATCTTAGCCGGCAGAATGCAGAAGGCTGTCATCCTCGGTTCATTACGTCTACTCAGGGCACACGATTCACGGACCCGGTAGTCACTCACCCCACGGGCGTGGGGAGTGGCTACTGGTATTACCAGCTCCCCTCTGTGAGGGTCGGAGCCACAGAGTAAGGTGACTGGTTTTTTGTAAAAAAAAAAAAAAAAAAAAAAAAAAAAAAAAAAAAAAAAATAATAATAATAATAATAAATAAGCAGGAGGGGCTAACTTCCATCTATTAAGCCTTTGGTGAGTAGCGCCACCACTTACTCCAGCTAGGGGTGCAAAACCGAACCGGCAGCCCTAGTGCACCCGGGAGGCGAAAGCATCTTCCCCTCTGGTGTCGGTCGTGGGCCTGCAGGGCTAACCACCCACAGGCTCTAACCTTTGGTTCCGGCAGGCCGAAGACTGGGCCCCCACGATCGACCCCGTTCTGATAGGGGTCAAGGGCAAGGTGGTGGGGCCCAACCGGATAGACCGCCCGTTGACGACGTACGCAATGAACAAGGACGCTTTGAGTGGACAGATGAACTGAGGGATGAGCTTCTGCATTGTTATGAAAGCAGTGAGCCCGCGCGGAGGGGGTACATGGCGCGGATGCATGCTCTGTGGTGTGAGAGGCTACCAGAGCATAGCGCCTTCACGCCACAAAATCTGCGTGACTATGTATCCCACCTTCGTAGTAGGGGCTACGTGAGGGCTGCTCCTGGGCCGGTAAATGAGGTGGCCGAAGAGCCGCCACATTCACCGGTTGAGGACGTGGCTCTCCTCGTTCCGCCAATACCAGAGGGCCTCAGTACCAGAAGGGGGTTACACCGTCTGAAAACCCCCGGGCCACAAGACCTGGCCAGAGTGGACGCTGAACTTCGTACAGCGCTACCAGAAGAGGCTGACATCTGGCACATAAATTGTGCCGTGTATGCCGCTGCTCAACGCTCGTCTCAGGTGGAGAGGCGAAATACCTCTTCCCCACAGGAGAGAGCGCAGCGGCGCATACAAAAGATGGAAGCCAAGATCCAGTCGGCGAGGCAACACGCATCCCGTATCCAATGTGTGATGGACTATATGGCGGCCAACAGGCCGTTCACGCCTAAAGTGCGTCGATTAGCCGCCAACTTAAGACGCGCCCATCACACACTCAATGAGGCAGTGCTGCGAACCACCAAACAGCACTGTCTCGACAGGATACGGATGCTAGTGACTTGCAAAAAGTCATTAGTGAGGCGGGCGAGGGGGCTTGCGGAAAATAAACTGTTCCGCGAGAAGCCCTCGCGCCTTTTCCAACCGCCTCCGCGTGTTGTAGACAATCCGCCGACTGCAGATCAGGTGGAGAACTTCTGGAAAACGCTGTACGAGGAGAGGCTTCCACTCAACCGAGATTCTCCGGCCCTTGCACACTTTGAAGCCTTTTGTCAAAGGCTTCAGCAACCACAGGAAGTGTGCGAACCAATAACCCCAGAAGAGGTTCGTAGGGCTCTTGATGGCTCTAACAACTTTGCTGCTCCAGGTCCCGATGGGATAAATAACTTTTGGTGGAAAAAGTTATCGAGCACCCACCACCATTTGGCCAGAATTTTTAATTCCTGGTTAAATGGGGAGCAGCAAATCCCTTCTTGGGTTGTTGAGGGGCGGACAGTGCTGATCCCCAAGAACGGAGATTTGTCCAACCCAAAGAATTACAGACCGATAACCTGTCTAAACGCATGTTACAAGGTGTTTACACGCATTTTGTACATGCGGGTGCTCCACGCAGTTGAACCGGTTTACGAACGGATATATGAGCAACGAGGGTCGAAGAGAGGTGTCGCTGGCTGCAAGGAGAACCTGTTGATTGACAGATGTGTCACGCAGGACTCCATGCAGTATAAGCGGAACCTCTCTATGGCCTGGATCGACTACCGCAAGGCATTCGACATGACATCGCATGAGCTCATTGTTCACTTGCTCCGATGTCTTGTGGTACCCGGTCCCGTAGTGAGATGTATTGAAGAACTGATGCCGCTCTGGAGGACTCGCTTTACCATAACATCGGGTAACGATAGAGTCCAAACAGAGTCGGTAACATTCAGAAGAGGAGTATTTCAGGGAGATTCCCTCAGCCCCCTTCTGTTTTGCATCTCACTACTGCCATTATCCGTCTCGCTCCGGAAAACCCGTGGCTACAACTGCGGTACCCCCGGCGACAGGAGGCATAAGGTCACCCATCTATTTTATATGGATGACCTTAAACTTTATGCCTCTGGAGAGAGGGATCTCCAACAGTCCCTTAGGGTGGTACAGGAGTATACGCAGGCTGTCGGTATGCAGTTCGGGTTGGACAAATGCGCACTGATCCATCTCAAGAGAGGACGATGCGGTGACTATGGAGAGGACGCGCAGCTCGTGGACGGAAGCATCTTACACCATCTAGATGCCGGAGAGTCGTACACTTACTTGGGTGTCGAGCAACGCTCCACCCAAGAAGTGAGTGTAGTGAAAAACGCTCTCCGCGGCAAGTATCAGCACCTACTCCGACAGATCTGGTCTTCAGAACTGTCGGGGAAGAACAAGGTGTCTGCTACAAATATGCTTGCCGTTCCGATCCTTCTCTACTCTTTCGGAGTAGTGAAGTGGACTAGAGAAGAGCTGCGTCAACTCGATGTAGTAACCCGCAAGAAGATGCATCTCAATAGGAGCTTGCATCCTAAATCGTCCGTTCCACGGTTATATCTCCCACGGCATCGGGGAGGCCGTGGACTCTTGAGCTTGGAGAGTCTCCATAGCAGGATGGTTCTGGAGGGAGCATGTAAGGTCATCAGGAGTTCGGATCCCCTCCTCTGCATGGTCCGAGACCATGAAAATGCAGAGGTAGGAGCTTTTCTCTTTAAGGCAGCACGCAGAGCAGCCGATGAACTTGGTCTCATCTTCGACGTCGAGCGGGTAAACCCCGACTCTGTCACCGAGTTGGAACCCGTTCGACTAAAAGCCCACATTAGAGCTGCAGAACACAACATCCTTCTGCAGCTCCATAAGGATAAGCCATTGCACGGGATCTTCTATAAAAATATAGAAGACCTCGGCTTATCCGAAAGGCTGACCTTCGCCTTCTTAAGGTCAGCTGGGCTGAAGTCTGAGACCGAGGGATTCATAATGGCTTGCCAGGATGGTGTATTTAACACTCTCGTCTATCGACGTCGTGTCATGGGTATGGAGGTCCCTGATGTCAGCTTCAGGGCCTGCCGCAGGGCGCCGGAGACTGTAATGCACTTACTGTCGGCTTGCCCGACTTACGCAGTCTCGGCCTATATTCATAGACACAACGCAGCATTACGAGTGCTTTACTATCATCTAAGGCACTCGTATGGGATAGACGAAACACCAGTGCTGCCTTACGTTCCGGGGGATATTGAGTCCGTTGTGGGGAATGAGAAGTGCCTAATTTATTGGAACTACTCGTTTCCCACCGTCAGGCAAATACAAGCCAACAAGCCTGACATAGTACTCCTCGACCACCAACTCAAGACAATGTATGTCGTGGAATTCTCAGCTCCCGCTGAGAGCAACATTGTCTTGAAAGAGGAGGAAAAACGGACAAAATATCGAGATTTGCTCTTCGAACTCCGCAGGCTTTATCCAGGCCATTCTGTTAAAATAGTGGTACTGATTATAGGAGCCCTCGGTGGAATGAGACAGACGCTGCTTTCAGAACTAAAGATCATACCGGCATGCCGAGATTCGGCAGAGATCTTAGCCGGCAGAATGCAGAAGGCTGTCATCCTCGGTTCATTACGTCTACTCAGGGCACACGATTCGCGGACCCGGTAGTCACTCACCCCACGGGCGTGGGGAGTGGCTATTGGTATTACCAGCTCCCCTCTGTGAGGGTCGGAGCCACAGAGTAGGGTGACTGGTTTTTTGTAAAAAAAAAAAAAAAAAAAAAAAAAAAAAAAAAAAAAAAAAAATAATAATAATAATAAGTTTATTTACTAGAATAACATAGTGTTTTACATGTGTAAATAAAGTAATACTTATATAAGTATTACAAATACAAAATGGGCATAATTATTACACATAATATTGGGTAAATAAAACAAAACAGGACACCACTATAGGCTAAGCCTGTCCGTGGGAAGCTATACAACCTTAGGCGAGGGTTGTATAGGGGCTATACCATCCTTCGGAGGGGATGTAAAGCCGTCGGTCCCTTGACTTTTAAATGTTAGGCAAGTAAAAGATCTCTACTCTTCTAGAAAAGGTTCGGCAAAATTCCTGGTTGGGGGTAGCTCGTCTACAGGCGTTGATGTTAGGCCTCAATAGCGGAAATAGGCTGACGTTAAATAAATGTATATAAAAATATATACATGTCATGTATCCGGCATCTGCGTATAGAGAATACAAACTGCTGAAGGCGTTTCTTAAATACGTTTATATTAATAGAATTTTGTAAATCCAGAGATAGGTGGTTATATAATCTAAGGCCTAGGAACATAAGATCTCTGTCCTAACGTTTTGTTCATCAGGGAAGTTAGGTATGTGTTTTCTTTATTACGTATTGTACATAAGTTTGTTTTTTTCAGATCAGCTTTAGTTTTCTTGCCTGAGGACGCAGTAACAGAAGAAAAGTTGTCCACCAATTGGGCTTCTTTATATAAATCGTCTGAGGGGTACATAATATGTAATGGTGAGCATTATTTTTAATATTTTCTTTTGGACAATAATTATTAATTTATTTAGAATTGCTTTGCCAGCACCTCCCAATGCTAATATCCCATAGCTAATGTGTGACTCCACTAGTGAGTAGTATATAATTCTCAAAGAATTTATATCTACAATTTTTCTCAATATTTTTATTTTATATATTAGTGACTGTATTTTTTTAGTTATATAATTTATATGTTTTTCCCATTTTAAGGAGGAGTCTATAATAATACCAAGATACTTAAATTCAGTTGTCCGAGCTATTGTGAATTTATTTGAGATATTGAGGTTGTGGAACGGTGGTAAGTTTTTCGCATTTGTGTAAATTGACAAGAAATATGTTTTATTAAAATTTACCGTGAGTAGTTTGTGGTCGAATCATTCTTTGATTTTCTTTATGTCTTCCTCAACTATTTGTTTTAAAGTCAGCCAGCTATCACTTGTATAAAATATTACAGTGTTATCTGCGTATGTTATTTTGCTACCTCTGCTTTGGACAGAAAACCAGTCATTTAGATAGATGTTAAAAAGGATGGGACCTAGCACAGACCCTTGTGGTACTCCATACTCTACTCTTCTGACATCACTAACACAGTTATTTACTTTTACATATTGGTGCCTGTCTGAGAGGTAGCTTTTAAATAAATTTAGAGGACCTCCTCTAATCCCTATATTATTTTGTTATTTAGTGAGTCTATGAGTGGAGTGTGGTTCGTCGTATCAAAGGCTTTGGATAGGTCTATAAATACACAGAGCGATACTATATTGCTGTCTAAGGCAGAGTACATTTTAGAAGTTAGTTGAAGAATGCGTGGATATGCCTTCTCGAAAACCATATTGCAATTGAGATATAATATCATATTTATTGATGTAGTGGGACAGTCTTTTCTTGAAAATGTTTTCAAATACTTTAAAGTAAGTTGTTATTAAACATATAGATCTGAAGTTAACTATTTGTTGTCGGTCTCCGTTTTTATATATGGGTAAGACAATTGTTGTTTTGAGTGCAGAGGGATAGCTTCTTTGCTCGAAACATTTACTTATAATATATGCCTAGGGTTTCGATATTATTGGTAATATAATTTTCAATAATCCGTCTATTCCTGCTGCTTTCCTATTTTTTTGTGACGCAATTACATCTCTCACTTCTACGGAGCTGGTTGGTGTTATATATATACATGGTGTTCGAAATATTTTTATTTTTTGGTGCAATATAGTTTGGGTTAGGACTTATCTGATCAGCTAGATTTTTTCCGACTGCAAAATAGTGATTATTAAACAAATTTGCACTATATTTACTAAGGATTGTGTTTATGTTATGTTGCGTTTTTTTGTGTTTGCATATTTCTCTTATATCATCCCATAAATTTTTCGCGTCTTTTTTATTAGCATTAATTTTACTCAATTTTGTTTTTCTAACTAAATCATTTGTCTTATTTCTGTATGCTAAATAATTTTTTTTGAGAATATTGTTATTAGGTTCTTTTAAGAGTTGACGATACATCCTATCCCGTTCATTTATTGATGTTATTAAACCCCCAGTGATGAATGTTTTACGTTTTCTTTTTTCACTATTGTTGTTTTGGTACATTTCATGATTTCACTATTTAACTATATTAATAAATTTGTTTGTTGCAGCTTCACAATCATTGATTTGGTAAATTAGGTTCCAATGAATTTTTTTCAGACACGATATTAATTTATTTTTATCATTTTTTTTTTTATTTCATTGTTATAGTATAGGCATTTATTCTTTACACTTGTATTTTGTATTATAACTTGTAAATATATAAAATAGTGATCAGTAAGTATTGTTTTTATTATTATGGGAAGTATCTGTTTTTGTTTTAATTGCAGTAACAATAAGGGTAATTGCAGTGACAATAAGGGTAATTGCAGTAACAATAAGGGTAATTACAGCAACAATAACGGTAATTACAGTAAGAGTAAGGGCAATTGCAGTAAAGATAATGTTGATATCCGCCCACCCGTCTGTCCGTTTGTCCACATGTTCATCTGTCTGCCCACAAGGTTGTCTGTCCGACAGTCATTGCATTATCCTATTGCACTTTGTATTTCTTTTACAATGACATAACACACATTCATTCTGGATTATATATCTAAAGTTACAAAATTATTTTACCTGCTTTATCTTTAGGAATATCTTGTACTGATTTATGAGATGAACAATAATTGCGATCCTGCTTTTTCTTTATGATGATGAACAATTGCGGCCTACCCGTCTTATCTTTATGCCGATCAACAATTGCGATATAAATTATTTTATCTGCCTTATATTTAGGGATATCTTATGGTGATGAAACGTTTGCGCCTACCTGTCTTATCTACCGGGTTTACGATAGGGAACATTGTTATTTTTAGTGAAATATTGCAATGCATTTTTAAGAACCCTTTTTCATTATTTGCCTTATGATTGCAGATTATCTACTTCAAGGGTTTGACTTATATTTTGAGCGCTCCCTCTTTAACGGCTTTAGACACAGAAGCATCCTGACACCACAAGTGAGGTGGGGGTGAAATGCTACAAAGCCTACTGTTTGTATTTTTTATATTATGATGAGGTTCCAGACATTCTGGTGTTGTCAATGATTTAAGGCTAAATAGAAGCGGTGAACAGCTCAAAAATTAATGCCAATTCTCTCAGTTGAACGTATCCATGACATCATTCTAAGCCATGATAATTCTTCTCCAACCATTGATATTGTGCCTTTCCACCATTTGTTAATGATGAGAATGGATATGTTGGTTTGAAAATGAAATGTGTTTGTTGTTTAGTGTTATAGCAGATAGCGGCCAATTCTTTCACTATAAACTCATTATCGTTATATTGAAAACTTTGTAAGTCAATGATCAAAGTAGAAAATGTATGCGCCATCTTTCACCTAGCATCAAAAAAGCCGGTCTGGACTGAACCATCGAATGCGCTGTAGGTTAAATAAACATCGTAAAGTATAAGTACATATACTTGAGTTTGCTCGGGGAACTTCGTCTTTCATGTTTCAAATTCTATTTTAATATCGACAGCGGATGATTTAATTGCATCTGGTTGACAAAAGCAATGAATAACAAACAATGGATTTTTTCTGAATTCTTCAAGATCCATCATATGTTAACCCATGTCTGTACCATAATAACTACGTTGAAACCTCTCGTATGCATAGTAGGCTGCAGAGTCGAGTTTCTTTGCAAAATCTAAATTCCAACGCTCATATGGAAATAATTCAGCATTCAGATATAGTCGAATATTACTAATATCTGCATTAATAGACTTTGTAATATCTTTGGTTTTATTATTCGAAGTGTCATTGTTTTGAAAACCAATAATGATGTAACGAGATTTCTCGAGACAGCTAGCAGCTTTAACAGTCCATATGTCAGTAGCAGTATCACGTAAAGTAGGTAGCTCATATAAATCCGACATACGATAAGCCACCTGCATTCTAGCAGAATTACCATTCTTATTAGTTCTATTTAATATTTTAAGCTATTGTCCGTTTCCGGGAACAATATATCTAATCTCTCCACTCAATTTTACTAATTTCCAGCTCTGCATCAATATAACAGTCGTTGAAGGATCGAGCTATGATTAGAATTAATTCTTACTTTGCATTAAAAATACCTTTGGTGTAATCTTCGGCAAAACCCATAAGTTATTTAAGACGAAGTCTACCACTGAACACATGACTGGTAGTATGTAAAATGTCCCGCTTCTGTTGTGTGAGCCCCAATCTGTAGTTATTAGTGATCGGAGATGTGATTGTCCATATGATACCATAGTTTTCATTACTTTAATGATTCCAGGCTTTCTAACGACGGCCACTTGCTGTCCACCCATTTCATATGTCTTATCGAATAGAAAAGCTAGTGCATTATTAGCTAAACAACACCGTTTGGTAGCATCGGTAGGTGTAAATTTTACTTCTATATAAATGTAAATCTCTGCTACGTTGAGTATAAGATCTTGAAAAATGATAGGAATGTGTATTTCATCAGAGTTTTTATAATATTGGTAACCATATGGTTTATATGTATGCTCATGTAAGCTAACAATTGACTGGTCATACACAGACTCGTCCAACACTTCAAATTTTTTACTAGATGTAATTAGTACCATTTTTAATGTATGATGATCAATTCTAACTTTACAATAATCTTCTCGCCACGAAAATTAATTAAATCATCTTTGTCATCCAATAAGCTTAGTTTGATGTTATCGATATACTGACCCCTTCAGGTGTGACAGGCAAATGTGTAATGTAAGTTTGTAACCGGGTTTAGCATCTATGTCAAATTCGAATAGGGTATAGGATTCCAGAGTATTTAAATAGACTCCAGAAATAATGTCACAATCCACTCGTATCATTCGCACTTTCATAATATTAACAGGGAGTGCTGATTCATAGTTCTTGTTTGGATGTAAATATATCGATTCAAATCCCAATAGACTTCCAACAGAATTTGGTTGTGTAACAGCAATGCTATATTTTGACCAAATTTCACACTTCAGCGTATTATTGTTAACTCGCAGCTGGAATAACTCCTCATTTTTATCATTCGACATATATTTCATCAATTTCATAGGCTCCGCATGGTATACGCAGAACTGTGAGGGCCATTTTCGATCTAGTTTTATAACAAAATCGATTATTCGTCTCGTCTGCATTGAATAGCCCATCTCAAACCATAAAGTACCCTTGGTTATCTCATCGTAAAAAAATACAAAGTTCAATAGGACAATGCAGTAACTGACAGATGGGCATGCACGCGGGTGGACAGACTGTTGGACTATAATTGTCTTAATTACTCTTATTTTTACCAACATTACCCTTAATCATACTTATTGTTACTGTGATTATCCTTATTGTTACTGCAATCACCCTTATTATTACAGAATTTAATCCCATTGTTACTGAAATTGTCCTTATTGTTACTGCAATTACCCTCATTGTTAGTGCAATTACCCTTAATTATCCTTATTGTTACGGTAATTAACCTCATTGTTACTGTGATTACCGTTAATTACCCTTATTTGTACTTGAATTACCCTTAATTATTCTCTAATTGCCCCCACCACTCCAATTACCACCCACCATTACAATTGCCCCCGACAACCACTGCTAGGCCCCGCCCTCTAACGTCCCGGCTCCTAAGTCCCGCTCCCTAATTACCTCCCACCACTCTAATTACACCCCTCCCTTAATTTGAACACAAATGTTCACTTCTCCGGCTCCGACCCACTCTCGTTTCCATACTAACGTTATTGGACCTTAATTGTCTAACTTTTATTGTAGCAAAAATTAGAAAAACTGTAAAAAACGTAAAGTTTAGTTTTTTGGACTGCCCAATATCACGTAATTTCTTCTATTTGTGTAAAAATTTAGAAAGTTATTATTACTTTTCAAATTTTTGTCTATCGAAAAAATTATTATTTTATTTTTCCTATAATTTTCGATGAGCGCCTAATTCTGTTAAAATAAAATTTTTGTATCAGTAGTACAATAAAATTAATCAATCGTTAGGATTTTATTTCTCAGGAGATAATTTTATGATCAATTGATGTGGAAAAATTTCAGGAACAACATATTGAAATGTTTAAGACATGGAAGTTGTAGCAATTTTGTAAATAAATAAAAACTATCAAGAAATTGGCCTTGCTCGACTTTAATGCAGTACGACGGTCATAAAATACTTCTAATAATTAAAAAATATATATTACGTTGTAGAGAAAGAAATTCTCTACAATTTTGATGCGGGAAATACCCCTCTACGATGCTTAATTTTTTTAAATTGATTTTTTAAGATTTTTTGCCAAGTTGTTTTCGTTTGGTCAGCTGACTTTTGCCACGCCCCTTTGCGGCATGGACTGTAGTTCCCGCGTATTCAGCGCTTCTGGATGCGCGCGCAGCATGCGCCGTTCCGCCATGTCGCAAAGGGGCGTGACAACGGTCAGCTGACTAAACGAAAGCAACTTAGCAAAAAAATCTAAAAAAATTGATTTAAAAAAAATTAAGCATCATAGAGGGGTATTTCCTGTATCAAATTGTAGAGAATTTCGTCGTACCGCGTTAAAGTCGAGCAAGGCCAATTTGTTGATAGTTTTTATTTATTTACAAAATTGATACAACACCCAAGTCTTAAACATTTCAGTATGTTGTTCCTGACATTTCTCCACATCGATTGATGATAAAATTATCCCCTGAGAAATAAAATCCAAAAGATGTGAAAAATTGGTCTAGATTTATTGTACAATAGATAATCATTTCAATTTACAAGTTTAAGATTCCATTATTCATCAATAGTGGCAGCTTAAGATTTTTGCTTTGTTTCCAAACAAATTAAATTGTAGATATAATTTCGCACATGATATAAGAATGCACTTTATAATATTTCAGGCCCCTCGTATAATGTTATATCATGACCTTGGCAGAAATCAAAAAACTCATAAATCTTCTTTATTATTTTAACTAACTAGTTTTCAAAGCTAATACGTTTTAGACCTGATAGTATGACACGTTCCTAAAAGTTACCGACCTATTAAATGTCTAAAATATCTAATATTCATGTCAATTACATATAACTAGTTAACTATTGAGGAATATTTATACTTATTAAGAATTCAATCTGATCATAACAAAGATTAATATCAGTTGTAACCGTGACCTTAAACTTAAGCAATTAAAACCATTGGCATAAAGGAGACACACCTTTCAAGTCAAAGGATTTATTTTACTACCTCTATCCTGATTTTAACCACTTAAGAATGACTAAATATCATTCGTACTCTCGAATAAATATCTCAAGTTCACTATCAAATAACAATACAATGGAGGACCTATTTGTCATAGTAACGCCAATAAAAAATAAAAAAGAACAGTTAAAATATGTTAAGTATAATGACCTCTGCAAATTGGGATGCTAATGAGAAGCCCACGTCATTATTATAATTCCTGCATCTTGATAGAAAAAGAATATTTTAACACAGCATTTTACTAATTTTTAAATAAATTAATACAACAAATTCAAAATATAGAGAATTAAAGTTTTATATATATATATGATTCATTTACTGAAATATAAATAATATGCCAGTCGCGGAGATTTCTTTGAGCTAATAGTATATTGTTTTATATAGAGTAAAAATGACATTTTTTGTGTCAAAGATGTACTTGACGGACGAGCAAAGCCACTCAGGTAAGAGCAGAAATCACTTACTCCTCACAAAACATGATATTTTTTCTTCATACGTCGAATAAGAACTAAATCAATTCTGTTATTTTTTTCTTGAAATATTTTCAGTGCCGCTCGTGAGCGACAGTAAAAGACTTTTACTGCTTAGATGGCTCAAATGGAGTGTCAAAGAAATGACAGTTCAAGTTCACAAAACTTCGTCATTAAACGTTCTTTTGATGTTAGAAAAAAAAACATGTTTTCTTCAAACGTCAGAAAATCATGACATTTCTTACTCATTTCATGACATTAAAGTTTGACATTTCAGACGGACGTGCATTGCCATTAGTAATGGAAATAAAGGTACTTTTTCTTCCGCTTGAGCGGACTTTTACCTCTGTAGCTAATGGCAACGCACAGCTAAATTTTTATCTTCATTTTTTTTATAGCTAATCGACGTTTGAAGATAAAATAACAAGTCTTATTCGGAGTAAAAGCCTCTTTTGTGACTCGTCTGTTATTGCAAATCTACAGAGTCATCACAAAAGTGTTACTTTTACTCCTAATAAAATAATATGCTATTATGCAAAAAACAAACAAATTATATAATTCCTGTTGGTGATTTCTTATGGCCTGTTGCGTATCTTTGGTGGAGCCACCGTCCTGTTGGTAAAATTGTAGAGCGGTGGGTCTTTCAAATGTCAACTAGTTACAGTACAGTACAGTCTGGTCGATAGCCAAGTGGGTTAAAGCGCGAGGTGGCAATCGCGATTAATCACACGGACATCGCACCACCGTGTTCGAATCCTGGCTCCGGCACTGGCACTGTCGGAGGAAATGGTTGTATGTCCGCGTTTTTTCAATGTGTAACCCTCTTCCGCACAAGCCATGGCTTCTGGTATTGGGGGTTGTCTAATTTCTGTGGTGTTTATTTATTTATATTTATTTATTTGTCAATTTTTCTACAAAAGTGAGTGAAATTATACGTTCGGCGAGATTTTGATACGTTGTTGATTACACAAATAGGAAGGTTATTCAGGAATTACATTTTTAACAGAGAGGTAGACTGCTGCCCAGATTTTGTACATCAAATTTTCATTTTGTGTTGTTTTCCAATAATTTCTATTGATTTTCAGTGATTTCCATTGATTTCCAATGATTGTCATTGATTTTCAATGATTTCTAAGACTAAGATTTCGGATTGCAGAAGTATCAACTACGCCGGTCGCCGTCTGTTGTCTGCCGTTTGTGATCGTACCTATAAAGCCTAAATTACTAATCGATTTTGCTCAAATTTTGTATGCGTGTTCAGAACGGCCACAACTCGAGCAAAATCGAACCTAGCTCAAATATAAGGGGAATTAATCCCTAAAAACCACTAAAGAAATGTAAAATATTTTTTTCTCAAAGGCGGCTCTAACAATTTTCATCAAATTTAATTTTAATAAATCCTTCCTTAGTACTAGTATAACATGTCATGACCTGTTAGCCCTGTAAATGCAGATATGGCGACTGTAGGGAGTAGGTTATGAGAATTAAATAAATTTTTTCTCTAAAATAGCTGTAACGATTGTGATCAAATTTGGCATATACATAGTGCCTTATTATCACTACGAGATGGTACTATTACTTTTTTCTAGAAAATTTAGGGAGGATGTTGCAAGGGGTTTGGTTTAAAAAATTTTCTCAAAAAATTATATAATCTGCCCCATTTAAATTGGACAATTGCACAGGCCCAAGCAGATTCTTGCCAAAAACACCTATCCAAACATTTATCCTGAACCTATCCAGATGTGCCGTCTCTCTTATGATATGCATTATGCACATTCAAAAATTCCATCTTTAGTAACAGTAGCCTCGTCACAACACAAAATATGTGAAATAAGTATTGGTTTTGTATTTATTGTTTCGGAACCAATGAGAAAATTCAACACTATTGTGAAAATCGCATTCATTCATTGCCTGAACTTTTCTGAAATAATAATAATAATAATAAATACACCACAGGTAATGACGACCCCCTTTATCTCGGAAGGCTCTAGAAGAGCCTTGTGTGGGAGGGGGTTACACATTTAGAGATAAGGGTCACACACCCAATATCCATGTATAGTGAAAAAATCTCTCTCACGGTATTTTCCACTGCCACGACCGAGGATCGAACCCGGAACTTTTGAGCGAGAGGCAAGTGCGCTTACCTCTCGACCATCAATCAAATGGAAAGGATATAGGTCTTCCTTACTACTTACAGAGAACTGATGTTATCTCCTTTTAGATAATATTGAATTGTTAAGTTCTTCTTTTAACATTGGTAGCCAGGTTGTACAAATATCTACAGAACAATTCGATAGGTATTTATCTTCATTTAATAATATTATTGCTGATTCTTTAATTTTTTTTTTTGTTATCTGCCTCTTTTGTTAAAATTTTTGCCGAGTCCCAGTTTATTCTATGTCCGTTTTCCCAAGGATGTTCACAAATCTTTGATTTCTGAATTTCATTATTTCTAATGTAATTCTTGTGCTCTTCCAAACTCACACTGAAAGGTCTGGATGACTCACCCACATAATATTTATCACATTCGCACGGGATATCGTAAATAGAGTTTTTTGAATTCTGCTCCCGATTTATCGGTTTTGTTTTTTGTAAAATAGATCTCAAAGTGTTTCCCATTTGAAATACCGTTCTAACATCAAGTTTGTCGCTTATACGGCGTAGCTTCTCCGATAGTCCGTATACATAAGGAATTCTTGCTGTATAATGACGTTTAGGTTTTTGTCGTATCTGATTGTTCCTATTTTCAACATTTATGTAAACTCTATCAACAAAAGCTTCGGGGTATTGATTTTGTATCTTATAAATATTTTACAAGACCCCTTTTAACATTTATTGACTGAAATTAGCGTTAAAATTTAGATATCTATTAGTATTTGTTGGTTTTCTAAAAACGTTTGTTTCAATTGTATTATTTACCGTTTATTTACAAGCGGTTATAGAAAACCAACACATCAGCAATAATATTATTAAACGAAGACAAATGCGTATCGAATTGTTCTGTAGATATTTGTACAACCTGGCTACCAATGTTAAAAGAAGAACTTAACAAACTTAACGTTATCTGAAAGAAAATAACATCAGTTCTATGTAAGTAGTAATTATCTATGGAAATAACAAACAGAATCTTAAAGCTGTGTATTTGACATACACGGCAAATGAGTATTCTTCGAAAAAAATCTTTGAAATCGGAAAGAGACTACTTTCCGAAAATACATTATTTCTGTGTTTATTCCGATTTATATTATTTGAAAAAATAACTTCTGACTGTTTCTTTGACGTAAACGTCACAGGCGCAGAGGTTTTTTTCCAATAATTCTATTATTTTGTAGATTCGGTGATTTGTTTTTGAAGAGGACAATACATGTGGTAGAAAACCCAAATAAAAGTGAAGAATTTTCGTAGCATGCCACAAATAACTTTCAGACAATGTCATTGATATGTTCTAAAAACATATCTTCTTCATCTCAAACATCATCAGCATTGTTGTCGGTGAGCATCGACCACACTGTTAGTCATAATTGCGACTCTATTTTTAAAAATTAATTAACATTTGAAATTTATTGGAACTATCAAGAAAACTATAGTATTTTCATACCGTGGTCCTTCAATTTGCACCAACCAAACTCCTCAACTTTTAACGGCTTAGGCAAAGATGCGTTGCTCCATATTTTTGCCACATTATAGTACTGTTGCTTCAATTCTCGGAAACATGGAGGGAGCGTGCAAGCATCAAATTTTATCATTTAATTTTTTAATTCTTCCGTATCATTGACCACAGAGAAGTTACACGTGAACAGGTTCAATCTGAATATAAAACATTAATATATATATTTCGAATTAATAGTTGCAAAAATATTATGTTTTGTTGCTGCTTTAATAATATTATCGAAAGATGTTAGTTCATTTGAGTTGCAGATTTGATGCGTACGCCCCTTTATTCTTTTGTATATCAAAAGACATATAACGCATTTCTCATATTATGCCGCATACGGAACTGTATTACTGTGAATATTTTGGGCAGTATTATCTATTACTAATCCATTATCTTTGGCTGCGTCTTCAACTGTACCACTCCCAGAAGCAGCATTATCGTAATTTACGCCAATATTACTTGTAGATGCTGCATCGGTCCTAAAAATATTTATTCGCTACTATTGTAACTTATTTTAAGAAAAAAGTTGTATCGCTGAAATTTAAATTTTATGACAATGATGATAGCTTTCATAATTATTGACCAAAAATATTTCATTTTTTTTTTAAACAATGGTTTTATTTAGAATAAATTCGACTAAAAAGTAGAAAATAATTGGTTTGCACTGATTATAAGCTGATCAGAATAATTTTCAAATTATAACACCATTGAGCGCTCATAAAATATTAGTTCATGTTATCATTTTGACAGATGTCAGTTTTCATTACGGATTACATTGTTATGGACAAAAAATAGCTTACCTGTTTGTTGACAAAGTATTTTAGGCCTTATTGATGCTTTAAAATTTTTATAACATGGAGATACGTGGTATCCTGTACAACATTCATATATGTTGGATGGGAGGGACACTTTATTGTATTGTAAATTATACCGCTTCCTGATTAATAAAATATTGTTGCACTTTGTAAGAGTTTTTTCTATAAAATTTTCACTTTTTCTGCCCCATCACACACAAAACAAAAAAATACATTTTTCCCCGGAGCTTCTTCCATTTTACTGTCTACACGGGGCTAAACGCTAAACAGCGCCAAAGGAAGTGATCAATATAAATGAACTAACTGATCTTTCGTGAGCAAAAGAAATAGGACAAGTCTTATAACGGTATTTTGCTAAAATATAGTTGTGTAGATATCTTTAATTTTTGTGACATTGTCAGTTATTTGTGGCATTCTACGAATTCTTTCCTATTATTTGGGTTTTCTGCCACATATATTATTATCCTCTTCAAAACAAATCACCGAATCTACAAAATAATAGAATTATTGGAAAAAACCTCTGCGCCCGTGACGTTTACACCAAAGGAAAAGTCAGAGGTTATGTTTTGCAAATAATATAAATCGGAATAAACACAGAAATAATGTATTTTGCTGACGTTTCGGAAAGTAATCTCTTTCCGTTTTCAAAGCTATTTTTTGGAAGAACTCTTATTTTGCTGTGTATGTCAAATACACAGCTTTAAGATTATGTTTATGTTATTTCCATAGATACTTACTACTTACAGAGAACATAGAACTGATGATATTTTCTTTTAGATAATGTTGAGTTTGTTAAGTTCTTCTTTTAACATTGGTAGCCAGGTTGTACAAATATCTACAGAACAATTCGATACGCACTTATCTTCATTTAATAAGATTATTGCTGATTCTTTAATTTTTCTTTTTTTGGTATCTGTTTCTTTTGTTAAAATTTTTGCTGAGTGCCAGTTTATTCTATGTCCGTTTTCCCAAGCATGTTCACAAATCTTTGATTTCTGAATTTCACTCTTTCTAATGTAATTCTTGTGCTCATCCAACCTCACACTGAAAGGTCTGGATGACTCACCCACATAACATTTATCACATTCGCACGGGATATTGTAAATACAGTTTTTTGAATTCTGCTCCCTGTTTATCGGTTTTGTTTTTGTTAAAATAGATCTTAAAGTGTTCCCCTAAATTGTCAGTTAGTTGTCATAATTTATTGCAAGTGTGCAAAAAACTAATATGCCTCATATAAGCAATTTAGTTAATTCTGGAGTTATTGCTAAAGCAGAAGATGGATGGTCAATGAGACAAATTGCACTGCGTTATAATATTGACAAACACATTTTAAGAAAATGGAGAATAAACGGTACCATTAATAGAAATCCTGGATCAGGGCGACGAAGAATATCAACTCAACAACAAGATTTGCAATTCGTAAATACTTTAGTAGAAAATCCATTGTACTCAGTTATTCAGGCTGCTGAAGAAACGAATTTTCCTGGATCGAGTAGTACTGGCTGCCGGCGAATAAGAGAATCGGAACTACGCTGCCATGCAGCAGCACAGAAATACTTACTTAAAGCTGAACATAAAGAAGCTCGAGTAGGATTTGCGCTTGAATTTTTAGCGCATGATATAAATTTTTGGAACAATGTAACCTTTACAAACGAAAAACTTTCCACTCAACACACAGCGGTCGTATTCCTGATTACAGCCCTCCGAATATTTGATTCGATGAGAAATGTATATCTAACAATGATAAAAGTGGTAGATTTTCCGTCAATATGTGGGCTTGGATATCGGCACGTGGTCCTGGTGTTTGAGGAACAATTTAATAGTGAAACGTATATTAGGATTTTAAACAATATTATGCTCCCTTCTGTGTCACAATTATTTCCTAATAATGAGTTCAAATTTCAACAAGACAATTGTTCCGTTCATACTGCTCATACCGTAACTAACTGGTTTCAAGATAACAACATCAATGTTCTGAACTGGCCCAATCATAGTCCAGATCTTAACCCTGTGGAAGAAGTATGGGGACTACTCGTAAGAAGTATCCAAAAACGAAATGTGGGACCACGGAATGCCGAAGAATTACTGAAAATAGTAAATAATGCATGGGAAAATATTATTACTAATGATTATTGTATAAGGTTAAATGCCAAACAGACTAATAGAAGTTATAAATAGAAATGGTGCAATAACGAAATATTAATAGTTAGTTTCTTATTAAGTAGGATATCCTTTATCCTTTGATCCAGGATTTCTATTAATCGTACCGATTATTCTCCACTTTCTTAAAATGTTACACACCAAATTTTTGTTAATGTTATAATGCAGTGCAATTTGTCTCATTAACCATCCATCATTTACTCTAGCAATAACTACAGCATTAAAATTAAAAATAAATTAAAAGTGATATGTGTTTTATTTCGACTACTCATTACATATTCAAATAGAGACAGATTTACATTAGAAAAAAAGTTGTCCTATTTTTTTCTGCTCACGACAGTACCAATAAGTTGCAAGACAGCAAATAATTGGTAAATATTATCTCCATCTTTTTACACAAATACGCTCGGCGGCAAGTGCTTTGTATACGTTTAATCTGTCTGCAATTAACCTTTTATCGAAGCTCTGTTTTTAAAACATGTTTTTTTAGCTGCAGACGGTAAACAATTATTCAAAGTTGTAAAAAAAAATAACAAGTTGACATGCGCACGATATGGTGATGTGCATCTTGTAAACGTCTGAACCTTTCCTTTACCCGTTTTCATGAACCAGAATTATCATTTTGTGCAAACAGCAGAAGGTAAATAATCATTTTTTTATCAATATTTGATACTCTTTCGGGCGCCCTGTATAAGATTTGGCGCATGACAAGACTGTCTGCAAATACTCTATATTTTTTATTCCTTTAAGGACGGTAGGGTATCAATTCTTATTTCCTGTCACCATTTATTAGTCTAAATGCGCTGTTCATTTTTAGATTAATATATGTACCGATTTCCTTTTTCTGAAATAAAAGACTTTTGAAGATATCTAATATAATTTTATGACAAGGTTCCATCTTTAGAGGGCTGTTGTAGTCCGTTAGGAAACGTTGTTGGATAATGTGATTTAAGTTAAATCGACATAAATCGCATCTAGAATTTGCAGTTTTCGTTTGTCGGGAGAGTTTCTGGACACTCTGTATATCTTTTTTAGTGTCGGATAAATGATAGAATTTTAGAACTATGAGTACAATACTTTCTTCACTCCTTGTGTTGTCGCGCATCGCTCAAAAGTAAAACATCGTACAATTAGATTAAATAGAGAGGTGTAACTACTACTGTATCATCTATATAAGGGGTCCCACTGGCTAATTTTTTTTTTTATTAAAGAGGTCTACCTGACAATATTTGACACAGGGCCCATCTAGAGTTAGGTGCACCACTGCTAACAAAGAATACTTTAGATTTTTGAGCAGTGTAATTAAGGTGCAAATATGTATGAGATTTTTAAATTCGAAAGACATATCGAATTCAAAACAAATTGGCAGTTAAAAGATACATTTAAGAACAATGAACATAATCTGTAATGTAAATTAGTGGTTTATAACTACATGCGTGTATAAAAACTGCATCGACAACATTTTGTTGGAATACAAAAATGAAACAACAGAATCAAGGTTGGCCGTAATAAAGTTTAAAATGGGTTAGTAGTTTTAACGTTCGTTTTAGAATGCGATAAATGGAATACGGCCGGCGAGGAGCTTCCGGACACTATTATTTTAGCTGCCTGCGTTTAATACTGTTTTCTGTTTTATATGCAAGTCTGGTAGTTTAGCAAGTTATCAAAAGTTATACTGAGGACCGAAGAACAATACATTCAAAGCAGTAAATATTTCGTCGTTCCCACAAACACCAACAGCAAAAAATACTAAAATATTGATATTATAGCAATAACGACAATTTTATAGTACCGCATAAAGCGGAAATTTCAGAGAATTTTTTTCAAATATCTTAATCCTTGGGTCATAGGGCCCGAAGTTAATTTTAGGTGTATATGCACCAGAACTTGAATTTCGTCTTTCTCTTCATCGAGACAAACAATGCAAAAACTAGTTTTTTTTTTCATGGAAAACAAACAACTAATGGTATGAAATAATTTATTCGTAAATAACAGCTTACAGTTATTCAATATACAGTGAGACTCTGAAAGAACCTGTGCTTTATGTTCAGAAAGGAGTATATCCTAAGAGAGATAGCAGCTTTAAAATGGATCCTAATTGTTGGTAATGTGTTGATAGCAATAATAATACAGAACCCATGTCGCACACTGTTTCTCCACTTAACTTCAGAAAATAGTAAAACATAATATGTATTAGATGGATAGATAATTTATTAATCACTTCTAAAAACAGAAGTATACATTATGTAAGTCAATGGTGAATAAAATGCGAAATGTAGAATATAAGTAGAAGGAAAGAAATATAAGAAAACTCAATCGAAAGAAAAGGTTATTAGGCATATTACTGTACATCGTAATAAAAATTAATTTATCGAGTGTCTATATCTTTAAATGTTGTTTAGTGTTGAAATTGACATTTTTTTTAACACTTAAAATAGTTTCAAAAATAAACATACAAGCAATTGTCGACAAATTGTTGGGAGTTCGCTGGAATGCCTTGAAGAAGCTGGACGCTTTCGAGGTGTGCTCCCTAAAAATGTTAAAAATAACAGTATGTATTTTCAACACCGGATTTTGTCACCCCTAATAACTTTGATACAATTTTTTTTTTCCGTTGAGATCGTTAAGAATATTAGTTTATTTTCCCTTTGTCGAATTTTTCTATCCATCATATTCTAGATGTTCGAGGTGTGGCAAATAATAGATTATTGTTTTTATTTTAGTACTTCATTATGATTCTTGGTGCATACAGAGATCTTTATTGTTCTACTGAAACTTCGTGAGTATACAACAGAGCGATTGGTTCTAACAATCGCTATTATACACCAAGCTGTCGAATGGCAATTGGTCACGAAAAATGTTAGTAACACTCAAACTACATCACGTTATTTCCATAAGAACAGTTCACTTTTTTATGTCGTTAAATGAGAAATACTTTTCGCGTATTGCCAGTCTGCAGCACAGCTTAAAAAAGTGGTACGTCATTCACATAAAAGCTTAGTGTTAGTGTTGTATATTATAGATATTTATGCGCCAGAATTTGACAATTATTCATTCTCTCCACAAATCTTAACTGGTTAATATCACTTTTGTTCTATACTCTTTCTCTCAAAATCAAACTTCTACATGTTTGATGATTTTAAGGTACACTGCTCCAAGCGATTTATAAACCTGTGACTTTCAAATATTCATTAGGTACGGTCGTGAGCAAAAAGAAATAGGACAAGCCTTATAACGGTATGTTGCTAAAATCTAATTATGTACATCTAACTTTAATTTTTGTGACATTGTCAGTTAGTTGTCATAATTTATTGCAAGTGTGCAAAAAACTAATATGCCTCATATAAGCGATTTAGTTAAATCTGGAGTTATTGCTAAAGCAGAAGATGGATGGTTAATGAGACAAATTGCACTGCGTTATAATATTGACAAAAAATCGGTGTGTAGCATATTAAGACAGTGGAGAATAAACGGTACGATTAGTAGAAGTCCTGGATCGGGGCGACGAAGGATATCAATTCAACAACAAGATTTGTAATTGGTAAATGCTTTAATAGAAAATCCATTTTACTCAGTTATTCAGGCTGCCGAAGAAACGAATTTTCCTGGATCGAGTAGTACTGGTCGCCGGCGAGTAAGAGAATCGGAGCTACGCTGTCATGCATACATTAGAAAAAAAGTTGTTCTATTTTTTTCTGCTTACGACAGTACGTGGAAACGGCAGTATCTGGATCACCACGCTATATCAAATTGGAAAGAGGAAGAATGGTGTTTTGCAATAATGCACCCTCAAAGTAGACAATTTTTTCCAAAACTATGAAAAGGGGAATTTTTATGTTTTACCAGATCACGATCGTTTTAGCGTTTCAAGAAATCGCACTTTCAGGAGAAAACTTACATATTATTATCCCATTTTCCTACACCCCTCACTTGATTTGCCTCCGTTCCGTGGTCGAACATTTCTGATAAAAACATGTCGATTTAATTTTCGAGGGAGCATTTGAATCCAATGTAATTTGAATTTTATGTTCCACTTCCTCACCCACCCTTAGCTACTACAATTTTGATATCTTCTGGCACATTATTCCAAATGTTAAGAAAAATCAATATTTCTGCAAAAAAAATGTTTATGCGTTTCTAAGATAAAACCAAAAATGTGTCATTTAATATTACATTCAAAGATATTACTTAAATTCTGAAAGTGTTGTGTTTTGTTTATAAACAACAATGATGGAGCCTACTTTAGAATTTTCGTGCTTCACTACACAAGTTATGTAGAAAAATCTAGCTACATTCTCGAATTATACTAGCTGAGTTGCGAAATATCATCTAAGTTTCTTAAACTTTGATTTTTAAATAATCCCAGAAAAAAGCTGATCCAGAGCTATCCTGGTGACCTAATCATGTTTCACCCAAAAAGATAAATATATTTATAATTCGTAGAACCGACTTGCTTACCATGGATGCACCGAAAATAAAACTTATAAACACATTAAGGAACCGATAATTAAGGTGATACATTAATGGACTTCTAGTTAATTATATTGACAGGCAATGACATTAATAATTATAAAAAGGTTATTAAACTTCGAAAACTTGTTCAGTCAAATATGTTAGTTAATGTTTTATAGTATCTTCGGAGAATTTACATATGAATTTATTATCATAACATTATATTATTGTCTAAGGAAAAACATTAATATATATATATATATATTATATCTATAGTTTTGAAAAATCTTGTTCATGTTCATTGAGGCGTATTAAACATACGAAAAGTCTTCGAAAGCGAGAGTGAGCTCATGTTAATATCTTGGTTATCAGGTCTAATTTTTCTGCTTTTCATAAATAGTTCGAAAACTAACTGATTTTTGAAAAGTGTTATCCTATACTAAATTAAAGAGCATACAAAAGGTTCTATTCATTTTTGTAGCAGCACTAATGGTTAATATCTTATTGGCAGAATCAACTATCAAGATTGTAATACTGTGTCAACATAAGATTTTGAGTCAAACATCACAGTCACTGTACAACAAGCTTGTTTCTTGTCCAGTCCGAGCAAGAAAGACACTGATAAATATACTCTCAATTAAATTAAAGAACGCTTGCATAGGCTTTTACCAAAGTGATGGTAACGTTGTCATTCTTATTGTAAACACAGTTTTAGAGAAATGATGATGTCATAATAATGTCATGATCGTTGGTGAAGAAGTTGACCTTCTCGTATTACTAATAACCCTAGCTCCAATGGATGAAAATTTGCTGTTCTTGAAGCCAGAGGTAGGTAAAGTGGAAATTAAAATATTTTCCTATCAAGAAGCACAAAAGACATTTAAATTCAAAGATGAGAGCTACTCTTTCACCACGTTTTCAGTGACAGTGACACCTTCAAGTCAAGAACGGGTGACTTGCTTACAACATCCAGCTAGGAAAGCAAAACAAGACCTTGCTTCATATCCTCCAACCAAAGATTCTTGCTGGTATCCCTTTAAAAGGTGTCACTAGGTATAAAACTGGTTATGGGTAGAAGACTTCTACCTGAGCTTGGTGATACCAAAAATTAACTGCATTCCTACAACCTGTGAAAATTTCAGATCCTCATTCTCCTTGGAAATAACCAGTAATCAAATAAATGCTTCATTGAATCTCAAATCCGCTTTCTCGATGAGATGAAATGGATGGAAACTCGCTTAGTCTTCATTCGTCTGTACAGGTAATTTTTAAAATTTGGAACCGGTTATTTCAATAATTGTTTGAATAATGGCAAAAATGAATAAGACCTCATTTATACAGAATTTTTTGTTTTTAATTTAGTATAGGGTGAAGTTTTTTGATCACCTATTTATTTTCGATATATTTAAGAGGAACTTAAAAATTGGACCTGAAAACCAAGATGCCCGAACATTCCCCATATCCTCGAGAACTTTTAGTATGTTTTACAGGACACCACGATGAACAAGTATACTAATTTTCAAAACTATATGTATTAATGTTTTGTCAACCCCTTGCTTGGGCCGACATAGGAATATAAAAAGACGTGTTTCAAGAACATTCACAAATGTTGATTCTTTCAAAACAGTTGTGCGGGTGGACAAACTACCATTCATATGTTTTAACACAGTAAAAGTGGCTCTGAGGCAGTATCTGCAAACATCAACAGCTGGCGCTGACACTCGAATACTCGAATCGTCGCGCGTTTCATCAATCTAGTTGGTATCATCTGGTGCTCGTTAAAACTAAAGTGAACCTGACAAATGATTACGTTTATACCGAAGTAAGGTTATGATTCAAGGAATTCAAGCAATTTGCTTCTTCGCCCTTACGTAAACTTTAGTTATGTTCAGTGATTGTGACCTATAACCAATAAAGCAAACTACGACAAAATAATAAACAATTTCAATACAATTTTCAATTATAAAATTTGCCTAAATTTATTATTATAATATAGTGAAATTCTAGACTTGCTGTGAAAGATACATTTTAACGAAAAAGCTTAAATAAACCTCAAATTTTATAAGAAACTAGATAAGGCACCTACAACTAAATCAGAGATTGTTAGTGTTAAATAAGTCAAGTGGACATATTCAGCCCACAGGAATGTTTGAATATTTTCTTTATTTTTGGTCGCTATGATATATTAATCAAATGGATGGCGTCTCGCTTACATGGGGGTAAACTTGACCTTCTTGTATAATAGCCATCATTATGTGCTCGTTGAATAATGTACTATTATACAATATTTTACGATTTCATATCTACGACACGATCATGAATTATACAAAACATTCGGGTTCTCTTATGGCACCAAGATAACCAAAGATAATTTAGACATTGATAAAACATTTTATCAAATAATTTTCTCAGCGGTTATTTGATACGAATACTTTCTTATTTTGATATATTTTGGTCTTGTTCTTTTTATCCATTTCTTCCCTCTCCTTCTGCTTTTTTTGTGTCCCTACTAAAACTGGAGAGAGAGAGGAGTCTATTTACAGCTATTGACTAGTGCAGATATATTATTTTTAGAAGCTATAATTTTTTTACTCTACTGCTTTATAATTACTGCTCGGTGCATTAATCCTATTTTTTGCGTTAAATACCCCAACCGGTGGTTAGTTTTTGTGCCACTGAAGTTCACACTTCAGGATATTTCCCGATTTTCACTACAAGACCATTATTCATACTTTTTTTACTATTAAATCACCTAAATTGCGAATGTGTAAACAGGCAATTCACTAGAAACCCGGTATAAAAGAATTAATTACCAAAAAATAGATACAGTCCGCTTATAAAATTACGAAATATTACAATTATTTTTATGATGGCAAATTAACCGCTCGTAGATACCTCAATTTCCTGCAAAACGAATTTCAAGATTTTCCTTATGAATTAGCAATGGCAGAAAAATTAAATTATTCATGTTTTCAGCAAGATGGAGCTCCACCTCACACTGTTGTAATGTGTAAATCAAGTTATGCCAGATAGCTGGATAGATACCTATCGACCCATTCTATGGCCAGCTCGATCACCAGATATTACTCCCTTGGATTTTTTCGTTTGGAGTTACATTAAAGCCAAGGTTTTTCAAACTGCCCCTGAAAATGTTGAGAACGTCAAGATCAGAATTAGAAACGCAAGTGAGGTAATCACTCCTGAAATGCTCCAAAATGTAATGAGTGAGGTGTCTCGTAGAGCATGTTTGTGTATTAGAATGCATAGCGCACAATTTGAGCATTTGTAGGTAGAAAAATAAATACACACATTTTCTTGTCAATATGGTAGTAAGTAGTACTATTATAAATAGTTTTTCGTATTTTTTTAATGTTCATTTTGTACTCGTTTCTTATTTATGAGATATTTGTTTGTTTGTATTAAACTGTAATAAATAATTACTGGATTATAATTATTATAAAGCGACTTTTTACTATGAAAAATTAAGCGGAATTAATGGTGTCATGACCTACTTTGAGATTTGTTCTTTTCATTTTTGCACAAGACCGTACGTCAAAGCCAACTACGTTTTTCGAATTTTTTGATACACATTATTATTGTTATTTTCTTAGCCGTGAACTTTCATCCCTTTAGCTTTTTTCGTATCTCCTCAAATAAGGAAGCTATAACCGTTAGTGGTTTTCCTATCTTTCAGGTTTTTGTAATATATCTCGCAAAGTAGGTTATGGATTTCAAATTTCTTTTTACTGAAATATAGCTCACAAAAATAGGATAACTTTTTCTAAAACTTTATTCTTGTACAATAGATATTAAGCGCGAGATATTTGGTAAGGCCTTCGTAAAATAGAAAGACGATATATTTAAAATGTTGACAGATATTTTGTAAACAAAATATGGTAATTAACAGCTGAACAAATTGCAGTTAAAAATTGTCTCTTACCAGTTTAACGGTGTTTTTAACACCGACGTAATTGATTAATGAAGCTACTACTAATGCAGCATGCGTCTGACTAAATTAAATATTGCTATACTGAAGGAATATTAATTGGCACACAATTTTGATTATCTAAAAATTAATAATCAGATTAATGTTATAATTCACTTCGCTTGAACTAAAGTCGATCGTTTATATAATCATGTGAAACGCCTATTTTAAATTTAAGTGAATTACAAATTCTTCTAAAAATAATCATTAATATAATTAAGCCTAGCGCTCACGTCTACAGGCATACATTTTGAAATCAAAAGGTATACGTGGAATTATAAATACAATTGCCCTTGTTTAATAGGTTGAACTCAAACTTCACATTGTAAATAGTTTTGCAACCGATGTCAATTTTTCTTTATAATTTAATAATGGATGCAAACCATTGCGGATAAAGAATGACACCAAATCTACTTATTTCTCTACTCGAGCGACCCTTTCAAATCTTTTTCGGACTAGTGTAGATGAAATACTGTTGCAGAAGGCAATTAACAAGGCTTCTGTTTTACAGAGATGGCATTCAGAAACAGCTCGGCATTATAATACGTGCTAAAGGCCTGAAGAAAAAACTAAACTGGAAAAAATTACAGAAAGCGGCAGATTCGAAGCTAAGATCAGTAAATATTTTGTCTTTTAAAATACTAGAGCAACTATTCGATAGACACGTTAGGAATTGGTTAATCGGTGTCCGTATTAGGACCAATATATTTATATTGAAGAAATAAACAGTATTAATTACATCAGCTAGGTAGTCAGCAAAGATGAATATTCTCTTAAAAACAAAGAGATATTGTTATGTACCTTTTTCGACATTCAGGGAGCGTTCATCTCTGCGCCCGTGACGTTTACGCCAAAGGAAAAGTCAGAGGTTATGTTTTGCAAATAATATAAATCGGAATAAACACAGAAATAATGTATTTAGCTGACGTTTCGGAAAGTAATCTCTTTCCGTTTTCAAAGCTTTTTTTGAAGAACACTTATTTTGCTGTGTATGTCAAATACACAGCTTTAAGATTCTGTTTATGTTATTTCCATAGATACTTACTACTTACACAGAACATAGAACTGATGATATTTTCTTTTATATAATGTTGAGTTTGTTAAGTTCTTCTTTTAACATTGGTAGCCAGGTTGTACAAATATCTACAGAACAATTCGATACGCACTTATCTTCACTTAATAAGATTATTGCTGATTCCTTAATTTTTCTTTTTTTGGTATCTGTTTCTTTTGTTAAAATTTTTGCCGAGTCCCAGTTTATTCTATGTCCGTTTTTCCAAGCATGTTCACAAATCTTTGATTTCTGAATTTCATTCCTTCTAATGTAATTCTTGTGCTCATCCAACCTCACACTGAAAGGTCTGGATGACTCACCCACATAACATTTATCACATTCACACGGGATATTGTAAATACAGTTTTTTGAATTCTGCTCCCTGTTTATCGGTTTTGTTTTTGTTAAAATAGATCTTAAAGTGTTGCCCGTTTGAAATACCGTCCTAACATCAAATTTGTCACCTATACGGCGTAGCTTTTCCGATAGTCCGTTACATAAGGAATTATTGCTGTATAATGACGTTCAGGTTTTTGTCGTACCTGATTGTCCCTATTTTCAACATTTATGAAAACTCTATCAACAAAGGCTTCAGGATATTGATTTTGTACTAGAACTTCTTTAATAAATTTTTTCTCGTTATTTAATATTTCATTATTAGATGAAATTATTTTGGCCCTATCGTATAAACATTTTACTACACCCCTTTTAACATTTATCGACTGATTTGAGTTGAAATTTAGATATCTATTAGTATGTGTTGGTTTTCTATAAACGCTTGTTTCAATTGTATTATTTACCCTTCTAATTAAAACATCTAAAAACGGTAGTTCATTCCTACTTTCTACTTCTAATGTGAATTTAATAGATGGTTCCTTACTATTTATATTTTCCAAAAAACTATCTAGTAAATCGACACCATGAGGCCAAATTGCAAAGATGTCGTCAACATATCTCCACCAGACAACCGGTTTGTTTATACAATTTTGAACATGTGTGTTCTCAAAGTTCTCCATAAATATGTTGCTTAAAATTGGTGATAATGCAGACCCCATAGCCATACCAAAATCCTGCTGATAGAGCTCATTGTCCAATTGAAAATAGGTTGTCTTTATACACAGTGTTAAGAGTTCCATTATGCTATTTACACTTAATTTAGTTCTAGTTTCCAAATTATTATCATTTAGTAACCTGTCTTTAACTATTTTTAAAGTTTCATCTACCGGAACATTGGTAAAAAGACTAACTACATCAAAACTAACCATCAGATGTGATTCATGAATATCGTTTTCATAAATTTTTTTCTATAAAATGTTTGCTATTTTTAATATATGAATCGGTATTTCCAGATAATGGATCAATAATTTGAAGTAAAAATTTTGCCAAATTATGACATGGTGAATTAATAGAACTAACAATTGGTCTTAAAGGAATATTTTGTTTATGTGTCTTTGGTAAGCCATAAAAATGAGGAGGCTTGCTATGATGTGGTGTAAGTTTCCTTCGTTCAAAATCATTAAATTCATGTTTGTATTTAAACAAAGTTCTGTAAATTTTGCTCTCTATTGACTTTGTTGGATCTTTGTTTAGTTTTGGGTAGGGTCCCTCATTTACAAGAGTCATGATTTTTGTGTTATATGTATCTTTATCTATAATGACTGTGGCATTACCTTTGTCTGCTGGCAAAATTTTTATACTTTCATCGCGCTTTAAAAAATGTATCGATAACTTTTCTTCTGGAGTTAAATTATCTTTAATTTTGTATTGCTTTTCTAAAGCAATTTTTGCCCGTATGCGATATTCATTACCATTATCTGTTGGTAAATTTTGAGGCGTTTTTTCTATTGCCGCTACTATATCAAATTTTGGAACAGTTTTCGGGTTTATTGCAAAATTTAAACCTTTTGATAGGACAAGCCTGTCTGAAATGGACAAAACTCTTTTTGACATATTAATGACAGTCCTGCCAATTAAAGGATTATTATTTATATTTTGTAATTGCCTAATCTGTTTTTCCCTTATTAGGTTTCTAAATTTATGTAAATGCGTACCTTTTTGCAGATTAAAATATTTTTCGTAACTCAACCTGACATTCCGGATTATAAACTGATAATCGTGTTCTATAATGTTCCTGCTTAGTTCATTCTCCGTGTAAGTAATGTCGCCAATAGCTCGTTTTTTTGGTACCTATGATATTGAATTCTTTCCCTAACCATGGACTTGCTTGCCTTGTCCAAAATTTTTCTGGTTTTCGCATTTTGGAAAGGTACTTTTAGCCGTAAAAACTTCGGAATTATGTCATGTTCTCGACATTTACACAAAAAGGTTATGCTATTTTCTGATTTGGCTAGTTTCTTATAACATTTTTCTAAAAATCTGAAACATTGCTTTATATTAAGCCCATACCTGTTATCTAAATATTGTCTGAAAGTTATTTGTGGCATTCTTCGAATATTCTTTCCTATTATTTGGGTTTTCTACCACATGTATTATTATCCTCTTCAAAACAAATCACCGAATCTACAAAATAATAGAATTATTGAGAAAAAACCTCTGCGCCCGTGATGTAATCATAATCATAATCGATGAAACAAGCAGTAGGTGGATAGATTGTATACTCAGGGAAATATCGGTCAATACATCCATATTAGACGAGATATTGGTAGCTCAGACTGAACGACAATGTCTGAAGGGAGGCATATTATCTTCCCCGCTATGGAGCCTTGTCATAGACGAACTATTAAGATTACTGTTAGAGACGGGCACAAGACGCTGGACTATGCAGGTGATCCAGTCATTCCATCTCTCTCATTCCGTAAATGTTGTAAGGAAATGGACAGCTGAGGCGAATGACTTGCATCCACTATTGCATTCACCAAATGAAATAAATTAGCATCCTGGAACACTAAAACTCAGACGTGAAGGAGTAAAACTGTCAGAGGAGATAAACTGTCTAAAAATAATATAGTCCAATAAATTTGTGCTCGGCTTATAGGGGCCAACCAAAGGATCACTCTCGAACTCCTGGTATGATTTGCGTTATAGGGGTGGTTTCCTAAACATTTTTTTAGAGCAAAATGACCTTAGTAAAAGTTCAGTTATAGTAAAATAAGGATTTTATAGAGGCGACTAAAAATATTATGTTTTAATATTCCGCCCTCTAAAAGCACATTTGAACTATGCTAAGCCCAGTCAGGCTATTTATTTTTCGGTTGCAACAGACACTGGACCGCTAGATGGTGCCTGCTGACTATTTTACATGTCGCTATCCCAAAGATACCGAAATGTACTAAATGGTCAAGTGATCTTCGTGTCGGTCGTCACATGCCTACCTTGCACTGATGAGAGCCAACAGCTCGAAACTGCAATTTGCAAGTGGTGTGTGACGACTGGACTAGAGCTCCTTTAAGTGAGATCAGTATTTCGGCTAGGGTATGTTGAATTCGAAGCAGTGGCGTTTTGATGGTAATATGCCATTATTATACTTAACGCGCCAGGCTTGTAACTTGTAATTCAATGCTCGGCGGGGCACATAGCCCGGAGAGTAGCTGTTAGTTGCAGTCTGGTTACGTTCCTTATAGTAAAATAAGGATTTTATAGAGGAGTTTGCGACTAAAAATATTATATTTTAGTAAAAGTTGTAAGAGGATCAAATTCTGAACAACTTTCTTTATAAAATGTTTTTCTATCTCTAGTACTTAACGAGTTACTGCGCACTATGTGACAAAAATTGCGCACGCGCTGCAGGGGTCTTGTAAATTGTAATTGTTTTTATAAAAAAAAATTATAAGGACAAGTTGTTCAAAATTTGATCCTCTATACCTTCTATTAAAGTAATTTGTTGTTTGTTTCGGGAACCACCCCTATAGCACAAATCATACCAGGAGTTCGATTGTGATCTTTTGGTTGGAAACTCAGGAGACAGTTCCCAAGCAACCCTGAAGAAATCATCCTGTTTTGATATTTTTTAAAATGACATCTTTATTGGATTAATACAAGATTTACCTAGAATTTGCATTTAAATATGATCATAGAGAGCGGTAACACACTTAAGTTGGCCAGATGCGTTCATGAGAGGTAAGTCCGAGCATGATGTACTGGACTACATTGCGATGGTCAGACCCGTGATCTCATATGCATAATATCCCCCAGTGAAATGAGAAAAAATAAAGAAAACCAAAGTTACCAAAAGGAGTACTGTTCAGTGCAGTGTTCGAGTGTAGCATTCAATGCAGTGTTCACGCACTTTTGGTGTGTGCAATGCGCAAGTGGCGAACATACTGCTGAAGGCACACATGGCTCGTGCCACGGCTTATTACGACCAGTGGAAGATTCGGGTAAATGCTGAGAAGTTCGAGGAGATAGTCTTCACGCGTCGCTTCACGGAGAACAAGATCATCACTCCGATTTCTATAAGGGGTAACAAAATTCCAACAAAAAGTTGCGTGAAGTACTTGGGGGTCAGACTAGACCAGCGACTGACGTTCAACACACACATCAATGAGACGATACGAACGGTCTATTCTCTGTCCAGGAGTCTGTATCCGCTCATGGTCAGGGGTAGCAGACTCAACAGACAAAATAAAAAATTGTTGTACACGATGGTGGTCAGGCCGTCTATCAACACGCGGCGCCGGTGTGGTGCAGCATACCGACCGCGACAATGAAAAAACTCAAAGTGTTAGAACACAAATTTGTGCGCCTCATCTCACACCTCCCTCAAAGACCTCTACGAACTCTGTAACAACATAACCCCGATAGCGGACTACGTACAGCAAATCTATCAGAACTTCTACTCGTTCAAACTGGGCGATAGTCCTCTAACAAGACACATAACGCAAATTAGACAACATAATGCCCCATTTTAGATCAAACACCCCTTACCGTACCAGACGTTACCAATTTTCCGGCAGCCACTATAGCCAAGTTTCACCAACTATACCTTTCTCTAATCCTATCCACCTTTCACTAGTTTTTCATACCTTTGAATCACCTTTAATCCTTTCCTGCCCCCCTCTTCTTTTCTGTTTGTGTATTTTTGTAGCGTTTGTTTTTCCTTCGTTTCTTTTTGTACATTTTTGTCTCTAAATTCATTTTTCCCATCATTAATCTCGCAACCAAACGAAAACCATTTTTGTATCAAAATTTAGGCCAGCCCTGCGCATTTCGCGGAAGGCACTTTGTTCAAGTTGTGGTGTCAGGGTCTGATGCAAAATTTTAAAAAGTGAAGTGCGCTAGTTACTCTGAAAATTGTGTTCATTGTTCAGTTGTGTTGAGCTTTTTTTGCATACTAAATCCAATTACCTATTTTATTTTTAAATTTTAAAAAAGGAGTCTAGGTTTTTTATATTGTTTTAATTGTCGTTTTCGTTCATTTTCGATCATGCAATCCGCCACCGCGACAAAGCGGTGGTTGCACGTTCAGACTCCGGGGAGGCAACTCTTGTAGCTTTTAAATATTAATAAAGCTCAGTTGAATTGAATTGCATTGGTGTATGTGAAAACTACGTCAGTATTATCTTTACTCGTGTTTTAATGAGGTGTCAAAGTATGAAACCCCTGCAGATTGTTGCCATCCTATCCAGATAAAATAAGAATCTTTAACTTGGAAGAATCTTCAGATGTAGGTGAAAATTCTCAAAAAATAATTAGTAAATGAATGAAATGAAATTAAGTAGATGAATTTAAAACTTGGTATGTAATAAACTTGTGCCAAATTTAAAATTAAACAAACCAAGACCTAGGAAATTATTAATGAAACCACAAAGGATATTTGTTGGGATACATTTATAGTATAACATCATCCGATTTTATTTGTCTTAGACTTACTCATAGCTTGTACAAACAAAACAGTTCAATGTTTCTCGTGAAAACATGATGTATAAGAAACTTAGGAAATTTGCCGGTTATTAAAATTCTGATACTGAGTAAATTGGTGAATAATTTTCGCTCCGCCGGAAGGCTTTGTTGTTTGGCAATTTACCACAACCACAAAGCTAATAAGCTTAGACAGGCTTAAAACATCTGATACTATATTTCACTTGAAACAAAGTCTAAGCCGACCCAAGTGACACCGAATATTATGGAAAATATATTTTGGATTATAATACGCAAATAGCATGTTTTATTATACAGTTTATAGCTGGGAGTTATTAAAAATATGAAAGAAACATACTTTCTTCTCAATAATATACAGGGTGATTCACATGAAACTCCCCAGGTAGTTTCCATGGTAACGAAAAGGGATATTCAAATTATATAAAAGTCAGTTGTTAGATATTCCTGATGATTTTATTTTGTCTCTCTAATGATGCCAATGATAGTGGCGTCTGTGGCGTCGAGATGCCGTAAAAAAGTTTTTCGATGACAACAACTTTGAAAATCAATATTTTGCAGTTTGATGGTTATTTCTCAGACAAGAGAAACATATTTTTTTGTTTGTCACTATCTCCCATCGTGTGTCGACGCTGTCGTCTTTAAGTTATTGGCATTCTTTGATTTTGTGATTACCTTTTTCACAATATACACACTCTATATTTTTTGCATCAGCTGTTACCAGTGAGGTTTCATTGCCTCGTCTAGAAGGCTTAACTTTATGTCTGGTTTTTCCATATACAGGTTCATTTTGTTTTTTTGGAGAGCTGACATAACATGGTGCCTCTGCCAAATCACTTACCCACCTTGAAAATTTTTTTTCGCCCTTTCTTTAATCTCTTCTCCTCAACGCAGCTTCATCATGTCGGAAACTTTCTGCATCATATCCTTCAAGATTTGAGGGTTGTATAGATGTTCTTCGTAATCCAGGGATTTTATTGTGGCAACTAAACAACTGACATGGTTTGCGAAGTGTATCAATGACTCCATGTGTTTCTTTTATTTGTGGAAATGTTCTTACTCTTAAAATCAATTTCTCTATTATCTGGTCTGGACGTCCAAATCTCATCTCCAAAGTCTTCAAAAACTAAATCAGTGTTTTCTGGAGACACCATCATGCTGGAAACTGCCAACGTAGCTTCACCTCTAAGGCAGTTCTGCAACTTAATTAGCTTTTCTTCCGGGGAATATTCACATAATTCCGAAACCCTCCTAAATTGTGATATAAATGTTGGCAATTCTTCAGGGTTGCCGTCGAGATAAGGATAATCCTTTTCAATAACTTGCCAGGTCAAAAATTTGTCTTATCTAAGTGTTGCTGAAACCGTATTAATTATATCGGAAATAGTCTGACAAAGTAGTTTAATTACTGAGAAGTTTCCACCGTCTATGCCGCCTACTATAGGAACGTAATTCGGTATTGTTTTACTAACTCATTCAGTAGTTCTTTTCACCGGAGTTTCTTCCATTTCATCATCTTTATATTACTGACTGTGCTGAACTCTAGATTTCGTCTTGCATTTTCTTAACTTCGTTTTTCAATTAATCAACCTTCTAATTTACAAATTTTTTGTCTTAATATAGATTGGGCTTAATTGCCATTTACTTCAACAACTTTGGATGTTCGTCTAATACTTTCCGAACTAGAAAGTCCCAAATTTGCCGTAGAATGCTCTACTGGAACGGATGGCAGGTTTGTTTTGTCAATTTTCTCATTTGATATTGGAATTTCAGGAACATTTGATATTGACTTTAATGTGTTACCTGTATTTGTGGCACAAAATCCTGTTGGCCACAGAAAAGCTGTGTCAAGCTTTTTAGTATCAGAAATTTTCCTCCCAATAGTTGGTGTACCTGCTTTCACTGTTTTGTCCATTTTTATCGTTAATTGTACTGTTTCTCACCAGAGAACATGCACATAATAAACTCAAAGGACCAATGTAATAAGCCTTTTACGATTTCTCTTCAAATTTAAATAAAAAATTCTTATGATTAATTCTAGTGTCTTTTTTACTTCATAAGACTGACTTTTTTTTACTAGCTTGATTCTTTCAATCATTTTTTAACAATAAATATTACAAACATAACAATATAAATATATCAATAACATTTTACGGCAAAAGAAATAGAACTTCATACATTCTGTGATACTAGCAAAAGAGCATTTGCGAGTGCAATTTATATTAGAGTCATAACTGAACCTATCATTGATGTAGCACTTGTAATTTCCAAAGCCAGAATTGCACCTGTGACGCAAATTTCGATGCCGCGGTTAGAGTTGCAAGCCGCTCTTATAGGAAGTCGTCTGGTAGAAACCATTAAAAAATCTCTTAAACTTCAAATACAGACAGACTTAGTAACATATTGCCAGTACAACACGGCGTTCCGCAGGGTAGTGTATTGGGGCCACTATCATTTTTAATATATATAAACGATTTACCGGATGTAGTGTCAATATTCACGGTTCTTTTTGCTGATAATACCACTTTTGCGAGACAATTGAAGGATACTGGCAGTAATGTTGTTGACTCCAAAATTGATATCATGAATAAAGCCTCTGACTGGTTTAATGCAAATAAGTTATGCTTAAGTACTAACAAAACAAAGACAATACTCTTCTCTACGAAGAATATTACCTCGGAGACTATAAAATTCTTAGGCCTAACTTTGGATAGTGGCTTAACTTGGCATTTACATATAAATGAGTTAAACTCAAAGTTATCAAAAAAATGCACTATTTCATAGTTTAATGACATATGGTCTGATCAACTGGGGTACATCTAGCCAAGTTCAAAGTGTCTTTATTGTTCAAAAAAGAGCTATCAGAACTTTAGCGGGTGTGAATCAACTCTAAAGTTGTAAATCATGGTTCATAAAATTTAACATAATGACTCTACGATCAGAAATTATTTATTGTCATTTAATTCACATAAAGGTACATTTAAACGAATACACTAAGAATGGTGAAAATGGTGAAATGAATACAACACTCGGCATAGAAACAACTTACAAACACCGCATCAGAGGTTGACATATACAAAACGAGCTAACATTGGAATCAGATTATTCAACTCTCTTCCAAAAGATATTAAAGAGTTACCATTCAATAAGTTTATAATAAAATTAAAACTACACCTTTTGGCCAATGCGTACTACAACTTGTCAGATTTTAATAAATGGGTAAACCCGTAACCTATTGTACAGTCTACAATTCTTAGGTTATCATTTGTCAAGTCCAACTATTTTACTTGTATTATATAAGTATATATTATATATACTTATATATTTATTTAGGACTATATCCTAATGATATTTGTCGTGTCTAACTATTTTAATGTTTTGTTTTATACTTCTACTTCTTCTAAACATATTTATTTTGCATTATATTTGTTTTTTGAGCTTTTATTAAAATGCTGACTTTTCTTCCAGTGTGTATTTGTTTAATTTTTAAATTTCTAAAAAAGGGGGCGCTAAAAATGTATTAGCGGCGGGCCCATTAATCATTAAATCCATCCCTGGCCGTCTTAAAGAAGGAAATTAATTCCGAAGGTAAAAAATTAGAATAAAAAAAGTTTTGTTTGCTTAACGGAGGAGAAAAACTATTTATGATTTTAGGAGAGCAATATGCTACGTTACGATACGATATACTAGTCTGATTACATATAATAGGACCTGCATCTGAAAAGAACGACACACTGCGATAAAAGTTATGTGTAAATATACTTCTATAGATTTTTTATTTTTGATTGTTGTTAAATGATGTGAAACAGGTTTTGCTGCATAACAATATTTTAAGGAAATTAATAAATTTAGTTAATATCACAATACAATATCAAAATAAGGCGTAGTAATAGTGTTTTTATGCTACACCTATTTTGAAACATATTTAACATATTTACATAGTTTGCAATATATTTTTTGTTTATGAATATATACACAAAATTTATAGATATTAATAAATCTGATCAAGTACCTACTCGAAACACATATGTAATAAAAATATTATTTAATACAAATATTTTAGAGATGTATATCGACAAATAAAAATAACAATCTGTCGGTGGAAACACTTTTATAAAGGCACACAATTAAAAATTACAGAAAACATCTTATCCTTTAGTAACAAGAACTTTATAACATAGTTTTTGGAAATGACTAACTGCTGCCAATTTAGCTTATATGTGAAATTGTTTTATCATAAATAGCCCCTAGTGTATAACGTTTATCGTTGTGTTTGAAAAACTCCATGTAGACAAAAAATTAGAAAATATGTGTAGAACAATATAAAACTTATTACATAAAAGCCTCTAAGCTTTATGTTTGTCACAAATAGAATT
Source organism: Leptura quadrifasciata (assembly GCA_963675555.1). Taxonomy (NCBI): domain Eukaryota; kingdom Metazoa; phylum Arthropoda; class Insecta; order Coleoptera; family Cerambycidae; genus Leptura; species Leptura quadrifasciata. Next base: position 41,623,361 of record OY776677.1, read on the forward strand.
AAAAGCAATTATACATTAAAGATATCAAGACGATGAATAAAATATATAAAATTCGTAACAACTTTTGAAAATATATTAAGATTAAACAATCAATGAGATAAAATTAAATCGTCGTAAACAAAAATACTTATAGAATATATGCTCAAAACGGCACAACATTTACTCACCTATACGTTGTTTTATGTATGAGGCCTAACAGTCAAATTTAAGTCTCCACTGGCGCGCACTTTTCAGTACTGAAGACCATTGGCTCCGCCGATAATCCTTAGGCATGGCAGTGATGATTCTTACCAAGTGTCTAGGTCGCTAATCGGCGCTCGCACCCATCGAGAAGGTCGTGACAAGAACATTAGCCCCATCAGTTCTTTCAGACAGGCCAGACCAAAGGATATTTGGGGCGACTTCGGCATTATTGGAAAATGTGTAAATGGTTATCTTCTATAGGCAACACAACATACACTACACTGCATTGTAAGTTGTAAGATATATAATAAGACAATCCATAACAACAGGGACATAGGGTTGTGATATAGATATCATGATGATAATAAATTAGTAGTGATTCTCAAAAAGATATTTATTTTTTACTAAACTATAAGGGGTTTATGCACAACCAGCAGGCAAGCAAACAAAATAAGTAAATCATTAAGTCCGGGAGAATGATTCCATGAGTCGACAATGGTTAAATGTTGTCCTACGAATTAATAACGACTTGAAAGTAGGTATCTAATTTTTACGTAGAATCTTCCTTCAGGGACCAATTGTCTTGTGCGTTGTTGTGCTTTTAAAAATTCCCCAAGACTTACCTCAAAAATACTTTAATATGCCATAAACATGTTATAGATCGGGATCGGAAGGAAAGGAAGTGAGTTTGCAAAATATAAGGACCGCATTCTGCCACCGGATATAAATTGCGTAGGTCCTAAGTTCAATATTTTTTATGTTAAGATTTACAGTTTGTCATGTTGATTTTTAGAGACGATAAACAGTAATTATATATTATAATAAAACAATAAATCTGAAATAGAAAATCATGTTTATTGTTAATAAAAGGTAATGAAATGAGACAAAAATAAGTAAAAATTAACTTCGTTTTACACATTTTTCAATCATCGGGCAGATAACAAACCCGCAAGTTAAGGAATTTTATGTTTATTTTAGGTAGTTTTATACAGTGGGTAGATATGATGAATTGAATAGCCGGATGTAGATAATAATTGCCACAGTTCGGAATAATTATTTAATACCACAAGCGATCTCGAATAACTAAATCTTATTAATTTTATCTATTTTAACACATACTACTTCAATACCACTCATAATTTTGAGGAAACAACTTAGAAATTACCCATTTATTGTTACACTCTACTAGAAATTGTAATATGCGTTAGATAAGGAGATGCATGGGGTTTTAGTAAATAAAAACAATAAAAACTGAATAGTTCATTAAACAATCTTCACACAGCTTCATTTATTGTCTGATATTTCTTACACTCCACTAGAAATTGTAATATACGTTAAATAAGGAGATGGCGATGAAGATAAAAGAACAATAAAACTGAATAATTTATTAAATAAAGATAATAATTATTTTAACATGTGCTACTCCGCGCCCACATGATTACGTTTGGCCTGAGGAGGTTTAGAGGTAGCGGCCCATCATCGCTGAAACAGAGAAGAAAAATTAGTTTCACGAATCGGCAAAAATTAAAAGAAAATAAATAATACCTCCTGGGGAACTGCACCTTCTCTGAGTCCATTGCCATAAATTCATCATCGCTGAAAAGATCGGAAAAATGAGTGTTCAACTAAAATTAAAAATAAAAATAATGCCTTCCGGGGAACTGCGAAATTTTCACAGGTCCGTTATCCCTGAGACAGAGAAAAAAAATTGTTTTTCAGCTAAAATTAAGAGAAAATAGAAAATCATCAAAAAGAATGAGAAAAAGTTATTTACATTCGCCATGGGCATAGGTACAGGTCCCCATTACAGCACCGTTCCAGAGGCCCTTCTAAATTAAGATGCTATTTTTAAAAGTTGTGATTAAAATAACGAACTTTCCCTGTATATAGGCTGTACTTTAAAATTGGCTCTCTTGTAAAATGTTAATAAAAAAACTAATTGGTCCTTATATATTTTGCTTGGCTCTGTATATGGCTGTACTTTAAAATTGACTCCCTTGTGGTAAAATGTTCATAATGAAAACTAACTGGTTCTTGTATAGTTTGCCTGGCCCTGTATATGGCTGTATTTTAAAATTAGCTCCCTTGCAAAATGTTAAAGAAATTAACATGCTGTTTTAAAGCAGTAGTAGAAAACATTACAAGGAAATTTAAAAACTCGTTAAATAAATTAAGATTGTAAAACTTACCACTAGGTGGACACATGTCAAATTATTATTTTTTTTTATACATTTATTTAACGTCGGCCTATTTCCGCTACTGAGGTCTAACACCCACGCCTGTAGACGAGCTACCCCCGACCAGGAATTTTGGTATATATATTTTTAGTTTCTTAAAAATTCTGTAGTGAAGTTAATTTTGAGTGAAAAAATGCGAACGATAACAAGAACAGAGACAAAAAACATACAGAAAGAGATCATGAACACGAAACAAAATTGACAAACTGAAAGGGAGAGAGGGACAGGAAAGATTTAATGATACGAAAAGTAAAATGTCACTAAAGGCGGATAGGGTAAGCGGAAGTTATAGTAGGTGAAGGTTTGGCTATAGTGGTTGCCCGAAGATTGGTAACGTCTGATATGGTAGGGTGTGTTTGATCCGAAATGGTGCATTATGCTGTCTAATTTGTGTAATGATTGCTGTAAGCGGACTATCACCCAGTTTGAAAGAGTAGTAGTAGTAGTAGTAGTAGTAGTAGTAGTTTTTGGGAGATTTCCTAAACGTAGTCAGCTATTAGGGTTATGTCGTTGCAACGTGCGTAAAGATCTCTGAGGGAGGTGCACTTTCAGAGTGCGAAATGAGGCGTATAAATTTGTATTGAAGCACTTTTAATTTTCTCATTGTCGTAACCGGTATGTTGCGCTGAACCACACAGGTGCCGCGTATGTGATGGACGGCCTGAAATGAATGCGCGTATATGGCTGTGTCGTCGGCGTACTTGGCCAGCTTGGTGTTCGGAGACATACAAGTTATACAGTTTTGGTGACAGACACCACCCTTGCAGGACTCCCACGCGAATATCCCGCTGTGATGACAATTTATTATTCACTCGAACCTGCAGGGATCTGCCCGACAAGAATGATTGAATGAGTTTGATGATGTACGTCGGAAAGTTATAGTCGTGCATCTTGTATAGTAAATCTGGTGTCCAGGCCGTGTCAAACGCCTTTTCAATATCAAGAAGCACGTTTTTATTCGGCTTGAGAATGGGTACGACCACGGTGCACTTCCTTTGGCTGGGTCAATGCTGCAGTCGCAGGATTGCATTAACGATGTACGTCAACTGCACGATACCTTTCCTCGTTAGATATTTGAGCAGTTTGTATTCGACGCCGTCTTTTCCCGGAGGTTTGTTGATAGATAATTTTTTGACAAATTCTGCAACTTCTGAGTGTTTGGTTATGATCTTGAGGAATTCTCGTCGCGTCATTTCTGCATCATAACCAACGATCTGGTTAATGTCATTTTCAACATCAGTCAGTTCGTCGTTTTACGCGTGTCAGCGTAGGTATGGCCCCCGCGTATTTTTCAGGCCCTCGTCAGGTTCCACAGCGAGTTGTCCTGAGGATTTAATGCTGCGCATTAACCTCAGTGACTAAAATGAAACATTTTTTCATTAAAATTATTTTTTTGCGTTACCATAACACCGTGCGCAAAATATACACTTGACATCACATACCTATTATTGCCTACTTTTTATAATTTTTAATGCGCAAACATAGCCTTTTTTGACAGTTGTAGAAAAAATATTGTTTGCATCTCGTATGCAAAATTCTTTGGTCATCTCGAACAATTTTTTGACTCGGCTGCGCCTCGTCGAAAAACTTTCGTTCTCGATTACCAAAGTAATATTTCGCACCCTAGATACAAAAATAACTATTCTGTATCAAGGGCGCAAAAATAACTATATTATATTTCAAACGGTATGCAAATTATTTTATAGGTTAAAACTTTATAATGAACGAAGAAACCAAATGGCGCGACGTTAACAATCATAAAAAGTTACCTTGACTTTATACAACTTTGACCATGTATGCCACCAGTTCAGCGACGTTCAATTAATATGCCGATTAAGTATGGCACTTTTCGCTGTTCTCCGAACCTACAGAAAAAAATTCATGCAGCATTAATTTTTGAGAAAGTCAAAAATGATACGATTGAATTCGTATACCACGTACACAGAGAGAACTAATTTGTATGCCGTTTTCATTAGACATTTACGTATCATGTTCGGAATGAATAAAATATTATTATGTGCTGCCCTCTAACGGAGAGAGATGTAATTAGTCCCTGGTCAGTAGGGTGGCGCCATCTGTGGGCCAACTGACGAACCGCCATTTAGCGCCTAAACATGTTCACCATATTCCAGAAGGTTCTGGAAGGAGATTCGAGTACGTTCCACGGTTGTATATAAGAAGGTGAATCCGACGCACACAGGGAGTTCATAATACAGTACAGTTCTGATAGCAGAGAGAGTTAGATATGAGATGACAAGTGATCGGATGAAATAAAGAACAGTAACAAGTTGTGATTTAAAATAGCGAATTTATGTTAGATTAAAGTTATTATTACTTGTGTTATTTTCAAGGATTAATTACTGTAATTTAAGTGATTAATAAATCAGTAGTCTGTGAAGATTGTTGTTGCAATTTTTCGAACTTACAGGGTGTTTGCTGGAGGATATAAATACGTAACGATTGATATCATAAGCTTAATTGCAACAGAATTTCTATTTGGAAACCACTGGAGATAGGGAAGTGCTTCGAACCGGAAAGTGATATAGACACTAAATAAGACATACATGTGACATTTCGAGAACATTTTTAGAACATTCTATTCTGAATTTTGTGGAAATAGATAAGAAAAGAGACGTCAGGAAGAAAAAGATGATTTAAAAAATATTATGCTAGATCAGGAAAAGAGACGTCAAGAAGAAAAAGAAGAACAAGAAAAACGACGTCTAGAAGAGAAAGAAGAACAAGAAAGAAAACGTCAGTAACAAAAAGATGAACTAAGAAAAATGATGCTAGATCAGGAAAAGAGACGTCAAGAAGAAAAGGAAGAACAAGAAAGAAAACGTCAAGAAGAAAAAGAACTCGAGAAAGAAAAACAAGAAAGACGACGTCAGGAAGAGAACGAAGAGCAAGAAAGACGACGCCAGGGAGAAAAAGGAGACAAGGAGAGACGTGAAGAAGAATTAAGGAAAATTATACAGGGGCGACAAGATGTTATCCTTTCAGCAACTGAAGATCTCAAAAGCGAAATTAAAGATGATATGGGCAACATAAAGACTGAAGTAAGTGAAGTCAAAGGAAAAGTAAATAAGGTTGAAGAGGAAGTAACTGAAGTAAAAGAAAAAGTTACTAACGTCGAAGGGAAAGTTACCGATATAGAAGGAAAGTTTCAGGTAGTTGAGAGAGAAGTAAAACGACTTAAGCAACAATTAAGAGAACAAGGAGGCCAACTAGTATTATCATCATCAGACCCTCGATTAGAACTGCCTTCCTTTAATGGTCAAACTTCTTGGTCAACCTACAAAAGACAATTTGAGACAGTGTCTTGTGCTAGTAACTGGAATAATGAAGAAAATGCTATGGCATTAGTTTTAGCATTAAGAGGCCAAGTATCAGAAATGTTTCAGACGATTCCAGTGGCGCATCAACAAGATTTTAAAGTTCTACAGGCTACATTGGATCTAAGATATGGCGACCAACACCTCGTACAAGTAGACCGAAGTCAGCTGAAATCACATACGCAAAAGGCTGGGGAAGCTTTACAACATTTTGAAGGTGCTGTTGAGCGACTGACATACCTGGCGTACCCGGATGCACCCAAGGAATTCAACAGCAATTAACAGCTGATACCTTCATTGATGGGATAAGATATAAGGAGATCAGGCGAGTCCTTAGACTATCTCAGCATAAGCCTAGTAGCGAAGCATTGATCCATGCACTTGAGGTAGAGGCCGCTTATATGGATTGCTCATGACACAGAGTACGAGCCGTATCTGTGGAAGAAGCCCAATCAGAGGAAACGAGTTTGGACACCATATTAAAGGACATATACAAGATGTTTACCCAATTAATGAACAAGACAAATTTCCAGGAAAACAGGGAAACCGACAAGGAGGTGTAAAGCCTAGCGGAGGTATCCGATGTTATAAGTACAGCAAACCAGGGCATATTATGCGTCATTGTCGAAAATTGATATTTTCAAGATGGGTAGTTAATTTCACCCCTTTGCGTATACCTACGCTAGGTGGATGAAATAATTTCATTAGATGCCTTTTGATTAGTAACCGAGATGTGTCAAATTTCGACTTTTTTCGATTACGTTATTTTGAGATAAAAATTAAAAATCGTTCTTTGAGACACCCTTTTAAGGGGGTGCAACTGGACAGGAAAAGGTTATTATGAAACATTTTATTTGAAGAACCCACCTTCATTATCGGTAAGCAATTGGTAGTTAAATTTTTTGCATGTTATAATGGTGACCTGTATATGCTAATGGGTGCAGTTATCTTAGATTTAGCAATGGCGTTAACAATAAATAAATAAACAATTTTTTTCTAGTTACCGTCTTTTCTCTGATTTTTTCTTTTTTTTACTATTGTGAAACATGTGATTAAGTGGGTATAATGAGTTTGTAAAATATATTGGAACTCATTCTGAAAAAAATTCTCCAATCTTTAATGGTAAGATATGAATATTTCAGGGATATAAAAAATAAAGTAAACATATTTGCGTAATAAAAGTTTGCAATCAAGAGGGGAGTTGTGTGTTAATACATTTAGAGATTTACGCTGATTGTAATCTATGGAAAATTCATAATGCAAGGCCGATATTTATATTGTAAGATAGTAGAATGCTTTTTCTAAATGAAATACTTTTAGATGTATTAAATGGAAGTACCAACTTCAACACAACGATTTTCCTTAAATAATGATAACTTTATTAATATTTTATGAAGAACAATTTTAATAAAAACAACAACTTAGATATAATAATCAATACCTACTACTAACTAGTTTAATTAAATACAAATTCTTGAAAATTAATCAATAATAACAAATAACACTACATTATATTCTTTCTTCTGGTTTGAGCTCGACTAGTTGTTCACTCTTTTCCCAAATATCATTACAGAATGTTTTATTCCATGCCCCTGGTGGTAATGGGAACATTCTGCAGTCCCAGAAATGTTTTCCGGTGACATCTTTTAATTTATTAGATAAAGCTAAGTGTATGGTTGTTTGGGCTCCTTCTTCTGGACTCTACAAAAGGGAACAATTGCAAAAATGCATAAAAAATATATAATCATATATAATGCTCTATTTAGTAAATACAGAGAGTAATGAAAACTCATTATATATACAAATAATCTAATAAATATTCCTTCATATTTTATATGCATGGGTTATCTGCATTTTCAGAAATGCATTCAAAATATCTGTAATATGATAGGTCTTAAGTAACTACCTACTTCATTTGCTTTTAAAGACTCGGTATAAAACTGGTTCTCCTTATTTCTGATGTACTGAACTGTATTTTTGAACTTTCTCATGTATATGTGTATAAGTATTCATAAACATCATAGTCGCCGTGTTAAAGGAACGAGACTAAGAACTGGAAATTAATGGATAATTTAAAAAATAAACGTACATTTGATATAAAATGAATTTATTTTCAAAGTTCTTAATCCAGAAAGAGATTATTTCTCTTTCAAATAAGAATAATTTAATTTTTGTAGATATTAATTTTGTCAAAATGTTACTATTATGTTTTATATTGCCATAAATAGGTCAGTCGTCATAGGGTCAAATCTGAGGGTGCCTTAGAAAAATTCTGAATTTTAGCGGACAACTTCAAATTAGTAAATTGTAGAGTACTAAATTTACTATAATTTGCAGGGCAAAACATATTTTTTGATCCCATAAGTACCGAGATACAGAATTTCGAAAAAGTGCAAAATTTCTCGAAATCGTAAAAAATAGCTAAAAATGCTGGTTTTTGATATTTATTTTCCATTTTTGAACATATTTAATGGACTTGTGGTATCTACTTCCATTTGCATAAGTTTAACTCCCCCCCCTCCAACCAGTACGACCCCCTCCTCCTTTAAGATGTTCATACTATACAGTGTACATGTAAGGTTTAAAAGAGCATAAAATAACCCAGCTAGCTTTTCCACTAGTAGATGTTCATTAGGTTGAAAAAAGGAACATAAAAACATAGTATTTTTATATTATGTAGTATATTATAACGATTCTTACTGTTAATAAAGTGAATTTGTAAGGAAAATTTTAAAGTAGGGAAATGTAAAGTAAATGTTAATGAAGTAAAGTTAATATTTTAGGCGTTTGGCACCGTACGGAGTTTCATCATCTTCTTCACGCTCTTCTTTATCGTCTAGCAGTGCGTCCATAATTAATTCTTCTTCGTGCTCTCCTGCTGCTTCTTAGTCCTGGAGATCAGGCTCTGGCGAATTTTCGCATGCATGCCCCGAGCAGTTCTTGCAAAGTGTGGAGCACCGCAGTCCTTCTTTCTTGCAGCTGCATAACTACATCCTTTCTTGCATTTACGAAAGACGATGTTCAATACGTTGTCAAGGAGCTGCATTACGTGTGGTCCTGATGGGGACGACTCCTCATCTCGTCAATGACCACCCCCAAACTGACCTTGAGATATGTTCGGAAAACATGGTGGGCGTCTTTGGTAGGTGGCCGCCTGGCCAATTGGAATTTAGGTTTGACCACTGACTTAGTAAAAAGTTGGTATCGGAGGTTGTCGAGGGAATCTGTTTCCATGTTCCCTCCATATAGTGCCACCAGAAACTTCTCACCTGCCCCTGACTTCCGGGTCTTTGAACACAGATACTAGGTCATGTAGGGAAGTGTTCTTCTCGTAAATTCTGCAGATCTTCTTCTTCCCTTGTCCGAAGGGGGTTGAAGTGTTGTCACATCACACATCTTGTGGGTCGATCTTGCATGAAGCTGCTGAATATAATAATGCTTATCTCTCCCACTTTTCTCGAAATAGATGTTTTTGTGGGAAGTGGGGGCTAGCGCTGTCAGTAACACGAGGAGATCTACATCTTCACTTGTAATAATTACACTGTCATATTCAGCAGCCCTCGATATCGCTATGTGGACGATCATCACGTCTACATCTTCAGTAGCCTGTTTCACCTCAATCCCCTTCGCTGTCATTTCTGTCATCAGCATTGTGATAAAGTTCCTTTTGTTGGTGACATTTGATAAAAACGTCTCTTGAGCCATTGTCACTGCAGTTGATGCTGAATATACAAATTTGGTGGACGTGCACAGTACAGCCCTGCGAGATCTTTCTGTGGCTTGGATGCTTTGATAGGAGGTGTCGTTAGGATATCAATCAAATACTACTGTGGTATTGCACCCAAAGTGTTTTTGAACATAGTTCACATAGGTCTGGCACGCTGACTGGGACGTGGGTGTTGTGGTCTTACTCCATAGAACCTTATGGTATAGGAACCCTCCAACCATTACTGCATACTTTCTGCAGCCAAAGTTTGCTTCTCCTTGCATAGAGGTGAATACTGTATCATACAATGCATACATCATCATACAAGGCATACAAATAAAACACTGTGCTGGGTCGGTGGTAGATGCCATTGGAGAAACTATTCTATATGTAGACCTATTACACATTTTTTAAAATCTTTTTCTAAATTCTTCATACACATCACGTGTAAAATAGTGTTCAACTTAGTTGAAAAAATGTGATTTTTTTTTAAAGAGGTTTTTCTTATTTTGCAACTAAATTTCGTATTTCAGCTTTTCTTCAGTATTGAAAAAACTTTGTTAAATTAATTTTTCATTAAAAATGTAAGGAAAAAGAGTTTTAGAATACCTACATTAAATTGATTTGTCATAAGTTTGGCAACTGTTTATATCTTCCTAAGACAAGCAATACTTTAGTGTGACGTTTCATCTCCACCTCAGTGCTTCCATACTGAATTAATAGTGAACCTTATTGCCTCTTAACATACAAACACATAAAAATATATTTCCAATTTTCTTACTCAATAGAAATATTTAAGTATTGAAATATTTTTTTTAATTATTGCCAGTGAAATTTATTTCTTCCTATATTAAAACTGTATTATAAAGTATTTTGAATTAAGATTTAGCAATATTGTAATTTTACTACGCATGCGTTTATCAATTCGGACGTGACTCGAAGCTTGTTCACGTTGTTTTCTGACGCGGACACTACGGAAAAGTTGTTTATTTAACTTGTTTACTGTAACTCATCGACTTATTATAGTCAATACTGTAATTGTTCTGAATATTAAAATGGCAGAGAAACATGTTATAAAGCTATCTACTATAATGCAGTTTTCTAAAGAGTACACAAAGGCAAAGATTAGTCTGCGAAAGAAGTTTAACCTCAAATATTGTAAATATTGACAAGAGTTTACAGACAGAAACAAAATAAGTTAAGACGGACGTTCGATCGCACACATGCGTAGTCCATTTGAAATATAAATAATTGTTTTAAGTATTATTCCAACAAATTAAAACATTTTTAACTGGTGGAGTATTTGTATCAATTAGTTATAGTTATATAAAAACATGTGTCAATAGTTAAATATGAAAAATAATACCAAAATAACCATATTTAGAAAGATGCTCCTAATTTTGACCCTAATAACAGCAGTACATAAGGATCGCTCTTAAATGGTTGGAACACAATTCGTATTTTACCGCGTGATGGTGACGTCACCACTTTTAGCGTCCATTAATAAATGAAAACGCAAACATTTTGTAATAAGCACATAGGTTTCCTACAAAAACCAGCGAATACCTCAATATTTATAAAAGAATGGCGCCATTGAAAATTGTGTTGTTATACTAACCTTTCCATAGACCATGAGTATAATGCTTCTGAAAAGTCTAGCGAGTGTTTCAAGCCCAATAAACCTAGCAGATTTTACATGAATCTCTGTGTTTACAAGACCAGGGTGTAAAGAATTGGAAGTAACACCATAATCCCGAAGTCGTTCAGCAAATCCATTGGCGGCTATAATGTTTGCTAACTTCGAGTTTCCGTAAATTAACGACGTACGGAATAAAGAAAGTGGATGATTTTTAGGGTAGTTCAGATTAGCAAGTGTTAAGTTACTGCAGAATGCGTAAGCTGAACTCACAAATATTATTCGGCTTGGAGCTGATTTCTTCAGTAAACCTGAAATTCAAACAAGATGTTATAATTATTGGAATATTGTGCTACAAAAAAGTTACATGGTGTATTCATAGTGATGAATGGTAAACTAAATACGATGATATAACTAGTTTAATTCATAATATAAATAAATAATAAATAAATAAACACCATAGAAATTAGACAACCCGAGACTTGTGCGGAAGGGGTTTACACATTGAAAAACGCGGATATACAACCATACCTCTGACAGTGCCAGCGACGAAGCTTGGGCTCGAACCCGGTAGCGCGATATCCATTCGATTAATCGCGATTGCCACCTCGCGCCTTAACCAAAGCGGCTATCGCCTACTTTCTGCAATTTGACTATACCAGGTGATACGAGTGGCTCACTTCTATATTTCCTTTATTTTCTAACTTATCCATTTGGGAGTGCATAAAATACTTGTAAACATGGATTTTTGGACATAAAAACGGTATGAGACCAGTTCCTCTTTACCCGGAAATGATCGCAACTTTCGATTTTTAATTGGAACACCCTGTATTTTTTTACATATTTACAACATTGTGAGTATACCATGTGACTTTCGAGAGTTTTTGAGTCGATGTTCAGTTTTTTTCAGCACTTTAAAACATTCGTCTAGAGTGCTCTGGAGTATCATTTGCTCTACAGCAATTAAAGTCCATGGGAAGAATATAATTTTGTGGGACTCCGTGTGCTAAAGCGTCTTGCTAGCAATAAGATAATACTGCTATACATTTATCCCAAATCTATCTTGAAACCATCCTTGTCTAACTAATCTTTGATTTTACTGTGATCAGTATCTTACGTTCTGCAGGTTGAATATCGCATTGATCCCCCATCTGGTGGACAGTGGCCGAACTATCGTTGCCGGTAATTTCGGGCAATGTAGATATTTAAGAATCAATTGTTGATTGAAATATTTTTTTAAATATGATTTTTTATTGGTATTAAAATAGGCTTTCTCTCTCGATTTCCTATGATTAGAGAGCCATTTTTCTTAATAATTGCTGACTGTTGTAACGAGAAGATGCTTTGATCTTTGACCATCGGCTAAGGGATTATTCTTTGTGTAATAAATTATTGTGATTTCCCAGTGTATTAATTAATATTTTTGGTTTTCGATAGTATTTTGGTGGAATCACACCTATGCTAGGGATTAATACCAGCAATTACTGTAATCTCATTTATGTTGTTTTATAGTTAAGTAATAATTGATTTTTCTTTCTTCATATGTAGTCATCGTTCCACGTTCTCTAATCATCTTTATTTTACCATCATCAATTCATTTTCGTGGAACACTGTGCAACACCCTTCTGTGAAGGTAGGTTAAAATTTTTTTTTTTATAGTTACGTAATTAATTTGTTGTTTTATTTCATTTTAAAAGGGTGTTATTGAAGTGCACTCAATTTGTTAATGGAGGACAATTTATTTTCTTGCCTCATTTCGTGAGAAAACTTAGCTTCAAAAGTTTTAACCGAGAGTAATAGTCCGGGAACTTATACTCTTCTAGGATTTTTCTTCATTATCATCTACTTGGACGGACACTACACCTAGGCTGCAACTAGCATTGTCGACGACATCGAACGACGATCTACACGGGACCGGAGAACACGCGCAAGTTAAATCAAAGATACTCGTAATTTTTTTATATAGACTTATAATTATTATTATTTCTAAAAAAAAAAAATAGGTAAGTGTGATCGACAATAAAATATATTTTATATAATATTATTATTCAGGGTCATTCAAAAACATTAATTAGATGTCTCGTAACTGGTGCTCACATAAGTTTTTCCTAAAACCAATAGTTGTGACTGTGATGATTTCTTTAATATCCATCTGCAGATTGCATTATTTCAACAAAAAAATTCATTACATCCAAGTGGTTAGGAGATATTCAATGCTAATATAGGAATGAATAGAGTCTAGAAAAAGGCTTCAAAAAGTGTACTGATAGACATAGCATTCCATTTAAAAAAAGGCACTTGGTCCTTTAATTTCGTTTTGGCTCGCCCTGTAGATTCGACAATAATTTCCAGTTATAAACGTTTTTATCTAGTTTATTTGTATTTTTTTTTTAATTTCTAGCTATCGTAGAACTCGAGGTCCGACGCATTATTGCCCCACCCTGTATATGGGTTTTATTAAATCTATCACCATTCAGCTTTATAAAATTCAGAAGACAATTGTAATGTTATGTTTTTTATTCATAATATTACAATTGTCTTCTGAATTTTAAAAAACTGAATTGTGATAGATTTAATAAAATACATTTTATTGTCGATCACACTTTCTAATTTATTTTGTAGTCAACCGACTACAATTGGTGACCCGCTGTTAGCATTGGCAGGATTAAGCCCGCGTATTTGTTAATTGATTTCGTTAATCCACCTGCTAAGTCGAATTGTAGGAATGTAAGTTTCGCTATTGATTGTTTGGTAGGTTGATTTGTTTTTTGTGAGTGGAGTATATGTAGCGTATTGGGTAGAACGCATTGATACTGCCCCATAGCCATCATCTTTTAGGAACTCAAATTTTGGATGGTTTCCAAGAAAAAAAAAATATTATTATATATAAAAAACATAACATTATAATAATTGTCTTCTGAATTTTATAAAACTGAATTGTGATAGATTTAATAAAATCCATATATAATAATATTATACTTATCCTTGGCAACCATTCAAAATCTGAATTTTGTTTTTAAGATTTTTTTTTAAGTGATTATAATATCTTTATTTCTATATTTTAGTAGAATTATGTATAATCAGAAACCAAGCCATATTTTTCATTTTTGAAAGGTGCCTTATGTACAGCGGAAATAAGTTTTTTTTGTGACGTTTCAAAAAATATATTTACTAGTGTTTTTTCTAGATTCTGTTTTATTCGAAGGTGATTAAGCCTGAGCAACTCTATAAAACTAATCTGCATAACATCGAATTTTACCTAATTTCTACTATTTGTAGCTAACTGGAATTACGTACTTTTTTTGTGTCTTTTGATAATTTTTTGTAGACTTTCCCAGCATAAAAATCAAATACTTTGCATACTTTTGTTATAGAAAATATTAAAATAGATTTTTAAGATATATATACTGAAATACCCAGTTACAATTATTTTTGATTTACGATCATTAAGCTGGTCACACTTTCTCTCTTTTAAAATATTATTTTAATCATAGCCTGGATTAATATCAGAACTTTATAACAGTAAAATATATAATACACAGGGTTTCATTTTTGTTTTATAGTAAATACGGCCAAAATTGAAACTCGTCAGTTTTAAAGCACAGGACCGTGCGCACTGAACTTGATATTTTGTCCTAAATATTTGGCAATGGTATCGAGATTCGAACGGTAGTTGAAACTGTGCAGGCGAGTCCAAGACTGGCAATGTAATCAGCCTGAATGAACCATCTACGACTGCACTGGTTTAAAGGTAATAAAATGGACAGGTCTACTAGCACAAAAAAACTCGTAAATCGTTTCTTATCAGTCAACGTGGAAGTCTAACAACGTGCTGTCTATGTGCCAGTGTAGTGCATAAATACCTATTATAATATCAAGCGTAGGAGTTTAGTTAGTTACTGTTCATGTTTATAAATATTTACTACTGTATAAAAGGTAAAATATTTTAATTATTTACTAATTTACCATGGCTTTCTGGAGACCATTTGAAACAGAGGATAATATAATAATGCCCGAAAATCCCGAAAATAGTTGAACCGGTTATTGTCGAAAAAGCCGAAATAAATTTAGTGTTTAAAAACCAAGATTTACACGCACAAAGTCAACGTAATATTTTAAATATATATGAATGTTTGAAAAGCGAAAATCCTGAACAATGTGAGAAAGAAATAATACGACGTATTAACGAATTAACTAAAATATCAAAATCAATAATTTATCGCGTAATTCAAGAAAGCGATGTTATAGATCACAGCGCAAAGAGGAAACGGAAAAATACGAAATTAAAAAATATTGATGATGCCACTAGAGATGTAATACGGCGTATAATTTATAATATGTATGAAGAAAATATAGTTCCTATGTTAAAAATGATTCAAGAAAAATTGAACGATTATCCTGATCATAATTATAGGTCTTTAGATATACTACGAAATGTCTTATTAGAATGCAGTTTTAAACAGAAAAAACTTGACAGTCGTATGGTAATTATGGAATCGCGACGTATAGTTTCATTTCGAGTAGATTATTTGGAAAAAATTAGAGAATATCGTAAACTAAACAGGCATATAGTGTATCTAGACGAGACGTGGTTTGACATGCATGATGTTAAACATAATATTTTTAGTCGCAAACTCCTCTATAAATCCTTATTTTACTATAAGGAACCTAACCAGACTGCAACCAACAGCTACTCTCCGGGCTATGTGCCCCGCCGAGCGCTGAATTACAAGTTACAAGCCTGGCGCGTTAAGTGTAATAATTGCATATTACCATCAAAACGCTAATGCTTCTATTGCAACAAACACCAGCCGAAAGACTGATCTGACTTAAAGGAGCTCCCTTGCCAGTCGTCACACACCACTTGCAGACTGCAGTTTCGAGCTATTGGCTCTCGTCAGTGCAAGGTAGGTATGCGACGACCGACATGAGAATCCTTTGACTATAGTACATCCCGGTATTTTTACAATAGCGACATGTAAAACAGCCAGCAGGCGCCATCTAGCGGTCCAGTGTCTGTTGCAATCGAAAAATAAATAGCCTGACTTGGCTTAGCATAGTTCAAATGTGCTTTTAGAGGGCGGAATATTAAACATAATATTTTTAGTCGCAAACTCCTCTATAAATCCTTATTTTACTATAAGGAACCTAACCAGACTGCAACCAACAGCTACTCTCCGGGCTATGTGCCCCGCCGAGCGCTGAATTACAAGTTACAAGCCTGGCGCGTTAAGTGTAATAATTGCATATTACCATCAAAACGCTAATGCTTCGATTGCAACAAACACCAGCCGAAAGACTGATCTGACTTAAAGGAGCTCCCTTGCCAGTCGTCACACACCACTTGCAGACTGCAGTTTCAAGCTATTGGCTCTCGTCAGTGCAAGGTAGGTATGCGACGACCGACATAGAATCCTTTGACTATAGTACATCCCGGTATTTTTACAATAGCGACATGTAAAACAGCCAGCAGGCGCCATCTAGCGGTCCAGTGTCTGTTGCGATCGAAAAATAAATAGCCTGACTTGGCTTAGCATAGTTCAAATGTGCATAGTTCAAATGGTTTTCTCAACAGCTTCTACCAAATATTCCGCCAAATTCGGTAATTGTATTAGATAATGCTTCTTATCACTCGCGTATATTAAATAAAATACCAAATAACAGCACAAAAAAAGAAGACATTTTAAAATTAATGAGAAAAAAAAAATGAAAATTCCTGTAAAATTTCCAATAAAACACGAATTACTGAAAAGAATAAAAGAACAGAATTTCAAAAAGGAATATGTTATTGATAACTTATCCAATATACACGGTCATACACTTTTGCGGTTACCTCCATACTATTGCATATTTAATCCTATTGAGATGGTTTGGGGAACACTAAAAGTACGTTTACGAGAATGTAGTAACTCTCCAACGTTAAGCGCGATAGTAGTTGATCATATAAGAGAAGTAATAAATGACATTGACAATAATACTGATTTATGGAAAAATTGTGTTAGGCATGTAATTGGAGAAGAAAATCGATATCCAACGCTACCCCCTAGTGCGCCGATTTTAATTCAACTGGATAATGATTCCTCCTCAGAAAGTGAAGATTCGGACGCGTCAATTAATATTTAACTTTTTTTCATTTTTTCATTCACTTTTTTATTGTTACATTTCGTGGAATATATTTTATTTAGTTGACAAGAAATTTTAATTTAAGTTACTTCATTCTAGAGAAATATTTTAATTTTGTTTTTATTTATGTTTTATGTAAGTATACAAATATTTATTTTTGTTTTCATATAATAATCCTTTGCTTTGTTCAAGAAACTTTTTATTTTAGAAGAAACTTAAATTTTTATTTTATTTTTGACTAAAATCGTTGCCCCTCGTTAATCTAACCTGTCCCATCCCCTCCTGGCAAGATATGTTCATACCTTCTTGTTGGTCCTTGCTGAGCAATAACATATTTCAATATAATATGGGTTAACTTTAAAATTAAAACCAATAAATTTAAATATTTAGACTTTGTATCTAAAACTGATATAATACCTCAAAAATATGTTATTGGCGAAATGAACCTAATAAACAGAAAATAATAAAAATTAATACAATTTTAACATTTTATTATGACAATCATTTCTATTTACCTCCGCCCATGTACAATAAAGAGATACCGACTGTTTTTGCCGGCTTTTAGTTTTTATACGGTTTCAATTCCGGTCGTATATACTTTACATATTCGAATATCAATAGGATTTGTTATTTTTTTTTTTAATTGCCCGTATGATTATTTTTATAATACTTTTTTAGGGTGAAATATTTATGAAATATTTCGTTGCATATACAGGGTGATTCACATAAAACTCCCCAGGCAGTTTCCGTATTAACAAAGAGAGGTATTCAATTTCTGTAAAAGCCAGTCGTTGCATATTTTTGATGGCTTTATTTTGTTGTTCAAATGTTGTCGTTGACAATGGCGTCCGCGACGTCGCGACGCCGGAAAGAAAATTTTTAATGACTGGAACTTCGAAAGTATAATATTCTTAAAGTTTGTTTGATTCTAAGTACTTTTTGTAGTATACATTTTTCTATTAAAACCAGTGGATTTCGAGATAAATCGAAAAAATTATTCTGTCAAATATTTGGTAACTAGCAAAAAAATTAAAATTCACTCAAAGGTAGTCACTACATGTAATAGGTACTTAGTTTAAAATAATTCGCAATCTTTCAAATGATCGTACAAAAATGGCGTTGAAGGTCAAAATTATTTTTCGATAGCTGGAACATTGAAACATAGCGTACACGATAAGGGACCAAATAATTAATACACATATAATTTTGTAACGACACATTTTTTAAAAATGCCAATATCTTTCAAATTATCTAATATTTTCTATTTTTAAATTTTTTAAGGTATAATTTTCATTAATCCCTGTTTTGTTTTGTTAATTATATAAACTAGCGGTCCTAAGTCTAATTTAATAATATAAAGTCAAGTATGTTGTGTAGTAATTTATTTTGACGTTTGTTAACATACAATCAATTTTTAAGTTTTTGAATGCGCTTGTTATTACAAGATAATTCAGAGAGTTGTGTACACCAACGAAAACAAATTAAATATGGTTTTGATCTACAGAGAATGTAGAAAAAATTCCCATAAAGCCGAGAGGTTATTCCATTTACGTTTTCCTAATTTGCCTAAGCCAGATCGTAAAACCTTTATTTCTTTAACCAATAATTTGAAATATTACGGAAGATTTAAAAAGTTAAAATATAATAAATAGTTAACGGTTACAAATTATGCAAATACTGCTTTAGTAATTAGCAATATTTTTAATAATCCAAATGTCTTTGAGGAAATGATCATCTGAAACAAATATTTCCTACTTCTCCTGTCAAAGAATTTTAAAGAAAAATAAGTAACACCCATATAAAGTACATTATGTTCATTATGTAAGACCTGGTGATTTTCAGCGTCGCATAAATTTTACTGCCGAATTGTCAGTATTACATGAAGAAAATTCGAATTATTTGAAAAATGTGTTGCAGAGTGTAGCATTTTTAAATACTACATGTGGTGCCAAGGGTATGCAACCAGGGCACACACAAGTGCACTTAATATTGCTTTTCCCATGGAGTCATAAATTTAATCCACAGAGAATTCTCAAAGAACTATTTCATTTTCAGATTATTTATTTTGTTACTTTCATTGAATTTTTGGGCAATAGAGGTTGTTTTCTATTTTATGTAAATATATTTCCCTATAATTCCATGGTTGGCAACGGGAAGTTTTTTTAGTTAAAGTTGGCAGCACTGAGTGAGTCGTCAAAATTCGAAGGTAAAAATGACAGTCCTTCTCTCCTTGCCTGTGCACGTGGAAGGAAGCAATTTTCTCGTTTTGAT
Organism: Leptura quadrifasciata; assembly: GCA_963675555.1. Classification (NCBI taxonomy): domain Eukaryota; kingdom Metazoa; phylum Arthropoda; class Insecta; order Coleoptera; family Cerambycidae; genus Leptura; species Leptura quadrifasciata. The sequence continues at coordinate 41,642,852 of OY776677.1, forward strand.
GGACTTTAGCCAATTTAGTTTAGAGATTTTGATTGAGAAATTTTGCATTGCCGTTGTGTGGAAGCTTTCTCAGCTGTTGCACGAAGAATTACTTTCGTTTTCGTCAAGGAGAAGCCTCCTGTTTTTTGGGTTATTTTTTATGAAATTCACGTGTTACTCCACTTATAAGGAGTGTTTGGGACTGACCATTATCTTGGATTGGTTGTTTTTTGACTATATAATTTTTGTGATCTGCAATGCACCCTTGCCTGCCGATGTACCTAAATCTGAATTTGCCTATGCTGAGATGCCCGTACCAGCTATCAAATATGATATGAAATCAAGTCAGTGGAGTACCAGCCACAAGTCTAGAGACCATCGTCATGGCAGCCTTACTCAGACGTCCCAAATCAGATATTCTGGAATGCAGTGATTGAGCTGTCCAGTCAGGTGGAGCTGTTTTGTTGGAGCAGGTTTACTTTATCTAATACATTTTTTTAAGATCTTCAATCTGTGTAACGTCTAAATTTAATCATGCATGTTTAACACAACTTTCATAAATTTTTCATATATTTCTTATATAAGCCTGTAAGGCAGCGCATGATCATGCAACGCTAGTTATCATTTTACATTGTAGACAGACAATACTGTTGGAAGCACATCACTTCCAAGTCTACATGTACTGTTCACTTTTTGTTTAATTTTTTTTTTTTTAAACTTAGCTTCATCACTTTAAATATTTAACATCTTACTGAACCTCTCCAACCTGTATATATCTTGTGTAAATAATAAATGTCTTTTTGTCTAACGGTTACTTTTAATACTTGCATCGCCTCTGGTAAACTTATCTTATGAGTTGGTAATAGTACCAGCATAGTTTTCTCTTAAATAAATAATCATTAATCTTTTAATCAATCTATAAATTTCAGTTTAATAGTAAAATATAGTCGAAACCATTTTGCTTCTTGATTGGGCAGGATTGGGAGTGCCTTTTAACAACCAACTGGCGCCCTCTCATATCCACACTCCTGACTTACAACCTTATGCTCTCCCCCAAAAAACAGCAGTCGTATGCAACAGGGACCATTTTAATACTAGCGTACAAAAGTGGTTGCAAGAGCGATGAGAGCTGCTTCCATAATAATTGGCTTGTGATTACACAAAGCGCTCGGTATTGGTCTCAAAATAGTCCGAGGTTGGTACGAAGAACCAGAAATCAAATAGTTTTCAAAGTAAATGTATGTTGTGGAATATTGAACGAATACATAATCGGAACTTATCTAATTCATGAAACGTTAAATGGTGCTAGATATCATAGGTTCCTGTAAGAGGAGCTGCCAAATTTATTAAGAAACATTCCTCACGATGACCACATAATCTAATAGCAGTTAGATACTTGCAATGAACATACCTGAAAGATGAATAGGAACTAATGAAGTAATCAGGTGGCCAGCACGGTCACCTGACTTAACTTCATTGGATTTCTTCTTATGGGGGGGTATTTAAAAAATTTAGTTTACTCTGAGCCAATCCATGATATGGCAGACTTATAGAACAAAATATAGGCGAGTGTTGCTACAGTAGATAGAAATACCTTATTGAAAATAACTGGGGAAGGAATAATTAAACGGTTTAACATATGTATCCATAAAGGAGGAAACAATATTGAACATTTACTTTAAAAATAAATATATACATATGTACATATTTTATTTAAAAGTCAAAACAAATAATTATTAAAAAACTTATTTGACTTCATATTATTTCGATTTATCCCGAAAATCACTGGTTTCAATAGAAAAGTGTATACTACAAAAGTACTTAGAATTAAACAAACTTTAATAACATTATACTTTCCAAGTTCCAGTCATCGAAAATTTTCTTTCCGACGTCGCGGACGCCACTGGCATCGACAACATTTGAACGACAAAATAAAGCCACCAAAATATATAACGACTGGCCTTTACAGATATTGAATACGTATTTTCGTTATTACAGAAACTGCCTGGAGAGTTTTATATGAATCACCCTGTATATTGCTAAAATTCTATAAATCCTTACAGAATTTGGCGGACTTTAAATTTAAATTTTTTTAAAATTTCATTTTGTAAGATATCTGTTGAATAATGTAGCCCCTTGTTTTCTATCTACTATTTTGTAAAAACCATTACTATTTCATTTAAAAAAGTAGTCACTTTTTATTTTAAAAAATCTCTGTTTAGTAAATTGGGAGATTTTTTTGACAACTTTTTGGGTATTTGCAGTGTATAATTTATGCTCTAATTTATTTTGAACTCCACCTGTCTTCACTGAGTTTGACCGGCGAATACCCTTTTGTCATCTGACAATCACTTTATTGCTATCCCCATGGCATTGATGTTCTGTGAAGGGTAACAATGTTAAAGTCCAATAAAAATAAATTTGAAAGTAATTTTTTATTTTAAAAAAGATTAAATGAAATAGAAAAACAGATAGCATAGATTTGAAATGGATATCAATAAATTCAGAAAAAAACCTATAATTTATTGAACAGTATGAACAAAATGCTTTAAAAACTGAACATCGACTCGAAAATTCTCGAAAGTCTCATGGTGTACTCAGAATATTGTCTTGAATCCAAATATATAAAAATATACAGGGTGTTTCATTCAAAAATCGAAAGTTTCGGTCATTTACGGGTAAACTGGAACTGGTCTCATACCGTTTTTATGCCCAAAAATCAATTCTTACAGGTAGTTTATGCACCCCAAATTTCTAAAAATAAAGGAAATATAGGGGTGAGCCATTAGCCTGTCACCCGGTATGTATATTTACTGTTCCTTATATACTTGTAAAATTATTTATTTTTTCTGAACTGTAATTGGAACAACTTTTGGTTAGTGTATATTTATCAAATAACGAAATAAAATAAATACATACCTGTAAGTAAATGTGTCAACAGAAACGGTCCAAAGTGATTAATCTGCATTGTAGCATGTAAACCGTCATCAGTGTATTTATTCCCAACATTCCCCACACCAGCATTATTTATCAAGATGTCTAATCTTTCTTCGGTAGCGTTAATATCCTTGGCAAACTTTCTTACGGACTGTAATGATGTTAAATCGAGTATTTTAGTTTCGATATTAGTGTTATGTGTAATATCTGTTATTTTCTTTTTGGCTTTTGTACCATCACTTCTGTCGGCTATAATGACCCGGCAGCCCCTCGAGGCCAACACAAGGGCTGTTTCAAATCCAATACCTAGGACAAGGAAATACAGTAATTGTGCAGAAAATGTCTTGTTTTTAGGAATAAGTAATGGTATGTAAGTATATAACGTCTTAAAAATCAATAATAAAAATAGTAGATGTCATATATAGTATAATCGTTGGCCCTTATGGGAGTACACAGCTCCGGACTGCGATATGTAGTTAAAATTAAACTTTACAAATGCGTCAGTGTCAACTTATTGTATAAGTACTTAGTGATAAATGACGTAAATTTATATTTGAACATTTGATCATTCAGGCACACTTAGTAGACTCCTACGATAATCATCTGTTACAAGAACTTTCATTATAGTACAATCAATAGGTAGTATTTTTTGCAAAAATAGTGTACCGTAATTTTATTTGTTTTAAGTATTCAGGAGTGCCTCCTGAGTATTTTTCTAAGTTGGCGGAATCGAAAAGAATGTGTGTTAGTCATCATCTTCGCAAATAGTCAAACATATGTAGGTATCTCGTGATTTGTTGATTCTGCGACAAAATTGGAAGAACCTCCTTTGTTCAGCATTGTAGTACAAGAATTGGTGATACAAAAAATAACCACGAGTCTAGCGTGACTGATGTTTTTACGTATCGACGTGAGAAGGTTCATCATTTTTGTTTATTATCATAAATGCTCCCAATCCGGTCATGGGCTTGTGAAGGCAAGAATGTAAGTGAAAATGTGTCTCTGAATCTAGCGTGACCAACGTTTGAAAATTTCAGTATGCGGTGAAAAACTATTTTTGTGAAAACGCCAGTTCCACCAACTTGACGCTGTGATGATATGTGCAGAGAATAAAATGCGAAATTAACCTCGAAGTCAACGCCACCTTATCACTTTTGGCATTATGATTGCTAAAAAACACCAGTCGCGCAAGCTGGGTCCTTATTTGTTTATGTAACAATTTAAGTGAAAGAAATGTACTTTTTATACAATTTTTCAAAAAATTTAAAGAACTATTAAAAATGCATATTAAGAGAAATTGGAACACATATTCTTTGAACAATAAAGAATATAATTATCACTTCGCCAATTGAATTCCAACTGCCCTGTCTGTAAGATTTCCATATACTTGACCAATTTTTCACGATTTTTTCCCGTTTTTTCGCAACCTTTTAGAGAGGGGATACAAGAGGGATTGTCAAATTATAATATTTTAAGTTTAAACTGAAGCCAGCCTATTTAGATTATTAATTAACAAACTTACTTCAGTTTATAGTTCAAATCACGAGTATTGTCTTTCAGGTCATCGATTTATGTACTTATCAAAGACATGAGATTTTTCTACCTTTATGAATACAAAGCGCATGGGATGTAAATAAGAGAAAGTCACGTCTGCTAGGGCTGCAACAGTAGATCCAAACGTAACAATGCGTTCTACAAATGAATAATACAACCAATAGTTGCAGCCGCAACCATGCAATGTTCAGCATTCTGCTAGTTCTCTGTGAACTCAGTAGCGTGCAGTGGATGCATATAATAATAATAAATTATAATAATAATAATACACGTCTTTATTATCTTTCAGGTGAACATTATAATTTATTAATTTTATCGTAGAAAAACAAATGGCAAAGGTAAGCGGGTACAATTTTAAAAAATCTTGTATGCTTTTCTTACACTTAACCAGAATCTGTTAGAGATGCACAAAATCGATGCTCTTGCTTTGTATATTAAGTACACAAAAGAAACGAAGTTTATACATCTAAAACAGAACAATATAACAGTATTGGATTTATTATATATAATAACAAGAAAAGAGATAAAGCTGTAAGATTGAAATACACAACTTCAAGTATATTATCTTAATCTTAATTCTCTACATATAGGGCTATAATAATCATATACATTGATGTTGGAACAAATATGACTTATATACCTTTTTAAATCTAGTAATGCTTTTCACTTTTAGCTGACTATTCAACCCATTAGAAATTTTACTAATTTGATGAAGATAAACTGTGTGATGCAATCTTCTATTGTACATATTGAGCCATTTTACCTTTGAATTTGTGAGAAATTCTCTGGTTTCGGCATATTCCATATATGAGTCTGAGACATGAATTTTGCAGTTTTTGTATTTTCCTTGAACACAAAGTATGTAAAAACTTTAGTCTTATGTGGGAGATAATGTCGATTACCATAGATTAATTTTAAAACGGAATAACCTTTTTGCAACATTTTATTCACATGATCCTCAAATCTTAAGTCACCGTGTAAAATAACTCCTAGACGTTTTTCCTTGTTTACTTTCAGCAAAGACTCATTACCAATTTTAACGATTATTTGATCTTTACTACTGTTTCGTTGGTTCTTAGGTCCGGAAATTATAATATTAGATTTAGTGGAATTTATAACAAGACAATGGTCATTTGCAGCATTTATAAAATTTTGAAAGTCTTTATTGACTAATGAACAGACGGCATCGACATCAGAGGGTTTGAAAGAATAATAGAGGTGTGTGTCGTCTGCATATAAATATACTTTGCAATAATTTACATAATTAACAAGATTGCTTGTATACACAGTAATTGGTAAAGGACAAGAGTTGATCCTTGAAGAACGCCCGATTTTAGAGTTAGGTAATTAAAAATATTATTATTTAGTTTTACTCATTGTTTTCGATTTTTTAGGTACAGTCATCAAACAATTGTGTCGTTTCTTCAGAAAGCCCTATGTAATGTAAAATGTTATTAAGTATTTCGTAATTAATAGTATCAAAAGCCTTACTGAAGCCAAGCAAAATTAAGCTGACACATAAGCTTTGATCAGTAGCCGCTATAATATCATCTACTATATGTAGGAGGACTGTAGTGCAACTGTGTTTGGGCCCAAATCCTGATTGCACTGAAGGTATTAGCTTGTATTTTGCTAGGTGTTCTCTTAGCTGTTGTTCCGTTACTCTTTCAATAAGCATTGACATAGTTGTTAATATATTAATCTTATCTATATTTTATTAAAACGTGATAAAAAAAACAATATCATGTATAGGTGATTCGAAATAAAATATGTTTTTTTCAAATGGAACACATTATATATTATTGCATTTTCGAGAAGTTCTTTTCCTCTGATTCCAAATATATAATATTGCACAGGTCTATCATAAATATTTCTTGACATATTTGATATTCAAAATGCAAATGAGCTGCTGTGTTGCAAGAAAAGTGAACCATGCGTGTCAAAATACAAGTGGAACAAAAATAACAAAGTAGGCCACGAAAATAATTATTGGATTGTTTATTCAATTTTGATATTTCAAACTGTCATTATTAACTCCATAGCAACAACCGTAAATATTTGTTTATTAGTAAAATAAAAAGTGCTTTGAAAAGTGCTACTACCTACGCACTACTAATTAACTAAAATTATTGATTTCACATAGCGTGTGATAAATCTTTAACACGCGTTAACAGTATGTGAAAACGCTTTCACATATGAAAATTGTTATTTTCAGCATATAAATTATATGTGACCTAATTATAATCACGTGCAAATAATTAATATCATATTAGAATAACCTTCATATTTAATTTATCAAAAAACGGATTTAACAAAGCAATACTACAAAACAATAATACTACATAAGTAATCAATTAAAGAAATTGTTCAAAGTGGTCACCATTATTTTCAGTGCAAAGCTCATAGCGCCTGTTTAAGTTATTAATTTCTTCTTGAATTTTTGCTTTAATGGCCTGAAGATTGTGGTTATGATTAAAAACCCCCATAAAAAGCAATCTAATTGCGTCAAATCAGGGCTACTTGGTTGCCATCGAATAGTTCCAGCATTGCCTATCCAAATGGGATATTGATTTAAATGTTCCCGAACTTCTAAAACGCTACGTGGAGTCGCTCCGTCCTGATGCCAAAACAAAACGTCCATAGTAAAGTAAAATCATAAAATATAGGCCCAACTACTTTGTCTTGAAAAATTCCGCACCAAACGTGGATTGATTTTCTACCCGATTTTTTTATTTGCTTGACTTTTCTCTGTCTTTGGTTTTTATACTCCCAGAAACATCTGTTTCTCTATTAAAAACTCCCACCTTGGAAAAAATTGACTCATCTGTCCACATAATTTCTTTAAAAAAAGGATTCAGGATTTTCATCTAATTCATGGAGCATAATCAAATAAAACTCTATTATTTACGTTTTTGGTCTTCATTCAGTTTCTGGATGGATAATATTTTGTAAGGCCTATATTGATACTCTTTCAAAGTTCTTTGAATCTTGGAATAACTTTTACCACTTCACGGCAAGCATTTAATAAACTATTAACCTAATGTTCTAAAACAAATATTAAAATAAGGTATCGATCTATTTTCATAATAAATTATTTTTTTACCTTCAAATTATAACAATATATCTAGATCTTCTTCCTTGTTTGCTGTAACGTTACGTTGTTTTCTTGAAAAACTATGGATCCTATTTACATGACGATAAACATCCGAAAACTATTTTTTTTTTTTGGTATTAAAACCGAAAGCCATTCAGCCAGCCACCTATTTATTTAAATTATTGCAAGCAATTGAACACAAAAAAGAAAACAATCTACCCACATACCAGAAAAAAAAACATGATATAATAATCAGCTAAACAAAGGATATAACAAGGGTCACAAACTTCTCGTCCAGGGGCCCTTCAGGACATTTTATTTCAGCACACACAAAACTAGACTACGGATAGAAGGGTATAATAACACACAGGTATAAAACAAAGGAAACAAAGCTAGCCTATAACTTAATTTTCGTCTCTTGCAAGAACGCAATTAGTTGATAAATATCCTTCCTGTTTAAGGATAAAAGGTGAAGTAAATTGAAGGGTGTCGAAACGTTGCTCTCTTTTATTATATTATTGTACAGATTATCAGTGGCTACTACGTAATTTTTACATCCAAAAAATATGTGATCAAGATCACCAGGCACAAAACGTATTTATACTAGGAATTGCTCGATTCGGACACAACGTCATGTATTCTCTTCTTGCGGCACACTTACTTTTATTATTTTTCACATAAAGGGAAAATATTTCGACCTTCTTAGCCTCACTATAATCAATTTTGATTAAATAAATGTTAATAACGACGGTTTGAAATGTCAAAATGGAACAAATAATAAAATAATTATTTTCTTGGCCTACCTTGTTATTTTTGTTTCACTTGTGTTTTGACACGCATGGCTCAATCTTCTTGCAATAAAGCAGCTCATTTGCATTTTGAATTTCAAATATGTCAAGAAGTATTTAAGATAGTCCTATACATTATTATACATTTGAAATCAGGGTGAAAAGGGCTTCTCGAAATTGTAATAATATATAGGGTATTCCATTTTAAAAAACATATTTATTTCGTATCACGTAACCTATACATGATATTGTTTTTTCATCGCGTTTCAATAAAATATAGGTAAGATCCTACAATTTTTATACAAAACTTTTTTCTATTAACAACAGAATTAAATGGGGGTCAATATATAATGAATAACCCTATACCTTATAATTTATGAAAAGTATTTATTACAATAATTGTATATCTTACCTGAACATCCTCCTGTAACAATCGCAGTTTTACCATTTAAACATACCAAACTTTTGACTTTTCCAGCACTAAATTTTTGAAAGAATTTTAAAACAATTAATCCTATAACAGGTAAGGACACTGCCAATAGAGCAAACGCCAAATATTTCAAATACACATAATACACAATCATTTTTATTACTAATAAATATATCTGTTTTTATGTTAATCGACCAAGATTCCTGACTCACTCCTCGGAATCGCAATGGAAACTGATGTATGTATCTTGCTGGAGAAAGTTTAATAACTTTAAGAAAGTAGTAAGAGGTGAAAATAAGAGAAATGGCACTTGTTATTTGTCAGCTATAGAAAAGGTTAATATACTGTAGACATACTTTCGCATTCGATAAATTCAATTTATTTTACACAGATATCGAGGCCTACTTATTCAAATTAACCTTCGTCAACAAAATTTCTTCTTTTAGGTTTTCTATTTAAGATAAGTTCGTGTAATATGTTGAAATTGATATTATATAGAGAAGTTATTAAATCATCCACAAAGTATTCCTATAATTTAATATATTAATTTGAAAATTATCAAATATAATGCCATAGAAGCCCAACTTTTACGTCAGTGTAACGAATATTCATTTTGTTTGGAGTGTTATTTCTAGAATGAACATGAACGACCGTTCCATAAAAATTGACCGCAATAAAGGATCTCATCGGGTTTCCATATGAAATCTGCACAATGGGGCCCTTATTATAATGCTAGTTGTTGGAACTTATCGATCCCCTAGCTTTATTCTTTTTTGGAAAATAGAGGTTGCAACCCCTAACTTCAAAATCGTTTTTATACGAAACTATGATAGATTTTTGAATGAAACCAAGGCGGCACGGAAGTTACTAATTAGAATTACATTACATATTCTTTTCATAATTTTATAACCAACAATGAGGCAGTAAAAGAATTAGGGGCGGTTTTTCGTGGCTATTTCTCTAGATATGTTAAAGAACACGCCAAAACCCTCGATACGCTTTTCGAATCTGTAACAAAATCCGACATTTCGCATGAAAAGCATGCTTCACGTAAAAATGCTGTTGGAAGAGGTTTTTATATTTTAAATCATATTTTCGCTCTACGGAGCGTTTTTTATGAAAAAATTTCAGATACTCATCAAGGAGTGTAACTTTAGAAAGTGTAGTAAATGTCGCTGCACGGGGACGTAATGTCGCCCCGACCACAAATTTAGAAAGTGTAACTAAAATTGGATTTCGAAAATTTCAAAATTAAAAACCCTTTTACGAATCCACATTGTGCAGCACTGCAACTCATGCGTTGTGTTAAATATGAGGACAAGTTAATCCAGTCTCTATTCAAAGTATATCGAGAGTTTTAGCCAAAATAGCCTTTAGCGACAAGGGTCCCCTATCACTTTCTAGCAGTCGATTTTGACGGGAAAACGATGGATTTTAATGGGATTTGCCCTAAACCGGTTCCTCAGTGATTCGGTGTCAGAAAAGTATCTTTACCATGTACTCACATGTGCATGGGACCGCCTTGCCTGAACGTATGAATTTATAATTGCTATAATACAATTTAAAGTCGTTGCGATTCCAGCATTTTCAAGCTGAGGAGCGAACCAAATTATAATTGAACTAATAGTACGGAAACAGACAGGCAAGCAAAAGCCCACCAAAAATTTTTAAACATTGAACTCTTCTTCTGTGTAATCGTTAGCTATAAACCGCATATTGGATGGTAGTTGGTACATTAAAGTCGTCCATTCCTCACCATGTGTTGTACATGGGCCAGACTATACTTTGTCGATACATTTTTCTTGAAGTTTTTGTAAAACATGATTTAATCTACATTTTTTAAACTTTATATTGTCTTTTCTTGTGTTTTCAAAATTCCCTTTCAGTTTTAATTTTAAGAAAGTGTTAGCACTTACTGTGTTAGATTTATAGTTTACGACGTCCAATTGGTACCATCAGTGAAGCAGTTAAGCATAAATGAACAGTAAGTACAAATTTTGTATTATTCTCCGTCTGAAACAGTCGTTTTGAACCCTTCTTTGTGAACGTTAATATTAATTTTTGGAAAATATAGTAGAAGTCCTTCAGACGCGAAAAGATGGATCGTTCACAGGTACACCGATAAAAAAAATCGCTTATAATCAGTAAGTATTCAACTATAATGCGTAGCAACTACATAGATGTGCGATTAGTGGCACATATTTGAAATAATAAAAATTCATATCGAAACGCGGTGAGACCTATTTGAACTTGAATAATATGCAATCGACAATTTATTTATATTTTTTGGCCTTATTTATATTCACGCCCTGGCGGAGTTAAGCGATAGGTCATTCCACCACTCGACCAGAACTCACGATCACATGTAGACAATGATCCAAAACCCATTCCTTGCGGCATTGCCATCTACTGCAGCTGAGATTCGAACTCAGAAGAGGTAACAACGACTAGCCGTGTTGTCTCTCAGACAACCGCAGTCTAGTCAACTGCTACCGTCTCGATAACACATGAAAAATACCACTAGATATCCATACTACTAAAGCAGCTCATTTGCATACTATAATTCGACTCCGGAACGTCGCGACTATAAGCCTAATGCTCAAGTATTGAACCACTCACTCGACTGAATAATGTTGGTAAAATGACTTGATGTGTAAAATTTATTTTTAAATTCTGTAGTGCCCGAAAAGCAATTTAAAAGTTAATTGAGGTATAAACAGTTAAACTGTAAAAGTTTATATTGATAATTAGTAAAAATTATCATAATTTCATGGTAAACCTTGTATTTAATAATAATAATTACCTATATGAACATAATGGTCTTATAAGTAATTTCATTTCTATGTGTATTAGATTTTTATTTTACCTGTTCTATTATTGCTCTTATGTTCATAAAGGGGTGTATTTACATAATATTAAACGCACATGGTATTAAACATTAGACGTTAAGTAATTAATTAAATAATACCTAATTTCTTCGCTGCTTTTACTGCATTTGTGGTATGGAAAATTATGTGCAGAAGCAATTAAATGTAAACGCTGACCACTCCTATGCCGATTTATTTTTGATACAAGAATCTAGGTCAAATTTGAAGGATAATAGTTATTTACACGCTTACAAATAACTAAGATGAGGGGCTATGCTTCTACAAGCTTAGGGACAACGAACCGTATCAGCAACTCCTCTGGTCTAATCAAATGAAATATTTATTTAATATTGAGAATAATAACTTACTTTTAAAATAGCAACTATTTTATGTTAAAAAAATGAAGTTATAATTTACTTAAACAATATAAAACTTAATGTGAAACAAATTTTAAGTTTCTTATAGGAACAGTTTCCTAAATCGGAAGCAGCAATATACTAATTTCCCTTAATTCCATTAGCCATGATTTGCAAGCATATAGATATACAGGGTGTCCCAATAGTGCATCAAAGTCCAATGTTCACCTTATTAAAATACTTTGAAAAATTATTTTGTATGGAAGTGGTATAGTGTAAAAAAAGGCGCACAATTTAAAAATATTTTGAAATATACAGAGTTAGTTTTTGACGGGGCGTTGCCGAGTTATTCTAAAAAATATGAAAATTTTAGTCGGAACAATGTTAGGTAAATTAATTCGCTTTGAGTGTATTACTATTAATTCAGAAGATTTATTTTACAATTATATTCAAATATTCTTAAACTTTTGATATCCATGCACCCATCCGTACGGTAAACATGAATAAACCTCCAGCACCGTGGCTTACAGACACGTTAAGGATAATTATGAAGGATAGAGATAATGCGTTTACAAAATATAAACAATCTAAAACTATAGATAATTGGAGTCATTATAGAAATATGCGTAATTTTGTATCAGCTGCAATAAAGCTGGAAAAAGCAGCATACCTAAAACTTACTAGGAATGGTGATGTTAAAGAATTACGGAAAAAGTTAAAAACTATGAATACTCCGACCAAAAAGAAGATTGATATACCTGAAAATTTGCAAAATCCCTCTAGTCTAAGTAATTACTTGTTAACAGCCTTTAATACTGATCCAGTAAACGACCAAACTTTAAGTTTTTATAATAATAGTAAATTTAATACTGATACAAAATTTTCATTTCAACTTGCTACCCCGGAGGAGATAGAAAAAATAATTTCTAAAATTAAATCAAATGCTTGTGGACATGATAAAATTAGCTTGCAAATGTTAATGCACGCCGGTCATAAAAAATTATGTTACTGCCTGCTGCCTGAAAATAGGATTTTTTCCGGCGCAATGGAAAATTTCTATTGTATCTCCTATCCCTAAGACAAATAGTCCAAAAGCACTTGATGATTTACGTCCTATTAGCTTACTTTCTATTTTAAGTAAAATTTTAGAGAAAATTATCAATTTTCAATTAACGCAGTACTTTAATAAATATAAGCTGCTACCAGAAAATCAATCAGGTTTCAGAGCTGGACACAGCCTGAGTATAGCATTGGTAAATATTTTAGATACCCTAGTCAGAGGTCTCGATGAGTGACTGGCGAGATTACTGGTAGACTTTTCAAAGGCTTTTGGCTCAGTGGATCATAACTTATTGATAGCAAAACTGCAATATTACGGTTTAGATGATATGTCGTTCATGTTTTTCCGTTTATATTTGGAAAATCGCCATCAAATTGTCTGCACGACCCTAGGTATGTCTTCTTCTGAGCTACTCACATCTGGAGTTCCGCAAGGTTCCATATTGGGTCCGTTATTATTTCTAGTATACACTTCTGATGTATATAGCGTTATAAAATTTTCAGAAGTTCATTGCTATGAAGATGACAGTCAACTTATTTACACTAAGTTTAGTTGCCAAGAATACGAGTTAGTATCCAAAAATATTAACGAGAATCTTAGTAAAACAGTTTATAATTGTAAAAAACATAAATTAAAACTTAATACACAAAAAACAGCTATAATGTTATTTTGTCCAAAAAATGAATATGAAAATCTTAAGTCTAGCTTAAATGTTATACTGAATGATGAAAGATTAGCATTTATTGAGAGAGCAAAAAACTTAGGAGTTATAATAACTTAACATACAATGAACATGTTAATAATTTAATAAAGAAGTCTTATATAAGTTTAAAGCTAGTGTATGCGAATAAACATATTCTTCATTATAAAACCAGGAAAAACCTGTGTGAATCATTTGTGTTGCCAATTTTCTTCTATATTAATATTGTATACTATCCATGCCTAGACTTGAACACAAAAAATCGCATTCAAAGAGTGTAGAACACCTGCTGTCGGTTCATTAATAATCTTAGAAAATTTGATCATGTAACTGATAAATTTCGTCAATTAAAATGGTTACTTACCTTTGTACATCGTTTATTATTTACGTCTATACCCGTATATTTGCGAAAAAAATTGTTGTTTAGGGATGAAATTCATAATTGTGATATTAGGCATTGTCAAACTCTCACAATGCCAAAACACTCTACAGCAATATTTAGAAGGTCTTTTTCCTATAATGCAATTTATTTGTATAATAATGTTGAATATGGTTTAAAAAAGTTTAGCTTAAACACTTTTAAAACTAGGATAAAACTAATTTATTACTTAACAGTAATTTTGTTATACCGTGCATATTGTGTGGTCTGCTGTAATATGGCTGGATTTGGTTGGACCTTAAATATATGATGTTATTATGTCATTTTTTTTTTTTTTAAACATTGTAAAAACCTTCAAGGTAAGGGTTAAGTGGAAGAATGTAGATACTAATCTACAAACTTCGTCCTTTATACTAGCGCAAATTCAGGACATTTCAAAGTGAATTTGCTCAATTTTCTCAAATGAAACACTTTGTATATTATTGTATTTTTGAATTGGCGTGTTAATTCTCAACGATTTTTGTGAATACCCAAAATCGATATTTCCAAAGATATTTTTACTTTTTCATTAAAAACCGTTCAATTATAATACTTCTGATTTCGAACTGATCTAGTAGTCATGATTTTGACATAAAGTGAGAATAATTGAAAGTAGTATTAAATTTTTTTCTGGGTGCGTCTTGGTTGCTTCAGTAGTATTTTTCACAGTTTAATTAAATAACATTTGGGTCTATCTTAAAAATTTATAAATAATCGTTTAATATTACAAAGAAGTTGACATAAATAATAGGAACAGAAAATACGGTATTAGGTGATACAAAAGTTTGGCACTATTTTAAAAATTATTTTGTTTTATTTTGAACTTAATTTAATGAAATAAATAATATCCTAGTGTTCTAGGAACTGTTCAAAGTAGCCTCCCAGTACGTCTATGTATTTCTATAGACGATTTTAGAATGATCTACCGATATTTTTTGAAATATTTACAGGAATTTCCTGAAAAACTTCATATCTTTCTTTTATATTTTCTATTGTTATTATAGGAGAGGATATTGTACACTTGCTCCTTAACTTAGCCCCACAAAAAGAAGTCTATTTTAGTCAAATCAGGGCATCTGGTAGGCCAACTATGGGGTCCTCCTCTTCCTATACTATGATTTTAGAAAAGCGTCGTTTAGATGTTCGTAAATAGTGCAGTGTGGTGCACAGGTACTCCATCATGGAGGTACCACATTCTCTTCCTAATATCCCCGGGGACATCCTCCAGTAATTCTTCCAAGCTGTCTTGCAAAAATTCCAAATAAATTTGACCATTCACACGTCCATCAAAAAAATGTGGTCCTATCGCATAATCCAAAACATTTCCTCCCCAAACATTCAACGACCATCTTGTTTACCTATTTGTTCTTGAGATATAAGGATTGGTTGTGTCGTAATATTGAAAATTATGACGATTAACATGTCCATTTTATGAAACGTTGTTTCATCGGCAAACAAAACAAAGCCAAAAAACTTTCTTGTTGTCCTAATTCTTGTTTTGCCCATTGAGAAAATTGTATTCGGTTTTCATAATCCCTATCAATCAGTTCCTGCATTAGTTGAACGTGGTAGAGATGAAATTTGTTTTTTTTTTTGTAGGATTCGATGGACTAAAGATCGGCTTATATCGTATTCTTATACTGCGATGAGGATCTTCAATCATGCTCAAAAGTATGACTGTTTCATTTTCTTTATTTACTACATCTTTTGTTCGCTCATTTTTCTTATATTCCACTTTCCCCGTGTTGTCAAATCGTTTCATCAACCTCTCAAATGATTTTTTTGAGGGTGTCTTCTTTCTAAATTCGAGTTGATAACAAACAATTTTTAACACTCTTATCCAGAACATGAATCATATCGACCATTTCTTCTCTCGAAAAATTCATTATTGGAAGGTACGAATTTTAAACTAATTTATAACTTAAAATAAGTGTAAATACTTTGTCACAATAGTTAATAATTAAATGTCAATAAGATAACTTTCAATTATTCTCACTTTATGTCAAAATCATGGCTACTAGATCAGTTCCAAATGAAAAGTATTATAATTTAACGGTTTTTAATGAGATGATGAGAAAGTAAAAATATTTCTGGAAATATCGATTTTATGTATAGGATATTTTCACAAAAATCGTAGAGAATTAATATATCCTGAATTAGCGCCAGTATAAAATACACCCTGTATAACTATTGTAATCAATATTTGGTGGTTGTGTCGTTGTAGTACATCCCTTGTCTCATAATTACAAAATAAATCTTCTTAATTAAATGGTAATACACGCACAGCGAATTAATTTGTTAAACCTTATGCCCACAAAAATTTTCATATTTTTTCGAATAACTCTGCAACTCCAAGTCAAAAATCAAAAATCTGGAGGTCGTTGGAAAGGTAATTTTACGCTGAATTCATAAATGTAAAAATATATAGAGTGTTCTATTTAAAAAAATGACCTCGAAGTTGCTCCGCTGTAGCGAGTCACCCTGTATATTTCAAAATATTTTTAAAATGTGCGTTTTTTGACACTATACCACTTGCATAAAAAAAATAATTTTCCAAAGTCTTCTAATACGGCCAATATTGGACTTTGATACACTATTTGGACATCCTATATTTATAAAATATTGTTGTCTAATAAATTTATGATTAATTGTGAGCAAACATAAGTAATATACAAAATTATCGTTAATAATAATACGTTTATATTTAATCATTGGATGAATGTATATTGGTTCCGCTGGATTATTATAAAATACGTTTACACCATTAGATATGTAAGAACCAAATCATGGAGGAAATTATGCAAGGAGGTATATTGCTAGACTCCTAACAAAGGATCTTTTAGAAAGACAATGAAAGAAATATTAAATCACTACAAAGACTGCAAAGCAACACAAATATTGAAAAGGGACTCTGGACTTAGTTCTAGAAACATATCTTACAAACTAAGAACAGATTAACTAAAGATATAATGACAAGGCGGGGTCAAGAGAAGACTTGAAGCTTACTAATAGTATAGTCAACATAACGAGGCTTGAATAGATGATCAATTCCCTTGAGCCTACACTAAATTTACACAAAGAGCGCATATAGTCCTATATGCTCACTGACTGGCGGTAAGTGAAGGTGATAGTATATCAAAGCCAAGATGAGATACCTACCAGCCTAAATTATTTCTCCTGAGAAATCTGACGTAACTGTGGCGTTAAATGGAAAACTAGCTGCTCTGGCTAAATTTAGATCTAATTAAGTAAATGCAGTGCATTTATCTTAATAAAAAATATTTATTTATTTTTGAGAGATGTATTACGGGCAATATTATGAACGTAAAATCTCTACATCGAAACCAATCAATATCATGCAGGTAAATCGGGTCAGTTAGCGTTACATGAACTTGTATCGTACGTCAACTAAGTCATTAGACAAGTCACAGCTTCCTTAAATTTGGCAGAGGGGTATATTTTTACATTTTTTTTTTATTCTGGAGATGATTTTAAGTACGATGGCAAAGTTTTAAAAACATTTTTGAGACTGCCTGATTTTTTAGGACAATTTCTATTTTTGCACCTAGATTCATTGTACTGTAGATGCAAAAATAAGGATTGCGCTACATCCAAAACAAAATGATTGGGTATGAGACGGAGGGAGAGATTGTCTGGGGAAACATCACGTGTGGTGTTCCGCAAGGATCGGTGCTTGGATCGACCTTGTGGGACATTATGTTTGATGATGTCTTCCGACTGCAATGGCAATATGGTGTGAAGGGCATTGGATATGCGGACGATCTGGTCATAGCGGTGACTAGAAGGAAGACAGTGCACACAACTGAGGCGGCCAATGAGGCCGTTAGAACGAGAGATGGCTAGCAAGGATGCAGCTCGAGCTAGCTGCTGAGAAAACGGAGTTCCTTGTTATTACCAGGAAGAGAAATCTTCCACCCATGAAAGTTAGGGTGGGACGAGTGGAGATAAGCCCAAGTGACCATCTGAAGTACCTAGGGGTTTGGCTGGACTCCAAGTTGAACTTTGGCGTTCACGCCCGAAAAAGGAGGAAAGGCTGCGACAGCCATCGAAAAACTTATGGCCAACGCACATGGCAAGAAAAGAGCAGCTAGAAATCTATGACGGAGTTGCAAAGGTAGAAGCCAGGGATAGGCTGTTTGAAAGGTGGCAGAAGCGATGGGAGGTAGCAGATAAGGGAAGATGGACCAGACGCCTTATCACAAATGTAAGAACGTGGACAAACTTACCCAAGCCCTGAGCGGGCATAGGTGTTTCATGAAATATATAAAAGATATCAGTAAGACTGATAGCTAACAGTATGTATACTGTGGGGAGCCCGACAATACGAAACACGCCGTTTTCATATGCAACAGGTGGAAGGAAAAGAGGCGATACTGTGGGGCGCCGTTACTGTCCCCGGGCGACATGGTAAAGAGGATACTGGAGATAGAGGAGAACTGGAGAAAGGATGAGGAGGCGATAACTCGCATTATCAAAAAGGGGGAAGAAGATGAAAGAAAGGTGGGGCTGACCACATGAAGCAATACATAACAACAAACTCGAATGACCAGCTGGTTTGAAGATAAGCGAAAGCAGTTCCAAAGTACCTGTAGCGCTAGACACTAAGCTCAGGTGCTCATAACGAGTTTCTCCTTTCAAAAAACAATGTTTACGATAGGTGTAATATACCAGTACGGATTTCATTTTCTGCGGTCTTGGTCTGCTTGACCTAAAATGGATTTTTACCAATTGTACAAAATTACATTTTAAATGGGGTGTAACTCGCGGAGTTAACCTAAGAAGAAAATAAGTCATTTTAGGTAAACTGATAATCCTGTTAATTTTACGAAACAAGTTCTATTTGAATAAAATATTTTGCTTGACAATTAGAGCCATATGCCAACTATCGTTGCTTTTGAACAAAAAAAAATAATGCTACAAATTTTTCCCAAAGTGTATTATTGTTCAAATAATTCCTTATCAAAAGATTTAAGTGTGGGTGTAACCGTCTTGCTGATAATAACTTTTTTGTCTCTTTGCCAAATTCATTTCATCAAGACAATTTTATAAGTAATTTTGCAATATCTAAAAATACGCATATTGAATTAAATTTCCATTTAAAAAATAAGGTCTAATTATTATCCCATCATATGAAACGGCACAACAAACGTTAACTTCTTTTGACTACTGCCTTCTGCAATTTGTTCTAAAATTTGGATTTTCATCTGGCCAGTACTACAATTGTGAAAAAACAACTCCATTAGTGGTAAATGTACCTTCGTCTGAAAAAACAATGTTGTTTTCAAAATTTCTTTCCGTGAGACACTTCTCATCAATCCATAAACAAAAGTCCAATCGTTGATAGATTGGACCTTTTCTTGGTGGAAATCCATGTTACAAGCACACAAAAAACAAGTTTAATAGTTTGATTGTCATAAATTTACTTATTTTAGGGTGGAGGTGGCAATGGGGGTGGTAGAGAGGGTGGTTAATGAAAAAAAAATGTTTAAAGTCCCTTGGTTCTCGTATAGACACTAAATCTTGATCCTCCCTTTAATAATATGGTGGGGGTGGCAAAAGGGTTGGTAGAGGGGGTAGCTAACGCAAAAAAAAATTGAGACGTTTCGTTCTTGTATGCACACTAAATCACATTTTAATATTTTTGACTCCCTTTCATAATAGTGTGGGGCTGGTATTGGGGGTAATAGTGAGGGGGTGACTGATGCCAAAAAAAAATTTTGAGACCTTGACTTTTCGTACATGCCCTAAATTGCAATTTTATGAACTCTTACTGGCTTAAATTATGTTTTGTTGTTGTTGGAATAGGCTTAAAATGTCATGAAACGTCGAGATTTTAAATTTGAGCGAAAACAAATTTTCTGTCTGTCGGTCTGCCTGTCTGTCTGTCGCTCTGCCTGTCTGTCTGTAACTTTTTTTTTGTGCACACGTTTTCTCTGGAACCGTTTATAATATTAACTTGAAATTTGGTACACGTATGTATTACAACGATATCTGGAACTAGATTATATTTTTATCCAATTCCGGCAAAGTAAGCAGGTTCAGGTAAGAGTTCATAAAATTGCAATTTAGGGAATGTACGAAAAGTCAAGATTTCAAAATTTTTTGGCATCAGCCACCCCCTACTATCACCCCCAATACCACCCCCACACTATTATGAAACGGAGTAAAAAAAATAATAAAATGCGATTATATACAAGAAGGAAGCGACTAGTTTTTTTTTGGTATATTACAACTTACAACTATCGCAAACTCTATCCTGGGACACGCTGTATTTAAAAAAATAATAATTATTGTTTTTATTTCCTACAGTCAACAATATTTACTCAGACAAATTAAACATAACGCAATAATAGCCAACAAGCTTTGTGTTTCATATAATGTTAATTCCATTACAGTCGCGTCTTTACTATTTAAGCTTTAATAAGTTTAACTGAACTTATAGCGCTTCCGCTGCTAATTATAATTTTCTTATACATGTACAATGTACATATATCAGCTCTCTCCTCAAATCGATCAGCCCATGCCTATTTTCATATAGTATCTTAGTACCTGTACTTAAAAAGTTTGTATTGATTGTTCCCTAGCAATTTCTGACTCACGCCACGATCTAGCAGGGTAGCACAGTGTGTAATTTACCTAGAACACTCACATACAGGCCTTCAAAATGTTTTGTTTAAATTTTGTGCATTGATGCCTAAAACGGAAACGGAAAAACTAGTGTCACACCGTTCATAACCCGGTGCTCTTCGCATATTGTTATTTTTTATATATGTATATAAACAATATCGTGCGCTAATATGGTTTCGCTAAAGTTCCTAGTTTTAATTTCTGTGATGCTAAACGCTGCAAACGCCAATGGGGTGAAACAAATTATTGAAATCAATGGTGACGTTAACGTAGCTCTTTTAATATATAATTGTCGTAACGGCAGTGAAGTAATACCATACAGAATACAGACTTTAATATCTTCTGCAGTTTGGACCGCAGAGCGGATTAACTATTTAGAATTGTTATCACCATTAAAACTTGGTTTAGGTGTTTACGAAACTTGTACTGATGATGATTATTACAAAACTATATTTGATTTATACCAGCAAGAGGAAGAGTATCTTTTGGGAATTGTATATAAGAGCAGAAACTTGAATGAAAAGATTTTGAAATTTTGTGATGTGTTGGACATACGAACTAAGGATACTCATGACTATCGTAGTTATTTGATTAAAGCATCTGTGAAGTTTTTAAGTGCCCTAGAATGGACGGAAAACGTAACAGTTTTATCTCCTGACGAAAATCTCATGAAAGAGTTTTATCGATATTCTAAAAGGGAATTTGTTTGTGTCAAAGACTGTCTCATTTATGGGTATGTTTTTTTATATTCTTAGTATATTTTTAAGGTTATATTAAGCTAGGCTGGAAGGAATACAGTTCATTTTCTAATTTAGAACATTAACGGATAAGATTATGAAACAATAGGCAATTTATTCTTCATTCTCAAAATTTTGAAAACGATATTACTTAAGTTGTTAAGTCGCTCATGGTAAAACTAGTTCTGTACGTTTATAAATATCCAATGCTCCTAAGCCAGGAAGTTCTAAATAATTTTTAATATTTGCAAAAGGAGATAGATAAACAAATGATTTTAAAAAAATTGTATCTATTTCTTCATATGTAACTGGTAAAGAGTAAAAATAATACAAGTAAATACAGTGAACCCCACTTCTAGTATTAATTTATTGAGGGGAAATTAATAATAGAAGGAACGGACGGAAAAGATTTATCACAGTGTTCCAGGGTCACACGTGATAAATCTTTTTCAGATAATACAGCTAACACTGCTACTGAAAGCTATCAACTGTCAAATGCCACCTTCGACATGGAATTTGAAATCAGCGACCCAAGAAACCCATTGTATATACTTTCCGGAAAATAAAGCGAGTTGACAGTGTCACTGATAGCTGTCGACTGTCAAATGCTATTTTTGGCATTGGATTTGAAATCAGCGACCCGAAAAACCCCCGTAGAATACTAGCGAAGCCACATTGAAAGGACCATGGCTCCATACTATTAGTGAAAAAAAGTGAAATTAGTGAAATGAAATTCGTGAAAATTGTACATTTTCCGACCCTGTGGCCATGAGGAGTTTTGATCAGGAGCTGAAGAGGAATGACATACCGGGTATTAGAAAAGTATTCAAAAATTTTTCAAAAAACTATCTACTGATACCAAAATGACCTTCCCACCCACCACCATGTGGGTGGGGCGAGGGGCAACTTTAAAATTTCAAATGGAAACTCCTATTTTTTATTGCGGAATCGGATTCTACGGCAAAAAATACGTAAATTTCATTCCGGACATTTTTTCGATTCTTGCATGGTGTTGCTGTAATCGCAAGAAATGAAAAGAAAACATTACCGTTTCAAGAGTAGCGTCTTGTACCCATAAAAAGACGTCCAATTCAAAAACTGAAAAACACGTACTTGTTATTTATAAGAAATCTATCCAATGACATTGGATTCGACTCTCCCACCCCTAACTCAGTGGGTGGAGCGGGGGCAACTTTGAAATTTATAATGAAAATCCCTATTATTTATAGAGGATTCGGATTCAACGGCCAAAAATACGTGAATTTTATATCGGGCATTTTTTCGATTCTCGCAAGGTGTCGCTGCAATCGCACAAAATTGAGTGGAAACATGAAAGTTTTGAACGCATACTTAAAAAAATACGAAAAGTAAAACTACTGATCTCAGAGTGAATGATATCCCGAGCTGTTTTGAGAACAGTGATTTTACACGGTCGTGCGGAAATTACAACAACTATTAACATTCTGTAAATTTATTAGCAGCTAGTAATTTTCAATTTACATTTTTTACAGGGCAATAAAAAACTCGATTTAAAAAAGAACTAACAGTGGTTTCACCTCTTAATTCAGACAAGTTTTGATCCCAGCCAGTGAAGGCAAGGAGGTAACTCAGCCATTTAAGGCAAGGTGAGGATTTCGGCCAGTTGAGGCAATTAGTTTACAACTTAACTGCTACACTAGCAGGTTTTAATTTCAAGATTATAGCAGGTGTTCAAAATGGTGCCCATTGACTTCTTGGCATAGTCCGAGACGGACGTAAAATTTTTCAATAGCACTTCTTATCATTTGAGGTGGTATTTCTGCAAAAATGTTTATTATGCGTTGCCTCAGCTCTTCCAAATCACGAGGTTTAGTGAAATAAACCTTAGCCTTCACGTAGACCCAAACAAAATAATCAAGTGGCGTGAGGTCGGGAGATCTTGCTGGCCATTCAATAGTTCCTCTTCGACCTATCCATCGATTTTCGAAAGTACCATTCAAATAGTCCCTAACAATATCCCGAAAGTGTGGAGGAGCCCCATCTTGCTGGAACCAAACATTATCGAACTCATCACCAGCAATCTCTTATATTGCGGGAACTATTTTATTTGTCAACATTTCCAGATATTTTTCTCCATTCAAATTTCTATCTACGAAAAACGGTCCTATGACTCGATCCCTGAAAACTCCTGCCCAAACATTTAATTTTTGTGGATACTGCGTGTGTGTTTCAAGCATCCAGTGAGGGTTTTCGTCACTCCAATATCTGAAATTATGGCGATTAACTTTTCCACTGAGTTCGAAAGTTGCTTCATCTGAGAAGACAAGTAGAGATAACAACAAATTTGGGTTTCGGTTACTCCTTTCCATCATTAATTCACTAAATTCAAGTCGCCGATCAAAATCATCTTGATTTAACTCTTGGTGAAGGTGAATTTTGTAAGGATGAAATTTCAAAAGTTTCAAATTCTTATGAACTGGAATATCAAGCTGTTGACTGGCTTTTCTGATTGATAACCTTCGATTTTCAACAAATGCTTGGGCCACTTCCATTTGTCGAGCTTCCGATGTTTCAAATTTTGGCCTTCCAGATTTTGGGCGATTTTTATTTGTTCTTGTGTCTAGGAATCGTTTGATGGTGCGGGACATAGTAGATTTCTAAATTCCCACTTGATCTACACGGAAAGTTTCGTTGAATAAAATCACAACTTCATCATAGGACCTTTTTTTATCGCCCCACCCTTGCATTATTAAAAGAGAAACTCTCTCTTCCTCTGTTAAAGTAGCCATTATGCAGAAAAAAACGCGAGAACTAATGAAAAATGAAATAACTTTTTCCGTACAAAAGTGCGCTCCTGCCTCTACAAAAGTTGGAAGGAACTGAACGTTCTCGTAGAAATTTCACAAAACAAATACTGTTATTAAGAACACTTTAAAAAAAACATTCATAATACCAAGATATCACAGATATTGTTTTTTAAACTGAATGTTTTTTTGTCAAAACGAGTAGCTAGAGTTTGTAAATATTTACAAACTTATGGACGCTTAAGGTTTATTTAAATTGCAGCGACACCTTGCGAGAATCGAAAATGCCTGATATAAAATTCACGTATTTTTAACCGTAGAATCCGAATCCGCTATAAAAAATAGGGATTTTCATTACAAATTTCAAAGTTGCCCCCGCCCCACCCACTGAGTTGGGGGTGGGAGAATCGAATCCAATGTCATTGGATAGATTTCGTAGAAATAACAAATACGTGTTTTTCAGTTTTTGAATTGGACGTTTTTTTATGGGCACAAGACGCTACTCTTGAAACAGTAATGTTTTCTTTTCATTTTTTACGATTACAGCGACACCATGCAAGAATCTAAAAAAATGTTCGGAATAAAATTTACGTATTTTTTGCCGTAGAATCCGATTTCGCAATAAAAAATAGGGGTTTCCATTTGAAATTTTAAAGTAGCATTAATAAGGTCATCATTGGTAAATTGTAAACTAGCGGACTGTACGGTTCATATTCATTTAAGTAAATAAATATTAGTTCTGATTATCTGTGTATTTATCATTGTTTAAAATTGGTTGTTACCTAAGCAACTTTAAAGCTCTAGTGCTTTAAAAGCCCGATTTTGAACGCTCTTTAGTTTCAGAAACATAGATTATAATTCAGGTATAATAAAAAACTGTTTATTTAAAGTTTAAAAAACAACAATTTATAATAGTTCTAATGTGCTTCTAGAGGGCGGAATATAAAAACATAATATTTTTAGTCGCAAACTCCTCTATAAAATCCTTATTTTGAAGTCTGTGAAGTCTGCAAGTTGTGTGCGACGACAGGTACGAGACCTCCTTTAAGTAGGATCAGTCTTTCGGCTGGTGTTTGTTGCACTCGAAGCATTAGCGTTTTGATGGTAATATGCAATTATTACACTTAACGCGCCAGGCTTGTAACTTGTAATTCAGCGTTCGGCGGGGCACATAGCCCGGAGAGTAGCTGTTAGTTGCAGTCTGGTTACGTTCCTTATAGCAAAATAAGGATTTTATAGAAGAGTTTGCGACTAAAAATATATTTTAACAATTTATAATAAAAAATAGAAACTTTTTCTAATATTTTTTATCATCAAACATATTCCTCATATCTGTATGAAATACAATGCTATTTTCTAATTTTAGATTCTTCTTCATGGTTTGCCAAGGTCAAGTTATTAACAGAATTACTTGTAATTTCATTTATAGGGTTTCTTAAATTAAAAATTTGCGTTTAATGATGTTCCTTATTTAGCTGGAGTTACAGGTTTATTGATTTTGTATTTGCATAACCAGTTGTTTTGATTAAACTTTCATTGGAAATACCAGATTTAGCAAGATTTTTAAACTATCCTGCTCCTGTTAGAATGGTTTGTTATTTCATTGTTTTAGACATTTCCAATTTCCAAGACTGTTTATTTAATCCGCGAGTTTTCTCTTCCACGGGCATATTTTTGTACCATCCACTTAACTTTTTTGGTTCGTACAGTGTCATGAATAATCCGTCTGTTTAAATTGAATTTGTCTGTTCACTCATTAATTTTTTGGAATAAACGTACCGGACAGATGGAAGGTTTTTCTAAATTAGTTATAAGCCACTTACTATCGGTAAACTCGTTTTCACCTCCTTGCCGTGTCTTTGAAAACATAGGATTGTATTTTATTCTATTAGTTAAACTTCCGTGAGTTTTTTTTTCAAATCTGAAGTGATCGATCTTATATTTAACAGCCTCCCCTCCTCTCCATGAAAGTTTAAACGCCACCGCATGATAATATTTTCTATGTAACCCTTCAAGCGTTTCTTCATCCCAAACCTGCATCATTTCATTTAAGTGTTGTTTTTCAATGGCAATTGAGCTTTGTTTGCGTTTTTCTGGAATAGCTTGAAACCTTCATCTATTGGGATTTTTACTTTCCTCGCGTTTTTTAATTCTAAATCAATAAATGTGTTAAAGACTCCTATGTTGACATTCCACATTGTTTTAACAACACTTTCTTTATAATTTTCTCCATTCGGTTTTTTCATGTTATAACCCCAGTCAGTCAAAATATTTGTTGGTGTAAGTTCATCGGTAGTTGTATCTTTTTCAAGGGATAATGCTTCTCTTTGTAAAAATAATCCAAGCAATGGGAATAAAAAACGGGTCTACCACGCAAAAGCTCGTAAGGTAAGGTTAAAATCTATCGTCCAGGTTATAACCCTGAGTTTGCGACATTAGGGAAAGACCACTCATGCTCCGTTCCTATTGATCCTAGAAAAAAAAATTAAGTAATTAATTAATAAATTGAAGGGCATAAAAGTTTAAATAAAACATGTCAAGGTAATCTCCAAATGGTAATATAGCGGTGGCGCATTTTTGCACCTGTCTCCTTAAATGTGGGCTAAGTGATATGTGGAAAGTAATTTTAACATAAAAATCTATATTTATCAAACACATTGGACACATTGAGTTTTCTGCATTGTATTTTGTAGGGATACGCCTACTCCCTTAATGGATACGATATGTATCTTTTCATTTTGTAACTCGTTTCCACATCACCCAGGAGTTAGAGCCAAATGGTACGTTTTTTTAACGTGGTATCCTCCGTAGGCTTAATCCACAAAATCATTACTTTTAAGTGTTTTGATTGTGGAAGGACTGGTGCATTGTCGTCTGAATCTTCTTCATTACAGTGACTATCCATAGCACTTTCATCTGATATTTCTAAGAGATTCGTTCCATTTTAACCCGTTTTGCGGCAACCACATGCTCTTCCACAGCCCGTTTTGAATTTGCATAAAATACTTTTAAGCAAGGAATTCGAAGCAGGTGTTTTGTATAGCATCGAGTCCTGTCTGGGTTTTCCGGCAACTATACTACACTGCATTTTTTTCAACCCCACGCCATAACTGAACTTGGTGGTAAGTTCGTAGGCAATCTTGACGCGTAGCGTCTCTTGTTGGCGGCAGAGGCCAATTTGACCTTTTTTTTTCACTATCGATCTTCCGAAATTCCTGTATCGCAGACAATCCAAGGTATCGGTTTCGTAATATCCACCATACATCGTTACCAAAAATGCTTCTCCCGCAGTGGCTAGTGCATCAAAGTCTGCATGTGGATCTTAGAAGATTATCACTTAGCCCACATTTAAAGAGACAGATGCAAAAACGCTCCACCGCTATATTATAATTATTTGCTTGCGTTTGGCGTGCTGTATCTTGAAAACTGTTAGGGTAACGGAAAAAATGCATAGGATATATTTCATGTAGAATTTTATGTTCTTCAATTAAATAGTTTTTTTCATAGGACCATTAGAAACGAAAATATTTTCTAAAATAAAAAACTTATTTTGATCGCCATCTTTCCAATATGGCGGAACGAGCGGTCTTTCGTCAAAGTCGCAAACTCAGGGTTATGATCAGGATGGTAAATTTTACGATTCCACCAAATTTCGTCTCCTTACGACCTTTTATGTGGTAAAACTATCCATTGCTTAGATTAAAAGTATTAAACTGTTCTCATTCATTTTGTGTACAAAAATCAAGATGAAAACGCGAAATGTCATATTTTAGAAAAAAAATTTCCACCGATCGATAGCCGTTTTCTCATTTAAAAAAAATCATATTAGTCAATTTTTTTTAAATGTACGTCTTGATTGGTTAATAATGTAAGAATACATTAATCCAGAAAATAGTTTCGAATGCATACAGGCTCAACCAATAAAAACTCCCAGAAGTAATATAGCTAATTGCTAGAATGTCTAAAAAGCTTCAGTTTTGGATACAATTCGTTTTTTAATATGTTAAGATGTAGATGGCATTGTGCTACAAAGACATTTTTCGAAGGCAGGCACTTTGAAATTGAGGGCATTTAAAAAACTTTGCTTCTCAGTCAAATTTCGTTATATAAAATATTTTCGTCCAACCGTTTCCGAGATATTTGAGTTTAAATGTAATTTCTTGAAAACCAAAATTTGTGTAACTATTTTAAAATAAATTTTAGACGATAGGTCACTGGAAACTTTCTTCATGGAAAATTAATGCAAATTAGTACATTGCTTTAGTTAATTCGTCAATAAATTTGTGCCTTGTTTTTGTACCATCTTGTTTGATTTACTCAGTATTCAATCAATCACTAAATTAGATTCTCTCACAGTCCAAGTGAGTTGAAGTAACTTTAGCCATGATTATCGTCGGTACTACTTTAGGCAATAGAGTAATACATTTGATATTTGTGGCCGTTTTTTTTTTTAATTATTTTAACGCCTTATTTTGAGTAACGTCCTGGCGGACTTTAGCATTAGCTATTGCACCACTCAGCCAGGACAGATACACATAGACAATTATACAACGACAATATCCTACGACATTGCCATTTGCCGCAGCTGAGACTCGAACTCAGGAGTGGTATAGCCATGTTGTCTCTCACACAGCCTCATCTAATCCACTGCCACCTACTCAGTGACACAAGAAAAACACCACTAAACATCCATACTCTAGCCAGGATTCGAACCTGGGACTCTTTGGTTGCTAGCCTAACCATTAGCCATCAAAATCATTTATTTACGGACTTATTACTTTACAATTCATTTTGCCTTATGATATTGTACTATATCATTCATTTCGTTTTACATTCATATATATATATATAGAACCCGCCGCGTTACAATGTCCACATAGCATTGAAATGTGGGGGGGGCAGATGGAAGCCATTGTATCTACAACATTTTTATTTACTCGTTTTTATTTGAATTATATTGAACATTTAATTCTCTTTTTTGATTGATTTTATAATCTTATAATCTTACTACAAAATGTTCTAATAAAAAATGTAGGAAAGATTCCTAAATCCTACTTCAAATCGTCGTGTGATATAAAAACAGAGGTTTATTTTTGTATATGTATGAGGATAATAATATCAGCTGGCGCAAATTTTTTAACAGTGGAGGAAATAGATAGGGGTAGGGGTATTGAAGGAAAATAAATAATTAGGCGAGAATAAATGTTATAAGAAGATCGGTAGTTTCTGGTGAATCAATCTGTGTATGTGAGTGGGGTTGTCGTGAATGAGTATGTTTGTTGTATGTCTTGTTGACTCCGATCGCTGAATTTTGTCTCGGAAGAATTTTTTGTAGGCCTCCATGATAATATCTTTCATCGTGGGGACCCCGGCCTTCCGATGCAAGTCAGCGACCGAAATGTATCTATTGGAGTTTGTCAAATGTCGGAGTATTTTGTTCTGTGTTGTCTGTAGTCTTTGCACTGCGTGCCTGAAATATGCCGGCCGAAATACTACTTTATATAATGTTATCTTATTGTCTATAGACAGCTTGATTCGTGTATTTATTAATGGATATAGACTATTTAGAAAAGCGTATGTGCTATTGAGCATATTTGTTATGTGAGATCCGAAACTCAGTCTCTTATCTAGGGTGACCCCTAGATATTTGGCCGAGTTCCATTCCTCAGTAACCTTACTTTATTTAGTTTTGTTATTGTCCTAACATGGAAGCGTTAAGCCACTTGAGCCACGTTGCTTTGATAAAGTAATATTTTATAAACTTTGCTGAAAATAAGTCTGAGTTTTGCCCTTAGTACGTCGAAAGTGCGACATTTGGTGGGCATATTTAATTTTAATTAATAAAATTAGTCCCCATCGCGATATTATTTCCTTAGAACCCTTTATTTCTGGCCCAATCGTTCTAAAGAAGAGACAAATTTCGGCAAGTTAAATATTATTCAGCTTTCTATTTTCAGTTTCAATTATTATAGCGGTTCTGACCGAGTAATTTAAAAATTCTTTATTGAAACTGCTACAGTTTATTGGTCAAAAATACTCAAAAGTTGGTGTTATCCAGCAATGTGGGAAAAACATACAGAGCCACGTGTATATAATGAAAGCCGAACAGTTTCTATGATAGTTTAAACACATAGGGTTTATGATGACATACTTTAAGTATGATAGTGTCAGTGAAAGGATATAAGTTAAGATTAACTACAAAAATAACCTTCCCCCATCACAATACACTTTTCTGTAGAGGTACAAAACTTTTCTGAACAGCGCTATTGAAATATTAAATTATCAATTGTATTCAAAGTTCAAGGCTAGGTGAATTTTTAACAATGTTTTCCCAAGAAAATATTTTAGCGTGACTTTGCGTAGTATTTCATTGATATCGGACACAAAGTGGTGTGTATAATGTTTTAAATTCAGAATAAATAACACAAAATGCGTATTTCTATTTCAATACACTTATAAGATAAGGTGATTCGGTTAAATTTTATTGTTATATATTTCACTTATTTGAAGAGAGCGGACAAAATAAATCAATAAAAGAGTAGGCTATTATAAAGAGTTCGCTATAAGAGCTTATATTTCATTCAAATTAGGTACATCAGAAATAGGCAAATAGAAGGAATTTTTTTTTATATATATATTTATTATTTAACGTCGGCCTATTTCCGCTACTGAGGCCTAACACCGACGCCTGTAGACGAGCTACCCCCAACCAGGAATTTTGCCGAACCTCTTCCCTTAAGAAGAGTAGGGATCTTTTACTTGCCTAACATTTAATAGACAAGGGACCGACGGCTTTACATCCCCTCCGAAGGATGGTATATCTCCTATACAACCCTCGCCTAAGATTGTATAGCTTCCGCGCATACACTGATATACAAGCCGCTGGAAGATGTGTGAGGCGAGAACGCGGTTTCCGTTGGAATGGTCACCATCCAAAGGAAAATTTTGAAATGTTGGAATAGTACTCAGTGATAGCTGGGGAGTGAAACCATCGAAATATACATAATATGCCTATGCACTTTGCTTACATGCAAAATCTGATGTAATATTCTAATAAATGGCATACCAATACCAAATTTTGTTACGGAGATTGCGATGCGATTCGAAATTACGGAATGGCGAATCCAGCAGTTTTCATCTTTTTTGTGATATTTGTTTCACAGAAATACATAATTTCACATTTCTCATCCCATAATTTGGTTTCTAATAATGAACTGGGCTTGAAGATTTGAACACACATATTCTGAAATATGGTAAATTAATTTGTACAACAGGTAAAACGGCTGGTGCAAAAAAACATTTTCGTTCAAAATCACATACATTTTTCTGTAGCGGCGTTGAAAAAGTCTGAATTTTTCTTATTATTGAATATAAGGTACCAGTATAAGCAACTGAATTAATTGTAGTTTAAGTTATGAATTAATTATTGAACGATAAAAAAATTGTTTTGATAAATAGAAATAGAAACGCAGATAAATGACCAAGGTTGGTTATAGGTGATGCGTAATATCCAAAGTTAATACGAAGAGGACTGAAAGTTAGAGTGAGAAATAAATTCAATTGCACCGATCCCCGTTTGTATGTACGTCACTCCACCTACCAGTTTAAATGAGGGTTCAGAAAGGGGAAGTGTAGTTATATGTAATTTAAAAGATGAAAACTATGATAAAATTATGAAATGGCCATATTATTGTTCGGTCATACATCGCACATTATCTCTATAGAGCGAAATACGTGACGAATTCTTCGTTGTATTTTTACCACGTGTAATTTTAAATAATAATGCGCAACTCACGCCCATACGTTGCCGTTTTACGATGTTTATAGTACACCGATATTTTAATAGGGTCATAAAGTTGCCGTACACCGTTGTTTACATGAATAATATCTTACACCCATTAAATTTTTGAGGACAACTGTAGTGGTGAATCTGTTTTTAACTAGCGATCACTAGGGCAAGAGTATATTACTAAAAATTATTCTGTTGTTAATTGTTTTGGCGTTAATAGTATAAGAGGCCGCGACTAATTTCACGACCGAAAGAACAAGCTGCTGAAACTTGCATCATATGTAGTGGTGGGCTCGGCAATCCGAATAGCAAAGCTGCTGCGTTTGGGTAGCAGTGCCTGGCAAAGTTTATGGTTGGGATATGATTTTGGCTGAACAAACATACGGTTGAAATTTATGTGGTAGACAGAGTATTGGTCACTAATGTGAATTCCATCGGTCTGCCGTGGCGAATCTGCTGAGTTTTCAAAATTAACCGCTTCAAAGTTGCTAAGTGGGACAAAAAATTAGACTGAATTAATATACGCGTGAATTGAAAAACTTTCAGACAAGGAAAGCTGTCTATGTATCTCTCTTTAGAAATATATAT
Source organism: Leptura quadrifasciata (assembly GCA_963675555.1). Classification (NCBI taxonomy): domain Eukaryota; kingdom Metazoa; phylum Arthropoda; class Insecta; order Coleoptera; family Cerambycidae; genus Leptura; species Leptura quadrifasciata. The sequence continues at coordinate 41,675,580 of OY776677.1, forward strand.
ATTTATCAATGCCTTTTATGGATATTCTTTCCTTTTATTTGGGTTTTCTACCACATGTATAATTATCCCCTTCAAAACAAATCACCGAGTCTAGAAAATAATATAATTATTGGAAATTGACGTTTACGTCAAAGGAACAGTCAGAGGTTATTTTTTAACAAATAATATAAATCGGAATAAACACAGAAATAATGTATTTTGCTGATGTTCGGAATGTAGTCTCTTTCCGTTTTCAAAGCTTTTTTCGAAGAACTCTTTTTTGTTGTGTATGTTAAATACACAGCTTTAAGATTATCTTTATGTTATTTCCATAGATATTTACTACTTACACAGAACACATAACTGATCATATTTTCTTTTAGATAATGTTGAGTTTGTTAAGTTCTTCTTTTAACATTGGTAGCCAGGTTGTACAAATATCTACAGAACAATTCGATACGCATTTATCTTCATGTAATAAGATTATTGCTGATTCTTTAATTTTTCTTTTTTTTTTTTGTTATCTGCCTCTTTTGTTAAAATTTTTGCCAAGTCCCAGTTTATTCTATGTCCGTATTTCCAAGCATGTTCACAAATCTTTGATTTCTGAATTTCATTCTTTCTAATGTAATTCTTGTGCTCATCCAACCTCACACTGAAAGGTCTGGATGACTCACTCACATAACATTTATCTCATTCGCACGGGATATTGTAATTAAAGTTTCTTGAATTCTGCTCCCGGTTTATCGGTTTTGTTTTTGTTAAAATAGATCTCAAAGTGTTCCCCGTTTGAAATATCGTCTTAACATCAAATTTGTCGCCTATACGGCGTATAGGCAATACTTTTATGGATGTTTTTAATTAAAACAAGCTATAACAATTTACCAGAAACTAGGAAAACTAGATTTGTTGAGGATTTGTCCATTAATTTACCTATATTTAGGAAACTCATACACAGAGATATAACAATAATAATAATAATAATAATAATAATAAATTCGGAATACTAAAGTACTCGGATACAGACCTGGAAGACCTAGACAGAATGACGAGAACTACACTTACAAAGTTTCGAATGCATCACCCAAAGAGCGCAGTTGAAAGACTATACATGCCAAGAACACAAGGAGGCAGGGGGTTAAGCAGCGTTCAGAAGATGTGCCGAACGCAAGAGAAGAACATGCGCCTCTATTTCTACAATTCAGACAGGGTCCTCATTCGGAAAATAGTGGAAAGTGACAACAGATATACACCGTTAAACCTCAAAGATCGACAACACGAGATAATGACCCGAACGAACGAGGATATTCAAACAGCATGGCAGGACAAGGTACTCCACGGAAAGTATCCCAATGCCTTAAACAATCCAGAGATCGACAAGGAGACCTCGCTCCTATGGCTTAAGGAAGGAATGTTACACCCAGAAACTGAGGGATTCATAATAGCCATTCAGGATAGCATTATCCGTACTAGAAATTATGAAAAGTACATTCTTAAAGTCCCCGGCGTGAACGATGTGTGTAGAAAGTGTAAGGCAGCGGGTGAAACTATCGAACATGTCACTGGAGGCTGTCCCGCTTTGGCTACGGGAATGTATTTGGGAAGGCACAACGAGGTGGCGAAAATCATCCATAGAGAATTGGCACTTAACTTAGGACTCATTACTAATCCACCGCCCTTCTATAAATACACACCTCAAGCTGTTTTAGAAGACGACGAAACATTGTTGTACTGGGATAGACCAATACAGTCTGATAGAACCTTGGATCACAACCGCCCTGACATCCTGGTGATCAAAAAGAAAGACAAGAAGGCCACTATAATTGATATTGGATGCCCCCTAACCAACAACCTACAGAAAACGGAGATGGAAAAGAGAAACAAATATCAGAATTTGGCCATAGAACTTAAACACGTGTGGAGATTAGAGGAGGTTCGAATTATCCCGATCATAATTTCGGCTACAGGCGTGGTGACGAAGAAGTTCTTGAATTATTTGGAGCAACTTAATCTACCTAGAGGCCTCGTGAAGATTATCCAGAGGACGGTGATTCTCCAGACATGCCATATTACCAGAAAGTTTTTGAACGACAAAGGATAGAAAACCGAAACATCCACCGGATTAATGGGACGTGATGAATCTCATCCCCGTTAACCGAGCCGATCCCCAACAGCAATGGGCCCGGGACAGGCCCGGGTCCCCACAGAGCCGAACCCCAACGGCGCGCGCGAGGGGTCGGTAAATTTTTTCCGGCTTCGGCCGAGAAAGTGCACGGCTTAAGTCTATAATAATAATAATAATATGGCCGAAGAGCCGCCACATTCACCGGTTGAGGACGTGGCTCTCCTCGTTCCGCCAATACCAGAGGGCCTCAGTACCAGAAGGGGGTTACACCGTCTGAAAAAACCCCCGGGCCACAAGACCTGGCCAGAGTGGACGCTGAACTTCGTACAGCGCTACCAGAAGAGGCTGACATTTGGCACATAAATTGTGCCGTGTATGCCGCTGCTCAACGCTCGTCTCAGGTGGAGAGGCGAAATACCTCTTCCCCACAGGAGAGAGCGCAGCGGCGCATACAAAAGATGGAAGCCAAGATCCAGTCGGCGAGGCAACACGCATCCCGTATCCAATGTGTGATGGACTATATGGCGGCCAACAGGCCGTTCACGCCTAAAGTGCGTCGATTAGCCGCCAACTTAAGACGCGTCCATCACACACTCAATGAGGCAGTGCTGCGAACCACCAAACAGCACTGTCTCGACAGGATACGGATGCTAGTGACTTGCAAAAAGTCATTAGTGAGGCGGGCGAGGGGGCTTGCGGAAAATAAACTGTTCCGCGAGAAGCCCTCGCGCCTTTTCCAACCGCCTCCGCGTGTTGTAGACAATCCGCCGACTGCAGATCAGGTGGAGAACTTCTGGAAAACGCTGTACGAGGAGAGGCTTCCACTCAACCGAGATTCTCCTGCCCTTGCACACTTTGAAGCCTTTTGTCAAAGGCTTCAGCAACCACAGGAAGTGTGCGAACCAATAACCCCAGAAGAGGTTCGTAGGGCTCTTGATGGCTCTAAGAACTTTGCTGCTCCAGGTCCCGATGGGATAAATAACTTTTGGTGGAAAAAGTTATCGAGCACCCACCACCATTTGGCCAGAATTTTTAATTCCTGGTTAAATGGGGAGCAGCAAATCCCTTCTTGGGTTGTTGAGGGGCGGACAGTGCTGATCCCCAAGAACGGAGATTTGTCCAACCCAAAGAATTACAGACCGATAACCTGTCTAAACGCATGTTACAAGGTGTTTACACGCATTTTGTACATGCGGGTGCTCCACGCAGTTGAACCGGTTTACGAACGGATATATGAGCAACGAGGGTCGAAGAGAGGTGTCGCTGGCTGCAAGGAGAACCTGTTGATTGACAGATGTGTCACGCAGGACTCCATGCAGTATAAGCGGAACCTCTCTATGGCCTGTATCGACTACCGCAAGGCATTCGACATGACATCGCATGAGCTCATTGTTCACTTGCTCCGATGTCTTGTGGTACCCGGTCCCGTAGTGAAATGTATTGAAGAACTGATGCCGCTCTGGAGGACTCGCTTTACCATAACATCGGGTAACGATAGAGTCCAAACAGAGTCGGTAACATTCAGAAGAGGAGTATTTCAGGGAGATTCCCTCAGCCCCCTTCTGTTTTGCATCTCACTACTGCCATTATCCGTCTCGCTCCGGAAAACCCGTGGCTACAACTGCGGTACCCCCGACGACAGGAGGCATAAGGTCACCCATCTATTTTATATGGATGACCTTAAACTTTATGCCTCTGGAGAGAGGGATCTCCAACAGTCCCTTAGGGTGGTACAGGAGTATACGCAGGCTGTCGGTATGCAGTTCGGGTTGGACAAATGCGCACTGATCCATCTCAAGAGAGGACGATGCGGTGACTATGGAGAGGACGCGCAGCTCGTGGACGGAAGCATCTTACACCATCTAGATGCCGGACAGACGTACGCTTACTTGGGTGTCGAGCAACGCTCCACCCAAGAAGTGAGTGTAGTGAAAAACGCTCTCCGCGGCAAGTATCAGCACCTACTCCGACAGATCTGGTCTTCAGAACTGTCGGGGAAGAACAAGGTGTCTGCTACAAATATGCTTGCCGTTCCGATCCTTCTCCACTCTTTCGGAGTAGTGAAGTGGACTAGAGAAGAGCTGCGTCAACTCGATGTAGTAACCCGCAAGAAGATGCTTGCATCCTAAATCGTCCGTTCCACGGTTATATCTCCCACGACATCGGGGAGGCCGTGGACTCTTGAGCTTGGAGAGTCTCCATAGCAGGATGGTTCTGGAGGGAGCATGTAAGGTCATCAGGAGTTCGGATCCCCTCCTCTGCATGGTCCGAGACCATGAAAATGCAGAGGTAGGAGCTTTTCTCTTTAAGGCAGCACGGAGAGCAGCCGATGAACTTGGTCTCATCTTCGACGTCGAGCGGGTAAACCCCGACTCTGTCACCGAGTTGGAACCCGTTCGACTAAAAGCCCACATTAGAGCTGCAGAACACAACATCCTTCTGCAGCTCCATAAGGATAAGCCATTGCACGGGGTCTTCTATAAAAATATAGAAGACCTCGGCTTATCCGAAAGGCTGACCTTCGCCTTCTTAAGGTCAGCTGGGCTGAAGTCTGAGACCGAGGGATTCATAATGGCTTGCCAGGATGGTGTATTTAACACTCTCGTCTATCGACGTCGTGTCATGGGTATGGAGGTCCCTGATATCAGCTGCAGGGCCTGCCGCAGGGCGCCGGAGACTGTAATGCACTTACTGTCGGCTTGCCCGACATACGCAGTCTCGGCCTATATTCATAGACACAACGCAGCATTACGAGTGCTTTACTATCATCTAAGGCACTCGTATGGGATAGACGAAACACCAGTGCTGCCTTACGTTCCGGGGGATATTGAGTCCGTTGTGGGGAATGAGAAGTGCCTAATTTATTGGAACTACTCGTTTCCCACCGTCAGGCAAATACAAGCCAACAAGCCTGACATAGTACTCCTCGACCACCAACTCAAGACAATGTATGTCGTGGAATTCTCAGCTCCCGCTGAGAGCAACATTGTCTTGAAAGAGGAGGAAGAACGGACAAAATATCGAGATTTGCTCTTCGAACTCCGCAGGCTTTATCCAGGCCATTCTGTTAAAATAGTGGTACTGATTATAGGAGCCCTCGGTGGAATGAGACAGACGCTGCTTTCAGAACTAAAGATCATACCGGCATGCCGAGATTCGGCAGAGGTCTTAGCCGGCAGAATGCAGAAGGCTGTCATCCTCGGTTCATTACGTCTACTCAGGGCACACGATTCACGGACCCGGTAGTCACTCACCCCATGGGCGTGGGGAGTGGCTACTGGTATTACCAGCTCCCCTCTGTGAGGGTCGGAGCCACAGAGTAAGGTGACTGGTTTTTTGTAATAAAAAAAAAAAAATAATAATAGCAATAATAATAATAATAATAATAACAAGGTGGTGGGGCCCAACCGGACGGACCGCCCGTTGACGAAATTGGCAATGTCCAAGGACGCTTTGAGTGGACAGATGAACTGAGAGATGAACTTCTGCATTGCTATGAAAGCAGTGAGCCCGCGCGGAGGGGATACATGGCGCGGATGCATGCTCTGTGGTGTGAGAGGCTACCAGAGCATAGCGCCTTCACGCCACAAAATCTGCGTGACTATGTATCCCACCTTCGTAGTAGGGGCTACGTGAGGGCTGCTCCTGGACCGGTGAATGAGGTGGCCGAAGAGCCGCCACAATCACCGGTTGAGGACGTAGCACTCCTCGTTCCGCCAATACCAGAGGGCCTCAGTACCAGAAGGGGGTTACACCATCTGAAAACCCCCGGGCCACAAGACCTGGCCAGAGTGGACGCTGAACTTCGTACAGCGCTACCAGAAGAGGCTGACATCTGGCACATAAATTGTGCCGTGTATGCCGCTGCTCAACGCTCTTCTCAGGTGGAGAGGCGAAATACCTCTTCCCCACAGGAGAGAGCGCAGCGGCGCATACAAAAGATGGAAGCCAAGATCCGGTCGGCGAGGCAACACGCATCCCGTATCCAATGTGTGATGGACTATATGGCGGCCAACAGGCCGTTCACGCCTAAAGTGCGTCGATTAGCCGCCAACTTAAGACGCGTCCATCACACACTCAATGAGGCAGTGCTGCGAACCACCAAACAGCACTGTCTCGACAGGATACGGATGCTAGTGACTTGCAAAAAGTCATTAGTGAGGCGGGCGAGGGGGCTTGCGGAAAATAAACTGTTCCGCGAGAAGCCCTCGCGCCTTTTCCAACCGCCTCCGCGTGTTGTAGACAATCCGCCGACTGCAGATCAGGTGGAGAACTTCTGGAAAACGCTGTACGAGGAGAGGCTTCCACTCAACCGAGATTCTCCGGCCCTTGCACACTTTGAAGCCTTTTGTCAAAGGCTTCAGCAACCACAGGAAGTGTGCGAACCAATAACCCCAGAAGAGGTTCGTAGGGCTCTTGATGGCTCTAAGAACTTTGCTGCTCCAGGTCCCGATGGGATAAATAACTTTTGGTGGAAAAAGTTATCGAGCACCCACCACCATTTGGCCAGAATTTTTAATTCCTGGTTAAATGGGGAGCAGCAAATCCCTTCTTGGGTTGTTGAGGGGCGGACAGTGCTGATCCCCAAGAACGGAGATTTGTCCAACCCAAAGAATTACAGACCGATAACCTGTCTAAACGCATGTTACAAGGTGTTTACACGCATTTTGTACATGCGGGTGCTCCACGCAGTTGAACCGGTTTACGAACGGATATATGAGCAACGAGGGTCGAAGAGAGGTGTCGCTGGCTGCAAGGAGAACCTGTTGATTGACAGATGTGTCACGCAGGACTCCATGCAGTATAAGCGGAACCTCTCTATGGCCTGGATCGACTACCGCAAGGCATTCGACATGACATCGCATGAGCTCATTGTTCACTTGCTCCGATGTCTTGTGGTACCCGGTCCCGTAGTGAGATGTATTGAAGAACTGATGCCGCTCTGGAGGACTCGCTTTACCATAACATCGGGTAACGATAGAGTCCAAACAGAGTCGGTAACATTCAGAAGAGGAGTATTTCAGGGAGATTCCCTCAGCCCCCTTCTGTTTTGCATCTCACTACTGCCATTATCCGTCTCGCTCCGGAAAACCCGTGGCTACAACTGCGGTACCCCCGGCGACAGGCGGCATAAGGTCACCCATCTATTTTATATGGATGACCTTAAACTTTATGCCTCTGGAGAGAGGGATCTCCAACAGTCCCTTAGGGTGGTACAGGAGTATACGCAGGCTGTCGGTATGCAGTTCGGGTTGGACAAATGCGCACTGATCCATCTCAAGAGAGGACGATGCGGTGACTATGGAGAGGACGCGCAGCTCGTGGACGGAAGCATCTTACACCATCTAGATGCCGGAGAGTCGTACACTTACTTGGGTGTCGAGCAACGCTCCACCCAAGAAGTGAGTGTAGTGAAAAACGCTCTCCGCGGCAAGTATCAGCACCTACTCCGACAGATCTGGTCTTCAGAACTGTCGGGGAAGAACAAGGTGTCTGCTACAAATATGCTTGCCGTTCCGATCCTTCTCTACTCTTTCGGAGTAGTGAAGTGGACTAGAGAAGAGCTGCGTCAACTCGATGTAGTAACCCGCAAGAAGATGCATCTCAATAGGAGCTTGCATCCTAAATCGTCCGTTCCACGGTTATATCTCCCACGACATCGGGGAGGCCGTGGACTCTTGAGCTTGGAGAGTCTCCATAGCAGGATGGTTCTGGATGGAGCATGTAAGGTCATCAGGAGTTCGGATCCCCTCCTCTGCATGGTCCGAGACCATGAAAATGCAGAGGTAGGAGCTTTTCTCTTTAAGGCAGCACGCAGAGCAGCCGATGAACTTGGTCTCATCTTCGACGTCGAGCGGGTAAACCCCGACTCTGTCACCGAGTTGGAACCCGTTCGACTAAAAGTCCACATTAGAGCTGCAGAACACAACATCCTTCTGCAGCTCCATAAGGATAAGCCATTGCACGGGATCTTCTATAAAAATATAGAAGACCTCGGCTTATCCGAAAGGCTGACCTTCGCCTTCTTAAGGTCAGCTGGGCTGAAGTCTGAGACCGAGGGATTCATAATGGCTTGCCAGGATGGTGTATTTAACACTCTCGTCTATCGACGTCGTGTCATGGGTATGGAGGTCCCTGATGTCAGCTGCAGGGCCTGCCGCAGGGCGCCGGAGACTGTAATGCACTTACTGTCGGCTTGCCCGACTTACGCAGTCTCGGCCTATATTCATAGACACAACGCAGCATTACGAGTGCTTTACTATCATCTAAGGCACTCGTATGGGATAGACGAAACACCAGTGCTGCCTTACGTTCCGGGGGATATTGAGTCCGTTGTGGGGAATGAGAAGTGCCTAATTTATTGGAACTACTCGTTTCCCACCGTCAGGCAAATACAAGCCAACAAGCCTGACATAGTACTCCTCGACCACCAACTCAAGACAATGTATGTCGTGGAATTCTCAGCTCCCGCTGAGAGCAACATTGTCTTGAAAGAGGAGGAAAAACGGACAAAATATCGAGATTTGCTCTTCGAACTCCGCAGGCTTTATCCAGGCCATTCTGTTAAAATAGTGGTACTGATTATAGGAGCCCTCGGTGGAATGAGACAGACGCTGCTTTCAGAACTAAAGATCATACCGGCATGCCGAGATTCGGCAGAGATCTTAGCCGGCAGAATGCAGAAGGCTGTCATCCTCGGTTCATTACGTCTACTCAGGGCACACGATTCGCGGACCCGGTAGTCACTCACCCCACGGGCGTGGGGGCTCCCCTCTGTGAGGGTCGGAGCCACAGAGTAGGGTGACTGGTTTTTTGTAAAAAAAAAAAAAAAAAAAAAAAAAAAATCAGGAGGGGCTGACTTCCATCTATCAAGCCTTTGGTGAGTAGCGCCACCACTTACTCCAGCTGGGGTGCAAAACCGAACCGGCAGCCCTAGTGCACCCGGGAGGGGAAAGCGTCTTCCCCTCTGGTGTCGGTCGTGGGTCTGCTGGGCTAACCACCCACAGACCCTAAACTTTGGTTCCGGCAGGCCGAAGACAGGGCCCCCACGATGGACCCCGTGCGGATAGGGGTCAAGGGCAAGGTGGTGGGGCCCAACCGGACGGACCGCCCGTTGACGAAATTGGCAATGTCCAAGGACGCTTTGAGTGGACAGATGAACTGAGAGATGAACTTCTGCATTGCTATGAAAGCAGTGAGCCCGCGCGGAGGGGATACATGGCGCGGATGCATGCTCTGTGGTGTGAGAGGCTACCAGAGCATAGCGCCTTCACGCCACAAAATCTGCGTGACTATGTATCCCACCTTCGTAGTAGGGGCTACGTGAGGGCTGCTCCTGGACCGGTGAATGAGGTGGCCGAAGAGCCGCCACAATCACCGGTTGAGGACGTAGCACTCCTCGTTCCGCCAATACCAGAGGGCCTCAGTACCAGAAGGGGGTTACACCATCTGAAAACCCCCGGGCCACAAGACCTGGCCAGAGTGGACGCTGAACTTCGTACAGCGCTACCAGAAGAGGCTGACATCTGGCACATAAATTGTGCCGTGTATGCCGCTGCTCAACGCTCTTCTCAGGTGGAGAGGCGAAATACCTCTTCCCCACAGGAGAGAGCGCAGCGGCGCATACAAAAGATGGAAGCCAAGATCCGGTCGGCGAGGCAACACGCATCCCGTATCCAATGTGTGATGGACTATATGGCGGCCAACAGGCCGTTCACGCCTAAAGTGCGTCGATTAGCCGCCAACCTAAGACGCGTCCATCACACACTCAATGAGGCAGTGCTGCGAACCACCAAACAGCACTGTCTCGACAGGATACGGATGCTAGTGACTTGTAAAAAATCACTAGTGAGGCGGGCGAGAGGGCTTGCGGAAAATAAACTGTTCCGCGAGAAGCCCTCGCGCCTTTTCCAACCGCCTCCGCGTGTTGTAGACAATCCGCCGACTGCAGATCAGGTGGAGAACTTCTGGAAAACGCTATACGAGGAGAGGCTTCCACTCAACCGAGATTCTCCTGCCCTTGCACACTTTGAAGCCTTTTGTCAAAGGCTTCAGCAACCACAGGAAGTGTGCGAACCAATAACCCCAGAAGAGGTTCGTAGGGCTCTTGAGGGCTCTAAGAACTTTGCTGCTCCAGGTCCCGATGGGATAAATAACTTTTGGTGGAAAAAGTTATCGAGCACCCACCACCATTTGGCCAGAATTTTTAATTCCTGGTTAAATGGGGAGCAGCAAATCCCTTCTTGGGTTGTTGAGGGGCGGACAGTGCTGATCCCCAAGAACGGAGATTTGTCCAACCCAAAGAACTACAGACCGATAACCTGTCTAAACGCATGCTACAAGGTGTTTACACGCATTTTGTACATGCGGGTGCTCCACGCAGTTGAACCGGTTTACGAACGGATATATGAGCAACGAGGGTCGAAGAGAGGTGTCGCTGGCTGCAAGAAAAACCTGCTGATCGACAGATGTGTCACGCAGGACTCCATGCAGTATAAGCGGAACCTCTCTATGGCCTGGATCGACTACCGCAAGGCATTTGACATGACATCGCATGAGCTCATTGTTCACTTGCTCCGATGTCTTGTGGTACCAGGCCCCGTAGTGAGATGTATTGAAGAACTGATGCCGCTCTGGAGGACTCGTTTTACCATAACATCGGGTAACGATAGAGTCCAAACAGAGTCGGTAACATTCAGAAGAGGAGTATTTCAGGGAGATTCCCTCAGCCCCCTTCTCTTTTGCATCTCACTACTGCCATTATCCGTCTCGCTCCGGAAAACCCGTGGCTACAACTGCGGTACCCCCGGCGACAGGAGGCATAAGGTCACCCATCTATTTTATATGGATGACCTTAAACTTTATGCCTCTGGAGAGAGGGATCTCCAGCAGTCCCTTAAGGTGGTACAGGAGTACACGCAGGCTGTCGGTATGCAGTTCGGGTTGGACAAATGCGCACTGATCCATCTCAAGAGAGGACGATGCGGTGACTACGGAGAGGACGCGCAGCTCGTGGACGGAAGCATCTTACACCATCTAGATGCCGGAGAGTCGTACACTTACTTGGGTGTCGAGCAACGCTCCACCCAAGAAGTGAGTGTAGTGAAAAACGCTCTCCGCGGCAAGTATCAGCACCTACTCCGACAGATCTGGTCTTCAGAACTGTCGGGGAAGAACAAGGTGTCTGCTACAAATATGCTTGCCGTTCCGATCCTTCTCTACTCTTTCGGAGTAGTGAAGTGGACTAGAGAAGAGCTGCGTCAACTCGATGTAGTAACCCGCAAGAAGATGCATCTCAATAGGAGCTTGCATCCTAAATCGTCCGTTCCACGGTTATATCTCCCACGACATCGGGGAGGCCGTGGACTCTTGAGCTTGGAGAGTCTCCATAGCAGGATGGTTCTGGATGGAGCATGTAAGGTCATCAGGAGTTCGGATCCCCTCCTCTGCATGGTCCGAGACCATGAAAATGCAGAGGTAGGAGCTTTTCTCTTTAAGGCAGCACGCAGAGCAGCCGATGAACTTGGTCTCATCTTCGACGTCGAGCGGGTAAACCCCGACTCTGTCACCGAGTTGGAACCCGTTCGACTAAAAGCCCACATTAGAGCTGCAGAACACAACATCCTTCTGCAGCTCCATAAGGATAAGCCATTGCACGGGATCTTCTATAAAAATATAGAAGACCTCGGCTTATCCGAAAAGCTGACCTTCGCCTTCTTAAGGTCAGCTGGGCTGAAGTCTGAGACCGAGGGATTCATAATGGCTTGCCAGGATGGTGTATTTAACACTCTCGTCTATCGACGTCGTGTCATGGGTATGGAGGTCCCTGATGTCAGCTGCAGGGCCTGCCGCAGGGCGCCGGAGACTGTAATGCACTTACTGTCGGCTTGCCCGACTTACGCAGTCTCGGCCTATATTCATAGACACAACGCAGCATTACGAGTGCTTTACTATCATCTAAGGCACTCGTATGGGATAGACGAAACACCAGTGCTGCCTTACGTTCCGGGGGATATTGAGTCCGTTGTGGGGAATGAGAAGTGCCTAATTTATTGGAACTACTCGTTTCCCACCGTCAGGCAAATACAAGCCAACAAGCCTGACATAGTACTCCTCGACCACCAACTCAAGACAATGTATGTCGTGGAATTCTCAGCTCCCGCTGAGAGCAACATTGTCTTGAAAGAGGAGGAAAAACGGACAAAATATCGAGATTTGCTCTTCGAACTCCGCAGGCTTTATCCAGGCCATTCTGTTAAAATAGTGGTACTGATTATAGGAGCCCTCGGTGGAATGAGACAGACGCTGCTTTCAGAACTAAAGATCATACCGGCATGCCGAGATTCGGCAGAGATCTTAGCCGGCAGAATGCAGAAGGCTGTCATCCTCGGTTCATTACGTCTACTCAGGGCACACGATTCGCGGACCCGGTAGTCACTCACCCCACGGGCGTGGGGAGTGGCTATTGGTATTACCAGCTCCCCTCTGTGAGGGTCGGAGCCACAGAGTAGGGTGACTGGTTTTTTGTAAAAAAAAAAAAAAAAAAATAATAATAACCGCAGGGGGGTATGCATGTGGAAAACCTTCCACGATGTATAACTTGGTGTGTGGCGTCACCACGGCCCCGAGCTCTTCACAGTGGGCTAGGGGACCATTGGAAGTATAAATCCCCCTACTTCAGTACAATCATAGAAACCATCTATGATTCGGCGGGGCTCTACTGAAGCGGACTGACGACTCCCCGTAAGCTGGCAGTAGCTTAAAAATGCACTACCCATATGTATGGAGAACAATAGGAATAATGCCTCGGATGCGTCAGGAAGTAGGGCTGTACCTGACGCGGGACGCCAGCCCCAAGATGACGACTTACGCAACGACGACGGTAAGGATGACACCTTGACTCAGACTGGACCGCCAACTCACCCTAGGGTAAACAAGAAGGCTTCCCGTCGAGCAGAAACAACAAAAAGAATAAAATGGAGTAGAGAAATGAACACAAATGTAATCAGAATATACCTACTCGTAAACGAATGTAGAGATGACCCCCCCTTACCAGGTTGGAGGCAAAAGCTACTCTGTGAATTTTCAAAAATCTATCCCGACATCATAATAATAATAATAATAATAATAATAAGCAGGAGGGGCTAACTTTCATCTATTAAGCCTTTGGTGAGTAGCGCCACCACTTACTCCAGCTAGGGGTGCAAAACCGAACCGGCAGCCCTAGTGCACCCGGGAGGGGAAAGCATTTTCCCCTCTGGTGTCGGTCGTGGGCCTGCTGGGCTAACCACCCACAGGCTCTAACCTTTGGTTCCGGCAGGCCGAAGAGAGGGCCCCCACGATCGACCCCGTTCGGATAGGGGTCAAGGGCAAGGTGGTGGGGCCCAACCGGATAGACCGCCCGTTGACGACTTACGCAATGTTCATGGACGCTTTGAGTGGACGGATGAACTGAGGGATGAGCTTCTGCAGTGTTATGAAAGCAGTGAGCCCGCGCGAAGGGGGTACATGGCGCGGATGCATGCTCTGTGGTGTGAGAGGCTTCCAGAGCATAGCGCCTTCACGCCACAAAATCTGCGTGACTATGTATCCCACCTTCGTAGTAGGGGCTACGTGAGGGCTGCTCCTGGACCGGTGAATGAGGTGGCGGAAGAGCCGCCACATTCACCGGTTGAGGACGTAGCTCTCCTCGTTCCGCCAATACCAGAGGGCCTCAGTACCAGAAGGGGGTTACACCGTCTGAAAACCCCCGGGCCACAAGACCTGGCCAGAGTGGACGCTGAACTTCGTACAGCGCTACCGGAAGAGGCTGACATCTGGCACATAAATTGTGCCGTGTATGCCGCTGCTCAACGCTCGTCTCAGGTGGAGAGGCGAAATATCTTTTCCCCACAGGAGAGAGCGCAGCGGCGCATACAAAAGATGGAGGCCAAAATCCGGTCGGCGAGACAACACGCATCCCGTGTCCAATGTGTGATGGACTACATGGCGGTCAATAGGCCTTTCACGCCTAAAGTTCGACGTATAGCCGCCAATTTAAGACGCGCCCATCACACACTCAACGGGGCAGTGCTACAAACCACCAAACAGCACTGCCTCGATAGGATACGGATGCTAGTGGCTTGCAAAAAGTCACTAGTGAGGCGGGCGAGGGGGCTGGCGGAAAATAACCTTTTTCGCCAAAAGCCTTCGCGCCTATTCGAACCGCCTCAGCGTGTTGCCGACAATATACCGACCGTCGATCAGGTGGAAACTTTCTGGAAACCGTTGTACGACCAGAGGCTTCCGCTCAACAGAGACTCTCCGGCCCTGGCACACTTTGAAGCCTTTTGCCAAAGGCTTCATCTACAACAGGAGGTGTGCCAACCAATAACCCCAGAAGAGGTTCGAAGAGCTCTTGAAGGCTCTAAGAATTTTGCTGCTCCAGGTCCAGATGGGATTAATAACTTTTGGTAGAAAAAGTTAACCAGTACCCACCACCATTTGGCCAGAATTTTTAATTCTTGGCTAAATGGGGAGCAGCAAATCCCTTCTTGGGTTGTTGAGGGGCGGACAGTGCTGATCCCCAAGAACGGAGATTTGTCCAACCCAAAGAACTATAGGCCGATAACCTGTTTAAACGCATGTTACAAGGTGTTCACACGCATCTTGTACATGCGGGTACTCCAAGCAGTTAACCCAGTTTACGAACGGATATATGAGCAACGAGGGTCGAAGAGAGATGTCGCTGGCTGCAAGGAGAACCTGTTGATTGACAGATGTGTCACGCAGGACTCCGTGCAGTATAAGCGGAATCTCTCCATGGCCTGGATCGATTACCGCAAGGCATTTGACATGACATCTCATGAGCTTATTGTACACTTGCTCCGATGTCTTGCGGTCGCCGGTCCCGTAGTGAGATGCATTGAAGATCTGATGCCGCTCTGGAGGACTCGCTTTACCATAACATCTGGTAATGATAGAGTCCAAACAGAGCCGGTAACGTTCAAAAGGGGAGTATTTCAGGGAGATTCCCTCAGCCCCCTTTTGTTTTGCATCTCGCTACTGCCATTATCCGTCTCGCTCCGGAAAACCCGCGGTTACAACTGTGGTACCCCCGGCGACAGGAGGCATAAGGTCACCCATTTGTTTTATATGGATGACCTTAAACTTTATGCCTCCGGAGAAAGGGATCTCCAACAATCCCTTAGGGTGGTACAGGAGTACACGCAGGCTGTCGGTATGCAGTTCGGATTGGACAAATGTGCACTGGTCCATCTCAAGAGAGGACGATGTGGGGACTACGGCGAGGATGCGCAGCTCGTAGACGGAAGCATCCTACACCACCTAGTTGCCGGAGAGTCGTACACTTACTTGGGTGTCGAGCAACGCTCCACCCAAGAAGTGGGTGTAGTGAAAAACGCTCTCCGCGGCAAGTATCAGCACCGACTCCGACAGATCTGGTCTTCAGAACTGTCGGGGAAGAACAAGGTGTCTGCTACTAATATGCTTGCCGTTCCGATCCTTCTCTACTCCTTTGGAGTAGTGAAGTGGACTCGAGAGGAGCTGCGTCAACTCGATGTAGGAACCCGGAGAAAGATGCACCTCAATAGGAGCCTGCATCCTAAATCGTCCGTTCCACGGTTATATCTCCCACGCCATCGGGGAGGCCGTGGACTCTTGAGCTTGGAGAGTCTACACAGCAGGATGGTGCTGGATGGAGCCTGTAAGGTCGTCAGGAGTTCGGATCCCCTCCTCTGCATGGTCCGAGGCCATGAAAATGCAGGGGTAGGAGCTTTTCTGTTTAAGGCAGCACGCAGAGCAGCCGATGAACTCGGTCTCATCTTCGACGTTGAGCGGGATAATCCCGACTCTGTCACCGAGTTGGAACCCGCTCGGCGGAAAGCCCAAATAAAAGCTGCAGAACAAACCATCTTTCTGCAGCTCCATTCGGATAAGCCACTGCATGGTGTCTTCTATAGAAATATAGAAGAACTTGGCTTATCCGAAAGGCTGACCTTCGCCTTCTTAAGGTCAGCCGGGCTGAAGTCTGAAACCGAGGGATTTATATTGGCTTGCCAGGACGGTGTATTCAACACCCTCGTCTATCGAAGTCGTGTCATGGGTGTGGAGGTCGCTGACGTCAGCTGCAGGGCCTGCCGCAGAGCGCCGGAGACGCTTATGCACTTGTTGTCGGCCTGCCCGACATATGCAGTCTCCGCCTATATCCAAAGGCACGACGGAGCACTACGAGTGCTTTACTACCATCTGAGGCACTCGTATGAGATAGACGAGACACCAGTGCTGCCTTATGCTCCGGGGGATATTGAGTCCGTTGTGGGAAATGAGAGGTGTCTAATTTATTGGAACTACTCGTTTCCCACGGTCAGGCAAATACAGGCAAACAAGCCTGACATAGTCCTCATAGACCACCAACTCAAGACAATGTTCGTCATAGAGTTCTCGGCTCCCGCGGAGAACAACATTGTCTTGAAGGAGGAAGAAAAGCGGACAAAATATCGAGACCTACTCTTCGAACTCCGCAGACTGTATCCAGACCATACTGTCAAGCTGGTGGTACTGATTATAGGAGCTCTCGGTGGAACGAGACACACGCTGCTTTCAGAATTGAACATCATACCGGCATGCCGACAATCGGCAGAAGTCCTAGCCGGGAGAATGCAGAAGGCTGTCATTCTTGGTTCATTGCGTCTGCTCAGGGCACACGAGTCACGGAACCAGTGATCACTGACTCTACGGTGTAGAGAGTGGTTATTGGCGCTCCCAGCGTACCCTCTCTGGTATCGGAGGCAGGGAGAAGGACGACTGGTTTTACTTAAAAAAAAAAAAAACAAAAAAAAAAAAAAAAAAAAATTAATAATAAATAAGCAGGAGGGGCTAACTTCCATCTATTAAGCCTTTGGTGAGTAGCGCCACCACTTACTCCAGCTGGGGGTGCAAAACCGAACCGGCAGCCCTAGTGCACCCGGGAGGGGAAAGCATCTTCCCCTCTGGTGTCGGTCGTGGGCCTGCTGGGCTAACCACCCACAGGCTCTAACCTTTGGTTCCGGCAGGCCGAAGACTGGGCCCCCACGATCGACCCCGTTCGGATAGGGGTCAAGGGCAAGATGGTGGGGCCCAACCGGATAGACCGCCCGTTGACGACGTACGCAATGAACAAGGACGCTTTGAGTGGACAGATGAACTGAGGGATGAGCTTCTGCATTGTTATGAAAGCAGTGAGCCCGCGCGGAGGGGGTACATGGCGCGGATGCATGCTCTGTGGTGTGAGTGGCTACCAGAGCATAGCGCCTTCACGCCACAAAATCTGCGTGACTATGTATCCCACCTTCGTAGTAGGGGCTACGTGAGGGCTGCTCCTGGGCCGGTGAATGAGGTGGCCGAAGAGCCGCCACATTCACCGGTTGAGGACGTGGCTCTCCTCGTTCCGCCAATACCAGAGGGCCTCAGTACCAGAAGGGGGTTACACCGTCTGAAAACCCCCGGGCCACAAGACCTGGCCAGAGTGGACGCTGAACTTCGTACAGCGCTACCAGAAGAGGCTGACATCTGGCACATAAATTGTGCCGTGTATGCCGCTGCTCAACGCTCGTCTCAGGTGGAGAGGCGAAATACCTCTTCCCCACAGGAGAGAGCGCAGCGGCGCATACAAAAGATGGAAGCCAAGATCCAGTCGGCGAGGCAACACGCATCCCGTATCCAATGTGTGATGGACTATATGGCGGCCAACAGGCCGTTCACGCCTAAAGTGCGTCGATTAGCCGCCAACTTAAGACGCGTCCATCACACACTCAATGAGGCAGTGCTGCGAACCACCAAACAGCACTGTCTCGACAGGATACGGATGCTAGTGACTTGCAAAAAGTCATTAGTGAGGCGGGCGAGGGGGCTTGCGGAAAATAAACTGTTCCGCGAGAAGCCCTCGCGCCTTTTCCAACCGCCTCCGCGTGTTGTAGACAATCCGGCGACTGCAGATCAGGTGGAGAACTTCTGGAGAACGCTGTACGAGGAGAGGCTTCCACTCAACCGAGATTCTCCTGCCCTTGCACACTTTGTAGCCTTTTGTCAAAGGCTTCAGCAACCACAGGAAGTGTGCGAACCAATAACCCCAGAAGAGGTTCGTAGGGCTCTTGATGGCTCTAAGAACTTTGCTGCTCCAGGTCCCGATGGGATAAATAACTTTTGGTGGAAAAAGTTATCGAGCACCCACCACCATTTGGCCAGAATATTTAATTCCTGGTTAAATGGGGAGCAGCAAATCCCTTCTTGGGTTGTTGAGGGGCGGACAGTGCTGATCCCCAAGAACGGAGATTTGTCCAACCCAAAGAATTACAGACCGATAACCTGTCTAAACGCATGTTACAAGGTGTTTACACGCATTTTGTACATGCGGGTGCTCCACGCAGTTGAACCGGTTTACGAACGGATATATGAGCAACGAGGGTCGAAGAGAGGTGTCGCTGGCTGCAAGGAGAACCTGTTGATTGACAGATGTGTCACGCAGGACTCCATGCAGTATAAGCGGAACCTCTCTATGGCCTGGATCGACTACCGCAAGGCATTCGACATGACATCGCATGAGCTCATTGTTCACTTGCTCCGATGTCTTGTGGTACCCGGTCCCGTAGTGAGATGTATTGAAGAACTGATGCCGCTCTGGAGGACTCGCTTTACCATAACATCGGGTAACGATAGAGTCCAAACAGAGTCGGTGACATTCAGAAGAGGAGTATTTCAGGGAGATTCCCTCAGCCCCCTTCTGTTTTGCATCTCACTACTGCCATTATCCGTCTCGCTCCGGAAAACCCGTGGCTACAACTGCGGTACCCCTGGCGACAGGAGGCATAAGGTCACCCATCTATTTTATATGGATGACCTTAAACTTTATGCCTCTGGAGAGAGGGATCTCCAACAGTCCCTTAGGGTGGTACAGGAGTATACGCAGTCTGTCGGTATGCAGTTCGGGTTGGACAAATGCGCACTGATCCATCTCAAGAGAGGACGATGCGGTGACTATGGAGAGGACGCGCAGCTCGTGGACGGAAGCATCTTACACCATCTAGATGCCGGAGAGTCGTACACTTACTTGGGTGTCGAGCAACGCTCCACCCAAGAAGTGAGTGTAGTGAAAAACGCTCTCCGCGGCAAGTATCAGCACCTACTCCGACAGATCTGGTCTTCAGAACTGTCGGGGAAGAACAAGGTGTCTGCTACAAATATGCTTGCCGTTCCGATCCTTCTCTACTCTTTCGGAGTAGTGAAGTGGACTAGAGAAGAGCTGCGTCAACTCGATGTAGTAACCCGCAAGAAGATGCGTCTCAATAGGAGCTTGCATCCTAAATCGTCCGTTCCACGGTTATATCTCCCACGACATCGGGGAGGCCGTGGACTCTTGAGCTTGGAGAGTCTCCATAGCAGGATGGTTCTGGAGGGAGCATGTAAGGTCATCAGGAGTTCGGATCCCCTCCTCTGCATGGTCCGAGACCATGAAAATGCAGAGGTAGGAGCTTTTCTCTTTAAGGCAGCACGGAGAGCAGCCGATGAACTTGGTCACATCTTCGACGTCGAACGGGTAAACCCCGACTCTGTCACCGAGTTGGAACCCGTTCGACTAAAAGCCCACATTAAAGCTGCAGAACACAGCATCCTTCTGCAGCTCTATAAGGATAAGCCATTGCACGGGATCTTCTATAAAAATATAGAAGACCTCGGCTTATCCGAAAGGCTGACCTTCGCTTTCTTAAGGTCAGCTGGGCTGAAGTCTGAGACCGAGGGATTCATAATGGCTTGCCAGGATGGTGTATTTAACACTCTCGTCTATCGACGTAGTGTCATGGGTATGGAGGTCCCTGATGTCAGCTGCAGGGCCTGCCGCAGGGCGCCGGAGACTGTAATGCACTTACTGTCGGCTTGCCCGACATACGCAGTCTCGGCCTATATTCATAGACACAACGCAGCATTACGAGTGCTTTACTATCATCTAAGGCACTCGTATGGGATAGACGAAACACCAGTGCTGCCTTACGTTCCGGGGGATATTGAGTCCGTTGTGGGGAATGAGAAGTGCCTAATTTATTGGAACTACTCGTTTCCCACCGTCAGGCAAATACAAGCCAACAAGCCTGACATAGTACTCCTCGACCACCAACTCAAGACAATGTATGTCGTGGAATTCTCCCGCTGAGAGCAACATTGTCTTGAAAGAGGAGGAAAAACGGACAAAATATCGAGATTTGCTCTTCGAACTTCGCAGGCTTTATTCAGGCCATTCTGTTAAAATAGTGGTACTGATTATAGGAGCCCTCGGTGGAATGAGACAGACGCTGCTTTCAGAACTAAAGATCATACCGGCATGCCGAGATTCGGCAGAGATCTTAGCCGGCAGAATGCAGAAGGCTGTCATCCTCGGTTCATTACGTCTACTGAGGGCACACGATTCGCGGACCCGGTAGTCACTCACCCCACTGGCGTGGGGAGTGGCTATTGGTATTACCAGCTCCCCTCTGTGAGGGTCGGAGCCACAGAGTAGGGTGACTGGTTTTTTGTAAAAAAAAAAAAAAAAAAAAAAAATAACATAGAAGAGAGACAAGTAGCACAAACTGACCACGCACAAAATCAACAAGAAGTGGTCATAGTTGACGTGGATGTTGTTGCGGACCAGAAATAAATGAATTTGTGATCCGGAGCTATTACCGAATTACCAGACTTGAAACGGCCAAGATACCGTATAGTAAGGAACTACATAGGATAGTAACAAGTGAATTCCCAGAATTACATCGTAAAACAGTACAGAACATACTCGACCAACGAAGATCGCTATTCCTCAACAACCGAACGCCAGCAAACGTTTTACAGAGAATAAAAGATGAAGTAGCAAACGAGTTAGGTATACATGAAAGGAACGACAGGGAAGAACATGCAGAAAATGAAGCAACAGTCGAATTAGAGACACAGGAAAGAGTCGATTTGGAAGAACATGTAGACGACATGGAGACCCGTGCACCGCAGTCACAAACAAGTAAAACGCAGGAAGAATTTGAGACAAACCTTCTACTATATGATGGATCAAACCCGTCAGCCAAACCCAAATTGCCAAAGTTACATTTTAAACCTGATACAGACAAGATAGTGAATGAAGTGAATGAGGTTATAAAGACAAAAATTATGCGTGAAACAACGATAGAACAGCTCCACGCCCTGATATACGCGGGTGCATATACAACACTAACCCTCAATAAGCAGAAGATATCACAGGCAATAGAGAGAACAACGAAAATAAAAAGTCCGCCATGGGAACGTCGACTAGTATTTAAAATTGAAAGAATCAGGAAAGAAATTGGAATACTCACGCAAAGCCAAAGAGACCGGCCCAGTGAAAAAGTCACAGCAAAAACCAAATTACTAATGTCACACTACAAATCAGAAATGAACCCGACCCTGAATGAGGTACTAGATATGCTTAAGCAGAAGCTTGCAGCCATGGCCAAACGCCTGAAAAGGTACCAGATCAGTAACGCACGTCGAGAGCAAAACAGCTTATTTGCTAGAAATCAAAAAGCCTTCTATAAAAGAATAGATGCACCGACTGAGGCAGATTTGGAACAGGGTGAAGTACCCTCAAAAGAGCAAATCAAAAACTTCTGGGAGGGAGTCTGGAGTAATCCAGTAAACCATAAACAGGCCAAATGGCTTCGAGATGAAAGAAATAACGTAAGGGACTTGCCCACAATGCTCGACTGGAAAATTACGAAAGAAGAAGTCCAAGAGGTTATAAGCAGAACACTGAGCTGGAAAGCACCGGGGATGGACAAGCTGCAAAATTTCTGGTTCAAGAAGTTTCATGCAGTACATGAGCAACTGGCACACTGCTATACCAGCCTACTTGCCGATCCAGAGCAAGTACCTATATTTCTGAGTGAGGGAGTGACGTACCTGCTTCCAAAGACCATGCGTGCCACCGCGGATCCTTCCCTATATAGACCGATCACCTGTCTTCCAACAATTTACAAAATACTAACAGCTATTTTAACAAGTAAAATTTACAAACATCTAGGGGCAAACGAATTACTAGATGAAGAGCAGAAGGGATGTCGTAAAGGGTCGCGGGGATGTAAGGAACAGCTTATAATTGATTCGATCGTTATGAACAGAGCCAAAAAAACTAAAAGCTCATTGTACACTGCGTACATTGATTACCAAAAAGCATTTGACAGCGTACCCCACACTTGGTTAGTAGAGGTACTTGAGCTGTATAAGATCGACAACCATATAATTAACTTTTTGAAGCATGTGATGTCGTTATGGAAAACAACTTTATTACTAAGTACAAATAATAACGCCATAAACGCAGGAGAAATTAAAATACAAAGAGGTATATTCCAAAGTGATGCCCTCAGCGCTCTGTGGTTTAGCCTGGCACTAGGCCCACTAACAACTATGCTTAACAAACAGAAGAAGGGATATACTCTGTCGCAAAGCAACCAGCAATTAAGTCATCTATGGTACATGGATGACTACTGTAGGAGCGACTGGGGAAATACCATATAAACTACACGAAGGCCTGAAGACCTTGAAGATGCAAAAGAGCCTATACATTACGATTCAGAAATCTGTACTACTAGATACATGCAGCATAGTTCGTCGAGTACTTGGCCAATAGAAATAAAAGCGTTTACACGCCTGCAAGGAAGCGTGACATCTTGTTTTTGGACCGATGTCAACTGCTTAAAAACCAGAGCAATCTGTGATATAAGGAAGGGATATAATAATAATAATAATGAATCGGCTTATTGCACGGGATCTTCTATAAAAATATAGAAGACCTCGGCTTATCCGAAAGGCTGACCTTCGCCTTCTTAAGGTCAGCTGGGCTGAAGTCTGAGACCGAGGGATTCATAATGGCTTGCCAGGATGGTGTATTTAACACTCTCGTCTATCGACGTCGTGTCATAGGTATGGAGGTCCCTGATGTCAGCTGCAGGGCCTGCCGCAGGGCGCCGGAGACTGTAATGCACTTACTGTCGGCTTGCCCGACATACGCAGTCTCGGCCTATATTCATAGACACAACGCAGCATTACGAGTGCTTTACTATCATCTAAGGCACTCGTATGGGATAGACGAAACATCAGTGCTGCCTTACGTTCCGGGGGATATTGAGTCCGTTGTGGGGAATGAGAAGTGCCTAATTTATTGGAACTACTCGTTTCCCACCGTCAGGCAAATACAAGCCAACAAGCCTGACATAGTACTCCTCGACCACCAACTCAAGACAATGTATGTCGTGGAATTCTCAGCTCCCGCTGAGAGCAACATTGTCTTGAAAGAGGAGGAAAAATGGACAAAATATCGAGATTTGCTCTTCGAACTCAGCAGGCTTTATCCAGGCCATTCTGTTAAAATAGTGGTACTGTTTGTAGGAGCCCTCGGTGGAATGAGACAGACGCTGCTTTCAGAACTAAAGATCATACCGGCATGCCGAGATTCGGCAGAGATCTTAGCCGGCAGAATGCAGAAGGCTGTCATCCTCGGTTTATTACGTCTACTCAGGGCACACGATTCGCGGACCCGGTAGTCACTCACCCCACAGGCGTGGGGAGTGGCTGTTGGTATTACCAGCTCCCCTCTGTGAGGGTCGGAGCCACAGAGTAGGGTGACTGGTTTTTTGTAAAAAAAAAAAAAGAACCGGTTTTATTTTATAAAAAAATATAAATACAATAATTTTCGCAAAAAATAACAATTAGGCCCATTTGTGGCGAAGTCTAGCTTAAAGCTACTCATACTTAACCACAAAATTAAACCTTTAAACATAACGTTCAACTATTAAATAAAGTGCATGGCTATAATATAAAAAAAACCATTCAAATAATTTATTGAAATATTTAGGTTATGCAGCTTTCAGGAGCTGATAATTTGCGAGATAGTTCTCAGGTCCTCTCCCCCGCCGACTACCCCGAATAGACGACGCTCCGACCACCAGTCATGGTCCTTTTCAGAGGCTTTATTTCGCCTCTGAAAAGGAGGCTTTATTTCGCCTCTGAAGAAGACCACCACAAGGCTATCAAAACACCATATACCCGAAACAGTCAACGGGAAAGAGAACCTGAAAACCACTCCACAAAGAAAAAAAAACAATTAATAAAATTTCCTGTTTGGTACACATATATAGGCTAAATAGTAAAGTACTTAAAATTATATTTGCAGCTGCTTACTTAGTAAATAACTGTTAAATTTGTATTTGAATTTTCTTGGTTCCATGTTTTTTAAGTTAAGGTAATGAGTTGTAGACCTTTATAGAATTAAATAAGAATCCTCTCTTATACATGACCGTGTGATGATGAGGCATAGCTAATTTTAATTTATATCGAATATCCCTGGAGTAAACAGCTGATCTAGCTATAAATTTATTTTTAAGGGCAGAGGAGGAGTGGGGGGAAATTTTCTATGAACGTACCAAGGTGATGTAGTACTCTGTTTGACATTCTTAACCATTTAGGATTATTAATTTTTTCAGACACCGAATCAAATCTTCGTAGTCCAAAAATTAGTCTACAGCAAGAGTTCTGATCTTTTTGCACCCGATTTTTATCTAAAATAGTTAGGTAAGGTCCGTATATAAAGTCAGCATCACCAAAGTGAGACAAAACCAATGTCTCACATAAGAGTATTTTTAGATTAAAATTTATTATATGACGATTGGCATAAATGAGTTTTAAAGACGAATACGACTTTTGACTTTTGACTTTTTGATATGTCCATCAAAACGTAAATTAATGTCTAAGTTGGAAATCGAATTAACTAAAGGCAAAAATACACCCTCAATATTAATATTTAAGTTGTGTTTTAAATTGTTAATATACCAAATAACATAGTGAAAGATTTACTAGAATTAAGTTTAAGGTTATGCTCTTTTGACACTTGATTAATAAAAGCTAAGTCACTATTAATATTTTCAAATGCCTCAGGGTGATTTGTGTGATTAAAATGAATATACATTTGAGTGTCATCAGCGTAAGCTTGTATTTTGCAATATTTAACAGAAGTTAAGATATAAGATGTATAGATAATAAATAAAAGAGGACCCAAAACTAATCCCTGAGGCACTCCTGATAATATATCTAAGCTTGAAGAGAGTGATCCATTAAATGAAATTCTTTGAGATCTACCTGATAAATACGAATTAATTAAAGACACAGATCCGTCATTAAAACCAAAATATTTAAGTTTCGCACATATAAGTTGATGGTTAATTGTGTCAAAAAGTTTGGAGAAATCTAGAAGCACAAGCACACTAACTAATTTATTATCATACGCATGTATGATATCATCTGTAACATTTGCTATAGCAGTTGAATAACCTTTTCTAAATCCGCATTGAGAGTCAGGAATACGAAGTACTCGTAAATCTGATCATATAGCACCTTTTCAAATATTTTTGAGATTGTAGGTAATATATTTATTATTCTAAGATCTGAATAAGACATTACATTTGCTTTTTAGGTAAGGGTCTGCCTATTGACAATTTCCATTGAGCAGGAAAGTAATGTTTCTCAATACAGCAATTGATTATATGAGTTAGGAACTTATCAATATAAGGGCTGCAATATTTTAACATAGAAGCCGAAATAGCATCAATACCATAAGCATTATTTAATTTATTTATAATTTTATTAACTTCATTAATTGTAGTTAGCCGAAAATAAAATTTGTTATTATTATCAAATAGATTATTGTCATAAAATCGATTTTATTATCACAAACGTTGGATGTTGACTGTAAAAATGTTGCAAAATAATTGTTTATTTCATCAGGATTGGAAAATTGATCAGGAATTGTAAAGTTTTATCAGATCGAATACTTAGATTTTTTAAGGCTGATCATGTGTTACGAGAGTTATTTTCCTTACATACTGTACTAAGGTAGGCCTTTTTTTCAGATCGAACCATGGAGACTGTATAATTTCTAATTCTTTATATCTCACCCAATCATTTTCAGCCTTAGTTTATTTATATTTTTGCAAAGCAAGGTCTCTTTCCCTCATTATTAGTTTTAAGTTGTAAGTAAGCCACGGGGCTTTTGGTTTTGTTACCCTGACTCGTTTAAGAGGAGCATGTTTGTGAAAAAGAAAAGTTAGCATATTGTTAAGTATAGAAATTTTATTATCAATATCATTTTCTCTAATTATAAAATACCATGGTAGGTTCTCCAAATCACGATTAAACAATTGTATGTTAAAATTTTTAAAACAACGAAAAGTGACAATTGTAGGTTTAATTTTTTGACGTTTAACTGAAATTTACCAATATACCATCATGTGATCAGAAATATTGTCAGCATTGAAAGTACTACAGGCTTGAACAATTTCATTGTTAGTAATAAAAATAAGAACAATTAATGTGCTAGTGCTGCCAGTAATTCTCGTAGGCTCATTTAAAATTTGTGAAAAATCGTAGGATTGAAACAAGGGCTTACAGGGTTAGACATATTAAAAACATCAACATTTAAATCCCACATACAGACAACTTCATCACAAGTAGGACACAAAGTGGATAATATATTGTCAAAATCATCTATAAAAGTATTAATGTTGGTATTGGGTGGTCTATAAAATGCACCTACTGCCAGAGTAAAAGGATTTAATTTAAACTTTATAAAAATATGTTCTAATTTATCACTCACCATAAAATCAAAAGTAATCGATTCACAAACGTAAGTTGACTTAACATAAGCTGCAACCCCTCCTCCTCGACCTCTCCGATTTTTGTAAAAAAAATTTATAACCAGGAAAATGAAAATTTTCAGGGTTCATGTCTTCTTTTTCTCTCCTAAACTTTACAATTAGTTACTTTATAGCCTAAAAAAATAACAAAAGTAAACATATGTAAAGGAAGTATAAAAAAATTCATTAAACAATATCATGAAATATTTACAAAGCTGTTTTAATCACATTTTACAAATAGCACCAGTTCATACGCGCGCTTCTGTCCTTCTCATTTGTTTTTTTTTCACTATTTTAAAGAGTTTTTATTGCTCTCATTTACTGTATTAGTTAACATTTCCTAAAGGAAATAAAAAGAACGACACAACACAAGCACCGTATAATGCTTGGGTGAGTCTTCCAGGACTCGATTTAGGTCTTCTGCCGCTCTGGGCAAAAATACTTTTTACCACCCTTTATATCTAATTATAGATTGTTTTAAGGTATAATTTTTGATAGCGGATGAAATTATACGCAGGTATTTGTTGAATAATAAAAGCTTATAGTTTTATAAAAACTTAATATTCATAAAGAAAAGTAAAGAACAAAATAAATTGTACAAGTAGGAGGTAGACATATTTTTCAAAACTCAAGAAAAACACAATTCATAAAATATTTTAAGAAATCAATAAAAAATGCAAAATTCACCAAAAAAGTTTTAAAAATATTTTCAAATTTAAAAAAAATTAACTTAGCTTTTTTGTCGGCAAACTCTTTATTTTTTCACATAATTCGTGTTCTGTATCAATTACAACCAATCGACCTTAAGTAATTTCTGATTATTTTTAATTTAGAAAAGCTTTGGAAATTTGTAGTAAAAATAGTAAAGAAAATAAAAATTAATATTTGGTGAACTGAGCTGAAAAATACACCAAACTAAGCTGAATTGCATGACTAAGACCATCATATAACAAAAAATTACAACATGAATATTTCAAAGGAAAGGGAGAATTTTTATAATATTATCGTATTCAAATAGATAAAACGTCCAACTTCAATTTTTCGAATAACCTCCAGTATTTAACAATTTGATATAATTTGGGAGGACAAAACAATATTTGGAAGAATTATCAATTAGGTTTTGGTAATAATAACTATTTTTTTTTATACATTTATTTAACGTCGGCCTATTTCCGCTACTGAGGCCTAACACCGACGCCTGTAGACAAGCTACCCCTAACCAGGAAGTTTTGCCGAATCTCTTCCCTTAAGAAGAGTGGGGATCTTTTACTTGCCTAACATTTAATAGACAAGGGACCGACGGCTTTACATCCCCTCTGAAGGATGGTATATCCCCTATATAACACTCGCCTAAGGTTGTATAACTTCCGCGCATACACTGATATACAATCCACTGGAAGATGTGTGAGGCGGGGACACGGTCTTCGTTGGAACGGTCACCCATCCAACTACTAACCTATCAAAGTATGTACAATAATAACTAAAAGGCTGCGTATCTGTTGAGGGTTACAGTACGACGACTATTTCAGAATGGCAGCTCAACATATTTTTAAATTCGCTGAATCGCCCAAATCAGTTTGAATGACATTTTAAATTAAATTCAGAATTTTACAATAAATGAAAAATACA
This sequence comes from Leptura quadrifasciata, assembly GCA_963675555.1. NCBI lineage: Eukaryota > Metazoa > Arthropoda > Insecta > Coleoptera > Cerambycidae > Leptura > Leptura quadrifasciata. Next base: position 41,704,029 of record OY776677.1, read on the forward strand.
TCTTAATGTTTCTTCAAAAAATTTAAAATAAAGGAGTTACGTACTACAAACTAAACAAATTTTTTCAACTAAATGATCTTTATTTTTCTGATTTCTGATTTTAAAGTAATCTGTTATAAAACATGTAGCATTCCATCTGATTTACAATGCAGTTTTTTAAAAATTTAAAAATTTTATTTTTAAACTAGGTATGGCCAATTATTTGTTTAAAAATATGTTTCGGTCGATTTAAATAATCCCTAGTACATCTTTTCTAAATTAGTATTAGGAAAAAGTATGATAGTATAGTAGTTGTATATTTGTATATTTATAAAATAGATTATTGTTTGCTTGAGCAATAATATGTTCAGTTATTATATTTTTAATTTGCTATTAAATTTGCTCCTGCATCAACAGGTTAGAAATTCTCATAAAAATCAGCTTTTGTAAAAACAATCATTAAACTGTGTGCATTTTAACATAAGTAATACGTTAGTATGCTTCTAATGGCTGAATTTTGATGTAATCAGTTTTATAAGGAACAGCGGTGACGCCACAGCTTTTTACTTACCGCTTTTTCAGTTTCAGTTTTAAAATTTCACGCGTATGTTCATTCAGTCTAATTTTTTGTCCCACTTAGCCACTTTGAATCGGTCAGTTTTGAAAACGTAGCAGTTGCGCCACGACAAACCGACGGAATTCACATTAGTGACCAATACTCTGTCTACCATATAAATTTCAGCCGTATGTTCGTTCAGCCAAAATCATGTCCCAACCATCAACTTTGCCAAGCGCTGATACCCAAATGCAGCGGCTTTGCTCTGGTAGACCAGAACCATTCGCATTGAAATTAGTCCCGGCCTCCTAGATTGTAAATTTTGGCAACTTTCATTAGAAAACGTTTTAAATTGTAAAAAAGATAGCTCACTATCGACACATATGTAACTGATGGATTCTTAAAATATGTAAACTTTTACAACTTCTCTGTAGAGGAGAATGGATCTCATGTGCATGTTACGTGATGAAACTTAGATGTGACTTTTTGATTTTGTTTGAAGTGCTGAAGTGCTAAAACGTAAATATGTCTTCATTTTCATCGCAATTAGATCATATTTTGATATTTTATTATCGTAAAACCAAAATGGCAGCGAAACTCAAAACTTATTACTTTCCTAAGAATCCCAAGAATTGGATTGGGGAGTTTTATTTGAATACCAAGTGTATAGATGAAATGACAAATAGCATGGCGAAAACTCGATTCATCCGTTGCGAGGATAGAAAATAAGAAAAAACAAACAAGCAAATATAGTCCCCAACTCATATACCATTTAGTGCCGTTAGAGCAGGTGATAAAAATGCGCAAATGAAAAAATAATCAAGAGGCTCTGAACACATTATGATATATGATATGATTATGATAAAAAACAAATTCCAAATATGTGCGCATACAGCCGATACGATTGAAGATTTCCACAAAAAATAATTACGGTAGCCCTTACTTTTTTAAATATGAACTTTAAAATTACATGAATATATAAGAAGCAAAAAGTATATACATAAAGCCGATGATTCAAGATTTCCATAAAATTATTCAATTTCAGTAGCTCTTATTTTCTAAAATCTGAATATACATATAAATGAAAAAGGAAATCAGAACGCTTTGAACATCGTAATTTAAAAAATTAGTAATAAGCGGGAGTCGGTACATAATTTCTATAATTAAAAATTTCCTTGAAAATTTTACTCCTATATTTTCTGACTAATTAGATTGATTCGTCCATTAATACAATTTTACAAAATACATGTCATAATGGTATATTTTAAAACCAAATTATTTAGCTTGGATCCGATTAACAACTTAATTTGACAGAAACCTCTAAGAGATGTTGTTTGACCATGTCAGATAATTTACCTGAGTCTATCTCTAAACCACATTCTTTAGCTAAATAAGTCAGAAACTTTAAACTAGATTAGCCGAAATAATGAGACCGCTTGGCTATCATTTTCGAACGAAAACTGACATATTACCAACTTTAGTACACCAAAATGGATTATAGAATAAAAATTAAGTTATCTTTGATTATTATAGTCTTCCGATATTTTCTTCACGTTGAATGCATAGTTCTCTAAAATTCTGAACAGTCGTTCAACAGTTACTGCTTCATCGTCAAAATTGTAAGATTTTTCGCCGATTCTAAGTATTCGATTGATTTCTTGGTGTTTTTCGCCACTAAATGTTCAATTTGTTCCTTGATTTCGTTTTCGGAACCAAAACATTTGAGAAAATTTTTAACGCTACACACTACACTATCAAACGGTTTGACGTCAACTGATAGAAGTGACATATATATCAACCCAACCTTTCTATATAGTCAATATGAACCAATAAAAATACATCTTTGGGACATCTACCTACTAGCCGTTGAGAATTACCTTATTATTTTTCATAGTAGAGGACTGAATTTCCTGGTAAAAACTTAATTTATTTTCCAGATTATTATAAAGCAGGTAGTTTTATTGCACAGTACATAAGAATATTTTATGACTTCATGATTTTTATATTGTTTCTGTTTGGTTTTACAAAGTATTCTATAGAACGTTCAACAATTATATATAAACCTCATTAAACTGGCGAAAAGTATATTTACATTTAGTTTATTATTGGATTAATCAATATATTGTTAACCTCTCCACAATAAAATTGTGAGAGGTTACTAAAATTGGTTCAAAAACGAAAATTGAGATAACATCAAATCTTTACGTTTTGAGGTCCTAGGAACCCAAAAAAGTGATTTTTGAAAAATGTCTGTGTGTGTGTGTGTGTATGTGTGTTAGCACGATAGCGCCGAAACTACTGAACGGATTTGAATGATACTTTGCGTGTGCGTTTCTTTAGTGCCCCCGAAAGATCTGAAAAGGTTTTGGTTGAGATCGGATTACGTTTAGTGCCATTTTGACGCAACAAGTTGTTTATTTTATAGTTACTTTCAATTTGCAATGAAACCATTGAAAAGCAGTTAAAATTCTGATTTCAACGATATATCACACTTCCACCCTTTCAATTTGGTTTCAGGGAAAAAAAATTAAAAACAGAGAAAATATGGCATAGATCGCATTTCGCATGATACTAGTAAAATTAATGAAATGCTAATGTTTCATTTAACAAAGACAGCCGCGAGCGATCGGATTGCAATGAGCAAATTTTGACGATTGTCATTGTCATTGTTTGTCATCCGATAACGTTGGCGTCATGTCATGTTAATAAGATTTCGGCATATTTGTAACTTTTAGTGGATTGTCACAAACGTTAAAGGTAGATGTAACAATATCATATGCTTTCTGTACCTTCGTTGGTGAATTTATTATAGATTATCACTTTACCAATTTTCAGTTTGTTGCTTTACAAATCTGCAGTATTTAGGATAACTAGACTTTTCTTAGTCTTCAAGTGATGTTAAAGTTGTTAATATCCTAATAGTATATTATTCAACGAGCGATAATGTAGGTAATAACTCGCATAGATGATTGTAAATTCATTAAGTTGAGGGTTTTTTTAGTGCCCCAGAAGGTCTGAAAAGGTTTTGGATGAGATCGGATTACGTTTAGTGCCGTTTTGTCACACAAATTAATGCTCTTTTCGGCTTCAAAGATCCACCGAGTGGGGAGGTTCCAGTCGATTCCAGTAGCAGCCGATTTTTATCATATGACTTTTGTGTTTCATGAATGGTATGTTTATATTCCTTGCGCTGTTTAATACCTTTATTTCTTTTTATAAACTGTCCATTAGTCTATAATTTGTATTACATAAATAGCTAAACTGAACAATTTTGACATAAATGACATACAGATTCGGGAAAAGCAGTTTTATATATTACGGTTAACCTTTTGCCGAGCATAGCGATGTCTGTTAACGGAATGCGTTTAAATTGTAGCTTAAGACGATGAAGAAAGTTCCCCACCACTTTCCATATGAGTCAAGGTTAGCTAGCATCGCAGCCTTGTAGCAATAACCAACCACTCAATTGCTAAACGTCTTCCGTTTGGCTTTATTTTGTTCTTTAACAACGTGAGGCAAATTAATTTCAAAATAAATTCTTACAAAATTTGTGAGAAAGTTCAAATCGTTAAATAGTATTTTATACTGATAAGTCAATTCCTACTTTGTTGCTGAAATCATAAATAATTTCGAATCACATGGATGCGTTTCTCCTCGAAAACATAAAAAACCAGGTGAGGTTCGCAATCAAGAAATGTCTAAAATTTCCTCTAGAGAAATATCCCAACAATTTGATATCTGCCAGCAGACGGTCCTTTTTGTTTTAAAGAAATATGTGTACCACGCCTACAGAATTCAAAAAGTTGAGCTTCTCCCCGATGATCCAATGTGATGGATGAAATTTTGTGAGACCGTCATGGAAAAAGCTAACGCGGCAAATATTTTTCTTGGGAAGATACTTTCAAATTTCCATTACAGAGGAAACATAATACATCTGTGGTACGCTATTGGGCTACGGAAAATCCACATAAGACTTACATCGCTAGGAAACAGTACCCTCAAAAATTAAATATTTGGACTGGGCTAATTGGAGAATATATTGTTAGGCCATTTGTTGTAGATGGAAATCTGAATGGTAGCAAATACTACGATTTGCTACAAAATCCTTTCATCTCTTCCCTCCGCGAACTTCCCGATATTAATGTTAATAAAATTTGGTTTCAGCAAGATTGATGTGTGAGGCTCATAATTTTATACCTGTTTAACAATATTTAAATAGAACTTTTCCTGAACGGGTTATAAGTACACATAGGACATTGCTTGGTTAGCTGGGGTGCACGATTTGGCACCTAATGATTTTTTTATGGGATTACATGAAATTCCAAATTAATGGTATTCAGGATGAGAGCTGAAAATTTCGAGGAATTGAGGATAATAATTCATAATTCCGCTCAAACTATTACGCCTCAAATGCTTTCCCATGTGAAGCAAAATTTTTATGATAGAATGGGTCACTGTTTGTCCTGATATAGGAACATTTTTGAGCATTTATTATAATTTTCTTAGTATCTTAATTTTAATGTTTTTCAGAGTAAGTATCTTTTTATTTTATTTTTGGAGAAAATTTTTAATTCGCTCAACTGCTTAACAGAACAAATTTCAGTTTGATACAAAAAAAATAGACAAAGAAATCATTCTATTATTGAAAATAATTACACGTATTTTCTTGAAAAATAATATTATGGTCGCCATATTCAAGAGAGAGAGAGAGAGAGATCCGACAGGAAAATATTTGCTGTTTTTGACCATAACTTCTTATACTAAAACACATATTGCAAACAAACTATAAGACTATCTAAGTAGAACTATAACAAGAGTCGTGTTATAAATTTTCACTCAATAATTTCAAACATATGCGAAATAGTTAGATTTAAATTTAGGAAATACGAAGATTGACATAATTTTAAAAATTAAATCTAAATATTTTGCAAACAACTGAAATTATTGAGTGAAAATTCATATCACTACACCTGCCATGTACTACTTAGGTAGTCCTCCTATACTTTTTTACCAATATATGTATTAAAAAAAAGTTATGGACAAAAACAATAAATATTTCCTTATCAGATCTCTCTCTCTCTCTCTCTCTCTCTCTAGTTTATTTTTTCGAAAAATTCCTCAATGCATTTTGTGAACGTGATAATTAGGAGAAAAATAGTGAGAATTAGATATGTATATGTTTTGGAAAGCAAATTTTATTTGGAACGTGTTGAAAAAAAGGGCATGAACGTGCCGAAAACAGGTTTTTTGCGATTTCGATGCGAAAGAAAAATTTCTTTTTATACAAAAAATATTACGTTAGCTCTTAAGAAAAAAAAAAATTAGTTTTTGACAATTGAAATCGGTCAATAACTAATTTTTTTCGTCTTGTTACGAGCTATTTCGTAGTATTTTTGTATAAAAAAATTTTTCTATCGCATCGAGAAAAAAATGCATTCTCCTTTGCTATCTGACCTGGATTATATGGTTTTTTAAACTTTCTGTCCTCTATAATAGAGCATTCAGATTTAACGCCGGGCATTGTTGGCAAATACGCAAACAGTTTCTTTGTTTCAAATGAATAAAGCGAAAATAAGTCATATTTAATAAATAATCCTAACCACCTACGAAACGCAAACTGCTAACCGGTAGCTCCTACACAGGAAATGAGTAGAGGAACGCAGAATACATAGAACCGGAGAACTAAAAATTTGTTTTCCTTTTTCACTGAATCGAATATACCTACCGATATGCGATTGCAAACGAGATTTAGTCGAAGCCGTTGTAAAGAGGCATGACATAATAGATGATCTAGTGGTGGTATAGTGAATCGACATTCTTAAAATCCATCAAAGTAATTTTGATTCATATATGTTAATAAAAAAAAATAAATGTTGGGAGTTACTTGCAAGTCGACATTCCTGAAAATGTTATTCCTGGCAAATTCCTGACGTTAAGTCAATCCTGGGGTCGTCGCAGCGATAGCAGCCACTTACTTCACTCATAGGCGCATGACATGATACGTTCTACGTCTTTCTCATTGAGCTGCCATTTAAACATGTTCAGCTAATTGAAATCCTTATGCTCGGCAAAAGATTAGGATTACTGTATATTCTGAAGTAAGTGAGTGTGAGAAAGAAAATAAAAATCGCTTACATGAAAGCGAGACAGATGATTGTTATATTATTAGCGCAACAATGAAAGTTTCTCGTTCTCCTGTCTCATCGCGACCACATTCTGCTAGGTATTTCATTCGCGTATAGAATATAAATCAAAAACCCTTCCAATGTGGAATGTCATTAGTCACATGAAACCGGGTACCAATAGCACACGTCCAGACTCTTCTGGCATAAATTCTGAAGACCTGAATAATTTCTTTGGAACGGTTGCCGAAAATACAATAAATGCATTACCCCCGTCAAAGAACAACTTTGAAAATTACTTATCTAACACTAACATCGATGCACATGACACCGAATTTAAATTTTCTGAGGTGTCTTACGTTCAAATACTTGATATATTTAATAATTTAAAAAAGACTGACAGTAAGGACGCCCATGGGATAAATCTTAAAATAATCAACTCTATTAAACATATTATCCTCATTCCATTAACCAACCTTATAAACCATTGTATTAGAAACAACGTATTTCCTAAAATTCTTAAAATTTCAAAAGTTATTCCGATTTATAAAAAAGGCAATATTGATGATCCTTCTAACTATAGACCAATCTCCATAATACCTTTTCTCGCTAAAATTTTTGAGATAGTCCTAAAATTGCAAATAACATCTTATTTTGAGAACTGTAAGTTGTTTAATAATCACCAGTTTGGGTTCAGAGCCAAAATGTCCACTGCGTTAGCTATAAATACCCTAACTGATATTATAAACAGGGGTTTTGAACAAAGTGAAATTTTGTGCGCTGAGTTTATAGATCTAAGTAAGGCTTTCGACTGCATCTCACATGATATACTAATAAAGAAATTAGGTTATTACAAATTTTCAATTACCAGCCAGAAGCTACTAACATCGTATCTCCAAGACAGAATTCACTTTGTTAATTATTGTAATATAAACTCCAGTCCTATAAATGTGAAATTTGGCGTCCCCCAGGGCTCCGTCCTGGGCCCAACTCTGTTTCTTATTTTTATCAATGATCTTCCATATAACACAGCTTCTGCAAGATCTGTTCTTTTTGCGGACGACACAACATTAATATATAATAATAAAGATGTAAACGCTTTGATTTCTAGTGTGCGCGATACTCAGTCCACCATTCATGACTGGCTCTTAGCAAATAAATTAATGTTAAATGAAAATAAAACAGAATCGATGATTTTTAGTTTGAAACGCCACACATTAGATAATATGATAACCACCGACTGTGTTAAATTTCTAGGTGTCCATCTAGACCATAAACTAACATGGGAAAAACACGTTCAATTTATTTGTAGCAAAATGTCCAAAAGTATATATTTACTACGCAATCTTGCGAGCTGTGTCTCACAGAAAACTTTAATAACAGCATATTTTGGACTAATTCACTCTGTACTTATCTATGCAATTTTGGTCTGGGGTCACCCTCCACATGCTGCAACTGCTTTTGCGATACAAAGAAAAGCAGGAAGGGTAACTGCGGGTTTAAGTTACAGAGAAGATTGCAAGGAATCTTTTAAGAAACTGAAAATCCCAACTGTGTATAGTATTTATATTTTGCAATGCCTCCTATATATCAAAGATAATGAAACAAAATATTTATCACGTGCTCAGCTACATTCCCATCATACCCGGAGTATTGGGAACTTACAAATTGATTTCCTACGTCTGTCAAATACCATGCAATAAAATTTTTTAATGCGTTATCACATAATATTAAGAAACTAGATTATACACGTTTCAAAATTGTAATAATATCGTTTTTAATTGCAAGTGCTTTCTATTCGTTCAACGAGTTTTTTGACGCAGATTTTTCTACTTTATGTAAGCAACATATTCTTATGTTTTTTTTATACCTTAAACTATATTTGAATGTTATCTATCTCAGATCTGTTTGTTTTTTATCTCATATTTGTTTGTTCTGTATATCATATTTGCTATATATTTATTAATTTCTTTTGTATACATGTAATACGACTGCAATTTCTTGTATTTTGGGTATATATATATTCACATTTTTTTTTCATTTTCTTTTATATCTGTATTTCTGACTTGTGTAAATACTCATGTATAATGCACCAATAAATACTTACTTACTTGAGTGGAACTTTGTAGAACTTCTTTCAGACTCTTACTATATCAAATTGTTTAAATCATCACTTAGAGTCCATTTCAAAACACATTGCTTTATATTTCGCCTATAAAAATTGCGTTGTTTTAAAGACTTTCCACACACTTTCAAAAGCGTCAAATCTTGCTTAATAAATTGCTCTAATTGTAGATTCCCTTTCCTAAATTCATTTTAACAATTCCAAAACTTCTCTGCTATCACATCTATAAGTTTTTCAATATTTGAAAGAAGAAATATTGGTTGATGACTTTCAAACTTATCTTTTTCTCCCATTTTATGGATTGTTTTTGGATATATTATTTTAAAATCTTGGGAGGAAAATTCCAGTACCGACAACTAAGTTTGTAATATGTGTTCTTAAACACAATTAACATCCGTCAAAACATAGTAAGACATGTGCAATTACCTAAACCAGAACATACATATAAGTTTTACGGTTTTTTAAAATGATTTCTCTTACATTTTCAGTAAGCGCAGATGTGCGTTTTGATCGACCTCTACCTTCTTTTTATTTCACATTGGCTGTCCCATTAAAGCATTCAACATAATGATCCATAGTGCGTAGAAATGTATTGTAATCAGAAACAGTATTCAGAATTTCTTCCAAGTCTATGAAATATTGCTATTGACTATCAACCTTTCACTTGCACATGAACGTTTTCTGCTCTTGAGAAAATATAAATAAATTTCAAACACGCAATCTGACAATAACACTAACAACGACGGTTTAATAACACATATATATTCATTTGCATAAGTTATTTGATATATTTTTTGAGTTTCAATATATGTCATTACAAAAAGAATTCATTTTATTATACAGGGTTACTGGTAATTCGATACATTCCTTTGGAGATGTGATGGGGCATGAGCTAAGGAGTAAATCTAGCCCTAACATACATTATGCAAAACTGAATAGTTTTTGAGATATTTCCATTTTTTTGTTTTTCTCAAAAAAGTAGATCTTAATGTCTTAAAAGTTAATTTCCGAAAAATCTACTTGACATTTTTAATTTTTTATTTACTGGATTACTTGTCCAATATTATAGATATCCGTTTGGAATGAAAATTATCCGGAAACATTTCGATCATGTGAACATTTAAAATAAAAACTTGTAAAATTTTTTTTTTAAATCAGTTATGAAATTTACCTATTCTATTTTCTCAAAAAAATATTAATGTAGCACGCGTACAAATTATTATAAAAACTTCCTTATTTCAATAGTTATCTAACTAGGTAGAAATGTTTAATGTACCTTTGATAGTTCTAATAAAAAATTATTAAAGATAATGCTGGTGGCGGAATTTATTAAACGACTAATCGTTCACTTTCATTTAAATCAGTCAGTCCTTGACTTTGACATTTGTGCATATATGTCATTAACTGACATTCTTATCTCCGTGTCCCTTAAGTTTGTTGGTCTTGTTAAATTAGTTATCGAAGATTTTGATTTTGCTCGTAGTTGTTGTTATTAGTTGTTGTTATTGTATTTTCTGTGCCATGGCCGCGTATGCCAACGCAGAATACGCTGATATCTTGTTTGTCTATGGATATTGTGGTGGCAACGCTGCTGAAGCTCGCCGAGAATATGGTCTTTGGTACCCTAACCGCCGCTTACCAAATGCACGTGTATTCAGTACGGCATATCGAAATATCGCTGAAACCGGCTCCGTGAAATGTAGAAGAAGTGAGGCTGGTGCTCCTCCTGTTTATGAACCCGATGATGAAGAAGAAATATTGAGGTATTTTGAGGAAGACCCAACTAATTCAACTAATAAAGTCGCAAAACTAACCGGAGCGTCACAATGGAAAGTTTGGTCTACGATACGTAGAGTTGGATGTCATCCTTACCACTATACCCCTGTCCAAGGCTTGGAGGGAGGTGATCTTGGAAGGGAGTGGAAAGAGTGGAAAGAGTGGAATTCTGCCGCTTTATGTTAAATTCAGATGCAGAAAGTGCAAATTTTTTAACAAGTATTTTATGGACGGACGAGTCGAAATTTACTCGCGAGGGTATAACAAATTTCCACAACCTACATTATTTGGCAGAGGAAAATCCCAAGTTAACACGTGAAACTAGTTTCCAAATGAAGTTTTCTATTAATGTGTGGATGGGAGTCATTGGCCACTACTTAATAGGGCCAAACTTTCTTCCTCGAAATTTAAACGGGGAAATCTATGAAAATTTTTTAAGAAATGATCTGGCGGTGATTTTAGAAGATGTTCCTCTCGCCGTCAGACAGCGAATGATGTTTCAGAATTACGGTTGTCCAGCACATTATCGGCTGACAGTACGACAGTTACTTGATCAACGTTTCCCTAACCGTTGGATTGGAAGAGCGGGCACAATGCCTTGGCCAGCGCGAAGCCCTGACTTAACACTCCTTGATTATTACGTATGGGGTCATATGAAGGAGATGGTCTATGCCACACCAGTCAATACTATAGAAAACCTTAGACAAAGGATAGTCGATGCTGCCCAACACATAAGGCATAATCTGAGAACCAGAGTAACAAGGACGGAAATAAGAAGACGCTGCCGTGTCTGGATACGAAATACGGGCTCCCATTTTGAGCAAGACATAAAAAATAAAGTACAACTTTGAAATTAATGAAGAATTAAACTCTACTTTTAAAATGTTGTTTACTGTTTATCTAAAAATAAAATTCGTACTACTTGTGTTATTTTTACTAGTATTTTCTTAAAACTATTAAGGGTACATTGAACATTTGTACCTTGTTAGATAGCTATTGAAATAAGGCAGTTTTTATTATAATTTATACTCGTGTTATGTTAATATTTTTTTGAAAAAACCTAATAGGTAAATTTCATTGCTGATTTAAAAAAAAAAATTTTAAAGTTTTTATTTCAGATGTTCACATGATCGAAATGTTTCCAGATATTTTTCATTCCAAACGGATATCTATAACATTGGACAAGTAATCCAGTAGAGAAAAATTTAAAAATGTCAAATAGATTTTTCGAAAATTAATTTTTAGGACATTAAGATCTACTTTTTGAGAAAAACAAAAAAAAATAAATATCTCAAAAACTATTGAGTTTTGCATAATATATGTTAGGGCTAAATTTACTTCTTAGATCATGCCCCATCACATCTCCAAAGGAATGTATCGAATTACCAGTAACCCTGTATATCTACGTACATTCATTATATATGCTAAACCCCATTCCAATGACGTAAAGCGAATTTACAATAAAAAAATTTGCTATTGAGTATGCAACTATTGAAAATTAAATAAATACAGAAAAATATTGCTATCAAAAATACAACAGAATTAAATACAAATTCTAGTTAAATTTGTCTAAGTATAATAATCACTAAGCAGAAATACCTTTACCTTTAATTACGAAGCATTGTTTTAATTTGCAATTGCAGTTATGTTTACTTAAATAAGATGACAATTGAGGAAAATTAATTATCAAAAATTTTTTTAATCCGGTGTGTATTTATCAAATCAACAGTAAATGTTATTCTAGTAACACAAATTTGTAATTTCAGAATGTTTATTATACCGACTATCGTAAATCGTTTTTATTAATTATTCATGAAACATTAGAAAGTTCGCTACTAATTGTTGCAGCAACGAATTTTATATACCTAGTATAAATATTTTGTTTACACAAAATGAATTTTATTCGAAAAAGGATATAGTTAATTTGTATCTTAATTAGTAAATAACTGCGCATAATCGCGTTATTAAAAGTTGAAAACAGGGTATACTGTACATGAAGTAAATAACATATCGATTATATCTAAGTATTAAAAATTTTCACATATGTTGTCAGGCAATTTGATTATTTTTTTCTACAGTCTCCCTTAATATTCCGCTAAATAAATTCACTAATTTCGACTTATTGTTGATTAAAATTATTTTTACTAACAGCGACATTAAGTTTATAAAATTGTGCCATTAGTAGGGTAAGAAATAAATGCGCGAGCGCAGAATATGCCATTCCAAACGAATTACAGACTATACTTTTTCTACGAGGGGGCGAGCGTAGGTGCGTCTTTACTATGCACATACTTCGGTATGCGATGTAAAGCAACGACAGGCGCAGTTAGTACTTGGATTGGTGACCATTCCAACGGAAACCGCGTTCTCGCCTCACACATCTTCCAGCGGCTTGTATATCAGTGTATGCGCGGAAGCTATACAACCTTAGGCGAGGGTTGTATAGGAGATATATCATCCTTCGGAGGGGATGTAAAGCCGTCGGTCCCTTGTCTATTAAATGTTAGGCAAGTAAAAGATCCCTACTCTTCTTAAGGGAAGAGGTTCGGCAAAATTCCTGGTTGGGGGTAGCTCGTCTACAGGCGTCGGTGTTAGGCCTCAGTAGCGGAAATAGGCCGACGTTAAATAAATGTATAAAAAAAAAAAAAACTTTTTCTACGCCTATAAATTAGGTTTATTTGTGTCTATTTGTTTTACCACTGCAACGGTGAAACGTGAAAGGTTAACTGTCAATAGAAACGTCAACTGTCAACAGAAACGCAAACAGTATTACAAATTGCATTACTATTGGATGGCGCTACCTATATGCTTGTTCCATTCTAGAGGCACGTAATAAATATTACATATCAGCCACTGGAATATAAGTCATTCCTTATTTAAAATCGACATCATAATGCTCATATTACATAATAGGCGTAGAAAAAATAGATTTTCAGTTTTAATATTACTAAGTGATCTAATTTAAGTCAAACAGTATACTATAAATTATTTCATATTAAAAAAAGAATAATAATATTAACAAAATATTTTTCTCTTTCAGCACTAGTTGTCAAGGAATGTTAAATATTACAACCCCATTCGTTTTCTTCGGAAATAAAAGTCACATAGAACAGTTTATAAGAAATCAAAATTTCGCAGAAAACTTTGAAGAAGTTAATGGTTTATTCGTACCTCTGGATGGATCTGTGCCAAAAGGTAAAGTATCGAAAAATAACTATTTAGGAATTAAGTATTTTCATTCAAAAAGTCTTCTTATCTTCTATATTTTACTACGAATTTACTCCTCATACACGTCACCACATTCCTATTCCAATCTGCTGTATGGTGCTCGTAATTTATTTTTGGACCCAATGTTATAAAAATAAGGCCTGTAAAGAATTAGCTACAACGTTGAGTGATAAATCCTATCACTCAACGGCTACAACTATTACAATTATTATACATTTTGAGAAAAGAATTATAATTGGCCGGTTCTAATGATTAAATTAAAGTCTGTTTCTTGCGAATATATCTATCTGTTCTGATTTTCTTTCAAAAAAGTCTCTAAACTGATGCTAGATCACTGCAACCAATTACTTAATTTTACTGATTCGTACTCAATGGACCTTTTCAGTGATTTTTTTTTATTGCTTTATGTGATAGTATTTTATAAAACATTTCGCCGTATTTGTTTATTTTTTTTTGCGTAAAAACATATCAATAGTGCGAAAATAAAGCGCGGGCTTTGAACGTGACGTCACGCACCCATCTTAGTGACGTCAAAGAGCCTACGACCTTGAACAGGACATTCGGGTGTATTAGTATTATATTGCAAAGTTGGTTACCTGCTTTTTGATAGTTGACGTTAAAATTGACTTTGACTTTTTGACAATCGTCTCTCTTAAAGAGTGCTTTGTTCCAACATATACAAATAACAATATAAATTGTGCAAGCAAAATATTCGTTTACGTTCCACGAGATGAAAACAGACGAAAATCATGGTTTAAAAGTGCCAAAGTTGAGAAGAAGTTGACCAAAACCAGGAACACCCACCACAGAACATAACCACAAAACTAAATGTAAACATGGGTCAGCTGTGATGTGATGTCAGAGGCTAATAAGGCGTTCTGGCAAATGCTGTCAATATAATTCCGGGCGTGTTACGTCACTAAATCCAAGATCAAATGCGTGCTCAAATTGCCGTAATAATTGTCTATTTTAACCTCACCACAATAAAATTGTGAGAGGTTACTAAAATTGGTTCAAAAACGAAAATTGAAATAACATCAAATTTTTACGTTTTGAGGTCCTAGGAACCCAAAAAAGTGGTTTTTGAAAAATGTCTGTGTGTGTGTGTATGTGTGTTAGCACGATAGCACCGAAACTACTGAACGGATTTGAATGAAACTTTGCATGTGCGTTTCTTTAGTGCCCCAGAAGATCTGAAAAGGTTTTAGTTGATTACGTTTAGTGCGGTTTTGACGCAAGAAGTTGTTTATTTTATAGTTACTTTCAATTTGCAATGGAACCATTGAAAAGCAGTTAAAATTTTGATTTCAACAATATATCACACTTCCACCCTTTCGATTTGCTTTCCGTGAAAAAAAATAAAAACAAAGCAAATATGAAGCGTGTCAATTCACGTGTGAGGGTTTCTTCACTGCGCTAGAAGTAGAGCGGATTACGTTTAGTGCTTTAGTGCCGTTTTTAAATATATATACAGACAAATCGAATAATTAAACTACAAGTATTCCTCTAAAATCTAGTAAAATTACTGAAATGCTAATATTTCATTTAACAAAGACAGCTGCGAGCGATCGGATTGCAATGAGCAAATTTTGACGATTGTCATTGTCATCGTTTGTCATCCGATAACGTTGGTGTCATGTCATGTTAATAAGATTTCGGCATATTTGTAACTTTTAGTGACTGCACCGGTGGATTGTCACAAACTTTAAAGTTAGATGTAACAATATCAATATCATTTGCTTTATGTACCTTCGTTGGTGAATTTATTATAGATTATCACTTTACCAATTTTCAGTTTGTTGCTTTACAAATTTGTAGAATTTAGGATAACTAGACTTTTTTAGTCGTTCAAGTGTTGTTAAAGTTGTTAATATCCTAATAGTATATTATTCAACGAGCGATAATGTAGGTAATAACTCGCATAGATGAAATTTGCAGCACGAGCCGCAGGCGAGTGTTGTTCTTTTTCCAGGGATTTGGTTTTTTGGACCAAAAGATAGAATTTTTTGACTAATTTTTTAATTTTTTGTTTTGTGGTTACTTATAGGGAATGGAATGTACTATCACAAGAACCATTAAGCTAGGTGCAAAACAAAGTGCGTCAGAACCGCTTAGAATTGGATTCAATATTATTTGGGTCAAAGTACTAAGGATTTTTTAGAGGACCGAAATTAGTTACAAACGATGTTTGCAACAAAAAATAACTTACTACTACTTTCTTTTTTCAAACCACTGAAGAAATTGCATTTGCATCATCATAATTCCTTCAAATAAATGTACAGTATAATACAGATATTAAGTAGTAGAAAATTCTATTTGAGGCAATTTTGGTAATACTTACGCCCCGCGAAACAAACTTAAATGGGTTAAGAAATACCACAAATGTATAACCTTCGTTACTACATTAATAAATTGATATAGATAATTCAATTTTCGCGCATTTTTTATTATTTGGCATATCCTAGAACAAATTAATAACCTATGAATTATTATTTTTATCCACTACCACTATATTAGGAAGGTTTAATAAGTCTTTTTTCCGTGGATTAAAGGTCCTTTAATACACTAGTGGATTATAATAATTCATAATACCACGCTTCAATTTTATAGAATTTTATTTAGAATTATTATTAATATCAACATTAATATTTATATTCACGAAACGATTCAAAGACCTATTTTTTCTCAAAATCAAAAGATTCCTAATCAAAATAAATCTGACGTTTTTCAAAAGCAGAAAGTTTCACCTCTCTCATACGGCTTTTTACGCTCCTAATTTGGTCGTGGTTGTGGATAAAAGGTTGAATTACATTCGGGGATTAACAAGCCTTCAGTCCACTCGAAAAAATGTGTCTCTCAGCTGCGCCTCGAGTGCACATTTGTTCTCGTAGATTAAAGGCTTGTTAATTCCCTTATATAATCAATAACTATAAACCATCAAAAACGTGAAAAAATTGAATTATATTATTTATATATTTTTAATAATATACTGACATTTGTTTAGAAGTATATTTTTCGTATTTCTTAACACATTTAAGCCTAGTTCAAATGTGCTTTAAGTAGGATCAGTCTTTCGGCTGGTGTTTGTTGCAATCGAAGCATTAGCGTTTTGATGGTAATATGCAATTATTACACTTAACGCGCCAGGCTTGTAACTTGTAACTTGTAATTCAGCGCTCGGCGGGGCACATAGCCCGGAGAGTAGCTGTTGGTTGCAGTCTGGTTAGGTTCCTTATAGTAAAATAAGGATTTATAGAGGAGTTTGCGACTAAAAATATTATGTTTAACATTTAAGCCTGTCTATTTAATGTACATATTATACTTTGAATTTATCTGGAAAAATTTGACAATTTAATTATTTGACAGATCATCTTAGTTACGAGTTACGCAATGACTAGGTGCACTCCAGAGTGCACGCTATTTTCAGCGTTAGGTGCACTCCGGCATATTCGCCCATCCTACTACGTACAGAATAAGGAAATAAATGCGGGGCTACGATTGGTGGGAGCTCACAGAGCGCAAGCGCTCCACACTACATCAAATAATATTAACATACTTAACCTAATGAACTAACCTACAGAAATATTCGTATTAAGTATTTTAGTTGTTAAAAAATGTCAAGGGAAAGGGAAATTATCTATCATAAGCAACTATACTACATCAGATAATATTAACATATTTAACCTAAGTAACTAACTTCAAGAAATATTCGTATTACGTATTTTAGTTAATGTAGTAAAAAAAAACCGTAAAAAGTTTATTCGAACCCCCGACCTCAAGTGGTGAGAATCAATTACAATTTACAATTTAAAATTCTTTATTGAATATTATTTACATTTCATTCTGTTTCATTTATTTCATTCATATAGTATACAGTGTATATGATTTCCCGACGCGTCACAATTAAGCATCAAGCTTAGAAACGAGACGGGGGGCCGATCTTATGCCAAATGAGATTAAAAACAGAATTAAAAATTAATCAATAAAAAACGTTCTCCAAAAAGATTAAACTAACTATCAATTTATATACAAAATGTTTAAAAAAATAAAAAAGTAGTGAGATACTGTCTGATAAATAAAAATTATCTAATAAACTCGCAGGAAACTCATTGCCGAGAAAAAAATCTGTTTAAAAACAATATATATTTACAATTAAAAATGCACCGATGGTTTCAGTGATATGTACAAAAATAAGAAAATAAAACAACTATTAGCAATAAATTAAAGTAATATTTTTATTTAAAAGGTATGTATACAATGTTTCAGGGACACATCAAATCATCATAGTTCCACTTGTACCTGTAAGAAAGTTATACGTTTTAAAAATTGTGTTATCTATCCGAATAAATCGGAAGATTTTCATGTATGAGCTTATGGGTATGCTCAAAATTATGATGTTCCCGTATGTCTACCATATTAGTGGTAAGCGGGGAATTATGTATCTTTAATTTATAGAATTTTTGAGAAGTTTCTATTATATAATCCCTGATTAGAGGGATGTTATACTCTCTATGAAATATTTCTATAGGAGTATACCTATTTGTACTTGTAAGTAATCTAAGGATTTTATTCTGTGTCCTTTGTAGTCTATTACATTGCGCATCTGAAATTGTGTTCCAAGACGCGCATGCATAGGTAAGGATCGGTTTTAACATAACTTTATAAAGGGTTAACTTGTTATCCTTAGTTAATGTGCTCCTTTTGTTGACTAATGGATATAGTCGACTTAAGGCAGCATACGTACTATTTATTACTCTGGTTATGTGAGGTCCGAAGCGTAGTCTCGTATCCAGGGTTACCCCTAGATACTTGACCGTGCTCCTTTCCTCAATAACCGTGCCATTAATTTTAATTTTATTGAAGGTTTTAATATTTGTAAACTTCCTGTGCATCGTAATGATTTCAGTTTTTTCAGGATTTATTTTTATTTTCCACTTTTGGTGGTATTTTGGCAACCTAACCACTACATCACGGACTGCTCATGAGGAGCCTACATACTTCTTACTATATCAATTAGCACCACCGCGCACTCCATGAATGATGTCACATCCAAGGTGTTCGTGATTTGGAGTGCACCCAACGCTGAAAATAGCGTGCACTTTGGAGTGCATCTAGTCATTACGTAATAGTTAAACCCTCACTCACTCACACTACACTCTTTTAAGAATTTAGAATTTAAAAAAAATATTTTCGCTCATATTGATTGTTATATGTTCGTTACATATTACCAATGCAATGATGGAATTTTTAAAGATGAAGGCAAGGATGATGTTACTGATAATGTGAATAAGAAAAACAGAGTTATTAATTATTATGTAATAAACAAAAATGCGAAAAATTTGGAAACATCATTAAGAGAAATTTAATTTGTAGTATAAATAAAATAAATGTAAAAGTATTTTTAAAGAAAAATGATTATCGGTGTTGTAGACCTAAAAAGTTCACAATTTATAAGAGGAGGACAAACCAAGGAGCATGAATTATTGTAGGTGGCTGTTGGAAAAGAAGCGTGCCGATCCATTAATATGTAGTAAAATACATTGGTCAGACGAGGCAAATTTTTCCAATAATGGATTTTTTAATCGTATTATTCATTACAAATGGACTTCTGAAAATACGCACTGGCATAGCCCAACTGGGTTCCAAAATCGTTTTTCAATAAATGTGTGGTTAGGTATTTTAGCCACCAATTTAATAGATCCTTATTTTTATAATGTACACCTCAGTAGCCAAATGTACCTAACTTTTTGAGGAACGAATTTAATGAACTCTTAGATGATCTGCCGTTTGAGAATCGTCATAACTTTCAATATTTTCAACAAGATGGAGCTTCTCTCCACAATTCCCTAGAGACCCTATAAAGTAGAGACTAGCCACTCGAGTGGGAGGCGCTGATTGGTTAGTATGAAAAGTAAACGCATAATGGCGGCGGCGGTGTTGCTCTTATTTTGATGAGCATAGTGTGATTAGACACAATCTAATAGGTTAATATTAAAATAACAATTGTTTATGACTGATCCGATCACGAAACAATTAATGGTAAACTTAATACTTATATATATTTTTCCACTTTGTCAAAACAAATACTGCAACCTGCTTTTGACACTTGCGATACGTTGTAAACACACTAATGACACAAACTCGTCCACTCTTCCTATGGATTGGTCGCTGATGTGTAGGTTTGTTTCTACGTCTATGTTTATCCGCATTTCCTTGGTTTTGCCAATATTGATTTTCAAACCTACTTTTTCTGCCTCGCGAGCCACCAATTTTAGTATTTCCCTCATGCCGTGAAAGGTATGAGATAAAAGGTAGATATCATCTGCGTAGTCCATGTCCTCCAGGCGTGTTGTGAACGTCCACCGTATTCCCCTTTCAGCCATGCTTGTTTTCGCTAGAACGGAGTCTAGCACGATGTTGAACAGTAATGGGGATAACACGCATCCCTGTTTAACTCCATTCGTGATTGCTATTTTCTCTCCCACTTTTCCTTTGTGCATGACGCAGCAGCTTGCCTGCTTATAAAGAGCTTTTATAATGTTTATAATTTTGTCTAATACACCCTTCTCACGAAGCGTGTTCCATATAGCTGAGTGTCGCAGGGTATCGAAAGCTCTTTCGAAGTCAACGAAGGTTAAGTACAGCGGGGATCTGTACTCTTGTGACTCGCAGTGTGTTGATCTGGTCAACGCATGACCTGTTAGGCCTAAATCCAGCCTGTTCTTGCCTCAGGGTGGGTTCTACTGCTTCTGAGAGGCGCATATGAATGATGGTGGCAATAAGCTTGTTGATCGTATTTAAGAGCGTGATTCCATGCCAGTTGTGGTACTCGCTCAAATCGCACTTCTTTGGCAACTTTATTATAAGCCCCTCTTTCCATTCATCAGGAAACTGTTTCGTGTCCCATACACTTTGTATAATCGGCTTTATCAAGTTGATTATGATGTCCGGGCATGCCTTGAGAATCTCTGGGGGTATATTATCTTGTTCGGCAGCTTTATTTATTTTTAGTTTATTTATTGCTTGCTTTATTTCAGTTGCAGTGGGTTCGTTAGTGGCAATTCTGACAGGGCATCGCAGTTCTATTTGTTCAGCTTCTCTCCTCGCAGAAGATGGTAGTGCGCTAAGACTTTCAGCAAAGTATTCTGTCCATCTGGTAAGTTGTTCATCAGGAGAGGTGAGTTTACCCCCATTGCTTGCTGTAACTGCGGTCCCCTCTCGTATGAACGGTTTATTTGCAAGTCTTTTTGTAATTCTGTAGAGTTCCCTACATTTTTTCATATCTGCTGCTTGGATAACTTTGTTGTTGATGTCTTTGCGTTTCGTGATTTTTCTCCAGGTATCGTCAGTGATTCATTCTTTCCTTCCCACTTTTACTTTATTCGTTTGTGTTAATGTTTTATTATAGTAAATATTTGAAGAACTTATTGAACTTTTTAACCGTTTTATTTAATCATACTTCTCCGCGGCAAGTATGATGCTAATTAAAAAAATATATTGGTTTAAAAAATTGTTTTTATAATTACTTGTTTAGTTCCAATGAATAAATATGGCATGTGATAATTTGTTGTAAAGGGAAGATACTCTATTTAAAGCAGCCAGTTCCCGCCAGTTTCAAAAAATTTGTTCACACCCTGAAGAGAAAATCTCAAAATATAGTGGTTTTGAAAACATTTAAATAAAACCTCGCTGAAATACTCTGTTTTGCAAAAAATTGTCGCCGGAGAATTTTCGGCGTATCTCGTCAAATAACGGAGATATTTGGCTTAGACATATTCCACATTTTCGATATTTCGATAACTCTTAAAATTGGCAATGCATTTCAAATATCTTTAAACCATTTTGTAGCTTATAAAAATCGGCACAATTTTTTTGCGCAAGTGATATTAAGTGGAATATTTTCGAGGGCCCCAATAATAACTACTAGAAGCGGCTAGAACCTTCTCACCGGTGGATCTTTCAAGTCGAAAAAAGCATTAAATTGTGTATCAAAATGGCACTAAACGTAATCCGATCTCAACCAAACCTTTTTAGATCTTCTGGAGCACTAAACTGATGCAAGTTTGTATTCAAATCATTTCAATAGTTTCGGGACTATCGTGCTAACACTAATACCTGACGGCTGCTCAGGTTTATACGGTGGGTGTGTGTAAGTATAGATTTTAGATGGTAACAAATTAAAAAAAAAATAAGTGTATGGCTTATTACCAACAGGACGCTTTCAGTGAGCAATTTGACAGAAAAAATTGTAATCTTTTAATTTGATTGATTCTAGCAGTTAACACAAAAATAACGCGATAGGATAAGATAGCGTTGGATGCCAAGCAACCAATATAAATATTAGCTGCGAATTTAAACTGCTAAATTCAACAAATTCAATATTATAATAATTTGAATATGATTGGTGGTTTAAACTCTGAAAGTTCAGACTCACAAACAGAGAAATAAAATTAGACTGTCAAAACAAACAATATATTATAGCAATCAAATGTGGAACAAATATCACAGCAGTTTAAAGTATGTACCTACATTAAAAATAAAAGTTTGACAAAAGCACATTTTTTATAAAAAAACAAAATTACTATTTTAATTAGTTGAATGAGTGAATGCAATCTAACTCTAATGAGAAATTAAGATCAAATGAAATGTACTAAGACCTGTTGAGCTCGAAGACAATTTAGAGACACACAGACAAACATATACATTTCCTATGCTGATAGTCGAAGTGGTAGGTATAATCTCGAAAGTGATGGTTTTCCGGACAAGATGGTGGCACATTAGCTAAGGGCTGTCCTGGAATATTCTCCAAATATAGATATTGATGACCTCTACTCTTCCAGACAAGGTGATTATTGCGGATGGAAGTTGTATTGCTGACAGATCTTTTATAAAAGAAATCTTCGTCATCCTAAGTTGAATCCTCTTCGTGTTCTTGTGCGTAGAAAAATAAATATCAGCCAAATATCTTTTACAATAAAAGAAAGAGAAAATATGTAAACTGGTGTTGCTAACCGGACAACAAAGGAAATATTGCAAGGAAAATAATAAAAAAATAAAATTACAAGCAGAATGTAACCAAAACATTTACTTTGATCCAAGAATGATCAAAATATATCAAGATACTATGTTAAGATAATTTTCTCAAATACTGAAATAAATTCCCACTATTCTTCAGTGCATGATCTAAATAAACTAAAAATATGAACAGATTTTATTTGCAAAGTAACGTAAGTAAATTCCCCAAAAAGTTATTTGCAATATTGGAGAAAAAAATACTGTGTTTGATTTTTATAAAAAACCAAAAATGGAAAATAATAGAATTTGAAATTGTAATTAAATTTCCAACTTTAACACACATCCAGAAGTTAATAACTGATTTAGTTTCTAATATGGCTATAATCTAGTCATTAATCAACTCGTTTTGAACAAGTAATAGTATTCATAAACAAATAGCGTGGAATATAAGCGGGAGTTATATATTATAATTCACTAGATACAGCCAATCACCTTCCTGACGGTGAAATGCAATGGTCCATTACTATTATTGAGGGAAGGAAAGTGATTTGACATGTTTGATTAGTTTTGGCATTTAACTGTTGACATTATTTTGTAAATAATGTTTCTGTATATTTGCAATTTAATATTAATTATTATAATCGTAGATAAAGTATAGTATTCAACTTGCTACATTATCACTCGTTGAATAATATACTATTACCATATTAACAAGTTTAACATCACTTGAACAACTAAGAAAGTCTAGTTAGGTACCACAAATATTACAGATTCGTAAAGTAACAAACTGAAAATTGGTAAAGTGATAATCTATAATATAAACATATGAAATTGCTATTGGTACAAGTATTTTTAAAGTTTGTGACAATCTACTGGTGCACAGTCACTATTGTCACTAAAAGTTACAAATATGACACATGACACCTACGTTACCGGATGACAAACTATTAAAACATGGCGCGGGAAACAAACGAAAATCGTCAAAATTTCAAAAGCTTTTCAGATCTTCTGAACACTGAAGAATCCCTCATGCAAACTGTTATCCAAATCCGTTCCCCAATTCAGAACATTTGAAATTAAATGCGACAGTAAAGGTGTATAGTTGTTGAATAGGAATGCATGTGACATGTGACGTGACCAGTTCACGACGCAACGGCTACGCACATCGACTATGTCACGCGAAATGCGATCTATGCTTCACAGTTGCTTTGTTTTTAATTTTTTTCACGGAAAACAAATCGAAAGGGTGGAAGTGTGATATATCGTTGACATCGAAATTTTAACTGCTTTTCAATGGTTCGATTGCAAATTGTAAGTAATTACAAAATAAACAATTTGCAGTGCCAAAACGGCACTAAACGTAATCCGATCTCAATCAAAACCATTTCAGATCTTCTGGAGCACTAAAGAAACCCCCATGCAGAGTTTTATTCAAATCCGTTTAGTAGTTTCGGCTCTATCGTGCTAACACACATACATACACACCCACATACATACACACACACAGACATTTTTCAAAAACCACTTTTTTGGATTCCTGGGACCTCAAAATGTAAAGAGTGTTTCTCAATTTTCGTTTTTGGACCAATTTTAGTAACCTCTCACAATTTTATTGTGGTGAGGTTCAAATCAACTTGCCTTTGGATTTTTTAAAAATCATATGCCTATGAAATAATGAATTTGTTCTATACATTTTCACCATACTGTATAACAGAATATATATTTGTTGCTATTTTAATAAATCAACGTAAATATTGGTGTTGATGGAGAAATGTCAGAGATCAAATAAAGTCTATACAGTCAAATGTAAACAATGTCATTTTACTTTCCCCTCAAAACCAAACAGCTTATCTTTGAAACATTTTTGGGAGAAAGCGTTGTTTTCGAGATATTTCATTGTGCTAACTTAAATGATAACCTTGTTCATTACAATTCATCGTTATTATTATTATTCAGTATATTTTTATTTCAGATTTGCCTGAGAAGAGTTATGTCATAATTCCACCCCATGGAGCACCATCAAACATTTACAAGCGACCAGATAATATATTACCCACTCCATTGTTGTTTGAAGTGGCGAATCCGATTTTAGGCTACACAAGGAACATCGAAGAATTCATCACAGTTAACTGCAATGAAACTCTTTATAAAATAAATTGCTTGAGGAACAAATTCAACAAAAAATATCATTCTATTTTAATGTCACCTAGTGTCATAACTGAAGCACTCAAAATCGAACCGTTGAAGGATAACTTCGTGTACAACATATTTAGAGTTGAAAACGACACCTCAAACATAATAGAGCTGCTTAAGAGAAACAATTTATTTCAGCCATTTACAAAAATATTTACTTACGGCATCTTTAGCGATAAATTGACTCCTACGGATCAATATTTTGAAACTGGATTTAGCAATATCAGTTCAAAAGGGTACGCAGAAAAATGCGTGAATTACTTCTTAGAAAGGAACTATCGATACGTACTTACCAATGAAACTGTTGACGTGGTCAACTTTAGATCCGAGTCGTGGGTTTTTGCATTTCTCTCTCTATCCCTTCTTGGTGTGCTATTTTGCATTTCAATTCTAATTTTCTTATTAATATCAATTTTCAGAAAAGATATATTGGAAGGGAATCCGATTCTAACATTAGCTTTACTTTTAGGGGTAATGTTACTGTTTTGCGCAGTTCTCCCTTTTAGTTTGGAATACAATAAATACAACAAACACTATTTATGTCTTGCACGATCTTTGGCGGTAACTTTGGGTTATGCCGCGGTTTTTTCTTTGCTCCTTTCTAGGTGCATTTTACTAGCAACAGCTGCAAAAGAAATCGGATTTATGTCACATATAGCTGGCCCAGTGCAATCATTCTTATGTTTATTTATTTTTGGTGTTCAAGCCGCTTTAAGTATTCAGATAATAGGAAGGTGTTTAGATATATTCCGAGGAAATTCTTTTATTTATTTAATGAGTTACAACACC
Source organism: Leptura quadrifasciata (assembly GCA_963675555.1). NCBI lineage: Eukaryota > Metazoa > Arthropoda > Insecta > Coleoptera > Cerambycidae > Leptura > Leptura quadrifasciata. The sequence goes on from OY776677.1 coordinate 41,729,812, forward strand.
ATGCTCTTATTATTAATGCTATGCTTGTGTCCCTTGATTTACAAATGCCAAAGAAACTATCGAGAAGGAAAATACTTCGTTATTGCCATCACCTTGATTACTTGTGCTTGGGCAATATGGTTACCAAGTTATGCACTTTTGGGTGAAGACTGGAAAGAACCTATTTTGTGCCTGGGTTTAGTGTCGACTGCAGGGATATTTCTTGGAGCCGTATTCATTCCAAGAACATATTTAATGACTATCGCAGCTGCAAGAGATAAAATAACAAGTACATTGCCATCCCTTGCCACAGCAGCCAGTACTATGGATATCTACAGAGCAAATACTCAGGTAAATAAATTGTCATACTTTCTAATTTAATTATAACCAAGAAAGTGGTTCTATCTCATCAGAATAGTACTTCTTATAACAATAATATAAAATAACTCTTTTTTATGCGCGTGCAAATTTGAGAGAACAAACCTCTAGGCTAGTGAAAAGCCGTTTTATTTTTGAGCTTTCTACATGCTTAGGAGCTAAGTATGTTATACCTACTCATTTCTTATCCAATACATATTGCATTTATAAATATCCACTAGTCTAGGGACCACAGAGTTGATGACCGTTGCACAAAGCTGTATAAATCAGTCCCCTACAAAACGTGTTTCCTTTCTGCCTAAGAATAAAATTTAACTTGGGTACGAAATTTTAGTATGGGGGGCTTCTTCCCAACACGACCCCTTTATGTTTCGCCAAACGTCTGCTTCTAGCTCTACATTACGAAGGACTGAAATTGATCAGGATTTTTTACACAATGGCTACAGCCAGTTTTATACCGAATAATGGATAACGGGTACCATTTACTAATGTGGTTCTCCTCAGTTTGACATAGTACATGTTCTGGAATATACCTTGTTTTCTGTCCTTTCTCATAAAAAGTTCAAAGTTTGTTCGAACCGTAACTGTTTGTGCTGCAACTTACATATAGGGAAGAAATGCAAGTAGACATCAGTTTGTGATTTTAAGTAAAAAAATAGTAATTAAAATATTTCAAAAAATGTATTTATGTTCGACCACGTTATAAAGGACTGTTTATGATATAGTTTTGCAGCTATAAAGTACTTCTTCACTGTACTAATAAAATAAACTTACTTTATTTTACTATTATGCCGGATTTAGACGTTTTCAAATTAATATGTAAAACTGTCAATAGCAACATAAGTATATTTAAATTAACATTGCAACTAAATCTAACTAATAAATTAACAAATATAACTAATTTATTATTATAACAAATATTATTGCTTATTATAATGATTAATATTGATAACACAATGATTGTTATTATTCTCATAGAATAAACATAAAATTTATTAAATGAATTCTTTCCAATAATGAGCCGATGTCAGATTTTGACGTTTCCAAATAAATATGTGCAACAGTCATAAAAATGTCAAAAATGTCAAAAATGTCATTGAATTAATTTTTTTCATTAATAAGCCAAATTTAGCTGTCGGACATTAAGCTTAGTATGCAACTCATCCATAATAAGGCTTCATTGAACTCGGTCTCTTTATAAACTAGACTCGTTCAATAAAGCCTTGTATTATGGACTTGATACATAAATAGCTATTAGTATAGTAAATAAATCAGGTAAAATTAAGACTAATTGGACAGGGGCTAAATACTCAAGTTATGGTGAAAAATAAGCTTAGTTCAAAACAATTACTATCCAGTTTAACGGATAGATCGACTGATGAACAAATGACCAAGTTAAACAGGGTTGACCATTAATAATAGACCATAGTTCAGGAGTAGATTCTTTGGGCTAAAATATGAGCTATAACCAAATATGCTTTAGTAAAATGTTGCTGTGGAAAAAGATACAGGGTGTCAAAGTTTAAATTATTTTTTCGTTTTTTGCAATAACTCGCCTCTTGACTGATCTTCACCAAATTTCCTAGAGAAACTTTCTTATGAACTAATGGATTATTTTCATGGTATTGAGATAAATACATAGATCAAAAGATTGTCTAAAATAAGGATTTAATCTTATTAGAAAACCAGAAAATAACGTAAAAGTTGACTTAATGACATTATAAACTTTCCCCCCATGCAAAAACCTCATTGCTTCAACTTAGAGTAAATGTTCGATATGGTCTTCACCTACTTCCTTTTCCAATTCTATTCATAAAAGATTTTCTTACATTAAAAAATACATATTCCTGCCCTCTAATAAAATTCTCTGCGTTTTGTATTTTGTCCCACAGTTCTTCTATTGAGTTGATAGTATTTGCATAGACTAAGAACTTCATATGTCCCTACACATAATAATCCAAAGGATTATAATCAGGACTCCTTGGTGGCCAAGCAAACTCACTTTCTCGACCGATTCATCCGCGTCAATCAATCAATACTACTTTATTAATAATTAAAATTTATATCTGCCTCCCCAGAACCCACCCGGGCACCGACCGTGCAACCACCGCATTGTTCGTGGTGGCGGATTGCAAGGTCGGGCGGAATGGGACTGGTTCGGCTTAAAGACAATTAAAAACAAGTTAACCTAAACTCCTTCCATCGCAGATGGATAAAATTAGGTGATAAAATTATATATATTTTTAAAAACTTTTGCACTAAACACTTTTTTTAAAATTTTGATACTGACGCAGACACCTCAATCTAAACGAGGAGCCTTCCGCGAGGTGTGAAAATGCTGGGCTGCGCGTAGGCTGGCCTAAACTTTAGTTTTAAAAAATGACCCCCAAGTACTTCACGTACCTCTTGGTTGGAATTTTGTTTTCCCGGATCGAGATTGGTGTTATGATTTTGTTTTCGGTGCAACGGCGCGTGAAGACTGTTGCCTCCGACTTCTCAGCGTTTATCCGAATCTTCCACTGGTCGTAATAAGCCGTGGCACGAGCCATGTGCGCCTTGAGTAGCATGTTCGCTGCTTGGGCATTATGTGAATGTGCATACATGGCTGTGTAATCGGCGTACTTGGCCACTTTCGTATTCGGGAACTCTGGGAAATCGGAGACATACAGGTTGTATAACTTTGGTGACAGGCACGATCCTTGCGGGACTCCCGCGCGAATGTCCCGCAATGTTGAAAGTTTATTATTCACTCGAACCTGCAGGGATCTGCCCGTCAAGAACGAGTGAACGAGTTTCATGAAATAAGTCGGGAAGTTATAGTAGTGTAGCTTGTAGAGTAACCCCGGGATCCAGACGGTGTCAAATGCCTTCTCAAATCGAGAAGCACCATGGTGGTGTTCTTCCCGAGGTTGTATTGCACTTTGATGTCGTTAACTATCCTAACGACTTGCTGCACCGTACTCCTGCACTTCTTGAAACCAAACTGGGACTCATCGTCGATGTGAAACTCCTCCTGAATAGCGTCTAGTCTAGTCAGGACGACCTTCTCCACCAACTTAGAGATCGCCGACAGTAACAAGATGGGCCTGTAGCTGCCGGCGAACTTCGCGTTCTTACTTGGCTTAAGTATGGGCACGACCACGGCGCATTTCCACTGGTTAGGCTAGTGCTGTAGCCGCAGGATCGATATACGTCAACTGCACAATACCCTTCCTCGGGAGATATTTGAGCAGCTTGTTCTCGACGCCGTCTTTTCCAGGGGCATTATTGTTAGGTAGGTCTTTGACAATTCCTGCTATTTCCGAGGGTTTGGTCATGATCTTCAAAAACTCTCGTCTCGTCAGTTGTACGTCATGATTCATCCGCGTGGGAAAGTCTAATCAAGATAATTCCTGATTTCAATGGAGAAATGAAGGGGAGCTCCATCTTGCATGAACTACTTTCTGTTCCGTATGTATAGCATGAAAGCATGTAGTATATCAGCAAGAATATTTTGAAGAAATAATAAAAGACTGTCCATTTCAATATGGAGGAAGGATAAGTGGTCTCAATAATTGATCGCCGATGATACCACACCAAACGTTAATCTTCCCAGTAATGGGTATTTCTTCAGTTAAAAACGCCTCGGCGAGTAAAAATTGCTTCGTCGGTAAAAAAAGTGTTCTTAACAAAATATCGAACCCTGTTGTGTTTATTTAGATCAAATTGACAGAATTGTAGCCTTTGTGGAAGATCCCTTCGAAATAAGTTTTGTACAGGAGTGAGATAAGATAGGTAGAAGTGTTCTTTATGTAAGACTCTTAGGACAGATTGTTTACTCACACCTGTTGCCGCTGCTAAACGACTTGAGCTGACTTGAGGATCTTTATCCACATGAACTAAAATTTCTAGTTCTTGATCTGGAGTAATTCATTTCGATCGTCCTACATCGTTTTTATGGCGACATGAACCCGTTTCTCCCAAACGACGAAACAGATCTTTGAAAATCTTATGGTCTGGCTGTATATTCTATTTGGATATTTCAATGAGTATCTCCTCGCTGCAGCACGTCAGCTAAAATTATTTTGTGCGTAAACACATATATCCATCATTTCCCTATTTAAAATTTTTTTATGTCTAGGCATTGTAAATAAAGAAGTTAAAGAAATTAGCTCGAGGAACACAAGAATAAAATATAATGATTAAATGACTTAAATGACAGAATTAAAGCGTAACCAAAGCACACTTTGTTTCTTTAAACTTGAATTTGTCTTTCAAAAAATTATTGAAATATTTAACGGCAGTTTCCTCGAAAGCGGTTGGAGTTATCAAGTTCTACCAAGTGTACCTTTTCCTGGTCAGAAATACCACAACGTTTTGTAAAAAATAATATGAAAAATGCATCATCAGATACAGGTCCTGCGGCGCCCTCTATGATCTAACGTGATGTAATACATACATTATTGTTTCTTAGAATAAAAAAAGTTCCTCTAGCAAATTTGGCGAAGATCAGTCAAGAGGCTGTTGAGTTATTGCAAAAAAATGAAAAAATAATTTGAACTTTGACACCCTGTATCTTTTTACACAGCAACATTTTACTAAAGCATATTTGGTTACATCCTCATATTTTGGCCTAACGAATCTACCCCTGAACTATGGCCTATTATTAATGGTCCACCCTGTATGTAGATGAATGTTATTTTGTCTTTTACCAGATACATTAATACGGTTGGGAGAGTTTTCCCGGAAAATAACGCGATTTCAAGTAAAAATATTTAAAAAATAATTTACAAATAGAAATTGAAATTTCCAACTTAATGGTAGTGTCTCCGATGAGTAGTTTTTTTAAAAATAGTCCCGTATCGCCAGAAAATAGAAAGAAAATAATTCACAAATATAAATTTTGTTTCATCGTTAGTTGAATGATTCACCTAAAGACAGTTTCCCAAAAATAACACATTGGAAGTAACAAGTAAATCTTATTCTTTAGCCAAAGGTTATTACAAGTACATATATTAGTACAATAAAATTAATCTATCGTTTGGGTTTTATTTCTCAGAGCATAATTTTATGATCAATCGATGTGGAAAAATGTGTCTCGCCGAGCGCTGAATTACAAGTTACAAGCCTGGCGCATTAAGTGTAATAATTGCATAATACCATCAAAACGCTAATGCTTCGATTGCAACAACCACCAGCCGAAAGACTAATCCTACTTAAAGGAGCTTTCGTGCCAGTCGTCACATCACTTGCAGACTGCAGTTTCGAGCTCGTCAGTGCAAAGTACTCATGTGACTACCGACACGAGGATCACTTGACCATTTAGTACATTTCGGTATCTTTGGGACAGCGACGTGTAAAATAGTCAGCAGGCGCCATCTACCGGTTCAGTGTCTGTTGCAATCGAAAACTAAATAGCCTGACTGGGTTTAGCATAGTTCAAATGCGCTTTTAGAGGGCGGAATATTGAAAACAGAATATTTTTAGTCGCAAACTCCTCTATAAAATCCTCATTTTACTATAAGGAACATAACCAGACTGCAACCAACAACTACTCTCCGGGCTATGTGCCCCGCCGAGCGCTGAATTACAAGTTACAAGCCTGGCGCGTTAAGTGTAATAATTGCATATTACCATCAAATCGAAGCATTAGCGTTTTGATGGTAATATGCAATTATTACACTTAACGCGCCAGGCTTGTAACTAGCCCGGAGAGTAGCTGTTAGTTGCAGTCTGGTTATGTTCCTTATAGTAAAATAAGGATTTTATAGAGGAGTTTGCTACTAAAAATATTATGTTTTAATATTCCGCCCTCTAAAAGTGCATTTGAACTAGTTAGGCCCATATCTTTAAAAATTCTATTTCCACAATTTTTGTTTCTTTTTTAGCGATTGCAAGAGAACTATAAGGTCTTCTGACCCGTTTTGCATTTATATGAAAGGTAATTAAGTGTGCTAAAACTTAGTTTCTTATAAGTTTTCTCGTAGGTTGAGCGGTTGCGCCGATATTTGACTGAAAACAAAAGCAAAACTTAAAATTCATTTTTTGCGAAAAATGCCAATTTTCGAAGTGCCATATCTCAAAAATTATTAGGCATACGATATAGGGTGAGCTTAAACTGTCATAAATTTAATATTCTTTAAAAATAATTATGATATTATTATTAGCCGTTACTCGAGTCCGAGTATAAAAATGTTACAGTCGATAAATTGTGTACAATAAAAAACAAGTAAAAGGTGTAGTCTATTGTAATTCCCATTCATCTACGGTGCACACGACTATGGCTATAGAGGCCAATTCGGGAGAGCACATGTCGACCGCAGTCAGGACAAACATAGACCTGGTTAGGTCTTGGATTCGGCCTTCTTGCAGCAACATTTCCTTGATAGCTGGCCACAACCCCTCGCCATTCGGTTCTGTCCGCTGCAAGTTGTTCCCATTGCTCGTCTGCAATACCGCAGGATTTTAGATTTTCATGGAGAGCGTCTTTGAACCTCTTTCGTTGACCGCCACGCCTTCTTCTACCGCTTAGCAATTCACCATAAAGTGTACATTTAGGAAGGCGGTTATCATGCATACGATGAACGTAACCTGCCCATCTTAGGCGTGCTCTTGAAATAAGCACCTCAATTGGAAGGCTGTTTGCTCTCTTGAGTACTTCCACGTTTGATATGTGATGGAACCAACAGATTTCCATCATACTTCTGAGGTGTCTTTGCTCAAAACGTTCTAATTCTTTCACATGACGACGGTAAGTGACCCAGCTTTCACATCCATATAGCAGTGTTGGAATGACAACTGCTCTGTAGACAGCCATTTTCGTTGACAAAGCAAGGTCGTGGTTGTCAAATACTCTCTCTCAAAGTCCCCAGAGTGCTCTAGATGCAGCGTTAATTCTATTGCGAATCTCGCTGTCCATGTTTGCTTTGTCATTAACAACGTTGCCTAAGTAATTGAACTGATCCACTACTTCAAGAGAATTTCCGTTAAGTGCAATATCTATTTGGTTCACTTGATGAGGAGTTGACATAATCTTAGTCTTTCCAATGTTGATTTTAAGTCCCAAGGAATCATAGCTCTGGGCATACACATCTAAAAGTTCTTGAAGCTCTTCCGGCGTAGAGGCTAAAAGTGCACAGTCATCCGCATACTGGAGATCACAAATGAATCGTGTGCGTGTCTTCGTGAAAGCTCTAAAGCGCCCTATGTTAAAGAGACCGCCATCAAAACGGTATCTGAGACCTATTCCTCTGACTGTCAGTTTGTTGTCAACAATAATTGTGAGAGCAGTGGTAAACAAATTAAAGAGTAGGGGTGCCAGGACACATCCCTGCCTAACTCCAGTGAGAGTTTGGAAAGGTTCGGTTGCCTCATTATTATACATAACCTGGGCGTTGTTGTTTGTATGTAGACTGCGACATACTTCCACAAATTTTCTAGGGATACCTAAGCGGAACATAATTTTCCAGAGCACTTCCCTGTCCACCGAGTCAAACGCCTTGGTTAAATCAATGAAGGCCATGTGAATTTCTCCTTGATGTTCGAGTGCTTTTTCTTGAAGCTGTTTAAGTGTGAAGATTAAATCCGATGTGCCTCGGTTTGGTCTAAAGCCACTCTGTGTTTCAGGAAGTAACTTTTCCATAACAGGTGCTAGCCTATTTGCCATCGCTTTAGTGAGTAACTTCCCTCCAACAGCCAGGAGAGCTATACCCCTGTAATTTCCACAGTCCGCAGCGCTCCCTTTGTTTTTGAAGAGGTTGATTAAAAGTGTATCACGAAACTCCTGCGGAGCTTGACCACTTTCCCACACGACATCAAACAGTTTTTTGAGGTAGGGTATGAGCTCTGACGACACAGCTTTAAAGATCTCAGCTGGGAGTGAGTCGGCGCCGGGAGATTTGTTATTTTTTAGCTGCCCAATGGCGGTTAAGATCTCTTACGTTGTTAGTGGTTTATCTAAGTCTTCGAAGGTGTCATATTGAGGGATAAGATTTATAATATCGTGATCGACTTGACTTTGCTGGTTAAGAATGTTAGAGTAGTGTTTTTTCCATCGGGCTCTTATTTTCTGGTCTTCTTTGAGGAGATTTCCATTTAAATCTTTAATAGGGCACATATTTTTCCAACTAGGGCCGTACACTGCTTTTACTCCTTGAAAGAAATTCCTGTAGTCGTGTGAATCGGCGTACCTTTGAATTTCTCTGGCCTTGCTTGCCCACCACTCGTTCTTTATTCTTCTGATTTCGCGTTGCGTTTCATACTTAGATTGGGTAAAAGCTTCTGCTTTTGATGAGTCGTTGGGCTGGTTGATAGCGTTTTGGAAGGCAGTATGTTTGCGGTCAAGAAGTTCTTGTATAAAAGCCTCATTATCATTGAACCAGTCCTCCTGTTTTTTACTTGCTGCAGTGCCCAGAATTTCCTCACTCGCACTTTTTAAACTGTCTTTAATTTGTGTCCAGGTAGCAGCGACATCTACAGAGTTGGTTTCTTCTAGTGCACTCAAATTCTCTTGAACTTTTTGCTTTAGCTGTTCGACGATTTGTTGGTCACGCAATTTACTAATACAGGGACGGAGCCTACGTTTTACTTGAGTTCTTCGGTGTTTGGGTCTCATAACAATTTTCATTTTAGAGACAACAGGACGATGATCTGTCCAACATTCGCTATCAATGCGCGCCTTTGTAATTTGGACGTCCTTAAGATGCTTCCTACGTACGATAACATTACGTACGATAATTATTATAACTAGTATCAAAACACGCATAGTTTGTGAGTTAAACTGCAAAAACTGGAAAAAGTCCTACAATTTTGCAATTTTTCACGTAATACGCAGCTAGCACAACTTTATTGCTTGCAAAACGTAGTTTCCCACTTCCCTAACGGGTTTAAATGACATACCAAAAAATCCGCTTTACATCGCGTTTTGCATTTTTAAAGTTTGTATTTGTATGACTGGCCTATTATTAAATATTCTCAGCTCATCTCCTAACAAGGTTTTTTGTAAATTATTGATTCTTACAAAATTAATGGTAGAATCATCTTTTGTCCTTATATTATATGAATGGACTTCTCACCTTTTCACTGAAAATTTTTGTAGATATTACGGCTATAGTTTATTTTTAATTTTGTAAATAATACCTAAGTTTGACTTTTTAGTAATATATTCTATTGATAGCCATTGTGCATAACCATTTATATAACATGTTAAGCTTGTTGTTCATTGTAATGGTTATTTCTACATGATTAGTTCCTAAGACCCATACATAATGCGACAACTAATAAATTTATAAAAACATTATTTAACATTTTGCTTAGGTCATTCATATGAATTGTAAACAGAAAGAGCCCAAGGACACTACCCTGTGGAACCCCCAATGACCCTTTTAATTTTTTCGGATTTATCACCGTTCACTTTAATCACATGATATCCGTTACGTAAGTAGTTGATTATCCACTTCAGTGTCGTAGCTGTACTCTCCAACGTAAGCTAAATTTTGGTAAAAATTTTTGACGATCGGCCATCTCAAAAGTACGCTGAAGGTCAATAAAGACACTTAGTGTCACCTTTTCGTTATCTATATCCTCCCTCTAGTTGGCACAAGCAAATTGTAGAGCAGATTCGCAATATGAATTATATTCCTATTTTCATAAAATTAAATTATTCAAATATTAGTAGTTATTTAATATATTTTATTTTTTATTTTATTTTTATTTTATTTTATTTTCACACCATCCAACAGTACTTAAACCAATTAACGGATGGGAACATACAACAATAATTATTATAAATATACAGATAGAGAATAAATAATCACGAAATGTTCAAACAGCATTGGCAACAAGTAAATAAAAATAAACACAATTCACAATACGATTAATTCGATAAATACACTTTTTTTAAAGACCTGTAATTACAATTGAATATATCCAGAGTGTCCTGCAGGTTATTGCAGTTTTCACACATAAAGAAAAGGGGGAAAAATTTTAACATGTTTGATCGCGGAGTACTCAGATAAAATGTACACCAGCGGCGAGTCTCGACTCTAGGAATATGGAAGTTAAGTTGCTCTAAAAGTTGGGGACAATCAATTTTGTTATTTATTAAGTTTTTTAGAGAAATCAAGGACTGCGTTTTTCTACGGTCTTGCAAACTCAATACAGAAAATCTGTTTAATAAGTTCTGCTGAGGTATTCCAATATGAGGGTACTGGCCATCCATTTTAAAAGATAAAAACTTTAAAAAACGCCGTTGAATGTTCTCCAAGCTTTCAGCGTGAACGTTATAACCTGGTTGCCACTGAATACAATGATTACTGTAAATTTCTTATAGGTGAGCAGTTATTTCTTTCCAATATAATTGTGTTAAATATTCCTAATGCTAGAGAAAGTAGTAAAATTAATAGTTACACACTTAATGTCAAACTTTCACAAAAGTTTAACTGTTATTCCGAAATTACAGAAAGTATCAGTCCTTCGTATTTAGAGATGTTAACATCTTGTTTAAACTACATTTTTTACCAATATAGTGACTAAAGTACTCGTAATTGAAGTGTTAATTAATAAAATTTGCCTAGGTACTAGAATAAAACAAAAAAAAATAAAAATATTATTATCTAAAAGTGTCTCTTCCTTCGACTGGTAAAATCTGTTTTATTTATAAGTAAAAAGATAATTTTACACGTAATTTATTAGCACAATTTTTAGATTATTATTAATATCGTTTATAAACACATGTTCGCAAATTATTAGCGAATGAGGAATTTTTCACAAACTCTAATTGCAGTGACCTACTCACCCTAGATTAACAGACAACATATAAATAAAAGTTCTTTTTTAATTTTTAGCCCATCTACGATTGCGTCAATATAGCAGCAATTAACGCTGTTACAGTTGCAAGAGCCGGAGTAGCAGCTTCAGCACCCACAATGCAGACGATGCAGCAACCAGATTTATATTCTTGCCCAGCATTACCAGAAGATGAGGATTTTGACTTTCGATGCGATACACCACTTGGTACTGATAAAGTTACCAGATTTTAAGTTCTTAGGGCTGAAAAAATTAAAATGCTCAACTGTAATGATTATACGTATATCACATGGAGGATTCTGCACAATGTCTTCAAATTTTACTGTACATATCCTGTAACTTTTCCAGGTGGAAAGAATTTTATTGTAAATGGGGAAGTACCTTTATGTGAATGTTAACGAATGAAAAGGAAATACTTCGTCAGCATTAATAAGTATTAATATTTAAGTTTTTCATAGATAAATCCATGAATTATCTGTTAGGATTATTACGATATTATTAAGGAAAGTTTTCAAAAGGCAATCAGTTCAATTGTTCTAAATATGTAATATATCCGAGCTTCACTGATTTTCAAATTGAATTATTGGGAAGATATTCCAACCAGAAAAATATCTAGAGATAATATATTTGAAGTTACTTAAATTGCGGAATATCCTCTAAAATATTTAATATATATTTAGTTATTATACCGGGTGTTAGAAAAGTATGGGAACGGTGGAAAATCTCGAGCAGTTTGCATCAAATAGCGTCTTGTGTCCATAAAAAAACATCCAATTCAAAAACTGAAAAACACGTATTTGTTATTTTTACAAAATCTATCCAATGACATTGGATTCGACTGTCCCACCCCTAACCCAGTGAGTGAGGCGGGGGGCAACTTTGAAAATTGTAATGAAAATTCCTATATTTTATAGTGGATTCGGATTCTACGGCCAAAATGCGTGAATTTTATATCGGGCATTTTTTTCGATTCTCGCAAGGTGCCGCTGCAATCACACAAAATTGAAATAAACCTTAAGCGTCCATAAGTTTGTAAATATTTACAAACTCTAGCTACTCGTGTTGACAAAAAAACATTCAGTTTAAAAAACAATATCTGTGATATCTTGGTTTTATGAATGTTTTTTAAAGTGTTCTTAATAACAGTATTTGTTTTGTGAAATTTCTATGAGAACGTTTAGTTCCTTCCAACTTTTGTAGAGGCAGGAGCGCATTTTTGTACGGAAAAAGTTATTTCATTTTTCATTAGTTCTTGCGTTTTTTTCCGCATAATGGCTACTTTAACACAGGAAGAGAGAGTTTCTCTTTTAATGATGCGAGGGTGGGGCGATAAAGAAAGGTCCTATGATGAAGTTGTGATTTTATTCAACGAAACTTTCCGTGTAGATCAAGTGGGAATTTCGAAATCTACTGTGTCCCGTACCATCAAACGATTCCTAGACACAAGGACAAATAAAAATCGCCCAATATCTGGAAGACAAAAATCTAAAACATCGAAAGCTCGACAAATGGAAGTGGCCCAGGTATTTGTTGAAAATCGAAGGTTATCAATCAGAAAAGCCAGTTAACAGCTTGATATGAGTGAATTTTCAGTTCATAAGAATTTGAAACTTTTGAAATTATTTCATCCTTACAAAATTCACCTTCACCAAGAGTTAAATGAAGATGATTTTGATCGGGGACTTGAGTTTAGTGAATTAATGATGGAAAGGAGTAACCAAAACCCAAATTTTTTGTAATATCTACTTGTTTTCTCAGATGAAGCAACTTTCGAACTCAGTGAAAAAGTTAATCGCCATAATTTCAGATATTGGAGTGACGAAAATCCTCACTGGATGCTTGAAACACACACGCAGTATCCACAAAAATTAAGTGTTTGGGCAGGAGTTTTAAGGGATCGAATCATAGGACCGTTTTTCATAGATGGAAATTTGAATGGAGAAAAATACCTGGAAATGTTGACAAACCAAATAGTTCCCGCAATACAAGAGATTGCTGGTGATGAGTAGAATCCGATTCCGCAATAAAAAATAGGGGTTTCCATTTGAAATTTTAAAATGACCCCTCGCCCCTCGCCGGGAGGTCATTTTGGTATCAGTAGATAGTTCTTTGAAAAATTTTTGACATGTATTTTTTATTTTTCGATTTGATGGAAACTGTTCGAGATTTTCCACCTTTCCCATACTTTTCTAACACCCGGTATATGCCACTTAACAAGTGTAGAGGATATTAAAAATTAGATGATCATAATATCACCAAGTGATATATTAGAGTTAAAGAAACAAACCTGTTATGCAGAACGTCCCAGTAATAGTGGTAAAAACGAAACCTAGTGAACGAGAACATCATTACCGAACCGCATGAACACAATATAGGGTTATCTGAAAGTCAGTGGCTTAAAATTATACGGACTATTGTGTGATTTTTAAGCAATCTACTCTACCTCTCCGTACAAAAATCATCTTTGTGCTAAAAGTATTCATTGCATTGACCTGAAATTCATGGCTTACATACTTTAAACTATTTAAAATATCAAACTTTTTTATAATTAATATAAGTAAGTAGCTAGTATTTTTGCTAAAATGTCAGTTTATGAGAAAAGAGTTAAGTTTTTATGTTCGCTCTAAATTTATCTTATTATTATTATTATTATTTTAACACACGACGCATAGCAGTGAAATGTCGAATGGACGCTGTTCGGAATCATTTTTCGGACAAATTTCCAGACATGGATCTCGACAGCCCCTGAATGACTGTGTTATGTTGTGGGCCGACAATAGCAATGCGATGGATAGAAAACCATTTCCTCTCCTAACATAGATAATTATGATGTGTTTTTCTCTCAAATAAGATGTATTCAAAATTCAAACCATAAATCTTGTACGAGTATATCACAAGTTGCTGTACATTTATTTAAAAGCTTGCCTACAAAGTATCGGCATGTCTAATAGCTCTATCGCCTTCCTGTACAATGTAAATCAAATAATCCATCTCTCTTTGGGATTCTCTTCAGCTGGCATCTGCTACAAGGTCATGAAATTCAGCTGCCTGCGACCGGTCACTGTCAAAAAGTCATACAACCAACGGTCTTGATTTATTGTTTTTTTTTAATATAGATGAAATTTGACATCGCATTTTTAAAGTCCATGTGATACATTTTTTCAGCAATTTTGGTGGTCATGTCTGACTCGCAGGTTCAACTTCCGGAAATTCCAAAAAAACGAATCCCGATGCCATGATGCCACAAGAATCTTTTTTGTATAAAATTGAGATATTGCTTAATCATGGCTTTTATGAAACTAGATGCTATTGACAGCAAATGTTTGAGTCACGAAAAAGTTAATATGCAAAAATATGTTGGTGTAATATCAGAACCAATGGTCTAAGTAAGATGTTTTACTCTAAAAATATTTGTATGGCTCTTAACTAATTAAAATACTTGACAGCAATTTTCCATGTAATTACAACTAATTACGGTTACGAATTTGGTTGTTTTGGAATTTTTTAATGAATACACGGAGTTAATATATGGGTAAAGTGGGGTAAAACCACAACATAACAAATAGCAATTTTGTTGAAACAGTTCTTTTTATTTTTTTCTTTTTTTAACTTTTCATTTGATCTATTATGAACTGTGAATATTTCAGCAAATATATAAATTTATTAGGGTAGTTTTATTAATTGCAATTTATATCTATAAAATATATAAATAAACTTGTTTAAATAAAAATACCATGTAGCTTAAATAATTAATCGATACGTAGCAAAGTAATTTTCAAAATAAAATTTTAGTTTCAATTTAAAATAGGATAGCTAGATACTTATTTTGTTTATACAGGGTGGACCATTAATAATAGGCCATAGTTCAGGGGTAGATTCTATGGGCCAAAATATGAGAATATAACCAAATATGCTTTAGTAAAATGTTGCTGTGGAAAAATATACAGGTTATTTTTTTGTTTTCTCGCAATAACTCAACAGCCTCTTGACTGATCTTCACCAAATTTGATATAGGAACTTTTTTTATTCTAAGAAACAATAATTTATGTATTACATCACGTTAGATCATAGAGGGTGCCGCAGGACCTCTATCTGATGATGAATTTTTTTCATATTTTTTTTGACGAAACGTTGTGGTACTTCTGACCAGAAAATTTGATAAGGGCGTCATTTCTACGTATAAAACGTACACTTGGTAGAACTTGATAAGTCCAACCGTTTTCGAGGAAAGTGCCGTTAAATATTTCAATAATTTTTTTAACGACAAATTCAAATTTAATGAAACAAAGTGTATTTATTGAAAAAAGTACAAATCGTAAGGGAAAGCAAAATCGTAATAACAGCGTAAACTCTTTCTCACTTTCTTATGAACTAATGGATTATTTTCATGGTATTGAGATAAATACAAAAATCAATAGATTGTCAAAAATAAGGATCTAATCTTATTAGAAGACCAAAAAATAACGCAAAAGTTGACTTAATGACATTATGAACTTTCTTCCCATGCAAAAACTCCATTGCTGCACCTTAGAGTAAATGTTCGATATGGTCTCCATCTACTTCTATGCCTTTTCTAATTTTATTCATAAAAATACATTTTCCTGTCCTCTAATAAAATTCGCAGCGTTTTGTATTTTGTCCCACAGTTCTCCTTATGAGTTGATAGTATTTGTATATAGTAAGGATTTTATATGTCCCCACACATAATAATTCAAAGGATCATAATCATGACTCCTTGGTGGCCAAACAAACTCACTTCCTCAACCGATCCATCTGGGTAGGAAAGCCTCATCAAGATAATTCCTGACTTCAATGGATAAATGAGGGGGAGCTTCATCTTGCATGAACCAAATTCTGTTCCGTATGTCTAGCATGAAAGCATGCATGTAATATATCAGCAAGAGTATTTTGAAGAAAAAACAAATAAATTTGGAGGAAGGACAAATGGTTCCAATAATTGATCGCCGATGATACCATACCAAACATTAATTCTTGCTGAAAATGCTTTTCTTTAACGTTAAGAGGATTTCCTACTTCCCAGTAATGGGTATTTCCCCAATTAAAAACGCCTCGGCGAGTAAAAGTTGCTTCATCGGTAAATAAAGTGTTCTTAACAAAATTTCGATCCCTGTTGTGTTTATTTAGAACAAGTTGACAAAATTGTAGCCTTTGTGGAAGATCCTTTCGAAGTAAGTTTTGTACAGAAGTAAGATGATATGGGTAGAATCGTTCTTTACGTAAGACTCCTAGGACAGATTGTTTACTCACTCTTGTTACCGCTGCTAAACGACTTGAGTTAACTTGAGGATCTTCATCCACACGAACTAAAATTTCTAGTTCTTGATCTGGAGAAATTAGTTTCGGTCGTCCTACATCGTTTTTATTGCGAAATGAAAGCGTTTCTCCCAAACGACGAAACAGCTCTTTGAAAATCTTATGGTCTGGCTGTATTCTATTTGGATATTGCAATTAGTATCTCCTCGCTGCAGCACGTCCGCTAAAATTATTTTGTGAGTAAACACATATCATATCCCTCATTTCTCTATTTGAAAAATTATTATGTCTAGACATTGTAAATAAATAAATTAAAGAAATTAGCTCGAGGAACACAATAACAAAATAAAATGATTAACTGACGTAAATGACAGGACCAAAACGTAACCAAAGCACATTTTTCAATAAATACATTTTGTTTCATTAAATTTGAATTTCTTTCAAAAAATTATTGAAATATTTAAGCGCACTTTTCTCAAAAGCGGTTGGAGTTATCAAGTTCCTTTTATTCGTGGAAATGACGCCCTCATCAGATTTTCTATTCAGATGTACCACAACGTTTCTTAAAAAAAAAAATATGAAAAACATTCATCATCAGATAGAGATCCTGCAGCGCCCTCTATGATCTAACGTGATATAATATATAAATTATTGTTTCTTAGAATAATTTGCCTCTAGCAATTTTGGCGAAGATCAGTCAAGAGGTTGTTGCAAAAAAACGAAACAATAATTTGAATTTTGACACCCTGTATCTTTTTACACAGCAACATTTTACTAAAACATATTTGGTTGTATCCTCATATTTTGGCCCAAAGAATCTACTCTTGAACTATAGCCTATTATTAATGGTCCACCCTGCATAATTTTTTCAACGATTATCAATAACGAAAATTTTACAACAAATTATTAATATTGATAAACGAGATGTTTGTAATTATAATAATAAATATACTTAGTTACATTAGTATTTTAAAATTAATTTATTTTAAGGAGTTAAATTGAAATAAATTAGGAAAGTATTGTTGAATTTTAGTTCATAATATTGTAATTAGAACTCCCTAAGCATTGATCAAATTAAAAATTGTAGAAGTTCTATTAAATATTTTTTATTTTTTGTTGCGAACGTATTTATTAAGTATATAATTAGTGTGTATATATTTCTAACATTAATTTAAGCAAAATACATATACATGAAATGTTTTAAATGCACGCTTTTAATCGTGTGTTGTTTTTGTTCCTCTAACTATTTTAAAATGTATAAATAAGTATTTAATATTTTGCATTTTAAGTATATAAGAAAATAGTCCGTCCAAATGTATATATGTTTTAGTTAATAAATAGCTTTTAATAATGTTTTTGGTTATTTACAATTCAATTCCTGATTTTTAAGTAATATGTAAATAATAATATATGTATTGTCCATTTGACCAATATACACAAAAAGGTATCAGACTCATCAAGAGAACATTATAAAATGATATTTGGTAAAGGCATAATACAAGTATTTACATTCACAAAAATTAAAACAGAAAAGTACATTGCAGTAAGTGATTTACATAATTTAATTTACAAATTCACTAAAATTTACCCAATATATGCTGTTTTTATAAACTAAAGTTTGTTACATGGAATTAAGTTTTCAGATGCACTAAACCATATATTCTAAATATTTTTCTACTGTATAGAAAACGTGTTTCAATATTAAGGTACAGTCATGTTCATTTATTATCAGCACTTAAAAAACGCAACAAATAAAGTTAAGTGAGTTAATTTGCTGTCGATATAGCACAAAGAGTAACGCCTAGTTCTCATAACTGCGGATTGCGAATTTCCGCTTGCGGATTTTTTTCTTAATTCGATATATGCGTTCCAGGAGAACTTAATTTGCTAATTTAACTTCTAGTTAAAAGTAAACGAATTGTCTCACGAACATTTCGCTACACTTACAAGAAAATTAGACTGTTTTAGAACAAATTTTATAAAAATCCGCAAGCGGAAATTCGCATTCCGCAACTATCTGAACAGGGCTTAATGGTATTTTAATGAGGTCGTAAAGTTTTTGTTGCGTTTTTGAGTGCTGATAATAAATGAACTCGACTATACGAACCTTATTCTTAAATTTATTTTTACTGTCAATTAATTTTAAGTGGACAGGAAGCTTATTGTACAGCTTTATTCCCATATAATATCAATTATTTTCGTATATAGTGATAAGGAATGTATAGAATGTAAAGAATTGTGACATTTTGTTTCGTGATTCGTGATTGTAGTTATTTCTCAGGAATTTATTAAGATTTGACTTAACAAATGTCACAATTTCCATAATATAGAAGCAAGTGGTGATATTTTCAGTCCACTACAATATCTTCTGCATCATGTTCGTTTGCTAACTTCTACTATATTTCTTACTGCTTTTTTCTGCATATTGAAAACTATCAGAATAGGATGAACTACCCCAAAATACTATCACGTAGATAATCATTTAATACAATTGTGCATAATAATAATAAAACAATAGTAAATTTCTATTAGTTACAGTTCACAGTCTGTGCAGTGTAAACATGCAGATGACAACTTTTTGCATGTATTATTAATATGATGCTTCCAATTAAGCGCATTATCATTATGCATAATTGATTTAACTTGTTCTAACGTTTGGCCATTTGTTCTAAGTAAAAAACTTTCATAATAATTCGAACTCTTAGATGTGAAATGAATGAACACCGTTTTCGTTTTTCAGACAAAAGTATTAAATTTTTCTTGACTATTGTGAACTAAGTTAGGAGGCTGCCTTCTGCAATTAATAGGGAATTGTCGTGAGCAAACATAATTAAGTAGCATTCACTGATAATATAAGGTAAGCCAATTATAAATAATAAAACAAAGTGGACCCAGACTTGATCCTTAGGGGACTCCACATGGAATAGCTAATTTATCTGATTCTATTTCAACAAATTGTTCACGATTAGACAAATACGCCTCTAGATAATCTCCCAACTTACTTCGGATACCATACTTTCTTAATTTTTCTAGCAGTAAAGCATGATTAACACAATCAAATGTTTTACTCAGGTCCATAGAGACACCAAAACATTTGTTATTTTTATCCAGATTTATGTAAAGTTTATTGAGGTTAAATATGGCTAGCTGAGTCGATCTGCTACCTCGAAAACCATGTTCATCATCCAAAATTCATATTTTGAACGGAATTTTATAATTCTATTATACACAATTCTTTCCAGAATTTTTAACGCAAGTTATAAAAGTGAAATAGTAGTAACAGTTAAGAGACCTAGTATATAATAGAATAGAATAAGCTTTATTGCTATAGATCTTACAAAAAAGACATTAGCATTGTCAGGGTGATTAAATATTAAAAGTTATTACAATATAGTAAAATATAAAACATTAGAACACAAAATATATAACATGTATAAAACATATGAAAACAAGGAGAGCAGTAAAAAGAAAACACACAACTAAAACAACTCTAAAACTGTAGACAACATTATAATCAGTTGCACTATTGAGGTTACTAACAAAAGTTTTATGCATTTAAAATATCACTGTAAGAGTAAAATGTATTTTTAAGTAAATATAGAATACTTTGTACGTATGAAAAATAAAACAGTCTTAGAGAGTCTACTGATAGTTGGTATCTCATGAATCCTATTAGGTAACAAGACGAATTAATTCTTGATATTAAAGTATTAGTATAAGCTTCCCAATTTAACTTACTATCTAGCGTTATGGCAAGAAAGTTGCATTTTCCGTTTGTGTGATTGAAGAACCATTTAATTGAACATACAATGAATAATCAAGATCAGTAGTTGGAGAAAACATAACAAGAGTAGTTTTATTTACATTTAAGTTTAAGCCATTCGAACTACAATATTTAGACATATTTGAGGATATTTTGGTAAGTTTACTTTCACAAGCCACTAAGGATTCTTCAGTTGCAACACAGGAGTTATCATCGGCATATTGATATAAAAAATCTATATTAATATAATCTTTTAAATCATTGGTATACAACATAAATAGGAGGGGCCCAAGTATAGATCCCTGAGGCACACCCTCTAGTATACAAGTTTTATCTGAAAGAACAGTTTGAAGTACTCCATCCTTGCAAGTTGTTAGTGCAGTAACTTGTGATCTATTTGTAAGGTACAACTAGAGTAGTTTGTTGCATGTACCACGAACGCCGTAACTATTTAATTTATCCAACAATATGGCATAATTAATTGTGTCGGAGGCTCTTGACATCTCGAAATACAAGCAGGATACCTTCAAATTTGAATCAAGCGCTGTTATAATTTTGGTTAGTGAGTGATAGATAGCCTGTTCTGTTGAATAATGAGGCATAAAGCCGAACTGACAATCTTTTATGTTTAATAAAAAAAGAAATCATTCTGTTATAAATTGTTTTCTCTATAATCTTAGAAAAATTCGGTGGGATTGATATACCGCAGGGGTTTACGACGTTTTCCTTATGGCCCTTTTTATGGATAGGTATTGTTTTGTTAATTTTTAATTGATCAGGAAATATTCCTTCCAGAAAACAATTATTATTATATCAGAAAGTGGTTCAGAAATTTCTACAATTATTTTTTTTATAACATAAATTGGTACTTCATCAAGACCCGTTGATTTTTTGTTAGGCATTGCAAGGAAGAATTTCTTGGGCATTAGTAGGGCTTAGAAACAAATTTGCTCGATTTTGAACTATCATATTTGTTCTCTCTCTAACAGGCTGTGTTGGAGAAAGAGAAAAATGTTCACTAAACAAGCGCACTAAGGCATCTGGGGAGGTTATTTTATTATTTTGATGATCCTTGATGATAAGTTAATTTTGATCTTGTCTATTTTTTTACTAATACTTTTATTAAATATATCGCAGGTAGCTTTTGATTTGTTTCCAGAATTCGATATTATATCATTATTTAGTTGAGTTTTATATTCTTTGATATATTTTATTATTCCTCATTATCTTATTTCTCAGTTTTATACAACTCTAAAATATTGTCACAATTCGTCCTATTATGTATTATATATAAGTCTCTAATATAGATAGACCATTGCTTAATTTCAGGAGGTATCCAACATTTATGTCTATGAATATTGACAGATTTCTTTGTTTTAGGAAATACAATGTCAAGATAATATAGAAATATGCTCAAAAAAGAATTGTACTTACCATCCGAGTCTTTTTCTGCATAAACTGCATCCCAGTTCTCGGAATGAATACTATTGATAAATGTATTAATGTTACCTTCCTTAAATGACCTTTTAACTACATATTTTTTGCTATACATATTTTCTACTGCTCCATTGACTCTAAGAGCTTAAGGATTGTGATCTGATAGTGGATAATGTATAACTTCGCAGTTTAAAAGGTTAGTGGATATATTGCTAAAAATATTGTCGATTATGGTTTCTAGTGATAGAATTTACATGAGCATTTAAGCCATAAGTGGTAAATATACCCAGCAAAGCCCGTGATCTATTTAGTTGACTACTATTAGGATTGAAATCAATATTAAAATCCCCACAGATAATAATGAAATTTGTCATAGAAAATAAATAGTTTAGTATTTCTTCCAGTGATTTTAAAAATACTTCAAAATTTCCCACTGGTGATCGGTAAACTGATAATAAAATACACTTTATATTGAATAAAACAAACTTTGAACAAACATATTCTATATCTTGCTCAATTCTCGGAAAATCAATTGTAAGTCTTTCAATTTTAAAATTTTGTTTAGCATAAAGTGCTACTTCACCATTTGATAAAATAGTTCTACAATAACTGTCAACTTATTTATAATTTGATATTGAATACAACAAAATTTCATTGGTCTTTAAAAAATGTTCTTGTATGCATAAAACCGTAGGTAAGTATTCACTCAGGAATATATCCATTTCAATTGTGATTTGTTTCATAAACTTTGGACATTTATATTTATTAAATTAAAATTATGATTTTTATTCTTAATATACAGATTTTCTAATTTGTCTGTTATATTTTCATTTTCATTCATTATCTCGAAAAAACTGTACAACTGACTTCAAAATGTTGGCACAAATATTATCCATAACAAATTAATTTGACTTTTTTAAATTCATAATACTTCATAACGATATTAAATACCTCAGATTCTGAAGCAGGTTCACCAAATATAGTCGGGTATTCCTAATTAATTTCTATGTTATTAATATGTTGATCACTACATTTATCGAAGAGTTTAACTGGCGAATTCACAAAATGATCAATCTGGACTTTGCCAACTTCCGGTGGGCTATTTATTTTTTTCTCATTGATTTTCATTTGATAAGTAACGTTCAATTTATTTTTTATGTTACCGAGGTGCATGTTTATAATAGTCCAGACAGCTTATGACTTAATATTATCCACATATTATCATAATACATTTCTTATACGATGGTGCAAAAATTTAATACTTTTAGCACTATTTACAGGGCCAAAAGTGCAAAAAGTACTTTGATATTCTATTGATTATGAATTTGATCTGAAATATAACATTTTTTCTTGTAATTTGAGTATACGTATGAACGTGGTAAGTAACTATAATATTAAATATTCCACTAAATTTCATTATTTGATATATTTTTTGTGTTAATACGTAATGTACTATTCAATAAAAAATGATCTATTTAATTCGATCGTAGAAAAAATATTGTGTGCAACATGTGCAAAAAGTGCACTTAGCATGATTGCAGCTAGAAACGAAGTCGAGTACTTCATGCTTCGCTCAACAAATATACACTTTTGGCACTAGTTACACAAATAACTATTTCTACGATGGTGCAAAAAGTTCATACTTTTAGCACTATTTACAGTTACAAAAGTTTTACTTTTTGCACTAGTAGAAAAAGTACTTTGATATTCTATTGATTACGAATTTGATCTGAAAAAAAGTAAATAACTAGTTTTATGAAAATATCGTTGGTTTAAATTTTTCATATTTGTTATTAGAACTGTTCTAAGGTTAGTAATAATTTTTGTGTTAATATGTAATGTACTGTTCAATAAAAATTTAATTAATTTGATCGTAGAAAAATGTTGCGTGCAACATGTGTAAAAATTATACTTGTTGCACTTAACATGATTGCAGCTCGAGACGAAGTAGCTTCATGCTACATGCAACAAATATACACTTTTTGCACTAGTTACACAAATAATTGTTTACCTCTTTTTATTACTTTATTGTAGACTTTTTTATAAAATCTATAATTATTTTTTTTATATTTATGAAGTTGGGTTTGTTAATAACGATTATTTAAACTTAGTAGGTACTTTTATATGGAATGGTCAGATGAAAGAATATCGATAGAAATATTAAAACTAGGTTCAGTGTGGAAGTTCTGCTTGAGTAATTCCCAAATAATAAATTTCCCTAATATTCAGCTGATTCGTTCAATTATACTTATAGTTAGATGTTTTTTCAGATAATTTCATTTTTTTCTAATATAGATATTTTATTACACAATATTAAATTATTAATGTTCTCTTAGTTGCAACAATTGTAACATGTATTCTTACAACTTAATTCCAATTAAAAGTTTGCATCTACGTTTATAAACAAAGTTTAACTTGAATACACATTTTGTAAAAAAAAATGTTTTTATGGGATAATATGCTGCGGAAGTTCAGTAAAATAATAGCCAGCAAGTAAATGATAATTATTTTTAACTACTAAAAATATTACTACCCTTTTAGATGAGTGCCTATGTTGTTCTGGGTCAACACGAATGACCATAATTTAATGATATACTGTACTGTTTGTCTGGTAGTCTGCACACTTGCGATAACAAAATGAACATTGAATATCCATTGAAGCTGCAAATTTCTCATTCAAAATCATTCAACACCGCAATTTACTATCCTTTCCCGAGGATAATGAGGTAGAGTAAGTCCAGATGCTACTTCGTCATCCTGTTTTTAAAGGACACTCAGTCACAAACATATTCTGTGCCGCACAACATGTCGAATTTGATGTTACATTTAAAAGAAAATAACATTTTTATATTTGTTATCGTTTATTTATCCTTCTTATTAGATAATGTGCTTCTAACGGTTGTAGGTAAGTAAAGTTTTATTATATCATGCATAACATTTTAATAGAGATAATGTAGATAATTGACAAAATACGGATGATATGAGAAGCAAAAATTATAATCAAATTAGATACATTTTTTCTTATAAAATAGGCTATTAAGAGAAACACAAATCCCAAATTTGTTAACATTCTGAAATTAATGGTAAACATAATTTGCTGGGTAACATTAATTCCATTTTAATGCACTTTGAATGTCAAAGGAAATTGTATTTTAAAAAGAATAATTTATAGTGTAGGTTAATTTCTTCAAAAAATCTTTCCTTAGTGAAAGTGTCAGTAACTTGTATAACATTTTTGCACACATATTTTGTCTATAAACTCCTTAGGAACACAAAAATTGGGTACCCCCAAAAAAATAAACATTTTAGAGAAGTAGTGAGAGGAGATGGAAGTGTTCAGTTCTTGCAAATGGTTACTGACTGGTATCTTGAAAACATTAAAGCAAACGAAATTATTATTTTTTAAATGCTCGTCTTTTTGCCTTCTGAAATATGTAGGAAAGTATTTCGTAAGCGTGATTTTCTGCAGGTGCCGGGTGTGGCATTTAATTTGAGACGATTTATCTCAAGACCAATGCATTTTAGAAAAAAAATGTTTCTAATAAAAGTTATGTGGTGTCAAATAGAAAACAAAGCGATGGTATTTGTTTTTGATCTTGGTAACATTTTTAAGATAATTTTGACATCAACTTAATTTTTTTTAGGTAGAAATATTTTATTACAGCATCTTATTTTTTAGAAAATAAGAAATAACTTTTGTATGAAACTTTTTTTATCCGATCTCAACTTTGTAAAATACTAATAGCTTATTATTGGTGATTTTTTTTTTCAGTTCACATGTTTTTAATGGGAATGATTGAGTTTCACAAAGCCAATAAAAGCCTAAGTATTAAATATGTTCAACATGTGCGAAAACTCACTATTTATTTATTTACAACATCCAACGGGCAGAACCCAATTACAACGAATACGAATTACAAAAACATTTAAGTAAAATACAGAAAAGGAACAAAAACACAATAACAATACTTACTAAATATAAGACAAATTAGTTAAATGTTTAATACTAGATTACAATCAGTATCACAGATTTCATTATGATATACCATATCACATATTCATTGATATAAACGTTTAATGCTTCTAATATTACAGTATAAAATATCTAAATCATTTTCAGTACCGGATAATTATTGATCATATGATATACACGGTGGAGCATTAATAATAGGCGCCATAGTTCAGGGGTAGATTCTTTGGGCCAAAATATGAGGATATAACCAAATATGCTTTAGTAAAATGTTGCTGTGGAAAAAGATACAAGGTGTTAAAGTTCAAATTATTTTTTCGTTTTTTTGCAATAACTCAACAGCCTCTTGAATGACCTTCGTCAAATTTGCTAGAGGAACTTTTTTTAATCTAAGAAACAATAATGTATGTATTACATCACGTTAGATCATAGAGGGCGCCGCAGGACCAGTATCTGATGATGACATTTTTTATTTTGTTTTTACGAAACGTTGTGGTACTTCCGACCAGAAAATCTGATGAGGGCATCATTTCCACGTATAAAAGATACACTTGGTAGAACTTGATAACTCCAACCGTTTTGCCGTTAAACATTTCAATAATTTTTTGAAAGACAAATTCAAAATTAATGAAACAAAGTGTATTTATTGAAAAATGTGCTTTGGTTACGTTTTAGTTCTGTCATTTACGTCATTTAATCATTTTATTTTGTTCTTGTGTTCCTCGAGCTAATTTCTTTAACTTCTTTATTTACAATGCCTAGACATAATTATTTTTCAAATAGGGAAATGAGGGATATGATATGTGTTTAAGCACAAAATAATTTTAGCGGACGTGCTGCCAAATAGAATACAGCTAGACCATAAGATTTTCAAAGATTTTCGTCATTTGGGACGGGTTCATAAAAACGATGTAGGAGGACCGATTACTCCAGATCAAGAACTAGAAATTTTAGTTCGTGTGGATGAAAATTTTCAAGTCAGCTCAAGTCGTTTAGCAGCGGCAACAGGGGCGAATAAACAATATGTCCTAAGAATCTTACGTAAAGAACGCTTCTACCCATATCATCTCATTCCTGTACCAAACTTATTTCGAAGGGATCTTCCACAAAGGCTACAATTTTGTCAATTTGTTTTAAATAAACACAACAGGGATCGAAATTTTGTTAAGAACACTTTATTCACCGATGAAGCAACTTTCACTCGCAGAGGCGTTTTTAATTGGGGAAATACCCATTACTGGGAGGTAGAAAATCCTCATGCCGTTAAAGAAAGGCATTTTCAGCAAAAATTTAAGATTAACGTTTGGTGTGATATCATCGGTGATCGATTATTGGGACCATTTGCCCTTCCTCCAAATTTAAATGGAGAGTTTTTTTTTTCAAAATACTCTTGCTGATATATTACATGCTTTCATGCTAGACATACGGAACAGAATGTGGTCCATGCAAGATGGAGCTCCCCCTCATTTCTCCACTAAAGTAAGGAATTTTCTTGATGAGACTTTCCCACGCAGATGGATCGGTCGAGAAAGTGAGTTTGCTTGGCCGCCAAGGAGTCCTGATTATAATCCTTTGGATTATTATATGTGGAGACGTATGTAGTCTTTAGTCTATGCAAATACTATCAACTCAAGAGAAGAACTGTGGAACAAAATACAAAACGAAATGAATTTTATTAGAGGACAGGAAAATGTATTTTCTCAGTGTAAGAAAATCTTTTATGAATAGAATTAGAAAAGGCATAGAAGTAGGTGGAGACCATATCGAACATTTACTCTAAGTTGCAGCAATGGGGTTTTTGCATGAGGGGAAAGTTTATAATATCATTAAGTCAATTTTTACTTAATTTTTTTATCTTCTAATAAGATTAGATCCTTATTTTAAACAATCTCTTGATTTATGTATTTATCTCAATACTATGAAAATAATTCACTAGTTCATAAGAAAGTGAGGAAGAGTTTGCGTGATGTAATACATAAATTATTATTTTCCCTAGCAAATTTAGCGAAGATCAGTCAAGGGGCTGCTGAGTTATTGCTAAAAAACGAAAAAATAATTTGAACTTTCCACAGCAACATTTTACTAAAGCATATTTGGTTATATTCTCATATTTTGGCCCAAAGAATCTACCCCTGAACTATGGCCTATTATTAATGGTCCACCCTATATAGTGGATATTTTATATATGTTAGTATTATGATTTTTTGTATAAAATAACTGTTTGAGTCGAGCATTTATTCTCGGTACATGAAACTGAAACATTTTGAGTAGCGATTCACATTATATTATCGACTATTTTATATAAGAAAAGGACAGAATGCATAGCACGGCATTTATGACGCTATTTTAAGAAATTTTTCCTGAACTCGCTCAATATTGGTAATGTGAATATTATGTATGGGATTCCAAACTATTGAACTATATTCAAGTTGCGACCTTACAAAGGTAATAAAAAGTAGCTTTAATATATTTATGTTGTTAAAATCGTTTGTATTACTTAAGATAAAACCAATATTCTTATAAGCTTTAGTATCATCTTTAATACAATTTGGATGAGGAAGGATTAGAGTATCAATATTATAATTGTATAATATTACGTTATGTTCTTCCTTACGATAATACGAAATGCAATGTATTTAGTTGCATTAAGCAATAGTGTATTTTGTTTATACCATGAGTTCAATGTGTTTAGATTTTTTTGAAGCAAGATAGAATCATTTTCAGATCCAATTTTTAAGTCATCCGCATATAAAATTATTAACAGTTTACATTTAGATCAGCTATGATGTCATTAATAAAAATTATGAACAATAACTGCCTTAATACTGATCCTTGAGGAACACCAAAGGACTGAGTGAATTTGGTCGATTTGCATCCAAAGAAGTGAATATATTGGATTTGACAATGTCCTGTAGAGTGGCTATAAAGTCCCCCTCCCAGAAACATGGGAATGGAAAAATATTGACACCCAAAAATGCAAACTAATGCGGGGTCTAAACTAATCCGTATTTCAATGTGATATAATTACACTGCGAAATAAAAAATTATTCAACTGTTTTATGGCTTCAAAATATTTATCGTAATATTCGTCCCTAAATTCAACAATTCTTGAGATAATGGAATATAATATATTGGGTGTTTCATTTGAAAAAACGAATTTGAAATATTTGAATATTGGTAACTTGATGCCTCTCCTCCGTATTAAATCTGCTATACATAACAAATTTTCGCTCCTCTCAAATATTTCAGTTAACCCTCAGTCACTCAGTAGAACTATACTAAGTTACTGAGAAGAGCGGGCTAGCAGCGTAATGTGTAGAGACAACAGCGGGTTCTTATGGCTATTCATGGCGACCTGCTAGCTGTTGCAATACTGCTAAATCGCAAATGTGTACAGAACTGCATCACATACAGAAAAGTGTACACAACTGTCGCGACGTGTGTTGTAAGTAGTGTTAGCGTAGCTATCAATTTTCAGGGAATCTTGTGAATTTTAACTGTAAATTAGTTTAGGAATCTTTATACTAAAACGGCCCTAGCTAGCTCAATATCAGGGTGAGAGAAAACTGGATTAATGAGACAAAAACAATGCAAAACTTAATCCTATATTATAATAAAAAATGGGTGACCCTGAGATCATGATATATAAAAATACATCAATGTCAAATACAAATCAAGAGTTCTTTAAAATCTACGGTATTCGAATACACAAGTCATAGTAAAATAACGAAACTAATGTAGAGAATTTTTCCGCAACAAAATTTATGAACAAAACTAGCATTTTCATGGTAACAAAAGGTAATATACAAGCATGACAAAATCTGGAGTACACCAAAAAATAGTTAGATATTCCGACATTAGCACACATTATAATTCTTAAAGTCAAAATCTTGAAACGAAAGTTGGGCGCCACGGATTTTTTTGTAAAAAGCCGAAAACCATTCAGGGAACTTAACTAGAACGTACTTACAAATTACGTTGCTCTTTATCATTTGATTCAATAACGTGGCACTGATAACAATCTTCCAAATACCTACTTGGACGGCGTATTCGAAAATGTACAAGTTAACCTTTAATTCACTAAGGGTTCCCACACTATACAAGGTTCATTGCCACAGAGAGTCTTTATTTTGCTGGGATAATTTCTAAGAATTACACTTTGATAATACAGTACAGTACTTATTACTTATTACGAGATTTTCACGTTCAGTTCTGTTGTATTTACGGTATTAATCCGTTAATATCGTAAATACAACAGAACTGAATGTGAAAATCTCGTAATAAGTAATTTATTTCAGTAACAAAGTTTCTAAAGTTTACACTTTGATAAAAAAGTACAGTATACGGACTAATACCGTAAATATAACAGAACTGGACGTGAAGATCTCGTAATAAGTATTGCCATTTACATCATAAATACATGGTGTCTTTCACTAGCCAAAAAACTTCTCTCTAAACTGGAGATTAAGAAGGTAATATCGACAGAATTGAACATCAAACGAATGTACAAGTAATTAACTCAACTTTACACCTTATTTCACGGCAATACAACATTTGCAATTCTTTTTTTTAACCATTTTTTAATCGCCGGTCCACGTTGCTTCTCGGCGAACCTCATGACTTCGACCGAAATCCTCGTTTCACTTGTTGATCTCGGGGTATCCCTTCTGACTCCAACTGGGAACCTGACTCTAACCGGGAGTTATTCATCAAAACGGCGTTAAGATACCTAAACCAGTCACGGCCTCGAATCCAAAAATACACCAATCATAGCTTTAGAGTAGAGCAATAAAGATTATTATTATTATGTATAGCTATAAAAGTCTCCTGATTATATTTTTAATGTTTCATGTATTAGCCAGTTCGTAAATTATTTTGTTATTCGACCATTGCATTTTTTTAAACTCTTGTATAACAATATATAATGAACTACGGTTTCAGTGCCAATAATTCCAGACTATTTATTTTCCAACGTTTTAAACGTATCAACTACGGAAGAAAGCAATCGCCTTGGACCAGCATCACTAAGCCCACTTCAAAGAAAATATGAGACCCTGGAAAGAGAAAATGGTCCTTTGGGGGCCCTACTTGCATCCAAGGCATTTGTTCAATTAGCTTTCACACCACTGGTTGGATATCTTACGGGCGTTTTAGGTTGCAACATTCCACTACTTGTTGGATCATGCAATATGCTTCTGGCTGCTTTATGTAAGTATGGCTATTTATAATTTTTTTATTACATTCAGTGGAGCGGGGAAAGCCAATTTAAAGTAGAAAAAATTTCGGAATATAAAGATATGGAAAAACCTTAAAGGCGCTAGCATCTTCTTCAATGACATTTTTCTATGATACTGACAAAAGCGATGAGCATCTAAGTCAGAAATTCGCTTAATGTATTAACCCACTCACTACTGAAGTAAAGCATCAATCTATCTCCCAGAACTGCATTAAAATATATAATAGGTGTGAATGTGCAAAATCTTCGGCAGATGACTGAGCTCTACAAGCATGCTCGGAAGATCTCGCCGAATGACGTCATGCGTATTGGGGAGTACAGCGATGACGTTCGAAGATGCCGCCTTTGGATATTATCGGTGCATTTTTTGCTTATGACATTCTCATGACATGAGTACCGAATAGGCTTAATACGGTGCGATGGGAACTTTTGATACCCATATATCATAAAAACATATAGACAACTAAATGTACATAGTCGTAAGAGTAGCAATTCTTGTATACGTACTTTGTTTACTCCGCGATTTTGTTGTACACTTTTCTAATGAAATTCATTTCTTAAGAAATCTACAATGGATTGTAATGAAAATATGTAATCTTACGACTTTTTGCAAGAATAGTTCGTTTACATTAAAACTATCAAAGAACCACAATATCAATGCAATGTATCAGAAAATAGTATAAGAAAAATATGGATATTTAGTGACCTGCCTGCTGGTATGCCCCTGGACATCAAAGTAGGTTGGTTGCCTTTAGTAGTTTATATACCTAAATTCATACCCGGATTCAAAGTGGATCTGAATAAATTAAATATAATGTACTTTATGGGCGCCATATTCAGAGGGCTCTATCATCCTTAGGAAGCTCATAGGAGTTTTTTTAAACATATTTTTTATAACCAATCGCTCGTTGAAGTATAACAACGAAATTTTCTGACACCCTGTGTATTTCTTTTGCGTTGAAATATTACGTAAAATATTTCTGTAAGTAACGAAATACAAGTTAACTGGTATAATGCATTGCATAATACGTTTTGATAATATTTTCTTATCTTTGATAGCTTCTATTGTATTGTTGTAGTATTTGCCTACGGAAATTCTTACGGAATTTTGGTCTTAGCGAGAGCACTCCATGGAAGTTCTTCGGCTGCGATAGTTGTGAGCGGGATGTGTATTTTAGCAAAAAATCTTCCCAAAGAATTGAGGGTTCGACTAATGCCCCTGTCATTTGGAGGAATTGCTTTAGGCGTACTCATTGGTTATCCTTTAGGTGGAGCAGCATATCAAATGTTGGGCAAGCCAGCACCCTTCTTGTTTATTGGATTTTTCGTTAGCATAAACATAGGTAAGACTTTATTAACTCATTCATTCACTTACAAATTAAGTCTAATAGAACTTCCCAAATAGTATCTCTATTTGAGCAAAAATTAGAATTATTTATTTTTAGTGAGCACTAATTTTCTAATGTTTATCAATGTCTAACATACCAGTACCAAAATACAGTGTGTGTGTGCGTGTGTTGTAAGTGAGGTACGGTTATCGGTTTAAGCGCCGAGACTTTGATCAGTGAAATTAAGCAGCGTTGATCGAGTCCGTCACTTGGGTGTATAATGTTATAGTGTATACTTCATATCATTAAAAGAATTTACTCGAAAAAATATCAAAATTTACCACTTAAATCCGTCTTTCAGCTCGCCTTGTCAAAATATTTTCTGAAAAAAATCACTACAATCCGATTATTCATAAAGCTACTTAAAAATAACGTAAAAACATTTAAAACATTCAATATACCCATTTTACAGCTTAAACTTCTCAAAATAATAATTAAAAAATCACAGCCCCCGTATAATATCAAACTACTTCACTCTGCATACCCCCTGTATAAAAATGTAATTTACTTAAATAAAATTTTTACAAGCCATTCTTCGTTCTATCTAAATACCTATTCGGAATATTTACTTTCGCTCCTTCAACATATGCCGTATATGCACAAATTCTTTTATATCAACTGTACAGCCCGCAGCACAGTTCAAACATGTTATCAAAACTTACTTCCGTTCGTTCAGCCCGCGCCATCCACGGCACTTAGTGTGACCGCAGACCCATAATAAGTGCTCTCCTGAGGAATCGTTTTACGAGTCGAAAAGTAGTAAATAAATTCAGAACAAATTATCAAATAACTTCACAAGTAAATCTGACTCAAGTTTCATTTAAACAGCAAAAGATTTCAAATTTTAAAACTGAAACAACCACATAACTTTCAGTTCAAATTTCAGTCAACTTCAGTTATTACGCAATTAGTGCCCGCACTGAATGGGTGGGGACATATCCAGTTTTAGACCGTACCCGCACGGAATGGGCGGTAGCTTTCCAGACCACAAAAAGATGATCGTGCGAGACTTGCGGCGCACGATTAACGCAACAGTAGCGGCAGTATTAAAGGCCGCGCGCGGAGAATCTCAGGCAAGTCAATTCCAGTATGCGTACTTAAACCTGTCAGCGAATTCTTCCTTGGCAGCTCCAAGTAAAAAAACGACAAATGTATTCTGTCCTCGCGCCTCTAATATAAAGTGAATTTATAAACTATTATAATCGGCACCTTCGCCAAAAACGTGATGTTTTTTAAAATTTCAAAATACAAGTTAATATTTTTTTATTTTTTCTGAGACAGAACCTTCGCTGTTGAAAAGTTGACATACAGAGTGGTGAAAAAGTACCCTACTACAAACAATTAAAAGTGTTTTTAGAATTTTTTACTGAATCCAGGTGCTCCAACTTTATATACAGGGTGAAGCCTTTCACCATGGTGCAAAAAAAACAAAAAAAATTCATAAAATAAACTAATACTGCCTAATCAGAAATAAGTCTACGAACGCCCTCAAGGCTCTCTACCATAACTCTCTGACTCAAAATTTTATTAATTCTTCAAACTAGAGGGCATTGCTTGTGTTCAATGATCGGGATCTCATTTCGCCGCCCTGGTTGAGTGGTAAAGTAGCTGTAGCTAAACTCCGTCAGGATATTAATATAAATAAGGCACTAAAATAAAAAATAAAAGTATAAAAATACGTAATATTTTGCTATTTGAGTGCTAGAAATATAATAATTAGATATTTATTGTAAACAGTTAATTGGTGTTCAGTAAGAAGACTTTTTCATTTTTAGTTCTGCAAGTCATTTATTTAAAGGATGAACAGTTGGAAGGCGGAACACATACCATCAAAGGAAATTACGCAGCATGGGTTGTCTTGCTGAAAGACAAACAAACTATAATATCTGTATTTGCTATATGCATTTGTACATCATCCATGGCAATTTTAGAACCGTGTGTACCTATGTGGCTTCTAGCAAGAATGAACCCACCTCCATCACGTTGGCAACTGGGGGCAGTGTTTATTCCTGACAGTTTTGGGTACTTTATTGGATCAAACTTTGCAGGTAAATTTTCAAGAATCTTAATAAGATTGAGTATCCCAAAAATTTTTTTTTGTTATTTTAGTGAAGAAAATGTGAGCGAGTTACTTTTGTTAGTATTTGTAGCGAAAAATTCATGAAACTTCCACATATCCCTGAGCTAATTATGTTTTAATAAATTTAATCTCCAAACTACTCGCAAACATGAACTGGAGTTAACTAACTTGTCATTTTAGAAACTGTCTCAAATCTACTTCTATAAAAGTCGATTTTAGTTCAAAATTCAAGGTTATAATTGATACGATAGCGGTATTCTTAGATTTTGAATCAGGTACAACTGAACTTTAATTGATCTACTTTTATACAAGTGAGCCTCAAACTTCATGATATAAAGAGTTGAATTAATGAAATGAAAGTAACTCAGTAATGGCAACGTAAGAAAGGGAGTTGCTTCCAAAAGGTCGGCACTGGCACTGTATGTCGCCTCCACTGAAAGGGAAACCTTAAACTATTCCATCTTACCTGCGTGGAAAATTCCTGGAGGGCATAACATCAAGTCTAAGTTTAGTTTGGAATTCAAAAAATCTTGCCAATATGGATGGAAAAAGAGAGAGACATCATACAAACTTTAAGAGAGGCACTCCTGAAATTCATCTCCTATAGAAATAGTGTGGACATTGCGGACAAACCTTTGGATGCCGGAAGTTGGCTGAGTTATCTCCGATTTCTGCAATAGTAATTCCTGTCAAAACTTTGCTGAACTTGTAAAGGATTACGAAAATAATAATGACGCATACGAAGATTCAAATATTGTTGGCTTAGATTGCAGTGGTCGGCAAACCGCGGCTCTTGAGTGCGGCTCTGCCACAAATGATCACGAGCGGGCGCGCAGGCATGCGTGGGGGTGTCGAGAGACGTGGCGCAGCCGGGCCGCATGGTACGCGATCACTTCACTCCAGTCCAGTCAGTCTCATTGTGTACAGTGGTCAGTGTTCATCACGTCCGCAAATCGCCCGCGGGTGACAAAAGTACTTACCCGAAGTATAAAGTTGCCTGTATTTTTCCAACCAGCTACAAATCCTACAGGTAATTTTCTCGTCAATTTAAAAATAGTAATTATTTTGTGTTGGTGGCTTTATTATTATAAAATGAAATATTTTCTTAGGTGCTACCTATTGGACATGGCTACAAAGAAGAAACAAAGAAAAACGGAAGACGAGAACCGTGAATTTAAAGTTGAATGGACCAATATTTTCGCGTTTATTCAAAACTCAAATAGCCTTCCGACCTGTCTTATTTGTCAGGAAAAATTGGTGCATAACAAAAAGTCAAATTTGGAGAGACACCTTGCAACTAAACACGCGTCATTTAGCACTAAATATCCTGTCGGTGATGCAAGGAAGAAAGCAGTTGAGGAACTTCAGAAGAGTCAAGAAAAATCAAGTTCTGTATTTAATTACTGGATGCACTCTTCCAACAATGTTGATATTGCAAGTTTTGTGGTTACTCAAGAGATTGTTAAGAGAGGAAAACCATACACAGACGGCGAATACATAAAAAATTGTTTTATAAATGCATCCGAAGAGCTATTTCGGGATTTTAAGAACAAAGCAGAGATTCTAAAAAAAATTAAAGAGTTACCATTGTCTGCTAAAACAGTGAAAGATAGAACAGTCAAAATGTCTTCGAATATAACCAACCAGCAAGTCGAAGATCTTAAATTGGTTTCAGCCTTATCAATAGCAGTTGATTAGTCTTGTGACATAAATGATACAGCGCAAGTTTCACTTTTTGCACGATTTATTTCATCTGCAGGTCCTAAAGAAGAACTTTTAGGATTATTGCCACTCAAAGGTCAAACACGTGGAGAGGACATTGCAAATGCTGCAATTGAGTGCATGGAAAAACATCATATTCCACTCGATAAAATTGTATCAATTTCAACAGATAGCGCGAAAAGTATGACCGGCGTAAGAAAAGGATTTGTTGCTATTATGAAGGAAAAAATTAACCACGAGATACTTGCTTACCATTGCATCATCCATCAAGAAGCACTTTGTGCGCAGGCATTTCCTGAAGAAATTTGCAAACTTATGGAATTGGTGACTGAGATTATCAACTCCATTATAGCTAAAGCTCTTAGCCATCGCCAATTTAAAGAATTTTTAGTTGAAATGGAGAGTGAGTACGCAGATCTTCTGCTGCATAACAAGGTACGTTGGTTATCAAGAGGAAACGTTTTAAAACGGTTCGCTTCCTTATTAACAGAAATTAAAGCATTTCTCCTTGAGAAGGGTGTTCACTATCTAGAACTAACGGACGATAAGTGGATCCAAAAATTTTATTTCATGGTAGACATTACGCCTCATCTAAATAAGCTTAATCGTAAACTACAAGGGAAAGGAAACACATTTTTTTCTATGTTAGAAGAAGTTATATCATTCGAAAACAAATTATCCTTTTTTGCTCAAGATTTTGAAAGAGAAACTTTAATTCACTTTCCAAACCTGCTAAAACATCGCCAAGAATAATTCTGATATTGACATTAGTTATTTCAAAACAACAATTTTAAATATGAGGGACGCTTTCCTCAACAGATTTAAGGAATTTAAGAACAGCAAACCGACATTAGCCTTTGTTAAAAAACCTCTTAATGCTATTGTAACAGAATTAAATTTTTCACCCTCTAGTATTGACATTGGCAACTTTGAAATGCAATTGCTGGATTTAAAAAAACAAAGAATTATGGAGTTCTAAATTTGAACGTCTTTGTGCTGATATGGAAATATTGGAGAAAAACAAATGTGAACTTAGTGTACAGCACAAGTGGTCTGCTTTGAAAGACCTGGAGAAAGAAGACATGATGATTTTTAACACCTGGAATAGTATTCCGGACTCATACGATCAGTTGAAGAAACTAGCGTTTGCTGTTCTTTCCCTTTTTGGGTCTACTTATTCATGTGAACAATCGTTTTCAATCATGAACCTTATTAAGAGTAAATTAAGAAGTCGTCTTATTGATGAGAACGTGGAATCATGCCTAAAATTAAAAACGTCATACAAACCTGACTTAAAAAAACTTTCTAAGGAGATGCAAAGCCATTGTTCACATTAAGTGTTCGTAATTAAACTGATTTTAATTTTTATCAATATATATCAAGTAATATTTTTATCAATAAAAATTAAGTATGATATCAACTTTTATTCAGTGTACCTAGTATAGTTTAATTAAGGCTTAAAACTTTAAAGTTTATTAAGTTA
Organism: Leptura quadrifasciata; assembly: GCA_963675555.1. Classification (NCBI taxonomy): domain Eukaryota; kingdom Metazoa; phylum Arthropoda; class Insecta; order Coleoptera; family Cerambycidae; genus Leptura; species Leptura quadrifasciata. The sequence goes on from OY776677.1 coordinate 41,767,307, forward strand.
ATAAACAGTGTACCTATCTATACTGTTTAAGTTTAAGAATTTGGCTTTCAAAAGAAATGTCTATCGTTGTACTGTTGATATTTGGCTCTTTTGACTAATGAGTTTGCCGACCACTCCTTTCTCTAAGCAAAGGAAGAGATGACCAGGAACCTGATTTTGATATTCATGCACCTGATGTGACGCGAAGAACAAAGCTGTAGAAAAACAATTAAAATCAGATTTTTGTTAATTAAACCTACTAGTTCTAGCACGTAAAAAACGCTGTAGAACATAGGCTGTGCGGAAACTAGTAAAAAATATAATATATGAAAATTAGTAACATAATATTTTATACAGATAAACTAACCGATAAATGGAAAAATTTCGCATTAAAATGGAGCTTTGTTATAAATCTGAAAATTTGGCTGCACAAAATTTTGTTTGTGTATAATTTTTAATACGACATTTTTGCTAAAATGTACAGGAACAGACTTACTTTCGGTAAAATTTTGGGCGCCATTTTTCCTAAATGGTGCTGCTAGCGGCGCTCCTTCGACATCGCAAACGTAGGACTTTGATTAGGACACCTAACTATACATTTGTACAATCTTCCTAAATTTTGTGTTTCTCGTATCTTCTGGAAGCCATTATGCATGTATTGACCGAGGTACTACGAATGATTGATGTATAGTGGAGCCAAAGAGAGTACATAGTAGAGCAAGAAATTAGCGGCATTTTCGTCAAAGGACTTAGCTGTTATTTAATGCTGAAGCGGCACCTCGTTCTACCTTAGAAATATATTAAATTTTTTCCGTTTTTACCCCCTACCAGGAATGAAAACCACGACTAGGACATTCTGTGTAATTGCCATAGTTAACCAAATAGGTTGAATTTGTGAACGTGCCGCATTTATACATAATAATTTGTTGATTGCTGTGAAATAGGCGGAGCTTTTATAGACTAAGGTCAAATATTCGGATAGCTCGTCATCCAGTGGCGCCACACATATATTTATATAGGTATATATAGAATAATAATATAATATATATTTTATAAAATAAAAGAAAAAATCCATCCATAATATTTTAAATTAAGATATGGTAGCTCATCCGAAGGTTTTCATTTTTTCGAGATATTATGGAATTTACGAAATTCGTAAATTCGCACGCCTTTGGCTCTACTATTTGCTCTTTTCGTCCAGACTATAATGCTTTGGCAATCCTCTGGTGGGGAAGCTATCTGTTATATGCATATTTGTGATGGATTTATATTAAAATTCCAGACACCTAAATTTTTGCATTATTAAATTTTTATTTTATTTCAGGTTTACTTCCAGTGCTGCCCTGGCGTATTTCACTAAGTGCCATAGTACTTACAGGCTTAAGCTGTTGCGCTTTACCATTGGCTAACACTATTTCTCAATTAGCTTTGCCTCATTTTAGTATAGGTCTAGGAGTGGGTGCAGTAGACGCAGCTTTAGTCCCACTATTAGCCAGTTTTGTAGATAAGAAGGGAAGTAATCAGTATGGGCCCGTTTATGCCTTGCAACAGGCATCTGTTGCCATTGCTTATTCTTTTGGGCCTCTATTAGGAGGCCAGGCAATACATATTTTTGGATTTCCGTGGCTGATGAGGATTGTGGGATTCATGAACTTAGTGGTCTGCCCCTTATTACTGGAGTTAGAAAATGGAGAGGTAACGAAAACATCCATTAAACATTTTCAATAGTTTTAATTAAACTAAATATTTGAGTTCTTAAATTTTGAAGATAATTTTTTGATATTAACTTGTTTCCGATCATATAATATTAACGTATGTTTAAGTTACAGAAAATATCTTATTTTTTGTAAAAGTTGAATCTCCTTCAAAAATGCACCCCACAATACTGGTTCTTGCAATAATTATTATTAATTTTTAGAGAGAAATATTTGTTTTTTGTCTTCCTTCTTACCTGTGTGCAATTCTCAAGTGACCTTGATTGGCGTCTAGACCTGATATGAATATTCCATGTTTCCCCATTTGTTTTCGTCTATTATACTTCCCCTGTAGGATTAGGTTGAGCTTGGGGTATTTTGCTTTTTCATCTTTTAGATATATTCTTGCTCCTGGTTGAACAAACTACGTTCTTATATTAAAACTGTTGAACTTGATTTACTATTTAATTAATTTAAATGATTGTTTACGATTTCATTTCGTGCATCAAATAAAAATTCACGATCGAGATAAAGTACTAGGGAATTTTATATTAACATTATGAATATCTCTTCTGTAAATTAATTTGTCGCGTAAATGTGGTGGAGAGGATGTAAAAATTAAATAATGAACGAATACTCTCAATGGGGTTTAAAAGTATTACCAATATTCAGCCAGCCTAGCTGTTTAATTTTTTCGAAAACTCTATCAATTTTTTTTAATCGAAATATGAATCTGTTTGTAACATGGGTAATATACAATAATGCAGTAATGATAGATAATACAAGCGTTTCAATTAATTTTTTTCTTATCTTAAAATTAATTATGCTCACAGAATAGAGAAGAATGTAGAATAACATTTTTTACCATACAAGTAATATGATCGCGAAAACGAAGCTTAGTATCAAAATAGGCCAAGATTTTTTGCAACATTTACTGGTTCATTTGATCATCATCAATTTTTAAATTTAATTCTTCTTGAACTCTTGTCTGCATGTTTTTAGGACAGAAGCTGATAAAATTGCGTTTATTTATTTTTTATTAATATATTTTATATTTACAGGAAAATAAGATGGCTCTATTAAATAATCCACTGCCTTCGTATTCAAGTTGGGAAAAAACGGATGTCTCTCAGAAAGCAATGGAGGAGGAATGCCTAAATTAAAAATATTGTTAAAATCAGATTTCTCTTATTAGTAAATATTTATATCATAGCCCATTGTTAGAGATTTTAACTTCCCGTAGAAACCAAATAAAGTAAAATTTTATCTGCGAATAGTTTTAGCACAATAAATTAAATACATAAAAAAATTTGCGAGACAAAAAGTAACACTTTTCTTAACACAGCCATTTTTACTATTTATAGTCCTCCGTTTTATTTCTGAATAATTTTGCCGACAATCCTAAAAACTATCCGAAATTACAGGGACAAGGGAAAACTGTAGCAAATCTATTTTCATCATATTTAAATTAATAATAAAATTCCGTATATTCCATATAAATATTTAATACAGTTTGGAATTTTAATTGTTGCTTGCTATGCGTATCTTTAGAGTACTGGACCTCAGGGCGTGAATCAGATGTGCACTTCACCGATTTCTCTTATAACTGTGTGTAATATTTTTTCCCCAAATTTGACATATTAATTGATTCTATATATGGGTTCATAAAGTAAAATTTAAATAACTATAATATTTGCTATTGCAATATATGTTAAAATATTCAACCTTTTGACATAAAATTAAGCAAAAATTGTACTCAATATACAGGGTGTCTCACCGGGAACTGAATCGATCGATATAGAGAAAAGTACGAATCAGAAAATTTTGAAAATTGAAATAATTACTAATGTCGGTGTGACCAATCCAACCAAAAAAATTACAAGCAGCTGGTACTTCCGCTTATACCGGAAGACGATACCAACTTGCTTATTTTAAATGGAACACCCTATATATTTTAGAGTTTTCGAAAAGAGCATAAAATTCTGAGTCGAAAACATGTAGTATATCCTAAACCTAGCCGTTTCAGAGATATTTGACATTTTATAGAAAATTTTACAGGTGCAACGGATTGCAAGAACCGTTATAACTTCCTTCGTGTAAAAGATCCTCATTTGCTTCTTGTCACGTAAAAAGAACACAAGGAGAACTACGTTCTACAACTGAAATAAATTCAATAATATCATACCAAGTGTTCCGTTTTTCGCGTTATATTTTGTCAACTTCAAACCGCGAAAACTTGTTTAGGTCAAATAGAACACCCTGTATTTTTTTAAGTCAAGTTGTGTAAAAGTGAATTCCCTTTTTTCTGATATTAGCATTGTGGGAGTTAAAGTTACAACTTTTTGAAATATTTGCGATTTTATTAGAAATTCATGAATTGTTGTAATCATTTCATCAAAATAGCCATGATTAGAAACAATCAGTCATTGTCTTATGTCAAAAAATGCCAGCACGTTTAAATTACAACCACGAAGATTTTTTAAATTTGTTTATTATTTATGGAGAATGTGATAAAGTAATATCAAGAACTTGCAGCACATTTGCTACTCGATATCCAGAGAAACGGAAACCGTCACCAAACACTGTAAAACTCATACTGAAAATTTTTAAAAATTATGGCTCTGTCAAGGCAAAAATACAAAGAAGAACGCCTATTGTTGATGACGAAAACATTGAAATAGTCATTCTAGGATATTTTCATGCATTTCCAAGGATCTCATTAAGACAAGCTGCTCTGGAATCGGGACTAAGCAAGGATTCAATTCACAGAATCTTATTAAAATATAAGTTTCACCCGTTTTCATTCCATATGGTTCAAGGATTAAAAGAAACAGATTTCCTAAGAAGACAGAATTTTTGTGAGTATATTCTAATAAGGTCTGAGGGTCACGATTCTTATTTGGGAAATATTATATGGACAGATGGAGTAAAATTTACTAAAAATGGACTTTTTAATAGACACAATTCGCATTATTGGAGTGACTCAAATCCTCATATGTTCAGAGAGCGAAACTTTCAGGAAAGTTGGCACTTCAATGTTTACTGTGCCATAAGAAACGATAGAGTGGTGGCATTACAATTTTATCAGGAAAATTTAAACGGTAAATTAAATTTTCTCTTCTGCTAATATGTATAGGTATTTTTTTTTTTTTTTTAGGTGAAACATATCTTACAAAATTTGAATAATGATAATATTTAGAAAATTTACCTCCCGCTGAACATATTTTTATCAGCACGACGGTGCTCCCCGACATAACGCATATTGAATTAATAATTATTTACAAGAAACTTTTTACGATCAATGGTTTGCCAATAATAGACCTTTCTTATGGCCTCCTCGCTCGCCCGATTTATCAGCTCTGGATGATTTCATTTGAGGAACTATTAAAAATAAATTTTATGAGAGCCCATTAACAACCATTGAAGATTGTATGCAAAGAGTAAGAAATGCATTTCAAAACATATCACAGGATTCAATTAGAAGAGCTACCCATGAGGAACTAATCCGAAGGTGCGAAAAATGTGTCGAGGTACGAGGGCGGAATATTGAGCAATTATTAAATTAAAATGAAATCATATTTTAAATTGATCTTATCTCTGCTATTTTAGTTCATGCCATATCTTCAATTCGATTAATACGCATGTTACAGTGTTAGTGTTATTTTGCGTTTTTGTGGATATCGAGTAGCAAATGTGCTGCAAGTTCTTGATATTACTTTATCACATTCTCCATAAATAGTAAACACATTTAAAAAGTTTTCGTTGGTATAATTTAAAAGTGCTGGCATTTTTTGACACAAGATAATGACTGATTGTTTCTAATTATGGCTATTTTGATGAAATGATTACAACAATTCATGAATTTCTAATAAAATCGCAAATACTTCAAGAAGTTGTAACTTTAACCCCCACAATGCTTATATCAGAAAAAAGGGAATTCAATTTTACACAACTTGACGTAAAAAAGTACAGTGTGTTCTATTTGACCGAAACAAGTTTTCGCGGTTTGAAATTAATAAGATGTAACGCGAAAAACGGAACACTTGGTATGATATTATTGAATTTATTTCAGTTGTAGAACGTAGCTCTCCTTGTGTTCTTTTTACATGACAAGAAGCAAATGAGGATCTTTTACACGAAGAAAGTTATAACGGTTCTTGCAAACCGTTGCACCTGTCAAATTTTCCGTAAAGTGTCAAATATCTCTGAAACGGCTAGGTTTAGGTATAGGATATGCTACATATTTTCGACCCACAATTTTATGCTCTTTTCGAAAACCCTAAAATATATAGGGTGTTCCATTTGAAATAAGCAAGTTGGTATCGACTTCCGGTATAAGCCAGCTACTTGTAATTATTTTAGTTGGATTGGCCACACCGACATTAGTAATTATCTAAATTTTCAAAATTTTCTGATGCGTACTTTTCTCTATATCGATCAATTCAGTTCCCGGTGAGACACCCTGTATTATGGAGGAAAATATCCCAATTTGAATAAGTCGTATGTACAAATAAATAAATACTTATAACTGAAAATATAGTTTTATTTTGGTCAAATTAAACAATGAAATAAGTATGCTTAGTAAATATTCCGGCGTAATGCTCTTATTTTTTAACATTGTTCCACTTCTACGCATTCATCGTTTTCTGTTCCATGTATGCTAGGTATACGATGTGTATTACTATAATAAACTACACATTTACCCATGCATCTTGCTATTCAGTTACTCCATCTACATAAGTAGTCAATTATATTTCGCAGTCGTGTCTCGAATTATAACATCATGTAGTTGTAGATTGCTGCACGAATCGTACGACGTTCAAAAATTAAAATTTTTGAATCCTATCCTGGGTGTGTGGCTAACCAGTTCGCCTCTGTATGCACTCTTACCACGCAGCCGTTATTCATCACATGCATCACTGTTATTTGTAATACGCATCGAGAAGGGCGTATTAAAGTGCTAGTGCTTGTGATTTAAAAATTGGAAAAGACAAAATGAAAAGTGATAGATAATATGAGCAAAATAATTAAAATACAAATCCGACAGATCCAGCAAGTTATTACCAATTTTAGGTAAAGATGACAGGGAGAAAAATTTAGTATACGAAATAATGGCTGGCATATGACATGCCATGAGTGCGGTCTAAAAAATTTCGACTCACGTGAGTCCGAAATACAAACGTACCCCTCGTCGAATCGTTGACGCATACCATGCAATATCTAATAAATAAAAACTTATTGTTTATTTGGAATATTTCGATATAATTAAGTCAAAAGGAGAGCTACGCATTATAATCCTGAATATGGTAAGAAGAAACCGTTGTTATGAGTTTTTACTGTTAATTAAATTCATAAAATGTCGAATAAATGTAAATAGTTATCAATTTTAGGTAAAGACTATATGGATGAAAACCAAGTATACGAGGTAATGGTCGACATATGTTATACCATTATATGCCTGAATATGACAAAAGACCATTGATATGGTTTTTCATTTAAACGAAATTAATAATATATCAGACAAATGAAAGTAGTTCATAATTTTAAATGAAGTCTATTTGGAGGAAAACTAAGCATACGAGGTAATGGGCAGTGCTCTACATATGGCGTGCCATGATTGCAGTCTAAAAAATTTTGTTTTATTTCCAAAATCTAGACATACCTCTCGTCAAATTGCTGACACAATGTCATACTATACAGAATAAATAATAATACTTGGTTAATTATGGTATGGTGAATATTAATATAATTAAGCTAAAAGAAGGGCTATGCATTATATGTCTAAATATGGTAAAAGGTCGTTGATATGGTTTTTTCCTTTCAATGAAATTATTAATATATCAAACAAATGGAAGCAGTTAACAATTTTAAGTAAAGTCTACTTGGAGGGAAGCTAAGCATACGAGGTAATGGGCAGTGGCCTACATATGGCGTGTCATGAATGCAGTCTAAAAAAATTTGGTTTATATCCAAAATATAGACGTACCCCTCGTGAAATTGTTGACATAATGTCATACTATATTAAATAAATAAAAATACTTGATTAATTATGATGTGATGAGTTGGAATATTTTGATATAATTCATCTAAAGAAAGAGTTACGCATTTTATGTCTGAATATGGCAAAAAACGATGCTATTGGCATTACAGACATGAAGCAGTTTCTTAAAATAGGTTACTGAAGATAGCTCAATAATTGACCATTAGCTTTTTGGTGAAAATTTGACAAAGTAACGAAGAAAAAGGAGGAGTGGGAGCAGATGTAGGAATAACAACAGGAAATAAAAAGCTAAATAGGTACAAATTCTCCGTTAATACTACTCTGAGGCAGAGGTAGATTCCTCCTAATATTATTACGCCTGCTAAACAGAAAAAAGTAAGGCAAAATGTTCAAGAGCTACGTAAAAACCGTGTGGTATCACGCTATACACAAAAAGTTGGAGAACGTATTTCCAATTATTTCTTAATAAAAGAAAGTCAAATAGAAATGATTATTTTATATTGAAATGCATAAGCTTAATAAATGTATAACCTCACCTCATTTGAAATTGGATGGTCTATTACGTAAAGGTTATTATTTGTGTTTGGTGTAACTTAAAGATGCATATTTTAGTTACTATTGACAAACCTGCTAGAAAATATTTTATATTTAAATTTTCTTATGAATTATATGATCTGAACTGTATACATAAGGCTGTGTATAGCCGCATTCATTTTTACAAAATTATCAATAGTGAAAAGAAAAATTTATTGCCTAGTCAGCGGCGTAAGTTGTTAGGATTTATTTGAAGCAATGTAAACATGGATATGTTTTTATCAACTAAAAATAAAAAAATTATTTACACAATTTATAGAAATGAAATCTCGTCTATAAGAGAGTTTGAGAAATTTCTAAGGATCTTTTAGAAAAAGGATAACATATAAATTATCTAGAGCTAAAAACAACATTTAACACTTTGAAATGTTCCAGAAAACGCATGTATTCAAGTATTCACTGATATAAGTACGAGAATTGATAATAATACAGCGGTAGCTGTATAAGCCGAATAGGTTGAATCAAATTAAAATACCTGAATTATGAAAAGGTGGAATTACTGTGACGAGAAAAATATTCATATGTTTGCCCTCGTATGTAAACTCGAAAGGTAATAAATATTATAAGATATAAAGAGTCTAGATCTAGTCAAACTAAGTTGAGTTACCCGCTAGTTATTTTGAAGCTGGTTGCAACAAATTTTGTGTACTACAAGTTGACCTATATACTACAAAACTAAATTCAAAATGTACACATTATGTTTCATGGAGATCAGATTCAGATTGTTGCTGTGTACATGCTTTCGGCAGGTCTTGGCAGTATTATATATTATGTTATGCATTTCTACTTGTTGCGTTAATATCCAAAGTGTTAAAGAAAATTATTAATGATCAGGCGGAAGGTACCTGAGTTGTTTCAAAATGGAAACCATAGGACTCAGTTTTTAAAAACCTATTAGTTGGTGAGTTTTTGTGTCTGGGTTCTTGTAAGGATCCAATTCAGTAAAATTCAGTTTAAAAAAATGGTGGCCTTATTGTGCCCTAACTCAGTTGGATCAATGTATTTATAAATTATATTCGATGGCAAATTTATGAAACAAAATACTGAGGAAGGTCGACCTGATTCTGTTCTACCAATGAATACAGATCACGAGAATATATTAAGTGGTTCTTAAAAGGGCTTTTTAACATAAAATCTTAAAGTATTATACAACGTGGGACCCATATCCAGTGTTAGTTTATTTGTCAAATCTTATATCCGGTAGAATTGTTAAAGAACGCTATAACCCCGATATACTTTTCGACGTTGTAACAAAATCCGACTTAGGAAATATTTCGTAAGAAAAGCGTGCTTCACGTAAAAACGCCGTGGAGGAGGTTTTTAATTCTTGGAAATATATTTTTGCTCTTCGGAGCGTTTTTTATGCCAAATTTTCGCTAACTCTTCGAGGAGCGTTAATTTGGTAAGTGTAGTAAATGTCGCTGCACAGGGACGTAATGTCGCCCCGACCACCCAATTTTAGAAAGTATAATAAAATTGGACTTGAACTTCCAAATTTCCAAGATTAAAAACCCTTTTACGAATCCACGTTGTCAAGCACTGCAACTCTTACGAAGTGTTGAATATGAGGACAAGTTAGTCCAACGACTATCCAAAGTATATCGGAAGTTATAGCGAAAATAGCCCTTAGCGACATGGGACCCCCATCATTTCCTAGCAGTCGGATTTGACGGGGAAATGATGTGTTTTGACGGGGTTTGCCCTAAACCGGTTCCTCAGTGATTCGGAGTCAAAAAAGTATTATTACCATGTACTCACACGTGCATGGGATCTGCCTTGCCTGAACGTAAAATTTGTTATTGCATAATACAAACGAAGTAGATACGCTTCAAGCAATTTTAAGCTCCGAGGAGCGACCAAAATTTATGTGAATTAATAAAATACGTTTATAAGACAGGCAAGCATAAGCCCACCAAAATTTCAGTTACATGAACTGTTCCTTGAATCTTTTTGTGCATCGTTAGCTTTTCAAACTGCATATTGGATGGTAGTTGGTACCGTATGAATCGTCCCGTTCCTCACCATGTGTTGTACACGGGTCAGACCATTGTTTGTTAACATTTTCTCTGAAGAAGTTGTTGTAAAAAACATAAATTTTTTTAAAGATTTAATATACATTTTTTGAACTTTATATTGTCTTTTACTTGTGTTTTCTAACAAAATTTCCCTTTCAGATTTAAATTTTAAGAGAGTGTAAAACAGACAGTGTTAGATTTATAGTGTTACGACGTCTTCCAATTAGTACCATCAGAGCCGCAGTTAAGCATAAACGACAGTAAGTATGATTTATCCATTAATCTCCGTCTGAAACAGTCACTTGAACCCTAAAAATTTTGTGAACGTAATATTTTTATTTAGCATTTAGAAAAGGTTGAGGAAAAAGAAAATTAATTTTTTCTTTTTCCTATTTTTTTTCAATTTTTCTAAGTTTTTCGAACAAAAAAAATACGTCCTTCAGACTTCCATCAAAAGCATGGATCGTTCATATGGCGCCCGAACAGGGACCATGCCGTCCCCAAACCCAACAAATCCTTTCTCATTCATGGCGGACGACTCCGAGGGGTCGACCCCAAGAGAATTTTATGAGCGAGTCACCGCACCGCTCGTCGACGACGGTTCTAGAGGGATATAACCACAGCGACTGTTTCCGGAGGGAGATAATGTTAATTTATCAGCTTCACAGCCACAAACTGCTTCGATGGAGAGTATGTTTCTGAAAATGGCAGAGGGCTTCGTGCAGGCGATACAGAACGTGTCGACCTGTACGCCCCATGAGAGACAAAGATGTCCGAACGTGACGTTCCATGGGCTTGATCATGAAGATCCAGAAGCATTTCTGAAAATTATGGAGGAATATTTCGACAGAGCTCGCATAAGCCACGACTATGATCGCCTCCATAACGTAACCGGCCAACTCAAGGGCGAAGCTCAACGATGGTCCGAACAATTTAGGACGTTGACTACTTCGTATGCCTTATTCAAGGAAAGATTCCTTACGAGATTTAATTCTCCCGACATACAGTCACGAGCTATTGCTCAACTGTATGCCGTCAAGCAAACGTCTTTAGACGACACGGCAGTGTTTATCACAAGGAAAACCTGTCTTTTCGATCGTATTGATCCCTTTAAATCCGAAGCCATCAGAGCTCGGGTCATCATGGACCAACTGCGTCCAGAAATTAGGTCACGCTTGAGAAGCAACCTAATTTCAAACACCGAAATGTTAATAGCAGCGGCTACTAACGTCGAGCGGGATTCAGCTGACGAACAGACGTCGCTAATCCAGCTTATTGATCAACGTCTGTCCCGCGCGTCTTACTATCGAGAGCCGGGACACATAATTCCACAAAATTCAAGTATAAGGAGCAATGGAAGCCCAACTCCGACAGCACCGAGGGTGCATTTCCGAGAGGACGTATCTCGACAGGACGGTCCAGGCAGAGCGCCTGGTCGTCCTATTTTTATGCCTAATTTATCAAGCGGATTAGTGAATCCTGACCGCAGGCAAAACAATTTTAATGGCGGATCGGGGAAATTCCGAGTACCCGACCGACCGGCTACCCCGTGCCGATACTGCACAGACACAGTGCAGTGGCACTTCCATAGTCAGTGTCCGAATAACCCTCATCTCAACAGGAGACCGGGAAACTTTCGAGGGGCCAGAGACCCAGGCCAGGGTCCATCTGCAAGATCCCCGGCACAACGGCCGAACCAAGGCGGCAGCAATGTCCAGTAATTTTTTCCGATACTCATGACCACTACGACGCTCCTCTGCACAAGACAAGAGAGTCAATAAATTATATGAGCGAAGCGTTCCCTTTGCCTCGTATAAAAGTTCAAATAAATGAACATGCGGTCGACGCACTGATAGATTCAGGCTCGACGCGAAACGTTATCCATCCGAGGATGTTGGATAATTTTAAAAATCTCACGACACGTCGATCATTTGCTATGGCGTGCGGAGATCGAATGGTGGACTCTCTTGGCACGACAAAATTACAAGTAATAATTTCAGGCACCTCTTTTGAAATTGATTTTCAAGTAATCGAAAATTTAAACGAAACGATAATATTAGGATCACCATTCTTATATATGAACAATGTCGCGTATGATTATGGCAGAAAATGCCTATATGCCGGCACAGAAGAGCGTATTACCGTCTTCTGGAATCAAGCTTCTCAGAGGGAGAGACAGCAGGCAAAGCTTCCTGAAGAGCTTGTTATAAATGACAAATTTCTACGGCCGCTGTTCGAAGAATTTGTCGATCTGTTCACTGCGGAACCGACTCAAGCAACCACAGTGACTGTGAAACACAAAATTACAGTGAAAGACACGAAACCATTTAATATCAGACCATATCCGATGTCTCCGAGTACTAAGAAAATTATGTACGACCAAATCGAAGAGATGTTAAAAGCTGGCGTCATCGAACCTAGCACTGCCCAATATAGTTCACCACCAGTGATAATAAAACGCTCCGACAAGAAACCACGATTCTGCATCGATTATCGCCATTTGAACGAGATGACTGAAGACGAGGCTTCCGTCTTACCCAAAATACACGAAAGTATTAAAGATTTAGGAAATTCGAAGATTTTTTCTGTGTTGGATTTAAAAAGCGGATATTGGCAAATACCGCTAGATGAAGCATCAAAAGATTTTTCGACTTTTACCACTCCTGATGGGGCAGCTTACAGATTTAATGTCATGCCTTTCGGACTCAAGACAGCTCCCTGTACCTTTCAGAAATTCATGGCAAAGGACGTTTTAACGGGTTACCTGCACCATTTCTGTAAAGTGTATTTAGATGATATAATCGTTTACAGCGTAAACGTGAAGGAGCATATGTCCCACTTGAGATTAGTCTTTGAAAGACTACGTCTACACAATCTGAAAGTGTCACCGGAAAAGTGTGTAATAGCGACGAATGAAATTCAATATTTAGGCCATACAATTAGAACCGATACTTCCCAACCATTAGAAAAACATGTCTTACAAATTCAAAATTATCCCGTTCCAGCTACTAAAAAGCAGCTACAAAGTTTCCTAGGGCTTTGCAACTGGGTACGAGAATATCTACCAAATGTGGCGATGATCACGAAGCCACTAACGAAACTTCTTTCGAAGGAAAATCGTTTTCACTGGAACCATACATGCGATGAAGCATTTAGAAAATTAAAAGAATTATTATCCGGACCGCTGGAACTCCATCGGCCGGATTTTTCACGTCAATTCATTTTGCAAACAGATGCATCACTACAAGGCCTTTCGGCCGTATTATATCAATTAGGCGACAACGGCGAAAAATACATAATCTCGTATGCAAGCAACACGTTATCTCCAGCGGAGAGACGTTACCACATAAATGAGCTAGAATGCTTGGCGGTGGTGAACTATATTAAAAAGTACAAGATGTACTTAGCAGACAAACCGTTCTTGGTGAAGACGGACAACAGGGCGTTACTTTGGTTAAACAAACATAAGGACGACAAGACAAAATTTACTCGATGGTCATTACTATTGCAAGAATATGCTTTCAAAATTGAACACTGTCCAGGAAAGGAGAATTTATTAGCAGATTTTCTAAGTCGTAACCCACAAAATCAGTATGTCGAGACAGACGATGAAGAGGAAAGAATGTTCCTACCAAATTATAAGTGTCCAGAACGTATTTCTGTTTTAACGCACTCAGAAATATACGAAGATATCGTACAGGCTCAATTGAGTTCAAGAGATATTCAAGACAAGATCCGCCGTTGGAATGATCTATTTCAACAGGAACAACGTTCCGATGCGGATCTTATTTTTATGAAAAATTTTCACGTCCAAGACGATGTACTTTTTAAAGATTGCGATCGAAATTTTAAATTAATAGTTCCAAAGAGGAAAATAAAAGAATTGATTTACCATTATCATGACCGAGATGAAGCATGTCATCCAGGAAGAGACGAGACTCTCAGGAAAATAGCGAAACGCTACTATTTCAATAATATGGCCAGGATCGTAGGCAGATACATAAACGACTGTCTGATATGCCAGTCTGTCAAGACAAGACAAGCCCAACCCAATGCTCCACTTAGAAGTCATGCACCACAAAATGCATTTGAAACCTTGAGCGTCGACGTAATTGGCCCGCTGCAGAGGACTAAAGACGCCGAAAACAGATATATGATTATCGTCGAAGACGTTTTCAGTAAATGGATAGAGGCAAAGGCATACATTCAGGTCGACGGCAGAACGATAGCCAAATATATCGACGAAGAAATAGTAGCAAGATTCGGAGTCCCTCGAGTCATAATATCAGACAACGGTGGTCATTTCAATTCCGAATGGTACATCACTTTTTGCGAAAGGAATGGTATCGAACGATACTTAATTCCAGCATATCACCAACAGTCCAACCCCGTGGAACGACGGGTGCAGGAATGCAAGAAAATTTTAAAGACTCTTTTATTCAAAAAGCCAAACGACACTTGGGATCGCTACGTGCATCAAATGACATATATATTAAGAAATCGTAGGAACGCCGCTACAAATCAAACACCTAGCATGGTCGTGTTAGGATATGATCCAGCCGAAAGAGGCGAATGGGATTTGTATGCCTGGAGGCAAGAAAGAGCCAAGCAACAAACGCTTCCACGATACGAGCGAATCAAGGAAGCCCGTCAGGCCCAACAAAATTATAAACAGAAATATGCGCCGAAAGAGGCCGTCACTCCGATCGTCTACAAAGTAGGAGACAGAGTCATGAGTAAGAGAAAAAAGAAGGTACATACCTTCACGCCGTCTTGGTCAGGCCCAACCAGAATTCTGAAGAAGTTTTCAGACGAGGTGTATCTCGTGCAAAAGGGAAATGTAACGACAAGAGTACATGTCGATGATTTGAGACCAGCCCCGCCAGAGGAGCACAACTTGGAAATCGAATCTTCCGATGAAGAAAATGCTAGTCCAGGCGGAACATCACTCGATGGAAATGATTCCCCGTTCTCAGACGATTCCACAGAACCTCCACCGCCGGAGCAAACGGTTGTACAAATTCATGCACCGCCACGAGATGCTTCCACTTCTGATTCAGAATCAAGTTCTGGAGATTCAATCATATTTTTATAATATTTTTCAACCTAGGCTAAGTTTTAACTTAGTGCTAGGTTTATTTTATATCAAAATTTCCATACCAACTTCTTGTCGTGTCAGGCAAAAGTTGGTATTTTTTATGCATTTTTTACAAGTTATTTTCATCTGAGGATATTGTATCCACATACAAATCTTCCAAATTCACTGCAGCAACTCTGACCGTGTCCGGCAGAGTTGGTATTTTTTATAATTTTTTCAAAGTCCTCAAATGTTACTAAACATTCATCTGTAAGCAGAGTCCGACCCAAAGGGTTCAAACAAATGTTCCATTGGCACGGCATGGAAAGACGACAACTCTGACGCAGAGCGCGATTCAGACGAGTCTAGCAACTCAAGGGCGAGATGCCGCCACGTCTGCTGGAGGGGCAGATGCAACGATCCGACGGATGCAGATTCTGTCGCAGATTTCTCCCAAGAAGAGATTTTAATAAAAACTATTTCAATCAATATAAGTCAACAAAATTCAATGTTCCTATTCTCAAAGACGACGATGTGATATCGGTCGCAGATTTCTCCCAAGAAGAGAATTTTTAACTACTCGGAAACCATTTCAACCAATATAAGTCAACAAAATTCAGTGTTCTTATTCTCAAAGACGACGATATGTTATCGGTCGCAGATCCCCAGACGGGATGTAAACAAACATTTTACTAAAATTTTGTTTTATTGTTTCATATAAACCGAGCAGAGCCAATGTATAGCTGGAGCCAAGCAGTCCGAGGACCACCTAAGCTGTTCCAGAAGGCAGTTCGACACCGAAGGTGATCGACGAGGCATAGACACGAGGAGGAGCAGACGCAAGCCCGCATTAGTGGAAGAACACTAAGAAAGATAAGTGCGTCGAAAGTGTTTGTGTTGTGTCATCGAGAATCTGAGGATTTTCGATTTTTTTCTTTTTTTATGCCATTTTTGAAACACAATGTTCAATAATTCAATCGAATGCTATGCATCGATATATGTTCAAATTATCATCATTTTTAGATTTGCATCTATGTTTTGTTCAGATAGGCCGGTCTGAACGATAACCGAATACAACACATGGGAGACTACATCCAATGATCCATTTTATTTTCAAACAAACAATTTACCAAACGTTACACAAAAAGATTCACGGAAAGGAGGGGAGTGTTAAAGAACGCTATAACCCCGATATACTTTTCGACGTTGTAACAAAATCCGACTTAGGAAATATTTCGTAAGAAAAGCGTGCTTCACGTAAAAACGCCGTGGAGGAGGTTTTTAATTCTTGGAAATATATTTTTGCTCTTCGGAGCGTTTTTTATGCCAAATTTTCGCTAACTCTTCGAGGAGCGTTAATTTGGTAAGTGTAGTAAATGTCGCTGCACAGGGACGTAATGTCGCCCCGACCACCCAATTTTAGAAAGTATAATAAAATTGGACTTGAACTTCCAAATTTCCAAGATTAAAAACCCTTTTACGAATCCACGTTGTCAAGCACTGCAACTCTTACGAAGTGTTGAATATGAGGACAAGTTAGTCCAACGACTATCCAAAGTATATCGGAAGTTATAGCGAAAATAGCCCTTAGCGACATGGGACCCCCATCATTTCCTAGCAGTCGGATTTGACGGGGAAATGATGTGTTTTGACGGGGTTTGCCCTAAACCGGTTCCTCAGTGATTCGGAGTCAAAAAAGTATTATTACCATGTACTCACACGTGCATGGGATCTGCCTTGCCTGAACGTAAAATTTGTTATTGCATAATACAAACGAAGTAGATACGCTTCAAGCAATTTTAAGCTCCGAGGAGCGACCAAAATTTATGTGAATTAATAAAATACGTTTATAAGACAGGCAAGCATAAGCCCACCAAAATTTCAGTTACATGAACTGTTCCTTGAATCTTTTTGTGCATCGTTAGCTTTTCAAACTGCATATTGGATGGTAGTTGGTACCGTATGAATCGTCCCGTTCCTCACCATGTGTTGTACACGGGTCAGACCATTGTTTGTTAACATTTTCTCTGAAGAAGTTGTTGTAAAAAACATAAATTTTTTTAAAGATTTAATATACATTTTTTGAACTTTATATTGTCTTTTACTTGTGTTTTCTAACAAAATTTCCCTTTCAGATTTAAATTTTAAGAGAGTGTAAAACAGACAGTGTTAGATTTATAGTGTTACGACGTCTTCCAATTAGTACCATCAGAGCCGCAGTTAAGCATAAACGACAGTAAGTATGATTTATCCATTAATCTCCGTCTGAAACAGTCACTTGAACCCTAAAAATTTTGTGAACGTAATATTTTTATTTAGCATTTAGAAAAGGTTGAGGAAAAAGAAAATTAATTTTTTCTTTTTCCTATTTTTTTTCAATTTTTCTAAGTTTTTCGAACAAAAAAAATACGTCCTTCAGACTTCCATCAAAAGCATGGATCGTTCATAGAATATCTGATCATGGGAAATTTAACATTAAAACCAGCAACTTTATTAGTTCATAATATTTTAGTGCATAGGATGCAAACTATATTATCGTAAATAAGTAATATGTTACATTTGGAAAATCGTATTAAAAGAATTATAGAGGACAGGAAAAATATTGGCAAAGGCAGACAGCAGCCAATACTTGTTTTACCTAATTTTAGGGATATTCCCAATCTTTGCTTGACGTGAACTTTATTTTTAATTATTTATCAAAAACTGTAAAACATGATCTTCAAAAATATCATTATTTAAACAATAAAAAAGTCTATATGCACTACATCTACCCAAGCATTAAGTGAGTGGATTAAGAATGTGTTAAAGGCATGTGGAATTGGTACAAAGCTTTATACAGGATATAGTGTAATTTAATATGTTTTGTTGAGTTCTGTTGACAATTATTTCATATACATTTGCCATGGAGTTAATAATTTTGATACATTCATTGGAAAACTGGCCATAGTATTAGTAACTAGTATAAGTTATAAAGTATATTATAATTATGTGTAGGACTACTTTAAATTTTAAGATTGTCTGACTTGCATGAGATAGTGTTTTAATCAAATATTTGTATGCTGGTATTGTTTAGATGTTAATGACAGGAAAACAATACATAAATACGAGGTTAAGTTTAGATTGCATAGTTCTTTAAACATCTACATGGTATTATAATTCGAGACGAGACTGCGAAATATAATTAATAGATCAGTCGACTTACCTGTAAGGAAGAATGATCTTAATTGTATGAGCAGCCTTGTCGAAGGATTATAACAATCCTACCAAAAAGTAAAATCTCAACCCGTGATAAAAGCAATCTAAACTTAAAATACTTTAAACCAGTGATGAATAACGGCTGTGTGATGGGAGTACATACAAAGACGAACTGGGTAGCCACGCACCCAGGACAGGATTCAAAAATTTTAATCTTTGAACTACGGATTCGTGCAGCAAGCTACAACTACATTGTTACTACTACTACTACTTGTTACTACAGTGTTATAATCCTTCGACGATACTGCTCATACAATTAAGGTTCTTCTACTTTACAGGTAAGTCGACTGATCAATTAATAGATTTGTCATTTTCTCAAAGAGTTTACTTAACTCTAAGCAAAATACTTTTTGCTTGCCCTTTTTTAAAAATTTTGTCACTGTTAAAAGTAACGTTATCATCATAATAAGAGCGACTGTAATATGATAATCTTTAACTGTAAAATAATGACAAATTGGTTCTCTGCGAATGTGGAAAAATTTAAGAAAAGAATATGAAAAATGAAAGTAATTTCAATTATTGAATGTTCGCCTATCTCTTTTTCCAGATGGTGTTCAGATGCTGAAGGGTCGTCTCTGGGCTCCGATTGGAGATGTTGAATATAGGATGAAATTGCGGCAATAATTACACACCACGTGCTACCTATTTGGGTGTGGTATTCACTCTCTCTGTTCAACGGCGGCGTAGTTCAGAAGGCGAGCATGAATGCCACGGTAAAAATGTAAGCAAAAATAATTTTAAAAAAACTAATTGATATTGAAAACCGCTAGAAATAATTTTCACCATTTTTTCAAAAGTATCTTAATAGCGACTTTCGAAAACATAGTACTTAAAGTTAAGGAATGGAAGACATGATGGATGTTGAACACCAACTTTTGTTTGGAAAAATAATAGAATTTAGCTTAGATAGCTTAGATTGAGACTCCTGAGGCTGTCGATGCACGTTATTTGTAGGTTTGATAAGGTGGGGGGGTTGCACTTGAAGATGTTGGACAGGGCCAAAAGCTACGCCCTGTATATTTAGTTCCAGTAATTTCGTTGCACTGACTCTAATTTTGAAAGTTTTGATTAATCATTGTATTATTAAAATGTGTCCGGGTGAAAACTAACATCCTGCATATTAAGCGTTTTATTCTTTAGATACTTTAAAGTTTAGTTAGAAAGTCAAAAATCACTTTGGCTTAATTTTAAATTTTTGTCAGTTGAAATTACAACACCCTGTATATGGTTTTCTGATATAAAACTCCTTTTTGAATGGCTAAAATGGTTTCGAATTCACTGTGTTTAAGTTATTTGAAAATTTGTAATGTTCTTGATTTTTTATAGATTTTTCTTGATCACCCTGTATATGATGACTTGATGAGTAGCACTTGGTTTTAACGAAAATGACTATTTATATTTAGATTAATGAAAAAACGTTCGATGGCTTATTTTCGTTACAGTTATTTCTATTTTCGTTACAGTTTCTAAAATGGTAACTCTTCGACAATAAGAATTCTGGTTTCGAAAAAATGGTTTGGGTTGGTAGTTTAATTTAAAAATCACTTATAATTAATGCGCGGAAGCAGGTTTCGTTTAAAAAAATTGACTAGATGCGCTGAGGCAGGTTTTGTTTAAAAAGTCTGAAAAAATTCACTTGGTTTAATGCTCGAGGGTAGGATAGATATGATTGTTACATTTTTCTTAAAGCTAGGACACTAGGTGCGAATTGACGTTTTTAACTTGGGGTCACCAAGGAAGCCGTCGCGGAATTTTTCAGCAAATAAAATAAAGTGGGAGAAATAGGAAGGTAACTAGGCGTTGAAAACCGAAAAAAGTTATTTCAGAGATCTCCGGAAATTCTAGTATAGTTACTAATTACAACTTTAAACACTATTTAGTTTAAAAGGAGACTACTTCACTACACTTAAATCACTTCCGGAACAGAACTTGCATTCGCTTGCTACGAGGGACTCTTATATGTTTAGGAACGGTTACGTTTTTCGTGTCCCAGTGAGTCTCGCATCCCGTTTCTGGACTGGAAAAGTCTGGATATCGCTTCGTGCGAGCGAGGATCAGTCATTGATTGCGTAATATTGCGCAATACTGTAAAAAAGTTGAAATTTTGAAAGGAAACCTATATGATGGGCATAAAAAGACGATTTTTTTAATATAAGATTTATGTTCAAATCGATTTGTATTAAAAAGTTATTGAAGGCTTTTATATCGATAAATTGATAACATTTCGGATTACCCCGTAATGCACCGTTAAAGCAACGCACCTACTATTAAAGTCGGTGCAGGCAGTCTGAACGAAGCGAACGAAAACTATATTTTAAGAAATAGAGAAAGGTTACAGATGTTGTATTTCGGGGGGCGATGAGAAAGTAAGAATAATAAAATTTAACTACGATATGTCGTATACGGGGGGCGATGAGACAGTAAGGATAATAAAAATTAACTAAGAATTAAAAAGACTGTGAATGTTGTATACGAGGGGCGATGAGCTAGTAAGGATGAGAAAAAACAATTAAGACTTGAAAAAGGGGCGAATGTTGTATACGGGGATTGATGAGAAATTATGGCTCATGAAAATAAGGTTGCGGATGTTATGTACAGGGGGTAACGAGGAGGTAAAATATTTATGATGGGGATTAAAAATGTTCTGACTGTGTATTTGGGAAATACATTGGAGGTGAGTATACAGGGGCGGTATTTTTTAGGTGACTATTTTATAATGTCGGGACTGTAAAATTTACGTTTGAAACTTTTTCGTAAATTTACCGACGAATTATGATCATCTGAGAATTATCGAGTAACTGTGAATTTTTTCAGAATTTGTTTTAGAAAAATGCATTTTTTGCCGAAATAAAATTGAACGTTATTTTTTTCATAGTTTGACTGTGTCTGTGTTGGATGAAAGATTAGATCGAAAAGTGATTTTCAGGATTTTTTTAAGGTTAAAATTCTTATACTACATGGGATGTACTATAACAAAGTTAATCATTGTTTACCTTCAATAGTGTTCAAAAGTCTAACATATTGTAAAGAATTTATAGCGTAACTATATTTATGTAATTTTCAATACATAACTTTTTTAAAAATCAATGCAACAACTTATGATGAGCTTCGCTTAGTTCTCAAACAACGCTTTGTATTGAAATTACATAATTTTACTTTGCCTATTTCTTGAGAAAATTACAATGTGACTTTAGTCAGCTAGATATTTTATGTTCGACTGTTTGATACTCTATTTTTATACGTATTGAGGAAACTCTGAGAAACTTTTCACCTAATATTTAGAAGCTAAAAGTTACTATGAGGAATAGAAAATGCAACACTTACTAATTGTTCAAATATTTTAATGATTGTATTTTACTAAACAGTTGTAGTTAGTTTACTAATAAAAATCTAAACCATCTGAAATGGACTTAACAAATGCGTAGCTGTTATTTTCATTATTTTTGTCTAACTCCTCTAGTCTAAATATAAACCAGTTAGTACTTTTGAAGAACAAACAATTGAGAAGTTATTGCTCTATGGTGAGTTATTGGCGAGTCAAATGTGATCCAAAAGTACGACAGTTTTTTATGCGGGCATGGCCAGCCATTTTTTGTGAAATAAATATTTTGCATCTTAGAAATATAATGCGATGGTGTCAGGTGAATCCTAGTAATCTCATAGGTTTCTCCTCGCATTATAGAGAGAAAATAAATAAAAATGCAATCATTGAGTAACCTATCGTAAAAAGGTTTTATGAAATCCAGCACAAAATTTACTACCTCCGAAATTAGATGCCACACGACAACACACCTTCGGAACTTATAACCAAGTGTAGATTTGGCTTGGGAATCATCATGATTCTGAAAAATTAAGTTGGAATGGAACCATATTAAATTATTCAATAGCATAGGTATTAAAATTTTCATGATAAAGATATGAACCAACAATGTATCTATTTACAATCCCACACCAAACATTTACCCTAAACCCTGTCTGGAATCCGGTTTGTCCCGTCCATATAGGATTTTCTTTAGACCAGTATCGACAGTTATATCTGGTTATTACTCGGTTGTTGTGGAATCTAGGTATGTCACTCCACATAATTTGTGATTTAGCAAATTAGGAGATAACGGAAAAGTATGCCAAAAAATCAACCCTGATTATCTCCCGGCCTTAAGTGGTGCTCCAAATAAATTTCATACGGATAAAGTTTTTTATTTTTTAAAATCCTTCTACACAAAGTTACGGAAATATTAGTTTGTTCATTTAAATTATGTAATGACGCGTAGGGATTATGTTCTATCGTTTCTAACACTAACGCTGTACTTTCATCTGCTGTAGCTCTCTTTCTTCTAAGTATTTTTGTTTTTTTAAAACTTCCATAATTACCTAAATTAACACATAAACTTACAAAAGTTTTTCGATCAGGTCTTGGTCTCTCAGGAAAACATCTTCCATATAAAGCTACAGAAGAATTTTTACAATTCTCCGTAAATTAAAACTATGTTTAATTTATCCCGGCTTGTATGAAGTATACCATGTTTTATAACTATTTAACAAAATACAAGAACTAAATACACATCATTCGGCAATCAAAAACTAAAACAATGTCTAAAGCAATGTCAGTATTGTCAATTAAAAAGAGTACACTTAGGAATACAATTACACTAAAATTATCTTGTCCCAAATTTGTTTTAGGTCAAACATTATAAACTAAAAACGCAAATTATTTATTTTAGAAAGAACATTAACAGGACTAACAATGTGATACATTTTAAACACTATACACTTTTTTCTTTAATCTCATCTATTATGATTAGAACTCGAGATTGTTGGAAAGTGCACAACTCCTTTTTCGAAATGGTCGATGATAACCGACTCCTACATCAAATAGTGATGAACTATTAAATTTGTGCTCGCATTTGACATCTGAACATAGACTATTTCGACATAGTAAATGAACTTAAGCCTTCCACACACCAACGTTGCACGGCGGTAGCGGGAGCGAACATGACGCGCACCAAAGTATCAGCAGCGCTATTCTTGACTGTTCGCATTTTTAAAAGTTACTCGCATACCAACACAATGCGAATGAAAATTCATACTAGATATTCTTGATCATTCACAAGACATTCGGGTATTCGCATTAAACAGCGAGTGGATTTTGACAATCGGTAAATATGCGAACGATGACATAACCTAATTTTTTATTTCTAAATCTTTAAATTTATTATGTTCGGTATAAATCAAAAAGTCTCTTGTATTGTAATTTGTTGATAATGGACGATTTACGATATATTGCGAACATTGAAAATATAGAAAATGTATTTGTTTCATGGAGCCCTGCTCCAGCTTTCTATGTTGGCCATCTTTTTGAGTAAATTCGTTAGAAAATTTACCAGACGCGAGTTTTGGATTTTTCTTTATTAATTCCAGTATTAACCGTTTTTGTTCAGTAGAAGCATTAGCAGTTCTGCATGGAGTCTCCATTACACAATAAATTATTAGCAAACGTATATTTTTCTTTGTAAATACAAATATAACCTACAACAAACTAACATGAGCTAACAATCAAGAAATGTCAGTCGACAATGCTGTTCTGATCCCTAACAGAGTGAAATTAGATATTTCTCGAAACTGAGATGTTGCCAAGTGCTATTTTACATGCGATTGATTTCGTTCGTGTACATATGCGAACTGCAGTCGAGAGTACAATATGTTGGAAGTGTTCGCAAATACACCGCTCGTATTAACACGTATACGCGCAACTGCGAAGGATGTCAAGAATAGCGCTGCTGGTGGGTATTTACATGAAAGTGACCGGCGCAACGTCCCACCCAAGCTAATGTGACCCTGCAGCGTTTTGTTTTCGTTTCGCTACATGCATAGTTTTTGACTTATCCTGCTCTGTACCCGCATGTTAAAATATGTTGAAAGTTGGAAAAAATGTGATCTTAGCAGAAAAAATCATAAAACAATAGAATCTTTAGATACTGTTTCATAAC
Source organism: Leptura quadrifasciata (assembly GCA_963675555.1). Taxonomy (NCBI): domain Eukaryota; kingdom Metazoa; phylum Arthropoda; class Insecta; order Coleoptera; family Cerambycidae; genus Leptura; species Leptura quadrifasciata. The sequence goes on from OY776677.1 coordinate 41,791,909, forward strand.
ATATATAGTGGAGTAAAAATAGCCCAATAAAACGCGATAGAGAAAATTTTACATGGAGGAACGCGATATAGAGAAATACGTTTGTTTTGGTGAAACTAAGAATACCCTGTACTTCGAGTCATTTTTAAGGGTGGTTTTTTAGTTTTAATTTATTTTGGATCCTTTAAAATGCTAGTTAGGAAACGAGAACGGTACCCTTTTATTGTAGATATTCAAGGAACCTTCAGTTCAAATTTTGTGAAAATCGATTCACCGCCTCCCACGATATGTATATAAATATACTGAAAAGACGTAAATAAAATTGAATTACGGTTAACTTGGCCAAAATTGAACCAAATTTGATGAAATTTTACACAAAAGTGACCTATATAACTACGAAATAGCAAAAAATATGCAACAGTTTAGCCGCAATTCTATTTTCAATCCAAATTCCACAAAATGTTCAAAACATTCCCCAATTTGCCCAAATGGTCGAACGAAAGTTATTTTTTATCAAAATTAAGGTATTTTTATGTATTTTCACGTGATGTAACTAAAAAATAATTTTTTTTAATTTAGCCGATTTTTGTAATTTTTTGGTATATACATGCGAGAGGAGATTTCCCGTCAATTTCGGTATTAGGTATACGTATGCGCACACAAGTATACGTGTAATTATTATTCATTATAAAAAATTCAATATTAATAATAAAAAGTGATTGTGAGCAGGTGTAAATATTTAGATTTAAAAATAACTCTCGAAGGTAAAATATAATTTTTTTTTTTCGAAAATTCACTTAATTTTTATTAAACTTTTTACATATATTGATTATTATTTTATTTTATTCATGTTTTCTTTTTCTAGTAGTTGTACTAGATACGATACTACAAGAAGTTTCTACTTCCGAATCGGTATCTGGTGTTTGGAATATTTCTTCACCCCCGACATCGCTAAAATCGCATACATCTGAGATATTCTCTGAAGTACAAACATCTTCTTCATAATTATCATTGTCTTCGAATTCTTCAATATCATAAATATTAGCACTAATTTCTAATTGCTCGGGCTCTTCATCAACCACAGTTTCGTCAACAATATTATCTGCATTTTGACCCAAAGTATTCCTTCCATTGTGGCATAAATTGCTGCATGTGACGCCAATAGTTTTGCATGAGCAACGTTTAGTTTTGCAACTGACGTTACAATCACAAGCAATTATACTGAGTAATTCGTTAGGAAGAGGAGCTCTATCAGTCCTTTTCGGCATCAGTTCATTATCTATTGTTTGCTGCCATCCAAAATCCTATCAATTTTAATATTTCAGAGAATATTTCAGATGTATACGACTTTAGCGACGACGAGGGTGAAGAAATATTGCAAACTCCAGTTACCGATTTGGATGTAGGTACTTCTTGCAGTAGCGCATCTAGTGCAACTACTTTGGGCAAATTAGGGAAAGTTTTGAAAATTTTGTGGAATTTGGACTAAAAATAGAATTGCGGCCAAACTGTTGAATATTTTTTGCTAAAGTTTGGCAGACCGTCTCTTGGTTATAGGTTACTTTTGTCTAAAATTTCATCAAATTTGGTTTAATTTTGGCCAAGTTAAGTGTAATTCAATTTTTCACGTTTTTTCAGTATATTTTATATACATAACATGGGAGGCGGTGCACCGATTTTTACGAAATTTGAACTGAAAGTTCCTTGAATATATTCAATAAAAAGGTACCGTTCTCATTTCTTGACTAGTATTTTAAAGGGTCCAAAATAAATTAAAACTGAAAACCACCCTTAAAAATGACCAATTTACTCCTTTTCCGCGAAAAAGAAGGGTTCCCCACCCACTCGAAGTAAAAATAATAAATAGTAATAAGAATAATAACCAGTTTATTATTTTCCACATAATTACAACGCGAGTTATGTAAATGTAGTTCAAAATGGCGGATTCTGAGGAAGAAGCAAATGATGTAGCTCCTTTGAAATCAGTGGTTAAAACATTTAAATGCTGCCAGACTAAACAAAATAAATCTTTGGTGTGTGTGGTTTGTGGAAATGTATACCATCTATCATGTGCACTTAAAAGTAAAATGCAATTTGTGAAAATTTGTGAAACAAGAATCAGATGTTGTAAGCAAGCAAGTAAGGACATTCAGGAGATAAACCAAGTAACAAATAGTGAAGAACTAATTAAAAAGCTACATGAAATTGAAATCTTAAAGATGGATAATGAGAGATTGAATAATTTATTAAAAGAAAAGGATGAAAAATATAACCTACTATTTGAGAATAATAAACTCTTAAAAGAAAATAATCGACTGCTAGCTGAAAAAGTTGAGAACATGAAAAAGACACTAACAAAAAATCAACCTTCATTACTAATCAAAACAAACTATCTTATAATACAGTGGTGAAACAAAAAATGGTACCATCTCAAATAAATAGCAATGACCTTTCAACAGTTAATCCCTTTAATCAAAGCACAGAGGCAAGGCTCATGGACACTATAGAGAAGAACTTAAAACCATCAACTTCTGACGTCCAGAATAATACATATCCGGATCTTCTTGAGACATAAACGAAAAAAATGAATGACATAATAAATCTTACGAATGATAATAACATTGATAACAATGGATGGAAAACTGTTTCCCATCACAATAAATAAAAAAATAAGAAAACCACTGAATATAACAAAAAATTTGGCGAAAAAGAGGTAGAAGGTTTTGGTATGGAAAAAAGAGCGTGGTTATACCTCTACAGATTGCATAGAGGCCAGAGGCATATTACAGCTGACAGAATAATAAAATTCATAAAAGTTCAACCTAAATTCAAACAAGCAGATATAATTGTTAAAGAACTTCCTACCAGAGAATCACAAAATAAATGCTTCATGTTGGGTGCGGACTTTAATTTAAAAGAAGAGCTATATAAACCGTCAACTTGGCCTAAAGGTGTTGCGTACAGACGTTTTGATTTTCAAAAATACAACGATTACCAAAGACATACAAGACCAACAACTATCGGGAACGTAAGATCAAACCAGCGAAAAGCGATACAATAAGGTTAATGCATATCAACATCCAGAGTGCTAAAAATAAAATAAATGAACTAGAAACATTTATTGCTACTGAAAGAGTGCCATTGGACATTATATGTATCACCGAACACTGGTTAAATAGCAATGAATCTGATTTCTTTCAAATAAAAAATTACTGTACAGCTAGTATATCTTGTAGATCTAAATTCTGTCATGGGGGTTCCTTAATTGCAGTCAAAGAAACTTTAAACTATAAACCTTTATCTTATTTAAATAACATCTCTGTTGAAAAAACACTGTGAAATAGCTGCTGTAAAAATAGAAGATTTTAATGTCGTTGTTATAAACATCTATCGCTCCCCAAATGGAGATTTTAATGTCTACACTGAAATAATGGAAATATTATTAAACAAAATTGGCACCAACAATAAGGTAATCATTTCTGGTGATTTTAATGTAAGGTTTAACACATCTGATCGCTTCAATACCACTTTAATTGATCTACTCAAAACATTTGGCTTCGAGCAAACTGTGTTTGATAATACTAGATTAAACAATTGTATTGACAATATTTTTATAAACTTTTCTGTAGATGATTACAATTGCTATAATAGGGAACCACTTTTGTCTGATTATTTATGTCAGATTATTGAGGTTCCAGTATATTATAACGTAAAAAATCAAGAGCATCAAAAACATATTAGACCCATTCCATCTAACGGTAGGAATAAGTTTCATGAAATTATATCTAGATGTTCATGGGATTTTATCGGTAATGACACTCATGACATAAATGAAAAATTTCAATTATTCTTAAATATACTCTTACAAGCCTACAGTGTATCTTTTCCAGAAAAGCTAGTTCGTTTCAGAAACAGCGACTCTTTTGAAGTCGCATGGTTTACAGATGACTTAAGACGAATGCGAGATTATTTGCACTTTCTCAATGAAGTTTGTAAAACTCACAACACTGAAGCAAATAAAAAACTTAGAAATGATTTTAAACTAAGATACAAAAATGCATTAAAAACTGAGAGAATCAAATCAAATGATAATAATATAAAAAAATCTAGTAATCCTGTAAAAACCATGTGTCAAATAATAAATTCTACTCGGAAAAAAGCTCTATACAGGCATCACACATTGAGCCAAATACTTTTAACAATTTCTTCATTAATGTTGCTGGAGATGTTATTGCTGAACTCCCCAAACTAGATATTGACCCCCTGTATTATATCGAACAGACTAATATTACTAAATCTTTCTGCTTCCGTGAGGTAACATACAATGAAGTTAGAGACATACTTAATTCCTTAAAAAACAATAACAGTAAGGACATATATGGCCTAAATACTGACTTGATAAAAACTGTAAAAAATCATATTGTAATTCCCTTAACCAAAATAATAAACATAAGTTTCAAGACTGGCATATTTCCAGATGCACTTAAAATTGCATCTGTTATTCCAGTCTTCAAAAAAGGTGATATAGAGGAAATATGCAATTACAGGCCAATTTCTCTACTTCCAATTATCTCGAAAATCTTTGAAAAGGCCATTAAAAATCAAATAGCTGAATATCTCGAGAAACATAAAATATTTTTTAAACATCAATTTGGATTTCGTGAAAATTTGTCAATAACAGATGCTATATTAAAATTTACAGAATACACATTAGAGTATTTCGAAAAAGGACTCTACTCTGCTTCTTTGTTTTGCGACCTCAGCAAAGCGTTTGATTGTGTATCACATAAGTTATTAATTCAAAAGTTGTCCAAATATAATTTCAGTAACTCTAGTCTTTCACTTATCAAGTCCTACTTAGAAAACCGAAAACAAACAGTCAGGTTAAACGGAAAAACATCAGAGGAGTTAAATATTAGATAAGGAGTACCACAGGGCTCAAACCTGTGCCCTGTCCTATTCCTAATTTATATCAATGATTTGCCAAATGCACTTGAGAATTTCACTTGTATATTTTATGCTGATGACTCAACACTTCTAATGTCGGATTATAATCTGGATAACTTAATGCTGAAATGTGACGATGCGCTCTCCAATGCCAAAAAGTGGTTCACATTGTTACAGTTCAATTTAACATTTATACATTATTTAAAAAAATCTCTAAATCATTACTTTATCTCTTACGTTTAATGTCTAACGAATTCGTGTTATCCGTCGTCACGCGTAATATTTATTATTTAGTTGTCTATATGAATTCGCAATTCGTTTGTAAGGAATCTGTTGCAGGTATAGGCATGGCGTTATACATTTTGTTGTGTAGCGTGTTGCATATACTTAAGCTCTCTATTTCTGTAATTCTTAAGCTAGGAAACCAATAACTTTTAATTAGTTTATAGGTAGATTCCTATAACCGACTGACGATCGGTAACACAGATTTATTTCTTCACAATAGTTTTTGGTTTAGGTTTTGTCTTCCGGTAGTCTGTCACTTTTCACGTGTAATTCGCTCGAACGCTTGGCAATTTATTAAGTGGTATTTTTACGTGCTCGTTGCGATTTTTGAAACAAGTAATTTCACCATTTTGGGATATATTCGCAACGTTATATTTTTCGGTTATCCATTTATGTTTGGACGAGTGCATATTTTTATGGTATTGGAAATCGATTGTCTTCATTGGAAGGATCTATACGTAAAAGCCATTTTTGCCAAATTTACACGAGGCCAAGGACATCCAAGGTCAACAACATTTTTCTAAGAAAACCCTCCGAAACGAGGGTTTTATTTTCACCTACGGTTTCGTCTAGGAATTCGTAGTTTTTTCATACGATTTTTTTTTGTCTCCCCTGATACGAACGAATCACTTTTTTTCCATTGGTCTACACGTACTTATGTTACTTCTCCTTACTGGACTGGAATTTCTTTTTTGTGGAGAGCCATCCATTTTTTTGGGTTAATTGATAGGCTGGAAGTTGCCCATTCCTGAAAATTGAGCCGAAGCTGAAGCCCTGCTGCCTGCAAGTTGTATCCTTCTTATACCATATATATATTGATTTTTTTTTTAAATATATTGTATATTTTGCTTTTAAAAAAATGTCACCACTGCTAATTTTGCTAAACATTTTATGAAAATATTCTGTCAACTAATTAAAACATCTATGATATTTGTTGGGGGGTTTAAGCACTTACGTAAGAAGCGTATACCCAGTTAGATACATTTTTTTTTTGTGTGTTAATTTGTCTGTCATACCATACTCTACGTTATTGTACTGTTGAATGTTATAAAGTTACTTTGTTTATTGTTATTAAAAAAAAATAAAACTGAATTTGAATTTTTCATTATCGTCTCGCTAAGTAATTTATTTAGTAAATTTAAGGTTACATTGTACTTGAGCTGGTATTTGGAGAGAAAAAAAAATTTACTTGGCGCCCTGATACATCATAGTAATTTAGAACCCCGACCGTCTCCACTGTTAGTCGGCCGGCAAATACCGTTAGTCAACAGACGACGACCAACTAGTTACGTCAGATTGTAATTTTAAAATTTGACGTAGCAACATCTAACTCTCTAGCACTTAATGAAGAAAAAACAGTTAAAATGGTCTCAAGTACACGCGATCTGGGAAAGCTACCGAATAACCCAACAGACACTAAATTTCTAGGAGTATTCATCGACCAATCTCTACGTTGGGATGCTCATATCGATTATCTTGCAGAACAGTTATCAAAAAACATATATTGCCTAAGGCAATTGTCTAATTCCGTATCACCCAATGTGCTTAAAACAGCCTACTTTGCATCGTGTCATTCTCGATTGTCTTATGCCATTCTTGCCTGGGGCCACTCTACTGGCAAGCACAGACTTTTTGGTCTTCAAAGAAGGGCCATAAGGATTGTGGGTGGTATAGGGTACCGAGATGATACTAAGCACCTTTTTATTACACTTAAGATACTTACTTTACCTTGTTTGTTTGCGCTGCAATGTATCTCATACATACATATTAACTTAAATAATTTTAGTACTCATGCTGATGTAAATCAGCATGAGACCAGATATAAAGATAATATATGTCCTGAATTCACTAGGCTTACCAGGGGACAAACCGGTGTTAAGTATTATGGCATTAAAGTCTTTAATTCACTACCTAGCAGTGTGAAAACTCTGCTTCCAGCAAAATTTAGATCTACAATTAAAGACTTTTTTCTAGAAAACGCATTCTTCTCATTAGAAGAAATTGAAAGAGAAATTGGACATATAAGAATGTGATATTATTATATTGTTGTACTGTATCGTCTTCTATTTTCTGTTTTGTTAGTAACTATACCTATTTTTATACAAATTAAAGTAAGTTTAGACGTGATTTATATTATTTGTATGTAAGCTTCTAAAATGAAATTGTGTAAACCTTTTTTGACCGGTGTATATTTTATAATTTTAACATTAATAAATTTTATCTTATCATATCTTATCTTAAAATACACAGAATTTTGTTGAAGATAAAGGGCCATTTCGGCAGCTTACTGATGAGAATCAGATGCTGATAAGGCCATATAAATTTGAATATTAGTAGTGGCAAAAAATTTAAATAAATACAAGTAATTTTATCTCAGGAGAGAAAAAAATATATAAAAAGGAAACAGAGAGAAGGTATAGAGCGAATAAATAGAAAGAGAGAGCTAGAAAAAAAGAGAAGGGAGAAACTAGAGAAGAGAATTTAGAGGCAATAACATACAGAATGACGACACAAGGAAAGGTATTAAACATAATATTTTTAGTCGCAAACTCCTCTATAAATCCTTATTTTACTATAAGGAACGTAACCAGACTGCAACCAACAGCTACTCTCCGGGCTATGTGCCCCGCCGAGCGCTGAATTACAAATCACAAGTCTGGCGCGTTAAGTGTAATAATTGCATATTACCATCAAAACGCTAATGCTCCGATTGCAACAAACACCAGCCGAAAGACTGATCCTACTTAAAGGAGCTCCCTTGCCAGTCGTCACACACCACTTGCAGACTGCAGTTTCGAGCTGTTGGCTCTCGTCAGTGCAAGGTAGGTATGCAACGACCGACATGAGAATCCTTTGACTATAGTACATCCCGGTATTTTTACAATAGCGACATGTAAAACAGCCAGCAGGCGCCATCCAGCGGTCCAGTGTCTGTTGCAATCGAAAAATAAATAGCCTGACTTGGCTTAGCATAGATCAAATGTGCTTTTAGAGGGCGGAATATTAAACATAATATTTTTAGTCGCAAACTCCTCTATAAATTCTTATTTTACTATAAGGAACGTAACCAGACTGCAACCAACAGCTACTCTCCAGGCTATGTGCCCCGCCGAGCGCTGAATTACAAATCACAAGTCTGGCGCGTTAAGTGTAATAATTGCATATTACCATCAAAACGCTAATGCTCCGATTGCAACAAACACCAGCCGAAAGACTGATCCTACTTAAAGGAGCTCCCTTGCCAGTCGTCACACACCACTTGCAGACTGCAGTTTCGAGCTGTTGGCTCTCGTCAGTGCAAGGTAGGTATGCAACGACCGACATGAGAATCCTTTGACTATAGTACATCCCGGTATTTTTACAATAGCGACATGTAAAACAGCCAGCAGGCGCCATCCAGCGGTACTATAGTCAAAGGATTCTCATGTCGGTCGTTGCATACCTACCTTGCACTGACGAGAGCCAACAGCTCGAAACTGCAGTCTGCAAGTGGTGTGTGACGACTGGCAAGGGAGCTCCTTTAAGTAGGATCAGTCTTTCGGCTGGTGTTTGTTGCAATCGAAGCATTAGCGTTTTGATGGTAATATGCAATTATTACACTTAACGCGCCAGACTTGTGATTTGTAATTCAGCGCTCGGCGGGGCACATAGCCCGGAGAGTAGCTGTTGGTTGCAGTCTGGTTACGTTCCTTATAGTAAAATAAGGATTTATAGAGGAGTTTGCGACTAAAAATATTATGTTTAATATTCCGCCCTCTAAAAGCACATTTGATCTAAGGAAAGGTATATCTACATAAGGGAGGCACACATGAAAATGAGATCACTGCTGCGCAAGGAGAACTTTCTCAATTTTCTTTTAAATGTGAGGCAGGAGGATGAGAAATCGGTAATTTTGATCTTGTCAATATAAGAAGCTATGTTGTATGAAAAGGAACGTTTAAACATTTCTTTACGATTTATAGGGATACTTAAAATATGTCTTCTACGTATGCTCAAATTATGAATGTGAGTGTGGTAAATAATTTTATTATGAAGATAAGGAGGGGATTTAAACTTTAAAATTTTATAAAAAAATAACAAGTTGTGTGTAGTATCCTTCGATTGTAAATATTTAACCATGCTGCGTCTTTTAGTTTGTGTGATATTCTCTGCCTGAGTCTAATACCAAATATGAATCTTAAACATAAATTTTGTAATTTTTGAATGCGCCTAATGTCAAAACTGCCCAATCACGGTCCATAAATATTATCACAATAATTAAATTTAGAGAGTATAAGTGCCACATAGCATTGTTTAATATTTGTATTTAAGTAATGTCTGTGTGAATAAATTTTTAATGTTGAATATCCTTTCCTCAAGAGACCAGTTAAATGTTCTTTAAATCTAAGCTTGCAATCTATCACAACACCTAAATTTTTTGCAGTCTTTAAATGGAATATGGTCATTACCCACCTTCAGCCGAAGGGTACCAAGCAATGCATTTCTGACATTTTCGCTACAAAAAAGGACTGCAATTGATTTCTTTGGATTAAGTTTAAGTAAATGATCTTTCGATGAAGATAATAGTGCGGCGAGATCACTATTAATATTTGAATTGCCCACTGCTGCTTCAGAAATGGGAAAGGAGTAAAAAGCTGCGTATCATCCGCATACATATGATAATCACAATATTTTATGGATTTAATTAAATTCAATGTGTAAATGGAGTAGAGAAGTGGGCCCAACATACTTCCCTGAGGAACTCCTGTAGTTACACTGAGCGTATCTGATTTTTTATCTTCTAATAATACTTGCTGTTTCCTGACAGCTAGGAATGAGCCAATAAATGATGAAGCAGAATGATCAAATCCTATATAATGCAAGATTGCTATTAGTATTTCATGGTTGAGCATATCAAGGGCCTTTGTGTAATCGAGCAAAATAAGTATTTGACTTTACTATTATCAGATGCGTTAAAAATATCATCGGTAATATCAGATAGTGCCGTAGAACAGCTAAATCCACGTCTGAAGCCAGACTGTTTCATAGGAATAATATTATGAATGTTCAAAAAAGGAGTAACTTGCATTTCCATAAGTTTTTCTAGAATTTTAGACAGCGTGGGGAGAATTGATATTGAACGTAAATGAGTAAATTCCATAGGAAGGTTAATTTTAGGCAGTGGAATAACATTAGCGTGCTTCCAGGCACTAGGAAAATAAGATTTTGCGATACACGTATTTATGATGTGCGTTATAAATGGGACTATATACGGACAACATAAAAAGATGAGAGTTATATTTAATTGGTCATATCCATATGCATTAGATTTTATATTCTTAATTATATTTAGAATAATGTTGTCATTAACCTGCTCGAAACTAAATGAATCGTTCACTACTATCTTATTGTTTTTGTAGAAGTTAAGCAAGTTCGTGTTAGGTGAGCCGTTGTTATCTGCCGAGCTAACGAAATATTTATTTAGACTATTTACATCTCTTAAATTGTCAGGTAAATGTATATCTATATCTGTGAAGTTCCTAATTTGTTAATAGTAGGCCCAATGTTCAGGACATTTAGTTGTCCTAAATTTATTTAACGCTTTAGTTCGTAGCTTCCGCATTAATTTAATATTATATGTGATCCATGGACAATACGATTTTAATTTATGATTTCTTACTCTAACAGGAGCATGCAGGTCAAAAAGTTGAAGTAAGTTATTAGTGAGAAACTGAATTTTTTCATCAATGCTATTTATAGTAAAGATTGTTTGCCAGGGTAAGTTTTCAAGATCCTGCTGAAATTCATTGAAATCAATATTTTTAAGAGCCCTGTATGTAACAGATTTATCAGTAGTCAAATGAAAGTCAAAGTCTTCTTAGTTTCACCAAAGCAAACTTATTTTTCTATTTCATGTTGCTCCATGTAAAATTTTCTCTGCAAATCTATATTTACTCCACTAATAATTTTTTGGAATCGATAAAATGTATAAACCATCCTTTAAAAAAAATTAAATATATTGTTCTAGATGTGTTTCAAATCATATTGTTCTGGCACATCTTTCGGTACTATATCACAATATATAATTTTTTGGAATCAATAAAATAGGTAAATTGTTCATAAAAGAAATTTTTATATATATAAATAGGTTCTTATCAAATTAATAGTTGCCTCAGATTATAGTAGTTGAATGAATAATAAAATTGTCGAACGTCTATGTTGCTCCCGCGCTTTTTTATTCAAGCTCCCACACGCCGGCTCAGTGGCTCAATGTTTACGCGTTAGGCTTGCTACCATGGAGTTCCAGCTTCGAATCCTGGCTAGGGTATGGATGTTTACTGGCGCTTTCAATGTGTTACCAAGTTGGTAGCTATGGATTAAACAGGGTTGTGCCAGAGACAACACGGCTAGACGCTGTACTACTCCTACTCCTGAGTTCAAATCTTGCTACGTGAGACGGCAATGTCGTAGGGAATGGTCATTGTGTACTTGTATATCTGTATGTGTCTTGGTTGAGTGGTGGAATAGTTAATGCTAAACACCTCCTAGGACGATAATCTAAAATAAGGCGATTAAAAAAAATATGTATATATCGCGTTCGCTCCTGCTCCCGCTACTACCGTGGCGGTTGGTTTGAGAGCGGCTTTATACTAGTTAGATTACTTTTTTTTTTCACTTTGCTTAGTTTGGTTGTCTCCGTTCAATCACGTCGTTTATTTTTGGATTAGATTTTAATCAGTTAATTAATTTGATCTAACTATATGTTGAAACTTCTTAGTGTAAATTTACGCACAGATGAGCCACTTCCCAGATACAGAGAGCACTAAAGTTTCAGATATTGTGCAATTTTTAGAAGAATATTAGTATAGAAGTGTTACCAATGCATACACCCATTTCTGAAACTAAGAGAAAGCTAATATTCAAAGTAGATCAATATCTGTATTACTTACCATTAACAATAATCGAAAGTTTAGCTCTATTGATGCGTACGTGGAAAATTTAATAGGATTTGAGGAAGCTAGAAGCAATAATATCAATGCTTTTCGGTTTTTTGTATTCCAGTAAACCCACGGACAGTTGCAAGCTACATAAAACACTTTCAAATTCTGAAAATCATATACAAAAACTTATTGTTTTCGAAGGATATACTAGACAATAACAGTTGAAGTAAAAATATTGGTAATGTACATATTTTTAAAAGCATTTTTCAGGGTAACAGACATAGAAAGTTTCAGATATTGTGCAATTTAAAAAGAGTAAAGTATAATTGTTGAGAAACAAGTTGACATTTTTAGAAAGAATAATAATAAAGATATTTATTCGTCCACGATAATTTTAAAATAATAATGATCGTATTAGTGTAGTAAAAAAAACGAATAAAAAGGAGAGTGCTCAGTTAGTGCACCAAATGGCAATTTTTCTTCTATTGATAAACGTCTTTTGTGACCCATACATTATTCTAATTGCTATGATTAAGCTATTTCTCTATTGGTCATCATTGCCATTGGGCGTATAACCTAAAAAAGGTCTCTTCCATCATTTCCTACATCAGCCCAATATATTGCAAGATGTCCTCTTCGTAGCCTACCTCCTGGTACCTAGACAACTAACTGCCCTTTATTGTCCTTTTTTCAGTTGACGAGTTGACGATAGCATGCTGGAGAATATGATGCAACAGGATAGTGGAAAGTAACAATTAATAGACTAGGCTGTAATTCGGATTAGATTTTTTTGCTGGAATCCGTTCAGGAGATAATACCTATTAAGAAAATCCATGTTACCAGATGACAACCTGGGTCGTTACTTTTTAAAACAATTTTATTTATGACAAATAGAAAAAAAAATGTCATTGTTGTCAAAAATAACGGCCCAGGTTACCGTCTGGTAACATGGATTTTCACAATCGGTACTATCTCCTGAACCGAACCAAAAAAATCGAATTCGATTTTAATTCGAAACTGCCTAGTCAATAAGGAACTACAACTGCTTTTTATTTCCGAAAGTGTGCTAAAATTAAAACTATCATAAATAATACTACGAGTAGTCAAAGTTTACCGATTACTCACTCGTCCTGCTAATATTCAAGCTCAAGGAAACATTCGTGATACCACCACAAAAATGATCTGTAAACTTTAACTAGGAATGGTATTAGGAGTCACGTAGTTTTCATAGAACCGAGTAAGCAAACTTTTGTCAATTTGAAAAATCAAATTTAATAAGAATTATTTGCATTCTCTTTGACGAATCATAGGCAAATAAATTGTGTTCTGATATGGAACCTAATTCAAAATGTTTGGTGACAAATCAGAATGTGAAATTGATGAAGGTTGGAATAAAGGTCGACAATTGTATGGTTTAAGCTAAGATTGTCATTTACAGTTCCATAATTGTGCTATAAATTAAATGTAAAAAAAATAAGATGCTAGGAACTTTTAATTCGTGCTGATTTACCCTCATAAAACTTGTTGAAAATCAAATACATTCTACTAAAACTCGCCAAGTTTTCATTCTTGACCGTCTCATTTTTAGAAAAGTTCAGAAATTGTCAAAATCTGCAAGAACGCTTTTCTAAATATACTATCACGACAGTTCATTTTTTGAAAATTTCTTTTTCGAAATTTCTTCCAAAGCATGACAGTATCAAAGTTAAGTTTCTCAGCAATCACTTTTATAGGACGGTGTTTGATTTAAATTATATACTTTGTCCACGACTATTTTATAATATACCAATTATACTTGTATTGCTTCAATTATAATTATACTTATCCACTTCTAGCAGTGATCAATCGTTAATCACTACTAGCAGTGATTATTCATTAATCACTACTAACAGGTACATCTTCAATTTGAGTACAATCTGGCAACTTTTTACTAGGATTTATGGCGTGTTAAAATTGTGGGAACAACGTTTACCAAAGAAATTTATAAATGCTATTTTGAGGATATGAAATTGAACTCCTTTCAGCAATATGTAGAATGATGTAAAAATTTAATTTTTGACGAGTCATTCTTTTGACACATAATGGCCTACTCAACAAAATTTGAAATGAAAATGTATAATAAAAAGGGCCTGTTTCTGAAACGTTAAATAAAGTAATCTATTCATAAACTACATAGTAGTAATAAAAATATTTAATAGTCGTGGACAAAGTATAGTACTCTACTCGCATATAATGGCTACTATTCACACATATGAATAATAGCCATCATTTATGCTCGTTGAATAATATACTAATTTACTACCTACATTGTCATCAAGTTGCTGACCAAAAGTACATAAAGATCCTAATAACATACAAAACAGGATCAGAACTAGTACCATTCTAAAAGTACTTTGAGGACTATTGCCCTGAAAAGCAAAATATAGAAAATATATAAAAATATAGAATAGAACATATTATAGAAAAACCGCTTTATTATTTTTGTAAGTAATATTTTTCGTCTATTTTCACCCTTATAACTCTTCCATCAGGTAAAAGATTATGAGATTTTGCATTTTTTTAAAATTTATTTAGCGTCGGCTTCTTTCAGCTACTGAGGCCTAACACCGACGCCTGTAGACGAGCTACCCCCAACCAGGAATTTCGCCGAACCACTTCTCTTTCGAAAAGTAGGGACCTTTTGCCTAACATTTAATAGACAATGGACCGACGGTTTTACATCCCCTAAAAAAATGGTATATCGATTAAACAATCCTCGCCTAAGATTACATAACTTCAGGGTATATACTGATATACAAACCGCTGGAAAATGTGAGGTGAAGACACAGTCTTCCTTGTGAACACGAGGGATGCTCCGGTGATAGAAAAATAAATAATTCAGAGCCTGGGTAGAGACTCTTGAAGCACTTTATGCACTTTCTGTCGTTGGAGAAGTCAAAAAACACTTGTTGAGATTTTGCTCAGGGTCAAATGCTTAATCCTTCACATATGAAAAAATACTTTTGTCAATTTTACTAAGTTGGTCAAGATCGAAAGCGACACCCTACCCTGTATATGACTTTTTTGAAGTTGCGTGGAAATAGAACACTTTCAATTTTAACAAAGTAGACAGTATTTATTTGGGTTAAGTAGACAGAGTTGATAATGAAATTAAAACTAAATATTTGATACCTCGTTAATAAGATAGTAGAAATTCAGTCTTAATTAAAAAAAACCGCTGCCCAAGGAATCACTACTTCCACATCCAGATTTTGTATCCAAGCCTTATACACACTAAATTTCAATGTAATATTTTACTCCCTTTATTAATAGGATGTGGGTGGCAATGGAGATGGTAGAGGGGTTGGCTAATATCAAAAAAATTTTAGAAGTCCTTGGTTCTCGTATACGCACTAAATCCCGATTTAATTTTTTATTCCCTTAAACAATAGGGTGGGGATGGCAATGGGGGTGGTAGAAGAGGAGACTAATGCCAAAATAAATTTTAGAGACCCTTGGTTCTCGAACACACTAAATCTCAATTTAATTTTTTACTCCCTTTAATAATAGGGTGGGGGTGGCAATGGGCGTGGTAGAGGGGGTGGCTAACGCCAAAAAAATTTTTGATACGTCTCGTTCTTGTACACACACTAAATCACATTTTATTTTTTTACTCCCTTTCACAATAGTGTGGGTGTGATATTAGGGGTGATAGGGGGAGTGGCTGATGCCAAAAAAATTTTTGAGACCTTGACTTTTCGTACATGACCAAAATTGCAATTTTATGGACTTTTACTTGCTTGCTTTGCCTATTTACCCTTATTTACCACATTTACCCCGCGAACCCCCCAACGGAATTAGATCAAAATCTAGTTCCAGATCTCGTTATAATACATAAGTGTACCAAATTTCAAGTCAATATCATAAACGGTTCCAGAGTAAACGTGAGCACAAAGAAAGTTACAGACCGACCAAAAACTGGGTAAGACGGATTTTTAACAATTTTTAATAGACACATGCACAAATTAGAGGTTAATTAATTTTTGGTAATTTTATTGTAGACGATTTGGATACAGTGTTAAAATAGCACCAACTATTTGTATGTTTCTTTTCATAATTTTGATATATATATATATATATATATATATTGTTATTATACATGATTTGCAGGAAACAACTACTCAGCGGGCAAATACCCCGACCTGCATTGAATTACACCTTACAAATCATGAAAAATTATATGAAATTACATGAAAAAATATATATATATATATATATATATATATATATATATATATATATATATATATATATATTCCACGACCTATGGCATACTGATGAGAACTAATAAGTTCGAAACCGGTCTATGTCTGGTCGGGGAATTGACAAATGACATTGGCTTCCATTCATGATTTGTAAGGTATAATTCAATGCAGGTCGGGGTATTTGCCCGCTGAGTAGTTGTTTCCTGCAAATCATATGTAATATCATATATACAGGGTGTTGCATCATGAGAGGGACATAGCTTAATAGGAGGTGGAGAACATCAGTGGTAACCGGAACCTCCCATAGAAATGTCTCATTGGGCCTTCATTACGAAGTTACAGGGTGTTAAATAATTTTTGGCCAAACCTGTTTTTTGTCATAACTTTGACAGGGAATGAAATAACGGATTCATATTTGGTACGGCTAATGTACTAACGAGCCTCAAGAGGACGTGTATAAAAAAAATATATCCAGGTCCGGACTCACTATAATTTATGTTTCTTCCTTGCATCAATAAAACATCACCCTGTATATATTTTTTTGAAATTTCGATACGATATTCGAAAAGAGCAAGAAAAAACAAACAAAATGGCCTATTTCATTTTTTTGTTACACCTTCGTGGTTATTTAAATACGTTGTTAAATGTGCAAGAAAATGGATTACAGAACCCTATTAAATGAGAGGCACGTGAAATAAATAGTTTTATAACTAAAATTTGCAAAAATTCTATTGAGCCTAGGTGGTCTGGGTGAATCCTAATTCCGGCGCGTTTTAAAGGTCCATTTTGGTAAAAAACTGTGGTCCTAATAAGTAATCGGGTATGAAATAACAAAATTTTTAATCAATCACAGTAGGCTTGTTCAAAGAATAAAAGTGACAGATAATTTAAACCATTTAGGCCTAAGCAACCAGTTACTTTGATCAAGAAAATCATCAACATTTTATACTTAATAAAAATTGGAAAAGAGAACAAACTAAAATCTAAATAAATAAAATATTTTCCATTCAATTAACAATAAATAACAAAACAATAACTAAATGTGTTTAAAAATAAAACGTAATTGACACTAAAGTAAATTTTCAAAATGTCCTCCCCCACATTCTGTGCATTTTCTTGCGCTTTAGAAAGGTCACCAATTGCTCGACGTATCATTTCGTCGCAGGTTGTAACGATGCGCTGGATTAAATGTTGTCTACTTTCAATTTCAATGCTATAAACCTCGTTTTTTAAGTGGCCCCATAAAAAGTAATCACAAGGGTTACAATCAGGAGATCTTGGTGGCCATTCATGTGGACCCCCGCGTCCAATCCATCTATTAAGATATACATTGTTTAAGTGTTCTCTTACTTGAAGGTTAAAATGTGGTGGGGCCCCATCATGCTGAAACAACATGCCTCTTATACCGATATTTTCTAACATATTCGGTAAAATGTTTTGAAGAAAATCAAAGTAAATTTCACCATTCAATCTTTCTTCAAAAAAATGTGGCCCTATCAAATGTCTATTCACAAGTCCGACCCAAACATTTACAGAAAACCTGTGTTGCGAACGGCGTTGGCGTACCGCATGTGGGTTTTCCTGTGCCCATTTATGATTATTTCGTGAATTGTTTACTCCATCCCTTGTAAATTGTGCCTCATCCGTAAATAAGGTTCTGTAAATGACTGGGCGATGGTTAGACAACCAATGACAAAATGCCAGGCGGGGGATATCGTCGCCTTGTTGAAGACGCTGTACCTGCTGGATATGATATGGATGGTAGCGTTCTCTTTTTAGGGTTCTCCATACTCGCCAATGAGGAATACCAGTTGCCAAACTGATTCGTCTAGTGCTCATATTTGGGTTTTCTTGAACTACGTTTATAATATTGTTTTGTTCCTGCACACCTTATTGTAAAACACTCTCTACAACTGCAGAAGTAGGAAACTTTCCGTGTTGTCTTGCATACTGGAACACCGTACTAAAGGTTTTATGATTAGGGCATCGACGACCAGGAAAACGCAGCCGATATTCTCTTTCCGTCGACCTACCATTTCCATTACAGAAACCATAGATGAATATTATGTCAGCATATTCCACGTTTGTAAATTTTACTGGCATAGTTAAAATATTTTCACAAGTTTTCACTAACTAAATGCGGATTATTGACACATTAAATTACTAACAAACAATTATTCAACTGTTTAGGAGATTTCTTTTTATTATCTGTCACTTTGAACAAGCCTACTGTGATTGATTAAAAATTTTGTTATTTCACACCCGATTACTTATTAGGATCACAGTTTTTTACCAAAATGGACCTTTAAAACGTGCCGGAATTAGGATTCACCCAGACCACCTAGGCTCAATAGAATTTTTGCAAATTTTAGTTATAAAACTATTTATTTCACGTGCCTCTCATTTAATAGGGTTCTGTAATCCATTTTCTTGCACATTTAATAACGCATTTAAATAACCACGAAGGTGTAACAAAAAAATGAAATAGGCCATTTTGTTTGTTTTTTCTTGCTCTTTTCGAATATCGTATCGAAATTTCAAAAAAATATATACAGGGTGATGTTTTACTGATGCAAAGAAGAAACATAAATTATAGTGAGTCCGGACCTGGATATATTTTTTTTTATACATGTATCTCTTGGGGCTCGTTAGTACATTAGCCGTACCAAATATGAATCCGTTATGTCATTCCCTGTCAAAGTTATGACAAAAAACAGGTTTGGCCAAAAATTATTTAACACCCTGTAACTTTGTAATGAAGGCCCAATGAGACATTTCTATGGGAGGTTCCGGTTACCACTGATGTTCTCTACCTCCTATTAAGCTATGTCCCTCTCATGATGCAACACCCTGTATATATATATATATAGAACTTTGGATTTTGGCAACTATTTTGGTACAAGATTTTGGCTTAACAATATTGCCCTGACGATTCGAAAATATTTTTAATTATCTGAGAAAACTCCTATCGCTATTTTGGCTACTGAGATTTGGGAGTCTTGTGAAAATTGTAATAGAAACATTGTCCAGGAAGCCCGTGATCGTATCGAGAACGCTCATTGTAGTCTGGACTCTGGAGCAGCCTGTACTCTTTCTTATTTGTGTAATTGTTTAAATTAATAATACTATTTCTCCCTAGCATAAAACCCTAGACGACTTATAGCACAGTCAATATTTTAAATATTTTTATTGTCTGTAAATCAATAACCTGAAATACATTGTATGTTTACAATTGTGTTGTTTTATTGTTTGAGATTCGTTAAAGGGATTAGCAAAACCTCGGATAAAAACTGATAATGTTACATTTTCCCACAGAAAAGCATAATTGTATATTTGGGCAAGTCATTTAAAACATAGTAGGTCACAAAAAATTGCACTGTTCTGATTTTTTGGGATATTGTTAGGATAGATATCAGTAGTGTAAAACCAAGTTTGCAGCTTCAAAAGACTTGTGCTAACTGCGTGGTGCTCGAAAAACCTTGAAATTTCCGAATTTTTTCAGTGAAAAAGACACACTTTTAAAGTAGACAAAATTTGCTACAATTTGATCGCGATCGCAGCTCCGTAGACCCAATAGGTCCCGAGATACACCGTTTCAAAAATTGGCCATTTTTTCCAAAAAGTTCGAAATTGTAGTTTTAGCCGTCTTCTGAGCAGAATATCCGCTAAAACACTCATCTTACGAGAAATGTCGTTGAAGATGAAGTTGTAGAGCAGTTATTTTGCTTTAATCTAAGTATAAGCGGAATCCTATAGGGCCCACAGTTCCCTTGTTATCTGGAAAGAACGAAGAATTAAGGAAATCGGATTTTTCAAGAAATTAAGCTCTGAATGTAAATTGTTATTAATATTGCACAGTTACCTAAAGAATGTTACAAAAGTGACATTATATTCATAAATTTGATTCCTTTAGAAGGATATATGTTAACAGAACAGCTCAGTACGGTAAATAGTAGCTACTTACATTACCTACACGTTCAACTATTTTGGGAAAAATGCCTCAGTTGTATTTGATAGCTACCCAGAAGAGAGGGCTGCTAGAAGCACAAAAACAGTAGAGCGGCAGCCTCAGCGTGGAACGACATCATTTTTGAAGAATCGACACTGATTAAAGTGAAAAAAGTCCGAAAATTTCAAGGTTTCTCGAGCGCCACGCAGTTAGCACAGGTCTTTCGAATTTGCAAACTTTACACTATTGGTATCTATCCTAAGAACTTCTCAAAAAATCAGAATAGTGCAATTTTTTGCGACCTAACGCGATTTTTCGGTGACTGGTCTAATTATGAATGATTTTCTTACAATTTCATTCATTACATGAAAAAGAATTTTTTTCTCTACAAAATTGATAATAATGCCTTATAAAGGGAAATCAAACGAAAACGAGGTATATCGCAGAAACCATTTTCAACCCCCTGGAAAACAACAGCCTGGTTTTACATAGATCTGATCGGATTCCTGACTGGGAGCGCTATCATTATGAATCATCAGAAATTGATTACTCGACAAATAATAACAGTCTTGGACAAATACTATTTTCCACGACTGTTTCATAATATGCCAATTGTACTTGCGTTTCTTCAATTGTAATTATAAACAATATTCAGTACTAGCAGTGATTAATCGATCATTAATCATTACTAGCAGGTAAAGTACATCTTCAGTTTGATTGCAATCTCGTAATTTTTTACTAGAATTTATGGCCAGTTACAATTGTGGGAACAATTTTTACTGAAGAAATTTATAATTACTATTTTGAGGATATGAAACTCAACTATTTTCAGTAATATGCAGAATGTAAACACCGTTGACGTTTAAATTTAATTTATGACAGCCGCTCTTTTGACCCATAATGGCCTGATCAATAAAATTTAAAACTAAATTGTATGATAAAAAAGGCCTGTTTCTGAAGCGTTAAATAACGTTATCTAATCATAAATTCCGTTGTAACAATAAAAATATTTTTTAGTCATGAACAAAGAATGGTATTGTACTCCCATATAATGGCTACTATTCACTCAAATGATTTACGACACTCCCCTGCTGCTCGTGTCGTAAACTTCACCCTCGTGAATAATAACCATCATTATAGGATCGTTGAATAATATGCTAATATTAATATTTAAGTTGGCTAATCTACTACCAAAAACTTTGTATCAACATCTATAGCACACGCAAATTAGACTTAAAAACCGTGAATAGAAGAAATAATTTATAAAGAAATAATATATGAGATGTGAACTCTCGATAGGGTTAGAAATAGATATCAAAAAAGTTCCCACCCCATTCAGGAACGAAAAGTTCTTTCTTGCAAGAAACCACCCCCAACGGGGACTTAACACTAGTTTTTCACTCTTATCTTATAAACGGTTCGTTGGAAGAGAAAAAAGTATAGAAAATGAAAAAACTCGTTAAATTCTATGTAAAAAATATGCTATTGACCTTGCAGCTTATCCCCACCTATTTCGCAGTAACAGCGTCTAAGTTAAAGGGTAGTTTGGAGCGCACAGGTAAAAATTTATCTTACACGAAGTTTCACAGCGAATATCCCAAAACCGGTCACATCAACGGAAAAATGCCCAAGAATGAGTTTATAGAGCGGAATCTTCTCTCTAAGATGCATGTCTAGCGGATTTTGACGAAAGTGATTTTTATTTATTTTCCCTATTTTTCCACAAAGATGCTGGGTTTTTAATTTTACCTAATTTCCATAACACCCTTGGTAGGTCTCGATGGGTTTTTTAAAATGGTTTCCCCTGTAGGCCTATTCCATTAAAATTTTGTCCAATTTTACTCATCAGAGGGTCTTTCATCGACGAACTGTTTTTCAAATTTAGAATTTAAACATCCTTGCCCATGGCAATTAGAGCACATTGTTCAGCCCTTGGTTCTCGTACACACAATAAATCCCAATTTAATTTTTTACTCCTATCTCTTCAATAATAAAGTGGGGGTGGCAATGGGGGTGGTACAGGTGGTGGCTAATGCCAAAAACATTTTAGAGTCCCTTGGTTCTCATATAGACACTAAATCCCAATTAAATTTTTTACTCCCTTTAATAATAGGGGGTGACAATGGGGGTGCTAGCCAAAAAAATGTTTTGAGGCGTTTCGTTCTTGTATACACAAATCGCATTTTAATTTGTTTTACTCCCTTTCATAATAGTGCGGGGGTGGTATTGGGGGTGATAGTGAGGGGTGACTGATGCTAAGAAAAAATTTGAGACCTTGACTTTTTGTATATACCCTAAATTGCAATTTTATGGACTCTTACCTGCTTGCTTTGCCTATTTATCCTTCTTCACCCCATGTATCCCGAACCCTTCTACGGAATTAAATGAAAATATAATCTAGTTCCAGATCTCATTATAATACATATAGTCCATTGAATGAGTCGGACGAAGTAGCAAATGTTTGCGATTCGGTTGGTGAAAACAACTCTCGGGGATGGTAACACAACCCTGGGCACCTGCCACCTTCCTCACAGAAACAACTCCTGTAAAATATAATTTTTTTGTCCACAAAAAAAATATCAATTTTCCAACCCCCTAGAGGGGTGGAGGCCTGGTGTAAGGGTGGCTGAAATGAAATCCCTCCAGGGAATTAACAGTTAGTAAAAAAACTGAGGAATGTAAACGGGTTGACGGAAAAGGGCACTTTGGGTGTGATTTTTGGCCAATTTGAGAGAGTTGCCGAGGTGGAAAAATTGGTTTGACTCCGAGAATCGATTCAGCACCCTCGAAAACGGGATGGGGGGGACATTGTCTTGTCCGAATCGCAAACATTTATCAATTTCATCATAAATCCCGACTCTTTAAATGTACTAATAAGTGTACCAAATTTCAAGTCAATATCATAAACAGTTCCAGAGTAAACGTGCACACAAAAAGTTACAGACCGACAGACAGAAATTTAAAATCTCTACGTTTCATGACATTTTAAGCCTACTTCAACAAAAGAAATACCCCTTAGTTTGGACGCTGTTACTGTGAAACATGTGGGGATAAGCTGCAAGGTCAATAGGACAGTTTTATACAGAATTTAGCGAAAAATTCTTTATTTCCTATACTTTTTTCCTCTTCCAACGAACGGTTTACAAAATGCCATGCAATAAAAATATAGTAAAAGCACCCCACGCTTTTTACAATAAAATATTTAATATATGTAAACATTATTTTTTACTTTTTAGTTCGGTTTGCTATTAAAGCGTGTTTTTTTTGGTTTTTTAAACTTTTTTTTTTTTAGTCACGCCATTCATCCTGCTTTTCGAAACCGCTGTGTATCCGCTAGTAATACATAATTAATATTACAACATAATGTGTATATTAAAGTTGAAACTAGCGTTTAAGAGGGCTTATACAACAGCAAATACGTTATGTTATTAACTGCGGCACCTCCGCCAAAATATCGACAATAGATTAATCATTTTTTAAAATTTTATCCTGATGATCCTGGTGAGAACATTAGGACAAAATTGTCAAATCATTGTATTGTCATCGGTCCTTGATAAGTGTGCACATTTTCAGTTTAATCTGATGTTTTGAAGTGCGTGAGAATTACGTTCAAAGACTGAAAAAAGTTTACATACAAATATACATGTGAAGCTAATATGAAACGTGTAAAAATAAAATTGCTCTTCCATGAAAAGATTTTGAAAAAATAAGATTACTATAGAGAGTACAGTAAATGTCAACTAATGAGGTTACATTATTAGACTTCCACCTTTATAGCATAAAGAGTTATAATTCCCCTAAGAAACAATTTAGGATATAAGAAATTTCCCCCATTTTGACATGGGATCATCTCCTAAAGTTTTACCGTGAAATTTAAATATACCTTCCCTGCAGAGAGTACACTATAATAAGTAGTGAAATTTTTACTGGAAATTAATTAATGAGATCAGCTAAAGTAAAATTTATAAATACTTACATAGATTATAAAATAACAGGCAGCTACAGGCGCCAAAGAACCAATCGGAATTAACAGCATTACGAATTTACAACATTGCACATATAACACCGTTAACCTAAAAATACAAAAATGTTGAATTTATTTGTGCCCTGTTTAAAATTAACATAATTCAATTGGTTCATACAGTAGGTGCAGAAAAATACTAATTTCAACTGGCTACCAATATTGTTCAAGTCATTTATTATTGTGTCATTATGACAGGAAACTAGGAACCTCAAAAAAATTTCAAACTTTCTGACAATTTCAGAAATTGTTCTTCTTCAGTCTCGTAATGATATAACAAAAGTCCTTAAAATTCCCTTTTGAAATTTGGCCGCTATATTGAAATAATGGTTACGAAAGGTAGCAATAGAAAATATTTATTATGTCATTTGTCAAACAATTTCAGATATTCAGAAACAACCACATAGTACCATAAAATGTGGTGATAATTATTGTTGTGTACTGCACCTTATTCGATGTTCATAATTACAATTTGGTAATTAGAATACACAACTCAATAACGAATTTAATGATTGCCCAAGTACATGCCAACAATTACTGGTAACTGTCCTCCCGCGCGTGCGAGTTTTTAGTAATTAAAATGAATGTACCACAATAATCTTAGTAAATTTTGAAGTAACTTATTAATGATCCTTATATTGAAGGATTGTTAAAATATAGTTTCTTTGAGCAATTTTTACAATTTAGCTGAAAATTTGGAAAAATATTAAAGTATTAATATAAGTAAATACATTATAATTACAAACAGCTGGTGAGCATAACTGGCGCAATCTTTTGAGCCAAAAAACAGTTCGAAAGAACAAGTGGGGGGGGGGGGGTGGACAATTTACCGATATTTACTTACTGTCTAATTCTATTTTGATGGGCGATGCAAATACAGAGTCTTTCATAAATAGTCGTTTGGTAGTTTCCGTCATAAAAAATATTAGCATCCTCTTCGTAACCGTTGGATATTTTCTCTATGTATTCACTCAATATATTAAGCTGAAAGTTTAAATGGTGCAATAGATAGGTCGCATATATGATAGGATAAACCATTCCATAACCAAATATAAGGGATCCTACGTAATAGCTAGCGTAGATGATTTCTTTCAATAATAATGGAACATATTGATTTAT
The DNA here is from genome assembly GCA_963675555.1 of Leptura quadrifasciata. Lineage (NCBI taxonomy): Eukaryota > Metazoa > Arthropoda > Insecta > Coleoptera > Cerambycidae > Leptura > Leptura quadrifasciata. The sequence continues at coordinate 41,817,373 of OY776677.1, forward strand.
TACAAACGATATAGAATTAAATTCTTCTTCATCACCAGTTAAAGGTAAAACCCCTAACAAGCTTGTCAGAAGGGCTAAACTAACTACCACACTTGTATATATTTTAAAAATTGTACAATGACACACTATCCTGTTTCTTACTTTTTCACCAGCGGAGTCAACAGACCAACAGTTCTCTAACGTTAGGTCTCTTATCAGACGAATTTTTGTAGAGAACTCAATAGTTGCAAGCAATGAGAAAAACGGCTGAAAAACAAAATTCATTAAAACAAATAGGATTGTGTTTGTACTAAAATGCTTAACACTGTTTCAAATCCATCTTTTGCAAAAATATATTTAATAAATTTAATAAAAATGCGTAAATCATGTTATACAAGAAAATATTTATCCCGTAGCGCCAATTGTTATTCAGCCTACTAACGAATCTCCTTAAGAAAATTCTGATATTTCCGATGCAATAGTGGTTTTATTAAATTTTAAATCTCTTTAAACGTCTTTTTTAAAATATTTTAACCAAGTACTCTACGACAGAAAGGGAGCTTTTAGCTATTATGTGGTCAGTAAAACATTTTAGATTGTATCTGTTTGGCAGTCAGTTCAAACTAATAACCGGCCATATAGACCAGGGCCAAACCATTTAAAATATCGTAATAGACGATAAATTCTTAGCAGTATACGAATGGTCGGAAAATGTAGTTAATGGTGTAAATAATTAAGGAAAAATCGTCCAGACTGAGTAAAAGTTCGGGAAGGGGGGTTGGGGTGGTAATATATACGTTTTTAGGGGTTGGTACTCGCTTTTTGCAATTTGCGGCTAAACTATGCATCCTATCGAAAAATGTTGAACGTAAAAGTTGTAGATAATGAAAAAATCTAAAACTTTCTAATTGATCATTATTGACCATAACCTCAAAATTATCGAGAAAAATGCAAAAAACCGTTTTTTCGGTTTTTAATTTATAACTATCGCAAAAATGTTTATATTTTCATGAAAATTGGTGAAAATGTTCTCTTTTGTGTTTCAAATAAGCCCAAATTTTTTCAAAGCGAGATATTTAATTTACGATGTTTTATGAAGAAAATAAAAAAAGAAGACAATTTTCAATCGAAAAATTTGGTTAGCAAATTTTCGATTAATGAACTTTACTAGTGCTCATCTTTTTCGTTGAAATCTCAACTTTAATATAGAATTAAAATATAATATTGTTTATATACAAAAATATCGTTAAAAAAGCGAAAAACCGAAAAAACTACTTTTTAAAAATCGAGTTTTCGGTGAAAATCATGAATTTTGTTTCCTTTATTGTAAATAAACGTTTACATTCATAAAAAGCGTTAATTCTCATACAATACTATGTTATACAAGTAATGTACATGTACCTAACTGAGGCGAGACTGTTACAATCGATCCATTACTATTATTTCAGAGAATTTTGCGAAATATCAGCAGCACAGATGATATGAAAAATTATTTACAGTACGAGTTTGCTCCATTTCCTGTGTCGTTGTTTACGGAGAATGGCTTCAGAAAAAATGTTAAGCCACATTTATATACAGAATTTGCGAACATCGATTCGTTACCAACTTCGAGCAATATTGTACACGTTGTTGATGGCGGGTTTCTCTTACACAAAGTAATCTGGCAAAAAACCGATACAATTAATGAAATAACACAAAAATATTTACATTATGTACAAAACAACTACGCAAAAAATAGTTATATGAAGAAGATGCAGATTCCCTAATTATCAATACATCCCATGAAGTAGCAAAAAACTCTGATAAAATAGTGGTAGTTGTTGGCCAAGACATAGATCTTTTAGTTCTTTTAAATCAATTCAGTTCACATGAATTGAATGTCTATTTCCACAAACCTGATGCAGGAAATATTAGTGATGCTTATTATACCTCTAATACTTTTAAACATAAATCACATAAACATATTGTAGCATTTTTGCATTGTTTTTCTGGCTGCGATACAACTTTCAGTTTTGCTGGGAAAGGAAAAAAAAACAATTATAAAATCATTATTGGCCGATAAACATTTACCTAATCTTGCAGAAATTTTTTACAATACAAATGCAGACAACCAACGATTACCGAAAATGGATTACAAATAATAGCTTCTATTTACAAAAGATTTGAACTCTACCGAACGGCTACTATTAAATCCTGATTTCATTTGAAAAAATTACCTCCAACTAAAAGGGCAGCTAAGCAACATTGTTACAGGGTGTATTTTCAAATACAAAGTTGGCTTGGTAATCAATTAACAGCTACAGATGGGGGATGGAAACATCACGTTAATGGCATCGTATCTATATTTACAGAACAAGAATTAATTCCTGAACATTTATTGAAAATTATCTGCAGCAGCTGCGAAACAGGATGCGGTAATAACAAATGTGGGTGTCGCAAGCATGGATTAAAGTGCACAAATTTGTGCTCAAATTGCCATGGTTCTGATAAATGTTCTAATGCCGAAAAATCGTTGTATGAATAAAATTGTAATATCGAGGACATCGAAGACAAAGACAGTACCCACTGTCTAATAAATAATAATAAAAATAATGATACTGAATTCAGGCGATGAAGAATTGCCCACGAAGAAAAAAAGATTTCAATAAAATTATTTTACTTCTAATTTTTGTATTTTATAATCAAATATAAGACTTTGACATGATAATTTGTAAATACTTACGAATCACAAGAAATAATTAACAAATTTTCTCAGTTCACAGGCTTTGTGTTTTTGGAATTTTTACCTATTTAATTGCAGTTTAAATAATGCTTTCGGGACTTTGAAAGCCGAGAATAGTTAGGTACATGTACATTACTTGTATAATATAGTATTGTATGAGAATTAACGCTTTTTATGAATGTAAACGTTTATTTAAAATAAAGAAAAAAAATTCATGATTTTCACCGAAAACTCTATTTTTAAAAAGTAGTTTTTCAATTTTTCGCTTTTTTAACGATATTTTTGTATATAAACAATATTATATTTTAACTCTATATTAAAGTTGAGATTTCAACGAAAAAAATGAGCACTAGTAAAGTTCATTAGTCGAAAATTTGCTAACCAAATTTTTCGACTGAACATTAGGTCTTTTTTTGATTTTCTTCATAAAACATCGAAAATTAAATATTTCGCTTTGAAAAAATTTGGGCCTGTTTGAAACACAAAAGAGAACAGTTTCACCAATTTTCATGAAAATATAAACATTTTTGCGATAGTTATAAATTAAAAACCGAAAAAACGGTTTTTTGCATTTTTCTCGATAATTATGAGGTAATGGTCAATAATGATTAATCAGAAAGTTTTAGATTTTTTCATTATCTACAACTTTTACATTCAACATTTTTCGATAGGATGCATAGTTTAGCCGCAAATCGCAAAAAACGAGTACCAACCCATAAAAACATATATATTACCACCCCAACCCCCCTTCCCGAACTTTTACTCAGTTTGGACGATTTTTCCTTAATTATTTACACCATTAACTACATTTTCCAATCATTCGTATACTGCTAAGAATTCTTATTGCCTTAAACAGGATTGGCCCTGTTCTAATAGACCACAATCAAAGTTTTATATTTTATTTGAAAGTTGATATAAATTATTTAATACCTAGCATATTCTAACATTCCAGACCTTTCCTAAGAGATCTTTTATATTCCCATTGTAATATTTGAATAATCAAATTTACCATTTCTTCAAATTTCCCCATATACTTTATGCTTAACACGCCCTGTTTGTTTGTATTAAATTGTAATAAATAATTACTGAATTATAATTATTATACAGTGAATTTTTACTATTATGGCACAGCTGATTTTTACGATGCAATGATATGAATTGTTGTTTTCGTAAAATATTAAACATTGACACTATCAGTTAAAATTTTTGTGATATGTTTTATATCGTTGGTAGAGAAAAAATAAACGAAATTAATGGTGTCATGGCCTACTTTGAGAATTGTTCTTTTAATTTTTGCACAAGAGCGTATGTCAAAAACAATTGCGTGTTTCGAATTCTTTGATACACATTATACATATATTCTTATTGTCTTTGCCGTTAACTTTCATCCTATTAACTTTTTTCGTATCTCCTTAAATAAGGAAGCTATAACCGTTTGTGGTTTTCCTATTTTTCAGGTTTTTGTAATATATCTCACAAAGTAGGCTACGGATTTCAAATTTCTTTTTACTGAAATATGGCTCACAAAAATGGGATAATTGTTTCTAAAACTTTATTCTTCTGCGATAGACATTAAGCGAGATATTTCATATGACCCTCGTAAAATAGACTGACGGTATATCTGGTGTTGAAATTAGTAAAAATGGAACGATATATGCCCAGCTCGTCCCATATTCTGCTCTCTTATTGAATATCATGCGACATTGGCCTTTTTTGGAAAGGAAAAAGGATGTTAGGATGTACATTCTAAATACAGAGGTCGTCAAAATACTGATAGTTTACCAGGACTTACCTAGCAAAGAGCATTGTTAACATTGGATACCATGTCTATTCTAATGGAAGAGGACAAGATCAAGATAAATGTTTGCCAGCTTGGGCAGCTATTAAAAAGGAAAAAATAGAAGCAAAGATTTCAAGTGCAGTGATCATAAAATGTTTTTGAATCAATATAATATGTACACAATTACATACATGTATCGAATGCTGAAATTAGTATTGCGAGATATTTTTGTATTTTTATTTAATTAAAATACTTTTTTTTAGAGTTGTAGTTATTTATCTTGATTGATGCCAAATCACGGATCTTCTAGAACTATACGTGTTATTTAAACAAATATCGTTAACTTCTTTATATCCATCTCCAGGAAATTGTAAGCTTTAATTTTCTGCTCTTAGTAAATTTTAATGCACTAGGCCGTTTAGGAGTAAGTAATAAGCAAAAAATGTGACATCCTTGACGCAGAAAATGTCACTTTTACTATATATAAATATAAATCAATATACTATTAATTTATTGCCTGTTAGAAAGCAGTAGTAATTAATGTTATACTAATTACTGTATTATATACAGGGCGGGGCAATAGTGCGATAGAAATTTTTTAAAAAATTGCAAGTAAATTAGATAAAAAAGTCTATAACTGGAAATTATTGTCGAACATACAGGGCGAACCAACACGAAAGTATAGGACCAAGTGCCTTTTTAAAATGGAATGCTATGTATATCAGTACATTTTTTGAAGCCTCTTTCTAGGCAATTAGCCATAGGGAAGTACTTACAAAAATGCTCGTTTTTGAGGAAATTCAATTTAAAATGTTCTTAATTGCAAAATAATTTTTGGCCACCCTGTACATTTTTTGGAAATAAAAATGATTCAGGAACATTAATTAGATGTCTCGTAACTGGTATTCACATGAGTTTTTCTTAAAACCCAAAATTGTGACTGTGGTGATTTTTTAATATCCATCTGCAGATTGCATTATTTCAACAACAAAATTTATTACATCCAAGTGATTGGGAGGTATTCAATGCTAACATAGGAATGAATAGAGCCTAGAAAGAGGCTTCAAAAAATATGCTGATATACATAGCATTCCATTTTAAAAAAGGCACTTGGTCCCGTAATTTTGTCTTGACTCGTCCTGTATGTTCGAAAATAATTTCCAGTTATAGACTTTTTGTCTAGTTGCAATTTTTAAAAAATTTCTATCTATGGTAGAACTCGAGATATCGAGGTCCGACACACTACTGCCCCACCCTGTATAATAATATGTAATAATTATTATATATAATATTATCATTTATTACCACTTGTTCTAGCAAAGTCATGGCAATATATGTTCGAAACTGATGTCTTCTTGATATAATATACATTGAAGCGATGTTGACGATTTGATAATATGATAGTAGTGCCATTATAACAATTCTCAAATATCCAAATATTTTATGTAGGTGTAATCCCAGTACCTTCATTATAAAGTGCAAAGGATCTTCTAAAACAGAAACTTAAAATTAATAAACTAAAATTATTTTATTAATCAGTCATATACTAAAATATTATTTTAGTAAATAAATAATTTAGATCTAGTTCAAGTCATGAATGTTGTCATTCACGTCATCATTTTTAAATTTTCGCATCAAATCGTCTCAAGGTCACACAAAATGGCACGCATGGGCGTATCAACGTGTGCAAAAGACAAGTATTTTGTAACGAGAATACAATGAATTTGAACATCCACTGCCGCCATTTTGAGAATAGTTTCTTTACAAGCAGTAAAACAAAAGTGTCTGCTTGGTGGTGGTGGTGGTGGTGGTGGACAGTGGCTCGTCCGCTTACGCAGATAATTTGGGTTCAAAACCAGGACACAACAAGTCGATGAGATATATAGTGAATAAAGGGATCTGCTCGCGTCACAATCTTTCGAAAGATATGTAAAATTGTGGGTTCCGTGTATCTACGATGTGAGCACGTTAAAGATCCCTATCCCACGATAACTGTGGAGGTTCGGTAAAATTTCCAGGTTAGGGGTCCGGTGAACGATCCATATTTACACGTCTTAAGGACTTTTATTATATTTTCCAAAGTGGATATTAAACGTTTACAAAGAAGGATTCAAATCGACTGTTTCAGACGGAGAATAATACAAAATCTGTACTTACTCTTCGATTTTGCTTAACTGCTTCACTGATAGTACCAATTGGACGTCGTAACACTATAAATTTAACACAGTAAATACTAACACTTTCTTAAATTTAAACCTGAAATATATATGAAATAAAATATAAATTTCAAAAATATATATTAAATCTTTCAAAAGTTATGTTTTTACAAAACGTTCAAGGAAAGTGTATTTACAAACTATAGTCTGGCCCGTGCACAACACATAGTGAGGAACGGAACAACTCATAATGTACCAACTACCATTCAATGTTTAGTTTTTTAGCTAACGATTACACAAAAAGATTCAGTAAAAAGTTCAATGTTTATAATTTTTTGGTGGGGTTTTGCTTGCCTGTCTATGGACGTATTTTCAGTTCAATACCAATTTTGGTCGCTCCTCGGAGCTTAAAAATGCTTGAATCGCAACGACTTTGAATTATATTCTGCAATTATAGATTCATACGTTCAGGCAAGGCGGTCCCATGCACGTTCTGAGTACATGATAACTATACTTTTTTGACACCGAATCACTGAGGAACCGGTTTAGGGTAAATACCGTTAAAATCCATCATTTTCACGTCAAAATCGACTGCTAGAAAATGATAGGGCACCCTCAACGCTAACGGCTATTTTCGCTGAAACTCTAGAAATACTTTGATTAGAGACTGGACTAACTTGTCCTCATATTTAACACAACGCATGAGTTGCAGTGCTTAACAACGTGGATTCGTAAAAAGGTTTTTATTTTCAATATTTCTGAAGTTAAAGTCGGTTTTCGTTATAGTCTCTAAATTTTGTGGTCGGGGCGACATTACGTCTCCGTGCAGCGACATTTAGTATACTTTCTAAAATTACACTCCTTGATGAGTTTCTGATATTTTTGCATAAAAAATGCTCCGTAGAGCGAAAATGTGATTGAATGTATAAAAACCTCTTCCAACGGCATTTTACGTGAAGCACGCTTTTCATGCGAAATGTTTTGGATTTTATTACAGTTTCGAAAAGTTTTGACGTGTTCTTTAACAGTCCCCAGTGCCTACACAGACACTGATGAGCTTATCCCCTGGTTTCGGTGACTGGCCTTGGTAGCGGAAATAAATGATTTAAAAAAACAAAAACACTAACAAACTATTTCCCTAATTACAGGAAACATTAAAATCTTATAAAAACACAAAAAGATATGTAATTAATGCATTTGATGTGTCCACTATACGCTACTGAATTGACAGAGAACTGACAGAATGCTGAATGTTAACTAACGGTTATATTATTCATTTATAAAACGCATCGTTACGCTTAACTTCTGTCGTAGCCTCAGCAGACGTGACTTTCTGTTATTTACATCTTATGCAATTTGTATGTACAAAAATATAAAATTCGCATGTCGTTGATAAGTGCATAAATTGATGACGTGAATGACGATATTCGCGATTTCAACTTGATATTTGATTAATTATTCACCAAAAATTTAATTTACAGCATAAAGTTGTATAAAATTGAAAGTTGTACAAGAAATTGAATCAAAATATTGGATGGGTAGGGTTTGCTATGTAAAAAAAATGTGATATTATATCAATACATTACATTGTTCAATTCTCTTTGACGCGGTTTGATTTCATTGGTAATTTAAATGGCAGTTGATGCATAGTACTACTGTTTTACTTAGCAACTAGTCCACAATTAACCGTATTTCGCCTTGGGATCTACAGTTTAGCGTTGAATCTAAACCATGCACATCGGTTATCAATTTAATTTACGCTGCGCGTGCCGGCGCCTTGAGGAGGATTCACGCCTCAAGGATTACGTAACAGACGCTGCCACAACAGTGGACACTAAGGACATCTCCTCCGAGTCCTTTGTCTCCAATAGAAGGTTGACTGCTCCGGGATTCTGATGATTTTGATTGACTCCCTGAGATACACTCCTTATATATCTACTGTCATTTATTCTAAATGTTTTAATTGAATTTGTGGGGTGGTCTGTCTGACGTCAAAGATATAATGTAACGGTAATATAGTACTTTTCTGGTTCTCTCTATATGCAAGTATTTGTAGAAGGTCGATATTAATTTTTGTTTGCGGCGGTATAGAAGCGATAGCGACTATATTAAATAATTATGACTATGACATAGATTTCCTCTTTGGACTATAATGAGGTGGACAGACAGAAATTATCACCAAGTGAGGCGAGCACTCCACTAAGCGAAGTACAAAACATTGCGTTTAATTTTTTAAGAGAGAATTTAATTAAAAAAGGATTCGGCTTCTAAAGAATGCAAAGTAGATAACCGGACATTAGGATATGTAAAGATGCTGAATACGGACGAATTCTTCTGTGAAATTAATTTAACAAAAATTACCATTCTTCTTTAGAAGGTATGTTTAAATTATTATCGATATCCTATTATTGATTGTTTAGTATGTTTTGTCAGTTTTCTTGTGGATTAAAGATATAATCAATGTATCTTTTCGTTTTGTAGATTTTTTTATACATTTATTTAACGTCGGCCTATTTCCGCTACTGAGGCCTAATACCGAAGCCTGTAGACGAGCTACCCCCAACCAGGAATTTTGCCGAACCTCTTCCCTTAAGAAGAGTAGGGATGTTTTACTTGCCTAACATTTAATAGACAAGGGGCCGACGGCTTTACATCCCCTCCGAAGGATGGTATATCTCCTATACAACCCTCGGCTAAGGTTGTATAGCTTCCGCGCATACACTGATATACAAGCCGTTGGAAGATGTGTGAGGCGAGGACGCGGTTTCCGTTGGAATGGTCACCCATCCAACTACTAACTACGCCTGACGTTGCTTTACATCGCATACCGAAGTATGTATATAGTAAAGACGCACCTACGCTCGCCCCACGTTTGCCGGCCTTACTTGCTTACTTACCTACTTAATTAATAGAATAATTTGCTATAGATACTGAGAGTGCCGTGTCGTCCGTTTGCTTTGTGCAATCATACTACTGTTTGATTCATTGCTAGTTAACTGTAACATTGTAATTAATATTGAACATTAAATGAAACACGTTATTATTTATGTCTGCTGTCAAATAACAAAATCTCTGTCTGAAGGTAGGTATATATGTTAGATAGTGGATTACTTGATTAACTTTTTAAAAAGATTTATTTAGTTTAACACTGGAGTCAACGTTGACTCGTTAAGAAAATACAATAATAATTTAGATGAGGTTTATTCGAAAGTGAGTATAAGACTGATTACAAAAAGGTTGTTGGTAATATTTATAATGTTTTGAGAACAAAGGAAACAGTGTTGCTGATTCAGCACAATCAGGATTACTTAGAATTGAAATACAATGCTCATGCAGCGTGAGCGGTTATTGAGAAGAGCTGTTACGCAGTATGTAATACGATATGTTTGAGAAGGTTAAGCCTGTCTCGATAATATTATATATCATAGTATATTTCTAATATAACAGCTTCCCCCTTATAAAAAAAGTTGGTGTTTTATGCAGCAACTTTTGAAATGAATATAAAATGTATATAAAAGGTAATTGTGCAATTTGGAAAAATATAAAGAGTACAAAAATATTAAATCGTAAGGTTTACAATACAGAATATAACCTTAGCGTCTAAAATATGAAATGCAAGCACAATAAGCTTGATTCATAAAATAAAATAACATAAAAATGTTAGAGTTAAAATATAGCTTTAGCAAGAAAGCGTAAAATACAAACATACTAGGTTTGAATTGTAAAATAGGATAAAATATTCCTAAGGTTAAAATATAGCTTTACTGTGAAAGCATAAAATATAAGCATGATGGGTTTGAATGAAAATGACGTAAAAATGTTAATAAAATTGAAATTAACAAATGATAGAAAAATAATGAAATATAATGATTAAACAAATGAAATAAAATTCACTGAAGAGTCCAGCACTAAAAGTCAGTAAAAAGGCACAAAACAGTTTGTCTTTATGTAAGTTCTATGTCTTCGGCTTCGTTGTCTTCTCTTCTTAAGGTAGGTCGTCTTCGTGAAGGAAATAGGTTAGCAAATGTCCTGTAGGGTTTGCTAGGCCTCGGTGGAGATGGGGGTGATGCAGAAACATCGATGGCTAGTCTTCGTCTTTTTGTTCTGCACTTACAAAATAGGTACAGAAATAACAGTCCAATTATTAGCACAATGATAAAATAGGTGAACCAGGATATGTGTTTTGTTATAAAGGGTTCGTTGATCAAATCATCTAAATCTCTGGAGTATTGGTCCAACTTGTGTTTGGCAACTTCGAGGACTTCCGTATTGAGATTGTTTAATTTTAGTGGTTTAAGATTTGGAGCTCGGATTTTGTCTGGAATATGTTTACAACATTCAAATGGAATTTGGATTGGATGAGTGTCGTCTTTTACATCGGTTACTTCATTGGTACTGGCTTGAATTTTTGTGATGCCTATGAAGGCGTAACAATTTGGTTGTAATTTTACTATTGAATTTTTGTAGATGACTTCAGTTTTTGAATTTCTTTCTGGACAGTTGATGGTTGTTTGTAGAGGTTCTGCGTTAATAACTAACCATGTGTTTTCGTCTATTTTTTGGACGTTGTAGCCTTGGCTGATGATAAATGACGTCTGGCAGTTTTCTGGCAGAGTTTTGAGGTTCTTGAAGAGACGGGCTTCGCATATGGCATTGTTGTCAATAGGATATGCAAATAAATTTGGACATAATTTGGTGTTGAAATAAAGTGGTTTGCATTCTTCAAGGTTCGAGATAGGTATGTACATTAATGAATCATCATCTCTCGCGATATATTTTTGAGAAGTTGATAATACATGATATAAACCAGTTCTATTATCCAAAATAGGAATAGGGTATAATTGAAATACTGAATATGTTTGAGGGTCTATTAAAGGTATGTCTAACACAAATATTAGATCCGAATTTGTTTGAAAAGCTTTTAGTTCTATAATGTCTAAGTACTGTGCAACCTTTGATAGTTTGATTGGAAGCGGTAAATTGTTCCTTTGTAGGTTTTGCGAAATTTCTTGTAGAGAATTTATTAAGTCTTTTGGATTTATAATTGACGTGTGAATTATTTTAAGCCTCGCGAAAGTGATGGAATTTAGGATGTCATTTAGGTTATCCTCGATAAATAAATAACTTGCCATAAGTTGTTCGCAGATTTCGATAAATTTCAGTTTTGCATGGACGTTTTCTATGTCCTTAGTCATGTCTAAAATTGAGGTTTCAATTTCTTTAATATCCTTATTGAAAGTTTCTTCGTCAACTTGCAATTTTTGAATAGTTGCGTTGAAATTTTTGATTACTGAAGTTGTAACGGATATTTGGTTTTTAATTAGGTTTTCGAGTTGGTGTTCGTCATTATTCAATTTGTTGATACAATCAGAATAATACTGACCGTCTTCTGCGTCTAAATTTCCGGTTATTGATTTGAAAATCGTTCCGATGCCATTTAGTATTCCTCGTTTGTATCGTTTCGTGTCAAGGTAAATTTCGTCAAATTTTGATTGTATTGATTGGGAAATTTGCGTCAATAAGCTAAGGTGAGTTTTTACATCTCCTGAAAAGACGTTCATGTAATGATATGCTGGGTCGAGTGTGTTGTATAGTGTCTGTAAGATCTTGTCGTTTTTGTCGAAAGCTGTCTTAAAGGTAGATATGTTTTTGTGTACCAGTAAAGTCCATTTCTTGTGAGAAATCACAATGTCCGTGTCTTGGTGATAATATACTCCGATCGTATTGTTAATAGGTGTTATTTTAAATTGAGCAAGTGCTGATCCGATCAGCAGGAGAAACCTGAAAATAAATTTAATCTTCAGTATATGGTTTCATTCGATCAAAATTTACTTTGGTTGTTTGGTTTGTTTCGAGATTTAGTAATGTAGCGGAATTTTGAAAGATTTCTGTAATTTCAAAGGGACCGTTGAATTTATTTTGTAGTTTATTTTTTATTTGTGATTCTTTGACGTACACTTTGTCGCCAATATTATATGTGTGTCTATTTTCGGGAATGTTCTTGTCGAATCGAACTTTGGCTTTTTGTTTTTGTGCTTCTGTTCGACTTCGCGCAATTTTGTAATAATGGGATATTCGATTATTTAGGTCTCTAACGTATTTGGTGATCAGGTCTTTTTGGTTGTAAAGAGTTTCAGGTGGTCGGTTAGCTGTATGTCCGAAAATAAGCTCGTATGGCGTAAAGCCATGAGTTTTGTTTACCGAGTTATTGTAACATATCACCGCATAGGGTAATATAGTAAAGGGATGTTCGTTGGGATTTTCGGTTTTGTGTATTCTTATCATTTCTGCTAGGGTGGCATGGAATCGTTCGATAGATCCGTTGGATTGAGGATGTCCTACGCTTGAGTATGTTAGTTTTATGTCGTAAAGGGTGCAAAGGTCTTTTAATAAATTATTATCAAATTCACCGCCATAATCGCAATGAATTCTTAGTGGGGTACCATAATGCTGAAAATAAAGCAACAGGGTATTTACGACTGATTTTGCGCTCTTGTCTGGGACTGCGTAAGCTTGAGTAAATTTGGTTAACTCGTCGCGGATAGTTAATGCATAGTTTCGCGTGGGAAATTCGAATAGATCAATATTAACTCTCTCAAATGGAGTTTTAGGGGTTTCAGTAATCACTAAGGGATTGTTGAGGTTTTTACGACAGACTTTTGTTCTTTGACATGTTTCACAATTTTTTATAAAATTTTCGACGTCTTTTGTTAAGCCTTGCCAATTATATTTATTTTTGATTCTACGTATCGTTTCATTTATTCCACGATGTAAATTATTTTTTCCGGTGTGATGCTGGTCGAGAATGATCGGACGTTGGTCCTCGTCGGGAGTTCGTACTAAATTTTGACATATGATTAGTTTTAAGTCTTTTTCAGCAAAAATAAATGATAGGATTTCGAGAATTGGAAAGTCTAGATTGTTTTCAACATGGTAAGTTTTGGAAAGGTCTAATTTGTTTCGGTGTTTATATAATGTTAAAAATAAGTGTTCTACCACAGACTCTGGGTCGAAGGGTAGAGCGATAATGTAATAATTTCTTTGTCGGGTCGATTTACTGGAAACGATATTGATTGTATTGTTATAGAATTCGGGGTTTTCCTCGAAAATATCCTCGATAATTTGATGGTGAAGGTCTGTCAAGTTGTTTTGTTGGAAAAACGTTATGATGTTTTTATTTTCTCGATCTAATAGTTGTTTATTTGTGATTTGAATTTTGGAATAGTCTATTAGAGATTTGGTTTTGTAAAGGCGGGAGAATGTGTCAAATTCTCGGGCAATTTGTTCGTCAGTGATCTCGTCGTCGTTGTCTGAGGTTTCATCTTCGTCTGAGTCTTCGTTTGAGTCTTCGTTTGCGGCTAGAATTTTTGAATAAAATTTGGAACATTCTGAAAAGTGATTGATTTTAATTCTGGACAACGCGTCCGCGTTTTTATTGATTTTTCCGGGTTTGTATATTATTTCGTAATCGTATTCTTCGAGTTTTAAGCGCCAACGGGCTAGTCTACTACCTGGGTCTTTTATGGAAAATAACCAAGTGAGTGATCGGTGGTCGGTGACGAGTTTGAACTTCCTTCCGAATAGATATGGCCTAAAATGCTTTACACTCCAGACCAAAGATAAAAGTTCACGCTCAATGGTTGAATACTTAGTTTCCGCGCCGCATAAAGTTCGAGATGCGTATGCGATTGGCAAATCTTTTCCTATACTTCCTTGTGAAAGTACAGAACCTATTGCAAATGCACTAGCGTCTGTAGTTAGGACAAAAGGTTCATCAAAGTTGGGGTAGATCAATATCGGGGTAGTTGTCAAAGTTTGTTTTAGGGTTTCGAATGAATTTGTACAGTCATTGTCGAAATTGAAAGGTATATCTTTTTGTAGCAACTTAGTTAAGGGTTTTGAAATTTTGGAGAAATTAGGAATGAAGCGTCTATAGTAGCCTGCTAGACCTAGAAAAGATTTAATTTCTTTCTGATTTTTGGGTTGAGGAAAATTTAGAATTGCTTCGACTTTGGCAGGGTTTGGTTTTACACCATCCTTTGTAATAAGATGTCCTAAATAGGCGACTTCCTTGCGAAGGAATTCGCATTTGTCTGGCTGAATTTTGAGGTTGGCTCTTTGTAGACGTTTGAAGACTTCTGTTAATCGGGAAATATGTTCGTGGATAGTAGGGGAATAAATAATAATATCGTCCATGTAGACGAGACAGCGTTCATTTTGGATGCCTAATAGAATATTGTCCATGACCCTCTGGAAAGTGGATGGAGCATTTTTTAGACCGAATGGCATACGTACAAATTCGTAGTGGCCATTCTCTACCGTGAAAGCTGTTTTTTGGATGTCCTTAGGATCGATTTCAATTTGGTGGAAGCCAGAGGCCAAGTCTAGAGTCGTGAAATATTGACATCTGCCTAATTGGTCTAGAAGATCAGAAATGTTGGGCAAAGGATACTTATCACCTATCGTTACTTCGTTTAATTTTCGGTAGTCAACTACGACGCGCCATTTCTGTTTACCAGAAGCGTCTAGTTTTTTGGGGACTACCCAAACTGGGGAGGACCAGGGAGAAATTGAAGGCTGGATAATGCCTTGGTCGAGCATTTTCGAGACTTGTGATTTTACCTCTTGTTTATGAATTTGGGGGTAACGATAAGATTTAGTGAAAATTGGTTTAGAATCGTTAGTGTCTATTGAATGTTTGATTTCATTGGTAAATGTCAAGTTGTCACCTTCTAAATAGAATATGTCTGAAAAGTCTAAACAGAGTTGAGTAATTAGTTCACTCTCCTCATCGTTCAAGTGATCTAAGCGTAATTGGTTTCTTATTTCGTAATTTCTGTCTATATATTGGGAATCCGGATTTTGAAGATTTACATTAAATATTGACCTAAATTTTTGGACGGGTTCAAGTTTAAGATTTGAAAATTTTATTGTTTTCGGAATTGCATTTGAGTTTATTACTGTCGTCAAAACTTCACCATTGTTGTCTATTTTGACAATGGCGTTCGGTAAACGTACCTTTTCGTTTTCCTGGGCTATTAGTATAGCTTCGGTATTTTGTAAATTACATTTAAGTTTAAAAATCTTTTCTGTGCGCGGTTCGATAAAAATTACATTTTGGTTTTTGACATTTAAATTTGGGTTTGAAATTCTAATACCTGGATTATTGTTTTCGTTAGAATTATTGTGGTTCCTGATTGATGTTACCTCAGTCACCTCGAATAGTGGTACGGTTTTAAAATTGGTAATAAGTTGATTATTTTCAAAGTCCACATGACACTTATAATATTTTAAAAAGTCTGCACCTAATAGTCCATCGAATTCTATATCTAGGTCGTGAACATAAACCTTGTATGGGTCATTTATATTGAATGGTATTAGTACAGATTCGGTGATATTAATTTTTTCATCTGTTATACCCTGTATAATTACGTTTTCAGGATATCTTTGTTTGTACCTTTCCGCTGTTTTGGTTTTAAATACAGAAATACCTGCACCTGAGTCGACAAGAATTTTGAAACGATTTGTGAAGTCTTTTATGTAAAATAGATTTTTGGAATTTACGACATTTAGTTTGTAGCGGGGTGTTTTTACATGAATTGGTTTTCCGGGAAGTTCAGGTTTGGGTCGAAACTGTCCTGGAGGTTTATCGCTTGGACTTGGCGAGAAATTTGGTCTAGTTCGTCCGTTTGCTGTGTTGGAGTACTCGTGGAATACTCCGGGCCTATGCAAAAATCCGGAGGATTAGCAGTATAATCCTCGTGCTGTTGAGATTGAGAATTAGCAGTATAATTCTCGTACTGTTGGAGTTGAGAATTAGCAGTATAATTCTCACATTGTTGGGTTCCAAAATCGTAATCATAATTGTTTTCATTAATTTCGAAATTATTTTGGTATTGGTAATTGGGAGAATAACTTGCGGAATAGTCTTCATATTGATTTGAGCTATCGTAAAATTCTTGGTTCAAATGATGCGTTTTTTGTTGATTGAACCTGTTGAAATTTGGGTTTGGCTGAATGGCAGAAGGTCTCTGCTGGTTGAAGTTTGGATTTGGCCTGATAGCTGAGGGCCTGTTCTGTTGAGAATGTTGCTGGTTAGAGAAGTTTTGTGGTCTATGATTATATGTACTTTGGAAATGTGGCCTTGGAGGCTGTGCTTGATTAGAATAAGCATTTGGTGTGAAATTGGGAGATGGGGACTGATAATTTTGCCTTGTGCGGCATTCGTTAAAATGGTGTCCGTTTCTTTTGCAGAAGGTGCAAAATTGTGGGGAGTTTGGACGTCTTTGTGGGTTTTGAATGGAATTTTTATTTGGAACTCTATTAGAAAATTTTTGTGATTCAAAATAGGATAATTGCAATTCACGTTTAATGCGGTTTATTGCGTCTAACATGTCGCCAGGGTTACCAGCCCTAATGATTTGACCTAATTTGGGTTCTAATCCCGTTAATAAAGTAGTCAATGTCATATTTTCAATGAGGTTACATTGAGCAGTTTTTTCCTCTAGAGTTAGAGTCTGCTTTTGCACTGCTGCGTGCATTTTCGCGTTGTGCGTTTGTAGTCTTGATACAAATATTAGTGCGGTTTCGTTGGGTAACTGACGAATCCTCTGCAGATCCTGAATCAAAGCTGTCAGGTCGCGAGAGTCGCCAAAATGAGCTTCAAGTAAGCTTTTGATTTCTGCCCATGTAGCAGGGTTTCGGGAATTTATTAATTCTGCGGCTTTTCCGCGTAATTTATTTTTTATGTGAAGCGTTAATAAGACGCGCTGATCATCAACAGCGATACCCTGAGCGGTTATACAGGCTGAAATAAATGTTTGCAAGAATATGGGGTTGCCGTCAAATTCGGGCACTATGGAAAATATTTCGCTTAACCTATAAGGTTCAATATTTATTGTTTCGTTTGCAGTGATTGAGTTGTTTACATTGGAATTTGTAGCGGTAGCCATTTTATTTATAATATTTAGATAATTAAATAACTTAAAACACCTTTTCAATTTGAGCTAGTACGCTACTGATAATTGGCAATTTTTTATTATATGTAAAACAATGTGCTGTTTATTTTATAATACTTCAAAATTTAATTACAAGGATAATTGGATTAATTTAAAAAGTGTTTTTTAGTTGGGAATAATGTCACTGAAATTTTATATACTAATGTGCATTTAAACAGTATAGAACATGTGGGTTTTATTTTATTTCACAGTCAAGTAAGGCGTAAACTTAACCTTTATATGATATATGATATTATGATAAAAATAATGTTAAGATAAAAATGGTATGTGATTGTAGTTAATTAGATAAATTCGCACTTAAGGAGTATATGATATTACCATAAAAATAATGTTACGATAGGAACAGTGTATGATTACGGTTATTTATATAGGTCACACAAATTATAATCAAGATATTTTGTTTCAAGTTTAAATAAAATTACTATTCTAGATATTAGAACTGTATGTAGCAATGCAATGTATTTTAATAAAATATAATGTAAAATTATGTCGTTGTTTGCAAATAAATGTTTGCGAGATGATTCAAAAATGACTTACCCTAAATTTTTCATTCCTCGTGGTCCAGTTGAATGCGACTTCGTGAGCTTAGCTTCACCAAAGGTCTCTCTCTGCCAGGGGTGTCACTGGGTGTTCCTTCCACAGGGTTGCCTTTGATGCCGAAGACACCAACGATGGGACGGGATGAAATTCTTACTTGCTAATTGTTGAATCGTGTTGATTTGAAATGTTGCTTTGCTTGTATTTCTTGATAATTATTATTGTTTCGCTTCTGTGCGTTTGAGAATAATGTAGGTTCTTCTGAACAAAGGATTGGGATCCACCACTACAGCTAAGAAGTTCTCCTTGTTCCAGAAGCTCTTTTCGTCCGGTTAGGCACCTTTTTCAGATGGACTCCTTGTTCCCTCGGATATGTTTGCTACTGGTTAGGCTCCCGAACTGTGTGTTTTTCAGATCCGCCACGACTGCGCCAATGTTAGATAGTGGATTACTTGATTAACTTTTTAAAAAGATTTATTTAGTTTAACACTGGAGTCAACGTTGACTCGTTAAGAAAATACAATAATAATTTAGATGAGGTTTATTCGAAAGTGAGTATAAGACTGATTACAAAAAGGTTGTTGGTAATATTTATAATGTTTTGAGAACAAAGGAAACAGTGTTGCTGATTCAGCACAATCAGGATTACTTAGAATTGAAATACAATGCTCATGCAGCGTGAGCGGTTATTGAGAAGAGCTGTTACGCAGTATGTAATACGATATGTTTGAGAAGGTTAAGCCTGTCTCGATAATATTATATATCATAGTATATTTCTAATATAACATATATGTTATATTAAAAATATACTATGATATATAATATCACCGAGACAGGCTTAATCTTCTCAAACATATCATATTACATACTGCTGCATGAGCATAGTATTTCAATTCTAAATAATTCTGATTGTGCTGAATCAGCAACACTGTTTCCTTTGTTCCCAAAACATTATAAATATTACTAACAACCTTTTTGTAATCAGTCTTATACTCACATTTGGTCAAATACATTCTAAATTTATTATTGTTTTTAATTGTACAAAGAGTCAAGCTTGACTCCAACAAGTAAATAAAGTTTTTAAAAAGTTAATCAATCAATCCAAAATCTAACATTGGCGCAGTCGTGGCGGATCTGAAAAACACGCACAGTTCGGGAGCCTAACCAGTAGCAAACATATCCGAGGGAACAAGGAGTCCATCTGAAAAAGGTGCCTAACCAGACGAAAAGAGCTTCTGGAACAAGGAGAACTTCTTAGCTGTGGTGGTGGATCCCAATCCTTTGTTCAGAAGAACCTACATGCTCAAAAGCAAAAGAAGCAAAACAATAATAATTCAACAAGCAGCAAATCAACACGATTCAACCATTAGCAAGTAAGAATTTCATCCCGCCCCATCGTTGGTGTCTTCGGCATCAAAGGCAGTCCTGTGGAAGGAACACCCAGTGACGCCCCTGGCAGACAGAGACCTTTGGTGAAGCTAAGCACACGAAATCGCATTCAACTGGACCACGAGGATGAAAAATTCATTCATTCATTTCATTCATTCGTCATTTTTGAATCATCTCGCAAATATTTATTTTCAAACGACATAATTTTACATTTTATTTCATCAAAATTGCTACATACAGTTCTAATATCTAAAGTAATAATTTTATTTAAATTTAAATATCTTGATTATAATTTATGTGACCTATATAAATAACCGTAATCATATACTGTTCCTATCGTAACATTAATTTTTATGGTAATATCATATACTCTTTAAGTGCGAATTTATCTAATTAACTGTAATCACGTACCATTGTTATCTTAGCATTTTTATCGTAATATAATATTGCGTATCACATAAAAGATTAAGGTTAAGGCCGTAAGACAAAGCTTGTGTTCTATAATACTGTGCAAATTCTTTGCAAACATTGAATTATAAAATTATCAGAGATATACTATTTCCAAACTCAAAACGCTATTAAACCAAACGCGTTTTTCAAATTAATCTAGCTATTTTTATAATATAAATTTTAAATATTACAGAATAAATAACACATTCTTGCACATCTCATATAAAAAAACTTTATCAAATACCATACTGGCTCAAATTGGAAAAAGGCGTTTTAAGTTATTTAAAAAAAAAATATAAGTAAAATGGCTACTACTACAAATGCTAACAATTCAATCGCTGCAAATGAAACCATAAATATTGAACCTTATAGGTTAAGCGAAATATTTTCCGTAGTGCCCCAATTTGACGGCAATCCCATGTTCCTGCAGACATTTATCACAGCCTGTATCCACTCATTAGGGATCGCTGTCGATGATCAGCGCATTTTATTAACGCTTCACATAAAAAATAAATTGCGCGGAAATGCCGCAGAACTAATAAGTTCTAGAAACCCTGCTACATGGGCAGAAATCAAGAGCTTACTTGAAGCTCATTTTGGTGATTCTCGTGACCTGACAGCACTAATTCAGGATCTACAGAGGATTCGCCAATCGTCTAACGAAACTGCATTGGTATTTGTATCTAGGTTACCGACACACAACGCGAAAATGCACGCCGCTATACAGAAACAAACTCTAACCCTTGAGGAAAAAACGGCTCAATCAAATTTGATTGAAAACATGACGTTAACCGCTTTACTTACCGGACTTGAACCAAAATTAGGACAAATCATTAGAGCTGGTAATCCTAGCAACATGCTAGATGCCATAAACCGGATCAAACGAGAACTACAGTTGTCATATTTCGAATCACAGAAATTTTCCATTAAAGCCCCAATCAAAAACCCTGTCCAAAATGTACAAAGACGCCCAAATTCTCATCAATTCTGCACATTTTGCAGAAGAAACGGGCACCATTTTAACGAATGCCGCACAAGGCAAAACTATCAGTCCCCATCTCCCAATTTGCTGCCAAATGCTTATTCTAATCAAGCACAGCCTCCAAGGCTGCATTTACAGAGTGCATCTAACCATAGACCACAAAACTTCCAAAATTTCTCTAACCAGCAACACAATTATTCTCAACAGAACAGGCCCTCAGCTATCAGGCCAAATCCTAACTTCCACCAGCAGAGACCTTCTGCCATCCAATCAAATCCAAATTTCAACAGGTTCAATCAACAAAAAACGCATCATTTGAACCAAGAATTTTACGATAGCTCAAATCAATATGAAGACTATTGTGCAAGTTATTCTCCCAATTTCCAATACCAAAATAAATTCGAAACTAACGAAAACGATTATGATTACGATTTTGGAACCCAACAATGCGAGAATTATACTGCTAATTCTCAACCTCAACAGCACGAGGATTATACTGCTAATCCTCCGGATTTTTACACAGGCCCGGAGTATTCCACGAATACTCCGACACAACAAACGGACGAACTAGACCAAATTTCTCGCCAAGTCCAAGCGATAAATCTCCAGGACAGTTTCGACCCAAACCTGAACTTCCCGGAAAACCAATTCATGTAAAAACACCCCGCTACAAACTAAATGTCGTAAATTCCAAAAATCTATTTTACATAAAAGACTTCACAAATCGTTTCAAAATTCTCGTCGACTCAGGTGCAGGTATTTCCGTATTTAAAACTAAAACAGCGGAAAGGTACAAACAAAGATATCCTAAAAACGTAATTATTCAGGGTATAACGGATGATAAAATCAATATCACCGAATCTGTTCTAATACCATTCAATTCAAATGACCGATACAAGGTTTATGTTCACGACCTAAATATAGAATTCGATGGACTATTAGGTGCAGACTTTCAAAAATATTATAAGTGTCATGTGGACTTTGAAAATAATCTACTTATTACCAATTTTAAAACCGTACCACTATTTGAGGTGACTGAGGTAACTGTGCCATCAATCAGGAACCACGATAATTCTAATGAAAACAATAATCCAGGTATTAGAATTTCAAACCCAAATTTAAATGTTAAAAACCAAAATGTAATTTCTATCGAACCACGCACAGAAAAGATTTTTAAACATAAATGCAATTTACAAAATACCGAAGCCATACTAATAGCCCAGGAAAACGAAAAGGTACGCCTACCGAACGCTATTGTGAAGGTAGACAACAATGGTGAATTTTTGACTACAATAATAAACTCAAATGCAATTCCAAAACAATAAAATTCTCAAATCTCAAACTCGAACCCGTTCAAAAATTTAGGTCAATATTTAATGCAAATCTTCAAAATCCGGATTCCCAATATATAGACAGAAATTACGAAATAAGAAACCAATTACGCTTAGATCACTTGAACGATGAGGAGAGTGAATTAATTACTCAACTCTGTTTAGACTTTTCAGACATATTTTATCTAGAAGGTGATAACTTGACATTTACCAACGAAATCAAGCATTCAATAGACACTAACGATTCTAAACCAATTTTCACTAAATCTTATCGTTACCCCCAAATTCACAAACAAGAAGTAAAATCACAAGTTTCAAAAATGCTCGACCAAGGCATTATCCAGCCTTCAATTTCTCCCTGGTCCTCCCCAATTTGGGTAGTCCCCAAAAAACTAGACGCTTCCGGTAAACAGAAATGGCGCGTCGTAGTTGACTACCGAAGATTAAACGAAGTAACGATAGGTGACAAGTATCCTTTGCCCGACATTTCCGATCTTCTAGACCAATTAGGCAGATGTCAATATTTAACGGCTTTAGACTTGGCCTCTGGCTTCCACCAAATTGAAATCGATCCCAAATACCTTCAAAAAACCGCTTTCACAGTCGAAAATGGTCATTTTGAATTCGTACGAATGCCTTTTGGACTCAAAAATGCTCCATCAACATTTCAAAGAGTGATGGTCAACATTTTACTAGGAATCCAAAACGAAAGGTGTCTCGTCTACATGGACGATATTATTATTTATTCCCCTATTATCCATGAACATATTTCTCGATTAACAGAAGTCTTCAAACGTTTACAAAAAGCCAACCTCAAAATTCAACCAGATAAATGCGAATTTCTTCGCAAAGAAGTCGCCTATTTAGGGCATCTTATTACAAAAGATGGTGTAAAACCAAACCCTGCCAAAGTCGAAGCAATTCTAAATTTTCCTCAACCCAACAATCAGAAAGAAATTAAATCTTTTCTAGGTCTAGCAGGCTACTATAGACGCTTCCAAAATTTCAAAACCCTTGACTAAATTGCTACAAAAAGATATACCTTTCAATTTCGACAATGACTGTACAAATTCATTCGAAACCCTAAAACAAACTTTGACAACTACCCCGATATTGATCTACCCTAACTTTAATGAACCGTTTGTCCTAACTACAGACGCTAGTGCATTTGCAATAGGTTCTGTATTTTCACAGGAAAGTATAGGAAAAGATTTGCGGTGCGGAAACCAACTACTCAACCATTGAGCGTGAACTTTTATCTTTGGTCTGGTCTGTAAAGCATTTTATGCCTTATCTATTCGGAAGGAAGTTCAAACTCGTCACCGACCACCGACCACTCACTTGGTTATTTTCCATAAAAGACCCAGGTAGTAGACTAGCCCGTTAGCGCTTAAAACTAGAAGAATACGACTACGAAATGATATACAAACCCGGAAAGATCAATAAAAAAGGGGACGCGTTGTCCAGAATAAAAATCAATCACTTTTCAGAATGTTCAAAATTTTATTAAAAAATTCTAGCCGCAAACGAAGACTCAAACGAAGACTCAGACGAAGATGAAATCTCAGACAACGACGACGAGATTACTGACGAACAAATTGCCCGAGAATTTGACACATTTTCCCGCCTTTACAAAACCAACTCTCTAATAGATTATTCCAAAATCCAAATCACAAATAAACAACTATTAGATCGAGAAAATAAAAATATCATAACGTTCTTCCAACAAAACAACTTGACAGACCCTCACCATCAAATTATCGAAGATATTTTCGAGGAAAATCCAGAATTTTATAACAACACAATTAATATCGTTTCCAGTAAATCGACCCGACAAAGAAACTATTACACTATCGCTCTACCCTTCGACCCAGAGTCTTTGGTAGAACCCCTATTTTTAACACTGTATAAACATCGAAACAAATTAGACCTTTCCAAAACTTATCACGTTGAAAATAACTTAGACTTTCCGATTCTCGAAATCCTATCATTTATTTTTGCAGAAAAAGGCTTAAAACTAATCATTTGTCAAAATTTAGTACGAACTCCCGATGAAGATCATTCTTGATCAACACCATACCGGCAAAAATAATTTACATCGCGGAATAAACGAAACAATACGTAGAATCAAAAATAAATATAATTGGCAAGGCCTAACGAAAGATGTCGAAAACTTTATAAGAAACTGTGAAAGATGTCAAAGAACAAAAGTTTGTCGCAAGAACCTTAATAATCCCTTAGTAATCACGGAAACCCCTAAAACTCCATTCGAAAGAGGTAATATCGATCTGTTCGAATTTCCCACGCGAAACTACGCATTAACCAACAGCGACGAGTTAACAAAATTCACGCAAGCCTATGCTGTCCCAGACAAAAGTGCGAAATCAGTCGTAAACACCCTGTTGCTATATTTCCAACACTACGGCACCCCATTAAGAATTCATTATGATTATGGCGGTGAATTTGATAATAACTTATTAAAAGACCTTTGTACTCTTTACGACATAAAATTAACATACTCCAGCGTAGGACACCCTCAATCCAATGGATCTATCGAACGATTCCATGCCACCCTAGCGGAAATGATAAGAATACACAAAACCGAAAATCCCAACGAACATCCCTTTACTATATTACCCTATGCAGTGATATGCTACAATAATTCAGTAAACAAAACTCATGGCTTTACGCCATACGAGCTTATTTTCGGACATACAGCTAACCGACCACCTGAAACTCTTTACAACCAAAAAGACCTGATCACCAAATATGTTAGAGATCTAAATAACAGAATATCCCATTATTACAAAATTGCGCAAAGTCGAACAGAAGCACAAAAACAAAAAGCCAAAGTTCGATTCGATAAGAACATTCCCGAAAATCGACATACATATAATATTGGCGACAAAGTGTACGTCAAAGAATCACAAATAAAAAACAAATTACAAAACAAATGTAACGGCCCCTTCGAAATTTTAGAAACTTCTCAAAATTCTGCAACATTATTAAATCCGGAAACAAACCAAAGTAAATTTTGATCGAATGGAACCATATGCTGAAGATTAAATTTCTTTTCAGGTTTCTCCTGCTGATCGGATCAGCACTTGCTCAATTTAAAATAACACCCATTAACAATGCGATCGGAGTATATTGTCATCAAGATACAGACATTGTGATTTCTCACAAGAAATGGACTTTACTGGTACACAAAAACATATCTACCTTTAAGATAGCTTTCGATAAAAACGACAAGATCTTACAGACTCTATACAACACACTCGACCCAACGTATCATTACATGAACGTCTTTTTAGGAGATGTAAAAACTCACCTCAGCTTATTGACGCAAATTTCCCAATCAATACTGTGATGCTTGTTTTGCTGGGTAGCTGGTTTGGAGATTATTCCAGGGTTCAATGTTAATAGTAATTAAAATCCAGATCCAAAATAAGACATTTATTCTCCTAATAATTATATGTACAGTGTGGCCATATCTTTTGTGGCTTAGGTTGCGACAATCTTGTTATTACATAAGTACATCATAGTAATCGGAGAGAGAGAGAGAGATGTAACATATTTCCTCTATGTACGTCGTCGTAACCCCAATTCTCTAATCGAAGTTCCAGGACATAGCAGACGCGACTAAGAAATCTGTTTCAGGAGAGATCCAGTTCAATACACTCGAATCAATCTGACAGGAGGTCCAGTTCAACGCACTCGAATCCTCCCTAACAGATACTTTTCCAGCGGCTGCCACGGCGCCGGAGAAGCTTGCTCTTCCGGTTATCTCAGTTCAATACACTCGAGAAAGGTGAAAGTCAAGCTCTGAATTTACTGGTTTCTGGCTAGCTATTTTATACCCAAAAATCACGGTCACGTGGTTTTGCACACGGCACGAAATGCACGCGGCTCGCAAGTTGCAGCCTGGTGAAGTTAGAATTAAAAGTTAAAAAAGAACTAATCAGGTATTGAACTAATCTAAAACTGAACTACTTGATCCGTGCATGATTAAAATAAGTTAAACTGGAATGAAAGTATGCAATATTCCTGTAGTATTGTATACTTCATTACAATACAATCAAAATTTGACGAAATTTACTTTGACACGAAACGGTACAAACGAGGAATACTAAATGGCATCGGAACGATTTTCAAATCAATAACCAGAAATTTAGACGCAGAAGACGGTCAGTATTATTCTGATTGTATCAACAAATTGAATAATGACGAGCACCAACTCGAAAACTTAATTAAAAACCAAATATCTGTTACAACTTCAGTAATCAAAAATTTCAACGCAACTATTCAAAAATTGTAAGTTGACGAAGAAACTTTCAATAAGGATATTAAAGAAATTGAAACCTCAATTTTAGATATGACTAAAGACATAGAAAACATCCATGCAAAACTGAAATTTATCGAAATCTGCGAACAACTTATGGCAAGTTACTTATATATCGAAGATAACCTAAATGACATCCTAAATTCCATCACTTTCGCGAGGCTTAAAATAATTCACACGTCAATTATAAATCCAAAGGACTTAGTAAATTCTCTACAGGAAATTTCGCAAAACTTACAAAGGAACAATTTACCGCTTCCAATCAAACTATCAAAGGTTGCACAGTACTTAGACATTATAGAACTAAAAGCTTTTCAAACAAATTCGGATCTAATATTTGTGTTAGACATACCTCTGGTAGACCCTCAAACATATTCAGTATTTCAATTATATCCTATTCCTATTTTGGATAATAGAACTGGTTTATATCATGTATTATCAACTTCTCAAAAATATATCGCGAGAGATGATGATTCATTAATGTACATACCTATCTCGAACCTTGGAGAATGCAAACCACTTTATTTCAAATTATGTCCAAATTTATTTGCATACCCTATTGACAACAATGCCATATGCGAAGCCCATCTCTTCAAGAACCTCAAAACTCTGCCAGAAAACTACCAGACGTCATTCATCATCAGCCAAGGCTACAACGTCCAAAAAATAGACGAAAACACATTGTTAGTTATTAACGCAGAACCTCTACAAACAACCATCAACTGTCCAGAATGAAATTCAAAAACTGAAGTCATCTACAAAATTCAATAATAAAATTACAACCTAATTGTTACGCCTTCATAGGCATCACAAAAATTCAAGCCAGTACCAATGAAGTACTCGACGTAAAAGACGACACTCATCCAATCCAAATTCCATTCGAATGTTGTAAACAAATTCCAGACAAAATCCGAGCTCCAAATCTTAAACCACTAAAATTGAACAATCTCAACACGGAAGACCTCGAAATTGCCAAACACAAGTTGGACCAATACTCCAGAGATCTAGACGATTTGATCAATGAACCCTTCATAACAAAACACATATCCTGGTTCACCTACTTCATCATTGTGCTAATACTTGGACTATTATTTCTGTACCTATTTTGTAAGTGCAGAATAAAAAGACGAAGACTAGCCATCGATGTTTCTGCATCACCCCCATCTCTACCGAGGCCTAGCAAACCCTACAGGACATTTGCTAACCTATTCCCTTCACGAAGACGACCTACCTTAAGGAGAGAAGACAACGAAGCCGAAGACATAGAACTTACCTAAAGACAAACTGTTTTGTGCCTTTTTACTGACTTTTAGTGCTGGACTCTTCAGTGAATTTTATTTCATTCATTTAGTCATTATATTTCATTATTTTACTTATCCTTTGTTAATTTCAATTGTATTAACATTTTTACACCGTTTCATTCAAATCTATCATGCTTATATTTTAGGCTTTCACGGTAAAGCCATATTTTAACCCTGGGAATATTTTTATATTATCCCATTTTACAACAAACTTATTATGTTTGTATTTTACGCTTTCTTCCTAAAGCTATATTTTAACTTTTAACATTTTTATGTTATTTTATGAATCAAGCTTATGGTGCTTGCATTTCATACTTTAGACGCTAAGGTTATATTTTGTATTTTAAACCATACGATTTAACATTTTTGTACTCTTTATATTTTTCCAAATTGTACCATTACCTTTTATATACATTTTATATTCATTTCAAAAGTTGCTGCATAAAACACCAACTTTTTTTATAAGGGGGAAGCTGTTATATTAGAAATATACTATGATATATAATATCACCGAGACAAGCTTAACCTTCTCAAACTTATCATATTGTATACCGCGTAACAGCTCTTCTCAATAACTCAATTCTAAGTAATTCTGATTGTGCTGAATCAGCAACACTGTTTCCTTTGTTCTCAAAACATTATAAATATTACTAACAACCTTTTTGTAATCAGTCTTATACTCACATTTGGTCAAATACATTCTAAATTTATTATTGTTTTTAATTGTACAAAGAGTCAAGCTTGACTCCAACAAGTAAATAAAGTTTTTAAAATTTAATCAATCAATCCAAAATCAAACATATATTTATAATATTACAATATAGTAAGTAAAGACAGGTATACATACACTATAACATATGTTACATCTCCCCTCTTTTGGGGTTAGAAATCCAAGTGCTATATGGGTTTATCAATCTTTAGTATCTGGATGATTGAACTGTTGGCACATCTACGTTAGGTAAGGTCTTTGAATTTTCTGTAAACTCATCACCACCTTCTAAAACTGTGGCACTCTGCTCAGGTTCATTTCCAGTTATGGAAGATGGCCACAATCTAGAAGGTTTCTGTTCTGCAATAGGAGCTTTTGTTTTATGGATTACACTTGAATTTCTTCTCAATGTTTTTTCGTTTACCGTTTTCAAAATAACTGACCTAGGATTTTCCGTATTCTTTATTATTTCGGCCCCTTTAAAATTTCTATGAGACATTTGAAATCTCACTTTATCACCTTCCCGTAGGTCTTCCGATGTCCTTGCACCTTTATCTGCATGCACTTCCTGTTTTTCTCTGAATAATTTTAATTCTTGTTCGACACCTTCTATAACTATAGACTTTAGGTTTTCTTTAGAAGTCGGTAGTAATGATTTGGTGACTCTACTGAATAATCTTTGATTGGGAGAACCTAATGTGTCATTTCGAGGAGTATTTCTGAAATTTAGAAGTGCCAGCTCATCCTCTGTGCCATCCATCATACATTTTCTTAGAATGTTTTTGGCTATTTCAATGCCTCGTTCAGTTAGATAGTTTCCTCTAAGATGCCATGGACTTAATGTTAGATGTTTGAAATTACATTTTGCTTCGAAGTCTTCAAACACACGAGACACTAACTATGGACCATTATCTGTTTCTAAAATTTCTGGTATGCCAAATGTTCCAAACCACTGTTTGAAATATTTAATAACTTCGCTGGAACTTTGAATTAGTAACTCCTTAAAATCCACGTAACCAGAATAGCTATCACAAATTAATAAATACGCTTTACCATGGCATGAAAGCAAGTCACTTGCCACAATTTGCCATTGGTAAGAAGCTATATGTTTAGTCGCTATAGTTTCTTTGTTGCTGGCCCCTTGCGTTTTATGACAAACACTGTAACGTTCCACAAATTCGACTATATCTTTGTATTGGCCTTTCCAGTAGAATATTTATCTGGCTCTCCTTAGTCAACTTTGTATTCCAAGATGCTCTATATGAATATTCGACAACATTTTTGGAATTTGATTCTTGGGGATCATTTGGGGGTTATCTTTTAATAGGCTTATTATTCATGCAATTGCAAGACTCACATGTTTTTGCGTATGTTTTAATTCTTATAAGGAATTTATAAACCGTCCCATTTTCACCCTGTATAGTTTTGTTGAATTAAGTTTTTTGAACGATACGTTAACAGTAGGTGAAAAGTGAGCTGCGAATATTTGTTTTATGGCGGCCAGGTCTTCTTGTTGCATCTCATTCAGGTTATAACTATTGAAAATCTTTATCTTGGCCAATAGTACTTATAGAAGTTGCACATTGTACTTGACCCAACTTATTGCCTAATTGAGTAGCTATTGCCCACCACACGAACTGATGTATCCAAGTATCCACTCTTTCCATGTGGTCGCCATGTCCTCGTTTGTTGTGATCAGTGGTTTTGATGGACGGATTTGTTGCATACCTGCTTCCGTTATGTTTTATTTGTTTTCATTTATACTTATTACGGGTGTGAAGGTAGGTATATATTTATATGATGACATTATAAAACTAAAGGCAGGTACACAGTAGTACACACTATAACATATGTTACGTTATGTTGTATAAACCGTCCTGTCTGCTGACGACATACTTCCTTGTCGCTCCTTCAGTTTCCGCTGCTGCTATCATTTTATAAATTACAACTATTTGAATCTTATGCAAATATTACTCTCTGTTATGATTGATTTGGGAAACCACAAGGGAGAAAGAAGGTCAACTGTATTACGTCGCGATACACAAAACCTCGTAAGTTCACATACGATAAACGGAGAACGCAATGATATCTTGCACTCTTTCAACCCTTAAAAATAAAAGAGAAGCTGCTTCGGAATGTTTCAATGCTATATTGACGGAAACTCAAAATACGCTGAAATAACTTGATGTTGAAGTAACTCTACCTAGACTTACCAACAAAATGAGAAATCGACCCAACCCTAACTTATCCTCAAATTCTCCTGAAGACTATTACAGAATTTCGCTATTTATCCCACTGCTGAATTATGTTATAAATGATCTAAAAAGCAGGTTTCCAGTGGAAACACTCAATCTATTTAGTTTAAATATTTGTTTACAACAAATGCAATGAAAGCAACTGAAACAGAAATTATGACAGCTGGGAAGATGCTAACAGATATGTACACAGTTATTTTTGGAAAAAAATATCCAAAAAATAGCTTTGGACAAATGTAAAGGAGACTTTGATATTTGGAAGTTGAAATGGAGTGCTTGCTCAAACTCCATAATTAAAGACTTACCTGCTGACGGTTTGGAAACTTTACAACTGTGCGATAAATCATATTCCGCATAATTTGTAAATGTTTAAAAATTATTTGTATCTACGCTACCTATAAACGTTGCTAGTTCAGAAATGAGTTTTTCGACTCTAAGACCATTAAAAACATGGATTAGATCTAGAATGCCTAAAGATCCTTTAAATGGATTGACTTTGATGCATATTCACCGAGCTGCATTCGATGACATTGAAATTACCAATGTAATTAAACGATTTACAAACAAAATACACGGATAATAGAATTGGTCCTTTAAATTACTTAGGCAGATACCTATTGAAATTAATTGGTTATAACACCTATAACTATAATCTATATTTTTGTTTCTTTAGTATTAGTTTATGTTTTGTGTAGGTATAATGCTATATGGCCATTTTTCTTTTCTAAATTTTAATAAGAAAAAATTATATTTTCTTTTATTTTATGAAGCATAATAAAAATACATGTTATGTTATTCTTCCTAAAAATTGTTTTAATAATAATAACAGTCTTTATTCCACATAAATTATATTAGTAAACAAACTAACAATACATATATATTTATGAATAAAAATTTGTGGAAAAGACGGAGTTCAACCGTTTAGGATTAAATATCCAAAATGTTTGCTCTTTCATTCAACCTAGAAGATCCTAAATATCTACAAAAAAAATATAGATATCTTAGCTATATTACAAACTGAAAATAACAATTAATTATAATACTAAAACAAATTGAGAGACAAAAGAAGACAAAGAATGGGTACCTAAATTCCTAAGAAAAATCACTATTACTTATTCATGCCAGGTAAGTATGATCTTACAGCAAATACTTTCTGAGTTTCCTAGAAAACTTATTAGATTCATATTGTTTAACATCAGATGGAATTCTATTATAAAGTTTAGCGGCATTGTATGAAAATGAGAACCGATAGAGTGTAGTACTATGTTGGGGAGGAGTCAGGATATTTTTAAATCGAATGTTAATTTTATGAGTGTATGTTCTAAATCTTAGTTTATTGAGTAAATACTGAGGTTTCTTAGTTGTAATAATTTTATGGTAGAACGTGCAGCAGAGAAGAATTCTCCTACTCTCAATAGTCAGCCATCCAATCTCAGTAATTTTAGCCGATATATGATCGCATTTACGTAAGCCACAAATTAAACGAGTATTTTGAATTAACTGAAGCCGCTTAGCATCAGCTTTAAGTAGACATAGTCCGTACACAACGTCAGCATAATTGAGATGAGATAACACTAAGGATTCGCATAATATGGTTGTCGTCTTTCTATTTAGAATATGTCTATTAGCATAAATTAATTTCAAGGAGCAGTGCGACTTCCTAACGATAGATGATACGTGTGCAGAAAACCTTAAATTAACATCTAAGATCAGATCCAAATTCTTCACGCTGTCTGTAAGGCTTAAGTATTCATTGTTCAGAGAAATTTTCACCAAATTACTAGTTCTGTTACGTGACGCAGTTCGACCAAATAGCATAGCTTTTGATTTACTGGCATTAATGTTCAGGCAGAATTTATTGGAAATTTGAAGTAAATTATGAAGGTCTCGATTGATATTTAAGCATGCAAGTTGTGTTCTTTTTTCGTCGAATGCAAATTTGCGTGTCATCGGCGTAGAAATGTGAGGTACAAAATGATAGACTTTTATGAAATTCAAAGGTATATAAAGTGAACAGCAAGGATCCCAGGATAGACCTCTGCGATACATCACAAATTACTTGGGAGAAACTCGATTTCTCATTCTTTAACACAACACACTGTGTGCGTTCATTGAGATAATTCCTGAGCAAAGAGATGGCGCTTTGTGAGAATCCGACGTAGTGAATAATAGCTAATAATAATTTATGATTTATTTTATCAAAGGCTTTCGAGTAGTGTAGAAGTATTAAAACAGATAACATGTTTTGATCTATTGTAGAGAATAAATCATCAGTAACTTTCGTCAAAGCTGTACTACAGCTGTGTCCTGGTCTAAATCCGGACTGGTTATGAATGTAAAAGTGTAGACGACTTTATTTATCAATAATTTTTTCAAGGGCCTTTGACAGGGAACACAAAATACTGATTGGTCTGAGGTCTCTAAATTCATCAGGGTTGGCAACTTTAGGCAACGGTATAATATGCGAACGTTTCCATATTGAAGGTAAGGTCTGTGACTCGATACAAAAATTTAAAATGTGCGCGACGT
Organism: Leptura quadrifasciata; assembly: GCA_963675555.1. Classification (NCBI taxonomy): domain Eukaryota; kingdom Metazoa; phylum Arthropoda; class Insecta; order Coleoptera; family Cerambycidae; genus Leptura; species Leptura quadrifasciata. The sequence continues at coordinate 41,850,853 of OY776677.1, forward strand.
ATTACTGGACAACTATACAATAACATATCAATATTAATTAAGTCTTCACCAGTGGCCTTAGATTTAATTGCTAACAGAGTATCATAAATTTCTAATTCATTGGTGAAAGTGAATTCAAAATTGTCTACATTTATTAGTCTGTTGTTGTTTTAAAAATGAATCGTATCAGGGTCAGGTATATTATTACCAGATTGCGTAGTTTGAACGAAGAAGTTGTTGATGGCCGTAGGATTTTGCAGGTGAGCGGGTATTTCAGTCTTCTTTTCGTATGTATATCTAAGCTTTTCTAAAGTTTCCACATGTCCTCGTTACTGCACCACCTAATTTTGTGCTCTAAATAAGCCTTTTTTCCCTTTTTATAGCATAATTTACCTCGTTGCGCATGAGTTGTTTTAAGGCCTCGGTAATCCATAGTGCTTTAGATTTAGTAATTCTTACAGTCCTAATAGGTGAATGATGGTTAAAAAGTTCAAGAATAATGGCATTTAGATGATCTACTTTAGAGTCGATTTCACCTAAGACTAATATCTCTGAAAAATCGACCCTGTTAAAGTCATCTTCAAAATTGATTAAGCTAAAATGCTTAAAATCACGGAAAGTATAAAAGACCGGTTCGACTTTATTTTGTATTTTATTGACTACACACGAAACTAAACAATGATCCGAGATTTCAGAGACATCACTGACCGTAACTCTACGATTTGTTTCAATACGCACGAGTCAAGAAGACTATTTAGCAGCTTGTAGGGAGTACAGTAATTATCCAGAAGCTCAATGTTAAAACCTCCCGCGCACAATATATCATCATACTTAGGCAGGATAATGTGAAGTGAATTTTCAAACTCGTCTAAAAAATCAGCTACACTAAGAGTAGGAGGGCGCTACCTCACCCATGAAATCTCACCAATATTCACAGATTGCTCAACATCGCCTGAAGATATTGAACAGGCTGGCGACAAGCTTTTTCTGGTTGTATACCAAGCGCCTGGACATCAAGACAACCTGAACAAACATCGGTACAAGGCATTTTTGAAAGCGTCAACGAAACCCAAATTAGACATGGCCACTCTTCCTCCCACCAGAGGAGCTTCAAAGCAACACTCGCTCAGAGTATATCTATAGGTAAATACATTTACATATAGTTGTTAAATACTGATTTCTTTAAATATTAATTTGTGCTAAATACTGACGTTGCGTTGGTCTGATTACTTTCTTACAAATAGAACAGTGCTTGTCAACCCCCTACCACCCGCCCAATGGGGTTGAGCCAGGCGAGAAGATGGGATCCTGAACCCAGTCACCACGAAGCCCTCATCGAAGACAGCATCGATAATGAAGAAACTTTAGATTTTGACTAAATTTAATGTTCAAGATACGTCCTTGTACACTAATGATTTTATTTTTAACAATAACCATTTCATTTATAACAATAAACAATTAATTTTTAACAATAAAAACCGTTTTTTTAATTTTCTATTTCACTCTCCATGTCTCCTTAAGTATTGACCCTAGCGCAAAAGTGTATAGGACCTTTTTTGTAGATTAATCTAGTATATGAAAATTTTTTCGCCCTTAGAGATCCCCCCAAGCTTCACTCCCAACCATCAGTACCTTTAGTATGTTGTTAAGGACACCTTCCCCTACAACTCTGTCAAAACTGGCTTCCACATGAATATTTTCCACTATTTCGCCTTGGTTGCTTGGGCTATTAGCATTCAATTTAAAAACAAAATGGCACATGGTCTTGTGCCGTCTTGATTCAAGGATTGTAAACAAAGAGGATGGCCAGATCCCTATGCTTCAATGTTCGCCACTTGTCAACGAACTGTGACGTCACGGCGAGGCCTGGAGAGTTTTGTTTACATTCGTTTCTCCATATTTGATGGTGTTATATCGGAGTTTATTTAATCCATTGTACTTGTTATTTCGTTGTGAATTGTGTATTTATAGATCTTTTGTGTTTTATATGGTTTTTAAAACTTTAGCAGTAATTTCGTGTGTGGAAGGACAATATTTCCTATACTATTTCGAACTTTGTTAAGATTTCAAAGACAATTATTGTTAGTGTTCTATAGTAATTTTGTATATATTTATGTAAGGTAAAAGAGACTTCAGATTTTATTTATCAAATTTACATATTAAACGTTATTTTTCAGTTATAGACCTAAAAGAAAATGCCAGGAATAAGGCGTGCGATTTAGGAATGTAAGGACACTTATTCCAGAAAGAAAAGTACTGGGTAAAATATAATTTTCCATGTTTTTCCGCAATCTAAAGATCTGGTATTCCAAACTATAAAAAGCGAGTGGATAAACAGGTGTAAAAGGCAGGATAAATTTAACTAAATTTAACTCAGATACAAATAGGATTTGCTCGGTTCCTACAAAATGAATTACTAGGTAAAAATTTGCATTTTTCATAATATATACTTGTATCTTTACATATGTTTTAGGGTTGCATGACACTACATGGAATTTTATGGGGCATTTAACAAAAATCTACTACAACTTAAATTACATTTTATATCTTTCGAATTGACTGAGACGTTATCATTTAAGTTGTCATCGTACGGTTAATTTTCTAATAAATTTTATATAAAATTTCACGTAGTTAGTGTCATACAGCCCTAACATAAAATTGAAATTATATTAATTTTTGCTTTAGGGTTATAAGTACCTTTGAAAAGGGCATTGAAAAAAAATGGCAGTTTCTACACTGGGAATAAATACTGCAACGAAAACTAAATCAGCTCAATCTGATAGGCTTTTCATGAAATCATGAGAAAGAGAAAACAGGAAGTAGCTGAGCTCGTAACTACCCTATGTTCGGTGACAGTAAGCAGTCAATTTTGTAAGCAGTTTGGAAATTGAAAGTCCTACAACTTCTGCAGCTAATCTTGCAGAAAGATCTGGACGGGATAAAACCCCAAGAAGGAAGGAGTATTAATAGGTCTCAGATTTTATAATTAACTTTAATACGATATAGTTTAACTTTGAATTACTTGAATAAGTTTATAACATATACAATAAAACTCTCTATAATATAAAGAACTTAAGCCAATTCAATTAAAACTTCAAATAAAGAAATTAATTTTCTCAGGCGGTTTAAATAGTTCATAATTACTAAATCGCAATATACTAATTCATTCAGTAAGTACATTTACATTTTTTTTCTTTTAGGCCCAAAATATGTAAAATATCTTTTTTCTTTAATATAATTTGTAATCATTTAATTCATCATCATTAATAGTTTTTAATTATTTTTGTTTGCTTGCACGTAGATATGTCTATTTGCATGCATAATTATAGCTCGCTTTTTCCGGTTGACTGTAAGTGTACTTCTTATATTGTATATAAGAAAGCAAACTCAGTCGCTTTGGCAAGAAATATGTAAGTTAAGTTGCTTTTATGTCCAGCCTCTCTGTAGACATATATATCAATTATTTATTATCAATAAAGGCCATCGTTGTTATATATATATTTTTTTTTTCGCTGAGCGATGCTGGACAGTTCTGCCGTGTCTCCGACATTCTCACGACAGAAGCGCCAACGAATTATCTACAGCCACTCCCCACAACCCGCAGGGTTAGTGACCGTACATTCCCAAATCATGTGCCCTAAGCAGCCTAAGGGACCCCAGGATGACTGCTTTCTGCATTTGACATGCCAACCATTCGGCTGACTTCTGGCAGGCCGGTATGGTCTTCAATTCTGAGAGCAGTGTAGGCCTCATCCCACCGAGTACACCGATTATCAGGACGACCATCTTGACAGAGTAGTCAGGGTACAGCGCATAGAGCTCATACCGGAGATCTCGGTATTTAGTCCGTTTTTCCTCCTCCTTCAAGGCGATGTTTGTCTCAGCAGGCGCCGAGAACTCGATGACATACATCACCTTGGTTTGGTGGTCGAGGAGTACTATGTCAGGCTTGTTGGCTTGAATTAGCCTGACGGTCGGAAACGAGAAGTTCCAATAAATTCAGCATTTCTCGTTCTCGACAACGGACTCGATCTCTCCGGGGACATAAGGCAGCACTGGTGTTTGGTCTACTTCATACGAGTGCCGTAGATGGTAGTATAGCACCCGTAAAGCCGCGTTATGCCTATGGATGTAGGCCGAAGTCGCATAAATGGGACATGCGGATAGTAAGTGCATGAGCGACTCCGGCGCCTGATGACAAGTCCTGCAGTTGGTGTCAGGAACTTCCACTTTCATAACGCGACTACGGTAGATCAAAGCGTTAATAACACCATCTTGGCAGGCCACAATGAATCCTTCAGTCTCCGACTTTAGCCCTGCTGACCGAAGAAAAGCGAAGGTCAGCTTTGTCGATAAACCTAGCGTCTCTATGTTGTTATAGAACACACCATGCATAGATTTATCGACATGCTGCCTGAGTAGATTTCTCTGCTCAGAAGCTTTAATTTGGGCTGTCAGGCGATTTGGCGGAAGCTCAGTTACTGACTGTACGTCAGCGTCTCGCCGGCCTCCTTGCCTGAAATCGAATACGAGACCGAGATCATCTGCGGCCCTTCGTGCTGCCTTAAATAAGAATGCGCCAACTCCCACGGTTTCATGATCTCTCACAAACCGTAGGAGTGGCTCCGAGCTCCTTAGTATGTTGCACGCCATACTCAGCGCTACTCTGCTATGCATACACTCCAGGCTCAAGAGTCCTCGACCCCCCCGTTGACGTGGGAGGTATATTCGAGGAACGGACGATCTAGGATGAATGCTCCTATTGATACGCATCATCTTACGGGTATCCCTATCCAATTGGCGCAGCTCATCTAATGTCCATTTGACTACCCCGAAGGAGTAGAGCAGAATCGGAACGGCAAGCATATTAGTAGCAGACATTTTTTTTTTTTCCCGAAAGCTCAGAAGACCAAATCTTTCGGAGGCGGTGTCTGTACTTGCCGCGGAGAGTGTCCTTAACTTGTTGCACGTCCTGGATATGGTGCTGTTGCACCCCTAGGTACGTGTAGGTCTCTCCGGCATCCAGATGTCGTAGGATGCTTCCGTCTGCTAGCTGCGCATCTTCAAAGAATTCCCCGCATCGTCCTCTCTTGATATGGACGACTGCACACTTGTCCAACCCGAATTCCATGCCAATGGCCCGCGTGTACTCTTGAACCAGTTTTAGGTCATCCATATACAATAGATGGGTGACCTTATGCCTCCGGTTGCTGGGTGGACCACATTGGTATCCGCGGGTTCGGCGCAGTGCGACAGATAACGGCAGTAGTGAGATGCAGAATAGGAGGGGGCTCAGGGAGTCACCCTGGAAGACTCCTCTCCTAAATGTTACCAACTCTGTCGAAACCCGCTGAGCACCAGATGTTATGGTGAAGCGAGTCCTCCAGAGCGGCATGCGATGTTGTATCGCATGCCTTGCGGTAATCGATCCACCCCATTGATAGATTACGCTTGTATTGTACAGAATCCTGCGTAATACAGCGGTCTATCAATAGGTTTTCTTTGCAGCCTGCCACACGTTTCTTACCACCACGCTGCTCGTGTATCTGGTTAAAGACCGGTTCTACCGACCTCAAAATCCTAGCATACAAGATACGGGTAAATAGCTTGTAGCAGGAATTGAGGCAAGTAATCGGCCTGTAGTTTTTCGGATTGGACAGATCCCCCTTTTTAGGGATTGGTACAGTTCGCCCCTCGGCAAACCAGTGCGGGATCTGCTGCCCCTCGTTCAACCAAGAGTTGAAAACTCGGGCCAGACGACGGTGAGTGGAAGGGAACTTCTTCCACCACCAGTTGTTTATGCCGTCTGGACCCGGGGCAGCGAAATTCTTAGTGCCAACAAGTGCTTGTTGGACTTCTTCCACACTGATCTCCGGACACACTTCGTCTTGACCCTCTAAAAGCCTGTGACAGAGGGTCTCGAAGTGTGCTATCGCTGGAGTGTCATTATCGAATGGACTCGCAGCCTCGTAGATTCCTTTCTAGAAGGCTTCGACATTCTCAACAGACGGCGGATGTTCGACAACACGCTGTGGCTCTTGGAACAGACGAGATGGGCATGTTTGGAACAGATGGTTTTGCTCCATGCTCCGTGCTCGCCTGACCAATGTTTTCTTAATGGCCATAAGTGCTCGAATCCTATCTAGACAATGCTGCTTGATGGTCTGCAGCACTGTCCGATTTAGAGTGTGATGTTGTCGCCTAAGTCTAGCAACTATACGCCGGATTTTCAGCGTAAATGGCTTAGCTGCCGTTCCGTATTCCACCACACTCTGGATTCGAGATGCGTGTTGTCTCGCCGATTTAATTTTTGCCTTGATTTTCTGTACCCGCCGCTTAGTCTTCTTGACCTTGTCCAACACGCTTGCCAGGCGTTGTTGGGGGACAAGTTGCCTAGCGGCGGCGTACACTGCACTGTTGATTTGCCATATGTTGGCATCTTCTAGAAGTTCGTCATCGATCAACGAATCCATCCTTGCCAGGTCTTGTGGCTTTGGGTTAACCCTGGTGTTAAGGCTAACCCTCGTCCGAAGTGTTTCGTCGGTGTACTCTAGGGGACGTTCGCCGTCAGCAGCTGGTTGCCGCGGTGGCAGTGCGGCTGGCACATCCCTCAGCTGACGGGGTGGCCTTACATATCCTGTTCTACGCAAGAAGGATACTTTAATCTCTCAGGTGTTGTTGAGAGAAGGCGCGATGTTCCGGATGCTTATCGCACCACAACCGGTATAACCGCGCCATGTATCCTCTGCGCCCAGGTTCGCTGCTCTCGTAGCAGTCAAGCAGATCATCCCTTAGCTCCCTTGTCCACCTAAAGCATCCATGTGCAATAGCAGGTTCGTCAACATTGAGACCATCCGGTAAGGCCCCTCCAATCTGTCGCCGGCCTCTATCCGAACGAGGCCGATCGTGAGGAGCCATTCCATGATTACGGTCTTGAACCATGGGGATTAGAATTGCAGGGTGGTTAACCCTGCGATCCTCGTCCGACATTAGCCAGGCAGAGTTGTACCTCTGCCTGTTGCCCGGGGTGCACCGCGTGGAGGTTGCCGAACTCGCCCCCTCGTTGTTATTATTATTATTATTATTATTGTGTATTTACTTATTACCTTTAGTATAATACTTAGTTACTACTTTAACTTGTTTGATAAGTAGGTATTTTAATTTGAGTTTTACATTATTTGTTTCATATTGTGATGGATATAAACATGATAAAATTAAGCTTTTATTTAAGTTTATTTCGATTTATTGCCGTATTTATGTACAAAAGTCATTGAAAATGTTGCATTCCTCAATCATATCAATAAATCGTGTGTGTATGTGTTAATTTTATAAAGAAAATATGCTTTCCTCCACGCATTTTAAACAGACGAGCGCTGAAAAAGGCCTCGTGACTACGTCACACCGATGGCGGCATCATGCTAACAGATTTGATCGATCTGACCATCCTCTTTGTTTACAATCCTTGGTCTTGATTCGCGCTGTATATTCGAAAATAATTTCCAGTTACAGACTTTTTTATTTATTCGTAATTTATATGTGTTTTTCTTTATTTGTAGCCATCGTAGAACTCGAGATATCGAAGTCGGAGTCACTATTGCCTCAATCTGTATGTTAGTATAATCTTAATTATAGTACTTATATTTGACTATATTCCAATGCTTTTAGTCCGTCATCGACCGGGAAACTGAATGATGAAATATTTTTATACCATCTTGTTCAAAATGTGCTCCTTTATAAGAAAGCACAGTTTGCCAGATACAAATGTGGTCAGGAATTATTTAAACATTTTTTTAAACAAATTAGAAAAATTGACTTTTTAGTTTCGGAAAAAATATTTAAGTATTTTTCACACCAAAACAAACAAAATATATTCTTAAACATTTTTCTCTAAAGTTAATAGATTCCGAGAAAAAAAATTTGAAATCTCAAAAAAACGCGAAATTTGCGATTTTCAGAGCTCAAAAACTATATGAAAATTAATGTTTTCTAATGTAAGAAAAATTTGTATCTATTCTTTAAAGCTTATAATATATTGCAGATATATTTTGTTATTCCTTAGCTTAAGTGCTTGTTTTTTAATTGTTAATATATATGCACGCGCGCACGCTTTTATTAAGCCATTTGGCAAAGGATATTTTATCATAAATAAAGGTATAAGCATATTATTATCCTCATATTTGTAACCAAAGCGTGTTAGATCTAAGTCAATGTATGTAGAGAATATTGCATATTTCCAAATATATGTTTACGCAGATGCTCTCAAGATATGCAAGTATACTGTAACATTGGAAGAATATCTTATATGCACGGGTGAGTGTCAAGGTGCATTTCATTTTGAGTGCTCCATTAGTGAAAATTCCTATAAAAAACTAACTATAGCTAAAAGAAAAATATGGCGTTGTCAAAATTGCATCCAATCATCATCAAGAGCTACTAGAGGCACAGCAACACAATTAACGGATAGTGAGACTGAATCGGACGAAAAGCCAATAAAATTAGAGATCCAAAGCATAAAAACGATGTTTTCTACGATTATGGAGAAACTTAACGATATAAATGATATCAAAAAAGAAATCGTAGATCTCAAAGAAAATGTGAAATTTATGCGAGACCAGTACGATACAATTCAAGAAGCTTTTAAAGAAAACAAACAAACAATTACCAACATGGAGAAATCTATTAACTTTTTAGAAAAGGAAAATTCCAATAAAGACAACATTATAGAGGATCTCAGTTACAAACTAAACAAACTGGAACAATATAGCCGAAACAAGAATGTGGAAATTAACGAAATGCCGCTAAAACCAAACGAAAATTGTATAGAAATAATAAAAAATATTGCTGACATAATAAACGTAAAACTGGATATATGTGATATTGAATATGCTCATAGAATTCAGATAAAAAGTAAAGACAAAATTCCACCAATAATTGTACAGTTCGTCTCAAAGAAAAAAAGGGATGAGTTTTTATCAAAGAAACATGCTATTATTTTCAAAGAATTACCAACACAAACAAAAATATATATTAATGAACACATTTCTCCTGCCCTCAAGAGTCTATTGATGATTACAAAACAAATGGCCCGAGAAACAAAACATAAATATGTATGGTTTCGAAAGGGCAAAATATTGGTTAGAAAAAAAGAAGATTCTCCAGTGTTAATAATAGAGAGTAAAAAGGATCTACAAAAATTAAATATGGATAATAATCTAAACCCGGACCTGTCTAACAACATCGCACGTGCTTGAATCTCTTTTTATATACATACTCATTTCTTTAGAATATCAACTTCTGTTCTTTTTTAAGCTTATCAAATATTTCTTATAATTTGTATAAATTAACTGTTTACTTTCTGTATTATGGATACCTATTTAACAAATTTAGGAAAATGCAAATAAAATCACCACAGTAATAGCGCATGATATCGATACAAGTAAAAATTATTTATTAGATAATAACGAAGCAGATACAAGCTCTATTTATTTTTTACACACAAACATCAGAAGTATTATGAAAAATTTTGAATCATTGGAGGTTTTTTTACATATTTATAAAAATATATACCATGTAATTGTATTAACTGAAACTTTTAATATTACAAATATTAAACCTTTCTATCTAGAGGGTTACTCTATATATTATAATAAGAAACTGGATATATGTGATATTGAATATGCTCATAGAATTCAGATAAAAAGTAAAGACAAAATTCCACCAATAATTGTACAGTTCGTCTCAAAGAAAAAAAGGGATGAGTTTTTATCAAAGAAACATGCTATTATTTTCAAAGAATTACCAACACAAACAAAAATATATATTAATGAACACATTTCTCCTGCCCTCAAGAGTCTATTGATGATTACAAAACAAATGGCCCGAGAAACAAAACATAAATATGTATGGTTTCGAAAGGGCAAAATATTGGTTAGAAAAAAAGAAGATTCTCCAGTGTTAATAATAGAGAGTAAAAAGGATCTACAAAAATTAAATATGGATAATAATCTAAACCCGGACCTGTCTAACAACATCGCACGTGCTTGAATCTCTTTTTATATACATACTCATTTCTTTAGAATATCAACTTCTGTTCTTTTTTAAGCTTATCAAATATTTCTTATAATTTGTATAAATTAACTGTTTACTTTCTGTATTATGGATACCTATTTAACAAATTTAGAAAATGCAAATAAAATCACCACAGTAATAGCGCATGATATCGATACAAGTAAAAATTATTTATTAGATAATAACGAAGCAGATACAAGCTCTATTTATTTTTTACACACAAACATCAGAAGTATTATGAAAAATTTTGAATCATTGGAGGTTTTTTTACATATTTATAAAAATATATACCATGTAATTGTATTAACTGAAACTTTTAATATTACAAATATTAAACCTTTCTATCTAGAGGGTTACTCTATATATTATAATAAAGGGGAAATAAATAAAAATGATGGTGTTGTTATATTTGTGAAAAATAATTTGAATCATACAAGTAACATAATTACATATTTAAATTTTAAAATTTTAAGGCACACATTAGTTGTAAATAAGCAAAAATTTGGCATAACCGGTATTTACAGACCACCTTCTTACAATATTCAGGACTTCATTGCACATTATACAGACTATTTAAGTAATTATTGTAATTTGAAGAATGAAATAATAATGGGTGACTTTAATATTAATATATTAGAAAATAATGAGGTAAGTGAACAATATCTAAATCTAATGGCTGAATATGCATTTTTACCCCATATAAATAACTTTACAAGAATTGAAAATAATAGCAAAACATGTATTGACCACGTATTTGTCAAAACAGATATTAATCCACAAAACATACTCCCAATGATATTGCACAGCAAAATAAGTGATCATTTTCCTCAAATATTAAAAATTTCACTACATGAAAAACTAGAAAGTAATGTAAATACGGGATGTGAATTGCCAAAAACAATAAATGTCATTAACTACAATACTCTAGAAAATTATTTGTCTAATAACGTAAACTGGGATGATATCTTACAACTAAACGACATAAATAATGCTGCAAAAATATTTATAGACACTATTAAACGGGCTATTGCAATATCTAGTGAACAAAAAAATCTTAAACATAGACAAATAAAAAGAAAAGGCTGGATTACACAGGGACTAATGAACTCAATTAATTTTAGGGATAAATTGTATAAGCAGACACTTAAAAGTCCTAATAATATTCAGCTAAAAAATGAGTATAAATATTATAGAAATAATTTAAACAAATTAATAAAAAAAAGTAAACAAGATTTTTATAAACAAAAAATTAATGATAATATAAATGATACTGCAAAAATATGGTCGTATACAAATGAATTGCTAAACAAGAAAAAACCAATTGATAACAAAATAAAAGCTATTAAAACTGAGGCCCTGAATATTATTAGTGATGAAAAGGAAGTTGCAAATTATATGAACACGTTTTTTACTGATATTGGAACAAAGACAGCTAACAGTATAAAAGTCACCAACTACAAACATAAATTAAAAAACAAACTTAAAGATACTATTTTTATAAAACCTGTGACAGAAAATGATGTACTAAATTATATAAATAAATTAAAATCAGATACATCACCTGGTATAGATGGAATACATTCCAAAACATTAAAATATATTAAAGATTTTATTGTTACTCCATTAACAAAAATCATTAATTTGTCCTTTTCTAATGGTATTTTCCCTGGCATATTAAAGGAGGCTATTGTGAAACCAATACACAAAGGAGGGGATGCAGATCAAGCAAATAATTATCGACCTATCTCGCTAATATCCAATGTCGCTAAAATATTTGAGTATGCTATGAAAGACATAATAATGAGCTTCTTAAAAAAACATAATATACTAGCAAAACAGCAGTTCGGTTTTCAGGAAAAATTGTGTACACAGGACGCTATAAACAAATTAATTGGTCATGTATATCAGAGTGTTGATAAATCAAAACCTTCGCTAGCAGTCTTTCTCGACTTAGCTAAGGCCTTTGATACGATGTCACACACAAAATTAATTGAAAAATTACCGGCATATGGTTTCAGAGGTAAAATGTTAGATCTAATTAAAAATTATTTATACCAGAGAGTACAATATGTGAAGAATGGTAACAAGATCAGTGAGCCTTTAATACTAAAAAGCGGGGTACCACAAGGTACCGTACTGGGCCCCATTCTTTTCATATTGTATATAAACGATATCTTTGACTTAGAAAAAGACTGTCACATTATATCATATGCCGACGACACAGCCCTGTATATCGAGGGAGACTGCTGGCAAGAAGTTAAAAAAAAAAACGGAGAAATTATTACAGAATATTAAAGCATGGTTAGATGATAGTTTACTTATGCTAAACTACGGTAAGACTAAATTTCTTACATTTTCTTCAAATACAATTGGCCAGCCAAATTACAATGAAATAAATATACATAAGTATGAGTGTCGCATGTCTGAAGACTGTAATTGTAATATTAGTATCGAGAGAACAACATTTGTCAAATATCTAGGAGTAATTGTTGATTGCCATCTAAGATGGGACGAACAGATATATGCAGTTTGCAGTAAGTTGAGAAAACTTATCTATATTTTTAAAATTTTAAGGAATGTATTAACTCCTGATTTACTGCAAATGACATATTATGCTTTGGCACAATCGATAATTACATATGGTCTGTTAGCATGGGGAGCAGCCTATAATACTATATTAAGGAATGTATCAGTAATTCAAAAACTCCTTATTAAAATAATACTGTCTAAACCAATGCGATACCCTACACTTCATTTATTCTCCGAATTTAAAGTACATAATATTCAGCAGTTGTATACGCTTGAAATACTAAAATATGTATATAAAAACAGATCATTGAGCTCACCAATACATAATTATAGTACAAGGTTTGTATCAAATGTCGGTTGTGTCCCACCTCTAATGAAAAAAAGTATTGGCCAGAGAAGTTTTGCTTATTTAACAACAAAAGTATATAATGTATTACCTTTGAATATAAAAAATTACAGAAATATGCCTTACAATTGTTTTATGAAAATGTGTAAAAAATGGATTAACGAAAATAGTGTTATTATAAGCGAATTATTTTGAGCAAATTTAACAACAACCCTCAATCTACTGCCCTCCAATCACAGAACTTGCTTTTCAGTCGTTTTATTTTTTTGTTTCCGTCTCATAGCTTGTATTGCTTGCATACTAAACAATAAATTACTCTATTATAGAGCTTGCTTTATTTTTGTCCTTTTATTCAGAATGCATTGTTTTAGTTTATATTACAGACATAACTTTTCTCGCAATGAGTGTAGAAGTAGCAGCCTGATATTATGTTATGTATGTAATTATTGTTAGGTGTAGGTGCACATATCAATTACCTATTATTATTTATATTACTTATAATATGTTATTTCTACGATCTAGTGGAATAATGATAATTTGCCAAAGACAAGTTTGTTACTAAACTTAATTGGCAAATACACATGTTTCTTCTAATGTATGAAATGTTTTGAAATAAATATTATTATATATTATATTATTATATAAGACATCTGACATGCATGGAATATTATTCAGTTTAAGTTGTATTCCACCCGAACGCGAAATAATATATTTTAGCATCATTAGCTGTTTCACCTTTTTCCTCCAACAATTGTAAATATAGTTTTTCTAACTCTGACTGGCGCGTGCGCACGCACATCTTACAATAAAAAACAAGCACTTAAGCTAAAGAATTACAATATATATCTACAGTATATTGTTGTGGTATAAGATTTAAGGAACAGACACAAATTTTTCTTACATTAAAAAACATTAATTTTCATATAGTTTTTCAGTCTTGAAAATCGCAAATTTCGCGCTTTTTGAGATTTCAAGAATTTTTTTATCGAAATCTATCAACTTTAGAGAAAAATGTCTAAGAATATTGCTTGTTTGTTTTGGTGTGAAAAATGCGAAAATATATTTTTTTTTTCATTTTTGGTGGGAAAAAAGAATCATATCTCACAAAATTCTTTTTATTGTGTTACCGGTTTCGCGAACAAAAACTTACTTCACATCTTCAGACACAAGACTACAAGTAAACAATTTAAAAAAGGGAATTAGTGACTGCATGTTGTCAATATATAGTTAAAATAAGTTAATAGAAACTTAATAGAGAATCTAAGGTAACAGTACTAAAATCTTATGTATAAAAATTAATATATCTAAAAAAGGAGAAAGTTATAACGAAAACTAATATCTAAATAAAAAAGTAAAGAGTAATTGGTATTGGAATTTTGAAAACTGTATATAAATCAAATTAATAGGTATCGAAAATTATTGGTAGCGTACCTATTAATTTGATTTATATACAGTTTCCAAATTCCAATACCAATTACTCTTTACTTTTTATTTAGATATTAGTTTTTGTTATAACGTTCTCCTTTTTTTGATATATTAATTTTTATATATAAGATTTTAGTACTGTTGCCTTAGATTTTCTATTAAGTTTCTATTAACCTATTTTAACTATATATTGACAATATGCAGTCACTAATTCCCTTTTCTAAATTGTTTCCTTGTAGTCTTGTGTCTGAAGATGTGAAGTAAGTTTTTGTTCACTAAACCGGTAACACAATAAAAAGAATTTTGTGAGATATGATTCTTTTTTCCTGCCAAAAATGAATTACTACTCACATGGGATCAATCTACCTCCGCTGAAAATATTTTTTCCAAAACGAAAAAGTCAGTTCTTCTAATTTGTTTAAAAAAACTTTGTTTAAACAATTCCTGGCCACATTACCATCTGGCAAACTATACTTTCTTATAAAGGAGCACATTTTTAACAAGATGACATGAAAATATTCCATCCGAATAAATTTTCCCGGTCGATGACTGATTTCGACGGACTATTTCCTTGGCATTTAGTAAAATAAATTTATCGTTTTTTTTGTTAAAAAAGTCTATAAAATCTCTTGAATGTAGTTAGTTACATTACTTTTCCATATAAGCGTGGATTGGAAACCGTTAAAGTAATATCAACATACAGTTTAATAGATTATAACTTCCTATCCGCAGAAAATAATACAAAAACTATAATATAATTTTTTTTTCTATATTTTTAGTGAATGTAAAAAATGATCAGTGTAAAATTCCCGTAGAAACATCCTAAAAGAAGTTATGATTGATTATTTCTTTCACGTGTCAAATCGAATTTTTTAACCAATCACAATATTTGAAATTCCATAGAAACGAGGAATATCAGTGACTATTTTGAACTCTACATACATAGCAAAGGGAAATATCGGCGGATATTTGTTAATTTGATTTAATAAACACATATTATATAGCTGTTTCTTATGTTCATTAAAAAGGTAGAAATTTATATATCTCCAATTATTAACTCATTCAAGAAATAATCTTTAAAATATAACTCACCCTTGATAAATTATCGGCTATTATATTGTCACAATTTTTCTCGAGTGCTCTCCAATTTGCCTCGACCACATTTGGCGTTAATAATCAAATACTAAATCCCTCGAGCTAAAGCTCTCGAACTTTGGTCAGATTATTAATGCCAAATATGATCTCGTCAAATTGACAACCATCGCATTCTCGAAAAATTGATAACAATAGCCGACTATTTATCAAGGTCTTGTTATATTACCCTTGGTTATTCTTGTCAATGTCGAGATCGTTTATCATCTTGTATTTATGATGTCATATAAGGCCACTTGCCACAAGTTCAAACAAAACAGCCGGTAAAGCATGACTGTAGGTGTATATAAGTAACGTTACTTCCTGGTAATCATTTAAAATCATCATTTAAATTCCCACGGAATATCATTTTTTGATTACATACACCCCAAGACCACAAATTCTCATTTTATGTTCAAATATATTTTGAGATGTGAAATATTTGCGCCTGATATTTTTTTGACGCAGAAATTTCTAAAATGTGCAAAACAGTGGCTAAATGCCCAAAGAATAATAAAAAATTAAAAATAATTATAGTTACTATTAATTTAATTGTAACTTACCCCTCATATACCGTGATCTATTCTGGAACAAGGACTTGACGTCTTTCATGATGTTGCTTTTACGTTAAAATGACTTCCTTTTAAAGTCTGATGTAGTGATAGCAAATGTTAAATTTAATTAAAATCATTTTTGATGATGTTACTAATGATATCCTGTGTATTAATTAACGAACCTGATTATTTATTAAAATGTAGAACATTAGATATGAGCTATATTGAAAATCTATAATTAAGAATATATTATTTTCACTCAGTTACCCGACCGCGGAAAAATTTCATTTACTGTGACCAATCACCTATAATGTGCCAATCGATCTAGTAAACCTTTTAAACTGTTATCTTATGCTGCATAGACATTTGTGCCATCTGTCCGCTTATTTAAGGGCAAGAACGAAATGTCAAAAAATGGGTATCCAATATAAAACTGTAAATCGCTCTAAAAAAATTTGTATGGTTTATAACTGAAAACGAAACCAATCAGCTTATTGTAAATAAAATGCAGATTTAGTAGAAAAAGTTACAGGTCAAACGTTCGTCTATTTTCTCTTTATGTACGAAGTACAATTTTTAGTAAAAACTTTTTTCTACTAAATCTGCATTTTATTTACAATAAGCTGATTGTTTTTGTTTTCAGTTATAAACCATACAAATGTTTTTAGAGCGATTTACACACTTTTATGTTGGTTACCTGCTTTTGACATTTCGTTCACAGCCTTAATCACTTCCTTCAAAATAGATTATTCTTGAACATGCAACTTCTGACAAGTCTCAGTAGAAGAAATTGAAGAGCGTTAGATAGGAACACCTAGTAGTTCATTCTATGTATTCTCGTCTACCCGCTCCCTTTTGTTTTTAAGATATAAGGTATTTCATAAAGCCAATTGTATCATCTGTATATTCTTTAAAATGCCGAGAAACTATTTAATTGCCTATGGATTATTGTACAAAATACTTTTTTTATATATTTTTTTGTCAAGACGCGAGGTGGCAATCACGATTAATCACACGGGTTTCGTGCCACCGGTTTTGAATCCCGGCTCTGTCACTGGCACTCGAGGGAAATGATTGTATGTCCGCGTTTTTTCAATATGTAACACAATTCCGCACAAGCCTCTGGAATTAGGGGTTGTCTAATTTATGCGGTGTTTATTAGGTTACCGTCTTGACAGAGTTTAGCATTAGCTATTACACGACACATGCACACCCACAATTACACAACAATCACTCCCTACGACATTGCCATCTTCCGCAGCTGAAGTTCGAACTCAGGAGTAATACAGCGACTAACCGTGTTATCTCTCCTACAACCCCGTCTAATCCACTGCTACCAAATCGGTAACACATGAAAAACGCCAAAAAAACCTCCATGTCCTGGTCAGGATTTGAACCCGAGACTTCTTGATCTCAACCCGTTAACCATTAAAATCGTTTATTTAAAATATTTTCAATAATACGTCTCATTTTTCTTTAAATGTTTCAACACTTTATTAATTCCTTTTTTGTCCCGCCGCATTAAAATATACACATGGTATAGAACTGTGGCGGGGGCAGATGGAGGCCGTAGTATTTTAATAAAATTTTAATAATTTAAATTTATACGAATTTCATGTTACATTCGATTATATTTTTTATTAATTATACAATTTTTTAATATGTATTGTTTAATGTTATAATTAGAGGCTTGAATTTTTGTAATAAATTTTGTAGGATTGCTAAAACCCACTTCAGCTAGTCATATTCTAAAAACAAAGGGTTTTTCTTAGCATTATAAATATGTGATTAATTGTATCAGCTGGCGACGCTGGCATATAGTTTTATGAGAGGTGGGGAAAGGAGGGAAGAGGAGGAAGGGTGAAGGGGAATAGGGAGAGGATGGTTAGGAGCAGGGATGCATGTTGTGCGTCAGTGAGTCATCGTTACCGTCTTTCAAGAAAAATAGAGACTCTTTGGTGTATAAGTCTGTGAATGTGAGTAGGGTTGTCGTGTATGCGTACTTCTGTTATGTATCTTGTTAATTCCGACTGCTGAACTTTGCTCCGGAAGAATTTATCGGAGACCTCCATGATAAAGTCCTTCATCATGGAGACCCTGGCCTTCCGATGCAGCTCAACAACCGAAATGTACCAGTCAGGCTTTGTAAAAAGTTTGGGTATTTTGTTCTCTGTCGTCTGTAATCTTTTGCACTGCGTGTCTGAAATTCCAAGACACGCAGGCATATGTCAGTATGGGTCGGAAAATTATTTCAAATAATGTTAGTTTATTATCCCATGGTTAACTTACTACGCCTATTAACCAGTGAATATAAACTATTCAAAGACGCGATACTCATTAAAATATTTGTAATATGTGGTCCGAAACTCAGCCTCTTATCTAAGTTACTCTTAGACATTTGGCCAAGTTTCGTTCCTTTATTTCTTTATTGTTAATTTTTAATTTTGAAATAATGAAGTTCGTAATTTTTTTGTCTTGGTCCTCGTTTATTTGAATTTTCCAGTCAGTACAGTCCTCAATGAGTCTCGACAGATGGTACCGTATCTTCTGGGCAGCAGTCTGTGTGCAGAAAGACTGCCCATAGATAACGGCATCATCCGCGTATAGGAGGAGTTGGTAGTTGGGTGGGAAGGGACGTCTGAGGTATAAAGGTTGAAAAAAATTGGTGAGAGGATGACCCCTTGGAGCACGCCAGCTGATAATTTTTTTGTTCTGAAAAAGAATTGCCGATTCTGATTGTGATAAGCCGGCCACTTATAAAGCTGCGGATTAGTGCAGTTATGTATACTGTGCGCTGTTTCTTATTGTAGAAAGATAATATACCCTGCATCACCTTGCATAGGGTTAATGATGTACGGTGACTCCCCCTAAAGCCAAACTGGTATGCCGATATGAGACTTTTTCATTAACATATTTGTTGATTATGCTTAATATAATTTTCTCCGTTATTTTTGATAAAGAATTCAGCAGGAAGATGTGGTGTGGAGGTTTGTTGGGCTTTAGGAGAGGTATTATAATTGCCAGTTTACAATAAAGGAGACAATAATAAATTGTGCTGTATATTTGACTACTTTTAGTAAGAAATTCTGGAACAATGCACAAAATTATTAATTTTATAATTATTGTTTGTATCTACAATCTAAATTGCTAAGCCAATCAACTATGCTCCTATATTGAAATTCAACTGGTTCCATATTTTTATTAATCGCTAAAATTTTCGTTGAGTTTTCCCAAGTTCAAGTTTTGTTTTTGTTTTGCTGAATTTGGATAGCTCCTCTCATCAGTCACAATGTGTTTTTTAGGTTAAAGTTTAAACATGATTAATTTGGTCTAAATATGTAAGCTGGTGCGTGCATAAAAGTGTCCAATTTCTAGATAGTATACTGCATGAAAGATTTTCAAAAGATCATTAATACAAAAATGTTACCAGCGCGTACATCCATTTCTGAAACTGAAAAAAAAAAATTAATACCCAAAGTGAACTATTTGTTTATTACTTACCGTTAATAATAATCGGAAGTTTACCTCCATCGAAGCATAACTAGAAAATTTAATAGGATTTGAAGAAGCTAAAAGCAACAATACCAAGGCTTTTCGATTTTTTGTATTCCAGTATTCCCACGGACAGTTGCAAGCTACATAAAATAGTTTTGAATTCTGAAAAACATTTATTTTATTATTGTAGAAATTCATTATTCTAAACAAATGATATACCCTATCACTAGACATATTTTTGAAAACATTTTTCAGGGAAATAGACAAATAGTAAGTAATAGTAAAATACAATAATAAAATATATAAAACTGTTCTAAGCAAGCAAAATTGTTGAGAAGCTTGCTTTAAAGTTGACTAAATATAAAGGATGTATCAAATAACAATATATTTATTTATTTCTATAAAATATCCAATGGGTATAAAACTCCAATCCAATTACAGAATTAGTGTATAACAGTTGATGCAGTATTATACAAAAATACAAAGTATACACGACATTTAACGTAACATTATTTAGGTCATATAAAGTAGATAGAATAAAGACACAACAAGTGAAAGACATAAGAAAGAAAAGTCTAGTGACAAATTTAAAAGACAGAGAAATAAACACATATATGTACATATTGCTATAATATCCGCTGACGGCGGTAAAAATCATAGTAAATAATTTGTAATTTATAATCTCAAAGTCATAAGTTCGGATAATTGGAATTAAACACAATTTTAGAAAACACACAGCAATAAAATAAATTCAAATCAAATCGAACAGTGTATTGTGAGAACAACAAAATACGATACACATAAAAATAAACGAAATTCTCTATCTAACGAAAATATAATTAAAATACTAAAAAATTAAATAATTTGGATAATTATTGTTTAAAGTCAAATTTGTTAATAAAAAAATAGAATTAGTGATCGAGATTTTTAATTTAAAATATGCTCAATTATTATCCAAACTATCAAAGGAAGATAGAAAGATATACAAGAAATTTATATTGAGTTTATTACAGCCTTTTAGTCCGCGTAGCTCAAATAAAACCTCCATCGCACTGTATCATTTAATTCGATGTTCAGTTGCAATCTGATAAGCTCCTAAACAATTCAAATAATATCTCGGTTCCACTAGGAACCTGCACCTTAAAATAATTTATAATTATCTTCTTTCTCCAACTTGTCATAATTTTGAAAAAATTGATTTTCTTTTCCTTCGTTTCGACTCTTTAACTAGATGTCTTCCTTTTTAAATAATCCTCCAATTTCAACCAAAAATAATCTCTTCTCTTTATCATATACCAATCCTTGCTTTCTCAATAATTTTCAACCCCTACAATTTTCTATAATTTTTTTGTTGTTATTTATTTTTCATCCCCTAGTAACTTCTAATTTTCCAATTTTTCCAAAATCTCCCTTATATTTCCCGCAAATAATAAAATCGCCGATACCAACTTGAATCCGCTTGATAAAACGTATTGTTTCTCATCAAATGGTATTGAGCTTTTCACCAAATAAATGCATAAACAGTTCGAAATGTTATAAACATTTTGATAATTAGTATAACAATAACTAAGTGAATTAAAATAATATAACTGATTCTAATCATCATTAAGTTATGTTATAACTGTTTTTAGAGGCTGATATACAAAAATTAGATATAATTAATAAAAATATCTGTCTTCTATAATATACTTTGGTATAGTGGAGAAGTGGCTCTGACAACAATGGTACGCCTCAAATCCGTTGGCATACAACCAAATGTAGGCTGTGGAGAGGCCAGAAGTCGCCTGTAGAATAAGGCTGTCAGAAAGACGCCTCTTCTGCAGGCGTGCACCGATGGCATTTATCCCCGGTTTGTCTTTGACAGACCTTACATAATACAGACGAATAGTGGAAACGAGGCTACTGGCGAAGGTGTGATCAACATCTTCACAGACAGATCAAAAAAGAAGAATGGGGCACGTTGTGGAATATACTCCAGAAGTCTGCAAATCCAATATAAATGGACTATGGATGTGCGAGCCAGCGTAGTACAAACGGAACTGGTGGGCATAACCATAGCTATAAAAGAGATTGTCCGTAGACAAATTACGGGCAAAACAATCAGGATCTACACAGATTGTAAACAATGATTACTAGCCCTGAAAAGTTACAAAATTACCACAGGAGCAGTATAGGAATGTCACCCAGCACTTGTGGGTGCCTCCAGCATAAATAACATACTGGTATTCTGGGTGAAAGGACATGCACAGTGTAGTGGCAACAAAGTAGCCGACATAGTGGCTAAGAAGGCAACAGGCCTAAGTATCGTTGGACCAGGCCCGGCCAGTCTGTTACCGATCACGGCGATAATACAAATAATTAAAGAGAACACCCACAATGAATTTAAAAAACTGTGGGATGAAACAAACAGCTGTCAGCTTGCTAGAGAGCTACTAAAATATCCCAACAAGAGTACAGCAATGGACTACCTAGCAACGTCCAGAAGGAACCTTTTATAACGGGAATCTAGACTGGACACTGTCCGTTAAGGAAATATCTCCATAATATGAGATTAAGCGAAACACCTCTCTGTAGAGGTTGTGAACAAGAAGATGAGACGGTTCAACATGTACATGAATCTATTTTGGGAGAACGTTGGCCTATTTTGACCGATGTAAGGGAGATCAGGGATCATCACCACCTATTTCGCAAGATTAGGTTGGTTGGAGGCCTAGGCGAGGGTCTGCCTACAGAGAGGATGTACAAGGGGCCCAATGGGGTCTAAGTGCTGTGGTTCAATAATTTTTATTGACCACCCTCCCAACTAATTCCAGATTCCAGAATATACTTCGGCATTTTATCAAACAGAACAAATGAACGAAAACATAAAACATGCATGCAACTCTACTCAGATAAAATAAAATGCATTTTATTCGCAATACACAAAACGAATTGATCCGAATGTGTTCTAAAAATGAAGTACAAGTGATATCATATCAATATATTCTTTATTCAATGTTAGTTTAAAATGACATAAAAAGCAAGAGCGCGGCATTCCTTTATGAACCGACCTCGAAAGCATGCGATCCATAGCCGCGCATAACTTACTTTTTAAGGCAATAGATGCATGCCCTACAATATTGTTATGTCCATGCGTACGCCACGGTTGGCCCGAAGTGTCGAGAAGTCCGAATATTCTGGAGTGATCGAGAACGTATGCGACGGGTATATAAAGACTGGACCCTACGTACAGAGTAGAATTTGATAGAAGATTAGTAAGACAGATAAGAATAAAGTACAGTAACAAATTGTGAAGTAGTGAATTTATGTTAGATCAAAGTTATAATTAGTTATGTTATTTTTAAGGATTAATTATTGTAATTTAAATGATTAATAAATCAGTGGTTTGCGAAGATTCTTGTTACAGTTTATTGAACCTACGTACCGGATGTTTATTATACACGTAACACTGTTTTGCAGGCCTGTTAACAAATAAATTATGATTAAAAGTGGTGAAATAATAGGTAGGTATATGTGTATTGTATGTTCGTTTGTATAAATAATTATAATATAATAATACCTATATACTTTTATATAAACTAACAACAAACTTTACTTACGTAATGAAATTTTCTACAGGACGTAAAAATTTCATTGATTCTTACTGCAGGGGACAATGACACTATCTGTAGTATTTGCCACTCTCGATGAAGAAGAAACCGAAGGAGTCTCTGAAATATCCGAATATAATAGCAACATAACTATTTGCGTACCAGCACTTCTAATATTTTTTCGTTTTAAGATAGGTTTATTTACTTAGCATGTGTAATAGATTATTATATTGTTTTCAATATTTTTTTTTTATATTTACGAACAACATACTTTTTTATTTTTTGAAAAAAATATTTCAGCAGAATTTAGAAATTAAAATATTTGAAAACTTTAAAATTACATAAAAATAGTTTATCGGATTGTGTTAACAGAAAATATTTACAAATGGAAAAACATTTTGATATACTCTGAATAAAAACCATTAGCCAAATCGAAGCGATAGGAACAAATAGTTGACCATATCTCGCTTAAATATAAAATGTTCTTGTTTATAAGAAAACACACATTATAGACATTAGGCTAAATACTTTATTAATGATTTTTTTTTTTAATTAAGAAGCAAAAAATACAGGTCACTTTGTCCAAAAAATGAATCGTCTAGTACAGTATTATTACTCCATTATTTACAATTTTTTCAAAATATTAAGACATATTTTTCATTTATTAAGGAATTCTAAATTTAACTAAAGAGAAACTATTCGAATCGGACAAATGGTTTGGATGATATTGAGAATTAAAAAAATTGTTTTCTCCATTTTTAAATAACCGCCATATTGAAACCCTCAAATTTAGAAACAGATACGCAACCTTTTAGTAATTATCAAAATCTAATCGACGATCCCTCCAAATATAATTTTGCCCATCAAATTATACCAAATTGTTTATTATTTAAAGATTTAAAAAACAAAAGTAGACAATTTTGGTAAACTCAGTGCTCCAACAATTTTAAATTTACTTAATTTATTCAAGACTGTCACTGTGTTCCCTAAGGGGCTATGACTTTCCCTGATAAAACATGGGTTGAAAATTTCTTAAACCCTTAATTCCCCTCTTCAGGGAGCTGTGAGACCTTGACTTTGGTGGAGAGGTTTAAGTAATCGCCATGATCCTTTGGACTATGCCGGCTATGTCTCGCAAGTTACCCCTGGTAGGGTCAGCAAGCAGGAAAGGCCAAAGGGGAGCGGTGAAAAAGCTAAGGACAGCTCAACCTCAGAATCCACTCCAGACACGGAGTGGCTACGGGAACGGGTGCACCTGGGGTAATCCGAGCTACGAGTGAGCTGTGCCACTCACCCGCTAAGCACCGTAACTACGGCCCACACCTCAACGACCTCCGCGGAAAAGAAAAAACGGTACCGCAAGGGGAAAGTCGCGTGGCCACCATGAACGGGGGACTTGCCTTAACCGGCCGGTCCGCGAGGAGACAACCTCTGTAAAAAAAACCAACAGCAAAGTCGTAAAGACTGTGAGGCACCGGGCGCACATCACAGTATTAATACCTTCCTTCCAGTATGGGCCCACAGCTGGACGGTAACGGAGATTTGGACCCAGCTCCTGGGATTTAGAAGATAAAAACAAAACCCAAAATCAAAAGGACGAAAAAATTGAGTCGAGGGAAACGGCAAAAACGGCGGACATGGATGATGGTACAAAAATGAGGAGCCCGCCAAGGAGCAGGAGCTCATCGATGGGAAATATCCAGGGCGAAGACTAGGAGAGGAAGAGGAGATGAGTTGAGTCCCCTAAAATTAAATAAAAGTAGGAAGATATATGGGATAAGGCTACCGTGGAGGTGATGGGGTTCATTACCAAGCTGTAGGATAACGCTAAAAACCTGACAAAGCTGGTGAAAATTAACACCAACACCAAGGTGAAAATCAAGACGGGGGTGAGAGAACTACGCTGGATAGCTGAGTATATCGGCTGGAAGGGCAAAAAGTGGGTCGAGATAACAACAGAGCTAAGACAAGAAATGAGAGTCTTCAAGTAAATGAGAAAATTCTCTACACAGACGGAAGGTCCCTGGCACTGTACAGGTAAAGAGAAGGGGGAGGAAATTAAGATACCGCAGATTAAAAGTAGGGAGAGAAAGGTCTAAAAACAGGCAACAGTAACCTATCCAATAACAAAAGCCCTCCTAGAAAAAGGACTAAGAGAAGGCCAAGTAGAATACGCTGCGTGTAGTATCCACCTAACCTTAAATCATGAGGAAGAACACAGGGACACCGCAAAACATACGTTACTTCTACCAGGAAAATTGGGAGGAGAAAATGTATTTGAAATGCTGAAGAAATGGGCAGCCATATTAAAAGAACTAGGGAAAAGGAAGTGCACCCTCGCCGCACAAGATGGGCTGGATAGGGCAACGCTAAGGAAGCTCTGCGAATATGCGTTTAAACAAGTGCAGAAATTAAAATACTTCTCCCTATGGAAAGAAATGCTAAAAATAAGAAGGAGTCACCTGTAGATACTGTAGGACAGGAAACCCGAGGTAGGAGACTAAGAGGAGAAAATGCGGGAATAATTATAAAGGCAGGAATAAATCCTATGCGAAACTGGTAAAGGAGGTTAAAGGGAGCGTAAATATTTAGGAGATTAACATAAAAGTGAAGAACATTAAGAAAACAGCAAAAAGGAATATATTGGTTACGGTTGAGGAGATGCAGAAAAGTGTAAAGCCTTGAAAGAAGCCGTGAGGAAAATCTACAACAAGTAAGGGTGGAGGAAAAAAGGGAGAGCAAAACTATATTCATCAGGAGTATTGACGCACCAGCGACGGGAGATGAAATCAAGAAGGCTATCGTAAAATTAGTGGCGAGTCCAGACTTCGAAGTAAAAGATATTGAAATGTCCCCAATAAGGGAGACATTGAATGGGAGTCAAACTACAACAGTACAGGTCCCAAAGAGAATTGCAGGGCTCTTGAAAAGGAGGGAGGCGTAAGGTTTGTGTTTGGGAGAGTCAGGGAAAGGATTAATATCGTCCGGTGCTTTAAATGCTTGCAGTTTGGGCACAGGGCAAGAACGTGTACGAGGGAAGACAGAAGCGAGGACTGCCTAAGATATGGGGAAAAGGGACACAGGGTAAAGGACTGTAGGGAACCTGAGTACTGTGGGAATTGTAATGCAGGGAGACACAGAAGTGACTCTATGAAATGCCCAAAATACAGGGGCATGATATACCAAAAGGAAGAAAGAGGACGGAGACCTCAGCTGTAAAATCGAGATGGATAAATAGATAGTAAAAGAGGATGGGAGGAGATATAGAAGATAACTAGACTGATAATATCGGATAAGGAAGTTGAGGAACAGAGACGGCAAAAACGAAGTCGGGGATGTAAGGGAATACGTAGGCAGTTTTACTAACACCAGTACAAGATGAATGACACGTGTCCTCATGGAAAGCGAAAGCAGTTCTAGGTTACGTGGAAACACCGATCCAGGAGGAGTTTTAGTCGGTAGGAGTCCGACACTACCCAGCACAGCAGACCATAAAACCGGGTGTCCATGTAGGATTTCCCCTCCACCATAAAAAAAAACTCTTAATTCTGTAATCTTTTTAAGGGTTTTTCTTAGGTGCCGTAATGTTTAATATTATATATCAAACGATTAAAATCATCTAAAGTTCTTACTAATTACTTTTAAAATGTGCTATAACGTCAATTCCTTCTCCGAAAATTCATTCAAAATAGGGAATTTTTAAAGTTTAGTTTCTCAACAACCTTCTCTCTAGAACAAAACTTTTAAAGTAAATTATATTCTTCTTACTACCTACATTATCGACAAACCGCTGACCAAATGTACATAAAGATCCAACTATTCCACAAAAGAGTACCAAAACTAGTACCATTCTAAAATTACTTTGAGGGCTGATGTTCTGAAAAGAAAAACAGTAAATTATATATTAGATAATATGTCCCTGTTTTGCAACTAACAAAATTCGATTTGGTAAATTTGGAGGAAGTTTCTATACAAACAATGTTTTTTGTTTGTAGTAACTATATCTAAGTTTACTATTATAGGCCAGTCATCAGGGAGTTGAGAATGCGTAAATACCGTTTTAAATCTTATAAAAGATTTTACTGTTGGAACTAGTTCATTATAGGCCTCTTTTAGACAGCTAATTTTTAACAGAAAAATCTGTTTAAACAGCACACCGATAAAACCATGCACGGTGTATTCTATAAGGACATAGAAACATTGGGTTTATCGACCAAGCTGACGTTCGCCTTCTTAAGGTCAGTTTGGCTTAAGTGGAATACCTAGGGATTGCAACACTGTAACAGGAAAAGTAAAAATTGGCTTATCTCACTGTTACGTAAGAAGCATACCATTGCAGGTTTCGTTGTTGAGCAGGCTGCCGATTCTCTTATTATTAACTCTGCAATAGATATATCACCTCATTACGATTCGGTAATTATAGTTGATGAAGACGTTGACCTTTTGATTCTTATGATAGGATTATCCGCACATTGTTCAAACTTGTATTTTATGAACCCAAGCAAGGGGAAAACGGACGAACGAATCTATTCTTCGAACTCTTTTAAATACCCAAAGAAAGTTGCGGACAACATATTATTTCTCCACATATTCAGTGGATGTGACGCAACTTCTTCAATTTTAGATAAGGCAAAGCAAAATTCGTTAAATAATCACAAAAATCTGCAGGATTACAGAAATACGTGGAATGTTTTAAAGACCCCAAATCTCACCCTGATAGATACAGCAGGCGGAAAAGCTATATTAGCCCTTTTATTGGCCTAACAGAGTCTGCTGCACGCCAATACTCTTTTAGAACATACTGTCAAATTCAACAGTGGTACGGCAATACCAAAAGTCCTTAAGATTGGGGTTGGATGTTTCCCATTACTACCAAAAATGAAGCTGCTCGCTCCACAAGAACTTTTGAAAACAATAAGCTCCAAGTGTATAAAAGGCTGCAAAGCCGCATGTACTTGCAGAAAAGCTGGACAAAAATGTTCCTTTATTTGCTCTGGATGTTAAGGACAAACGTAAGTAAATGTCAAAAGATATGTAGACGACTCAGATCAAGCAGAAGAAACCGAAGATAAGGTATTAGTTTTTTTGGAATAGGATAAATATGAGGACGCTGATTATGACAAAGATGATGCAGACGATAATGAAGCCAACACTCGCAGTTTTAGGGAATATTTTTAGGAAACGTTTTGGACTTTCAACTCCAAAAAAATCAGATTAATGTAATGTATTGGCAGTAGGGAATAAGAGTTATAAGTAAGTTAATGAAATAAACAAGATTAGGCCTATTGGGGATATCGCTTTTAAAAAAACGCGCCAAGTGTTCTATAGCAAGGTGGTGGTTAGTCTGTCTAAAAGAGACCTATAATGAACTAGTTCCAACAGTAAAATCTTTTGTCCGATTTAAATCGATGTTATCTACCTGACGACTGCCCTATTAATGTGGAGTTCTAATTTTTCAAAGAGTATAGTTTTGTCATCCCCTAAAATCCACCCCAATTTGGAATTCCAGATTTTTTAATTAATTTTTCAACATCTAACACAAAATTCGATGTATTGTATAATTTCCGCAATTTGAAAAAAATTTCTACTTTTCATTCTACTTTGATTTTTTTATATATTGTGCAATTATTCCCTACAAACAAACTTCTTTTTTTATAGCTATAATGGGTTATACCTGTAGGGAACAACTTGGAGCAAGATTCACATAATTTACTTATATTTTGACGTGGAATCATCTCAAAATTTGATTCTAAAGCTAAAGACAGGGTACATAGAATACGCTACAATACGATAGGACTAAGGAATTATTACCTAAATAAGTCAACAAAAATACAAATTAGAAAAACTTACATAGATTATAAAATAACAGGCAGCTACAGGCCCCAAGGAACCAAATGGAATATACAGTATTGCAAATCTACAACATTCCACGTACAGCACTGTTAATCTAAAAATAAACAAGTATTGTATTTGTTATTGTCCTGGTCAAAATTAATATCATGAACTATATTAGTGTGACGTATAATGTCTCTGCTCTGATAGTAGGCAATCTCGTAATACATAACAAACGGAAATTTTTTTTAATGGTAATACCAAAATTATTCAAGTTCTCACCGTTCAGAAAGTCACTTAAAAACTGACTTCGATTCGTTGAGAATATATCTAAGAATTTCGGAGATTTTGTTCTTAAATTACGTTCTGTTGGGAATTTGACAGATAGATAGATAATTTGCAAAAAGAATGTTTTACGTACGTCAGATATACAATGTAAATAATAATATACATTCTATCGGAATAATGTACAATTAAACTAAATATAAAACATAACACATACAATAAATAAAAACACATTAAAATATTAAAGTTAAATGGTATCAAGTACATTACAGTCTAAAAATTCATTAATAGTGTAGAGGGCTTGTGATAATAAGAATTTTTTAATACATTTTTTAAAACTGGTAAAGATCTAATTGAATTAGGTAATTTATTGAAAAACTTGAGGCCATAATAATTAGGACCATACCTACTAGATTTTAATCTTAAATAGCTCATTCTAATATCATTTCCGTTATGATTATTATGGTCATGTAGCGATTATTGAGTAATATATTACTTTTTTGAAATGCATGAGGCAGGTGTATATATACAAACAAGGAAAAGTAAATAATTGTAGGTCAACAAATGTCTGTCTAACATCTGCTTGATAATCCATATTGGTTATAATACGGATGACCCTTCGTCGGAGACCAAAAATTCTGCAGGTACAAAGGGCATGACCCCAACTTATCAGGCCATAACATATCTGAGACACTATCAAACTATGATAAGCAGTTAGTAGTACCTGTCTGGGAACTAATTTCGAGGGGCTCCTTATTACAAATATATTCTTTGACAACTTTTTGGATAAAAATTCAATATGCTGTCCCCAATTCAACTTCGGATCTAACATGACACCTAAAAACTGTACAGTAATCGGATTACTAATCTCATAAGTGGATCTATGTGAGCAAAATACATGAAAAGTTTTACTATCATTTAAATTTAGCGTGTTAGCAACAAACCAGTCCTGGGCAGCATATTGTGTAACAGACATGAGCTCTCTAACGTTGCTCTACTCCTGTGCCCTGTTAATAGTGTGGTGTCATCGGCAAACGTTATAAGCTCAGCTCTGGGAACACTCTTTCTAAGGTCATTTATATAGACCAAGAAAAGGATAGGTCCCAGGACCGACCCTTGAGGGACACCGTGTTTAACATTGCGTAAGTTAGAACAGTTTCCATCCTTAAATGTATATTATTATCTGCCGGAAAGATATGAGAACTGGCATTATTAAATTTGTAGTACTTAAATTTATCCAGTACAATATAATGCGACACACAGTCGAACGCCTTTTGTAAATCACAAAAAGTTACTCCGGCATACTCTCCATTTTCTTGTTTATCAATTATATTATTGATAAGGTGAATAATGGCGTCATTTGTGGATTTATGTGATCTGAACCCAAACTGATAGCAATAGAATAAATTATTATTTTTAAAATGCTTGGTAATTTGAATTTTTAACGCTGTCTCAAATATCTTCAATATAATAGGTGTTAGTGATATGGGTCTAAAATTATTATGTTATGGATCCACCTTTATGAATAGGTATAACTTTAGAAATTTTCAATTTGATTTAAGGTGACAATTTCTCTTTCATCCCTGAACCGATTAAAAAACATTTTTGATAAGCTTTTCGAGAAAATTAACTGTTCTCTAAATGCCCAACATAATTTTTTTGAATTGGATTAGAGATATAGGAGAAATTGTCGAATTACGAGATGATCTTCTTAAATAGGGCACCGTCCCGGCGTATGGTTAAATTGCAGAGTCAGAGAAAGGGTTAATATCGTTGACTACATAAGATGCGGGGAAAAGGGACACAAGATAAAGGACTGTGAGAAACCTTAGTACTGTGGGAATTGTAAGACAGGGGGACACAGAAGTGACTCTATGAAATACCCATAATACAGGGGCATGCTATACGAAAGGGAAGAAAGAGGACGGAGACCTGAGCTATAAAATCGAGATGGATAAATGGATAGTAAAAGAGGATGGGAGGAGATACAGAAAATGACTAGACTGATAATGTCGAATAAGGAAGTTGAGGAGAGGATACGGAAAAACGAAGTGGGGGATGTAAGGGAAAACGTGGGAAGTTTTATTAACACCAATACAAGATTAATGACCCGTGGCCTGATGGAAAGCGAAAGCAGTTCCAGGTTACGTGGAAACACTGGTCCAGGAGGAGTTTTAGTCCATAGGAATCCGACACTACCCGGTGCGGTAGACCCTAGCGCCGGGTGTCCACATAGGATTTTCCTCCACCATAAAATAAACCTACGCTCTACGGGAGTACGATCCGAGTACGATAATGTAGTAACTGCTAACTCAGGGCAACGCAGAGGATGGCGCTGCCGAGGTTCTATAGGACAACTCTTACGGTGGCTCTGGAGGTGATCAGGAAAGCTTAAAATTTTCAAAACAATTCATTTGTCATGATCACCTAGTCAAACTATTAAAGAAAGTCATTCAGATATTCAAATTTGCAATAAACCACAATTTTAGTCAAGTAAATCTGGAAAAACATAGCACCGATATTCACAAATAGTTCAAATTCATCAACGATCTCACTCAAACTTTCATATTCACCAAATTACAACTCAAAAGTTACAAACTACTACCCTAAAAAATACAGACCCCTCACAAACTCGATTCACATCACATACACTTTCCACACCCCAAGTCACAATGCCATTACCCGCTTCTTCAAGTTTTTATAACATATTTTTCTCTTAAATTCAACTTCCCATTCAAGTTCAAGTAGGAACATTCTCATATGAGATCAACATAGCTTAAAAAATCTTCAAAACCCATTACGGGACCATTTCCAAATTTTTTTTTCTAAACCCGAATTGACTTAAATTTCATTTATACCTCAAAAAGTTCCTCTTTTTATGGTCAATTTCCATCTTTTAACTTTTCGTCCCAAATATTTGATTTTTCAAAATGCATGATGCAATGTTATGCAATATTGCGCAATCGAGCCCCAAATGACTAGCGGGGGACATCTTTCCAGACCTTTCCAGACCTCTGCACACCAAGTCCCCGACGAACCATATAAATAGCCAAACCTGGCGAGCTGTGGCTAAGGCAGTTTCCGGTGTACCTCAAAATTAGTTTCTGTGCTACGCGACTGAAGTTACAAAAAACCCAAGTGTTTAAATCATTTTCTCATTCGACACATAAATTAATAAAAACAAGTGACCGTGCTACTTCCTTGGCCGAAACCAAGTAAAAAAGAGTTTGCCCCAGCGCATAAAACAAAAGTGAATTTTTCCCGAAATAAATATTCAAATTTATAATTGTTCTGTCTATTATTCGCGATGCCACCATTTTTGTTTTCTAAGTCGTAATTTCTACTGTCAACAAGTTACATTTCATTACTTTGTTAATTTTAACTATTTTATTAATACATACGCTTTACGTTCTTTGTTCTTGTATTTAATTAAATTACTTTTATTCGTTTTAAATCAAAGTGTTATTATTCCAAGAAGAATACATATACAAGATGTAGCCTTTGACCCTGTCCAAGACATTAAAAAACAAATTCTTAAACTAAACAAATTCAAAAAATAAAGTGCACATACAGCCTTAGGAGTCTCAAGCTAAGCGGTCTAGCTCATAACCTATTATTTTTTTAAACAAAAGAGGCCCGTAGGTGTTCAGATACCACCTCTGGAAACCTGAGTTGCAGTTTTGCACGAGGCGAGAAGTGAACCGTTTTGAGTCTGCACCCCGCCTTTGAGGTAATAGTAGACAAGGAATGTACAAGAGCGAAAGAAGAGGGGGTAGATGTGATTTTATATACGGGCGATAGCGTGGATCCCGAGTGCGGCGAGGCACACCGGACGACGGAGTGCAAAAAGAAGGCAGACGAACCGGCCAAGTGCGCGAACTGCCAGGGGGCCCACCCGGCCAGCTACAGGGGATGTCCAAAGTACCCCAAACAATCAGCCAGCGCCACCCAAAGGCCGGTACAGAGGCCAACGATGACCTCAACACAGAAGGGCGGCGTAGCGCCAGGCACAAGCTATGCCAGAGTAGCCCAGGGTAAGGCAGTACAGAACACCGTCCCTGCCGCAAAACAACAAGCATCGCCAGAGGCCAAAAACCTCACAGCGGTGCTCGCACAGATGCAACAAATGTGCTCAGCGATGAGCGCATTTTTTGCACAAATGCCAAATTTAACTAATCTGTAATGCCTTTACAGGTTAAACCGGAAGTCCTGCAGATGGCGGCCTGGAATGTCAATGGCCTGCGAGAAAGGAGACTTGAAGTCGAAGAGCTCCTGACCAGGTACGACATAGACGTCATGGCATTGCAGGAAACCAAGATGACCCCGGCCAAGGAGATCAACTTCCCAGGATACCACA
This sequence comes from Leptura quadrifasciata, assembly GCA_963675555.1. NCBI lineage: Eukaryota > Metazoa > Arthropoda > Insecta > Coleoptera > Cerambycidae > Leptura > Leptura quadrifasciata. The sequence goes on from OY776677.1 coordinate 41,884,444, forward strand.
CCTACAGGATGGACTGGGTAAACAACCCTCAGCGACCCGCGAGAGGAGTGGCCCTATTGGTGAAGGAAACCATAGCCCACCATCCGACAGTATTGCCTGAGCTAGAAAACATGAACGCCACCGCCGTAGTAGTGTCCACAGCACGAAATGGCGACATACAAGTGGTCTCATGCTACCAGCCACCCCGCAGCACGCTTACCGAGGGGGATCTGGACGCAATCTTGCCCGCCAGGACACAAGTCGTCGCAATTGGCGATTTCAACGCCAAATCCCAGGAATGGAACAGCGGCATAACCAACACTCGAGGACGAGAGCTGCTGAGGTTCCTGGGACAGCACGCCGGCGAACTGATGGTGGTAGGACCGGACCAGCCTACCTTCGACAACGGCAGACACAGGCCAGACGTACTGGACATCGCGATCCTAAAGGAGATGACCTTCGAGGCAGAGATCACCACCAGAACGGAGGGATCTACCGAGCACAACCCGATCTTCCTAACCCTAGGAGGACAGGCGAGTGAGGACAACGCCACCTTCACGAAGAGACGAACGGACTGGGAATCGTACCGGCAGCACCTGCAGCAGTACATCGCACAAATTCCCAGGCTAGAAACCGTGGAGGACGTTGAGAGGGCCATCATTACCCTAGAGGAGCAGATCCTGGAAGCGATAAGGGCCAGCACGACGGAAATAGAAGTAAGAAGGCACCCAGCACCGATGGCAAACCTCCCAGAGGTCACCAGGCAGCTGATAAGGGACAGAAGGAGCGCCAAGAGACGGGCTCAGAGGACCAGGCTCCCCGCCGACAGAAGGGAGTACAATGTCCTCAGCCGAAGAGTGAAAGCCGCCCTCCAGGAACACCGTCAGGAGGGGTGGCAACGACACCTTGAGTCACTGGATCCACAAGACAGAAGCATGTGGAACACACAACGTGCCCTGCGAAACCGAAGGAAGCCTATGCGCCCGATTCACGGAGAGCGAGGGATCGTCTACACTAACCAGGAAAAAGCCGAGGCGTTCGCCGACAGCTTAGAACTACAGTGCAGAGAGAACGAGCTCGATGACGAGGACGAGGACTGGGTGGACGACGTCGAACGCAGAGTACGAAGGATCCGCCGCCTACCAGATGACAACCACATCCGTCCGACTACCCCCGAGGAAGTCAAGGAAATCCTGAGGAGCCTAAAGCCGAGAAAAGCTCCGGGATGTGACAAGATAGGAAACATCGCTCTCAAAAAGCTGCCCAGGAAAGGAGTAGCGGCGCTAGTCAACATCGTAAACGCGATGTTAAGGTTACGGCACTTTCCAGCCAGGTGGAAAAAGGCCGACGTCATTATGATCCCTAAACCAGGGAAAGACTTAATTTTCCCGTCTTCTTACAGGCCCATCAGCCTCCTCCCAGCCATGAGCAAGGTTGCAGAACGGGTCATCTTGAAGAGGCTAACAGAGAAGACAGAAGAGCTGAACATCATCCCGGATGAACAGTTCGCATACCGAACAGGACATTCCACGGAACTCCAAGTGCTTCGCCTCACTGAGGAGATCACCAAGGGGTTCAACCAGCGTCAAGTCACCGCGGCGCTGTTCCTAGACGTCGCCAAAGCATTCGACACGGTCTGGCACGACGGTCTCTTAGCTAAAATGATGAGTATGGGTTACCCCATCGAACTCGTCAAACTAGTGAGATCCTACCTACACTGCAGACAGCTAAGGGTGAAAATCTCGGACCAACTCTCCACCTACAGGACCGTGGAGGCGGGAGTTCCACAGGGATCGGTGCTGTCACCGCACCTGTTCGCCATCTATACCTCGGACCTCCCCCGGACCGACCATACAGCCCTAGCCCTGTATGCAGACGATACCGCCCTGATTGCCAGATCCTGGAAGGCCAGAGACGCAACCAGAAAACTCCAGGAAGCGGCCACACTCCTGGAAGAATGGTGCACGAAGTGGAAAGTCGCAGTCAACGCCGACAAGAGCCAAGCCATCCTCTTCAGACGAGTGCGGAAAGAAATTCCCACAGGACACGTCTCCATGAACGGCGAGGACATCCAATGGCACGACACCGTCAAATACCTTGGCGTGGTCATGGACAGAAACCTAACATGGAGACAAAACACGGACGCCATCACAGCTAAGGCCCGACGTACGAGAGCCCTCATCTACCCAATGACGGGAAATGGGAGCCGACTTAACTTGAGGAACAAGCTCACGCTTATCAAGACCCTCATCAGGCCGCAGCTCACGTACGCCTCGGTAGCGTGGGGCTACCAGGCGAAGTCCTACATGAAGAGAATCCAGGCAGTGGAGAACATCGCCCTCAGGACGGTAGTTGACGCCCCATGGTACGTGAGAACCGCAGACATCGTCAGAGACCTGGAATACACCACGGTCACTGAAGTCATCCGGGAACGAGCGAAGAAGCTGTACGCCCAAGCCGAGGAGCATGGGAACCCGCTGATCAGACAGGCCACTGATTACAACCCCGCCGACGCCCCGAGGCACAAGCGACCGAGGGTTCAGCTACTGGACAACGGGTAAGTATAACCTTTATTTCCCGCTAACAGATCTGTTTCAGATACGCCAGGACGGACCACCACTACCAGAGACATGACGTTTTCAACCCTAACCCAACCTCCTTGCGGGCGTCGGACAACATACCGTCCGACGCCCGTTGTCCTACCTGCTCCGTGGAGACCGAAAGTGCTAAAAGAAGCACTTAGGTCTCCACACTCCCGAGCTACACAGCTCATCCTTACCTTTCCGACGATCCGGGGTAGGATATCAATTGATGTCCTACGTACCGGCAGTCAGTCCCAGCCAAAACTTCCTAAACCCAACTCGACCGATGACTACCCCCGGGGGTGACAAGCTGGCGAAGAAAGAAAACATCAAGACAAGAAGAGCGCCAGAAGAGACCTCAGCCAGCGAGGTTCAAGAGCCAGGACCAGGGGAGGTCCGCAGAAAATACCACGACACATCTCACATTTGTGAGCTGGGTCTGGCAGAAGTACGCGGGCCCACCTATCACGAAGGCCGGTCCAGGTCTACAGAGATAATCTAGGTGCAAAGAGTAATAGTCCTACTCGGCCCTAGTTATCGAGACCGACATCCAGCCAATGGATATTGGCGCGCGCGTGGATCCCGATGGAAAGATGAGGAAAGGCATCCTCGGTGGCGTCGGTTGGCATCGCGGTCGAACGTTGGGATCGAACAAGGATGGTGTATAGAGGAGGACTGCGGGCTTTGGTAGTAACCGATAGCCTGCAGTTCGTGGAGCAAATGAAGTGCGCTAGGAGAGATCATCATGGATATTTGAAGAGAGTGATGAGGGTGGAACGCTGGGGTAGGTGGGAAGTGAAGTGCCGGATAATGTGGAGAAGGAATAAAGGAAATAATGAGTTAAATCTGTTTATTGTTCGTCGACATAAATGCGATTGGCAACTTGTATGTCGTGAGCTTAGGTTGTGGATTTTATTTTTTAATTGACTATTTAGTTATGTAAGCTGAGGGCGCCAACCAATATAAAATTGACGAGGAAAGTATGGTGGTACAAAACTACACGGAAATGAATCAAAGGACACAATTTTAAAATCTCTTGTATATATAATTATATTATTTCTAATATAAATAAAGATAAATAGTATGTACAGATTTAATTAAATAAGCAAAAGAAAATTGTTTAAGACAAAAAAGACTAAATTAGCTTGTTATATAACTTGGTACTATCCGGTTTATTGAAACTTGCAAACACCCTACTAAGAATAAAGGAGAGATAGGTTATGCCATTGACAGGTGGAATCGCAATTACTATTTAAAGACGGAAAACTGCTTAACTCTTATCTACTATTAACTATATAGCTTAAATACTTATACTTGACAAAACAGCTGTTCCTCAAGTTTACATGAGAATACTTTTTACCTTACACACTACCTTTTCATCGTTATGTCAAGTAGAATACGCTTACTATTACATACATTACATATACCGGGCGTATATTAGTATCTATTATTAAATAAACTGATAATCTGATTTCCAAGGAAAGTGAACCGTTACAAATCAAATGGCGGACAGGGAGGCCAGAATGGCTAGATAAAGAGCAGGGGGGGGGCGAAGGTCTTTCGGTTAGCAAAAGAGGAAAAAGCTTGCAAATGCTAGACAGGTCTGGCAGATCTGCATGGCATGAATCAATTGCTCCTTTCTTTCAAAGGCAAACAGTTCGCCTCGAGACACGGAAACCTTTCTGCCTACCTAAGGAGGTTAAACCGAAGATAAACAGATGGTGAATGTGGATGCGGAAGGAGGCAGGAAGACATTGAGTATGTTATACATAACATACTCTTCCTCCCACAAACATACATGTTTGTGAAAGGGACGATAGGGTGAACGGAGGGATTTACGTTATGGATGAATGGAGGGGGGGGGCGAACTTTGACGTGAGACATAGGGAGGAAGGAAAGATAAAACGAGGACCAAATCAGAAAGCTAAATATATTGGTTGCTGGGGTCATGGAGACTGAGGTGGTCAGGACAAAGACATTCAAAGGGTGGGTATTTTCTTCCTATGATTTGTTTACAACGAAAGATGATTCAAAGCTGCAGTTTTCTTTGTTGCACGTTTTATTACGGTCGAGGATTTTTTAAATAGTCTCTACTTTAGTCTAAATAAAGTATTCATAATTATTAGTTGGTTATTAAAGTTAGTTTTCTGTGTTCTAAACAGTCCACTTACTGTCTAATTTTAATTTGATGGGCGACGCAAGAAGACAGCCTTTCATAAATAGTTGTTTGATAATTTTCGTCATAGAAAATATTAGCATCTTCTTCGTAACCATCCGATATCCTCTCCATATACTCACTCAACAATTCCAGTTGAAAATTTAAGTGATGTAATAGATAGGCGATAAATATGATAGGGTAAGCCAATCCATAACCAAATATAAGACTTCCTGCGTAATATGTGACAATCAAAATTCCTTCTAATGATGGAATATACTTCTTTATTACAAACAATGTGGAATTAAAGTAAACTTCGTCACCAATTAATGGTAAAACCGCTAAGAAGTGTGTTAGAAAGGATATGCCAAGTAATGCACCTGCATATATTTTCAAAATTTTGCTACTATGTAATATCCTATTTCTTATTGTTTCACCAGCAGAACCAATAGACCAAGAGTTCTCTAATGTTAGGTTTTCAACTAATCGAATTTTTGTAGAGAAGTCAATAGTTGCAAGCAATCCGAGGAATCCCTAAAAAATAAATTTAAACTAATATTAGTATATTGTCATTAAATTGTTATTTTTGAGTCATTCGTTGCAAAGAATAAATAATTTGTAAAGATTATATGTGTTCGAAACTGATTTGCCTTTTCGAAAAACTAAAGCGATATTGAAGATAGGAATTAAATATTATGAATTATAAGTAGTCAGCAGCAAAAAAGCGAGAATTAATCTATGGTGATTCAACGAGTTTTAGAAAACCTATAATCACGTAACAACCATGATGTTATCACTAGATTGACATTTCTAGGTAGAAACTAATGTTAAAAGACTGAAAAGCCACTGCAGTGTAGGCCATTGAAAAGTGCCCCTACAGTAAAACTTTGCCCCATTGTTGTATTTTGTGCAAGGGAATCATGGTACAAAGTTTTTTCCTCGCGTGAGGGTTGAAGGAAGATTTAACCCTCCCGAAACCAGCTGATTTTTTCTCTTTTTCTAACAGATTGATTTGCTTCAAATTTTGTACAAATATTGCTTATACAGAGTGGATCATTAATTGGGTAGATTGTTTGGGGCAAAATATGAGGATATAACCAAATAATATGCTTTAGGAAAATGTTGCTGTGGAAAAAGATACAGGGTGTCAAAGTTCAAATTATTTTTTAATTTTTTTTGCAATAACTCAGCAGCCTCTTGACTGATCTTCGTCAAATTTACTAGAGGAACTTTTTTGTTCTAATAAACAATAATTTATGTATTACATCGCGTTAGACCATAGAGGGCGCCGCATGATTTTTTTAATTTTTTTGACGAAACGTTGTGGTACTTCTGACCAGAAAATCTGATGAGGGCGTCATTTCCATATGTAAAAGGTACACTTGGTAGAACTCCAACCGTTTTCGAGGAAAGTGCCGTTAAACATTTCAATAATTTTTTGAAAGGCAAATTGAAATTTAATGAAACAAAGTGTATTTATTGAAAAAGTACAAAACTAACAACGAAACAAAACCGGAAAACAAAATCGTAATAACAGCGTAAATTCTTTCTCACTTTCTTATGAACCATTTCAATCTTATAAACTTCAAATTTAGTGAAACAAAATGTACTTATTGAAAAGTGTGCTTTGGTTACGTTTTAATTCTGTCATTTACGTCATTTAATCATTTTATTTTGTTCTTGTGTTCCTCGAGCTAATTTCTTTAACTTCTTTATTTACAATGCCTAGATATAATAATTTTTCTAATAGGGAAATGAGGGCTATGATGTGTTTCCGCACAAAATAATTTTAGCGGACGTGCTGCAGAGAGGAGATACTCATTGCAATATCCAAATAAAATACAGCCAGACCATAAGACTTTCAAAGATCTATTTCGTCTTTTGGGAGAAACGGGCTAATTTCGCCACAAAAACAATGTAGGACGACCGAAAAGAAATTTTTTTTTTTTTTAGAAATTAGTTCGTGTGAATGAAGATCCTCAAGTCAGCCCAAGTCGTTTAGCAGCGGCAACAGGGGTGAGTAAACAATCTGTCCTAAGAGTCTTACGTAAAGAACGCTTCTACCCATATCATCTCACTCCTGTACAAAACTTACTTCGAAGGGATCTTCCATAAAGGCTACAATTTTGTCAATTTGTTCTAAATAAACAACAAGGATCGAAATTTTGTTAAGAACACTTTATTTACCGACGAAGCAACTTTTACTCGCCGAGGCGTCTTTAACTGGAGAAATACCCATTACTGGGAAGTAGAAAATCTTCATGCCGTTAAAGAAAGGCATTTTCAGCAAGAATTTAAGATTAACGTTTGGTGTGGTATCATCGGCGATCAATTATTGAGATCATATGTCCTTCTTCCAAATTTATCCGTTTTTTCTTCAAAATACTCTTGCTGATATATTACTTGCTTTCATGCTAGACATAAGGAACAGAATGTGGTTCATGCAAGATGGAGCTCCCCCTCATTTCTCCATTGAAGTCAGGAATTAGCTTGATGAGACTTTCCCACGCAGATGAATCGGTCGAGGAAGTGAGTTTGCTTGGCCACCAAGAAGTCCTGATTATAATCCTTTGGATTATTATGTGTGGGGACGTATGAAGTCCTTAGTCTATACAAATGCTATCAACTCAAGAGAAGAACTGTGGGACAAAATACAAAATGAAGCGAATTTTATTAGAGGACAGGAAAATGTATTTTTCAGTGTAAGAAATTTTTTTATGAATAGAATTAGAAAAGACATAGAAGTAGGTGGAAACCATATCGAACATTTACTTTAAGTTACTGCAATGGGGTTTTTGCATGGGCGGAAAGTTTATAATGTCATTAAGTCAACTTTTACATTATTTTTGGTCTTCTAATAAGATTAGATCCTTATTTTAGACAATCTTTTGATTTATGTATTTATCTCAATACCATGAAAATAATCCATTAGTTCATAAGAAAGTGAGAAAGAGTTTATGCTGTTATTACGATTTTGTTTTTTCTTACGTTTTGTACTTTTTTTAATAAATACACATTGTTTTACTAAATTTGAATTTGTCTTTCAAAAAATTAATCATCAGATACAAGTCCTGTAGCGCCCCCTATGATCTAACGTGATGTAATACATAAATTATTGTTTGTTTGTTGTAAATTTGGTAAAGATCAGTGAAGGGACTGTTGAGTTATTGCAAAAAAAAACGAAAAAATAATTTGAACTTTGATACCCTGTACCTTTTTCCACAGCAACATTTTATTAAAACATATTTGGTTATATCCTCATATTTTGGCCCAAAGAATCTACCCCTGAACTATGGCCTACTATTAATGTCCACCCTGTATATTATGTATAATATACATAATTTAAAAATGAGGGGCTCTGTACACCTCTTTCAACTACTGAAAAAAATTATTTATTGATTCCTCATCACCTGAAGGGTTGTCAATCTATGTGGTAAATCACCATATTGTCGTAAAATATGTGTTCATACCTGAGCTATATAGTGTCATAATTAAAGGTTGATGAAGGTATCAGAACAAAACGATTGTTATCAGTATGTGAGGTGTTCTGGAGTCTAGGTGAAGGTTGTGTGATTATTGGATATCAATAACACCAAACGATGTCCTTCAATCTCAATTTTTTCGCGGATAGTTCGCGTTTTCTGGATATATGAGTGTGCCCTGGTTTTGGTATTGTCAAAGTCTATATTATGACTTATTAGGAGGTGATGTTGGGCAAGTGATGATGTAGGACCGGATTTTCTAACTTCGAAATGATGTTCATCTGTTCTATTGTTAGTCCGTTTGTTGGTTTGTCCAATGTAGGTTTAAGGACACTTTGAATAGAGTATTTCGTATACGCTATAGAAATCATTAGGGATTTGGTCTTTGGCCTCTTTCTGGACTGCTTTCACTCTACCAACCACTTAAACTTACTGATTTTCTTTAATGATGCTATTTGCAGATGCATATTAAAAAAATCGCTTCAGTCCCAATTATGAACTCTAAGAAATAATTATATGAATACTAGTTACAAAACATCTGTTTGATGTTTTAAATCACAAAATATTCAGGCTGGACAAAAATTTTTTGCGGAAATTTCACTCATACAAACTTTTTGATTTTTTGCATGACTTCATTGATCACCCCGTATATAATAAACTTATGGTCCTACGATAAATATACGTCATGCAGCTTAATCCGAAAAAAACTAGCTCTTAAAATTTGCAAGCCGCGTTCAAAAATTTGCATTCCTGTTGAAAATATTGAACTTTAAATTTTGCCTAAAATTCTCTATGTGTAAGTTCGAGTGGCCAGCAGTTTAGTTAGTGCCGCTTAAAAATATAGAATATATTGTTATTTTTTTTTTCTTGTTTTTTGCTAACCATTTTGAATTTAGTTACATTATATTTTTCATGTATTTTTATATAGATATATTTTGCATTTTTTTCTTTCCTTTACTTATACTCTACTTAGTATAAACTGTTTTACTGTAACTAGTATTATTATTATTATTTGTATATTAGGAAGTTCCTATTTCAATAAAGTTATTATTATTATACATCAAGAACAGTCAACGGTCAAGTACATGCTCGACACAAAAAATGTTAGTTTTACTTCATATAAAACAATGTGCTATTTTTTAAATAACAATTCTGGGTCTGTTTAATTTTTTATTTATTAAAGAGGAAACGAATATGTCCAATATATTCACTTTGTGCACAGAACCCCAGCTGTCAAGTATGGCAATCATGAAGGCAGACTGTTCCACAATGCTGTGGACGGGGTTTTCGTCATGCGGTTCAAAACTCAACACTGTGGGACAGTCAGCCCTTAAACTGACTCATAAATTATAGTATAGTATGGTGTGGTGTGGTGTGGTGTGGTGTGGTGTGGTGTAGTGTAGTGTAGTGTAATGTAGTGTAGTGTAGTGTAGTGCAGTGCAGTGCAGTGCAGCACAGTACAGTACAGTACAGCACAGTACAGTACAGTCCAGTACAGTACAGTACAGTACAGTATAGTACAATATAGTATAGTAATAATATATGATAATTTATTACCGGTTGCGCTAACAAAGCGAAGGCAAAGTACGTTCGAAACTGATCTCTTATAATATACATTGAAACGATGTTGAAGATCTGTATACATGATAGCACTGCAATTATAACAATTCTAACATATCTAAATATTTTATGTATTTGTAATCCCAATACCTTCATTATGAAGTACAAAGGATCTTCTGAAACAGAGAAATTTAGAATTAAAAAACTAATTAACTAATAATTATTTTATTTATTGATCTTATATTAAAAAGTTATATTATCATTAGTAATTATTATATATTATATTATTATTAGTTATATTATTTCAGTAAATAAATAATAGAATCTTTACTCTAAACGATTTATTTTCAAAGATTTACAATTTATAGCTGTATAAAATCAAATGTCCAAGAAACTGAACAAGAATACTGGCTTGAGTTGGGTTGCTATTAAAAAAAGTAAATCACTGTCATAACTTTATATAGCTTGCTAATAGAACGGAATGATTTTTCGGAAATAATTTACTTACAATTTTATTGAATTACTCCAGACTTTTGTACTGAAGCACCCTGCATCTGGGTGTCTCATTACTTCAAATATTTCTTATTTTCATTCAAAATTTAAGTAAATTCTATATTTTAGAACAACTGATAAAGAGTTAGTGAAGTAAAAATAGCCAAAAATAAGGCGACAGAGAAAATTTTACATAGAGCAACGCGACATAGAAAAGTAAGTTTGTTTTGGTGAAACTAAGAATAACCTGAGTTTTCTACATCGACTAGGTGGGGAAACCCCTTTTCTCGCGAAAAAGGAGTAAATTGGTCATTTTTATGGATGGGTTTTCAGTTTTAATTTATTTTAGAATAGTTAAGAAACGAGAATGGTGCCCTTCTATTGACAATGTTTAAGGAACCTTCAGTTCAAATTTTCATACAATTTCCAGATACTTCTTGCAGTAGCACATCTAGTACAACTACTGGAAAAAGAGAACTTGAATAAAATAATAATCAATATATGCAAAAAGTTTAATAAAAATCAAGTGAAATTTCGAAAAAACATATCTTACCGTCGAGAGTTTTTTTTTATCTAAATATTTAAAACCTGCTCACAATTACTTTTTATTATTCATATTGAAATTTTTATATTGAATAATTTAGACGTATACTTGTGCGCGCATACGTATAATACCGAAAATGACGAGAAATCCCCACGCGCATATATACCAAAAATGACAAAAAACCGGCTAAATTAAAAAAAAGTTACTTTTTAGTTACATCACATGAATGTTCAGTTTGATAAAAAAAAAATTTCGTAGTACGACCATTTGGACAACTTGGAGAATGTTTCGAAGATATTGTGGAATTTGGACTAAAAATGGAAGTGTGGCCAAACTATTGGATATTTTTTACTAAAATGTAATAAAAGGGTACCATTCTTTCTTACTATCTATCTTTACTCCATTAAAATTATTGCAACATTATAAGTTATCTAGCTAGCATTACACGCGAACGCACGCATAGTGAAGCGCTCTATATTGAATTAGCAAAATTACAAACAATTTTATATAATTTTCTTATCATATATCAAACAGTGTGATAGCTTTCTGTTTTGAAATTATGCAAGCTAGTGAATCTCAACCTGATATAACTAACCAAGAGGTGTACACGAAGTTGAAGGACTTTATAAAAGAAGTAACCGATCAGATAAGAGCAGATTTTTCTACTAAGTTCTCTGAACTAACAATAAAGTTACAGAATGCAGAAAGTACAATCACAACTTTAAAGGAGGAAAATAAAATACTAATTAAACAACAAAAGCAATTTTCAAGGGAAGTAAAACGAAACAACATACTAATTTTTGGCTTAGAAGAACTGGAAAACGAAGACCTTTATAACGTTACAAAGAATTTCATAAAAACCAATTTAAAAGTTGGCATAACTCATAGTGAAATTGATAACATATATCGCTTTGGAACTAGTAGAAGCATCGTTGTAAAATTAGTATCATTCCACAAGAAAATAGAAATATTAAAAAATGGCCATCTACTGAAGGAAACAGATTATTCTATAACAAGCGACCTGATCAAGGAGGATAGAGAAGAACAGAAATTACTTAGAAAATATCACAAGGAGGCAAAAATCCAAGGCAAGGAGTCAAAAATAAAAAATAATAAACTAATTATTAATAATACAACGTATAGCGTTCATGATCTAAAAAATATAGTAACACAAGACACCAAAGAAATAGATAACGTGGAATCACAAGCTACAAAAACCCAAACAAAAACGGATACACCAACAAATACTATCTACAAGACAGGTCCCTCGAATTCGAAGCAGAAAATATACCACCGTTCCGATGCCAGCAGTTCTATCGCCACCCAGGCCGCTACCAAGCAAACACGTAGCAGGACGCAAAAATAATAATATTTCTGTATGTGCAACAAAGAAAGGTACAGCCAAGTAACTTGCATTTATATTTAAGTAAATAACAAATAATTAAGTAAAGTAATTAGCCATTGAATGAATAATATTTATTTATAAATAAAAACAAATTAAAAAAATGGATCAATTCGTAAGAGACTTTAAATTAAAAAATATAAATACATACAGTACTGAGAGCATAGATGATTGTAAAAATTATCTAGAATTAAATACACCGGGAAAAAATAAATTCAATATACTCCATAATAATATACGCAGTGTTTCAAAAAATTTCGACGAACTTCAAGTATACCTATCTAGTTTCTCCTACAGTTTCGATTGCATTGTTCTTTCTGAAACCTGGACTATAGAAAATATAAACAATTTTAAAATTAAAGATTACGATACTTATTATAATAATGGAAACATAAACAAAAGTGATGGTACCATGGTATATATAAAAAGTACATTAAAACACAGTGTAGATTATATTAAAATAAATGAAATTACCGTGATAAAAATAAAAATAAACTATGACAACAAAAAAATTTGTGTAACCTCCATATACAGGCCACCATCAACCAATGTTTATGATTTCATAAAATCTTTTAAGGTTTACCTAACTAATTTGGATTATGGTGACTATAACTTTATAACTGGTGACATAAATATAGATATACTAGTTGACAAAGATTACGTACATGAATATTTAAACACAATCTATGAATTCGGTTTCATTTCATTAATCAACAAGTACACAAGAGTACAAAATAATAGCAAAAGCTGTCTAGATCATATATTCCTTAAAACATCCTCTGGTATTATGTCATGTAAGTCAGCTATCTTACATTCAGCTTTATCCGATCACTATAGCATTCTATCGTCTTTAATGATAAATAATGATATAAAGACAGACTTCAGCAAAAATACGGTCTACCACGAGCAACTGAATAGAGATATATTTCACAAGTTATTAAAAAATCATGACTGGACCACTTTTTACAATACTGCTGATGTAGAACAAGCAAGCAACATATTATTTACAAATATAAAAAATTTCTTAGAGAAATCAGTAACCTATATAAAAGTTAAACATAAAAAAAAGCGAAAGGACTGGATCACCCCAGGTCTACTCACATCAATTGGAAACCGAGATAAATTATATAATGATTTTAAAAAACAACCTAACAACTTATATCTAAAAGAAAAGTATCGCATATACAAAAATAAAGTAAACAACCTTATAAAAATAACTAAACGTGATTACTATAGCAAACAGATCAACATATATGAAAAAAACTCGAAGAAATTATGGGAAACTGTCCAAGACATAACAAATAAAAAAAAACAAAATGTAAATATAAATGAAATCCTTTCCAAAAAGGGAGATCTTATTAAAGACGAAAAAGAAATAGCGGACCAATTTAACGATCATTACACAAATATAGGAACAGAAATGGCAAGCAAAATTAGCAAACCTAACACTACATTCTATGACAACATATCTGAAAATACTTTCTATCTTAAACCCGTAGATAATGAGGAAATAATGAAACTTATCAATTCTTTAAAAAACTTTAAATCACCTGGCATAGATAAAATTAAATCTGAACTAATAAAGTATTGTATACATGTTTTTACGCCATTACTAACCCACCTTATCAATATAGCTTTTTTGTCTGGAAAATGTCCATCCCATTTTAAAACAGCAATAATAAAACCATTATTTAAAACCGGCAATAAACTATCTATAATAAATTACAGACCTATATCATTAATATCGAACATTGCCAAAATTTTCGAAAAAGCTATAAAATGTAGGATGGAAACTTTCCTAAAAAAATATGACCTGCTTTCCAAAAATCAATTTGGTTTCCGAGAGAAAACTTCGACTGAAGACGCACTTGCAAATCTAACAAACCACATATACAAATCAATAGACCATAAATTACCAAGTTTAGCAGTTTTCATAGACCTTGCAAAAGCGTTTGATACTGTAAGTCACAAACAAATGCTAAGTAAACTCTGGAATATGGGGTTTCGTGGAGAATGTCATAATTTATTAAAAAGCTACCTTGAAAATAGAACGCAAATAGTAAAAATAGGGAACAAATTAAGTGACCCCAAAAAGGTCTTAATTGGTTTACCGCAAGGGACAGTTTTGGCACCACTCCTATTTAACATTTTTGTAAACAATCTACTCACGTTACCAATAGAGGGTAAAATGTCAGCTTTTGCAGATGATACTGTAATATTCTTTTCTGCTTCTACCTGGTCCGATCTAAAAACAATAACAAGCATGAATATGAAAATAATTAAAGATTGGCTAGATTACCACCTCCTAACCATTAACATCGAAAAAACTAAATATATGTGTTACGCATCATACAAAAAAACCTTACCTAATTATACAAATATTCCCATTTACAACACATCTCTATCGATAAACGTCACAGAATCCATTAAATACCTAGGAATCATTTTAGATCCAAACCTTAAATGGCATTTACAAGTAAATTATATAATAAAACGACTGAGATCGCTTATTTATAGCTTTAAACAGTTAAGAAACTTGCTTGGGGACAAAGAACTTTATATCATATATAATGGTCTTGTACAATCTATAATTAGGTATGGAATACTAGTATGGGGCGGCGCAAATAAAACAAATATCAATCCACTAGTCCAAACACAGAAAATATTTTTTAAAATTATGCTTAGAAAAGATTATTACTATCCCACATCACTCCTATACGCTGAATCAAAATGTTTAAATATTAGACAACTGTATGTGAGACAACTATTAATTTACCAGTTTAAAAATAAAAGTCATAGTCAAAATATAACACATCTGCATAATACCAGACTTAAAATCAACAATAACCTAATCACCCCTCGAGCACAAAAAACCATAGCTACAAAATATTTTCTATATCTAGCACCCAGAATCTACAATGCTGTACCAATAAAATTTAAAAACGCTACCTATACTCGCTTTGTATATAATATAACCAAATGGATTAAAGATACTAAATATGAAAATCTCGATATATTTGTAAACACTGGTCTTTTTCCTGTATCATAAGAATACGAAACTTAAAAACATAAGTCTACAAAACGCAATTAAACATCCATCTCGTATTTGTCTTTCTTTGTCGTCCTTACAAACATATGTGCACATAAATTAGTTACTTAAATAGTTGCTACTTATATATATTTTTTGTTGTTGTTTTCTTTTTTGTTTCCTTTTATACTCACCTTCTTTCCTTGCTTACTACAATCTCCTCTTTTGCTTGAGCTAAAATTGATGTATGAAAATTGACAGTAACTATGCAGCTTACATTCACAGACACTCGCAAACAGTTTTTATAACTTCCGCGAGGCTTACCTTAATGTTTTTAAATTGATAGGTATCGTCAAATTGAATGTCATTTTATACAATACAAAAAAAATTATATCCATTTGTATCTTTTTACTATTTATTTCTGATTTTTCACTGTATTTACATTTCTTTGTATATATTTATATTTGTGTATATGTGTATAATATATGTGTGTGTATATATATATATATCTCACTGTATTGTACTTTAAATTCAATCTGTCAATAAACATTATTATTATTATTATTATTAAGCAATTAAATTCAATGCAAATTTTTAACCGAAATTTTAATGCATCTTGAAGGGGGCGAGCGTAGGTGCGTCTTTGCTATGTACATTGTACATATTCGATATGCTATGTAAAACATCATCAGACGCGGTT
Source organism: Leptura quadrifasciata (assembly GCA_963675555.1). NCBI lineage: Eukaryota > Metazoa > Arthropoda > Insecta > Coleoptera > Cerambycidae > Leptura > Leptura quadrifasciata. The sequence goes on from OY776677.1 coordinate 41,900,368, forward strand.
AGTACTTGGATGTGTAACCGTTTCAAAGGGGGACCGTGTCCTGTTATAGTATATTCCATAAATAGTAGACAGAAAAAACTGCAAAAGTCTCAAAATTCACCAAAAAATCACCTCTTTCGCCTCACCTAGTCAAACTATAATAAAAAAATCCTTAAGACACTTAATTTCATGAAAAACTGCATTCTAACAATAATTCTCAAACAACCGAAATTCATCAACAGAAACACTCAATCCTTCAAATCGGTCATTTTACAGCTCAACCATTATAAATTAACGTCCCTAAAAATACCGCCCCCACGTGAGTTTAAAATACATCAAAAGTACTTTCCGTACCCGCAGCCCAAATATTTTATTTCAATCACAAAAACTATTTATAAATTATTCTTCCTTTCGATTCCACCGTCCATTCGATTTCGCATTTTAAACATCAAAATGCAATCAATCTCCATTCAAATTGTTCCAATAGAGTACCAGTGCTACCGTCCTCCATCATTATTAAAACTTATTCCCATTCAGCCCCCTATTGTTATCAAAACTTACTTTCAATTTCATATTTCAACTCTAAGTGCAGAATCTTCGGGACGATTTGCGGGGTCTCGTTTTAAAATTAATAAATTTTTTCAACTAATTTTCTCCGTTTATATATCAATAAATTTCCCATTTTAATGCCGAGATTGTCGTATAATTTTCATGTCCGAATTTTTCATTTTTACATTTTCTGATAAAATATTGCGCAATCGAGCCGCACGGAATGGACGGGGACATTTCCAGACCTCCACACGCCAATTCCCTTACAAACCATATAACAAGCCGAGCACGATGAGCTCAAGCAAGTGTAGTTCGATACGTGCGCCGCGAACGTTATCTCTATAACCGTGCCACTACAGCTGCTTCCTCGGCCGAAACCAAGTAAAAAAGGGTTTTAATCAAACTGCCATCGCATATAAATTATAAAAGTGAATTTTTTTAGGCTCTCTTAAACTCATGTTAATACATTTTTACACTTAAATCTCGATATTTATAAAAAACGGTATTTCAGTTTACGAAAAGTTATTTTACAACTTTGCAAATTAAATATTTAAGTTATAGTCGTTTTACCAAATAAAACCTGTTCAGTTATACTAAATAAAATTATACTTGTTCGATTTGAATAAAGGGTTTTAATCTAAGAAAGCATATACAGGGTGAAGCTTTGGACCCCGCCATAGACAGAAAATTAAAGCCAAGTGAATAAAAGCGTGGAAGCTATGAAATCTTAGGCGACGATTGTGTAGTGGAATACCATCCTTCGGAGGTGATACAAAGCCGCCGGTCCCTTGTCTATTAAATATTTGGCAAGTAAAAGACCCCTACTCTTCGAAAAGCAAGAGGTCCTGTAAAATTCCTGGTTGTGAGCTCGTCTACAACATCGGTGTTAAGCCTCAGTAGTGGAAATGGGTCGACGGTAGATAAATGTTAAGAAACGCTTCTACATAAACAGGAAGTAATTATTTTAGACAAATATAAAACTTATATATAAAATTTTTTCCAGTATAAAGCTACAACTTTGTAGTTCTCAACTTCCAAGCCATTAAATTTTGTTTTAAGTAAACACTGCTTTTAGATGTATCAAATTACTTTGTTTAAAATTCTCTACAAATGTTTCGGCTTATTAGGCCTTTATTAATACACATTGTACTCTCTTGATAAAGGCCCAATAAACCGAAGCATTTGTAGATAATTTTAAATAAAGTAATTTGATACATCTAAAGGCAGTGTTTACTTAAAACAATTATTTTTAAGATGTTTCGCAAGGAACCAACCACAAACTCAGTTCAGTACATTAAATTTTATTATGTTAAAGTAAACATCAAAATTCTAAAGGGCTAGTTTAAATATCTGATAATATAATTTCTACAAGAAATCTATTGAAATACTTGAATCTTGTTTATGCTTGTAACTACGAATATATAAACAAGAGCTGTGTGCAGCGCAAAATTGATTCAAACGCTTTGATCCTTGCTGGTGTATTTGTAATATGCAGTATCTACTTCAATAAAAAAAAAGCGTATTGAGACAGAAGTGAAGCATTCTTATGATTCTTCCACTCACTATAAGTGATACATTAAACTATTAATTTCGAAGTGCAACAATTTTTAGGGTCTTTTAATCTACAACGGCTACGTTGATAATACTAATTAGTACAGTTGTGCGCCGTTCGTGTTCACAATTTTTTATACTTTGATAACCGTAGGTGTCAAACACCAGCAATTCCAGTAATTTACTTGCAAGACTTCTGTAAGTTTCAGGAAAATTCAATCAAACTGTGTGAATATAGCATGATATACACAGCTGAACGTACGCGAGGTTGACTTCTAGCTGCATCATGTGCCTCGTCTCAATTGCAATATAAACAAGATTAATGTTAGTAATTTTTGAGGTTGCTTGAATTTACAGAGGTTTGATTTCACCCCTTTGATAAATTTAGGTGAAAGTAGTTTTTTTCATACATTTATTGAACGTCGACCTATTTCCGCTACTGAGGCCTAACACCGACGCCTGTAGACGAGCTACCCCCAACCAGGAATTTTTCCGAACCTCTTCCGTTAAGAAAAGTAGGGATCTTTTACTTGCCTAACATTTAATAGACAAGGGACCGACGGCTTTACATCCCCTCCGAAGAATGGTATATCCCCTATACAACCGTCGCCTAAGGTTGTATAGCTTCCGCGCATACACTGATATAGAAGCCGCTGGAAGATGTGTGAGGCGAGGACGCGAACTTCGTTGTGAACACGAACGGTACCTCAGGTTTGGGAAAAATAAAATTATTTCAGCTAGAGAGCTTTTTGTGAGACTCTTGAGGCCTTCCGTGCACTTAATTTTATTTGATTTAAGTTCGGGGTGGATAAACTTGAAAAGGCTGGAAAGGGCCAACTGCTTCGCCCTGTATATAGTCAGAGCTTGATTTGCACTCGAATTTAATCTAATTTGATTTAAGTAACACTTTACTGAATATTATTTCAGTTGGCAGGGTCGACAGCTACACCCTGTATATTATAGTAGCTTTAAATTAAACACTTTAGTTTAGAACAAAATAAACAATGATTTATTTCCGATTAACACACAGAGTTGAATATTTAAATATTAATTTCAAATTTTTATTTACAAAAATTTATTTTAACGTATCGACACTTGAAATTTGCCTGAGTCGGGTTTGCTGGATTTTGTTTAATTAAAATTTATTTTTTATTAATGAGAAAATTCACTAAAACTAGGGCCGCGAAGGCGATTTTATTTCACTTAAAACTAGGGCCGCGAAGGCGATTTTATTTCAGGTAACACTAGGGCCTCGAAGGCGATGTAAAATGAAGCACTGGGTCTGAATAATAAACTACTTTTTTAATAGGATCTGCCTAGGAAGGTGATGCGGGCACTAATTTATATTAATTTCACTAGGTACGCCGTAAACACAACTTACCGGGGGCTTGGCACGCTCCCGCATTTATACTAGTGATGGGGCACGATGCTCGCTGAGAGCTGGAAAAGCCGGAAAGGGAGCCAGATCATCATATGGTGCTCGAATTATGAAATATTGTGCAATTGTTGTTGAAATATTGGAAAATGGGGTCAAAACTTATATCATTAAATCGGCTGTAAAAAATGTAATAATTTGATATGAAAATGTCAGCGGAATCTAATTCGATTTTAGAAATATGAGCGATAACTGAATAATTGGTCAAAATTTGAATTGGTCCCGTGAAGTAGCGTTGCTAGTCTTAATTTTAATCCATATTTAATGTTATACTTGCCATATTGAGGGTATCAGATTGTCTGCGTCGAGCAGAGCGGGATCCAGATTTAGGGTAATATGAGTGAAGATAGGGACCAGTTGTGGGAACACGTAAACTGGACTTATTTTTTGAATGAGTGGTTTATGGGCTGACTGGGAAGATATATGAAAGACGTTTTGAGATATTATTGGAAATTGAAATCGGACTTTGAATTGAAGCGAAAGGGACTTGTAGAAATTTTAGGGAGGTGAAATAAATTATTCTAAATTGAGATTTGGGGAGTCATTTGAAAGCAAATTAAGATGATGAGGAGGCTGTATTTTTTAAGACAATCCTTTGTAAGTTTCTTGCTATAATTTGATGAGTTTTGAAGTTGGGATTTTTTTGGCGTCACATTTAGATTATTCGGGAATTATAGATGTGGCGTGAATTTTCTCAGAAATATTATATGAAAATTGGGATTTTTGAGTTCCCCAGGTGCTTTAATGACTTTTTTATATGTTTTGCCAAGTTAAGCATAATGATTTAATTATTTGTCAAATTTTAGTGATTTTTTCGTCGGCCATCTTAGTAATATGGAGAACGTATGGTAGCAGTTGGAACGGTCACCCATCCAACTACTAACCGCGCCTTACGTTGCTTTACATCGCATGTCGAAGTACGTACATAGTGAAGACGCACCCACGCTCGCCCCGTGAAAATAGTTAATTGGCGTAAAATAATGTTGCTTAATATATTTTGAGGCGATTTGATGTCATTGGTAATGACTAAGAGCTACTGAAATTAAAAATTATCTGAGAACCTCCTTTAACTTGTTTGGTCCGTAGTAACAACACAACCCTACACTAGAGTGGGAGTGTCTTCGTATTAGAAGTATTTCATCCAAATCAATATTTTGGTATCCTGATAACATGGTTAGCGAAACGCGCGTTGAGTAGTGTATTCAAGGGTAGTGTGACAACGTTGAAAGTTTAGTTCTCATATAATAAACGAATTGATTTGGGTAAAATGGTGTTCATACGAAAATGCTTCCTCCCTTGGAATCCGGAACCAGCATAAAGTTGTCCCCTTCAACAGTATTAAGGATTGTATCAAAATAATCTGGAGGAACTGTTTGTGTCGCTATTATACCGGTCGTCCTAGTTTATAATTGGAACAGTTTACATCCCGCCTGGTTCTGGAAATCAGTTATACGATAATTACTGTCAGTCAATAGAGTATATATGCGATTGTTTTCCTATCTGCATCTAATCTGCATAATTGGTGATTACAATTTACCTGGAATATCATGGACTCTTAAGGATAATAATCATTTGATGTCTTCTGCAAATCTCTATAAAAAATTGTAGCAACAAGATTTTAGGTTTAGTTTTATGTAACAACTGCAACAATGTTGATGTTGAACATGACGACTACTTCATGGTAAATCCAGATCTGTATCATCCACAGTTAACAATTAAAGTTAATCAATATAATTTAGTTCCGGAAACTGTTGTCGATACTAAATGGAAATGTAACTTTAGAAAAGGTATTTCAGAATAGTCCTAGCATAAATTGTCTTACTAAAAAATTATATCTTGTATTGAATTTTGCTATTAACATATATGTTCCAAAGCATTTCATTAACAATGGGAATTATCCTTTCTAGTATTCATTTGAATCAAAAAATAGAATATAAAAAATTAAGATCACTAACTAAATCTCAAATCAGTAAGGAAATTTGTTCATTCATCACAATCCCTTTTTCTGTCTAATATAAAAGGCTTTTGGAAATACGTTAATAGTAAGTGTAAGAACAATACTTTACCTAAGCAACTGGAGTTCAATGGCAGTAGCTCCTCTGATCCTAAGATTATCTTGATATGTTTGCAGATTATTTCGAATCTGTTTACATCAGATATGATAAGAATGTACTTATCTCCAACATTCATATATATGATAATCCGCCCATACTAAATAGTATTTATTTTGACTGTGATTTAGTTTTGATAAATTATCATCTTTAAATTCCAATAATAATCCAGGTCCTAATGGTATACCGTCATATTGCTTAAAAATATGCAGTTCCTCCTTGTCTTCCCATTGTTCATCTTTTGAAACTTTCTTTAGGAGCAGGTGAGTGTTCCACTATTTGAAAAGTGTCCTATAGTACACTCATTCACAAGTCAGGATCAAAGTCAGATATGGAAATTTATCGATGTGTTTTGTCATGTTCGGTTATACCTAAAGTATTAGAATCTATTGTAGTTGATAATATTTTTAATTCGTATAAAAATATCATGTCATGTCAACACGGTTTTTTCAAAGGTCGTAGTACGCAAACAAACCTTTTTCTAAGCATAATACTTTTAGTCGCAAACTTCTCTATAAAATCCTTATTACTCTCTGGGCTATATGCCCCGCCGAGCGCTGAATTACAAGTTACAAGCCTGGCGCGTTAAGTGTAATAATCGCATATTACCATCAAAACGCTAATGCTTCGATTACAACAAACACCAGCCTAGGCTCCAGTAGGATCAGTCTGTCTTTCGGCTTGCAATGTATATAACATCAGGAGACCGCAAAATGATCAGTGTCTGGATCTGCTTTGCACTGATGAGAGCCAAAAGCTCGAAACCGGTCTACAGATGACTCTGGATATTGCCGATGCTGCGAAACTCCTGTGTTTAAACAGTGGGTACCTTCATCGATATCTGCTATAAACACTTTATTGCATTTCTAGTAATTGGTAACTAAAATACCATTCAGAGCGCACATCCTAATAAAAATATTAGGTTTCAAGAGGTATACGACGAAACGTGCCTTTGTGCATTTTAACATCTATCATTCCTCTAGTTGACTTTATTTGTCACATTTGCCTTAGTCGAGGCTTCTTAAAGTGTTTGTGGCAGATGCCGTTGGAGGGACCTATTTGTACTATTTGTAAGTCGCCGATATAGTGTTACTTGCAATGTATATAAGATCAGGAGACCGCAGCATGGTCAGGGTCTGTTCTGTACTGATGAAAGCCAAAAGCTCGAAACCGGTCTGCAGATGACTCTGGACATGGCCAATGCGGCGGAACTCCCCTCTGTTTTAATAATGGGTACCTTCACTGGTATCTGTTATAAACAATTTATTGCGTTTCTAGTAATTGATAACTAAAATACCATTCAGAACGCACATCCTAATAAAAATATTAGGTTTCAAGAGGAATGCGACGAAGCATGCTATATATATATCATACGTTTATTTTTATTTTTTTTCTGTTATGAGTATGTATATACGAGGTATTGTATTATATCATTTTATCTGGTCGATAGCCGCGTGGGTTAAGGCGCGAGGTGGCAATCGCGATTAATCACACGGGCATCGCACCACCGGGTTCGAATCCTGGCTCCGGCACTGGCATTGTCGGAGGAAATGGTTGTATGTCCGCGTTTTTCAATGTGTAACCCCCTTCCGCACAAGCCACTGACTTTTAGAATTGGGGGTTGTCTAATTTCTGTGGTGTTTATTTATTTATTTATATTATTTGGGATTCTATCTTGTAGATATTACGAATAAATAAATATCAGTTGAACGAAGTTCGCAGACAACTTTTCAAAACGTCAATAGCTCTTGATCTAAAGTTGTAGTTGTAGTCAATACAAAATATTTTATCTAACGGCTTCTCATCAGATTAATATATTTGTGGATATGAAATATATGTGCCTGTTTCTTTTGGCACAAGAGTTTATTTCCAAAATATGGTAAGTAGTTAGATAAAGAACAACTTAATATATACATATAAAATAATTATGATTGTTATTTATTAAATTTTAACTTACCCCTCATGTACTTAGGTTTATTTTGGTATAAGGATTTCACTTCATTCATAATGTTACTCTTATGTTAAAATGCTTTCTTATCAAGGCGTAATGTAGCGATTGCAAATGAACGAAATTATATTAACTATTTGTAATGATATTTCTGATGATATTTTATTTATTAATTAATAGAACAGGAAATTTATTAAATTGTAGGTACTTTATCGGAAATTTGTAATTATGTGTATATTATTTTCAATGAATTTTCTGCCCTTGGGAAATATAATCTATGGTCAATCACCAAGAACATGCCAACTGTAGCGTAATTTAGAGACAATATTGAATAATTTCCAAATATCCTTATACAATGGAAAAACATTATAATTTAATTTTCTGTTGGACTAAAAACATTATTTCTCAATAATTAGCCACGAAAAGCGCAAAATTAAAATGGATTTATCTGGATTTGTAAATAAATTGTGGATTTTGAATGAAAATAACCGTTTTATACATTATTTTAAAATATACTACTTACTGAAATAAAAATTTTCTAACATTAACATTGAACTTCAATATTTCTCAAAATGATAATACACAACCATCGCACACCATCAACAACATCTTCTCTTTCATCATCAAAACAGTCTTCGTTATATTCAGTTAAATCTCCATCGTTTGCTTCCTCGTTACTATGCTTGACCTACTTCCCTTGCACTTGCATGTAAGGAAGGAGGCAGCACTCAGTGCCTTACGACTACACCAGGCACATAAATTTAAACCAGGCGATGTGGTTGGTCACTTAAAGATTCTGGAGTTAATCCATTTGAAGTCCATGACCAAGCTCACTGACTCAATGCCAATCAAAAAAGACTTTGACTGCCCGTTTGACGTGCTAATTAAAAGCCGTCAGACGAGCAAGATAGAGGTACTTCGATTGGAACAAGGGTCACTCATCTGGTATACAGATGAATCTAAGATGGCTGAAGGGGTAGGAGTGGGCATAGCAGCGCCTAAATGTAGGCTATCCAAAGCCCTCGGTAACACCCCTAACACCCCTACCATCTTCCAGGCAGAAATTTACGCTATAGATCTGTGCGCCCAGGAATGCCTAAATAAAGGCATCCGAAGGGCAAAGATCTATATATTATCTGATGGCCAGATGATTCTAAAATTGCCTAGGAATGTAGACAATCCCTGAAGCAACTGGCCAACAACAACAAAGTTACCTTGATGTAGATGCCAGGGCATGAGGGAGAACAAGGAAATGAACTTGCTGACAGCCTTGCAAAAAAGGATCTAAAGCAACGTTCATTGGATCCGAACCGTTCTGTGGCCTGGCCAAAGGACACATAGCGGAGGAGATCCAGGAAAGGGAAAAGGACCAGAAAAGGTCTTACTGGAGGAATACTCCAGGCCAAAGACAAGCAAAAAAGTTTATAACTTATTCGACAAAGAATACCACAAGTCTTCCCGAACTTGAAAAGTCCGAATTAAGGCTAAACACAGGCCTTCTAACTGGCCACTGCCCCTTGAAATATCATCTCAAGAATATGGGCAAGGCGGTAGACAACAAATGCAGATATTGCGATACTGCAACTGAAACTGCAGAACATATACTTTGTGAATGCAAGGTGTTAGTCCGCACTAGGCTAAAATCCCTAGAACAGGCGGAATTGACATCTGAAGACATAGGGAAATTAACCCCCAAGAAAATCACAAGCTTTGTAAAAAGTCTTGGAATCCTGGGTAACAACTAGATGTAATACCTCATTTTCTGTTCTTTTAATATGTCAAGAAAAGCTATTGCTCTACATTTATGAATCCATTGTGTAGTTAACAGAGTCTGTTTTACTTTTTTATGTTTTTCTTTTTTAATTCTTCCTTTATATTCGAGGCAGTGACAGAAGCATCCACTTGTGGATCCAATGTGGATCCAATATTGAAGAAGAATATTCAAAAATGGTAATTTACATGTCGGAATTATTTCCTTACCCTTTTTGGATGAAACATTTTGCCGACATGGTACGTTGTCTACCAGAAGTAGGATTCTTTTAGTAAGATAGACGGAAATATATTTTACAAGAAAACTGTCTTGAACAACTTTTTGTGGGACATTATAGAAAGCCTTATGAAATTTTATATATCTTCTAATGATAATTTTTGACGTTATGGCCACATTTCGGGTACTCCAGATATTTACTCGCTGAATGCCTATCTAATTTAAAATAAAAAGCGGTAGAAAACGGTAAAATGTAGGAAAAGTTGTAAATCTTACCTCAGTTTCTTATTCAAGTTTCAAGTTTATTAAACCAAAAAGAATACAAAATTCTTACATAGCTTCATCCTATACTAAAGTCTACAATAATTTATGTTTAATTTTAAATTAGTTGTATATTTTTTTATATATAAGTATACAGATGAACAGCACCAAGTTGATATGAAAACACCTAAGCATAGAATGCTTGTATTATGAATTTCATGTTAACTTGATTACTGAGTTGACGCAGTATTTAACTATTGCGTTTAGTAATTAAAAGAATGAAAAAGTAATTATATATAAGAATACAAACAATAATTATATATCATAATAAATGGAACAACATGAGAAACAGTAAGGTTTTAAAACAATTACACATAGCAGTACATATACACAAAATGTTAACTGCTTGTATAGGTGAGAAATTAGGACATGATGTTTAACATAATATATTGATTGTAAGTAAAGGCAGTAAATGTAAATAAAGTATCAATATTGGAGAGTCTGATTTTTGCAACTTTATTGTTATATGCTTTTTTATATATGTTTCAAAAGTAATTAAACAGGTAAGGATCGAGTTACATTATTAATTGAGAATATTCTTTATACAATCTTGATTTTAAATAATAAATTTTCTTAATTCAATTTTGTATTTATTAAATTTTCTTATTTTTTTATGTGAAGTGGTAAAATTTTATAAAGTTTCATGCCACAATAAAGACAGATCTTTGTGTACGACTTTTACTAACCAACGGTAAAGCAACATACATATTTTCAGTAAATCTAGTTATATAACTAGAATGAATTGGTGGTCTTTTCGTCAAACATATGTATTAAACACTGGTTGACACAAAGGTTTTTTGTATTAAATACCTCTGCCTCTATGTATAATAGTGTAGAGGAATATAGTTTTTTTTTCTTTAAAATTATCTTTAGGATTGAATTTTGAGTTGTTTGTAGAATTTTTAGTACCTACATTATTGTAAAGTCCTCCCCAGATAATAATACAGTACCTAATTATAGACTCAATTAGGGATTTATAAATAGTTATTAAATTTTTTCTATTTAATATGTCCCTTAAAATATAGAATTTATGTGCAAGTTGTTTAATTTTCTTTGTGATATAAGATATATGCTCATTCCATCTTAGGTGAAGGTCAAGTATAACTCCTAAGTACTTTATTTTATTAGCTTTCTCGATAATAGTACACCCAGAAATTTGCTTGTTGCGAACATACATTATTATATATATAGTGTTCTTTCAGAAGGTTGATCATTAGCTAATAATGTAAACGTTAAAAATTTGCTTTTTCTATGTTTAAGCTTAATGAACGAAAGTTTAACCACTTGAAAATTAACACTAAACTCTCTTCTATGTACTAAGTCCCATGAATCTTCTACAAACACAATAGCAGTGTCATCAGCGTAAGATACTAGATGGCCTTTAAATTGTTTTAAATTTGTAATACTATTAATATACACAAGGAACAAAATTGGACCCAATACGGTCTCGTGTAGTACGCCTATGGTGACAGTGAGAGGGTTACTATATATCTCTTCAATACTTGAACCCTATGAATTCTTTTGAAGAGATATACTACCCATATTTTATATGTGTTTTGCAAGCTCCATAAAAATATTAGCTAAGATGTTTTAAGCGTTATAGAATTAAGTGGTTTTATAGTGTTACAGTGTTAGGCATATTATCATTTTTTCTTAACCAATTTGGTTATAAGGAATAATTTTAGACTTAGGGATTCATTTTCTTCTATGGTAAATGGATTTGCCACTTGAAAAGAAAGATTTGTCTAGTTTAGGGTCAATTTTATTTATGGCGAACTAAATATTTTTTTCACCCTGATATTATAAATCAAGCTAATGATAAATATCAGAAATTTTATATATTTTTTCTATGTTTCTTTTATTGTATAAGAACTTACTTGGCCCATTATTTCTTTATGGAATCGCATCAGTCGTACCAAAGAGGCGCATACAGCACAAGAATGCAACCTCAATCAAAAAAACCCCCAGAAACGGAGAAACCTGTAAGATGTGATGATTTTTTCCCAAAGCCGATTTCAACAAGAATCACAGCTGCTTCATGAACGAGTTCCTCTCTCTCAGTCAGGCAATAAGGGGTGTACATTTAAAAGACAGTTTCTTTTCCATTCACATAAACTATGAATATTATTCGCCTAAAATTCTTTAACCTAGCCTGATATACAGCAAATTTCTGACACAATACCAAGAAAATGATTGGAGGGAAGGTAGACAGAGAAGACATGGAAAGGGGTTCAGGGGGCTGATGGTTCTAGAGCAAGGCTTAAATCGAATCTCGACAACCCCATGCACAGGGAAGATGATATCAATGGGAACTGTCAGTCATCGTATGCTTGGTATGGATATCTTTAACCAGTCCCAAGAATCCACAGATTACACGTCACGGTTCCAATTGTGGAAATAATAGTTCATCATGCCAGGAGGGTGAAAGACATTTAGAAAATATTTGGACGTAGAAAGACAAAAGTGTATGTGTTGTAAAACAATTGCATAAATTGAACAGAGTCAAACTTAAATATTTTGTGAGATAAGATAGAGTGAAATAATGAGAAGATAGGGGAATATAGGTCGGAAAATGAAGGATGGTGGTAGGTAGATAAAGAGACACAATGACAAGATAGAACAAATGATGGAGAAATGAAGAAGATGATGGGATGGTAGGAGACAGATAGAAGGCAAAAGATGGGAGATCTACGCCAGCATAACTTAAACTAGAACACTATAAAATTGGACCAATAACACTAATTTAAAGATGTAAATAAAATAACCAATAACTGTATTGTACTTTAAGTAACTTCAAAAACAGATCTGCTGAATAATCCACAAAATAATTATTGTTACTATTGTTGTTGTGGTCTAACTGCTATACTAATCTACTAGCTATTAAAATGTTACATTGTGTACAAAGTTGTGGTATACTAGGCCAAACAAATCATTTTGCTATACTGAATCCAAACTAAATGCAAATTTTTATTAGTTGCTCAAATGGTTTGCTGGGTTTGTATATCATTAATTGGATTCATATGTAGAAACTTCATAAATATAAGGCCACGCTCAGATATATCCAATTCCATGATCATACAGTGCACAAAAGAGTTTTCAGAAGAAGATTAGTATAGAAGTGTTACCAATGCGTATACCCATTTCTGAAACTGAAAGAGAAACTAATATTCATAGCGCATCAACATTTGTATTACTTACCATAAAAAATAATCGAAAATTTAGCTCTATTGAAGCATAACTGGAAAATTTAATAGGTCTCGAAGAAGCTAGAAGCAATAATATCAATGCCTTTCGATTTTTAGTATTCCAGTAAACCCACGGACAGTTGCAAGCTTCATGAAATAATTTTGCGTTCTGGAAATAATATATAAAGTATATTATACACCAATATTTAGAAGAGCACTATTATGGCCAAGTGCAAAGTGAATTAACGGCGCATTTACAGCCTAGTATGTCATTTGCTACGCGCCTCACGATGTAATGTGCGAGGTTCATAATGGCCTGCTCAACGGAAGTATATATAGATTTTTTTACTACTAACATTGATATATTACCCTATTTGATTTGATCAGATTTTGATATTAGTCATTTCCCATTTATTTTGAAATATTTCGAAATATCAAGTAGTCTGGGAATTTAGTTGTGAAACTGACAAAATGAAACTAATGGAATATAATTTTAAATGTAATTTTCCATAAAATGGACGCTATCTAAAAGTTATACGTAAAACGTGTGAATAGAATTGTAAAATGGTGAAAATTTTAGTGACAGTGATTTAGAGATAGAGGTGTGTACCCCGCCTGAACTTAGAGAGGTGATAAGTAGCGATTTGTTGCCAGAAAAATCAAAAAGATTTTACATGAATGCATACACTTAATTAAAAATATGGTGTTGTGGATAAACTATAATTTCAAACATTTTTTTATAATTTTCTTCATACCACTTACCAGTGTTGATTTCCAAGTTTATTTGTTTTTTTCTTAGAATTAAGTTAACAAGTCTCTATTCATTTTATTAAAAATATAGAAAATTTTTCATAATTTATATTTTATTTTTTCATTATGATTTTTTACCTACGGAGAGAAATACTATTTCTCATTAGAGGAATGGAATAAATAATGGTGATTTCTCAGGTTAATAGTAAAAAAAATAATTTCGCATAAAAATTAGACCAGTAAGGCATATTTTTAGGCTAGTAGTGAAAAAGAATTATCAAAAGATATTTTACTGCGCAATAAAACATTATAGACATATACGGGTTAAATAGACGCTTTATTTATAACACTATTTAGATAAACAGATAGACAGAAAGCGTTAAACATTGTGAAATTCTTTGACAAGAAGATATAAGAACCTATTTTTAACAAGTAAAATTGCTGATAAATTGTTTTCAATGTTAATACTTATTCCTGTTCTTCCATCATAAAAGACTTCCGAACCTTCAACATTCAATCTAGTCATTTTACAAGCAAAACATTACAAAAGAACCACCTAAAAATACAGACCCCCCCCTATGGTCGTCAAGATCAAAACTACTATCCGTATCTATAGTCAGAACATTCTATTTCGTTTCATTAATTTTCTACAACCCGTTTTCTATTTCAATTTTCACTACTTATTGACCACCTCTCGTACATCAAAACTACTTTCCCTACCTCTAGTCACAACATTCTATTTCGTTCCATTAATTTTTTACAACCCGTTTACTATTTCAAATTTCACTATTTATTGATCGCCCCTCGTAATACTACATACAATATCGGAATTTCCTTTGCAACGGACATCAATTATTTCCGTTCCATTCTGTGACTGATAGTCGAGAGGTGAGCGCACTTGCCTCTCACCGATCCCCGGTCGTGGCAATGGAAAATACCTGTACAAATTGTTTCTCAAATTTATTACCACACCAATTTATTTTTGAAAAACTTGTCTATTTCTTTTTTTCGAAACAACAAAGATTTGAAATTCAGTTCCTCAACAATCACTTTTATGGAACTGAATGTTTAGTGAAATTACATTACTTTTACCACATACACTATCATCAAATCGCTGACCAAAGGCACATAGAGATCCCAAAAATATACAAGACAATATCAAAATAAATACCATTCTGAAATTACTTCGTGGACTGATACCCTGAAAAGAAAAATTATAGATTATATTTCACTAAATTGTAATTGGCAAAATTAAATTCGGTAAATTTGTTAACTTCTTACTTTCTTTCTTAACAATTTTCAAATTTAATAAACAATGCTTGCGGTACTTTTGGAGAATTTCTTTATAAAAATAAATTTTGGAATAAGTGTGGCGCAGATAGTTGAAAACGATTATATACAGGGTTACTGGTAATTCGATACATTCCTTTGGAGATGTGATGGGGCATGAGCTAAGGAGTAAATCTAGCCCTAACATACATTATGCAAAACTCAATAGTTTTTGAGATATTTCAATTTTTTTGTTTTTCTCAAAAAAGTAGATCTTAATGTCTTAAAAGTTAATTTCCGAAAAATCTGCTTGACATTTTTAAATTTTTTTTTACTGGATTACTTGTCCAATATTATAGATATCCGTTTGGAATGAAAAATATCCGGAAACATTTCGATCATGTGAACATTTAAAATAAAAATTTGTAAAATTTTTTTTTTAAATCAGTTATGAAATTTACCTATTAGGTTTTTTCAAAAAAATATTAATGTAGCACGCGTACAAATTATTATAAAAACTTCCTTATTTCAATAGCTATCTAACTAGGCAGAAATGTTTAATGTACCCTTGATAGTTCTAATAAAAAATTAGTAAAGATAATGCTGGTGGCGGAATTTATTAAACGGCTAATCGTTCATTTTCATTTAAGTCAGTCAGTCCTTGACTTTGACGTTTGTGCATATATGTCATTAACTGACATTCTTATTTAAGTGTCCCTTAAGTTTGTTGGTCTTGTTAAATGAGTTATCGAAGATTTTGATTTTGCTCGTAGTTGTTGTTATTAGTTGTTGTTATTGTATTTTCTGTGCCACGGCCGCGTATGCCAACGCAGAATACGCTGATATCTTGTTTGTCTGGATACTGTGGCGGCAACGCTGAAGAAGCTCGCCGAGAATATGGCCTTTGGTACCCTAACCGCCGCTTACCAAATGCACGTGTATTCAGTACGGCATATCGAAATATCGCTGAAACTGGCTCCGTGAAATGTAGAAGAAATGACGCTGGTGCTCCTCCCGTTTATGAACCAGATGATGAGGAAGAAATATTGATGTATTTTGAGGAAGACCCAACTATTTTAACTAATAAAGTCGCAAGACTAACCGGAGCTTCACAATGGAAAGTTTCGTCTACGATACGTAGAGTTGGATGTCATCCTTACCACTATACCCCTGTCCAAGGCTTGGAGGAAGGTGATCCTGGAAGAAGAGTGGAATTCTGCTGCTTTATGTTAAATTCAGATGCAGAAAGTACAAATTTTTTAACAAGTATTTTATGGACGGACGAGTCGAAATTTAATCGCGAGGGTATAACAAATTTCCACAACCTACATTATTGGGCAGAGGAAAATCCCAAGTTAACACGTGAAACTAGTTTCCAAATGAAGTTTTCTATTAATGTGTGGATGGGAGTCATTGGCCACTATTTAATAGGGCCACACTTTCTTCCTCAAAATTTAAACGGGGAAATCTATGAAAATTTTTTAAGAAATGATCTGGCGGTGATTTTAGAAGTTGTTCCTCTCGCCGTCAGACAGCGAATGATGTTTCAGAACGACGGTTGTCCAGCACGTTATCGGCTGACAGTACGACAGTTACTTGATCAACGTTTCCCTAACCGTTGGATTGGAAGAGCGGGCCCAATACCTTGGCCAGCGCGAAGCCCTGACTTAACACCCCTTGATTATTACGTATGGGGTCATATGAAGGAGATGGTCTATGCCACACCAGTCAATACTATAGAAAACCTTAGACAAAGGATAGTCGATGCTGCCCAACACATAAGGCATAATCTGACAACCATAGTAACAAGGACGGAAATAAGAAGACGCTGCCGTGTCTGTATACGAAATAGGGCTCCCATTTTGAGCAAGACATATAAAAAATAAAGTACAACTTTGAAATTAATGAAGAATTAAACTCTACTTTTAAAATGTTTTTTACTGTTTATCTAAAAATAAAATTCGTACTACTTATGTTATTTTTACTAGTATTTTCTTAGAACTATTAAGGGTACATTGAACATTTGTACCTTGTTAGATAGCTATTGAAATAAGGCAGTTTTTATAATAATTTATACGCGTGTTACGTTAATATTTTTTTGAAAAAACCTAATAGGTAAATTTCATAGCTGATTTAAAAAAAAAAAAAATTTAAGTTTTTATTTCAGATGTTCACATGATCGAAATGTTTCCAGATATTTTTCATTCCAAACGGATATCTAATATTGGACAAGTAATCCAGTAAAAAAAAAAATTAAAAATGTCAAATAGATTTTTCGAAAATTAACTTTTAGGACATTAAGATCTACTTTTTGAGAAAAACAAAAAAAATTAAATATCTCAAAAACTACTGAGTTTTGCATAATATATGTTAGGGCTAAATTTACTTCTTAGATCATGCCCCATCACATATCCAAAGGAATGTATCGAATTACCAGTAACCCTGTATAATACGAAATAAAGACGGTTTCTATCTACTTCTCCAAAGAATATCTCTTATCATGTTTTACTTGATAAATTTACCTCAACGGCATCAAATAATATTTTGCCTCTTCTCAGATGACAATACTACTTGTAGCTTGCTGCATTGATTGGGCGACGTTCTTAGAATGAACTTTTTGAATTCAGTCCCGGGTATTTATTAATACTTTATGTATTAACTAATTTTGACATATTATTATGGCATTATAAAATTGATCGTGAAGTGTAGAGTTTTATTAAATATAATTATAATTATGTATAAGACTGTTTTGTAAATTTATAATCACTGCAATGAATAGTATATTGGCTTCTATTAGAGAATTGTCTAAAATCATAACTTCTTGAAAAGCGATTTAAATTTCAGATACTTTAAACTAGTGATGCACATGATAGTGAACTGTGTGTTGCTACAAAGATGAATTATGTAGCCAAGTGCCCAGCACTGGGTAAAAAATTCATAGTTTGAAAGTTATACCATAAGTGCAGCAAGCTAACATCACATGATGTTATAATCCTTCGATGAAATTACTCAATTACTCATATAATCATCCTGACTCACAGGTAAATCAACTGATCTAGTAATTATGTATTCAAATTCTATATCTATGAACAAAGTATCTTGAAATTTTGTTTTTGGTGTCTCAGAAAGTAGGAAAATGATATTCAATAGTTGTAAGAGAGTCATAATTGTTATTTTAATTTTCTTTTGCTTCTAGCAGTACTGGACCGCTAGATGGCGCCTGTTGATTGTTTTGCATGTCGCTATCCTAAGGATACCGAGATGTACCAAATACTCCAAGGCTCCTCGTGTCGGTCGTCACATGCCTATCTTACACTGACGAGAGCCAACAGCTCGAAACTGCAGTCTGCAAGTGGTATGGGGGACGACTGGCACGAGAGCTCCTTTAAGTAGGATCAATCTTTCGGCTGGTGTTTGCTGCAATCGAAGCATTAGCGTTATGTTGGTAATATGCAATTATTACACTTAGCGCTCCAGGCTTGTAACTTGTAATTCAGCGCTCGACGGGGCACATAGCCCGGAAAGTAGTTATTGATTGCAGTCTGATTACGTTCTTTATAGTAAAATAAGGATTTTACAGAGGAGTTTGCGACTAAAAATATTATGTTTCGAACAATTTCTTATTCGTATTCGTTTTGTTACGATACGAGTGATATATTCAGAAAGATTAACAGGAAACAGTAAAGAAATTGAATTTTACAACATAAATTGCTTCTTTATATTAGAAGTAACAGACGATATCATTACAAAATTTTTCCACGAATTTGTTGAAAACTGCCCATTTTTCAAAATTGGGTTTAAGAAAACTTTTGATCAGCTGATCGAATACTACATCATACTAAAGTTTCAGCAATGATAAATAACCCAATGAAATTGGACGAAATCTGTCGATTTGGATGAAACAATTCAGAGCGGGCTGAAATTTTCTGAACAGTACTTTTGGTACTTTTTAACATATCGAAAATTCCCACTCTTAGCCACCGGTGGAGGGGAGCAGAGGAGAAAATAGGTAAAAAAAATTGGTTTTCCGCAAAAACTCGGAAAGTGTTAATTTTGCTGTAAAATATATACATATGAAAATTATAGGTAATAAAAATCCGCAGAATTTCGTTTCATTTAACTTCGTACGACCTATTGGAGCCGAAATAGATTTTTTTCTTTAATTCTGGCAGTTTTACGACGCAACGGACACGCGTGCGTTCTTCGCTAAAATTTTAAAAATGGTCGTTCGGACCGCAAAATATTTCAAATGAAAGTTGTGAATTCGATTACGAACAACTTCCTTTTATTTTTCATTTCCATTCGATCAATACTGGCAGAGATATGAATTTTTAAACATCTTCATAATGAAAGTTAAACAATCTAATTTTGAATATGTATGTGTATACAAAATCGTTTTGATAACAAATGAATCGAGGTAAAAGGGAAAAACATGAAAAATTGTCATTTTCAAGTGCATTTTGACAAATAGCTATTTTATGATTGGCTTTAAGTATTAATGACACTAAAGGCTTTTTGAAGGGAATTAAATTATCTGTAAATTGAGCTCAAATTGACCTTCATACGATGAATGGTTCACGAGTTACAGATGTTTAAAGCTATGAGCAAACATTTCTTTTTTACTATAAATTAAGGTGTGCATAACAAATTTTAAAAAAATATTGGCCCAGTATAAAACAACTCAGAAATGCTCACAGAATAACATCAAAAAGTGAAAAAATATTATTTAATGTACTTGTAATTGCCCCTTTGCTAAAAATCAAAAACCAACCGCATTTTCAATCGTCAGTTCCATGTCGCTACTTATTGAAAAAGTACTTTTGGTAGGAAATTTTATAAGCTTTCATTTAGGTCTTATGAAATTTTGTCGTAAAGTCAAAAGAAACGATGATATATACAAAGAAAGGAATGAAGAAATAATATTTGTTCAATTTTTCAATACACTTGAAAATTACAATTTTTCATGTTTTCCCTTTTATTTCCATTCACTTTTATCAAAACGATTTTGTACTTGCATCAACATATTCAAAATCTGATTCTCTTTAACTTTCATTAGATACACAATATACGTACGATCTTTTGTTTCCGAGTTTTATCGATTTTATCATGTAACAAGTGTTCTGATAGCGCGCTATAATAAAGATGTTCCCAAAATTTCAGCCCGCTCTAAATTATTTCATCCAAATATTCCCATTTTAGTGGGCTAAAAGGTAAGAAATAATCCCTACTCTTAGAAATTACCTCTTGCATTTCATTTAACGAAATTAAATTTCATCACAATAATTACATAGGACAGAATAAAGTACCTTTTTTTACTAGAAAATTATTAATTCAGTTAAAGCAGAAATTGTATAAACTTACATAGATTATGAAATAGCAAGCAGCTACAGGCGCCAAAGAACCAATAGGTATATACATCATTGCAAATTTACAACATTCCACGTACAACACTGTTAATCTAAAAAAAAATGAATAAGTGTTATATTTATTTTCGTCCTGTTTAATATTATTTTGAGTATTTTGAGCATTTACCAAATAAATTCGAATATGGCATATCTGTTTCCAGATGTTACAACTATTTGTGATTCAATGGCAAAATTTGAAAGGACCAATTCGATTTAAGCCACGCACCATGTTAACGAATCGCATATAACCCACAACTGTTAGCCCAAAATATTAGCTACAAATAGTTGGGACAGATTATGAAGAGAACCTTTCATTTATTTTCATATGAGGTAAAAATAATATAGTAGCTGCTTATAACAGACCGCAAAGCTTCTACCAAATTGAATAATTATAATACACACTTGGTTTACTGTTTCATGAGTTTTGTTCAGTTTTATCTGACATATGTTTCGGTCTTGCGACCATTATCAAAGAGTCTTAAAAACTGTGCGACCAAGTGTAAACCAAGTGTGTATTATAATTTTTCTATTGAATACGTTTCATCAAGAACCTACCGCAGATTTAATCAATCAATTAATCTACCAAATTGATTTTAAACCTCAATCAATAAGCCAGTTGTGTCGAAAAATCATCGTGAGTAGTGAGGACCATTTTCGCATGTTGGGTGACATGTAAACAAACAGAGTAAGTACCAGAACTACCGAATATTCTGGAATGGAAAACCACATCACGCACTTTTATTTACCTCAGTACTACAATGAATGTATCAATGACTCCCTTATTTAGAAAATACTACTCATTTGTTATTATAAATTTGTAGAGGGGTAAAGTGACTCGAGACTCTGAGACTCGAACTCAGGAGTGATACAGCGGCTATAGTCTATTTTTAAACCAGGATGACTCTTTCGAAATTGCCGCGCTAAATCATACACATGTGATTGGCTGCGCGTTCGCCAGTTTTACACTAAGCCAAATCGTAAATTTTGACATACATGTCAGTTGACTATTTCAACCAAATTTCAAAGTGTCTTCATTAATTATTTA
This sequence comes from Leptura quadrifasciata, assembly GCA_963675555.1. NCBI lineage: Eukaryota > Metazoa > Arthropoda > Insecta > Coleoptera > Cerambycidae > Leptura > Leptura quadrifasciata. The sequence continues at coordinate 41,921,903 of OY776677.1, forward strand.
TCATCACTCATTCTCGTCTGTAGAAATTCGAAAGCAAAAGGAAACAGTTCTTTAAAGAACTAATTATGTTATTTATATTTATTATATATATATATATATATATATATATATAGATATTCTGGAAGTTTTTCAATATAGATGTTGTGGCAAATTCAAGTTTAGTGGAAGTTTCACCAGTAAAGAAAAACAAATGATTAGATTTGGGTGCTTTAGCATTATCTGAAAAGCAATGTGTATAAATATGTATAAACAGATGTTGAGTGGAAAAACAAAGGTCAAAATGAGTGAAATCGTATCTACAATTATGAATGCAGTGGGTGAGATATTAAACAATGTAAGATTTGTAACATACCTATTTTAAACACTTTTACTGTTAGGAATTGCAAGATCAACTGTATTCCGTACGATAAGGGAATATAGAAAGACTAGAAATATACACAGCCCAAAGAAACTTAGAGGAAGACCAGGAATTATTACCAGATTTGATGAAACAATGAAAAACTCTATTCGACAAATAATACGTAGTTTCTTCTACAAAAATGAAATGCCTACCCTAAACAAAATTCTACATGAAATAAATAGTCGCCCAGGTTTGCAGAAGTTGCAAGCAGTAATCGAACCCTGTGATAATAAATACTTGTGTATTTAATAGGGAAATTTTGTTTTACTTTCATTTACACACTTAATTGTTTACAGGCATATAATTTAAAAATTAAACGTACTTTCTATCTCAAAGCTTCCTCAGTACATGGCAAAATTGGACGTGGAGGGAAAATTATATATCACTGACACATCAATTGAAAATAATTAATTTGTTTTTTTTTTAAATATTGTTTAATAAGTTTCATATACCAAATCAAATATCTTGAACAATATTCTTTTTTGGAAATTTATTATTAAGAATGTGAGGAATTCCTAGACCCCTTTTTAGTAAGTATATTAGACTGCATACACCTATACTGTAGTCGTGTAAGGTTGGTTGCTTAGAACCCCTAAAATATTCTAGGGTAATTTTCTGGTAACTTCTATAGTGTAAATTGGGATTCTACATTTAATCCTCCTGGTTTAAAAACAGACTATGTCGTGTTGTCTCTCACTCTACTCCGTCATACCTAAACATAAACTAAAGAAACCATAAAATTAATTTATTATACTTGAAGCTGAAAGTTGTTAACAATTCCTCGTAGGTAGTCCAAAATATATCTGTTTGCATAATCATCAGTTTCTATTTTAGCCGTGGTATCCCTTCACACATTTTTTTGATTGGTTGATTTCCAACAATAAACTGTTCATTTATAAATCTATTTAAGTTAGACTTTTATAATTTTCTCATAAAATGTTAAGTAAACAAGGAATGTTATACAAGGTGTGGCAATAGTACGTCGGACCTCAATATTTCGAGTTCTACGATAGTTAGAAATTTTTTTTCGAAACTGCAAGTAAACTAGATAAAGTAGTCTATTACTGGAAATTATTTTCGAACATACAGTGCGAGTCAAGACGAAAATACAGGACCAAGTGCCTTTTTATAAATGGAATGCTATGTATATCAGTACATTTTTTGAAGCCTCTTTCTAGGCTCTATTCATTCCTATATTAGCATTGAATATCTCCCAACCACATTACAGGAAGGGACCGGTTAAATGCTATTTACTCATTTCAATGGATTGGAAGAAAAGGTCCCACTAAATGGCCTCATTTCAAAATTGCATAAAGACGTGTTTCAATCAAAATAGACAACACGTCGGACACCTATTATAAATTTTTCTAATGAATTATTTGAGGGAACCCCATTTTTAAGTTTATTCTTGAATTTGACACTTATTTATTTATAAAACGAAAATGGTTGCAATTAGCCATAGGGAAGTATTTACAAAAAATACTCGTTTTTCATTTCTATATTACATCGTCGAAGAATATACAGGATGTTCCATTTGAAAAAATTGAGAAAATTCAATTTAAAATGTTTTTAATTGAAAAATAATTTTTGGCCACCCTGTAGATTTTTAGGAAATGAAAATGATTCAAAAGCATTAATTAGATGTCTCGTAACTAGTATCTACATAAGTTTTTCTTAAAACCCATAATTGTGACTGTGGTAATTTTTTTAATATCCATCTGCAGATTGCATTATTTCAACAAATTCATTACGTTCAAGTGGTCGGAAGATATTCAATGCTAATATAGAAGTGAATAGAGCCTAGAAAGAGTCTTCAAAAATGTACTGATATACATAGCATTCCATTTAAAAAAGGCACTTGGTCCTTTATTTGCGTCTTGACTCGCCCTGTATATTCGGAAATAATTTACAGTTATAGACTTTTTTATCTAGTTTACTTGCAATTTTTAAAAAAATTTCTAGCTGTCGTAGAACTCGAGATATCGAGGTCCGACACACTATTGCCCCACCCTGTATATAATACCATGCGATATCATAATTAAGTGGCTAACCCAATTATTTTTTGTTATAAATTTGTGTAAAGGATGATGGGCGCAATCCATTTTTTAAGAAAACAAAATAAACTCTTATTTTCACTTGCCGGATATCTGATGTCCATTGGTCCAATATAGTATGCGTCCTATTTTACCGTATCCGATTGATTCATACATCCAATTGTCGCACATCTAATTGACCGCATCCAAATGTTCCATGTCTAATTTCCTGCGGCCGATTGATGGGACATGAAAAACGCCACCAAACAACCAAACCCTAGTCCTGATTCAAACCCGAAACTCTCTGGTCTCAAACCTAATACGTAAGCGCTAAGGCACGGAGCCTGTGTCGTGCTGATTTTGTTGCGGGGGGAAGTATACAAAGATTTGTTTTTGTTTCGGATTTAGTGAAACTAGGCGAGTTCAATGTTTCTATTTCTGCCACCACCATACACAATGTGACCAGAAAAAATCCTCCAACTGACGCCAAGTTTTATTGATTGAATGATTCAATGGGGATAATTAACTGTGAGTTTTTGTTGCAATTGACGACAAACTTGTGTTTTTAAATACCGAAGATTTTTTTTTTTTTTTTAATCATTTATTTAACGTCGGCCTATTTCCGCTACCAAGGCCAATCACCGAAGATTGAAGACGCCATATCGCAGTCACTGAACGCATGAAGGAACATAATGTTTACTATCTTCATGCAGAGAATAATATATCTGTGACACATTTCCTTCTCCAGGTTTTCGAATGTAGATCTTGTACGAATTGGCCAATAGTGTCAACATCATCAAGAAAATTTTATAAGAAAAGGTTATTCAGAATCGCTTGAAACCCCCAAATCCCAAGTTTCATCAGAAGATCTAAATTTCCATGCAAATAATAATAAAAAATTGAAAATTGTAAAATCGGATTATTACTCTAACATTCAATTTAAATTACATCTTTTTCGACCAAGTCACCCTCTGACAAAATACATTTTTCAATCCGTCTCATTAAATTCAATCTTACGTTTCTCTGGATCCTTACTAGAAAGCTAATTAACGATATTTTGGAGAGCCAACTTACTGTCTAATTTTATTTTGATGGGCAATGCAAAAGGATAGCCTTCCATAAATAGTTGTTTGATATTTATCATCAAAAAAAATTTTACCATCTAATTTATAACCTTCCGATATTTTCCCTATGTGTTCACTCAATAAATCCAGCTGAAAATTCAAGTGATGTAACATATAGGTGCAAAATATCACAGGATAAACTATTCCATAACCAAATATAAGGGATCCTACGGAATATCCAACGTACAAGATTCCTTCCAGTGATGGAAAATATTTCTTTATTACAAACAATGTGGAATTGATGTTTGCTTCGTCACCAGTTAATGGTAGAACCACTAATAAGTGTGCTAGAAGAGATAAACCAAGTATGACACTTGTATATATTTTAAATATTTTGCAACGGTATAGTATTCTATTTCTCAATTTTTCACCAGCAGCACCAACAGACCAGCAGTTCTCCAGCGTTAAGTTATAAATTAGGCGAAGTTTTGCAGAGAACTCGATAGTTGCAACCAATCCAAGAAATGGCTAAAAAAATAAAGAAGTTTAGAACATATTCTGAAATAGTTAACATTATATTACCATGAACCATAACTGTCACAACAAAACTATCAGATAAAGTAACCGAATATAACCACGAATATAACCATATAAATATATACTCATTTGTTACAGAGGCACGCCGAAAGAAGTTTTTGTGCAAGTCCAACTCTATTCTTTCGAGTATGCTTTAGAACATTAGGGCACGCACCTAGAAGTTCCGTGTTGTGTTAAGCGTTGAGTAATATAACCAGGATGCGAAGAATATATTAAAGTAATATCACAAAAGAAAAAGTACGGAGACGATGGCCCAACGAGATAAGTTTTTTGTCATTCATTTATTTTATAATGCATGCAATAAGCTCTTTGTTTTACAGTATAAAAATTGGTTTCAATAATGTCTAACTTTTTTACAAAATAAATACAGAAGTATGGGTAAGTGAATAGGTACATCTCGATATAGTATCAACTGATCATGGCTTGAGTTAGAAGATATCCAGGGTGTCCCGAAAATGGTGGGCAATCTCTCAGATTTGGGTAGAACTAGTAAAAATAAGGTCACAAGTTCGTATATTTTTCTTTCCCCCGAGGTACCCCTATGATTTTATAATCATTTTTGGATCAGTATCATATTATTTCAATCCAGTTAGGTCAGTGTACTAGAACCTTGGATAACATTCTTGGGGGCTTGGGGGCTTGGGGGCCGAGCACCCATTGCCTTAAAAAATTAAAAACAAATTTTCAGCCTATTTTCTTTTATTTCTAAGGTTATCTTCAAATTTTTGAGCCATTTCTACGTAAAAAGCGTATGCTTGTTTAATGTCTGTAATATGAACCGTTTTCGAGATAAATGCGCTTAACGATAAAATTGCGATTTTCGATCGCACAAATAATAGTAATTTTTAAAAATTAAATAAACACGAGGATTATGTACAAAACAACATTTATTTCTCTATAAGGTAGTAAGTACTTACCTAAACTTATAATAACAAAAAATTTGGCCACACAAAACACAAAATTTGAAACCTTACTGTAGAAAACTAATTAGGGACATGGTTACGAAATTCCATAACAAATGCTCAATATGAGCACCTCCTTCTCTAATGCTTGCTTGTCCACGACGAACTGACGATCGCTGGACTCGCCACATCATTCCTTCGTTTCCTCTAATTGCATTTGAATGGTACATAATTCTCTCGTATAATTCTTCTCTTGTCTCTACTGGTGTGGTATATACGAGACTCTTTAAATGCCCCCACAGGAAGAAATCAAGGGGATTTAAATCGGGTGATCGGGGAGGCCAAGGAACAGACATATCCACCGGTTTGAATATACTCTATTCAAATGACCCCTCACTATAAGATTAAAATGCGGGGGCGCCCCATCATGCATAAATCACATGTTCTCTCGAGATGCAATGTCAACGTCTTCTATAAGTTGTGGTAAATGCTTTTGGAGAAATTCAAGATAAAGTTGCTCATTCAATCGATTTGGTAACATGAATGGGCCCAACAAGTACCGACCAATAATTCCGGTCCAAACATTAATATGTAATTGCCTTTGATGGTACGTTTGATTTGTGGCATGTGGGTTTCCCTCGCTCCAAATGTGTAAGTTGTGGGAGTTAATGACTCCATTTCTTCCAAAGCTCGCTTCATCCGTATACAAAACCAATTGAATGAAGGCACGGTTTTGTTCTTATTTCTGTATATACCACTGCGAAAATTGCACCCTAGTAGGAAAATCATCTGGGCTAATGGCATGTACTTTCTGTATATGGTACGGATGAAGCAGTTGCTCTTTCAACATTCTTCCAACGATCTATTTTGGGACATTCATTTGTAATGATAATGATCTGATACTGACAGATGAATTCGCAGCGACTGCATCCAATACATTCTCTTCTACTTCAACAGTACGTGCTGTCCTCGGACCATACGTCATTTGGCGCAAATCGATCTAAGTAGAGATATAATTCTTAGATTTTTAGTTTTCAAAAAAATTAACATATTTTTTACCAGTTTCTCTCAACCGTTGATCAACACGTTCAAAAGTATTGCGATCAGGAACCCTTCAATGGCGATACTGTCGAGCGCATAGTCTTCGTGCTTACGAGGCATTACAAGAAGCGATTCCATACATTAAATGCATATCTGCGTATTCATTGTCAGTGTAGGCCATATTTCAACCAATTAATTACTTAATTAATGTCGGATTAAGCTAATACTGAAAAATTATGTCACTCCAATTATCTGATGTTTTGATCCATGGCAATCATAAACTGTCATTATTACTCATTTGGTTTTGTACATAAACAGCTACATCTACATAGATAAGACGATGTAGCTGTTTTTTAAATATTTAAGAAATTTAATATTAACACGTTCAATGCTGACCCCAGAGCTTGGGCTTCAGCATGTGCGGCAGAATTTTTGTCGTTTTTTTTTTCAAATAATCGATGGGAAGGTCATACATAATATGACAAAGTAATACTATATAAATAGTCTTTGTTTATTTATTTTTAAAAGTTACTATTATTTGTGCGATTAAAAATCGCAATTTCATCGTTAGGTGCATTTATCTCGAAAACGGTTCATATTACAGACATTAAACAAGCATACGCTTTTTACGTAGAAATGGCTAAAAAATTTGAAGATAACCTTAGAAATAAAAGAAAATAGGCTGAAAATTTGTTTTCAATTTATTAAGGCAATGGGTGCTCGGCCCCCAAGCCCCCAAGCCCCCAAGAATGTTATCCAAGGTTCTAATACACTGACCTAACTGGATTGAAAAAAATATTATACTGATCCAGAAATGATTAAAATCCAGAAATGATTAAAATCGCAAAAAATCGATTTTTAACCTTCAACTTCAAGAGCGAAGATCTTCGTAGAGGTACTTCGGGGGAAAGAAAAATATACGAACTTGTGACCGTATTTTCACTAGTTCTACCAAATCCGAGAGATTGCCCACCATTTTCGGGATACCCTGTATACTTCATTCCTAAAAGACAAATAAACAACGAATACCTGCACTATAGGGCAGGCAAAAAAACTTAGAAGTGTAGGAGCTGACTGATTGATATTTACCACTGCGACTTTTTAGATATATCAAGTCTTCAAAAAATATTCAATAACATAATAACAATCACAATAATACAACCAAGACAACTAAATATAGTAATAATATAATATAATCGTATATTACCGGTTGTATTAACAAAGCTATGGTAAAATAAGATTGAAGCTGATGTCTTCTTGATATAATATACATTGAAGCGATGTTGGAGATTTGAAAAAATAACAGCATCACAATTATAACAATTCTCAAATATCCAAATATTTTATATAGGTCCAATCCCAATATTTTCATTATAAAGTACAAGGGATCATCTAGAATAAAGAAATGTAAAATTAATAACCTACTTTATTGTATTCGTTATTCTTATACTATATTGATTACTAAAGAACTTGAATGCATATTTCTTGAGTCTTTGACTTCAACTTGACTTTTACCCGAGTAATATTCTGTATAGCAAATATCACATATTTAAAATAAAGGAATTATATGCAGAAACTTTATTAAATTATGAAATAAAAACTAACTTACAAACGCATCAATATAACACCAGACAGAGAGATAAGATAGTAGTACCAAGAGCACAAAAAAACATAGGGACCAAATGTTTTCTATACTTAGCGCCCAGACTATATAATATAGCACCAAATCAAATAAAAAATTCCCATATAAGAAATTACAAAAAAATAACAAAAAAGTGGATATCCAAATATTACGAAACAAACATTAAAAGATTACTAGAAAATGAAAACTAAAAGTGTACCTACATAGAAAATAATGAGGAAATTAACAAATAAGACAAATGTATTTAAAGGCAAGAGAGGTAGAAAATGCATTAATATTGAACTTGCAAATAGAAGAGATCATTTCAACTAGTAGCTTCAAATAATAGTGGAAAAATCAAGAGTGTAAAAAAAAGGAGAATATATGTGTATACAATATACATATATTTTTTAGAATGATTATAAATATTCAAAAGAATAGTTACAATACTCGCTTCGTTTATTGTTTCATTAGTTTTGTTCAGATTTCTCTCACATATGTTTCGGCCTTGCGATCATTACCAAAGACTCTTAAAAACTGACCTGAAAGTGGTGGTTCACAGTATACATCTTACATATCCTCTACCCACCTAGAGGGGGATAATAACTCGATTTGCTATTTCTTAAAATTTCACAATACAGGCCGGAACTACGAACTTAATTTTAATTTTATTACTGTTCTAACACAGGATTGTTCATAAATTCTGTTTACGTATTTATAACGTTTTTTATGGTTTCTTAGGGCCTTCTTAATTTCTAAAATTTCAAGCATGTCTAGGATTTTCCTTTGTTTGCATTATGCAAAAGTTTAACACTACTACCGTTAAAAACGTGATTTTGCTCAATGCAGTGTTCGGCGAAACCAGTTGATTTTTTATTATATTTTATTATATAACTAGTTTCGCCGAACATTGCATTGAGCAAAATCACGTTTTTAACGGTAGTAGTGTTAAACTCTTGCATAATGCAAACAAAGGAAAAATCCTAGACATGCTTGAAATTTTAGAAATTAAGAAGGCTCTAAGAAAAACGTTACAAATACTTAAACAGAATTTATGAGCAATCCTGTACTAGACACAGTAATACAATTAAAATTAAGTTCGTAGTTCTAGCCTGTATTGTTAAATTTTAAGAAATAGCAAAAAAGTTATTATCGCCCTCTAGGTGGGTAGAGGATTTGTAAGATATGTACTATGAACCACCACTTTCAGGTCAGTTTTTAAGACTCTTTGATAATGGTCGCAAGGCAGAAACATATGTCAGAGAAATCTGAACAAAACTAATGAAACAATAAACCAAGTGCGTATTGTAACTATTCTTTTGAATATTTATAATTATTCTATTGAATATGTTTCATCAAGAACTTACCGCAGATTCCATCCAATTAATATATTTTTTGTTTTACTTAATGTATAAGCGCACTCACGTTCAAGTTTATATCATATAAACTTAAGTGAGGTATACCACGTCTTTATTTATTTATATATTCTTAGAGGTAGGAACAACAAATATGCCCAAATTACTTTTTCTAAATTATGCAAATATTTAGTTATTTATTATGTGTTGTCTGTTATTTATTATATATTAATATTATATATTTTATTGTGTACTTTGTCCTATGTAATATTGGATAAATAAGCTTATTATTATTATTATTAAAAAAATATATCTAACAAAATATTTCAGTTCCAGCTACCAACATCTAATTTTACGCAAACCTTATACACCTGCTAAAAAATATTTGATGGGATTTGGTTTCATTGCTTATTTAAATGATATTATGTGAGTATTAACATTTTACAATTCCATATTTTCAATCTAAAATATATTATTCAACGGAAGAATGAAATGAAGTGAAGAAAGTGTTAATACGTCAAGGGGAGATAATTATTATACATATTATTTGTTGAAATGCAACTTACCCCTCATATGCTTAGGTTTATTTCGAAATAAAAATTCAACTTCTTCCATAATGACCCTTATACCTTAAAATGTTTTCTTATTAATAACTAAAGTAACGAGTGCAAATGAAGGAGATTGTACTAAGTATATAATATTATTCCTAATGATATTATTAAGGATATCTTATGATTTGATATATTAATTAACGAAACTAAATATTTATTTAAGTGTAGAATATCAAAATGTAACTAGATTTGGAACCTATAATTATGTGGTTATTAATTGTAATCACTTATCTGACCACGGCGCATTTAATTTAATATGGCCAATAATCACCGACAATTTACCAGTAGACCTAGAAATCTCCTGAATTGTACTCTTCGGACTGCGTAGGAATTTGTGCTAACTCAGTGCGGAATGGATATTTTTTAAATATCAGTAAAATGTATTAATTAGATTTGTATTAAGCAAATACTCCAATAAATATAAAATTTATTTTATTAATATATATCAATTAAAAATAATTGCAGTAATAATCACAAAACCTTCATGTCAGCTCTAACATGAATAATTCATTTTGTCCTAAAGCATATTTACCCAATGACGGACGATTTACCATTGAGTGTTTTAAATCTGATGTAATAAATACCCTAGAATTTTTTCCAATTTGGAACTCTCCCTGCTAACTCGATTACTTCACATCGGCCAACCGCCGAGATAACTTAATCTTCTTGTTTATACAGTAAGTTAAGACGGATCTCCCATGTTTATTTGCCATTTACGCTAGTCTATATGGAATAACACGTCCGACACGCGCAGAGAATTAATTTTGCTTTGTTATTCAGTTCTTGCGTCTCTTTGAAGTAAAAAAAAATATGCTATCTGTCCAAATTACGTAATATCCAGTACATATACAGAGTTCAATTTTTAAAATTCCTTGAGAAACACTTTTCTTGGACATGAATATGACTAAATACTAAATTTTAACTTAATTTTTGTTGTAACGATAAATTAATACCGCTATTGAACTTTTCTATGTATATGATATATTAATTTCTACTCCTTCAAGCTAACAAGACACATAACACAAATTAGGCAGCATAATGCCCCATTTCGGATCAAACACCCTTTACCGTACCAGACGTTACCAATTTTCCGGCAATCCCTGTAGCCAATCTTCAACAACTATAACTTCCGCTTACCCTATCCACCTTTACTAACATTTCATACCTTTTGTACCTTTAAATCTTTCCTGTCCCCCTCTTCCTTTCTGTTTGTAACCTTTTTGTCGCGTTTGTTTTTTCTTGTTTCTTCTTGTGTCTACAATTATATCTAGAAATAAAAACATTAATGATTTATTGTCGGATGTACGCGAGACGGATTTGTTGGTTCAAGAATTGTTCTTGACAAATATACCGAAGACGGAAAACATGATGTTTTCACTTAGAAAATTTAGCGATAACCATATTAATGTGACAAGTGACTGTGCAAAATTCTTAGGGGTTTACATAGATAGTAAGCTAACATGGAGAAAACATGCTATTGCTGTTTGCAGTAATGTTTCCAGGAGTATGTTTTTGTTACGTATATTGGTGAATCAAGTTTCTCAAAAGACACTAGTCACTGCTTACTATGGTCTTAGGGACCATCCATAAATTACGTCACACGTTAAGGGGGAGGGAGGGGGTCAACAAAGTGTGACATCGTGTGACAAGGGGGGGGGGGGGGCGAGTCACGGAGATGTCACATGTATAACTCTAAAATATTAAAACTCTAAACTTCAACTTTAATGAAAAATTTTAAAATATTATTAACTCTATCAATATTGTTATAAGGTTTAAATTTGTTTGTATCACTTTTGGACGATCTAGCCTGTGGCGATTATTACGAGAGGGGTTTTTACCACCACCCGTTTTGATTAAACAGATGTCACATGGGTATTTGAAGAAATGATGACTCCGAAGATAAATTTGCTTCGCTTTTGCTACAGTCTACTTATTTAAACGATATAGCCACTAACCAACACAAGCAATCACATAAGAGGCAACAAGAGGTTTTGCCCATCACGAAGATCTAGACATGCCAGAGAAGTTCTTTGTTTAATATTAAACAGTGACGATGCTATATGGTTGAATGGAGATGTTGACAGTTTTGATACATCGAGTGTTCAGGGGTCCAGGGCATTTAGATCAAAATCGCCCGAATAGCGGAAATTTTTAGGCACAGCAGATATCGAGATGCGGTTTTCTGCATTGTGTTCAGGAAGGTCCCAGGAAAGGACTCTACATAGTCTGGTTTAGCCATTTTTTGAAAAATGCCTTCTGGGCCGGAAAATGCATTTTCCAATTGCATCATTACTTGCACCATTATAGGAACGACTGCAAGCTCGGAAATCGTTACGCGGGGGGTTTAGGGGCTGCCGAACTCGATTCTGGCATTAGAATTACCCGGGGGTTCACGGGGGTGGCTCTGTGGGGGTGCGCGGGGGGTGAATTGGGGGAGAAATGGCAGCGTGCATGAAAATCGCTCCAAACTCGTTTCTTGGGGGTTTTCGGGGATGCCGAATTCAATTCTGGCATTGGAATTACCCGGGGGCGCTCGGGGGTCCCTCTGTGGGGTTGTCTGGGGGTCATTCTGGGGGGAGAAATAGCATAGTCCATGGGAAGCGCTCCAAACTCGTTACTCGGGGGTTTTCGGTGATGCCGAATTCAATTCTAGCATTAGTTTTCCCCGGGGGCGTTCGGGGGTCCCTCTGTGGGGTTGTCTGGGGGGAAATGGCAGCGTCCATGAAAATATCTCTAAAATCGATACTCGGGGGTTTTCGGGGATGCCGAATTCAATTCTGGCATTAGACTTCCCCGGGGGTATGAATAATAAAAATTTAGATTGAATATTAAATAAATAAATATTACACATATTATAAAAACAATTGCTTTGGAAGTCTTTTGTGCCTCGAAACTGGATTTTAAAAAGGCGCCAAAGCTATAAAGAGAGTAGAGTATCGTTACCACGGGGACCGGCGCGAACAGAAATATTCTGTATCGACTGAAGAGAAAAAATATGGGTCCAGTTCCCGCGCACAGTCGGCATCTGTGTGGCATCAGTATTACATCTGTCATTCAGGACCACGTTGCTTTTTCGTTGTATGTAAATACAGTGCTACAGTAATCAAGTTTCTTGGATTTTGGACCTTTTTTGGTGTTTGAGTTCTGTCCGGCACTCTTATACCACGTTGGTTTTTTGTTATACGTAAATATAGTGCTAAAATAATCAAGTTTTTTGGATTTTGGACCTTTTTTTGGTGTTTGAGTGGTGTCCGGCACTCTTGGACCACGTGGGTTTTTCGTTATACGTCAATACAGTGCTATAGTGCGATGGCAATTGCTCAAACCAAAAAGGCACTTCCAACGGGGCCGAGAATAGTGACGAGGAAGAAGATGAAGAAGGGGGTGAAGATGAAGAAGGGGAAGAAGAAGAAGAGTTTGAACAAGATATTTAGTATTTAAGTTAAAAATTGAAGTTTATAATGACTAATTCAACATTAATAAAAACTCCTATTTGTTATTTGAATAAAGTATTATTTTCATAATTTGTGATTTTTCACTTTCTCCTTTACCATTTCCCACAGAGCCACCCCCGAGCACCCCTGGGGAAGTCTAATGCCGGAATTGAAATCGGCATCCCCGAAAACCCCCGAGTATCGATTTTGGAGAGATTTTCATGGACGCTGCCATTTCCCCCCCAATCACCCCCAGACAACCCCACAGAGGGACCCCCGAACGCCCCCGGGGAAAACTAATGCTAGAATTGAATTCGGCATCACCGAAAATCCCCGAGTAACGAGTTTGGAGCGCTTCCCATGGACTATGCTATTTCTCCCCCCAGAATGACCTCCAGACAACCCCACAGAGGGACCCCCGAGCGCCCCCGGGGAAATCTAATGCTGGAAATGAATTCGGTATCCCCGAAAACCCCCGAGTAACGAGTTTGGAGCGATTTTCATGAACGCTGCCATTTCTCCCCCAATTCACCCCCCGCGCACCCCCACAGAGCCACCCCCGTGAACCCTCGGGTAATTCTAATGCCAGAATCGAGTTCGGCAGCCCCGAAACCCCCCGCGTAGCGATTTCCGAGCGATTTTTCCGAGTTTCCAGTCGTTCCTATAATGGTGCAAGTAATGATGCAATTGGAAAATGTATTTTCCGGCCCAGAAGGCATTTTTCAAAAAATGGCTAAACCAGACTATGTAGAGTCGTTTCCTGGGACCCTCCTGAACACAATGCAGAAAACCGCATCTCGATATCTGCTGTGCCTAAAAATTTCCGCTATTTTTCCTAACTTCCCTGGACTAATTATCCAAATCGAGAACGAAATGACTGCTATGCCAGTCACCAGTCATGAATAATATACAGGAATGGGTTCAAAGTCCATGGACACATGATGATTAAATTTTGTATTGTTCATTTGATTTGTTATGTTTTGTAAAATTTCAAAAATGTTTGATTTATTGTTGATTTTATGAAAAAAAAATAATAGAAATATATAAATAATTTTGTAAATGCTGTTTTAATCTGATAATGTCTAAATTTAAAATGGCAAAATACGTGACGTCACATCATGGGAGGGGGGGGGGGGTTGTACACAAATGTTACCACTTATGACAATAACGAGGGGGCTCCAAAAATCATGAAATTCGTATGACGTAATTTATGGATGGCCCCTTATTTTATATTTTAGCTTGGGGTCATTCATCTCATAGTTCGTCAGCGTTTGCCATACAGAGAAATACAATAAGAACCATTGCTCGAGTAAATTATAGAAGTGACTGCAAAGATTCTTTTAAAAAATTTAAAATTTTAACCCTGCCATGTATATCATATTCTACAGTGTCTTTATATATTAAAACAAATATCTCCCACTGCACCAAACCTACAGAAGTTCACAGTTATTCAACAATAAATAATGAAAAAATCAACTTAGACTATTTACGTCTTAATAAATTACAAAATGGTATAAACTATCATGCTGTCAAATTTTATAGTGTTTTACGTATTGAAGTTAGAAAGCTGGATTTAAAAAGATTTAAAACTATACTAAAACGTTTCCCATTAGACAATGCGTTCTAAAACTATGACGATTTCATACGTACAAAATTTGATAAATTAATTTTACTTACATGTTAATAGTTTAATAATTAGTGTAATATGTCTAGCTATAAAGATGCTACACCTTAAGTCATCTTAAGGTAGCAATAATTGACAAGGACAACCCCTATGGGAAAATTCCAAAGGATAAGGAGGTCTTTATCAAAAGAATGCTGAAGGGAGAATTGAACAAGATCATTATGTCCACTTCCGGAACCAGCACAACAAAGCCACCCATGTTTCGATCGTGGACATACTCTGGTGAAATCATCAGAATTATCTGAGAAGACGACAACACATTGGGTTGGCTAACAAAGTCCGTGGAAACCTGAGGCCAACTTCCCAGGCTAACTAAGACCACCCTCTGGATCCCCGTGGAAACCGAAAGTGACCATGAGGAGAAAGAGGACGTGATCGGTCGCCTAGCAGGTCAAAACCCAGCGTTGGGCGTCCGCAGGTGGTGTCTTTTCCACCACAAAATCAAGGGCAACCCAAGAGGACTCCTACTCGTCTTCGGCATCGGAAACGAGGACATTAAAACCCTGAGGACGAGATCGATGAGGTTGCACTACCTCTTTCAATCTCTCGTTCTTAAGGTGAAAACGGAGAAATCCAATGAAGAAACCGAACAGACCGCCGAACCCCAGAAGAAGATGGAAACGGAGGGGGGAGAGGATGAGCCATCTAGAAGTATAGATGTCACCACTCCAACTCCCAATGCTAACACTCCTTCAAGGATCAAAGTCGTTTCCCCTCTAACAAAGGAGGAGGAGGGAATGACCAATTAAATAACCTTTCCGTCGACACAATGGCTGGGACACAGAACAAGGTAAGCAGTTAATCTGCAACACAGCAGGGGGGCGACAGCAGTACTATGCCGACGCCTTGATGTGGAGCAGGATACACTGGCATTAATTCAGGAATCCTGGATAGTTCAAACCAGAATAACAGGGTTATCAAGACTAAGTGGACTTATTTACAGTTCACCAACAACAGATAGGCCGGGGACAACCATCTACGTTCCTCGGCATATCAAAACCCAGCCGCTTCAACACCTCTCAACATCTGATCTAACGGCCGTGAAGGCAGAATGTTTGGTGGATGGCAAACCAACAAATGTTGTCTTGGCGTCAGTATACCTCCCTCAAGACTCGGCCACTCCACCACGAACAAGGGAGATGGAGGGCCTGGTAGTACACTGCACTCAAAACTGGGAATTAATAATGGGCTGTGACGCCAACGCACACCATGTGACCTGGGGCAGTGAAGAAAACAATGCAATAGGTAAGTCGCTTTATGATTATATTACCGGTAACAACCTTAACGTAAGTAGTCAAACTATAATAGATATAACACTAACAACATGGCGTATATCCAGTCTAATCCAGAATTGGCATGTATCTGATTGTGTAACACTATCAGACCACCAATGGATAAACTTTGAAATTAATCTCATCAAGGCACACAAAAAACCATTCCCAGATCCCCGGAGAACTGATAGAGATAAATATCGATGTCAACTCAGGGAGAACTTGGAAGGGGTTAATAAGAAGGTGCCCAGAACGAGTGGTGAAAGAGAGCAATATGTCAACATCTTGCAAACAAGCTTTGGAAACATTCTGCCCCTTGAAGTGATCTCAACAGCCCAATGAAGCCACCAAATGGTGGTGTCAAAAGGTGGCTAACCTCAAGAAGATGATTACGATCTCGTCCAACAAAGCAAAATTAACAAGACAAGAATCCGATTGGGAATCATACAAAACCAATCTGAAAGAATTTAAGAAACTAGTCAGACAAAGACAAAGAGATACGTGGAGAACCTATTGTGAGGAAATCGAAGATTACTCTCAGACAGCTAGGTTATGTAAAATACTCGCCAAAGACAAAGATCATGACCTCTGCTTATTAAAATAGAGTGATGGCACAAGAACCAGCGACTTTCGTGAAAGCCTAGAGTTACTCATGGAGACTCACTTCCCGGGATTTGTGGTAACAGAACGAAAGGAGTGGCCAAACGAAGTCAACACTCAACCCTCAGATATGGATTGGCAAATGGCCAGCCAAATAGTGAGTGAGGACAGAATAAGATGGGCAATACAGAGTTTCTCCCCTATTAAGCCGCCGGGTATTGACGGTATCTATCCCACCCTACTGCAAT
The DNA here is from genome assembly GCA_963675555.1 of Leptura quadrifasciata. Classification (NCBI taxonomy): domain Eukaryota; kingdom Metazoa; phylum Arthropoda; class Insecta; order Coleoptera; family Cerambycidae; genus Leptura; species Leptura quadrifasciata. Next base: position 41,938,764 of record OY776677.1, read on the forward strand.
GGGGACTGGATGAATTACTGCCGCATCTGGTTGGAGTATTTACGGCGTACTTAGCACACCTTTATATTCCAGAGACATGGAGAGAAGTGAAAGTTGTATTCATCCAAAAAGCAGGGCGGATGGACTATACCACCCCCAAAGCCTATCCTACCTATTAGCTTAACCTCGTTCCTACTCAAAATGATAGAGAAGCTATGTGAACGATATATACGGTATGTTATAATGAAAGACAACCCTTTACATCCTAACCAGCATGCATACACCCTGAGTAGATCCACCGACACCGCTCTCCATGCAGCCCCGAGTCGGATTGGGAGATCCTTGGATAATAAAGTGTCCACCCTAGGTGTCTTCATATATATAGAAGGTGAGTTTGACAGGACCACCTTTCCAAAAATTACAGCGGCTCTAATGGAGAAGAATGTCCCTACGATCATGGGAAGCTGGATATCCAGCATAATCTCGAAGGAGCTGTATAAATCAATGTGGGAGATGCTTGTGTGCGAGGAATAGTTGCGAGAGGCTGTCCGCAGGGAGGTGTAATATCACTACTGCTATGGAACCTAGTTCTTGACAGCCTCTTGTGCCGCCTCAATTCAGAAGGATTCCACACAATTGTCTACTCAGATGATCTAACAATAATGCTTAGCGGAAAATTCGAAGCAGTCCTCTGTGAAAGAATGCAGGAGGCCCTAAGAATAATCGAAAAATGATGCAGAGAACACTCCCTGTCTGTCAGTCCCAGGAAAACGGAGATGGTTCTCTTCACAAGGAAAAGGAAACTAGGAGCACTGAAGGCACCTACCCTCCTGGATACAACACTAAGTTTCACATCAGAAGTAAAATACCGTGGGGTAACGTTCGATGCCAAACTAACATGGAACCTTCACATGGATAGAAGACTAAACAAGGCTTACATTTCTTATGAGCAGTGCCGCAGAGCCGTGTCGAAAACCTGGGGGATGAAATCCAAGGTAATCATGAGGAGATACACTGCCATCATGAGACCAATGATAACTTGTGGAGGTGTGGTTTGGTGGCCTAAGAGCAAACACACTACAGCTAAGGTCAAGCTCAGTCAAGTGCAGAGAGTTGCCTGGTTAAGCATAACTGGAGCTAGAACGAGAGCTATAGAGGTAATGCTGTGTCTGCCACCACTAGATACATATATCTAGGCGAAGTGGCTCTGACAACAATGGTACGCCTCAAATCCGTTGGCATTCAACCAAATGTAGGCTGTGGAGAGGCCAGAAGTCGCCTGTGGAATGAGGCTGTCAGGAAGATGTCTCTTCTACAGGCGTGCACAGATTGCATTTCTCCCCGGTTTGTCTTTGACAGACCCTACATAATACAGAGGAACAGTATATATATATATATAGCTACTTCATATTAACCAATACATAAGTTCGTTTTGATAAAAAAATACGTAAAATCGCGATTTTAAAATTTCGAATTTCGGAGCTACAACCTGATTTTGTGATTTTATGTATGTGACAACTTTTATTCCGAACGACGTAAAGATTCTGTTCCTAGAATTTGGAATGATTCAGTCGACAACAAATTACCCATGCATTTGGTGCGGGGTCGTTTATCAGTAAAATTTTCGGTAGGCCACCACTATTTCTTAAACTACAATTTTTTTTACGTTTTATTGCTAAAAATATTTTTTTAAATATCACGTTCGAGATCACGTTTTAGGTGTAAGATTTAATTAGGTATTATGATATATTTATTTAGGCACTAAGATAACATCTAAAAATAATTTAAATATTTAAAACGAATAATTGAAACGGTATGCTTGATTTTATCTTCTATATTATATAGTTTGCGAAATAAGGCCGGCGACATACTATGCGTTTTAACCGGACCTACGTTTCGCCGGAAAATCGAAAACTTTACAGCCACATTAGTACGCTAGTTTTTTCGATGTTTCTGAGAAACGCGGGTCCAGTTAAAACGCATAGTATATCGCCGGTGTTATGGTGCCGAAAAATTGTTCAATATATCCTTTTTTTCATGCAAAAGATGTTAACTGAATTGCCCATGCGAATAATATATTTCAACGAAATGGCGGCAGATTTCCCTCAGAGTTCCTCTGATTACCTCCTGATTTTCCCTGATTTCCTTCTGATTTCCCCCGATTTCTACACCTGATTTCCTGAGCGGTTTGCCCCTTATAATACAAGAAAAAATTCCCTACGTGAATACAAAAATAATTGCGTTTTTGCTTTTTCTTTGCCATTTTTAACGAAGATTAGCTTCTATTACATATTCTTGAATTGTTGGCTAACACGAAGTATCACAATGTATTTTGTCACAACGCACAATTATTGTAAAATCATACTACCCACAGATTTTTCTAAAATTCCGGAAAATTATTATTTTTTTTTTTTACAAAAAACCACCTTACCTCTGTGGCGCTGTGGCTCCGACCCTCACAGAGGGGAGCTGGTAATACCAATAGCCACTCCCCACGCTCGTGGGGTGAGTGACTACCGGGTCCGCGAATCGTGTGCCCTGAGTAGACGCAATGAACCGAGGATGACAGCCTTCTGCATTCTGCCGGCTAAGATCTCTGCCGAATCTCGGCATGCCGGTATGATCTTTAGTTCTGAAAGCAGCGTCTGTCTCATTCCACCGAGGGTTCCTATAATCAGTACCACTATTTTAACAGAATGGCCTGGATAAAGCCTGCGGAGTTCGAAGAGCAAATCTCGATATTTTGTCCGTTTTTCCTCCTCTTTCAAGACAATGTTGCTCTCAGCGGGAGCTGAGAATTCCACACCATACATTGTCTTGAGTTGGTGGTCGAGGAGTACTATGTCAGGCTTGTTGGCTTGTATTTGCCTGACGGTAGGAAACGAGTAGTTCCAATAAATTAGGCACTTCTCATTCCCCACAACGGACTCAATATCCCCCGGAACGTAAGGCAGCACTGGTGTTTCGTCTATCCCATACGAGTGCCTTAGATGATAGTAAAGCACTCGTAATGCTGCGTTGTGTCTATGAATATAGGCCGAGACTGCGTATGTCGGGCAAGCCGACAGTAAGTGCATTACAGTCTCCGGCGCCCTGCGGCAGGCCCTGCAGCTGGCATCAGGGACCTCCATACCCATGACACGACGTCGATAGACGAGAGTATTAAATACACCATCCTGGCAAGCCATTATGAATCCCTCGGTCTCAGACTTCAGCCCAGCTGACCTTAAGAAGGCGAAGGTCAGCCTTTCGGATAAGCCGAGGTCTTCTATATTTTTATAGAAGACCACGTGCAATGGCTTATCCTTATGGAGCTGCAGAAGGATGTTGTGTTTTGCAGCTCTAATGTGGGCTTTTAGTCGAACGGGTTCCAACTCGGTGACAGAGTCGGGGTTTACCCGCTCGACGTCGAAGATGAGACCAAGTTCATCGGCTGCTCTCCGTGCTGCCTTAAAGGGAAAAGCTCCTACTTCTGCATTTTCATGGTCTCGGACCATGCAGAGGAGGGGATCCGAATTCCTGACGACCTTACATGCTCCATCCAGAACCATCCTGCTATGGAGACTCTCCAAGCTCAAGAGTCCACGGCCTCCCCGATGCCGTGGGAGATATAACCGTGGAACGGGCGATTTAGGATGCAAGCTCCTATTGAGATGCATCTTCATGCGGGTTACTACATCGAGTTGACGCAGCTCTTCTCTAGTCCACTTCACTACTCCGAAAGAGTAGAGAAGGATCAGAACGGCAAGCATATTTGTAGCAGACACCTTGTTCTTCCCCGACAGTTCTGAAGACCAGGAGGAGGAGAATCTCGGTTGAGTGGAAGCCTCTCCTCGTACAGCGTTTTCCAGAAGTTCTCCACCTGATCTGCAGTCGGCGGATTGTCTACAACACGCACGAGAGCTCCTTTAAGTAGGATCGGTCTTTCGGCTGGTGTTTGTTGCAATCGAAGCATTAGCGTTTTGATGGTAATATGCGCCAGGCTTGTAACTTGTAATTCAGCGCTCGGCCGGGCACATAGCCCAGAGAGTAGCTGTTGGTTGCAGTCTGGTTACGTTCCTTATAGTAAAAAAAGGATTTTATAGAGGAGTTTGCCACTAAAAATATTATGTTTTAATATTCCGCCCTCTAAACGCACATTTGAACAATATCTATTTTGGTCAAAAAACATTGTGAAGTAGAAGTCCTCAGCTTTCATGGCGTATACCTAAATACCTGAAATATAACGGGTTGAAAGTAAAAAGTATTGCGCTGCGCGCTCGACTAAGTATAATTTAAGTTGCTATTGCTTTTTGAAATGTTAAAAATATATGTTAATGCAGACGCGTATTTTAACACAATCAATGATATTTATAGAAAATAAAGTCGAAAATTATATAGATAATTAAAGATTTTAATAAAATCGTTATTTTTGTATTAAATTTAACGAGGTAGATTAGCTTTCATTATATGCAATTGAAAAAAATTTCCTTCGTAGATACCCAAACCACAGAATTGTGACGCCTAATTTCTCCTATACTTTCTAATTTTTCATTCAGGTTCAGGAGCTTTTCAATTTTTATTACTTTATGAGGTACTTTTTGTGAAATTTTTACTATTAGGTATATATTTTCTATTTTACTATATATTTAGTAGCATCAACTATAAAGTCTTGAATTAAAGGGAATTTTCTTAGTTAACATTGAAAATAGAGTTCAACGTTGACAACCTGAACTTCTATTACTATAAAAACTTTATTTATTATTATGAAAAAATTGTATAGCTCCATAAATGTAATATAAAATGAAACTTCTATAATTTGAAAAAGAAATTTATTACATTAGACATACGCATGACAAAGAATGACAGTAAATACATTGAATTAAAATTGTTTAATATAAAAATGTTTATTCTGATAGTTCATTATCAGCTTCAAAATAACAAACATCATTAGTATCATTGTAACAAAAACGTGGCGCTTCTTATTTTCTTTTCTTTTTCTTATTTATTAATTGTTATACAATTCAAATATAAATATAATAGTCGGGTGTATATTTACTGGGTAGTCAAAAAAAGCAACAAAAACATTACGAGCTAATTATTAATGCCGGTGAACCATTCGGCATGGTCTCATCAAACAAGCCGACGTACATTATTAAAAACCTATAAAATAATTGATTCACTTCGCAGGAGAGATAGTACAGAGTGTAACGGTATTTTAATGAGGTCGTAAGTTTTTGTTGCTCGTCTTGACTGCCCAGTAAATATACACCCGACTATAATGGAAGAAAAATGACTAGAGAATAGTAAAAAAAGGCAATCATTTATGTGTTCCCACGGGGCATTTAAAGTTATTTTTCTCATTTTAAAAGACACATCATCGCCATAGCCACATCTTCATTAATTACCCTGTACTATAAATTCATTTTACTTTAATCAAGTTATGAAATTAAATAAGTATAATTTCTTACTACCGTTTTCATTTGTCAATTTTTACAATTTGCAAAAAACAACTGAGTAACCGAGTGACCCAATATGAAATTTGTAAACTTGAGATCATAACGATATGTAACTCCACCTGTTAAAATCTTGGTAGGACTTTCAAAATATTTGGAAAAATAACATTACTTTTGATATATCGAAATTAGTAAAATATTGTATTTCTTTTTTGAAGATCGAATTTCATTGGGACCAGATATGGGGTTAAAAAAACAATAAACCAGCACAGTTGTACACATCAGTTTTTAATATTATATCCAAATAACAACGCTAGAACACATTTTAAAATATATAAGATCAGCATGTATAAAAATTAAAACAACAAACCTACGTACTAAAATAAATATTTACATCAAACCCATTTTACAATTATTAATTGGAATAACTCTAAATTTACATTATTTGATTTCATTAGAGATAGATTTACACTCATTAAATGAAAAACAATGTACTACCACAATGTACGCTAAAATAAATGTGGCAATTTGAATAATTTCAACAGCAACGAAAATGTTTAAATTAATTATAGCCATAAAAAATTTAAATTAATGTGATAATAAAACAGGTTTCTATAAAAAAATTTAAAAATTCAAGTTTGTTTTCTGGTTCGGGTACCGCCTTTTAAATAATATCTATAGAAAGTAATCTACAATATACATTTTCTGAAATTCGATCAGACAGGCAGACGGTACTGAAAAAAATTCAAATAAATTTTAATAATTCTTTTTCTCATTCATACATGATCTTATCGAGGACTGTGATATTTTAAATAGAGCTAAAGCGTATTAAGAAAAAATTTAAGATTGAATTACTTTAGACTCCTTATAGATACCTGTTTCGCAATATATTTGGATAGTAATTTACAATATATATCTTGCGGATCGGCCAAAAGCGTAGAAGATAATAAAATGAAGAAGAAGTTTTATCATCTATGCATTTGATCGATCCCTATAAAATGTATGTTATCAAGAGACCCGGTCGGGTTTCACAGCTAATTCTCTCTCTCTCTCTCTCTCTCTTTCTCTCTCCCAGGCGAAAGCGAAACAAGACAGTTCATATACAGCAAGATATTGCTTTCTGCGCCATTTGGATATTTCTTTTCTTTTATAAAAAAACATAATCATTTAACATTGGTAATTACATGCGAAATGAGTTATTTACCGTTTAATCTTTCAAATAAATACTTGTCTTTAACTTGTCATCTTATTACGGCATTGTTATTGATGTTTGAATTTTGAGATCTGTCAGTTCGGTTTTAAAAGTGTACTAGACGGAAGTGACGTCGGTCGACGGATACGGAAGTTAAGTCGCTTAATTTAATCTTGTGACAGTGACATTTATAAATAACGTGAATATAGGTACAAACAGATTAGTATAAACATAACCTAAAAAATTTCAAAGACATAGTGAAGTTAGAGGCGCGAGTGGGTTTTCTACCTAAAAATTGAACATTTAAGTAAGACTTTTCGCAAACAGCCCCCCCCCCCCGATCGAAACCTCAAAGATGTTTAGAAAGAACAATTTTTAGAGAAAGACGGTCGGCGTCCTCCGAGTACAGGCCGGGACATTATCTACGCAAAGTGTTATCATAAAACAAGGCAGGATATTATCCATGGGAAGTGTTGCGTAAGGACAGGCCGGGATGTTGTCGCCCGCGAAGGGTGTTGCGCATCGCGAAAAGGAAGCAAAAATAAAGATGCGGGAGATGCGGGAGAGTTACATGAGCGTGTCGGGGAGTTCTTGTGCCGTCAAGGACGGCCCCGGCCAAACAACATACAGAAAGTGAAGCAGACGAAAGTACCGCCAGCCTAGACAGGCCTATAGTTCTTAGGCGAAAGCTAAAGAAACAAGCCAACATGACGCAGGAAAGCGCGTGAGACGCCAGTGTTGAGAGCGTGAAGAACTTCTCCTATTAATGTGCATTGATGGTAGAGAATAAAATATAACCAAAATCGCTTTACTTTGCCATAAATACAGATTAGATATCTATGAAATCGTGTAGAGCTGATTTTTACCCTTATTCATTTTAACAGACTTTTTTTCTATTTTTGCTATTAATATACCCTGATTGATGGTAAAGAATAAAATATTACCGATCAGAAGTTTCTAAAGTCTTGTAGAACTAATTTTTTCTATTAGATATGGAATGTGTTTTATGCTGCTGCTTTTCTTATATAATTCAATGGGTATCCCAGCCAGCAAAAAAGGCACTCTTACTACCACTAGAAGTAAAAACAAAATAAAATTCAAGTAAAGTAATCAACTATTTACCTACGTTTGGAAATAAAATTTTTCTCCAACAAGTTCTGTGTTAGATTCCAACTGTGGAATCCAGCTTCAGATTTTTGCCTGTATTGATATGAAACCAATGTTGAAACATTAACTGTACATGATTTCAATAATTTATAACCTGTAATATATTGCTTTTGGCTATCATTATGTATGAAAAAAATGTATTTCATAATAAATCAGGTTTAAAATGAGCTCTACACGAATTTAGAAATTTCTGATCAGTAATATTTTATTCCTTACCATCAATCAGTGTATATTAATAGGAAAAATAAAAAAAAGTTTGTTAAAATGAATAAGGGTAAAAATCAGCTCTACACCATCAGCGCGAATATCAAATGCTGAAAAAACAGCAAAAGCTACTGCAAATACTCCACAATCAGAAAGAACTAATTGTCTGTTGTTGTACAAGTGAAAATCGAACAGAAGTTTCACTAATCAATCAATTCAAAATTAATTTACTTTTGTTAGAAATTTTAATTTGGATAACCGCCTGTCTGTTATATAGATGGTTTCCAATAATCCAAATTCGTACGTGTTGCCACCGTCTTGCCTTGCTTGTCTCACATGCCATGTTCTTTCACTTTTGCACGTACATATCATCACTTACTTGCTTTCCGTCGTTTTGCATGAAACATATTCAATAACCGCGTTAGAGATTTTTTTATTCCGTCCCAATGCTTGGGTAATTAAATTTTTAATTTGCTTAAATACCAAACCGACTTTGTGTTATTTAATTAATTTATTGTAAATATATGTGCAAATGCATTAAAATATCTATACTCACATATATTAAGTTGATTATTAAAACATATTGTTTGTTTTATTGTGAGTATCTCTAATTAATGTTTTCCCGAAGTAGTAAAAATGTTACATACATAAAGTTATTACAGCTGTCCATTCCACGAGAACGACAGTCAAAGTTTCGACCCCTGGCAATAAACCGTCTTCACTGACGCTACCTGGAGCCTCTATCATACTGCTAATAGAGAAAGTAGAGTTTCTGCACTTTAAGTCAGAAACTGGCGCTCGAGGCAAATTCCACTTACATTGGTTCCAAGGTGAAAGTTGCAAAACCCATGTAGCGACGTTACAGTCTTTTTATTTTTTTTTAATATATTTATTTAACGTCGGCCTATTTCCGCTACTGAGGCCTAACACCGACGCCTGTAGACGAGCTACCCCAACCAGGAATTTTTGCCGAATCTCTTCCCTTAAGAAGAGTAGGGATCTTTTACTTGCCTAACATTTAATAGACAAGGGACCGACGGCTTCACATCCCCTCGGAAGAATGGTATATCTCCTATACAAACCTCGCCTAAGGTTGTATAGCTTCTGCGTATACACTGATATACAAGCCGCTGGAAGATGTATGAGGCGAGGATGCGGTCTTCGTTGGAACGGTCACCCATCCAACTACTCACCGTTGCTTTACATCGCATATCGAAGTATGTACGTAGTAAAGACGCACCCACGCTCGCCCGACCGTTACAGTTTACTAACATTCTCCAACAAATGATATACAGGGTGTTGTTCGGGGCACTGAGTATAATATTTTAAAAAACGAGTTCAGCCCTGGAATTTTTCACAAATACATTATGCTTCATGTGGGGTGTTTTGAACTCAGCAAAGTGTGCTCTATCTCCCATTTCACTATGTCCTGTTAGATTTGGGACACCTTGTGTACATTATGATCATACACGTCGAGCTAATAAAAGTGTTTTAAAAATATAGGTATGTTATAACTACTCTCTAAAGATTCTATTAGCACAAAAACGGTAGAGATTTCAGAAGCTTATAATGAAAATCATTTTAAAAGTTGAATTTTATTCTCAATTTTTTGCTTACTGGGGCACAATTTTATCTACTGCATATATATTATTTAAGCGATTCGTTAGTCGTTTACGAGAAAAAGTTATTTCTAAAATTTACATTTTCTTACTTGTTAAGACTACAACTTTCGGGAAAAATACTTTAGATATTAATAAGTGCCAACGACAATAACTTACACAAGAAATATCAACCATATAACTGTGGGGGTAGAATGGCCGTGCTTACCGGCTGCAGTCTTTGTTATTACCCATTTATCCCAACGTAGCAATTATAAATATTTACAAACCATGTATTCGTTTACCCTTATGGTAAAACTAGATAATATGTATTTAAATATTTTGTTTTTAATTGACAAATAGATTAATTTTTTTTAGTCAAATGAAAAACTGATCACTCATACATTACTTTTATACATACATTATATTCGTTGTTAAAATCCAATTCCATAATAATATGAGTTGTTAAAAAAAAATTTTTATATTGTATATAAAGAATATGGAACTAGTTGTTGACTGTAATTGACTGTAATATTTATACATGTAGACAAGAATAACATATTAGTTGTAAAATAGATAGTACGGTTTCCAAGTAAAATGAATGTATGATTCTACTTTGCCACACCATGATTTTAATAACTATATTCTTACTTCCTAAACTTGTATACATAACAAAGTAATCTAGAGAGTAAGTCTCAAAGTATCATATGATTAGAAACAAAAGTCATTGAAGAATAATAAACTATTGAAAAATGCATCAGCAGCTGTAACGGTAAAACTGTGCCCAAATTTATTATTGCTAAATTTTGTAACGCTTAATGTCGAAATGATAGATTCTTATCACATTTTATTATTATAGCATATACTTCCCCAATGTCACTATAATGGCCATTAAATGTATTAACAATAGCTAACTTAGTGCAAGTGTGCTTTTAGAGGGCGGAATATTAAAACATAATATTTTTAGTCGCAAACTCCTCTATAAAATCCTTATTTTACTATAAGGAGCGTAACCAGACTGCAACCAACAGCTACTCTCCGGGCTATGTGCCCCGCCGAGCGCTGAATTATAAGTTACAAGCCTGGCGCGTTAAATGGAATAATTGCATATTACCATCAAAACGCTAATGCTTCGATTGCAACAGACACCAGCCGAAAGACTGATCCTACTTAAAGGAGCGCTCGTGCCAGTCGTCACACACTAGTTGTAGACTGCAGTTTCGAGCTGTTGGCTGTCGTCAGTGTAAGGTAGGCATGTGACGACCGACACGAGGATCACTTGACTATTTAGTACATTTCGGTATCTTTGGGATAGCGACATGTAAAATAGTCGGCAAGCGCCATCTAGCGGTCCAGTGTCTGTTGCAGTAGAAAAATAAATAGCCTGACTGGGCTTAGCATAGTGCAAATATGCTTTTAGAGGGCGGAATATTAAAACATAATATTTTTAGTCGCAAACTCCTCTATAAAATGCTTATTTTATTATAAGGAACGTAACCAGACTGCAACCAACAGTTACTCTCCGGGTCATGTGCCCCGCCGAGCGCTGAATTATAAGTTACAAGCCTGGCGCGTTAAGTGGAATAATTGCATATTACCTTCAAAACGCTAATGCTTCGATTGCAACAATTATAATTCAGCGCTCGGCGGGGCACATAGCCCGGAGAGTAGCTGTTGGTTGCAGTCTGGTTACGTTCCTTATAGTAAAATAGGGATTTTATGGAGGAGTTTGCGACTAAAAATATTATGTTTTAATAGCTAACTTGTCATTATTGATGCAAATCTTTTCAATATTTATTTCTGACTGATTTTTGTTACATAAAGTATTTACGTTTGCCAAAGTGGTTCATTTGAGTTTTTATTTCCGTTCATTAGATTTCTGTAATAATGTTCTTTCGTTTTTTAAATTAATAGCACTAATTTATTTTTATACTTCTTATACTGTGTTAATACAGGTTCGTTGGTTGGATTTTGTAAAACTTTTTGTACATTTCATAACCTTTAGTTACCAAGTCTTTTTTATCATTACTCTTTATTCGTTCTTGTGTTTTTCTCAATGTTTAACTTTAAATTATTTATAAAAATTTCTGTAGCAGAGTTTGAATAATTATTTTCATTTCATTAACAACACTTCAGCTTCATTTTCTAAATCGAGTTTTAATTGGTGATGGTCAATATTCTTTTTAAAATTAGTTTTATCAACTATTGTATTTAGTGTTGAAATATCGAAAAGCAAAAATTTTGGATAATGATCGGATATTAAAGAACTATATATGAATGGTAAAATATTTGTATTTTTTTCTTCCTTAGTATTTACAAAAAAATTATCAATAATTCGCTTTTGCCCATTAAAACTCCGTGTATAATGATTAAAATCCCGTATCCTGCATATCCTGTAAAATACAACATTTGAGGACAGCTCTACTGTTAAAGCTACAAGCGCACTTTTCAATGGCTTATCCTGCAATAGCCTTTGAATTTGAATTATAAATTGTTGGATTGTCTTAAATAAGTTTAAAACTCATTTTTTAGTACCTTTTGGTGTTAATAACATAAAATTCTATAATTGGTAGTACTTTTATCTGAAATAAGTATATCTGGGACAGTGAATTCAACAACAGCATTTAAAAGTGATTTTTATAATTAATTGCACACCATCTTGTTTTATTTATTATCAGTGAAATACCTGCTTGTTAAATCTCAGTCGAATCGGCTAAATAAACAAAAAAAATGTAAATAAACAATAAACGTGCGCATTATTTTTAGTTTTTGCCGAAATTCTAAAATATCTGTAGTAGCAACAACTAACATAAAATAATAATAATAATACACAATGTCATAATATGATAATGTTGAACATAGTATGATCAACATTGTCACAGTTCCCATAAAACATATTCTTGACGCATTTCCAATCTGGTTGGGATATTAACACAAACGTCATTAATATTTGAATATAAAAGTACCTCAAAAGATCTTAGCAAATTAGTGTTAATAAAATTAACTCTGGAGATTCTTGAATAATAAAACTTTAGTATTTACATCAGGAATTAAAATAAAAATATAACAATAGATAATTTCATTATACGGTAAACCATAGCAGATATGCCAAAATACTTTTTCTTACCGTTCTTAACAAAATTGAAACTAATAGATAAAATTTAACAAAAAAACAAATAATTTTTTAAACAAAACAATATTTAGGGCCTACTAGGATCGATCCGACTATACAACCCATGCTTACATATTTCACACTCACAGAATCCTGGTACATAAACGGGACTAGGTAGAACGGGTTGAGAATTAAATAGAGGTAAAAATGGATACAAACTGTGCATAATAACCTTATTACTCGATATAAATGGTAAACCACCCGTATGTGGACTAACATACGGTTTTGTAACTTTGGCATTTGTAACGGGCTTGAATGCTGAAGCAGATTCTGTATGTGCTCTGTTGGAATCAGGCTCTGTTTCATGTTTTTGACTATTATTCATATTAAAGTGTTCTATTGCTTTTAAAAGATCATGATTACACCGTTTTAAAACGAGCTCAAGAACAGCCCGTTTTTTATTTGGAAAGAGCTTGGCAAGCATTTCGATTGAAGCAGGGCTCACGAGTATTTCCTCCTGATTTTGTTCTGTACAGGTTTGTGGCTCATTTGTGTTATCGGGTGAATCAGGTTCAGGTGAGGTGACTTGCATTCCGAAGATACGGCCTGGTGGAAGATAATCATAGGTAGTGCCGCTTTCTGCAGATGCCAGGTGGAGTGCTATAGCATCTTCAGCTGCTTGCTGGCGCTTTAGAGCTACCTGTGAAAATAAAGGAATAATTTGTGGTGTTGAATAAATATTTTAAATTATGGTGAATATTTTAATCTATCAAGAAACTCGGTCAGGTTTCGCAGCTAATTTTATGTCTCTCTCCCATGCCAAAGCTAAACGAGACCAGGCTTCATATATAGCAAGATGTTGCTTTCTGCGCCATCTGGATATTTCTTTTCTGGATATTTATTGTGAATTACATTTTTTAAATACCTAATGATAGCAAAAAGCAAAATATTACGGGTTATAAATTGTTGAAATCATATATATTGTACAGTTACTGTTTCAACATTGTTTTCATAACAATACAACAAAAAATCTGAAACTAGGTTCCACAGTTGGAATCTAACACGGGACTTGTTGGAGAAAAACTTTATTTTCCAAACATAGGTAAATAATTGATTACTTTACTTGAATTTCTATTTTGCCTTTACTTCTTTTTTCCTGGCTGGTATGCCCATTGAATTATACAAGAAAAGCAGCAGCACAAATCACACTCCATATGTAATAGAAAAAATTTGCGCTACTCATTTTTTCCCTGTATTTGTTGACTGGATTAAAGCATTATTTTTATTTGTATTAAATTCTATTTATATACTTTTAATTGGCCCACATATATGAGTATGGGTCATATGCGTATTTATATTTCTTGTAACACCTGCATTGATTAGGGGTCATTGTAATCTGATCCACGAGCTGAATGGGTCGGATTTTACGCCGACGACTTGGACCAGGTCCCGTGCGAATGTGATAAATGTTATGTGGGTGAGTCATCCAGACCTTTCAGTGTGAGGTTGGATGAGAACAAGAATTACATTAGAAAGAATGAAATTCAGAAATCAAAGATTTGTAAACATAATTGGGAAAACGAACATAGAATAAATTGGAACTCGGCAAAAATTTTAACAAAAGAAGCAGATACCAAAAATAGAAAAATTAAAGAATCAGCAATAATTTTATTAAATGAACATAAGTGCGTATAGAATTGTTCTGTAGATATTTATACAACCTGGCTACCAATGTTAAAAGAAGAGCTTAACAAACTCAACATTATGTAAAAGAAAATATCATCAGTTCTGTGTAAGTAGTAAGTATCTATGGAAATAACATAAACAGAATCTTAAAGCTGTGTATTTGTTATACACAGCAAAATAAGAGTTCTTCCTAAAAAGCTTTGAAAACGGAAAGAGACTACTTTCCGAAACGTCTGCAAAACACATTATTTCTGTGTTTATTCCGATTTATATTATTTGCAAAACATAACCTCTGACTATTCCTTTGACGTAAACGTCACGGGCGCAGACGCTTTTTTCCGATAATTCTATTATTTTGTAGATTCAGTGATTTGTTTTTGAAGAGGATAATAATACATGTGGTAGAAAACTCAAATAATAGGAAAGAATATTGGTAGAATGCCACAAATCACTTTCAGACAATATTGAGTAATTTACTATTAATTTCGAAACTGAAACAATGTATTTCGCTAGTGTTGTGTATCGGTAATGAAGTGCTAGCGCCTTGATATAGTGTTCCATTGTTGACTCTTCGGTGTGGATAGTCGATACCTTACGCACTCTCGATTCGAAAGTGCTGCACAGTTTATTTTTTCCCGTGCAGTAATGCGGTTACTTTCGATATTTTCTTTCCTCCTCTAGGATTAAGGTTCATATAATAACAGAAAAGGACGGAAGATGTCGAAAGTACCAGACATTATTGCGCTAGACTGTACACTTATTACACTATATGTATTCTAGTATGTAAAGGAAACTCTTTCGAATTGTTTGTGCGTGGAAAAATGAGTAACGCTAATTTTTTCTATTACATATGGAAGGTGTTTTGTGCTGCTGCTTTTGTTGCGTAATTCAATGTGTCCCGTGTTAGATTACAACTGTGGAATCCAGTTTCAGATTTTTTTGTTGTACTGTTATGAATACAATGTTGAAACATTAACTGTACATTATTTCGATAATTTATAACCTGTAATGTTTTGTTTTTGGCTATCATTATGTATTTAAAAGATGTATTTCACAATATATTAGGTTTAAAATAAGCTTTATACGATTTTAGAAATTTCTGATCGGTAATATTTTATTCTTTAACATCAATCAGTGTATATTAATAGAAAAAATAGAAAAGAACTTAGTCTGTTAAAATGAATAAGGGTAAAAATTACATCTACACGATTTCATAAATTCCTAATTTGTATTTTGTTATAGTAACAGTAAAGCGATTTTTGTTTTATTTTATTCTCTATCATCAGTGCACATTAATGGGAAAAATTTTAGTCTGTTAAAATTAAATAAATAAGGGTAAAAATGAGCTTTACACGATTTCATAAATTTTTAATCTGTATCAGAAAGTAAAGGTGGTCAGAAGGTGCAGGGGACTACGATAACGGTAAAGCGCTTTTTGTTATTGTCTTCCAGTTGGGTTTAAGGAAAGGTTATGTTGCTCATCGTAAAGTATATAGTCAAAAAGATAAACATGATGGATGGTCATGAGGTACGGGAAAGCCACATAGAAAATTAGCTTGTAGTGTACATTGGCAGTGTGGGGGGGGGGATGTGATCAATTAGCTATTAAGATAGGTTATGTAAAAGGACCGTGAAATCAGATAAGAAGGAAGAATATTCCATCCCCATTTGTAAATTTAGGACTGTCAGTTATGTCTTTCTGGCTAGTATGGATAGAATATGTGATATGTACTTAGTTAAGTAAATGTCAGTGTTCTAGGTGACATTACGTAAGAGTCTTGTAATACAATGGTATTGTATATTAGTCAATTTCCAAAAAATTTTTATTACAATTTACATTATTTTGAATTTCATTGAAAACATATATTTGTTTCAATAATTAATGTACTCACTTTCTCACTGTATGTTTTATATTTTCCTTTAGATTCATTATATTTACTAGGTCTGAGGTATGTTTATCCTGGTTTCTATATAATACATTTTTCTAAGGCATTCTTTCCTTATTATATTGTATTTTATATTTATTGAAGTTTGAACTACACTTCTAAATTAATTAATAAGAATGTTATAGGCAACATCGCAGCTATCCTGTTGAAAAAATTAACTTCAATTTTCTGCATTCAGGCATTTAAAAGATAAAAATACAGTGAATTAGTTCATACCATTAATTCCTATGTTTCCAAACTTTTATTCAAAGTTAAGCTTTTTGTGGTATTCGCCATACATTTATTTTTGCGTCCCGAGGGAATTGATAGATTGAGATGGTACATAGTGGAGATATCGGATTTGCAATGATTACCAATGAGCCCTTGTTTGCTGAAGAGATACGCGATACTTGTCTAATGGAATATCGATCAAGCACTCCGTGCTGTCAGAATATCGAGTTGCAGCAAGTGCAGTGATTTAATAAAAATGGTCTTAATGCGTTTCGATTATATGAATAACAATTAAGTGCATACTTATTTGAAAATATAGCTTGACGTTGAATCGGTATTTGTTAATAATATGGTTATTCTTGCATATTTTCAGAACAGAATTTTTTGACGAGGAACGCTGAAAGGTGAATTAATTTTGTTGCTTATTCTTTTATAATAACGGTAAAATAGGAACCACATACATATGTTGCTATGACAACTCACAACAAGACTGGTTGAAAATTTCACACTCGTTTTTTCTGTGAAGTCGACACTCCAATGCATTTTCTGAAGAAATGAAAGATGAGCAAATTATTAAGTCAACTTAGCTGTAATAAGTCGATTCTTAGAAAAACTAAATCTTAAGTCTATCCGAAAAAGTTTGATGGAGTATATTTTTTCTATGAAAAAAATAGAAAAGAACGAAATGTTTTTATTCCAATAATTGTAGTTGTTTTAAAACAACTGGCTATTACATTTAATGTAATTTCTTCTAAAACCTAGCGAAAAATCTTTTTTTTTTATATATATATAAAAAATAAGAAAAGAGAATTTCTTATTCAGTTTGTTGCTAACAATTATATTTATTGATAATGTTTCATCTCTAAACATTTGTGACTCCATTTAATGTTATTGTCTCTTTCCTTCCTTTCCGTGGAACAGTCATTTATAAAGTCAGTGATAAAGCTTAAATATATACCTACTATGTTCTATACTAAATATATACTATTCGCCCATTTCGTTGTTGATTATATTTTTGAATCGTTTATAGTTATTGAACATTATTTTCTTTCGTAAAAAAATACCTGAATATCAATCGGTATGGCTTCTATAACAATATATCTTACATCCTTAGCACCTTATGAATAAAAATACTACAAAAGTGTCAGTTTTCTAATATTTCTATCGATGAAATTACCAAATGTTTCATAGTTTCTATAACATTATATACAGCGACAACTTAAAAATTTATAATAGAATAAATTCAATGGATTATAATATCGTAAAACAAATGTTTTTCATTTTCCCATATTATATGAAGTATACAGGTTGCCTTTTAAAAAACTTGATACACTAAATACTAGTGAATGAAAAGTAGAGGTAGTGACGTAAACAGTGCCGCCCAAGCCGAGTGTGTTCTATGCATATCGAACCCTCCCCGTTAATGTTTTCTCCCCTACTTTACCATGATTCACTTTTAGTTCAACGGAGATTATACCTTTTGAAAAAACACAGACGATACCACCACCCCTGTCAGATCCCGAGAGACATCCTCTCAAAGTTCAGTACCAATAAAATCCAGGTATCTCTTTTATACCGGATTCCATGGTCTTGATAGGTCCTTTGTAGTTTTCTCTCTCCGAGTAATTGGAATCTGTCTCGCTAGGCCTTCGCAGATGCATAGTTTCTACTTGAGCTGGGGCTTCCTCTTCCTCTTGATAGAACCTCTATATTACATCTTCTGCCAAACCCATTAGACTCATGAAGACTATTGAGTCGGTAGTATCCGGCTGAAAGACCTGCCATATACTAAGGGCTTGTTCTGGCTTAGTAGATCTTCGAAAAATTTGGCCGATCCGTTCTTTAATGAACTCTTTGAGCTGTCTATGGCTTGGGAAGTTCCTCCACCATTCCAAACACTTATTTCATACTCATTCGTTATAATGACTATTCGTATGCATAGATTTGCTACGCCACAAGGTTTTAGGTCCTATTAGGGCTTTTGGCGCAACTTATTTGGCCAAATCTGCTTCTTCGTTTCCTTTATGTCCGTCGTGGCCTGTTAACCATATGAGGATCACTCTATTCTGACTTCTTAGGTTTATAATGGCCATCAAACAGCTCCACAGTAATCTCGAATTTATTTGCATGAAGCCAATTGCTTTAACGCAACTTGGCTATGGGAGGAGATGGCAATCGACTGGTTAATAGTTGCCTTATTATTTTCTTTACACAGCAGTGTATGGCGATCACCTTAGCCTGAAATACTGTTGCGTATTTCCTAGACTTATCGAGATAAAGAGCGATGTAGTACCATGAAAGTTCTCGAGACGTAATTGCGACGCCGCGTGACACCTCACGCCGGTCGTTTAATCTGCTACAAATTCTTGCATAAAAGTATTGAAATATCTGTTCCCATCCTTTGTTAATAAACAATATGTAAATAAAAAGGTCCTCTTTATATCCCAGATTCCAGGAAGCTATGGCAGTCTCCACCCCAATTTTGCCTACAGGCCCCATCCATGTTCATCCGGCCCTGCCAGAAGGGCCGGATGTCAGTCGTCAAAATTTTAAAATTTCATTTTTCAAAATTAGCAGTCATTTTTGGCTGTAAACTTATATGTTTTACGCCGTATTTGCATATGGTTCCTCCGTGATTCAGAACACATGTATTTTACCATGTAGATAATACATAGGACCGCCTTGCCTGAACGTATGAATATAATATCCTAATCTATTGCCAATCAAGCATCTTTAAGCTTCTTTAAGCTTCATAACAGAGTGCCCGAAATTTCACATGTTAATTTAAAAATGCATATAAAGACAGACAAGCTAGAAGCCCACTAAGTCGCAAATATTAAATTTTCAATTGAATCTTTTTGATGTCGGTGGATTGCTTTAACGTAATCCATTGGATAGAAACTGCATTGTCCGAGCCGTCCTAACACTCACCATGTGCGGTATAGATGACATCCTTGTTAACCTTATACATCTTCTTATACGTATATTTTCAAAAGACTCAATATATAACTTTATCTAAATCCCGTCTTCTTTCCTTGTGTCTTACTGAGTTCTTATTAACAGCATTCCCTTTCAGGTTAATTTAAGAAGTATTAGAAAGTACAGTGTTAGCAAGTAAAGTATTAGCCATGAGAGTGCAACGATATTCCAGTTGATACCATATATTGGAGTCCCGTTGAGCTAAATCAAAGTAAGTACTAATTTTGTATTTTACGCCTGTCTAAGTTAAGTTGGTCCCCTCAGGTGAACGTTCTAACAGCCCAATTAGGAAGTGTAACATAACGTTTTTCAGACCGTCTTAACACGGCTTAAGCTCAGCCATTGGATCGATGCTGCCCAAATTTTACATGTGTCCAGAAGAAACACGCCTCGAGGCCTAGCTCTATATCAAATGCGGAAGAATAAACTATAAAAACTGCCAAAATAGTGAAAATATTTTTTTCTCAAAAAACGGCTCCAACAAATATATATATTTATATATATAAATAGTACATTGGCTACCATTCTTTCATGATTTGTAAGGTGTAGTTCAATGCAGGTCGGGGCATTTGCCCGCTGAGTAGTTGTTTCCTGCAAATCATATATTATAACAGTAGGTTAAGTCCACCTTGGACTGAAAGGTCGCCGCTCTCAGGTACTTGCAGAATCGCATCTAGCAGGTTGGCCACTATTATTTGTCTGTTCCATGACCTATGGCATACTGATGAGAACTAATAAGTTCGAAACCGGTCTATGTCTGGTCAGGGAATTGACAAATGATATTGGCTACCATTCTTTCATGATTTGTAAGGTGTAATTCAATGCAGGTCGGGGTATTTGTCGCTGAGAAGTTGTTTCCTGCAAATCATATATTATGATATATATATATACTTCCGGGTGTTTCCCCGCGTCGATGGTCGACTCCTCCAGGAGTCACGATTGTCTAAACGACGTTTCGGCAGAATCTCATCTGCCATCTTCAGGTTCTCGCTGAAAGCTGCCTACTGCTGCTCCTCGTTGTTCGAGCAACGAGGAGCGATGGTCGACTCCTGGAGGAGTCGACCATCGACGCAGGAAAGCACCCGGAAGTACAACAACACTTCATATACATATATATATATATATATATATATATATTAAAACATAATATTTCAGTCAAGCTCCTCTATAAAATCCTTATTTTACTATAAAGAATGTAACCAGACTGCAACCAACAGCTACTCTCCGGGCTATGTGCCCCGCCGAGCGCTGAATTACAAGTTACAAGCCTGGCGCGTTAAGTGTAATAATCGGATATTACCAACAAAACGCTAATGCTTCGACTGCAACAAACACCAGCCGAAAGACTGATCCTACTTAAAGGAGTTCAGTGCAAGGTAGCCATGTGACGAACGACACGATTTTTGAGTTTCATTTTCTCCAGCGTCAAGTTTTGTGTTCATCCAGTCTTACACTGAAAGGTCTGGACGCCGAAACCACATCACAATATTATTAAATGAACATAAAGGCGCATCGAATTGGTTTACAGATTTTTGTACAGATTTTGATATGTTATCGATGTTAAAAGAACTTAAAAAACGTAGTGTCATTTAGAATATCAACAGTTCTGTGTAAGTAGTAAGTATCTATGAATATAACGTAAACACAATCTTAAAGCTGTGTATCTAACATACACAGAAAATGGGAATTGTTTTGATATCTTTGAAAAAGAAAACAGATTTTGTTTCCGAAACGCCAGCGAAATACTTTATCCTTAATTTTGTTATAATTTGTAAATAGCATCTGAGTGTTCCTCTGACATAAACGTCACAGATGTAAAGGTTGTTTTTCCAATACAGGTACTGGTTAATTTTATTATATTTTGTAGATTTTGTCAATTTTTAGAAGACTTCATGTGGTAGAGAAACCCAAAAAAAGAACTAAAGAATATAGATCATTTAAATTACAGCGAGACTTTGTACGAAATTGTACGTTATTAAAATAAAAATATTTTAACTTTATTGATAGAGAATATTAATAAACTTTTACCCACCTGTGCGGCCATTATTCTTTGCCTTTCTTTGATGAGTCCGCATTTTGTACAAGAACAATTTTTATAAATACATTGTTTTTTGTGGCCTCTTAATGTGGATATCATGCCATGATTTCGACAACGAGCACATTTTGGAACCCTTGCTGAACGACTGTTCGATAACATATTACACCTATAAAAAAAAATTAAGCTTTCATTTCAGATAACCAATCTATTTCTTTTTCAGATTTACAGAAATTAATGTATGCTTCATAATGATAAATTTAAATAAAGAGAAAATAATGTATATACTTTCAATGTGTAATGTCACACTTTACGAAATTGTCTTTAGTGCCATAATGACGCACTTTACCGCATTAGTGTAATAAAGTGACGCTTTTCCGTACTAGTGTGGTAAAACAAAAATAATAAACTTAATTTTTATTATTATAAACTTTTACTGTAAATTTTTTACAGTTAGAAATTTCTAAACCAGAAGCGGACGGAATAGAGTAAAAATAGTAATTTCAGGACTACTTAAAAAACTAACTGATGATTTTCTTGCCTTCATTTTATTATTTCTATAAAAGATTGGGCCGCGCCAATTGTGGATGATCTTATTAGTGAACTAACAAAATTAATTAAAAAGATATTATTAATGTATTAGTGTACTAGCAAATAAAAATCTAAGGGTCAGTGTTAGTAACAATCTAATATGAAGTGATTTCTTCGAAAGTTACCGTGATCCAGCTGTGGTCTTTGATAAACCCAACGATAAGTTCCATGACAGTTCCGACTCCCCTCATCATCTGTGTCACAGAGGACAATGTTCAAACATGTATTGTGATTTTCTTAAAAGGGAAAATCAAGTTCTCAATATGATGATATCGCAAATGGAAAAACGTCTATATAATCTAGAAGAAATTATTTGTTTACTAAAACAATCACAACAATACTGCTACGCCTCTCAGAGTTGAAACACATCAGCACAGTTTCCAAGAAGGGAATCTTAAACTTCAACCTGTTCAACATCAGTGGCTGTGGTTAATAGCAATAAATCTGATAAATCTGTAAAACTCGATACAAATACAAGAAACCAATCATATACATCTATGCCTAAAGAAATTCCTAACAAAAAAGTTCATACTAGCAGCAAAACAATTACTCTTGCTGAAGTGAACTCAGCTGTGAACAGCGCAATGGCTACTACAAAAATATTTGAAATTGCCCAGCAACCTCAACGTAGTAATAAGAGAGTCATAGCACATAAGGACAGGAGACCTATTATAGGAATAAAAGCTATCACCGATATAACAATACATAAAAATATCATGAAATGTCCAGGAATGATAAATAAAATAACAATAAATTAAAATCTAAAGCATATTCATTTCGGCTACCATCAGCCAACCTGCGCCTATAAGGATCTACCTATTCTAGAAAAGGAAATTAGTTTTTGTATGCACATTGTGCAGGTTTATAAAAACTCTAGCTTAGGGAAAAATCAATATAAATAGAATGATATGTAACTTAGAAAACAATAAAAAATCTTTTAATTGGTAATTGGTAATTGATTCTTTTAATGTAAAGACGGTCCTCAAGTTAGGCTATCTTCACATATACAGGATCGATCCTAGTACTACCTCACAAAATCTCCGTGATTATCTCAAACAACCAACTCCTATGATAATTTTTTTCTGTGAAGGTTTAAATAACAATTCAACAACTAATTCATTTATAGTTTCCGTTCCCATTCAACATATTAAGGAAGTATATTATCCTAAAATTTGGCCCAGTGCTGCATGCGTAAATCGTTACTTGTTTCCAAAAGAATCAAATAATAATAATAATAATAAATTGACTTTATTCAGACTTTAAATAGATACAGAAATATTATTAAAGGGAATGGCGATGTTCAGCAACGCTGCTCTTCCACATAATCATTCCGGTTTAATATATTGTTGAAAATTTAATTGTAATAAAAATTACACGTGAGATACATAATTAATTACTTATATTATTAAGCAACAGGTTTTTGATGTGGTCTCTGAACTTATGTAAGCTAGAGACAGATTTAATGTTAGGGGGTAGACTATTATATATTTTTTCTACTCCCTTATGTAAATTTGCTGTTTTCCGTACAGCCTGTAGAATGGATAAGTGGGCCATTCCAGTTAACTGAACGGATATATTTCATATACGTTCTAGGATGGATATGAAATCGACCAATCACAGTTCGTGTATTAAGTACATAGGCAACTATTCGTTTTAAAAAATTCAAGTAAGTGCGTAAGCTGTCAAAGTAATTGTCAGTGTGTATTCGCGCAGTTTGAGCTAAAAAATAATTTAAAATGAGTGATTCCAGTGAAGAATCGATAAACGGTATACCACCTAAAATTTTATTGAAATTATTATATACAGACAAAATTTTAGAGATGACAAAAAAAAGTAGCTATATGTGGGGATTGAACCTATAATCTCTTATGCGTGCATATAACCGCTAGGCTACTGAAGCTTTTATAAAATGTTTGCACCTAGAGCATAAGATTTAGCAGAAGCTAAGTTTGTATATTAAAATTTGATTAAAACTATTATTTGTAGTTTATTCTTAATCCGGTCGTAGAAAAAGTATACTGTGCAACTCGAGTGGATTATCTATATCGCACTCGAAAGATTGAAGCACTCCGCCTACGCCTACGGCGTCGTGCTCAAACTTCTTTCTCGTGCGATATGGCTATCATATCCACTCTTGTTGCACAAACTATTATTAGTAGCATTGTACACAAAGGATCTCTCAAACTGAGCAGAACTCTTCCTAGGTACGGTGTACAAGTCTCGAAACCGCGTAGGACAATCATGAGTAGGACTGCCTTTAACAAGTTTAACAAATAAATATTCAGGAAGTTTTACCCTATTTAATTTGTAAGTTAGAGATGACATATGGAGTTGACAACGTTCATCCAAATTTAGCCAATGCGAATTTAACTGAAATGTGGTCAAATTTTCGCAAATTATAAATAAATCTCAAACAGGAGTTTTGAACTTTTTGTAAACTATTTTTATCTTTACCTAACAAATAGTCCAGGGAAGTTAGGAAAAATAGAGGAAATTTTTAGGCACAGCAGATATCGAGATGCGGTTTTCTGCATTGTGTTCAGGAAGGTCCCAGGAAACGACTCTACATAGTCTGGTATAGCCACTTTTTGAAAAATGCCTTCTGGGCCGGAAAATGCATTTTCCAATTGCATCATTACTTGTACCATTATAGGAACGACTGGAAACTCCGAAAAATCGCTCGGAAATCATTACGCGGGGGGTTTCGGGGCTGCCGAACTCGATTCTGGCATTAGAATTACCCGGGGGTGCACGGGGGTGGCTCTGTGGGGGTGCGCGGAGGGTGAATTGGGGGAGAAATGGCAGCGTGCATGAAAATCGCTCCAAACTCGTTACTCGGGGATTTTCGGGGATGCCGAATTCAATTCTGGCATTGGAATTACCCGGGGGCGCTCGGGGGCGGCTCTGCGGGGGTATCCGGAGGGCTATTCTGGGGGGGAAATTGCATAATCCATGAAAATCGCTCCAAACTCGTTACTCGGGGATTTTCGGGGATGCCGAATACATTTCCAGCATTAGATTTCCCCGGGGGCGTTCGGAGGTCCCTCTGTGGGGTTGTCTGGGGGTCATTCTGGGGGGGGAAATAGCATAGTCCATGGGAAGCGCTCCAAACTCGTCATTCGGGGGTTTTCGGGGATGCCAAATTCAATTCTGGCATTAGACTTCCCCGGGGGTATGAATAATAAAAATTTAGATTGAATATTAAATAAACCTGCGATTGAGCTCGTCCAAAGCTATCGAGCAAGAACGTATGCTGAAGCCGCCAATTCTAAAAAAGTTGATCTTGCACGCATAATTCCGACTGCCAATGCGTTAACCGAGCATATCAAGCGTGTCTATTTCCAAGTACAGGCTTGGTATGGTTCACAAGGTCAAGACGAGACCTTAGATCCGTTGGAATGGGGGTGGGAATTGGTGGATGGAGAGCTCAGTCCTGTCACCATGACCCAGGAAGCCGGTCCCGAGGAAATTTTAAGCAAAATTTCTTGTTCTTGGCAAACCGACTGTGGCACGAGGTGCGGGTGCCGCCGAAGTGGGTTGGAGTGCTCACTTGCATGCAAGCATTGCGATGGCAATTGCTCAAACCAAAAAGGCACTTCCAACGGGGCCGAGAATAGTGACGAGGAAGAAGATGAAGAAGGGGAAGAAGAAGAAGAGTTTGAACAAGATGTTTAGTATTTAAGTTAAAAATTGAAATTTATAATGAATAATTCAACATTAATAAAAACTCTTATTTGTTATTTGAATAAAGTATTATTTTCATAATTTGTGATTTTTCACTTTCTCCTTTACCATTTCCCACAGAGCCACCCCCGAGCGCCCCCGGGGAAGTCTAATGCCGGAATTGAAATCGGCATCCCCGAAAACCCCCGAGTATCGATTTTGGAGAGATTTTCATGGACGCTGCCATTTCCCCCCCCAATCACCCCCAGGCAACCCCACAGAGGGACCCCCGAACGCCCCCGGGGAAAACTAATGCTAGAATTGAATTCGGCATCACCGAAAACCCCCGAGTAACGAATTTGGAGCGCTTCCCATGGACTATGCCATTTCCCCCCCCCCGCCCCAGAATGGCCCCCGGATACCCCCGCAGAGCCGCCCCCGAGCGCCCCCGGGTAATTCCAATGCCAGAATCGAGTTCGGCAGCCCCGAAAACCCCCGAGTAACGATTTCCGAGCGATTTTTCCGAGTTTCCAGTCGTTCCTATAATGGTGCAAGTAAAGATGCAATTGGAAAATGCATTTTCCGGCCCAGAAGGCATTTTTCAAAAAATGGCTAAACCAGACTATGTAGAGTCGTTTCCTGGGACCTTCCTGAACACAATGCAAAAAACCGCATCTCGATATCTGCTGTGCCTAAAAATTTCCGCTATTCGGGCGATTTTGATCTAAATGCCCTGGACTAAAAGCAGACCAAGGAACAGCGTCACAGTAAGAAAGATTACTAAGCATTGAAGCATCACAAAGCTTTAATTTTATATCTGAGCTTAGGAAGTCTTTATGGATGTACAGTGTTTATAATTTACAATATGATTTTTGAAGCAGACTATTGACATGCGTAGTGAATCAAAGATTGACATCCAGGTATAGTCCCAAATTCTTACAAGAACTAGTAGGGACTAAGGACACCTCGTTGACAATAATGTTAAAATCAGAGTTGCTCGCAACATTCTCCTTGAACGTTCCGAAAATTAATAATACTGTTTTAAAGTCATTGAGAACTAATTTATGCGCCCTAGATACCTCAGATCGAAGTTTATTTTTGAGACAGCGTCTCTAATATCTCTTAAATAAAATGAAAAATAAATTTTCGTGTCATCAGCGTACTGGTGCATCTTACAATGCTTTAACAATTGTGAACAATCGGCAGTGTAAATAGCAAAAAGCACCCCAAGATGCTACCCTGTGGAACTTCTTGATAAAGATTAACAACATTTGAAAATTCACTATTTACAAGCACCTTCTGATTCCTATTTAAAAAGTAATTTTCAAAGAATGTAACGGCACCAGCACTTACCCCAAAATATTTTAATTTGGAACACAGAATTGAATGATCTAAAGTGTCGAATGCCTTACTATAGTCCAAGAGTATCAAAGCAGTATTTTTTTTACATCACTGGCCGTAAATATATCATCTGTAACCTGCATCAAAGCAGTGGTTGTACTGTAATGTTCCCTAAAGCCAGACTGCTTAGGTGGTAAGATTTTATTCTTGTCCAGATATAATCGGAGCTGTTCAGAAACAATGTTTTCAAGAATTTTTGATATTATTGGTAATAAACTAATATTTCTAAAATGTGACACTAGTGAGGAATTACTAATTTTAGGTACAGGCACAACAATCGCCGACTTCCAAAGTGAGGAAAATATTGAGTCATTAGACATTTCACTTAAGTGGGGATAACTAAAGAAAGCATATTAAGATAAATTCCATCCACTCCTTTGGCATTAGTTTTAATAGTGAATATAATTTTTTCTACTTTGTCAACCGTCACTGTGTCAAAATTGAACTCATCAGAAATTGCAGAATATTTGTTATTTTCGTAATTCTCAGAGATGAAGATATCATTAACATTGACATCTGCTCTAGGTAAACTGCTTATGAAAAAGTCACTGAATGAATTTGCATCAGCAACTGCCGAGCAAAAGCTGTCTACATCCGGGCTAATGTTTAGAGCTTTTAGTGTTTTTCAAAATAGTTTAGGGTCTTTTTTAAATTGATAGTTTAAATATGCCTTTTTTCTACTTTAATCGAGATGTTAACTAGGTTTATAATGTTTTTATAATCATTGCAAGCAACATCAGTTTTATTATTTTTATAGTTTAAAAGTGCGTTATCTCTAACCTTCATCATAATTTTTAAATTATCCGTCAACCACGGAGCACGAAGTTTAGTTATTCGAACAGATTTAAGAGGTGCATGCTTGTTAAACAAATGTAATAGATTAAACACTCCAAAAAGCGATCATGTCGTCAACACTTTCAAGGCTTTAAATATTATCAAAATCTATTAAGCTAATGTCTTCTAAAAATAAGTCGTACTTAAATTTGAAAAAATCTCGAAATGTGTGAAAAATAGTGGGTTAGCGAAGCTACTTTATTTTTATGTTACATTTAACCAAACAGCGTTCAGATATACCCACCATATTAAGAACATCTGTACTTAAGGTTAAATCTAAACTGGATGAAATAATAAGATCAATCAGTGTGCTAGAAGTGTCAGTGATACGAGTTGAATGTTCAATGAGCTGATGTAAGCCATATTTATCAAGTAAAGAATTAAATAGAAATTAAATTAAGACTATTTTTGTTTAAAAAATCCACATTGAAATCGCCCCCAAACAAAACATAATCAAAGTCAGGAAAAAAATTTATTAAAACATTTTCAATACACAATGGGGAGACCTATATACAGCACACAAACACAGCTTCTTACCTTTAATTCTAATGCTAATCCACAATTGTTCAACGGGTAAATTATTAGGAACCTCTAAAATTTTAAATTTAATAACATCCTTCGCATAAAATGCTACCCCTCCACCTGTTCCTTCGCGATCACTTCTAATAATTTTATAGCCAGGAATTCGAATAGCACTATCATGAGTATTATCATTTAAAAATGTTTCCGATAATCCAACCACATCATATGATTCTCTACTTACCAGTTCAGAGATCAGATCAATAATAATAGTGAAAATTTCTGACAGCAGCCTCCAAATCTGCTCTGAAATTACGTATGATACCTTAAATGATAATTTTTTCACTTAGGTTATGCCATATAAATATATACGAAGCATCCGTAATGAAACCGATGAACTCGACCTATTACTTTATTCACTTGACTTTTCTGAAGTGGTGTGTATAACTGAAACTTGATGTACGGAGGATGGAATAAATCAAATCAAGTTATGTTCCTACAGTTTATCTGATTATTTCTCCAGAAGCTCGATGAAGGGCGGCGGTATGGCCGTATTTTTATTAAATGATTTAAAATTTAAAATTAACATCTCGTGTCAAAAAAGTTGAATTAATTTTTGAATATGCTCTGTTAGAGTTAATTATTAACAATAATAAATTCTTTATATCTTGATTCTACAGAGCACCTGCAGCTGATTTCCAAATAGTTTTAGAAAAAAAATAAATAAGTTTCTTATTTAATTTCTTAATCTGGGAACTCCTACATTTATCGATAGGGATTTCAATGTAAATTTTAACGATTAATGCAAGAATCGTTTGGTTTGAAAAAATGTATCTCTGATTATAAAAAAAATAGGTACACATAATAATTAAAAAACCACCATTGATAATTAATATATTCTCCAATGTTGATTAAATTGTTAAATCCTCAAATAATTTATACTGACATTTCATTTGATTCAGTTGATACAATTCATACATTTGAATTTTCTAGCCAGTATCTCTAATGGGGGCATACCAGTTGTTATAAAAGATTTTTTAATACCGAGAGAAATATAAATTATTTTAAATCATTATTATCTAAGGAAAAGTGGGACTTTTTGGCCACCAATGACAACTGAGATATGAAATTCGAATTTTTTTCCATACTTTTTTAGAGCACTTAGATACTACCTTTCCTATGGAAAAAATTAAAAACTGGAAATCGAAATGTCATAAACCATGTCTAAATCACCATCTCACTGAACAAGGTAAATTAATAAGGGAAATTTTTAAAATTTATAAACTATCTAATAATGAGTTATTAGTCCGATATAGAATATTGAAGAAAAATCACCAAGAACAAATTTTAGATGCAAAAATAGGTTATCATGAATCCCTATTTTCATCTTCCCAGAACAAATCTAAAACTGCTTGACAGATAATCAATACTGAAAGCAATCTTAATAAGAAGAAATCACTTCCGCAAGTGCTTTATGATACTGATGGTTGTGAATTTTCTGATTTTCAAGCAGCGGCAGATACTTTTAATGAGTATTTTACTAATTTTGTAAATAAATTTCCCTCTATAATAATTACTCTAACGATTTTGATCAAAATTAACACATTGACCCACTTTTAGTACTAGTATCAGATGATGCCCTGTTATACCAAAAAAATGCAGTGACTGAGGGGTGGAGAATGAGGTCAAAAGAGTATTTTTTTCTGACCATCATCCATCATTCCCCTTTTTTGTATAGCTAGAACATAAATAGAAAAAATACGTCTTACTACGTTTGTTCAACTGAAAATCTAGAACCTTCTATCGCTTATCGAACATGATGCATATAAATACGAATTTTACTGAAACTTTGATAACCGTTGATAATATAATCAATATAAGCTTAGATCTGGGGCTGTCAATGATAATAAATCATGTAACACCCTTACAATTTTCTTTCCAATTTGAGTCAAATACAGAGTATTAGTATCTACTTATGACCAAGAAACATTCACCTCCATACAAAATAAACGCAATAAAATCAAAAAACATATTAGGCATTTCTTATTTTTTACTAATAAAAGATCAGAATTATCCAAGAAGGTTAAGCCCAAAGTTACCAAACTTAAATACTGAAATGGTGCTTAAAAATGTGTAAGTTCGAAAGTATTATATTAATAAATTATGCATTTTGAAAAACGTTCTGTAACAATTATGTTTGAAATAAAAGGTGAATAATTGACAAGCACTTGCCAAGTAATTTGTTCCAGTTCTTTTTGCTTACGCGTATTCTGCATATTTTAAACAAACTGTAATTATTATTTATTCTTGACCAAACTATGTATTTAAACAACCTGTGTGAAAACAGCAGCCAAAGATAGCAGCCAAAACATACGAAGGTACCCGAATCGGCATAGACGTGTATCGCAAGCAGTAAACGGGGTCTTGTTAAACGCATGCGCACAAATTCTGAAGACAATTAGATGCAATAGCAGTAATACATATTTACTTGTAAAAGTGGTTGATTAGAAAAACTAAAATATCTGTTACAATTTGTATAGACAGTCATCCGATTTGAAAGCGGCAGCAAAAGATAGCAGCTAAAACACAAGAAGGAAAAACGTATCATTTTAACAGGATGAAACTTGGTGGGTGGATAAAGGGCAGAATCGGCAATTTCTAAAATCAGTGGCATCGACTCGCAAACCTTCAGGGGGGTCGCAATTAAAATAAATCCAAAATGATCCCTTGAAAAACAGAATACATTATTTTAACAGGATGAAACTTGGTGGATGGATGAAAGAGAAAATTAGCAATTTTCAAAATCCGTTGCATTGACTCGCAAACTTCAGGGGGGTCGCGATTAAAATAAATCCAAAATGAACCCTTGAAAAACAACAACGTGTAACAGGATGAAATTTGGTGGGTGGATGAAAGACAAAATTAGCAATTTTTAAAATCAGTGACATCGACTCGCAAACCTTCTGAGGGATCGCAATTAAAATAAATCCGAAATGTAGCCCTGTAAAACAAGAACGCATCATTTTAATAGGATGATACTTAGTGGGTGGATGAAACACAAAATTAGCAATTTCTAAAATCAGTGGCCTCGACTCGCAAACCTTCTGGGGGTCGCAATTAAAATAAATCCAAAATGCACCCCTACCCCTGTAAAACAAGAACGCATTATTTTAACAGGATGAAACTTGGTGGGTGGATAAAGGACAAAATTATCAATTTTTAAACTCAGTGGCATCGACTTGCAATCCGTCAGGGGGGTTGCAATTAAAATAAATCCATAATGCAAAACAAGAACTTATGATTTTAACAGAGTGAAATTTGGTGAGAAGATAAAGGATCCATTGAGCGATATTCTGAAATCAGAATCGATCGTAATTATGACTTATAATCGAATAGAGTTACTAAATTACCCAACGCGGAAAATAATTCCATCCGCATTAATAACGGTTGATTTATGTTGTGCACATTTTGTGGTAATGGTATCAAAATATATTTTTTATAATATATAAAATCACAAAGTCGTATAAGCTCTACACTTTTTTTATCGACAAAACATACACAGAAACTTACTCCCTAACAACAAAAAGTTGGAAAACGTAAACTTTTGAACACTCTTTTTAAAAAGGCGAATAAATGGTTAAACAGAATCATTGTTCACATAGCTGTTCCTATGCTACACCTACATAGTGTTAATTTTGAATCCAAATTGATTTTTATGGAGATCCGTAAGATTGTTAACAAGTTCTAAGATTAGATGTATTGATAGATTGCTTGTGAATATAGCACAAACATTAAATCGAAAAATACAAAAACGTGGGTTTATGCAGCTTTACATCTATAAGTGTCATGAATGAATATTAATTAACACATTCCGAATAAGACATATTCGGTCGCTAAAACTCCATGTAAAAAGCGGATGATATATAAATTTAAAATAGTATTCTGTCATATCAAGGACTTATAGAATTTATTATTTGTATAAACCAAATTATTCTGTTCAGGTAAAAAACAAACAAAAATATTAATAAGGACGACGTCACACATACTATTTTTAATGAAAAGTTAATCATCTAGTATTAATCACTTCAAATGTACAAATCGTCTAGAAAATTAACACTGAACAGAAATTATAGTGTTTCTGGAACAAAATAGACATCTTTCAGTCATATCTGAAGAGTTCCGTAATATTAGGTATTTATGCTTCATACGATATTTTTCTAAATCGCAATCTCGTTTCACCAATAGGAATTTTTAATGAAACGTTTTGCAAAGCAAATGATTTCTGAGATATAAATTATAGATATAAATTAATAGACTAAAATAATAACTAACATATTGCCGATCATGAGGCACTTCCCAATACAAGCAATATTGTCACAAATATTGGTAAAAAAGAACAAACTACATCATTCTATTTCGAAAAGACTGGAAGAATAATTGCTCAACTCTTTGGGATTTCTATAGAAAAGTAAGAGCATAACGAATGCAATTTTTCACTCATCTAATAACAACTGAGAAATGTTACGCCTTCACAGTTTAGAAAATTTTGAAATTTGATGCTAACCACTCAAGAAAAAAAATGGAATATCAAGTATAATATCAAATCAGTTTCCCGTTGTGAAATCAATAGTGCTGTGTTTGTGACTTTCAGGTATATTTAAATTTCAGTCCCTATAAATGACTTGCGTGTCGATGCTACTGATTTCAAAAATTGCTAAGTATGTCTTTAATTCACCCACCAAGTTTCATCCTGTTAAAATGATGCCTTCTTGTTTTACAGGGGTGCATATCGGATTTATTTTAATTGCAACCCCCTGAAGGTTTGCGAGTCGATGCCACTGATTTTAAAAATTGCTAATTTTGTCTTTTATCCACCCACCAAGTTTCATCCTAGTTCAAATGTGCTTTTGGAGGGCGGCATATTAAAACATAAAATCCTTATTTTACTATAAGGAACGTAACCAGACTGCAACCAACAGCTACTCTCCGGGCTATGTGCCCCGCCGAGTGCTGAATTACAAGTTACAAACCTGGTGCGTTAAGTGTAATAATTGTATATTACCATCAAAACGCTAATGCTTCGATTGCAACAAACACCAGCCGAAAGACTGATCCTATTTAGAGGAGTTCTCGTACCAATCGTCACTTGCAGACTGCAGCTTCGAGCTGTTGGCTCTCGTCAGTGCAAGGTAGGCATGTGACGACCGACACGAGGATCACTTGACTATTTAGTACGTTTCGGTATCTTTGGGATAGCGACATGTAAAATAGTCAGCAGGCGCCATCTAGCGGTCCAGTGTCTGTTGCAATCGAAAAATAAATAGCCTGACTGAGCTTAGCACAGTTCAAATGTGCTTTTAGAGGGCGGAATTTTAAAACATAATATTTTTAGTCGCAAACTCCTATATAAAATCATTATTTTACTATAAGGAACGTAACCAGACTGCAACCAACAGCTACTCTCCGGGCTATGTGCCCCGCCAAGCGCTGAATTACAAGTTTCATCCTGTTAAAATAATGCGTTCTTATTTTACAAGGGTTCATTTCGGATTTATTTTAATTGCGACCCTCCTGAAGGCTTGCGAGTCGATGCCACTCATTTTAGAAATTGCTAATTTTGTCCTTTACACACCCACCAAGTTTCATCCTGTTAAAATGATGAGTTCTTGATTTACAGGGGTGCATTTCGAATTTATTTTAATTGCGATCGCCCTGAAGATTTGCAAGTCAATGCCACTAATTTAAAAAATTGTGCATTTTGTCTTTTATCCATCCACCAAGTTTCATCCTGTTAAAATGATAAGTTTTTGTTTAGAGGGGGAGAAGGTGCATTTAATATTTATTTTAATTTCAACCTCTCCCACGCGTTGTGAAATGATGCCACTTATTTCAATTACTAAGCGTACTTATTCGTTATTCATCCTCTGAGTTTTATCCTGTTGAAATGATACGTTTTTACCTTCTTGTGTTTTAGCTGCTATCTTTTGCTGCCGCTCTCACACCAGATGACAATCTATACAAATTGTAACAATTATTTTAATTTTTCTAATCTACCAGTATTACTGCTATTACTTGTATCTAATTGTGTTCAGAATTTGTGCGCATGCGCTTAACAGGACCCCGTTCACTTCTTGCACGTCTATGCCGATTTGGGTACCTTCTTATGGTTTGGCTGCTATCTTTGTCTGCTGTTTTCACATAGGTATTTAAACCTTTAGAACAATTCTGTACAACTTTTCAGTATTATTTTTAAATAAAAGAATGCCTAGTATATTTTTATTTTTCCTATATATTTTGGTATTGCAGACTGTGTTGCATTTGATGGGGTTGAATAGTTTTTTTGCGATGAGTAGATCATAATGTGTTTGGAAAATTTGACTCAAATGGATAAAAATATAAGAGTGACACTCTCAAGCGGGTGCATTGTATACCCATGAGAATAATTAGATCACATTGATAATCTAGAAAGGCAGTGCTGGGATATCTTGAGGATAGACCAGGCTGTCTCATTTGGCTGCCTATGTGATGTTTCACAGCAGTGTATATCCACAGACTATTCTAAATGTCTACGGCAGATATCTCAAGGACATCCTATGGATGGTTCTTTGCTAGCCGGGGAAAAAATAAGTGAAATTTAATATTCGCGTCTACGATTGATGTGTGGTATTGTTCTCCGGTTTAAAATAATTGATATCTTTGGCCAGAATGATCGGAATCCAAAAAGCTAACGTTTTTCTTTCGATAATGTCATCATGGAGCTTTTCGGCTTACGTACGAATGAAAACCAGATCGTTTCGAAGTTTAATTCATGTATTATCTGTTTAATAATTTTCTTAAAAAGTGTGCATTAAAAGTAAACTTTTAGTTGAATTAACATTAACATTTGTATACCCATAGAATCTGTGACCACAGGATAAGAACTGTAAGTTTTACTTATTTATGTGATAAAATTTTATATTAAACGAAATAAATAGAATGCTTTTTAAAGATTGATTGTCATGGTAGGCAAATAATTAAAATGACTGATATATATTTGTATACAAAAGAGATCTTTCCACTAAAACTCCCGAACTCCAACTTGAAGGTTGGAGAATATTAGAACTATTTAGCATAGAAAGAAATGATGGGAAACATTTCAGGCTGAATAACACAAATTCCATCGCAACAGATTTTAAAAAGAATTTTCATAATATACACACAAAATTATTGATGTATAAAAACACTTAAACATCGCATTTTCTATTATAAAAAATATATTTTTTTAATAATTTTTAGTTAGTTTATGGCTTTCTATAGAATTACAATTACAAAGAATTACAATTTCAAAGAATTAAAGATTTTCAACATTATTTTAGCAACTTTTTTACTTAATAAAAAAGAAAGAGAGAAAGAATTTATAAGGAATAACATTTTTTGTGTATAATTTTGCATCTTGCAAAATTGAATATCATGTATTTTTTTAAAATTTATAATATTTTGTGCAATATTTGCTAAAAACTTTTTTCTTTAAATATACTTTTAAAAAGCTCTATATGCCCTTGTGCATACTTTTTTATATTATTCCTTAGAAGACTGGACTAGTACCTAAGTCAGATCGCTGCAATAATAACAATAGATGTAATTTCTGCAAAATGTGGTAGGTACAGTAAGACAAATATTATGCCAGATTGAGTTGAGGTATGTTTCAACAGTGATGCCAGACCCCACTGGTGTTCTCGTCGCGAGTTCTGTTCCCGCTAATACTAGAAAATCGAAGGTATTTGTTAGTGTAAAGTCGGGAATAGTACCAAACGTTTAGTATCTCTAACAAGACCTCAGTGCTGGCAAGTAAAATTATCTGTAGTTAAATATCATATAATTACTATTCACAGGACAATAGATGTAAAAACATATCAACATTAAATATTGTGAGTGAAATCATAAATGCTTACCTTGATATTCAGTATCTAAACTACATAAATTCAAATATAACTAAAACACTACCACTGGTAATAAATAGGTACAGCACTTAAAACTACTTCGCAATCAATTACTCGTAAAATCTGTATCACACAAGCGAATATAACAAATCATATATAAAGAATATAAGAATAGAATGATACGAGTCAAGATTTCAGCATTTCATGGATGATACAGCATCCTGAGCTAACCAGTAGCAGTTCGCAGGATTCCAGCCTCCCTTACATAGGAGTTGGAATTGGCCAATGAACATTTGATTTCTGAGAGACTCCTCCTTCTTTCAGTATGTGGACGTTAAAAATAATTATAATGTAGCCAAAGAGTTGCAATTTTCTTGTTTTATTGTATATTTTTATCTCGCCTATTTCTATGTGACAGTGATTAATAAAATGTATTGGGCCAAAATAAATTGCAACTAGATAATAATTATATTGATTAAATCTATCAGGGTATTACCTCGATAATTATTATTGTAATAATATTAACGAGTATGTATTTTATTTGTTTTTTATTTATTTATTTGATACACTGTCCATCAGATTTTTGACCCAATTAGAGGACAGGGAGGTACAGTAAACTAATACAGATATGCAATTAAACAATAACACTAACATATAAAAAAAATGTATAAAACAAAGACACTAGTAACTAATCAAAGACATATTAAAGAAAAAGAAAACAGATAGAAAAGAAAAACAAACATGTTAAATCAGTGCCTGTAGTAATATGCGTTTAGGGTGTTTACGGAGCAATTGAAAATGCCTATATCACCGCAGATTGCATTGTGAGTACCTCTGATCTAAAATACATACATTTCAGAAATTTGCGATTCTAGATTGATAACATGCACATTATAGTGTGGGGCCCAAACAAGTGACGCATACTCAAGTTTCCAAGACTATGGTATTAATATGTATATTAAAAGCAAGGGAGGGGCGAGCGTAGGTGCGTCTTTACTATGTACATATTTCGATATGCGAGTTGGATGGGTGACCGTCCCAACGAAGACCGCGTTCTCGCCTCACACATCTTCCAGCGGTTTGTATATCAGTGTATGCGCGGAAGCTATACAATTTTAGGCGAGGGTTGTATAGGGGATATACCATCCTTCGGAGGGGATGTAAAGCCGTCGGTCCCTTGTCGATTAAATGTTAGACAAGTAAAAGATCCCTACTCTTCTTAAGGGAAGAGGTTCGGCAAAATTCCTGGTTGGGGGTAGCTCGTCTACAGGCGTCGGTGTTAGGCCTCAGTAGCGGAAATAGGCCGACGTTAAATAAATGTATAAAAAAAAAGCAAGGTTATTGTCAAAGGTAACGCCTAAGTCACGCAATGTTTCAGGCCGGCGAAGTATATTATTATTTATGGTAAAATTGTAGGAAATAGGAAAAGACTTACGTGTAGGTTGTTTTTAGTGCACCAATTACCAATTCTGTTCAAGTTGTCCTGATGAAGACAATCACTAACAGTATGAATTCTAGAAAAAAGGTTTAAATCATCAGCGTACATTAAATAGTTAACCTCGGGTATTAAATCGTCGGCTCTGTCATTGATAAGTATGATGAACAATAGTTGCCCAAGAACTAAACCTTGCGGTACTACTCCAGAGGTAGCAACGATTTCGACAGACTTAAATCCATTGAAGGTAATATATTGGGTTCTGTTTGACAGATAACATCTGCATGGAATTATTAAATTTCCCGAAAGGCCAATATCATTCAATTTTTTAAGCAGCATAGTATGATTAAGTCTATCGAATACCTTGCAAAAGTTAGTATAAATTATATCAGTTTGAGACTCATTGTTCTTCGGGTAGATGGCGCACAGTGAGTAGTAGTACGTTTAAATTGCTCTGCAAAATTATTATAATTTATCAAGTTTAAAGTGTATAAAATAGATAAAAAATTATACAGTGTTTTAGTTCCAGTGTTAAAATATTAAATAAGAAGTTAGAAAAGTAAGATTCAAAATGTCTCTACGAAATAAACAAGAAATAAAATCCTTAATTAAGGAAACGATCGCAGAACTATTTGCCGATCAAGATTTTATGTCGAGTATAATAAAAAAGGTTACCGATAAGATGAACGAAAAAATTAATACACTCGAACAGCATATAAAAACACAGGAAAATAAAACAAATTCTCTTGTGCAAATAATTGATAACATGCAACAACTGGAAAAAATTAATAATATCTGCATTTATGGGATTCCGGAGGAATCGAACGAAAGACCAAATTTTAAAATCATAGAGATTATAAACAGCAATACTGGACTAACCAACATACCTGATGATATAACAACAATATATAGAATTGGCACACTAAATGATAACTCTCAAAAACCTGGGCCTGTGGTTGTGAAGTTTAAACATCTTGAAAACAAAACAATTATTTTAAGTAATTGTAAAAAATTTAAAGGAACAAATTTATACATTTCTGAAGATCTCACAAAGTCTAGAAGACTGCTACTAACCGAGGCAAAATCTTCTTTTGGTATGAAAAATGCATGGACATTCAAGGGACAAGTTTTCATCAAGTTAAATGGCAAAAACATCAAATTACGAAATAGCGGCGATTTATCTCAGCATCTACATCTATCTTAAAAATATTTTTATTGTCAGGGCAATTTCTCTACTTTACTTTCTTTTATTCTCAATACTTGGTTATACATATTTTCTTTCTGATTACTTTCATTTTTTGTTACGTTTAATACATTCTATTATAAACTGCAATATAATTTAGGTATATAATACACTAGCATAACATTATGAATTGTTTTACTGAGTTAGATGAATATAAGGACAGAGAAACCATTGTTTGTGAAAATATAACTGATGCATTGGAGCATATTAGGGGCAAGCAATGTTTAAATATAATTCATCTAAACATAAGAAGCCTTAACAAAAATTTTGATGAACTACTAGTACCTATACATTAATTGTCTTGAGGAAAATGTGGATATTATTGTTCTTTCAGAAACATGGAAATTGGAGGGGGTAAGTAATTTCTCTATACCACATTTCAACATATTTTATAATGAATCAAATTTTAATAAAAATGATGGCGTGGTTGTTTATATCAAACACGGCATTGATTATATATTAAATGCTACCCAATTGTCTGAAACAAAGTTATTAAGGATTTTATTTGCTACAAATAATGTTTCATATGCAATGACTGCCTCCTATAGACCACCATCTACAGATATGTGCTTGTACATATCTGAATTAGAAAAGTACCTCTCAAATTTAGAAAAACAAAATATAGAAATCTTTATAGGAGACATTAATATAAACATCTTAAACACATCAGACATAAATGCCAATACCTATGTCTGTAAGATGGCAGAACAAGGATTTTTTTCTTATGTAAATAAACCTACTAGGAAAACAGCAAACTCGTCTAGTTTAATAGATCATGTTTTCATTAGAGTGGGGAGTAAAGACTTACAAAAAAAAGTGTTTTTTAAATCTATCATTGTTGAAACTGATATAACAGATCATTATACAATAATATTATCAGTAGCTAATATCCATAACTTTAAACAGGAAAATATCCCTCTTACAAACCAATTCTAAATTATTAATTATGCAAATCTAGAAAAATCTTTATTAACTGAAAACTGGGACGATGTCACTCAGACATTTGATCCAGACCTAGCTTATAATATTTTTATAAATAAATTACTTTATTATATTAACATGCAGTCTAAATCCAAATCTTACAATAGTAAAAAATATATTAAACTAAAACCATGGATTACTCAGGGTATATTGGGCTCTATTAGAAAGAGAGACACGATGAAAAAACAATTAAAAAAACTATTTTCAGCTGAATATGAAACGACATATAAACAGTATAGAAATTATCTTAACAATTTAATAAGAACAACAAAGAACGATTATTATAAAAATAAAATCAATTCTGTACGAAATAATGGTAAGAAAACATGGCAAATAATCAACGAACTAACAAATAGTAACTCTAAAAAAACTGATAGAAACATTAATATTGTTGACGATAGTGGTGTAATAATTCAGGATGATAAAACAAAAGCAAATTTTTTTAATACATTTTTTGTGAATATTGGAATCAATATGGTAAATTTAATAAATACTGCACCACCAGCACATACCATAAACGAAAAAAATGTGATACCATCTTTCTCAATCCTGTTGCCAAAAATGAGGTGATTACATTTATTTCTAGCCTAAAAAATGACACTGCCTCTGGGCCAGATGGGCTGTCAGTATGTACAATAAAACATATCCATAAATTTATAGTTAATCCATTAATTCACATAATAAATTTATGTTTTATAAAAGGCCGTATTCCTAGCAAATGGAAAGAATCTACAACTACGCCAATATTTAAACCCGGCGATAAAAAAATGGCCACTAATTATAGACCTATAACCGTTATAAATAATTTTGCGAAATTTTTTGAAAAATGCTTAAAAAAAAGACTAATGAATTATTTAGAAAAACATAAATTATTGTAAATGGGTTAAATGAATATAAAAAATGTCTCACTGTGTTTCTAGACTTGGCCAAGGCGTTTGACACTGTCAACCATGAAATCCTATTGGGCAGATTAGAAAAAATAGGTATTAGGGGTACAGCATTGAACATATTCCAGGATTACTTAACAAATCGATATCAAAAAGTAAAAATCAACAATACTTATAGCGACCCATTACTCATCACCGCCGGCGTCCCACAAGGGACGGTGATGGGACCAATTTTGTTTTTAATATACTTGAATAATCTTACACAATTAAATAATATAAATTGTCATCATTTCTTATGCAGATGATACTGCGGTAACGTTTCTTCTTCTTGGGATAGGGTATATGAAAATGCTGAACACGATCTTAAACTTATATATTCTTGGTTAAATGCAAGCCTTCTGAGTCTAAATATTGGAAAAACAAAATTTATAACTTTTTCTACATATGTAATGGATCAACCTGATATACAGTCTATTACCATTCACGAAACTCAGTGTAATAACAATTGTTTCTGTTCTAACAAAATATCACAATTAAACTCAATTAAATACCTTGGTGTCATGATTGATCAATATTTGAGATGGACAGACCACATTGATTATCTAATAAAAAGGCTCAGAAAGCTGGCATTTAAATTCTACCAATTAAGAGACGTACTCAACAGAGAAAACATGCTTATGGTGTATGATGCCTTGGCCGAATGAGTCATGAGATACTGTATCATCATATGGGGGGGATTATATAACACTACTCTACATAATATACAGGTAATTCAAAACACATTACTAACAATT
Organism: Leptura quadrifasciata; assembly: GCA_963675555.1. Classification (NCBI taxonomy): domain Eukaryota; kingdom Metazoa; phylum Arthropoda; class Insecta; order Coleoptera; family Cerambycidae; genus Leptura; species Leptura quadrifasciata. Next base: position 41,980,574 of record OY776677.1, read on the forward strand.
ATTTTAAAAAAAGACATGCGATATTTTATATGATGAGGCTACTTTATTTACAATAAGGAAATTATATATTTACCAAGGTCTAATGTGGATGTTGAAAAAACCTGCGTTATACACAATACATGCCTATAATACTAGAGCAATACAAAATTTGACAGTGAATGTTCCTTTCTGCAGAAAAACTCATACACAAGGATTTATTTTTTATCAAGGACCAATGCTATATAAGATGCTGCCTACTAAAATAAAAAAATTTACAAACAAAGCCGAATTAAAAAAAGAGTTAAAAACATTCATAAACGAAAATGTCCATATATGTGAAACCTTGTTTGTACATTAATTAACAGATTAAAAAAAAAGTTATTTACCTGCCTCCAATTCCACTGTTGCTAATTTTATTAAACCTTGCTGGCTTACTACTTGTGTTACGATGCATCGTATATTTTGCAATATAGTATATATATATATATATATATATATATATACACACGTGGTGTATCTTGAGGTTGCAGTCAGAGGTGAAAAGTTTACGGCCACAAAACAGAAAAAGAAAAACTCTTTTGTTACTTTGTCAAGCTTTCGGAAATTATGTATTCCCTTTATCAAGACATTAACTTGAGGTTAAAAGTTAAGGTCACATGTATTATAAAATAGTCGCATTTTTTTTTTTTTTTTTTTTTTTTTTTTATAACTTAATGTAGACAAATTCATACACAAATTCCTTTACAGGTACACAATTTAAGGTAAACAATTACTGATTATTTAAAATTAAGGATTAAAACCATGATTAAAATAGATATAACAAAATGAACATGAATAACTATCACATGTGAGTGTAGAACTAAATTTCTTTATCAAAGAAAGATAAAGAAATTTAGTTCTACACTCACATGTGATAGTTATTCATGTTCATTTTGTTATATCTATTTTAATCATGGTTTTAATCCTTAATTTTAAATAATCAGTAATTGTTTACCTTAAATTGTGTACCTGTAAAGGAATTTGTGTATGAATTTGTCTACATTAAGTTAAAAAAAAAAATGCGACTATTTTATAATACATGTGACCTTAACTTTTAACCTCAAGTTAATGTCTTGATAAAGGGAATAAATAATTTCCGAAAGCTTGACAAAGTAACAAAAGAGTTTTTCTTTTTCTGTTTTGTGGCCGTAAACTTTTCACCTCTGACTGCAACCTCAAGATACACCACGTGTGTTTAATGTTGATTTTCTTAACTAGTCAGTCAAGACTACCCTTCTTCTTTATATATATATATATATATATATATATATATATATATATATGGTTATTATACATAATTTGCAGGAAACAACTACTCAGCGGGCAAATACCCCGACCTGCATTGAATTATACCTTACAAATCATGAAAAATTGGTGGCCAATGTCATTTGTCAACTCCCTGACCAGACATAGACCGGTTTCGAACTTATTAGTTCTCATCAGTATGCCATAGGTCATGGAGCAGACAAATGACAGTGGCCAACCTGCTAGTCTTATACAGACTAATGTAAATGGTGTAGTGGTGAGAGGTAAGTGATTCCTCTCATGTGATCTAATGCTACTATACACCAGACATCATGGATGTCTCCATGGTGCATAGCGACTTGCCATTTTGCAAGTACCGAGAGCGGTGACCTTCAGCCCTTGGCGGACTTAACCCATATACTGTTATTATACATGATTTGCAGGAAACAACTACTCAGCGGGCAAATACCCCGACCTGCATTGAATTATACCTTACAAATCATGAAAAATTGGTAGCCAATGTCATTTGTCAACTCCCTGACCAGACATAGACCGGTTTCGAACTTATTAGTTCTCATCAGTATGCCATAGGTCATGGAGCAGACAAATGACAGTGGCCAACCTGCTAGTCTTATACAGACTAATGTAAATGGTGTAGTGGTGAGAGGTAAGTGAATCCTCTCATGTGATCTAATGCTACTATACACCAGACATCACGGATGTCTCCATGGTGCATAGCGACTTGCCATTTTGCAAGTACCGAGAGCGGTGACCTTCAGCCCTTGGTGGACTTAACCCATATACTGTTATTATACATGATTTGCAGGAAACAACTACTCAGCGGGCAAATACCCCGACCTGCATTGAATTATACCTTACAAATCATGAAAAATTGGTAGCCAATGTCATTTGTCAACTCCCTGACCAGACATAGACCGGTTTCGAACTTATTAGTTCTCATCAGTATGCCATAGGTCATGGAGCAGACA